>CM032059.1:49526999-51926999 GCA_018831715.1 Matsumurasca onukii | reverse complement strand
TGAACTGAATCAACACTGGTAATGCAATTGTCTACATAAAATCGTCTTTCAGTTTGTCGGCAGTCTCCTGTAGATGATATGGTGCATTTTCTAAGTGGTGCTTTATTGTAGCCCCTAAAAGAAAGGACTGGAAGAAACACCAAACACAACTCTGCAATGTCTAAAAGTTGTCAATTTTCTTGCAGCGTAATTCTCCCACCAAAGGAATCTGAGGAAGTCCCTATCCTGTGAAGATACACTTATCTGCAAAAAGCCTTCTTTATGTCAGCTGTCACTCAATTGAATTCTTCCTAAACTTCATCACAATAGATGGAATCAATTCTACTAAGTTAGGACCCTTGGCTAAACACTCATTTAGCGAATGACCTCTTCCATCTTTTGCTGAAGCATCAAACACTGGTAATTTTTTGTAGTTGAACTATTAATTTTTAATGGCATGATGAGGTAGGTAGTGAACTGGTGTTGTCTCTGCTGTGTCTGGAACCTTTTCTATTATGCCTGACTCTAACCATTCTTGAAAACACCATCATAATCCCTAAATTTGGTTATGGTCTGTAATTTTCTAGTTGTTGACATTAATCTTTTTCAGCAACATCTCGGTTGTCCAAGTTCAGGATGACCCTCCAACCACGGCAAGCATACTTCATACCTATTCTCAGCATTCAATTTTAACTTTTTATTGAAGTGTTGCTCAACCCGGCATCAATGTAGTCCTTCTGCTTAACTTGATTGGATCTTTGACACCAATTGCTTCCAAGCTCCACAGATCTGAAATTTCTGTTTTACCTAGGCAAAACATACTTAGCAGTGTGTTGTTCTGACTCTTTTCACATGGCTGCTTTCCCATGACAGTCCATCCCAGATAAGTTTCCATGGCAAGTAGCTTGTCGCTGATCTTCTGTACAGCTCCTGTGAACAAGTTTCCTAATACATCTGCACCAAGTAAAATCTTCACTTCAGGTACCGTTTCTCCAAAATCAGTTAAAACTATGTTCTTCTCTTTCAAAGCAGAAAAACATTCCTTATTTGTAAGCCTAGGTACATAGTTACAAATGGTTTCTTGATCAGTCAAAGGTACAGAAATTTTAAAACAGTTTTGTACATTTTTCAAAGTTGCCAAGTAATTCTTGTGAGAAGTGTTCATCACTTTTACTCCTCCAAAGAGGCTATGGTTAATTACTTGGCTACTGATCTCCCTTAGGCCTAACTTCTGGACACAGTCCTTGGTGATGTAAGACCTCTGTGAGCCTGAGTCTAAAAGCACTCGTGCTAAATAATCTTTACCTTTATTATCAGACACTTTGACCAAAAGTGTTTGCAAAAGCGTTTCCTCAGAACAGTTTTCAAAATTACTTAGAACCTCAGATTTACTTTGTTGGTGTGAGGTAGCCTCAGAAGTGGTGGGTTCATTTTGAGACCTTTTTGAATCCAAGTCTCTGCACATGATTCCATAATGTCGTTTACATAAAACAGACATTTCACTGGGACCTTGCATTTTTAACTGCATGACCTGGTTTCAAGCAGGCGTAGCAACACCCTTCGTTAAGAACTTATTCCGCTCATTTAAGGACAGTTTTGAAATGCATGGCAATCTTGAGTGCTGCCCTCCTTTTGTACAGAATACACAACTACTCACGGTACCCTTAGGATTCCCTGCACTGGTAGTTAGGATGGTGCTGCCGTGGAGGCTCTCCTGCTGATGATCTTGATGATTTACACCAGCTGACTTGTTGTTCTTCCGTTGACTTTTTTGACCTCGGTGCTCTCTGAGAAGAAGTAGGCTGGTTGAAACTCGTTCGAGCAAGTGTCAGCCCCTCACTCTCCACCTCTGCTTTCAAAAATCTAACAAGTCCTGCAAAGATTATCAGACTTAGTAGCAACACTATCATCATTCTTGGATAGCCTACTAGCTGTTCGGTGGCGCTCCCATGCTCGTAAGGTGTCTTCTGGCAATGCCGACTCTACTAATGGGTACAGCATAGATCGTGCTTATTAGAAGTAACTCCTAGTGTTTCCAAAGCTCTTAATTGAGTTTCTAATCTGTCGTAAAGCTTGCACAGTTTAGTACTGCTACCTTGTGTAGCTACTATGGTAAGCAGTTCCCTTATGTACACCTCGATTAGGAACTCATCTCGACCGAATCTTGATTTTAGCTGCTCTAGGGCCTTCTCATAGTTCTTACCTGAAGGGCTTTCAACAAGTTCCCTAGCAGACGAGCCTGGTTTTAAAGACTGAATCAAATACTGAAATTTATCCTCAGGTTCTATTTCAGTATCTTCATGAACCTTCCTGTATTGGCCCCAAAACCCTATCCAATTTCGTACATCTCCATCGAATTGGTTTAGCTGTAGCTTTGGTAGGTAAAAACATTTTTTAGTCATTGGACCTAACATTACACTAGGATTTGACTCACCAGCTTCACTTCTTGCCCGTGGGCCTACCTTTTCAATAAAATGGTCATACTTAGCTCTTATAGTGGAAAGTATGTCCCTGTAGGACTCCACTGATTCAAACTCGGTGTCTAAATCCTCTTCTTTAGTCGTCTCGTCCGTGAATAATACTTCTTTGATCTCTTCGTCAAGCTTGAATAGTCTATCACTCTTGTCTTGCAACTTGTTGTAATTTGATTTGACCAAAACTTCATCCTGGTTCTCTTCATTTAGTATTTGATCTAGTTCATTGCTAATCTTCGTGAAAGCTCTTCTCAATTGGGTTCTTTCTGCTTTTAAAAGCTTAAGCTTAGGCCTATCCATTGTAACGTAAATATAAGCCTAGCTGGAAACAATTTAAAAGCCTAGATAGAAAAATTAAAAGTCCTGTCACGGTCGCCACAATGTTCCAAACTGGAATTAATAAGAACCCGCACAGTAATCCTTCAATAATTTATTAACAAAGAACATTACATTAACTAATCACAACAAATTAAATCAAAGCACAAATTCTGTAAAAGACTCCACTATTTTCTAAATAACTGCAAACATTAACCAAAAATCATAAAATATTCAACACATGTTCTTTTTATACTTGAATTACATCTGTTTTTCTTCTGGCTAACAAAAGTCATGTGTGTATTTTTAAACTACAAAAACAAACTGTACTATAATAAATTCTAACACTTATACACATTTATAACAATAATGATTTGGATAAATGTTTGCCAAACGGCTTATATATTATTAATTTTTATACAAAATATAAAACAAGTCTACGAAAAATGGCTTAAATTTCAAAAGCTTCCTTGCTTATTTTTATAATAAAAAATAAGCTTTGCCTAATACAACAAACTATAAAAAAACACTTAAATTATGGTTTTTGTAAGGGATTAGAATCAGATAAATCTGAACGACTAGGAATGAGAGAGAGAATAAGAATGTGATTAGAAAAAGGTTTGAGACATTCAAACAATGAAAAATTGTGTGATAATAAGTGTTTTTTATTTTAGTTTTCAATATTCCAAATGAAGCTCAAGTAATTTTTCGCACACTACGACACGTTAGAAAAGTAAAGCATACCTTAATTTACACCATCTTGCGCAGGTATAAATCAAATCAAATCGTTTATTATCAAGGTATATATAAAATAAATCGGGATCATATTGTCAGTGTATCTGGTCCCGAGTGTAGCAGAGCAGCGGGAGGGGAAGTTTAGGTTTAATGGGAATGCCCGCACTTTTATTGAGAGTGAGAACATGGATAAAATACTTATTTTTATCTATGGTGAGAGTGACCAGTCGGCAGTCGACTACAGGAGGATCTTGATAGAATCGTCGATTGGTGCAAGAGAAATTCCATGGAACTGAATGCGCTCAAGTGCCTATCTATGTCATATGGTCGGTGCCGAAACATATTACCTTATATCTACACCATTGATGACATTCAGCTTCCAAGTATCTGGAACAAAGGACCTTGGAGTCTATATGACATCAAACTTGGACTTGTGACACATACTCAGAATTTGCTGCAAGGCCAACAAGGTTCTGGGCTTCATCATCGAAACACTCGTGATCAAGCTTTCTCAACCTCTTCCTTGAAGCTCCTCTACATCTCTTTGGTGCGGCCAATTCTGGAATACTGCTCTCCTGTATGGTCTCCTTCTCATCTGGGCCATATCGACTCCATCGACAAGGTGCAGAGGCGCTTCCCTGTCGTTGGTTTCCTTAGCGGAACACGATACATGGAGGTCGACACGAACAGGTTGGAAGAGCTACAACTTATTCCCCTTCATCAAGAAGAAAATCCTAGATCTTCTCTTCCTTCACAAGGTTGTAAATAGCATCGTCGACTGCCCTGAGCTTCTCTGTGAAATACACTTCCAAGTCCGTGGAACTTCGTCAGCTGAACCTCTTTGCCAAACTACAGTATACAACATCATATGCTTACCACAGCACTCTACCCCGCCTGATGAGGCTTGGAAACCTGTCTGGCCTGGACTTCTTTGCTGCAGTGTCTCCATCCAGCTTCAGGCGCCAAGTGTTCCAGAGCCTGAGGGAAGACACCGATGCGTCACCATAAATACCCTTCCACACCTTTCTCGGCCCATTTTCCTGCTATTTCAATGCTGTCCTTTTTTTCCCCCTAATCAAAATCCCTGTAGTCTACTCAAAACTCTTTTTTTTGTCTTTCCTCAGCTAACTCAAGCTGTTGCTAATTGTCATTTCAGTCACTTACGGTTTTCTTTTTGTTTCAGTTGCATGCCGTCCTACTATATTATTCTCACATTGTATACTCATTGTTACTATTTATATTATTTATTGTCCATTGTTATACACTCTATAGTTTATCAGCGTTCTACCATGTTATTATTCATATCTTTATTGTTATTTATTCATATTATTATTGTCTCATCGTTAAATACTTCATAGTTTTATCATTGTTATTATGTCTTCCACATTTCATTATTATTATTTATTCATAATTCTTCGTATGTAAGCCAAATGTATCTCGTCATCTACCACTACATATTCGCCTGTATATATTAAGTACACATGTTATGTCATTTATGTATTCCTTTCCAAGCGCATCACCTAATTTATATCAAATTACTATGTTATTTATGTTATTACTACTCCAATATTGTTATTAATGTGTTTGATCTCACAAACTTTCTCATGTTCTAAACATATTGTACACAATTGTAAAAATGGTTATTACCGTAAATAAACTATTTGATTTGATTTGATTTGACCAAGTCAAATTTGGCTACCTTGAGGAAGTTCTAGTTTTGCCCAATATTTTGTTAGTGTTTATTTGTTTGAACATAGTTTCAAAGGTTGTTGCTAATGGGCCAAAATACAAAATTTACTCTGCTAAACATGTTTGTATATAACATTTAAGAAGAATAATGCCGTAAAGTTAAATTAAAAAACAATTTATTTTACTCAAACAAAACTTGACAGTTTGATTAAAATATTAATAAGAATCTTTTTTTCAGTTACAGTTCACACAATATATGCTATAAGATTGTTAGTGAGTCACTGAAGTAGTTAATCATATTTAACGTTCTGTTGCTTGCAGATATCTTTTAAAATGAACTATCTCTATTTATATACCTAGCCTAACATAAGAGGTTAGTACACCATAAGAAAAATAATGCCCCAAAGACCTTGAATCAGAGGCCTTGACTAAACCTAGAAAATCAATCGCCACACATGCCTAAAGTCCGTCTCAATAGTGAGTCGACTTGACTGCCTCGGGCCTGTGGTGATCTTATAAACTATGTCAAATGCAAATTCATCAATGCAATTCCGGGATGCCTCAACCCGACTTTAATGCGTCTAATCGAGAGTTGACTATTGAAATGTTTGCTAAAAAGTTGACTTTAGATGTAAATTTTAAACTTGGTTCCGATAAACCTGTCTTGTACAGTTCATTTGTAATTACAGTAATCATTGAAACATTTGTGAACTGTTATAAAACGTGATGTGTTGTGGTGGTTCCAGCCTTTCTGATGTTCATCTCTGTGTGGCTGTTCTGGACTCAGTCATCGCGCAGGGACTGGCTCATGTACCCTAACTTCAACCATCTCTCGTACTCATACTACTTTGGAGTGTTGGCCTTCCTCATTCATACTCTCTCCGCTTACATTCTCTATTGGGTGAGTAACAAGCTCATTTCCTCATTAGAATTAAAGTTTTAAGGTATAAAAACAGGAGTTAATAAATTATTTTCTTAAATTCAAAGAATAGCCCTATGCAAAATACATGCCTCAGACTTATTTTTGTCGTAGAACCAAACAAGTAAGTGACCTGGGTGCAGGTTAAGTTGCATACTATGCTCTTTTTGAGTTTCATATAAGATATGGCAATCTGGGGGAAAGCCTGGACTACCTTAGGCCGTGTTCACGCATTGCTAGTAACACGCATCCCGGTGGCAGACAGGCTACCCCCGTTCACACCTATCCTGGCATTTTTCACGGGAATGCACAAAAATGGGTTTTAACACACCTCAGTATGTGTCAGAAGGTCCTTTGGTCGAATGTGAAGCTGAAGTGTACATTATAGGCCACAAATAAATTTCATCTTCTCCACCAATATTGAGCAGTTCCAGTTCAAAATTAACCCGAGCGAATGTTTTTGTCGGAAAACGCAGGGTTCTTTTTCTCCAAAGCTCTTTTTGCGGGTTTGTCGTGAACACACTCAATACACATATCCGTATCGAATATTATGTGTCTGTCACAAAAAAACACAAACATGGACTACGTGTGAGCGCAAACTGCTGAAATTTAGAAAACGCTCACAGGGACCAGGATCGGTGTAACAGCTCATAGAAGAAAACATGTCTTTTGTATAGCCATGCCAGTTTTCTACACGGCAGGTCGTTATTTTCCGGTTGGCCGAACTATTTACATGGCGGCCTTAAAAAGTTTCTTGGTCAGGTCCTGGCTGGCCTTTCACGCCAAGAAAGCTGCAGAAAATTCTTCAAACTGCTACAAATACTTACCGTAGTCTCACTTTATGTAATAGAAACTATACTACACACAGTCGCTACTCTTAGTACAAGCCAAGGCATCAAGACTTACACCAATACAACACATGAAACACCTCAAACTTTATCCTGCCACCACAACATCTAACCCTTTTTAAAAAGAAACTGAGTTTTAAAGGGACCTTAACTTTAACTATCTACCAGAATGCTTGAAACAGCGTTAATTTAAATTGTTAATTTTATAAAATAGGTTAGACAATTTTTGTAAAATAGGCTCCCGAAACCGGTCGTGCAGTCTATTAAAAGATGAAAAAGGGTACTACTCTGTTTTATTCGTCTTTGCTAATATATTCATAAAGAAAAAACACGTCAAGAACAAAAAACCCTTAAATTTTGGCGGTTAGTCGTTATCAAGGTATGTATGTGTGACCACTCTACACTGTGACGGTTCACTTCATAAGTAATACATATTACAGTTTGATTTTAAGTTTTATGTTCTGTAAATTTAACTCTAGTGATGTATTAATGATCTAGTCTGGACAACTTTTAATTTTAGACTTACCCATATTTATTTTAGTTTATAATTTTCCACTGGTGACTTGTAAATGTTTAAAATCACTCCAAACATAGTAAGTTTGTTTAGTTAATTTATATAGGTATATAATATTAATAGTATTGGTTAACATTAAATTATTGTATTTTAAATGTTCCTTTTGTAAATCTCTAGGTTAAGTTCGTTAACCAGCTATATCGGATCAGATTTAAAATTGTGGCCACTCAAACATTTGTGTGAATAAAGAAGCATTGTCTTGGTCTAGGTTATTTCAATTCAAACCAATCCACAGAGTAAATAGGACGAAGCAATAAATAGTGTATGTATGACATAGTTTCGTCTATTTTAAAACAGATAAATGAAAACCTTTTTATTTTATTGGAAATTTGCGAAGATTCACAAATAGTGCTAGTGGCTATGTGTTGACTATATTTATAGATCTTTATTCGTATAGACGCTAAATAGCTAATTTAGTACTAAAGAAACAAAGAACATTGCCATTCATGAGAAAGTGAATTATAGTAAACAAGACCTAATCAAGACAGTTCACTAATTAAAAATTAACATAGTCAAAAATATTCAAATTCAAGTTGCTAACATGTTTTAGTGCAATTTGAACATGATTCTGAGACTCTGTGTGTGCAGGTACCTTTTCTTAAAATAAACTAGTTTATGCTTCAGTCTCGGCGTCTATACAGCAGTCCAATCCTTTAGTCTAGATTATCCAGCAACAAACCAACAATTTGGTGTGGATTAGCAAAACTAGTTTATGCTTCAGTCTCGGCGTCTATACAGCAGTCCAATCCTTTAGTCTAGATTATCCAGCAACAAACCAACATATTGGTGTGGATTAGCAAAACTAGTTTATGCTTCAGTCTCGGTGTCTATACAGCAGTCCAATCCTTCAGTCTAGATTATCCAGCAACAAACCAACAATTTGGTGTGGATTAGCATATCCCTCGTATATTGACCTTGCCAGTTTCATAAATAAATAGGTAACTACGTCTAGGATCTGATGTCTAATTTAATATTGTTAAACTGTCAACCTTTGTTGAAAAAAATTGTTTTATTTGTTTGTAAGGTTGGAATAAAGCTTGAGACAATT
Organism: Matsumurasca onukii; assembly: GCA_018831715.1. Taxonomy (NCBI): domain Eukaryota; kingdom Metazoa; phylum Arthropoda; class Insecta; order Hemiptera; family Cicadellidae; genus Matsumurasca; species Matsumurasca onukii. Next base: position 51,918,418 of record CM032059.1, on the reverse strand, counting down.
AAATCTGTTGCAGGATGCTCGTAAGGCTTTCGATAGAAGGAGGGAGAGCAAGAACCTGGTGATGCAGATGTATGACACAAACTCTCGTAATGGCTTTGCTCAGTAAACCAAACAACCACAAACATGAGGTTATTTAAAATAGGAAAAGGTAAGTCTAATTTTTAATTTAATCCAAACTTTTTCAGCTGTAGAAAAAAGGTTGTTACGTCACGAAAAGTTACAATCTGTCCCACCTCAATAAAACAAATGAAAACTATATAACTAAAACTAAAAAAAATCTTTCTAAAAAAAGAGTTAAACTTCAAACACGATAAAAAAATAATGAGGTTATAAACAAAGTACATTGAAACAAACTCACAAAACAAATCAATCTAAACTACAGTGTATCCCAACAGTAAGTCGACTTGGCTGTGCTGCTACCTTTCGAAGTGTTAATAAATTAATACAAAACAAGTCCAAACCAGTTTGCTGATTGGTTTAATATTGAAGGCAGATCTGATAATTGAAAAACATTGGCAAATTTATAGCGCAACAAAAAAAAATAGCGCACTGAGATGGCTACGTGGGCAGGCGCATTGTCGTGATGAAAGAACCAGTCTTCATATCGTCACAATTTAGGTCTGGAGTGTGTTGAAATTAGCTAAACTGAAAGAAACTCATTTCAACTGAAATTTAGTCAGTTTAGCAAATTTCAAAACTCCAGACAGCAAAGAAATATTCTCAATGGTCTCATACGGTCTTCTCGCAATATAACAGTTTTTTCTGAACAATTTCACCAGTCGGAGAATTTGAAGGTCGTCCGGGACGAGGCTTGTCTTCAATAGACATGCCGCCATCATGAATTTGGGAAAAATACCGTTATACTCTGGTTTTGCTCAAAACATCCTCTTTGTAAGCTTTTTTTAATTGCAACAATTTCTTACGCGTTCTTACCGAGAAGAAAGCAAAACTTTACTAATGAACTTTGTTCATTTAATTATTCTATCAAAACAAAACGAGGCAGAACAAAGTCAAAGTCTTTATTGAGCCAGATTAACAATATACATCCATTGGCAAAGTCATACATAATAATTATTTTCTTAACAAAAACTAAAACAATTTCCTTTTTTTGAGTGACAATTTTAACAATTTCTTGACAAATTATTGATAATTTATTTATATTTCTAGCTTATTTACATGTTTACATTCATGTGCTGGTATACTTGTTTGTCAAGAAGTCCCAGCGCTGTAGCAGGCAAGATCGACCAAAATACTTTTGAGGTCTTTGGAAATTTACAGAGGTCGATTCCAACCTGAGATGAAGTGGAAGTGTGTTAAAAGGTTTATTCCGTTATAAACCGTATGATTTTTGAAAAAAGATGTAGTGTTTAGGAATTGATAATTTGTTTGAATAAAGAATAATGTGTTTTTGTTGAAAAATTAAACTCGAAAAGTTCTGCTTTACAAATGTCAAGGTTTCAAGGACGGCTAAATGGAGGGCGTTAATATCGCGCCACGAAACCTCCCTACAGGATTGGTGAAACCAGAGAAAAACCCGTTCTCACAGCTCTTTTTTTGATTGGAATAAAAAGCGGTAGGTACCAGATAGGTATTGCATAAGCCAAGTGGGGTATATAAGCCCGTAATAAGCTGATAACAGAACCTCGCCACTTGCTTGGTCTTAAGGTTGTTCAGCACAAAGATTCCAGAGCTAAGCTTTTTGAAATGTGTTCAATGTGACTGTGAAAACTAAGTCTCTCATCCAGCACCAACCCAAGAAACCTGACACTTTCAGAGGGACAAACCATGCTTCATCCAAAAGAAGGGTGAAACCACGCCTATTGACAGACAAAAATTTATCAATTGAGTTTTACCGGAATTGACACTAAGCAGGTTGTCATCGAACTACTGTATAAGTTGGTTTGCCTCGCAAAAGGAAATTTTCTCTACTTTTAGAAACAAGAACTACTTTTAGAAAAACGCATCCATCTATTCTTCACAATCTCTCAGAATACCACAGTGAGTGTCCTGAACTCAGGAAGAGTTGCCCTTTCATCCCCTAACGGCCAAAATGGGAACTATGGACTCCCCACCTCACGATCAACTAATTCCCGATACTTTTGGGTACCCCTTTGTATTTATAAGTATAACTACTTGCAATAAGTGAACGTAAAAAATGAACAATTCGCTTGGTTACCCAGCAAAAAAACCAATCAACAAAAATGATTTGCTAATTTTTGTTTTTTAAGTGAAAAAATGTGTTTAAATTTCAGAAAAGTTAAAAGTTGAAGGAAAGTAATGAGTCTCTCCTATTACAGCATGGCAGTAAGTGTGAGAATTTAGTTTCACTTGCCACTTGATATAAAATAACTCTTAGTTAAACACTTTATGTTTTGTGGATTTGATTTGTGACATGTTAGTGCCAATCAGTTTGGTTTCTCAAAAACATGACAAGGGATGATGTTTTGACACATTGTCACTGTCAGTTGACTTCATGCTGCCTGCTCTAACTAAACGCTCTTGCTCACTTTATTTGCTGCCAAATTTCAGCACACTCAATAACAATGCTATCACATCTGTAATGCTTTCAAATAATGTGTACTGTACCTCAGATTTTAACTTCTTATTAGTTCGGACCAAAAAACTGCTTGATTGGAACTTTGGAGTTAATAATGACCGCTAGGAAAATACATAAACTGGGCAACACTTTATATACGCATTAAACAAATACTCTACAAAAAAGTAACTATTTAAAACATAGCAATAACATACACTTAAGCCTTGGAGGACCACTGTAAAATAACCTAAAAATGCTTAAATAGCCTATATTTATGTGAAGGGGTGAACATGTTTTGTCAATTGTGTCAACGTTACTCCCACATTTGTTAGCCATGAAGAAAATAAATAGCAATCTAACAATCTACCAAAATTAAGAAGAAATATTGTTTAAATATTATGAAAATGTTTTACAAAAAAGAAACCTGAAACTTCATTGAAAACATTTAATTTCAAGCTGTATTCAGTTTTATTTCACATTTTAATGTTGTATGCTGTATAGAGTTGTTATTGTAAAAATACAAAAGTGTTAAATGATAAATTCTTGCAAAAACCGATATTATAAAATGCTGGCCCAATCCATCATGGTATCAAATTATTTTCTTACTGTCACATTCCAAGTAAGTTTCTTGCCTTTTCCTGTTTTTGCCCTTTTTAAAGTTTTTCCTTTATGTCCTTGCAATTTTTTTTGACAATAACAAATAAGGGTTGTATAATTATATATATATTACACAATACAATAGGATATTGTACATATTGTATTACACAACATTATTTATTCACAATTTATAGCATATGTAAAGTTTGTTATTAAAGCTATGGTTTCCTGCGGTGACCATACATTCGGCCGTGTAATGCGGTGAGTTTTGTTTTCAATACAATCAGATGAGAGTGGTTTCCTAGAAAACGATGGACGTAAAGTAGTGGTGAAAACTATTTAAGGGTTCTCGCCAGGTGATACATATTGTTTTGTAAACAAAAGTCTAGCTTATCCATTACTATATACGCAGTGCCGCATTTAGCAGTTCAGCGCCCCTAGGCCTACAGACCAAAAAGTGCCCCTCCCCTTCCCCCTACACCTGAACTCCTCCCCTTCCCAACGGACTATGAGGACACCCCCATCCCCCATACATTATTTTTCTCATAACCGTTTTAGATTAAAGAAATATATATAGGCTAACAACTTAGTAAAACATACTAATTAATCTTGATGATATTGTACTGTCAAAAGTTATTAGGATGGTGTGTAGAATAACTTAAAAAATGTGAATTTTTTAGTAACTTTTTTATTTCAACCATAAAATAATACAACTTACGTTTCTGATGGACAACATTCACAAAGTATGAAAATAAGAAATAATTACATTACGTTAAGATTTATAATGTAAATCTATACTTAATAAACAATCATATTTTAGAGCTTCATTAGAAAGCTCGGTCTAACAAAATCCAACTTTTCTGCAAACAACATTTAAGGTCAAAAATACAGTGATAAGTAGTTTGTAAAATTCTTATTTTTAAGAAATTTTCTTCTGCTTGGATTCTACAAAAGTTCTCGTTATTTCTCGAAGTCAATGCTTTCAGTAAGTTCAGACTCAATAGCCATTCGGAAAGTGCATTCAGTTTACACTGGCTCATGGAGTTCGTAGATGATTCTTCACTTTTTCAGCACAGAAAAAGCGTTCACGCTGCAGTTGGTGACAGCCTTAACACTATTCTTAACATAATCTCAATGTTGGGAAACACGTTTTGCAAGTTATTGTCGTAGATCAGTTGAAGAAGAGGCTTGAAGGACTGTCGTTTCTTTTCGGTATCATTCTTATTTTCCATATCCACTTCTAAATTTCACTCTTCAAATAATACCTGAACTGCACACACTCATCTGCGAAGCATTCTTCCAAATCATCTTTATGCAGTTCAACAAGCTCATTGCATTTTGATTTGATAGCGTTGTCCTCCAGTGTTCTTAGGTTCAACAAAAATCCAAACTTTTGATGGACACCTTTGTAAGCGTTTGCCCTTTTGTCAAGCTCTGTGGATAGTCTGTCAACAATTAATAAAAATACATTTATTCTAAACATTTCTTTGGGGTCAAGCTCGTTAGTTTCATTGCTGCTTTTGCACTTAGTTTTAATTCAAGATTAAATTTTTCTTTATTTTACTAGTTAATATTTTTAATTAACACAACATTGACATAATTATTTTAGTTGTTATGTTACTGTAAGGACGAAACAAATAGGCCTATATTTATAAAAAACACAAATTAACAAAAAAAAACTCTAACAAATTAACTGATGTGATGGTGATTCACATTAATTTCAAAACCACGAAAAGTCAAACCACGGTAAATGGGTCAATGGCGATCGTGATCGACAACAACACGGTGACAATGACTACGACACACTGACAGGTGCAAGGTGCAGCAAGCCTCTGGCGTCTGTCACTCTGTCAGTGACACTAGTTTCGTTCGACTGGGCGAGTCCACTTATTCACCAATGCACCCGGTTTTGTTCCGCGGGTGGCGTCAACGTACTACGTGATAGTGATAACTATGAATCATATTTCATAACACTGTGAATGTCGGTCGCTACATTGTTATTGTTGGATATTTAAAGTTTAGTTAGTATATTTTCTTTTGAAGATAAATAAATATTTGCTGCTAGCTGCACAAAAGTTTTTTCGCTTGTCGATCATATCTTATCCAGCGTTGTGCGCTTCAAAATTTTGAGGAACTGCCCTAGGCCTGAGCCTAGTGGGCCTAGTGGGAAATGCGGTACTGTATATCATAAATCAGATTTGACAACTAAAATAAACAACATGTCAAAAGTTGTTTTGTTTACATCTGTTTGAATATTGTGTTCGTCCACCGACGAGTTCGTTCACTGCTAATATTACGGCCGTAATATAGCGGTGAACTTTTTTCTAGGAAACCATAGCTTAAAGTTTATAAAAAAATCAATTGAAAGTTAAAATCAACAATTATTTCACTAAGGGCTGAATAAATATTTCATTGATCTGTCTAGCCATACATTTGTTGACTGATTGTTACTATCTATCCATACATTGACTTAGTTTGACAGAGAATAAAACAAGCTAGAAGATGTGGAATGCACATTGGATAACTTGTAACAGTAATGAGTTACATTTGACAACAGATACCTGTAACTGTAAATGTAATCAGTTACTATTTTAAAATAACTTCTCCAAGTCTGTTGGTTTATTACATGAACTAATTTTACAGGAAGCCTGCACTTCTGTCAAGAAAGAGCAGAACTGTTCACAAGTTGCTGCTGGTAGCTGTCAACCTCTTCGCAATCTTTTTATAAGTAACTCAATTTGTGACTTTTTTGTTCATATTTACATAAAAAGACATTGTAGGTGAGAGCTTTTTTTTAAACTCAGGGTTTGCTGCACTCTGTAATGTAAGTCAATTCCAGGGTTTTTGAACAACGCTAAGAAAATTACACTTTTCAAATGTCTAATAGTGTTCTTTTTTCATTACTTAAGGGTAAAGAAAAAAGATTTGTATTTAAAATGTTGATCAAAGTATTTCATAAATAACAAAATACTAATTTACTGAAATAGCTACTATAGCTCAATAAAATTATAACAACCCTTTACGCAGCTGGCTCCTGAATATTTTAAAGCCTAAATCGACCAAAGTAATATTTTGGTTCTGGTTTGTTACAGCGGTTATAGGTTGAAATTGGAATTGACTTACCTTTAGTTTTTAAACACTCAATATGTCTCTTTATTTATTACATTTTTCACTTAAGATTATATTTTTCCCTGCAAAGCTCTACATATTTTATTTAGTATGGAACATAGTGTGTTGTAAATATTTATGTACTCTCCGATTTGTATAAGAATCTAGACACTCTATGTGATATGAAACATAATATTGTAATAGAAAATATCAGAATATTCTACTAATGTGCCTCATTATATGTAATTCAATATTATATAAATAAATCAATAAATTCTTTAAATGCTAAATTTAATTCTAGTACTAAGTATACATGAGCTTTGTATTTACATGATTCTTCTAATAGATAAGACCTCTTATGAGTATTATATTAAAAAGATAGAACATCATTGTTTATATATCTAAAACCAGAAAGGCTGCTTTGGCTTGACATGTGCCTATATGGCAAGTGAGTTTGGGGAACTGTTCAGACGGTCAGACTTTTTGCCGTGTGCCAAATACGGAGCTGTTCAGACAAACACGGCGCTGCGCCGGACACAGCCGACTTGCTATTGTAATCAAACTCACTCGCGCCGTGCCATATCTGGCACATGGCAAAAAGTCGTAACGTATGAAAGCGGCCTGACATTTGAAGTTATTGACCTGTTATCTGGTTAAAACTTTGAAAAAAAACTTTGACTTATCATGCAGTTTTAAATAGGCTCAAATATTTCATATGCCTATGTTTTCTGTTTGCGCTTTTGTTGAAAAGTTACGAAGCTGACCAACTTATTTTCCTGTTAATTATTTGATCAAATTGAATTTTATAGGTTGAACGTTTTATATACAGTATAAGTTTTGGCTTGCATTATAATTATAGATAATAATAAAGTAGACAGTAAAGTTGAATATTAGTTTATTACCACTTTATTATTATTATGTATATTACTAATGTATATTACATAATTTTGTACTAGAACATAATATGATTCCATAATACTTAGCATTAAGATAAGTAGATCAACAAGCAGGTTTATCTGAATCTCAGCAAAGCAAAGTTGTTTTAAAAGTGTTATAAGTATATGTTTTATGTTACTTACTAAACATAACTATTCCATCCAAAACTGTATTTCCTGATATTTAATCAAAATGTGTGTATTATTTGTGTTAAAATGTTATAAACTTTAGTTTATTATTAATATGAATTAGCCTTTAAGTTAATAACTAGTTTAAGGTTAATATACACAATTTCTTTTTATATCTTTACGAATTTTTATATATTTGGTTTCTTAATTAGGTATACCTATTTGACCTGTAGTTTCAGTTGCTTTTAAAGTCACCAAGCTTGTATTAGTTTATACCACAATTTTAATTCTTGACATCTTGTGGATAAATTTGCATTTTAGACACCTGAAAAAAAGTAATTATTTTATCTTTCACAATAACAATTAATTACAACAACCATAAAATTCATCAGATATAGGTTACAGATATTAATTTTTAATATTTAAAAAAAGTACAAACAACTCATTAGAAAAGCACAGCTGTCTTTAACAATGTACAGTACATAACAACTGAGCAATAGTTGGTATAAGATTCTACTTATGCATGATTATTATGTGAACCTACTTACTACATGTTTACAAACTAAAGATTGCCTTAAACGTTTCTTGAACGTAGAGTTATTCATAGTTACACATCTATATCCTGAAATAAGGACGATTAATTGTTTTTGCAAAATCATGTACCTGGAGTTTTGTATGAAAGATATTACGAAGTAAGATACGAAACATACATAAATACATAATAATTCCATCCACTATAGACTGCTTTGTTACAATCTATGCTTAAGCACAACTATTTTATAACTTTTTTATATATGTGCCTACTTAAAAAGTATTATATTTTTTGTATATGTTGTGAGTTTTATTATTGATTTTTGTTCATAGCATTGCTTGAATAAAAGAATCTTTTGGAGATAGTTGATTTTTAATATATATTTCCTGACCCTTAAAACTTGAGTGCTAAGAGACATAACACTTTCTCTAGACGTTGCCGGCGTGGTACGCTGAGTTGGCAGCACATGAGACTGTGGGTTCGAAGTGTGTAGGTTTGAATCCCACCTCAGCAATAGTACGGACCGTAGTTAATCCGTCGCTAGATCACGTTCATCCGTTAGATCACTGCTCAGGCTGCAGAGACCCAGTGACTGGGAGATTACATTTTTAAACACAAAAACTCTGGTATGAACTGTTAAATCATGAAAACTGCATTTATTTTCATATAAACTGTTAAGTACCCAAATGCACACAACATAGTGATAGTGTTAAGAGTCCCTTTTGAGGCAATAAAACAAAATATATTCAAGCACTAGGGTACTTTGTCATGCCAACCAGAGATTCATCTTCACAATATGTTACCCGCTAATTGATATACTGCTGATTTTAGCTTTCAAGGAGCTGATAATTTCAGTCACTTCTTGCATAAATTAATGCAGTACTACTTAATATTTACCCAACTACCCATTACCCAACTATTATTCCTGCGTAACGATTTTTACAGTGACAAAACTAGGAAGAAGTTGGGGAAGGGGATTAATAACCGAGAGGCATGGGGTATGGGAATTGAGTTAAAAGAAGAGGAGGATGCAGCTTCAAGGGAGAAACAGTTAAATAACTTATGTACTACTTTGATCATTTCCTTTCAGACACCAACCTCTCTTGGAGGATATTCTAAGGTAAATATGGGATGATGGTGAGTGTGATGTGTGTTTTGATGGATGATGAGGTGTAGTCTTGTTACAGACTAGTTTTTTAGTAGCTTCCGGTACAGACAGCGTCAATAAACTATTTACAGTGTCAAACGTTTCGCTTGATAGTTGATAGCGGCAGCTTCGCCCATCTATCTCATTACATATTGTGATCATGGAGGTCAGGTTTTGAGGATGATATAGGTCTAAAGCGGCTCAGATAGTCTCAGTGATCATCTGGTGATACCCGCATCAACTCCCACCATCGTTTAGACATATCAGACCAGGGCCGTACCGTGCATTGCACGCGCCCGGGGCGAGATAATACCTAGCGCCCCTATAAATTCATAAAACCATATATCTATTTTCTTTATTTACCTGTCCACCGCTATAAGCCTTAAACTTTTGCGGTGGTCTATGATTTTACTCGTATGTATGAAGCAGGTAAAGTACCAACTATGGTCCGAATTGCTACTTATTATGGTATTGGCTACTTAATATTATGTATTGCAATTTAGAAATTTGTACATAGGTGGCCTATGATTTCCGAAAATTACAAAGAATGTTTTCGCTGATGCAGGTATAAACAATTTAACAATGTTGTATTAAAAGTTCGTATTTAAATTGTTTCAATGCGTCAATTTCACATAATTTATATTTTTTAGGCCTAGTCTTTAAAACATATTTACACACTAAATGGCATTCTTCTGGCTTTTGCATGAGCAAATGTGGAAAGAATCTCTTTGAAATATATGTTCTTTGCTTCTTCATTTTCAATTGCTAGCATTGCTAGGGAGTTCAATCTTTCCTGACCCATACGGCCATATTAGATTGCGTGTAGATTTTAATTAATTTAAGTTTACTGAAACTTCGTTCTGCACTGGCCTCTGTTTATGGTATGGTTAAAAGAATTCTCAATGCGATCCACAAGTTTGGGAACAAATCTGTGCTGGTTTTATTTTTTATTGTACAAAGAACCTATTTTAGTGTCACTCTATCTTTTTTTTTTCTGGTATTGAATGTGCATGTACAAGTTCGTGAAACAGTTTATTACCACTGATGTCAGATGTTCCATTCTAGTCGGTCAAATGTTTTTGAACATCTAAACAAGATTTTTCAGAATGTCATGTCCTGTGATTTGAGCTATATATATTATTCAAAAACCCCCATTTTTGTTCATATTCACTCAACGCAGTAGTGAGTTTGAAACAGTATCCACTAGGGGATAAAACACTTCTCTTTTGAATTTATCTTCGGGAGTCAATTGCACCACTTCAGAAGCTCAGATGACTCATAAACGAATATTCGTTTAGGTTTACAAATTAGTTTCTGAGTAAACCTTGGTTCGATTTCAAGTTCATCGGCAATTTCTTTTGCAGCAATGACTGCATCCACTAACCCATTTTCTCTAAATTCTTTTAGAAAACTCTTTTTAAATCTTTTGGTCGACTCACTTATGTCCATTCCTTTCCCTTGAAGACTTTTACTTATTAAATTGACTTGGAAAAGAATATCATACCACATCATTAGTGCTACAATAAATGAAAAGTCTTCCACTTGGATGGTTAATCAACGACTGGGCCTCAGATGCTGTTTGGGGATCATCCACTTTCTCACGCAAATCCAGCAAAGCATCGTGAACTTCGACATACTGATATCTGACGGCTTGAACAGCAGAGATTCGAGCTTACCAGCGTATGTGTGCCCCTAAAAAGTCACCAGCTGCTGCAAAGTTGCAGTCTTTTTTTTCTGTACCGGCCCCTTTTCCAGCTAGGGCAGCCGCCGCTTCGCGGCGCCCCCTTAGCGTCGGCGCCCGGGGCGACCGCCCTGTATCAGACAGACCATCACCTGCGTGGTTCGGAAGTTACGTTAAGCCGTTGGTCCTTGTATTTCCATTGGTCATTGGGCTATTAATTAATGACCCATTCTAAGGAAAAGTCGTCCTTAGTTTGTAACAAGACTTCACCTCATAACTCATTACTACCACTCATCGCACTCATCCTTCACCACATATTTGCCTTAAAATACCCTCATGAGAGTGGTCGGCATCTCAAATAGTGATTTAGTGATAGTGATCTCACCTGACGCAAGAAGGAAGCAGCTGTTGGCAGCATTGTGACTGACAGTATTTAACGAAGAACTACAGTCACCATTGGGTAGGGCTGAAGATAGTCACGGTACTATAGACCAGACTGTAGGGATCTGCAAACTTCACAACATCATCATCACCATCGAGCGCCCCAGCACAGATGCTTGACAGGCTACGGCTAGTTGAAACAATCTCAGCAAGTCCACTGTGGATCCAGGATGCTCGATTGTAAAATGAGCGAAAAGTTTCTTTCAAATGATTACAAATCATAACCAATGAATCACTAATTGCCAAACCAACCAATGAAGACGTGTCCGGCCAAGTGTCATACACTTGCATTACATTACACTGAGAAGGGGCGGTCTGATCCTGATGCACGTCAGCCCTTAGGACTTATTGCGCTCACCTTGTGTTGGTGCAGAGAGATGCTATTCAAAAAGATTTGAAAGCTCTAAGAACTCCGAAATCCTTCTTCCGCTAACTTACCACCCTTAGTCATCTCAACAAAAGTAGCCGTTCTTGCTTGCTCCAGACCATGTGAGTCGAATAGAATGTGTTCAGCAGTTTCATCATGCAGAGGCCACACTTCCTGCATGCTGGGTCCGTCGAAGACTCCACACCTCTGTAAGTAAACCTAAGGCCGCAGTGACCAATGATGAGTCTAATTATCAGCCGCAGTTTGTCCCTTTTGAGGTGGAGCAGATCTGATGCTATGACGCTGGAGGGTTGAGAGGGAACCAACTTACTCATGCGATGGCCCTGAACAAGCTGCCACGTCCTCTCATGCTCCGTCTTACCCACGCTCTGATGAGTTGATTGCCTGCACAATTGGGAACTCCACAGAAAGGTTGGGGTCCCACTAGCTTTGTGATTGCCGCATTATTAGCTAATGCGTCTGCACCTCCATAACCTTCAATACCCGAGTGTCCTGGTACCCAACACGAGGTGACCATGTTGAGCGTACCTAATCGAGAAAGTGTATTATAGCAGTCCCAAACTAACCTGAACCTAAATTCACATGAATTCAGAGCACTAAGGGCCGCTTGGCTATCCGAAAAAATGTTAATAGACTTGTTCCTGTAACCAAGACTAAGATTTACCTGAGCACACCATAGTATAGCAGTAACCTCAGCCTGAAACACTGAGTGATGCATTCCCATGGAGATACAAGCTTCTGTCCTAGGACCTCTGCACCATACGGCGTCCCCAGTGTCTCTCTCACCTTGAGAACCATCGGTGTACCACTCAAGTTGTGCTCGAGGGATAGGCCTGCCATTAGGGAGCCACTCCTGACGTCCCGGGATAGTGATCCTGAATGGCTTGGAGAAGGAGTAACATACCTTCATCTCGTCAGAGTACATGTCCAGGACATTGTCCTCCACCAGAAGAGTTATTCTGCCATGGCCGTAGGGACGAACCTCCCTCCACATCTGACCACGTTGAAGACGACATGCACACTTCCTCGCTACTGACCTGATAAATATGTCGAGTGGCGGGATGTTGAGACAACAGTCAAGAGAGGCGCCAGGTGTGTTGACAAATGCACCTGTGATGGCCAAGCACGCCAGTCTCTGGACGCTGGCAAGCCCGGCCGCCACCGTCCCAACTTGGACTCTGGGTCACCATACAATAACCTCGTGCGTGAGAGCTGGCCTTACCACAGCAGTGGTAGGGCTTCAGGCTTCCGACCCCAGGAGCGACCGACTACTCTTCTACAAGTCATGAGGTACCGCTTTCCCCGATGGATGACTCGTTTTACCTGTGCAGCCCAGGTAAGTCTCTTGCTCAATATGACCCCAAGATACTTGACCTGGTACCTGAGGTCTAGTAGTACTCCCTCCATGATGACTGGCCCAATTCCTTGAAGCTTGCGCCGATTTGTGAAAGAGACAATAATAGTTTTTTGTGTATTAACCCTCAGCCCAACTTTCCCACCCCAGAGGCTCACCCTGTGCAGAACCCCAGAGAGGAGTTCGGTTACCGTGGGTTCAAATCTGCCACTTACCATTATCACAACATCGTCCGCGTAAGCCTGTGCATACACCCCGCTGTCATTGATGAACCTGATAAGCTCGCCCACCACCAGGTTCCACAGGAGTGGTGACAGAACACCCCCCTGAGGACAACCTCTTGTGGTACTTACTGTTCTGCTGACACCCAGAAAGAAGGCAGTATCAATCCTCCCTCTCAGCATACTGGATATCCACCTACATTTGATGTCATCAATACCACGCCTTGTAGCAGAGTTCTCAATGACAGATGTTCGAGTGTTATCGAAGGCTCCCTCAATGTCAAGGAAAGCTGCCAATGCGATCTCCTTGTCATGCACCTGCATTGTTGATAACTGTTTTGAAAACATAGATACTTCTTTAAACTGTCTTATCACTTCCTTAATTTCATCTTACTTGCCAATTCAATTACAATTTTTGAATTCTCTATATCTGTTTTCAAATTGCCCAAATAAGAAATAAGGTATTCTAAAGATAAAACTCATGCCATCATAATGACAAATCTACGTATTATAGTAAATATATAAATTTTGACTTGTTCCCGGAATTGAAACTAAATAACTTTCAACTAGATAACAGTGATAAATTCAAAAACCATGGATCGATTTTTAACAAAATACTCACTTGGAATGGTCAGGTTGTAGCCTCAAGCAATAAGGTTTGCACAGTATTAAACGACTACCAACTTGTCTGCCTCACGAAGAACAAATCATGCATGTCAAAACACTTGTCCTGCCACACTTTATCTATTGTGATGTCGTCATCAATTATATGACTGTAGAGCACTCAAATAAACTGCAACGTGCTAAAAATTATTGTGATAGATTTATATTAAATTTAAATTGTGATGAACATTTAATTCCATACTTTACCAATTTACCAGTATTTAAGTTAAAAGAGTTGAGAATGTATCGTATAATTTATCTCATACATAAAATTCTTACTTTAAGAGTTCCAGCCTATTTATCTGAAATATTTCAATTTGTTGACAATAATAATAATTGTAACTAGCCTTCGGCCAGCTGGGAGCTTCGCCCCCAGACCCCCACTTCGGCTAGCGGCCTCAGTTCCGTTCGCTTCGTTTACGGTTCCGCTTCGGCCTCTTGGTTTGGGTATTCACTTCGCTAATAACTATACTTTTTCAGTTAGTATTTCCTTGAGAGTTGAAATTTATACACTGTTGTTATTATTTGTTGATGTTTACATTTAAAGCAGCTGGGCACTATTAATACTTTGTCGATATGTTTTATCTCAAGCAAATTTAAATTCTTAACAGTGCCAAAAAAATAGTTTGTCCACGCATAACTCCTTTTAGAGGTAACTAAATATGTCGAATGATATCTCTAATGAAAGAGCATGATTCACTGAGTGTTCTTAGACTAAAACGAACAATTTATCTCAATTAGAACCTGAGATATGACAGGACAAAGCTGAGAAAACATAGGTGTAAAAGCCTTTTTGAATATAGCTTGAGAATGCGACAGTTAAGCGATTTTTGATGTTTGATGATGAATATATGCATACATACCTTTCATTAAAAAAATTAAGAAAATCGTCCTGATAGAACGGTCGTACTGACTGCCATTAGTTTTTCGTCAATTCTTTTAATATATAGATTTATTGACCCGACAGACTTCGTCCTGTCAAAAAGATTTGTAATGTGGCAGTTTGTTTTTTTTTCTACGGTAAATATGTTTTATAAAAATAGGGATATCAGCATTAAAGATCAAATTCAATCAGGAAAAAGAAAAGAGCTGTTTTAAGGGGGTTTCCGGCAATTATTCGAATTTTTCTCGCCCGTAAAAACCATTCTTGAACTCCAACGAACATTTAAAAGAAAATTGGCCAAATTGGTCCAGGCTTTGTTGAGTTATGTGTGCGCTTAGCAACACATTTTGCGATTCATTTTTATATCATAGATTGTGGTTAAGTGTAGAGAAGACTTTAAAGTTCTCACTTCGCCGCCAGGGAAGACGTTTTTCATTTCATTTCATAATAAAACACATCAACTCGTCATCGCAATAGTCGACATGGAGCTTTACTGTTATCCTTTCCACCGCAAAGGACAAATTCGTATAATAAATCATTTACTGTGACTACGTGTCGATTATGAAACAACCTTGTCATTGATATCAGAGCAATAGATGATTGGGTAAGATTTGTAAAGAAAATTAAAATTTGAAGGTTTGTATAGACGGATGATCATTATTAGTAGGCATTATTTAGGCTACTTCTGTTAGTAATAACATTTTTAAGTTTTATAAATGCCTACTAATAATGCACATTATAAGCACCTAATGCAGAATCTTGAGGAGTGATCTATTTTAGAATAACTCAAACCTGAATAGTAAAATATTTTTCTCGTTTTTGTTTAGTTTTTAAAAATGTTGCTAACCTTCTTCAGTTTATTTTATTTGAAAGTTTTTCATCTTACACTTTGTTTATTATTTATATTTAGTCTGTAGTTATAATTGTTTTTTTCTATTCATTTTATTATGGTTAAATTTTAGAAAGGGCTTTTAAGCCCTAACTTTGCATTTTGTTAAAACCAATAAAGACGTTTCATTATTATATTCTGTAGTGTTCATACACTACCGGACAAGTCCGGCGGTAGAAGTTCTTGGGACCAAGTTAGAGTTAGTGTTAAGTTTAAATCACGGTAATAATGTACAAAGTGCATTAGTTTTATTATGGTTGGCGTCATAACACTCTAACAATCTATATAATGACTTGTTACAGAGAAATGTTTAAAATAACAGCTATCAATTCCTCATAAACAAAACATTGCATGATGTCGGGAACGTAATCTAATACTAGAAAACCCATCAGTTGACAAATTGTGTTTTACTTGGCAGGAGCTGAACACAGTCCAGATGCGAAGAGATCGAGTTAGCAACGAGTTGGTGTTATCGAGTTCACTCGTGAAACTGGATAAAAGCTGTTGATCTGATGAGCTAACCTTGTCGCCTCTTCTCTGTCCATGACACCACATATCTCCGTCTTCTGCGTTTTTTTGGACAACTCTGTTGGTGTTAGAAATCTAAACTAAATAGCTTCAAATATTTGCTAATTTCCAAGTGAGCTGAGGCTCAACTCTGTTATGTTTAGTTGTAATAGTTGTAAAGGACCTTTTTAAAAGGAGGCCGGATAGAGCGACCACGGGACCCACAGCTTGTAACTAAGAGTAAAAACTGTAAACGATGTTTTAATTATTGTAGGTGTTATAATTTCGGTTGATTGTTCGAAAAGACTCAACGTAATTGTAATAGTGGTTGTTCTTACCATGGTGTAATAAGTTATTACACCATGGTTCTTACCATTGACGGCTATTCAATATTCATGTATCTAAAATTGTAATAAAAATGTTTTAGATTTTATCACAGTTTTTCAAAAATAGTTTATGGTAGTAAATAGTACGTTTTTGTTTGTATTTCCCAAGCACGAAGATGTTTCAACCAGGTCAATTATGCAAGAAATGTTTACAAATTGCATAAGACGCTTGATTGTGTACACCCATTGTTTGTCCTAATTTACCCGCTGTGTGGTGAGGTAGGAGGGGGGAGTCCATGTAATTTTCTCTTGTGACGGTCGGGGAAGGGTGGGGTTCTACTTAGATGAAGGTGTTAAAGTTGTATTTGCTGTTTGTGTAGCATCCCTAATTGCACAGCAAGAACAACTTCCCGACACTTTTCAGACATACCGATCTGCCTGGAAGTTCACACAGCCACAGTTTACAGTATCCACTGTGGTAATGAGTAATGATGTTAGTCGTTACCGGTTAAAGAGCAGTTATTGTAGAGCCCTACGTAGCGTTTAACTAGAAACTAACAATAACAACCAGGTGACGATCATTGTTGTTTTGTCACATCCATTAAACCACAAGTGATGTTTCAACATTGTTATGGTTCTGTACTTGTATTGCTCAAGTGTGCTCAGCAGTTTATTATTTTCCCAACAATTAAAACAAATTAAGGTTTTCTACTCGTACGGTGACCGCTTTTACGGCATGCAGTCTTTTGTTTTCAATGAAATTATATGGAAGCGGCCCCATTCTCTTGGAAACAAAAATGTCCTAAATGATTAGGCCTACATTGAGTTGAGTTTTGTAGTCTGTTGAAAAATTGAACTCACGCCCAGATGGCAATTATTCATAAACTACCGTTCCGTGTCTCCCAGTTCGGTAATATTCCGGTTTCCCTGCTTCTCGCATCTTAAGACTGTAAGGGTGTTCGTCACTACCTCTTATAGGTTTTCCTTTTGATTAAAAAGTGCCGTCTCTATAATGTAGGAGATCTACATTATCTTCTACACGTTTAAAATAACAAAATACAAGGCAATTTTTTAGTAATGGTTTGTCTTTTAGTACTATGTTTCAATCTAATAGACCTACCAAGAAGTCAAGAACAAACAAATATTGGTGTATTGTAACTGATGTAATGTGCCAGGTAAAGCAGCTACATATGCACGTTCTGTTGCGTTCCGCTCTTAGACGAACGTACATGTATAGTCAGGGGTTACGTTGAGTGACGTTCACTTTCGTCTGTTGCAAGGTAAAATCTTCAAACGAAGTCCTCTCTAAACCTCAATCGCATTGTAACATACGATGATAACATACATTAAACTAAAACATATTATATTTAAAGTGAGATACATAAATAGTACTTTATAAATTGTATACAAATTATGAAATGTTTAGTAGGGTAATAAAACTATAAGAAAAGAATTCGCTAGCTAGTACTTTAGTCCCAAACGTTTGGATCATACAATGTTGTTCAAATTATTTTGTAAACTACAGATGCAGTGTTTCTCGCGCTTTCCCGTGAGAACTCGGGATTAGGGAATCTTGGGAGAGGGGGCAAGTCTATCCTGCTATCCTGCTTCCGTCCGAACTTGATGACAAACACCGCCCATTCTTACAGTCTATTCTATTACACTTTGAAATGAAAATCAATATACGGCGAGGTTAACCGTGCACGTGTACAACGATGGCTAGAGACGCGCGGGAAAATGTCTCAAGATTCAAGCTGGTACGCCTGCAGAGTGCGTAAGTCATTGTAATGATCATTTTTTTTAACATTTTCAGATCGTACATGGGTACACAGTTTTAAACGTAACTACGAGACATAACTGAGGTCGTAAGTTTGAAATAAAACTAAAAAAATACCTAATAAACCATCCATTTTACACTTCAAGCGAGTTTATGAAGACTTCTATATAGTATAAATTATTATAGTTATAAATTTCATAGTTACAGAAATAGACCTTGTCTTACCAGTGGTAGTAGTCAACACAACTGTATTGTACAAATGACTACATATGAATAAATATACGATGCATATAATACCGAACTTACTTGTTTATTTGACACAGCTGTCTTTTATTGTACTCTGCCAGTTTAGTTTTTAAACATATCAGAAGTTTCAATTCATCAGTGCTAATTTTATACCAAGGAGAAGTTATGGCGAAGTTAAGAAACGTTTGAAGATGAGGTGTTATAGAAAACTTACACAATTGATAATGAAAAGTTGTTCGATCACTCAAGCAACTCGCCATGGCACTCAAGGCCATTCTTATGACACCATAGACGCTAAAAAGCAACTGGTGGGACACATAGTTGAATGTCATATTACGATTTTTCGTCTAAAAAACAACAGGCTGTCCCTCTACTCCCTACAAATCGCACTTTTTTCACTATTTCATAAAATTTGGTACGCAAGTTTCTTTAATAAATATCTCCGTCAAGTTCGTTATCAGTGAACTTGGACTACCGGAAGTTCCCTTTACGGAAGGGGGAGTTTTCACAAAAAACGCTGTCTTAAAACACAGTCATTCATCGTATTTTGATAAAACTTGAAACTAAATTTGTATTTTAATATTGTACATCAATATACTAAAAATTAGAACTATATAATTCATCTAGTCGTTTCAAAATGGTAGCCAAAAATAGATTTTTCGCTACAACAGCGGAATGAGAAACCAGATTGTAATGTAATTAAAAAACGCGTTTTCTCTTTATGATAATATGTAGTGAAACTTGCAGTAAAATACCACGTAAGTATCGAAACGCCCGAGATAATATATCAGGAAACGCTGATGGTTTCAGCGGAATGAATGCAAGAAGTAAGGAACGTAGCGAACTTGTTTTACAATTAGCGAATTAGTAATAAGCTTGAGAGGAAATTCGCTTTACTCATGCTAGCATTGCTCTGGCACTTAGCTGCGTGTCGGCTTGGTTTTAAGTGTAACGTGTGGGATAAAAGCTGAAGCTGATTACCGGTGCGGAACAGAACTAGTTGATGAGATGATACACAAGATGGTGGCTACGTTACTCACAGAACTGCCAACCTGCAGAGAATGATATCTTGATGAAAATTACAGAGCTGCTGGGTAAAGGTCTTGGCAAGAAATACATAATGTATTGTGGAACATCGAGTTCTAGGTAGACGAGAAAGAAATATAACTGTATAAGTAGCGCTTATCACCTGTAAAAAGTTATTCTCCGTTCTCGCTGTCTACAACCTACAACAACTAATGTAGTACAAGTAAGAAACAAGTGCGCTCAGAAGATATGTTCCAGAGCAGAGGGGTGGGGGTTAACATGACGGTGAGTTTGAGGGGTATGAAAACCTTACACAATTTTCATTTTAACAAAATGTGGTTTTCAACAAAAAATTCGGAAAATAAACATTTTTTAAATGGTGTATAGTTTAATAAGAATATGCTTTAGCCAGCAAAAGCTAGCTCTTTTTAAACTACAATTATTGTGAAAAGTTTAAACATTTTAAACTTATTGAAACTTAAAGAACGTGTTCATTTGAAAATTCTGAGATTTGAACATTTAATTCAGGGCAAACCCTGTGTATATATATATAACGCATAATTTAGTCCACCCTAACCTCTGGATACACACTCAACTTTTCCTTCACAATTAAAAATAATTATAACTTTTCAACATTTAACAACACTTAAGCTTCAACCTCTTTTTCAACAGCAATTTGCCAGTTTTGAAAATAAAAGTGAGTAGGTATAGATGAACACAAATGGGGCACTATATAAAACTCGTGTCTAAAACTATTTATTTTGTAAACGCTATAGTAGGAATTAGTAAAAAAGGAAAATAGGAAGTAGGAAAATGGCACTTTTCCGGTGCGCGACGAAAACTCCCGTTCCAGACAGAGCCATACACGGGAATATCAAAATTCGAGGCAAAGCCAATACGTCAGTAATTCGGTTATGCCCTGAAGAAGGCATTTTTAATACGATTTATGAACGACACTTTCCATCGTTCGACACATTCTAACTAGAATGTGTATTGCTAAACTAATAGGTTAACTTACGTATAAATAACAGAAGGATCAGCATCTTTATTTACGAAATGGAAGAACCTTGTAGCGAGACCACACATGAAAACAACAATATTTCAGCAAGACAGCGGAAGAGATCTGTCATTGTAGTCCTCCAAATCGTGGGTGAAATGAAGATTGGAGCCAACTGTATTGATGATTGGTCTACTACCTCTGCCACATAACTCTGATTCTTTAAGAGAAAAGATATACTGTAACAAAGATGTAAGTAGTACAAAAACATAATTTTTTATGTATTTTAAATTTCGTTAGTAAAACATAGAACAATAAGAAATATAGGGATTGATTTATACGAATACCTTCCGTTTAAATTAAAATCCCATTACTTTAGCGTTTGAATGCTAAACGAACAAAAAAAAAGAGCCCGAATTTGGGTAATTTCCACTAACGTTTAGTACGTAAAAAATTATATCGAAACCAGTACATGCTGGTATCGAACAATGTTGGGTTGTGGCGTCCTTTGGGATTCCAAGTCTATTTAAACTTTCTTCTCGCTGATACCCTTTGTCTATTTAAAGTTTTCCCCTCAAGGATTAGAGAAAACATACATGCTGGGTAAACAAACTTCGGTAAGATGTTTCTCATAATCTACACTGCACATGGCTGTATTCAAGTTTGACAGGTCTGGCTGGCTTTGCACTACAGATATTCGTTAACAACACACATTCAATGGACGTATTTGAAAACTTCTATATTTTAAACCCTATCCATCTAGTGTGCTGGTTGACACTTTTAGACTCAATCGGTGGAAATATATGGTTACAATATCGGTTGGCTGTATCTAATATATGTTACACAGGACTCTGACACACTTTAGGATACTATTGATAGGGCCAGAGCGGCTAGAAAAATGCATTATGTGGTGGTCAAGTAATTAACTTACAAGTTGTACAACAATTTTGGATTCAACGCGACTGACGTTGACTTCTTGACTCTAAACACAAGGAAGTTGAGATATAGGTATAGAAAACTTCATCTTAATATTAGTCTGATATATATTCCCGAAAAGCCTACAGAGGAGAAACCGGAGAAGGTTAGGGTGAAAATCCATTGATTGTGTTCAGAGCAGTGTCTATCTTTTCGACCTTCATTTAAATTGAACCATTCTAGATTAGAACAGACATAAAATATGTTAAAGATACTTGTTTGGAATATGATGGTTATACAACTTAAAACATTGGCTTGAACCTCGTCTTTGTCTCAGTAGCCTGAGATGAATAATTTTATAACGTCCTGTGTTATTGTGATATTTTTCCTATTGTTAACAGACTAACAGTAAATACCTCTGCTTAAAGTAAGCACATACCGTACTTACCGTACCGATTGTGTGCAAGTGACCAATGCTAGCTGTGAACCACGTGCTGTGACGTGGGTGTAGGGGCGGAGTGTGGCTACAGGGGTGCGCGCAGGGGGTTGTATAAGAGCCCACCCCAACACCATGGCTCAGTACGAGCGTCCCCGTGTACCGAGTCTAACCTGAGCATCGACTCTACTGCCGCCGACACTTCGCCCACGCGTCCTCGCTACCCTTGTAAGTAACCTTCACACAATGCTATCAAGTAAAAAACATTATTTATTTTATAGCTTTAATTATCGCTTTAAATTAAAACTCAACTATTGACGAGTTAACAGTTAATCACAAATACAGAAAGAATGAGAAATTCTTGAAAATACTTTCAACAATACTAATTGTTGAAAATTCATTATGCCGGTATTATTATGTAAAGATAGAAATCGACGGACTTTTCTAATTCAATGAGAACCTTTTTAACTAAAAATATTCACGGAGAAAATATTTTCTCCAAGAATTTTAGTAACTATTTCAGTTGTTGTATGACTTAATTCCTGTATCTTCTGTCCAGAGCAGAGGACCTTAGTTATTGCACGATGAAAGATAAATACTCATCCTAAGAAACACTGAGATATTAAATGGAAACTTATAACTGCCTGCTTCTAAAGTTTGCTCTTAGTGACGAATTTCAGTTAAGGCGAGTTATTTATAAAGTAGAATAACGATGACTTCATTAACGATTACAACATGAACTTTGTATAGGTTTTACCTATTAAAACAATTTTTTCACCACCAAAGAATATTTGGCGGGAGAATCGAATGGACGTCATTGACAGATATATAGAAGGTTCTTTTATTGTCGATCTTCAAAACAAACCAATAGATGAACTAAAGAAATCAGATGTGTACATTTTGTGTTTGTAGAATTAGGCAAACTCAGAATTGGAGTAAAGAGACATGTATAATAATAACTAATGTATTCATGTTAATAACGGATGTGAAACCTAGCTTTATTAAAACATGAAACTTTAGGCACTGTACATGATAAATAATCAAAAGTTTATGTTTACTATAATATTTAGTAGAATTTTACTAGTTTGGCCACTCATAACTAGGCAATGACCAAGTAACAAATTATTATATACGATTATAGATTTGTATTAAAATAAAACATCAAATACAGTGCGTTTCTTTATTGATTTTTATTTATTTATCAAACACAAATTTTGAAGAGCATAAAGCAACGCATATTTAAGGTGGTTACTTTAGATACATTATAATTTCCAAAGATTGAAAGGTGAAAAAGTGTGTCATGATTGAAATGATTTAAAATGTTTAAGAATAAATAGTATTTGTTAATGCGATTTATCAAGTGAAATGGATGCGTAAATAGTACAACTTCTGATTATGCTTTGGTTGAAGATACCTCGCAGTCCAAAAGTGCGCCTAAATGAAGACATTTTCTTTTCATTTAAAATTTTTATTTCAATAAATAAGTTTTTCTAATGAATTTTAGTAAAAGCAATGAGATAATAAACCCAACACCAAAAAAAGTTTGTTCTACCACACACGGCGTTGCAATTATCAATTGGCAGCCATTTTGATGTGAAATTCAACAGGGCCATGAATTACTACACCAATTACTTTATGGAAGAATAGCTCAGTTGGAAATCACGCTTGCAGAGTGCAAAAGCCCGCACTCTATCGGCACAGTATGTATTAATCCTCTTTGGTGAATCGTTTATAGTTTCTAAATTCTACAATAATGACCATCGTTAACGTAAGAAATATAATTCCGTAAATAACTTTACAACATCGTGAACACAACATTGCAAAATACAATTAATGGACTGAGTTTTGATTTTGAGTTAGAATTAATTGGGACGAAAAGTATTTAAGTTTTTCGCCATGCAAGCTGAATAGTTTCGTAAATATAACTTTTAAACACGAATTTAAAATCACCCGTATATGCTTGTGTGAAAACTATGAAGTTACGGCAGTTATCCGGCAGAGGTAAAACTGATTCTGATGCATGTGTTTATCAAAACAACAAACGATGTTCAAATTTTCAAGACAGAAAAACATCTACTGTTAATAAATTTCGAAAAATGAAATCCAAACAAACTGTGGGTGCCGAAACAGACAGAGTTGACGAAGCAAATCACTTGACATGTTACGTCGACAACTTGTTTGCTATAAAGTTTACCAAACACTTAAAAGTAATTAGCCGTGGCATTGATTTCAACCTTCTGGTGCAGACGTTTGTAGATAGAGTTTCTCCTGATGACTAAACCAATACTGTTCCCAACTGGGAAACTAGTTAGCGAATTTACAGACCAAATAGAGCTATCCATTTCTATCGCCATGTAGAAAGAAACGCCGAAGAACAAAACGTGAAGCAGTTTTGAACCTCCCGAGTCAAATTCAAAACTTTATATTTGTATGAACTAGTTTATACATAAGATATATGGACTATACATACATACAACCGTGCCCAACCTAACCTCTGATTGTTGGGCCTCACTCACCTTTAAATTATCGGAAAACGAAGATTTTAATTTTACAATACATGGGTTTTGCACCAAATTGACATAAAATATACACACGAAACTTTCAGTACGGTACATACAATTCAAATTATTAGTTTACATTGTTTAGTATGAGCATATAAGTAGCAAACAAAACGTGAGGATAATATCCTTTAATAGGATTGTAACTTTAACACTTCGAAATGTAAAGAAGCATCTTTACAAAATAATCACACTCCTTCGTCACATGGGCGCCGGGAGGATTAAACATACAGAAGGATTTATAGTGCTGATGATCTGGAGGATCCGAAGGGCCTCCCTCTATAGCCGCACTGGGTTACTTTGATTTGAGACACATTTAACCCTCAGCACGCCGTTGAGCAGGCTGGAGATGTTGGGGGGATGTACGGAGCACATGACGCAGAACGCTTTGATCAGCAGCTGACATATCGGCCCCTCCATCCAGTAGTTCTGCAGCAGCGTGCATATGTCTAATACATGAAAGATTATAGTACGAGTAGTATAGACTAATGGTTATAAGATTTACGATGTTTACTAAAACTCAAGGCGACTATGGGATGAAGTATGAGTGAGATGATGTTTTGATGGATGATGAGTTTTGCTACATAATCGGGCCGACTGTCCCCCAGATTGAGTTATAAGTTGATAGACCAACAACCAATGCAAATGGACTAACGGATAGACGTGGCCTTCGATCTTCAGGGAGTGGCCTCGTGAACATGTTATTACTGCAGCGTTGCAGTTGAACCGGGGTCGATGATGCTAAGGGAAGAAAAGACCCCCCCATACGTGAGTTCGTGGACTAGAATGAAAATTTGAGATTTAAAACACAAAATGACTCATTCAAAAGCGTTTTAGAGATTTTAATAGCTTTTATAATACTGGGTTTATTTCACATTTTTATGACAATTTTGGCACATTTCATTCAGTTTTGTGGAGCATCACTTAACCTTTGTAGAGATAAAAATTTACTTTACAAATAGAATACGAGCTGTAGTTATTACCGGCTTAGAACGATTACTAGTTAATTTGTAAACCAGGCCGACACGCAGCTAAGTGCTAAATTGCCACTGGCATGAGTGAATCGTATTCCCTTTGCAATTTGTGACTTTAATCGGCTCCCGAGCGTTACGAGGCCGGCTGTTTGTGAGCTGTGTTCAGAGTCTTGCTTCCGCCTACATGTCATGAAAGGAAAAACTATTTTAAGTTTCAATTAAATCGCTGCACTCACAGCCTCGCTTCGGTCTTCGGCCTCAGATTTACTGGATTTTTACTGGAAGCTATACTACATAGGTCGAGGTTGAGTGGTAGAGAGGACTTTGTAGTCCTAACTTCGCCTCGTTAAACAAGACAAACTTTACCTTTATATTTTACATATTATGAAAGGAAAACACATTTTAAATTTGAATAACATCGAATTTCAATAACTCATTCCACTGTTATTGTGAAAAATCACTTTTTTGCCGCTATTTTGAAAAGGCTTGATAGATATTTATAATCTTTAGTATATTGATGTATGAAAACAAAATGTATAACAACAAATATTTGTTTTAAATTTCATAAACTTTTGACGAAATTTACTGTTTTAAGTTAATTAAAAAAGTGTTCCAGTAATTCTATTTCGCTGGTTAACGAACTCAACCGAGATGTTTACAAAAAGAATATTTGTACCAAATTAAGTGAAAATCGGACAATAAATGCGACTTGTAGAGATGTTAAATTTATCTCCGAGACAGTTTTGAAAAAACGCTCAAAACGTGTTGGGGGTCAGGATTGGTGCTCATTTTATGGGACCAGGACATGGGACCGGGCCTGGATCTTACCATGCTGACAGCTTGAATATCTCATTTTTCCAAAGGAAACTTGATAAATTCCATTTTACAGTAACAACTCTAGCGGTTTGAACTTGAACTTGACTATGACCCCAATAAACCCAGGATCTCCTAAGTTCAACAGCTCATTCTAATTTTAAATATCTGCTACTGATTTTCGGAGTTTTGCAGAAAAAAATCAGAACAGAGAAACAAATTGTTCATCAGCAGAATTTTACATCATTCTCATCCTATCAGAAAATGTTACATTTGCTACTGGTTGGGGAAAAGAAGTGTGCCTAGTGTCTAAAATAAAGGATACAACAGAAACAACAATCATCAATCCTATCGTAACGGGCTGATGCTAATCATTTTATATCACAGTCACTAAAAATAACGTCGCCCCATTGATAGTACCCGCGCCTCGGGGCTTGCTTAACATAGCACATTGTTGCAGACTTCAAAATAGGGGATAAAATATGTCAGACATAACAGTAGAAACGATTTTAATTAATATAAAGTGATTGCAGAAAGAGATTTTACTCTGAAGGAAAAACTCTCGCTGCTCTCGCGTGTGCAAACATCCTCCACGGATTATAATATCCAAGTTTTCAGCGCAATCAAATTTACTTTGCTTTAAACAAACATAAACCTTGAAATTGTAATCAGTCAGCCAACAACATTCTTGTTGTTGTTATACGGGCCCAAATTAGCCTTGGGTTGTAAAATAAAACAATTTAAACATAAAAAAGTAACACATTAAAACCGAAATTAGTTTATTTTTGCACGATAGAGTGGAAAACTGTGTTAAACTGAACATAACGCTGTGTTCCCTTGAGATATCCGTCATTTTAAATCTACTTAATACTCTGTTAGCTCTAAAAGCGACATAAGAGGCATTTAGGATTATAGGCGGTAACAATCTATTGAGGGTTAGACTGAGAAAATAATGGTTCATTTTAAATTGGCCACCAATAGATTTTATAAACTCCGAACGTTAAAAAACATTTAAGTGGGGTATTAGGAAAGCAAAACATGAATTCGAAAATCGGCCGCTAACTTAAGAATGCTAAATAAGAACTCCCATATACTACGTTTTTAGACTTTTTTAAATCTTTAAATTGTGTAATAAACTTAATAGCTTGAGAGCTACAGCCCACCGACGTTCTCAATCAAGTCATTTGAATAACATTGCTGATCATTGCTGATCTAGCTCCTGCACTAACAAGTTAACAAAACAATTGGCAAATATAAACGTCTTGAAGATTCACGTTTAACCTGATATGACCATAAAAGTAAACGATTTTAAAACACAGTGTAATTTTGTTCGCCATGTTGACATATTGATACTTTTCCAGATAAATAATACTTTTGTTGTTGAATCAAGTAAAAAAATGAAAGTTAAGACATATATCCCACCAGCAAGAACATGGTTAGAGGATACAAAGGAATATTGTTGGAATTACAGCTAATTATCGTGTCAGGTAGTAATGGCTAGCAAACACTGAAACTCTGGGCTCAACCATGACTCTAGTTCTTATCCAGCTCTTAACTGGATGCCATCTATACACTGCGGGTTACTGGTTCAGACTGTCATATTTGTGACAGTGTTGAAAAGTGAAACTTTCGAATCCTGCCGGGGATGTGAGGGAAAGGATTTTCAAATGTTCGAATTCATGTTTTTAATTATGGCAACTAAATAATGGGAAACCCCTCTCTTAAAAATTTCATGGCATTCAAAAAATAATGTAAAATTAATATACATACGTGATAATATATACAGGGTGAGATTTAAATGTTACCCCCACCTGACCTTTTGAAAGAAAAACTACTTTGAAAACCCCTGTCAGGAATGTTTTTATAGGACTCTGAAGTTTGTTTTGACGTAGTTTGCGTCATCCCCCACCACCGTGAAGGGGGGAAGGGCCCCTTAAACCTTTTAAATACTAACTCCCCTTGTAGCACCTCAAAAGAATTTCAACGCAAATTTAAAACGGCAAAAAAATTATCTCAACTTGTTGCTATACTCATTTAAGGATTACAAGAAATCAGGTTTAAAATGCTAAAATTCACATACAATCTGTTTTCTGACAAATCTGTCTTAAAATACTTTATGGCATTATGTTATAATGTTGCCCCCAGATGATTTTTATAAAAAAATTGTCATTCGAAATAAATTGTATGTGAAATGTGGAATTTTAAACCTTAAATTACTAGGGTACTGAATTAAGTTGGTATGTTGTGGTTTATTACATTGTAAACATCAGTAAAATCACTTTTGAAATCGTTAAAACTAGAAAAATGGGTAAGCCCTTAGTAGTTATCAATAATTGTAGGTTTGCATAACGAAACATTTAAACCGGCATTTTGTCGTCGAATAAATATGTGTTGATTGAAACAAGCTTTATCATAAGCCGATTAGAAATAGCAATTATTTGTACGTCAAGCGTAACATTTTGATGGAAACCACTTAACTTTGGCAGCTTAATTAAACTGAAATAATAGTTTATATATATTTTGTATTCTGAGGTTATGTTCTCTCTTGTGGGATTTAAAATACTTTCTACGATTTTTGGGATATGATATCCTATACATAAGCTTTACAACGTTCTGTTATAGTATTTTATACACATGCTGTAGAAAATTACGTAAATGTGGGACGAGCTGTGACGTCTTTTACATGTAGTAATATTTATGTTGAATAATTTCGAACGGGTAGAACTTTAACATTGTAGTATTTTTACAAGTAATCTATAATGATTTGGAACAAGTTAGTAGGTTGTAAACGTTCCAGAAATAGATAATTACATTTTTGTCATTCTGTTCTAAAAACTGCTGCTTTAGACACATATATTGACAGTGCTATTGTGTCACTTTTTCACCCAGGTGAATAAAGTATTGTTTTGATGACATTTTACTCCCTAGGGAGAAAAAGATCATTTTAATGATCTTTTTGTAGCCTGGGCATCAGTTGGTTCATCGAGTGTGTTTTGAATTTTAACACTGCTGAGTTATAGTAAATCAGTGTAACAGCTTTTTCTTCAAAACAGTATAATTTAGACTGCTAAGTTCAAAACAATGTTTACTTAATTAATTATTTATAATATTAAAACATTTATTGACAATTATTGTTCATTATTATTTCCATCATGACAAAAAGTATCATTCATCACTTGGCCCGAAAGTGTCTTTTTGACCCTCGGTCATTTAAAGACCGAGGCGCCCTCGTGTGAAAAAGTGTCACTTTAGGACCTAGTGATGAAATATACTATTACGTATGGTGGATAAATCTATTCCCGTACTAAAAGAGTTTTTAAAAGTACCGTGTCTTTTTAGTGAATTCACATAAGAAATACAGTAGAACTAATCATTACTATCACTATGTAATGAAACGTCGTAGAACAAAACGAGAAGCACTTTTGAGTTTCCCAACAGTACTGAGGCAAGTGGGAAAACTTTATATGCTGTATATACAGAGTGAGTTTTAAATGTTTCTCCCCCACTTTAACTTAAAAAAGGGAAATATTTTTAAAAACCCTTTCGGGAATATTTTTATTGAAACTTGAAGTTTGTTTTGGTTATGAACTAAACATCACAACTCTATAACGTAATCCCATCAGGTATTTTGAAAAGAAATTGTAATAAAAAGTTTGTTTATGAAATTTGACATTTTAAACCTTATTTCTTGTAATCTCTAAATGGGTATTACAAAAAATGAGTCGAGATAAAACCTTTCTTTGCGTCGTTGAGTTTTTATTAAAATTCCCTTTCTTTTGAGATGCCACAAGGGATGTTTGTATTTTAAACAATTGGGGGGTCCTCCCCCGGTTTTTGGTTGGGGGAGGATGGCGCAAAGTACGTCAAAACAAACTTAACAATTCTATAAAAGCATTACCTATTGGGTGTTTAAAAATATTTCCTTTTTCATAAGAAGGTAGGGAGGCATTTAAAACCATTCCGTATGTACGAGTATATTATATTGTACAAGGTTAGTTAAAAGTATAGAGAACCCTCTGTACTTTTGAACGCTTTAAAGAAACTTCTTTCCTTTTTTACAGGTATACAAGACTTTTCGAGTCCATAGCAAATTTAGAACCCTTTCTAAATTTTAGAAGGTTTTATAAAATATATGTTATTTGAAACTGTAGTTGCTTTCAGTGCCTCGCCTTAACACAGGGAAGAGGAATAAGAAAATATTGAACAACGTTGTAAATCTGAGTAAAACTTTAATTTAAGAAATGCTTATTGAATGAGTGTTGACAAGCAGCGTAGGTTTATGCACGGAACTAAATTACTCTTCAACTTCTTTACTCATTGTTGAAGGTAAACATCAAATAATGGAGATCCTAGATATTGAGAACGTTTCCCCTATTAACTTTTCTTTCACGTCTATGAAAGTTGTTAACAAAAGACGTTATTAAAACACTTTGTTCTCATGAACTTGGTTTGAATAACTTGGTTTTAACATTAGATAAGTGTACGAGGTCATCAACTCGTAAGACAAAGGTCCAGCATACGTAGTTTCCAAGAAAGGTTAAACAGGGAAAAGAAAATAACAGTGTATGAATAAATATGGACTTAAAGGCACCTCAAGATGTTTCTGAGCCAGAAAAAATTCACATAAATATTCTTAGAGAACCTTAAGGAAACTCTGTAGAATAAGTTAGAGTTTTGTGTAAACCTTCACACTGAACACGAGTTTACAAATTTTTTTACATCAAAGGTTGCATTGTTGAGACGTATTTAAACGTATGTAATTTGCATTAGTTTATTTTAACATTTAAAATTAAGTGTTACTTTAACCTCATCCGGCTTGATAAATAGTCATTACATCTGAGGGAGCGTCAGTTATTGTTTAATAATTTATAGCGTAAGACATTTTACAACAATTTACTGGAGTCGTCGATTTTGTTTATCCAACATTTTCCATTCATTCTAACAAAATATCCTATTCAACATACAGTTTTGCATTCATACGCTCATTCGGGTGATACCGAACTGGGCCAGTGGTTAATCCTTTCAAAAAAGGTTTTTGGGTCGAACTCAATGGGTCGGTACTGCGAACTGGGCCAATGGCCAGGTGCCAGGTAGAACGGGATTACCAAGGTTTACTAACCTATCGACACACCCTTCTCCAGCCCCTTGCCGACTCAGGTGTTTTTACTAGGAAAGTCACTGTAATAGCAAAATCTTACGAATGGCATATTTTGGGGTTCAGCCGCTACAAATTTGTTTTCTCGGGAAGCTGTGCATAAACAAAGATTTCCAGACTTTCAAAACTACAAAAGTTTGTAATCAGAATACCGTCAAAATGAAAATTTAGAGAATCGTGCCGGGGTTAAAACATTTAAATAACCCGAGGTTTTGACTGTAGTTTCATTTTATATTTTTAAAACTATGTTATTCTGTTTTGAAAAGAAAACTGCACAAACGTTTTTTCCTTATGAAACACATAAATTTGTATTCAAATAAAAAAATGAATAAAATGACGTAAATCAAAAACATATTTTTTCAATGAAGGCAGCGCGTCGCTTTCCAGGGGAGCGCCGTGTCATGCATCTAATATCCAAATACGTTTGATTAATTGATAAAACCAAACTAAAAGTGCATATCTATAAGAAATTTATAAATTACTAGCTAAATATTTGCTTTCCTCTTTACAGGCAAACCAACTGGAAACACAATAAAGTAATTGTTACTACAACAGTAGTCCTCCACAAAAGTACCCCTACAATAGTAACCCTCCCACCCCTTAACTCCCTACATCAAGTTGTCAACCACTAGCCCAGTTCGATAACGACTCTTGCTGTGACCATTGGCCGTTTTAATTAGGGTATTTTCTGACCACTGGCCCAGTGTATTATTATTAAATTACCGCTAGTACCTACATCAATGTAGTAAGTTAAATTTATCTATTTATTTAAAGTGTTTAAATATGTTCATAAATTCAATATTTCAATATTTTATGTCTTTATTTGTTTCAGAGATCAAGTTTTACTTCAGAATTTGTTTTAAATTTTCCTCAACCCCCACATTAAATGTTCTAAACTATGTAAATAGTAAAACATAATTTCAGTATTCAAGATAATGATAGTGAAATAAATGAATTGTAAAAGGATGTCTATTTTATTTGTCTTCACTAAAACATAATCAAAATTATTACTGTGTGGCATAACGTTACATCAGTCTGATTTCTATTGTTTAGAAAAAAACAGCTATAAGTCAGTGTTGGGACTAAAGATAATCTCATTAAAACAGCTAATGTCAGCCCTGCATCAGAAACATCATCACATTCCAGAAAGATCTTTTTCTCCCTACAGAATAAAAGATCACCTACAACAAGGCTTTTCCCTATGTATAAAAGTGCAACTTTAACACGCCGTTATTTGGGCAAAAAATAGCAGTTCAACACTTTAAAAAAAAGAAAATGTTTGGTAATTATCTTCGTAGAATGTAGATGATTATTTTATCGGTGCGAGTTTTGTCCTCTTCCTAAAAAATATGAAACTTTAAGGCTAAACTATCGAAATTAATCATTTCCCCCAAAATATTTTAACACAAATATACATAAAGCTTATTAACTTAGAGATAATTTCATTGTCTTGAACAAAAAACCGTTGAAAAACAATTCATGTTATAAATGGTCGCATAACCCTAGAAGGTTGTATAAATGGCCATGGTAATCCTTAATGTCGCAAACAACATTGTCAAGTAGATAGACAACTATGATTATCTTCCTTCAAAATTTATTCAGTAATTATCGGTGTGTAGGTAGTCATACTGAAGTCTTTTAAATGTAAAATGAGCCGGTTACTATTCATAAATAAGCTATTTTGTATTTTGATGAAAAAGGATACAGAAAATATTACAACTTAAGTAAGCCAGATATTTTTCAGTAGAGTAAAAATTAACAGCTGTTCTAGTTTTTGAAAATGGTTTAACGTCATATAACTTGAGTAATGAGGATATTTCAAGAAAATATGGAGATGCGAGGCTTGAAGCCCAAGGCGGAGTTCAAATCCAAGACATTGCTTAAGTTAAACAGTTTACTTATCCAGAGTTTACCTGGTAATAAGGCAGAGAGCGAGGGCGTGGGCCTGAGTGTCGGAGGAATTCAAACTTGACGAGGATGAGACTAAAAGTCGGAAATTGGACGGCCGACCCCTCACCCCTCCTCTCCCACCGTGGTGTTGATTTACTTCCGGGTCAGATTAAGAAACATATTCTTAGAATCTGTTAAGGCAAGTAATCGCCGCCTTTGTGCAATTAAGTCCATGATACTTTACAAAACTATTTGGTTGCCTTGTACAGTTTTACTTATAGGCCTACCAAAGTTACACATTTCTTTTGTTAGGAAATAACTCTTCCTTAAAACAAACATGACAAACTATATTTTAAACAGAGTAATTAACAAAGCAATTTTTTTCAGAAGTGTTGTTGAATGTGTTTTACGCTATTGTAAAATTTCAAATAAGAAACAAATAAGACAAGATGTGGAGTTAATATTTGTGTGAATGTCGAATGACGTTTGTTATACAGTTCGCTTCTCATGTTTACTCAAGAGATCATCCTGGAAGCATGAACAAATCTTAATAAACAGCTGTTATAAAATATGAAGTAAGTACAACAGTATACTATAGAAAATTTATCTTATGTTTTATACCGTAAAACAGAAATGTGAAACGAATGCTTTGGACAAGTGGCTTAAGTCGGAAACATTTTAATGTAAGGTTTCTGAGAAAAGTAGAGGGAACATAAATCGACCAAGCCGCAATGACATTACTAAATCAATTTCAACGTAACCAGCTACCAGAACATTTGCTGCGGGTTCTTTCTCCCTCGTAAGTTCTGTTTGTCGGTATATTGCCTTGACAACACCGCAGTATGTGCCGGTTTACAAGGCCACATTTAACATGTGAGAAACGTTAAGGAGTCAAGCTTTCACAAAATGTTGTAATGAATTTAACAAAATTAACTATGGCATCTTAAGCAATATTTCAATTCGTTAGTTACTTTTACAGACATGTCGAGGGTAGATATTTAGACGTATCAGTAAACGTGTACGCGTAGTCACTTGCTTGCATACTTTCGCGGTGTTATTGGCAGATGCCAGCACTAGCATTATTAAAGATTTGCAATAACTGTTTACATGTTTCCTGCAGCTGGTGAGTGATCTGAATTGTTTACATGGCATGATCAAGTTATTTGACTATTTTCTCTAACATTCTGAGTTCCTGTTTGGTGCGTTATACTACTCCGTTATCAATATACTGAGCCGACCAGTATAATGATCAGTGATAACTATCCAGCTTAGTATACATTGATAAGTGATGATATAAATTGCCCGGTTGGCTTTGACCGTGTTCGTTTCTACAAAGAGCACTTAATTTCTGCGCCCATCACGATAAGAGATGACAATGGTATAAGTCGATATTTCTACATCAATATATTAGGATATGACAATTTGTATTTAGACACGTTTGTTTGACATTGGATTGATATTTGACAGAAAGAAAGATTTATTTGAAGACAAAGTTTTTGGACCGAACCGGGGCTCGAACCCGGGTCTCTCACTTGCCGGGCAATTATGCTGACCTCTACAGCCTACAACATTCGGCCCACCTATTTATGCCTCCAAATTATAAGAAGTACAGAAATCTGAATGTTTTCCGAAACGTGTGACTGTCAAATAATTAAACAAGCTGAAATAATACAAACCGAATTTAAATACTATGCCACATGTCTTATTATTGATCTTAATTTGTATTAACGCGAAATAGGCAATAGCTAATTTATAACTAAAGAAATTTGAAGACAAAATGTTTGGACTGAACCAGGTCTCTCTTGTACTTATACGAGTATAAGACTGGTTAACATCAGCTGACAATGTGTGTTTACACTATGCAGTAGTAAACACACCAACGTCAAAAAGAGGTAGTTGTTGCAAGGAGGGACGGATTTAGGTATTTCCCGCTCCCAAGTAGACTTATTTCTCGTTGCCTCATTCGGTGCAAATCATTTATAAAGATAATTTGTGTAACCCATACCATTTAATATATGAATATAAGTAATAGCTGTAAACAATATTAAATGAAAAGGACTTATCACGGAGATCTTTCAAGACACAAATTATAGCCAAACTACTTGTAGCATTATTGGACCTTTTAAACCGACAACTTTTAAAACTGCTTCTCCTTATGTTCCTCGGGATACCCTTGAGTTGCCACTGAGACTTTCAGGACTATCGACGACATTATCTTTCAATATCACGGTGACGACTTAGGATAGTTCCGAGAAAGCATCGGCGTATACTATCGGGTTTTAAAAACGTCGGTGGAAAATTTGGTAATGAGTTTTGAAAATATCAACAACAAGTTTCTGGTTCCAAAATGTCCACCGAAAATCTTGGAATTTAAAAGTTCCGATAGTATCAGCGGCTAATGTTGGATTTCAAACGTCTTGGCGGAAACTGAAGATGTCACGTCAAGACGTAGAGTTCCGAATGCATCGGCGGTAAGGCAAAGTTTGCGTCGGGATTTTCACAACACCGAATAACAAGCAAGTGTTTATTAATGTTTACTGACATCGCCCCTTTCAAACTTGCCGCCTGTACGGATATACAGTCCTGGTTGCAAGTAAACCAAATAATTTTGTTTTACTGGCAGGTCTCTGACTGGCACAGGAGTTTTGCTAGTTCTGGAAATACATTGATTACTCGTACATGTAGCAAATCGTGGTTTGTCTCTTGATGTTGAATTCAACTTGCAACGTGTAAACCCCACCTTAGTCAAAAGGAAAAGAAATTACTCTGCATTGAAAAGATTTGAGTAATGAATGGGCATGGGTACACCAAGCCATTAGTACTAGCATGTTCGTTTGATTTTTTTCAAGTAGGTAACCTTTTAACCAAACAGCATTGCCTTGAGTATTTTAGCCATAGTATTGGATATTATTTCTTTAGATACAATTGTCTAGATTTTGGTATCCTCCTTAACTAATTGAAAAACTATGTGTATATATAAGTCATAATTACTAATGCAATCTCGGAAACAAGTTCGACAAAGGGAAATTAAGTTAATATTTTCAACTCGAAAATTGAAAAACTCCCAACAGATGAAGCGAAATCTAGCTTAACTTTGAAACGAACCCATGAACAAGTACAATGAAAAGAACGCCGAGTAATCAATATTAGTTAACGCTTCTTTGAAGAAGATGAGCCTTTCATAAACAATGAATTCTTTCAGCTTCGTGATTTAATATTAATTCAAATCAAGTAGGCTAATGCTTATCAGATAAGCAATCCAGATGAGTACTTTTCAGTGTAAGGCTACCTTGCGAGAGTCATAGCTACTCTCACAGTTCCAAACATCGCGTCAAAAGTTATTATTAAAAAAATTGCTAATAGTATAGTTTTATAAATTGGAAACAGTTTTTTTACCGTACAGTTAAACAGCTCTGCCATCAAATATATTACACTACATCCCGTAAGGACCGTTTTTGGTTTTTATGAAGGGTCATCGGGGGTTCATAAAATGGAAACCACCCTTTTGGCTACGCTTCTGGTGTTGATTAAATATTTCAAATTAGGCTATAACCCATCAAAAATAAATAAACAAAACTTAGTGAAAGAGACCGTTGTGTAAAAACAACTCAAGATCTTATCCGGTTTATCTGTCTCCAGACCACTGAGTGAATTTTGTTAAACTGTACTTAACTTAGATTATGTTACACTGGCAGTTCACTAAACAAATACTGTAGTACGACATTAGCTAGGCCTATTTCACAAGCTTATTGTTAAATAGGTTTATTTTCATGATAAAGGTACAGCAATATGAAACACCTACTCAGAACACAAAGTGATGGTCAACATTTGTTGCTCGGGACAATTTACCGTCCATTGTGGTTCTGTTCATTTGTTAACTCTATCTGTCCCTTTCAACCCTTCCCCGCACTTACGTAACAAAGGTATCGTTACGTTTGTAAAGTAAAAATGTACTGTTTAGTGAGTTGTAGACATTGTTATTTCAAGTAAAAAGGCAAGGACACAATTATTAAAAGCCCATAATTTAAGGGGTTTTGACTCCCAATGTCCATTGATCAAAGGTTCCACCTTGCTTTGTGACTATCAAAAAATTATCGCTGTTAATTATTAGTTATTGACGATGTATGGTCTAAGACACAGATCCAGGACGAGAGACTTTCCATAGAAATCGCTCGTGCATCAAGTCCGTGGATAAAACTGTACAACATGTGTACACAATGACTGTCAATTTCCATACTGTTCTGGAGATGTTGCACTACAGGTAAATGCTGGTTGGATTTCCCGCCCACATGGTCCTGTAGGTCGTCCTTGTACTCTATGGTGACGAGGATACTCACATGCTGTGCAGCCTGCTGCAATCTTTAATTCGGTTTAAACTTGCAAAAATTTAGACTTTAATAGACTTCCGCTAACATTTAGTTAGTGTGATGCTGCTCAAATCAATTGCATAAAAATACGCAATTGTCAAAAGTAAAACTTTAGTTTGTTTATAGAATAGAATATCTTTATGACAACAACGTTCAATACGTTCAACAATAACGTTCACATTATACATGAAATGTTTGAACAGGTTGCTTGTCATTATTTAAATTATACCAAATAAAATAGTAAACACTAAGATGCAACTAAAAAGAATCAGCAAGAAAGTCTGTAACTTTATAGTAGGGGTTTGCAGTCAAAATAAGTCTTACTTTTTGTTTAAAATCATCCATAGACAGGAATCTGAAATGATTTAGCAACTTGTTGTACAGTCTATAACCTTGTTTTGAGGTGTTTGTTCATAAAGTTTAAGCCTGTGTATCGGAAACTGAAAACTATTCCTGAATCTAGTATTATATACATGAGAATGTTTGTCTTTTAGGACAGATTCTAGATTGCTACGAATAAAAACTAGACAACAAAGAGGGTAAAGTTAAAGTTTTTTAATCAGAGAAAATAAACGTACATGAATGCTTATATAAAACAAGGTTCTTAAATACCTCTTTTGGGGTTTAAAATTACTTTAGCATGGTAGAATTACCCCATAGGATTATTCCATACTGCATTAAAGAAAACATGATCCATAGTAAACCATAATTCTACTATTTACATCAATTACATCTCTTAAAATTAACATTTGATAACAAACAGAACTTAATTTCTTACTTAAATGTTCTAAATAAGGTTTCCAACTTAAGTTTGTGTCAACTGTTAGGCCCAAAAAATTAACTTTGTCTTGTAATTTGATATCCCCATCCTAATTTGATTTAAAAGTATTTGATGTGTTTTCTAAAGTCAAGAACTGTACCATATCGGTTTTACTATTATTTAATTTTATAGTTACCGTTTATAGTAACATTTATGTAACCGATCTTAAACTATCGACATACGAAAGTACTTTTACTTGGTTGAGTTGAGGCCAGGTTCAGGAGACTTTGCTTTGTTGCTTCTAGGAAGGAACGCTTAGCAAAGTGTCTCGTGAATGCGCCGTATCAACTTGATGTTATTATCCCAACATTCTACCGCCTTCACTGATTTCATCACTACTTCCACTCACTGCTTCCTCCTCAACGCTGTTGTTGTTTCTAGACTAAATATACCAAATATATTCGGATTCTCCCTCCGATATAGCTTTGTGTATGTGTGCCACAGTCAAATTTTGATTCACTCGTTTTTACATTCGTAAAGTAACGGGTATGAAGTCAAGAAGTACAGCGAAAATAACATTTTAGACACAACTGAAACGTTTTTGCTCCAGATTAAAATTGAATAACCTAGAAGGTTTGGTCCATCGTTATATTTTTCAGGATACAATATACGTTTGATGAAACACCCTCGTTTTTTTGGCGTATTGAAAGACTAATAAATCGTAGCTTTCTGAGATGATACTAAGTTAGTAATGTTATTTTATTTGTGTTTCAGCGCGTTCCCGATTCAACCAAGTAAAGCACAGGTATGTAAGTTATACACAATTATTACCTTCTTTGCCGTTTAAACAGTAAGTATAACACCAAACCAATGATAGAAAACTTCTCATGACCTTTCTATACGAATGGCTTGGATGGAGTTAGTTAAATGAACAAAACGCAATCCCTGCAACGATTCATAATTGAATGTTCTCAATTGATGATCCATTGATGACATCCATTTTTAAAAATTTCCATGTTAGCGTGCAAAGGATACAAACACACCTCGATGCACCACACCACAATATCAAATAATTTTACTTCTCCCTATTCGTACAGACACCCTCAGTTTAATCGACCTTTCATTCAATTAGGCATTCTTCACAGCTCCGCATTTAATTATCTAAACTACCATACTGTATTTATGAGACAACTATTCACCCGAGGACTCTCTGTAGGTGCTTAAAAATAACTACATAGCTTTATGGAAATAGCCAAGAACATTCCATTATTAACTACAACAAGGTGAGGAGTGTTACAGTATCGAGTGACACTTGTACAATAGACCAGTGCATCTCACCCCTTAGATACCGTACAATACATCACTTTAGCCTGTGTATCTCGCTTTACCCAAACACAGACTGTGTCACAAAGTGTTGTACGCCAGGTACTGAATTTAAAACAAAACAAAACTGTATTTTACTATAAAAATCATGCACTGTTTTTTTTAACGCGTGTTGTCTTTAAATATAATAATTAAAGTTGTGTGTGTATCCAACAGAAAGCGTTAGTTAATACAGGCAAATGCAATATTTAAGCGCTGCAGGTTTATTTTGACCAAACAATGAACACGAGCTTGAAAAAAACTTATATTATAATAACTACACACCATCGAGTTTAAAACACATGTTCACATAATATATTTCTAACATTTGCCTATCAAGCATTTGGTTTCTGATGTCAGGCAGTGCTCGTGACATGTACTGTCATGATATCTTTTTGGACGACCCACAAAAGATATGTCCGCTCTAACTAAAAGAATCAAAACATAAAACGGGTCGCTTTCACCCTGTCTTGTAAAACTGTTAAGTCACGGTTTGGAATGTGAGTTTGTTCGACAGAAACTATCTGCAAATCCATTTTCTGCGTTATAATCAATTGAAACTGCGCGGCATCGCTTCAACTTAAGAGTTTACGGCAACCCGTTTTTCAGCTTTCAAAATTATTTTTACATTAATAAACACGATACACTTGGAAACTAGAGGAGTTCACCGACACGCGTACAGAGCTTTCTGTGATCAAAATTATGCGTTTTAAGTGTACAAAATAGAGTAAAAGCACTGACAATTTGACATTATTTGTGAAACTATTAAACAACTTATGAAAAATCGGGCTCTATACAAAATGTTGGGAAACCCTTCTAATTTCCAAATAAATCATGTTTATTAATGTAACAAATATTTTGAAAGGTGACAAACGGGCCACCGTAAGCCCTTGCAAGCGCTTGCCTTGACAGTTAGGCTGCAACACTTGAAAGAAGGCCTGTTGTTTAACCAGTTGTCACGTGTGATGTGTTGTGTGTTCCTTGGGCGGACGAATTCAGCCTTTCTCTGAGGTTCGACCGCCATATCCATCACTGAGCGCGTTTGCCATATCGTGCGCCTGACTGCACAGTGCACACTTCCACCCGCGGGCCACTGCACAATATGGCATCTGCGCTTGGTGATGTATTGTCAAGACGCTCTGTGATGGCAGAAAGCGCAGGAGACAGCGGAGTGTTGACTTTGTTCCTTGCTTGTTTGTGTGTGTGTAAGTGCATCGCAACACTCGAGGCACATCTATTGTCGAGTGTCTGTATTGTCATGACATTGTATCGCGTGACATATTTGTGAACAATGCACTTCCAGCCAGTACGCTAAGATTTGAGAAAACCTTTATCTAAACATAAGCATTTCACATGACCTTGTGATGTGTAGCCTAACCCTAGACCCGAGAATGATGGAAATATTTTAAATTTAACTGATAATCCAAAATTAAACATTAGAATTTGGCATGGGTGACATTACGTGAATAGAAAGATAATCTCAGATTATCAATGGAAAAGGAATCAATAACAAAAAGATTTATTTGTCTATCACTACTATTTTAGATGCCGACCACTCTCATGAGGGTATTTTAAGGCAAATATGTGGTGAAGGATGAGTGTGATGAGTGGTAGTAATGAGTTATGAGGTGTAGTCTTGTTACAAACTAAGGCCGACACTTCCTTAGAATGGGTCATTAATAATAGCCCAATGACCAATGGAAATACAAGGACCAACGGCTTAACGTGACTTCCGAATCACGCAGGTGATGGTCTGATATGTCTAAACGATGGTGGGAGTTGATGCGGGTATGATCACTGAGACTATCTGAGCCGCTTTAGACCTATATCATCCTCACAACCTGACCTCCATGAAGCTGGATTACAGGACCACGCCACGAGTCCCAGTGGCGTGCTTCAAAGTATCAATCGGTGCTTCAAATATATTCAAACTGTATGTCATCAATGGGCGCTTCAAGTTATACACCTACTTGATTTGGAAGTTGGAGATTAGGGAGTTTTGAAAGGTTCCCACAAAATCATAATTCGGGAGGGATCCTATATTTAAATTTTTAACTCAGTGAATTAAATCAACAGTTCAATTTATTTGTGTTGGTTTTTAAATTCTGCTAACGGATTTTATGTTGAAAGGCAGCTTAAATCTTGTTCAGCAATAATTTGCTTTGGTGAGCACGCAAGGGAACAACGTCATTGATCTCTGTCTTTAATGCATAATACCATGTTGAGGTTATATTACCTTTTCTATAAGTTATGTATTGCCGTTACAACAGGTTGAGTTGAGATTAAGTAGTAGAGAGCACGTCATTGCTCCAACCAGACCAACCCTCCACCTCGGAAATAAGACGATCTTTACTTGTGTCCAATCTCAACCATTAAGCAGTGGAAGCTTCACCCCGCCATGAAAGGAGTGCATCGACTAACAGAGAACTGAAAGATACAGACTTAGATTTAGTTCTGACTTGAAGACTGACAAATCTGGTATTTCGTGTGCTCAAGCTTTCTTCCATCTCATTAGAACCTAACATCATTAAAAAAATTAAACAGTCTTGTTTAACAAAAATACTAAGTCGTGGTTTATTTTTCCAGTTTATTTTTTACGTTTGCTTTATTTTTGTTTTACTGATACATCATGTATTAGGCCCAATTGAACTATTTTGTTTACACACTAAATTGGGGAAGTGACGAAAAAAGCATATAGGAAGTTTATACATTAAGAGTCAACTTACACACTACAACAACTCAAGGGATAATAACATTAAATCTCCATGAC
Source organism: Matsumurasca onukii (assembly GCA_018831715.1). Classification (NCBI taxonomy): domain Eukaryota; kingdom Metazoa; phylum Arthropoda; class Insecta; order Hemiptera; family Cicadellidae; genus Matsumurasca; species Matsumurasca onukii. The sequence goes on along the minus strand of CM032059.1, from coordinate 51,876,035 downwards.
AAAGGACCAAATTTGAAATACTTCATGATTTATTAGTATCAGCAAATACATTTTGTCCACAGCATAAAATTGTTGACAAGCGTAAATTTGCTTTTCAACAAATTCTTCTGAACTAAATCTTTATGATAATTAAAATTTCTTCAGTTACACGTCAATGTTACGTCTAATAATCTAAGTTCCTATGTACAAATATCTACCCACGTCTGATTGGTCTATTTTGATTGATACCGGTTTTATATTGTGGCATATTTAAAAATTAGACGAAATACATAATGTTGTTTAGTCACAGCTATCAATCGATGCTTCAAATATATTCAAACTATATGTCATCAATCGGCGCTTCAAGTAATACACCATGTACTCGAGTACATGTCCTTCTCTACAAGGCACTGAAATGCCACTTATCAGCGTTTAAATGCACGCTTATTAAAAATACCAATTACTAATACGATTGTGCAATAATTTCTGAGTATCAAGATGGTATTAAGAGTATTAAGAAAATAAGTTACTGTCAATCTTAAAACTAGATTTATTTAAATCTTTTATAAGTCAGTGGTCAATTTTATTAATAATTAAACCCTTTAATTAAAGAACAGCTTTCAGAATGAATTATTTACGGTCAATATTTACTATAACTATTTACTATAAATACGGTAACTATTTAAATCACTGCACCGTTAACTGTTGAAAGTACGAACAAATTCTAACCGCACAGTAAAGGAGAATGCTGTAGTACTAGTATGTAGGTCTAGCACTAGCAGTCACAGTCTATTGGTAGCATGGTCAGCAGAATACATGTGAACGCAAACGACCAGTTAGCTAACAAGCTTGTATTCATCTGTCTTTATTGTAGTGACCTGACAATAAAACTAATCATGTCTCTATCATTGACATTGATAGACACAGCGTTGTGTTCACCACAGTGTTGTACCTCATGATAGACAATAGTCGACACGTCTAACTGTACTCACTACTGCATGTCAAGTGTTTACTCTCAACTGTGCCTACAAACAATACTAATTTAACATAGTGTACTGTTAAATTTTAGCTTTAAACACATTTCTTGAGGGTTGATATTATTAATATTTACAATATTACTTTGAGAATTAATGTTTTCGTCTTTTACTACATTGCCAAGGTAGTAATTCAATTAGTTTGAGATTAAATTGAGGTTTGTTATTATTTGACCATCCTGTTCAAGTAAATATTCTTGAAATCTTTCCCAACATTGATTTCTGAATTTATAATTTGCCATACAGTTTTTGGAATATTTTGGGACTTTCTAATTTTTGTTTCAAAGAACTCTGATTTTACTTTTTTAATTTGCATCTTAATGTAACTATAGTTTTTTTGTTATATAAGTTACAAATGTTGGGCTCTACCTTTTTTGAAAGGATCGGATAGTTGAATAATTTCAAGTTGTTTTTTTTCAATTCATCTGTTATCCAATTATTCCTCTTGGTATTAATTGTGATTAGGGTTTTACGAGAAGGAAATGATTGATCAAAGTAATAGAAGAAAATATTATAGAATACATCATACATAGTATATCATCATAGTATTTGTGTTCAACTGGGGCAAAATAAACCTCAGCCCACGTCTCCTTTGATAATAGTTGGGAAAAAAGTTGCAAATTTTCTAGTGTACATTTATGTATTCCTAGCTTCTTTTCAGAGTGGTTCCTTTTTAATATATGGTTGAAATTGAATTCTAGAACTTGACCGTCACGGCCTGACAAACAGGTAGCTTTACCTTCAATTTTAAATATATCTAAATCAATATTTTAACCAAAAGATTATTAATAGCAGTTTGAGATACATCGGTTATCCTTGTTGGAAAATTAACTAAATATCTCATACGATGACTCTTTTCAATTCAGGTACAGCGAGTGAAAAACTCATTTGGCCTGATTTATAAACCTCTCTTCTACAGTCGTTGTCGTTGTTTGGTGCTGATCATTTCCCGTGTGTTTGAGAACAGAGAAGGATAAATGAGAAACACAACAAACACTGCGCCTGGTTCTCAGAGATCACAGATCGAGGCCAACTTCACACATCTAACGTGGCTGTGCCTTTGACACCGGTACTGTGTGTCTGAACAAACAAAACAAACCTATCAACTTGTGGTGGAAATGTATCTTGTTGAGAGGTAACATTGAACAGGAATAAAGGTTCTATGCCACATTTGACAACTGTTCGAAGAAGCACGAAGCGAGGCACGAAGAAACATAGTGATTGTTTGTAACATTAAGCCCCCTTTTCTTTTCCTCTTACTTCCTTATTATTTTCTCGTCGTCATTTATTCTTCTTAATCTTTTAAGATTAGTTTGGTTCATTTGTTTGTACGTATTTACGTCAAGGTTTTCAGTTTAAGTCCTTACTCTAAAAGCATTAAATGCATTAAATTTTACTTGAGATGAGAACTGATTTTTGTTAGCGCGTTTCATTAGTTGTACTACAGTTTTATCCAGGGTTTCTTAGCGTCTTAACTTTCGCGTCTGTCCGTAGATTCACGGTTTGTGTTTTTTTAATCAAAATTATTAATTTTGAGTTGTATTTTTAACACATGTTTCAAATTTAACATTTCAACATATTGGTTTGTGGTTTTTTTGTTGGTTATCCCTTTCCAGGCTGTAAAATACTACAAAAATTGAATTGTCCAAGAGCTTACAATAAAGCTATGCCCGAACAAGAAACATAACATGCAGAAAAACATAGATTGTATCATCAACCTATCTTCTTTCTTCTTATACCTTTACCTCGTTCTCTTTTTTTTCTTCTTTGTCTTTTATCATATAAAAACACGATATTATCATCGTGATTACTTGATAAAGAACTTATTTAAGCTAATGTAAGAACTGTATAAACGAATGATCTGTATAGCATGAATGTAAATATGGGTGGATATAACGTTTACAGGGTGCTAAAAGTATCATCGGTTTCCCGGTCTGCTGCACCTGTGGCGCGACGCCTCTCAGCTAAATTTGTCCAAGTTATTGGTTTCAGTAATACTAGAGTTACATATTTTCTTTCGTTTTGCTGGGGACAAAACTTGGTGATTGCTACACCCAATTTGAAAATACGAAATACAGTCACCATCTAGGTAGTAGACATGGACCGGCAAGTCTGTAAGAGCAAAAACTGCGCAGCCTATTTTAATGACAAAAGATGATAATAAAACTAGTTTGACTCAAACCAAAATAGCTTTTTTAATGTCAACCCCATAAAATTTGAAAATAACAAAAGTTGGCAATGATTGTCAAAAAAATCAGATGATGATCCGACCAGTTATATGTCGGTTCTCAACACGTGAAAATAAATACATTTTACCCAACCTGAAACTTTCACAAACTATGATCTGAACTTCTTTTGCAGTATTGGTGACGATCTGAACGGTTAAAATTCACTTACAAACGCGATTGTCGTTAGGGGATACGCTAGGGTCAAACGAGTTTATTTTCACAGGTTGGAAAATAGTTTTTGAGGTCGTTTGATAGTACTCTATTACCGGTCAGATCATCTGGCATCGTGATTTTTCATTTAACGGAGATGGCTTGAAAAACTATTCAGATTTAGTTAAACAAGTTTGGCAATTTTTCTTCTTAAAGAGCTGTGCTGTATGAGGTCTACCGGTAATGAGCTGCTGACAGACTTGCGGGTCCACGTTTACTTAATTAAGTATCAACTGAATTTTGCGTTTTCAATTAAATTATCAAAATTCGACATCAGCTAGCTCTTGGACTACATTAATACATTGAATACATTAATATTGACTCATTTCCTCAAAGGTTAGTTTTTAGTATAGGCAGCATAAAATAATGTAAAGCATTGCTTCAATGAAATCGAATGATCCTATATCCTGTAGAAGAGGCGTTGGAGCTTACAAACTGCTGTAATATTGAAGTTTAACTAGACGAAGCCACTCATGTGTTTAGTGGAAATGCCATTATCTACGAAGATGAACATCTTGAAACCATCAGCATAAACCCGAGCAGGAGTTTGCAACACTCCACCAAGTCATAAAACATGACTGGAATATCACAAGTCAACTTGCCACACTTATCTTCATTTAATACTTCACAGATTTGAAACTTAACATCGCAACGTTGCAACAAAACTTAAACGCGCTGATTAATCTGGAGATTAACTTGTTTCTTTTTAATATTTAAAGATCCTTTAGATAGGTTGTTTAAAATAAATTTAAACATTGAAAAACATTGAAATATTATAGAATATTAACTCGATGAGAAATAAACTAAGTTACAATCCAGGAACTCAAACCAATTTCAAATGCTGACCAACTCAATTTCATGTTCAGATATTTCAACGTGTTAATATATAAAATATTGATTGCTTGGATTGTGCTGATAAAGAAATGCCTTGCTGACTGAGGTCGTTGTGATGGGAAGAGTGGAGAGAGGGGAATACAAAACACAAGCCCTTCCAAGAAGCTTATCTCCAACTTTGTACAAAACATGTCTCAGTAATTGGCAAGCTCTCGTACTGATGTCATTAACTAATAGATTTAACTAATAAGCAACGTTATTCAAAGTGAACAATGATGCAAAATACATAAATAACTAACCATTTATCAGTGTGGCCAAGGTGTGGCATTACATCTCTACTACACACAACTTACTGTTAACACACACCAACGGTATGTGCAACATTGAATAACAAAAGTAACTGAACAGTTCAAGAATCAATAATATTCATTTTTCAAGTACATTGAACATTTCACAAAGGTAGGCCAAACAATGTATAACACAGCATATTAGAAGATTTTGTCCAAAAATACACTTCTTTAAGTAAAGGGGAAACTATATGGCAGCAAGATAAAATAACTAAACTTATCAGTATCACGCTGGCCTTATATCTACAGTACAAAGTAGGAAAATCTATTGTAATTAAGAAAATGTTTCGTTATGCACCTTGTATTTTCCAAGAACTTGATTCAATCTGAGTAGTCAGTGAATCGAATGAGTTGTTCAAGCAAATGCTCTATGCAGAAACGGTTTGTTTCTCAGTATTAACCCAAGGCCAGAGACATATCGTGTTAGATTCTATAACTATTTTATCATTGTGATTGAATTATCTATACGATAGCTGGTTGATAATAGTCGAGATATAAGCTTTTGAAATAATTTAATACAACTTGGCTACTGTATTTGAGTCTTCTACGTAGGCAACGGTTTAATGACAATACAATTTAAACTATTTATATTTAGTTACTTGATCTACTCACGCAGAAAATTATGATTTTGGATTGCCAAGGATAGCACTTGCTTCAATTCAAAAATACATCCTTTATAAGATGTAAAGGACGTTCACTCACGGGTAAGTACTACTGGTTGCATTAGCTTAGTGAAAATTTCCAACCGTACTAGGTTGTAGATCGTTAGTTTTACTATATATTTAATTCTTTACATCAACCAACTTTAGTTATGTGATGGAACTTGTACACATAGTTTGCAGAAATTTGCTTCCAACTTTGTTTCTGAGACATTAAAAAAACTGTCGATGGCTTACAATCTACGTTAAAAACGAAATATCAAAAGTCTGAATTTCATTTTTTAAAAGGCGAATCGTGTTGTCATAACGGTTTTGATGGGGATTTTAATAATGTTTCGCCTCAGTTGTTGGTTAGTCGATTTCTAAACCTAGGAGCTGTTAGGATTGTTGATACATTTACCAAAGCAATTATTCTTGTTAACCTGTTGCCGTTTAAGCTATTTAAGTGTATAAACCTTTGAATGGTCTTAAACAAAATATTGGACTCAACAGAATTATTTTCTTAAACAATTCTTTGATAGACATGAAATTATACTGAGCTTAAAATAGTAGGTAGGGCAAAGGACTGGTTGCAAAGAAACCAGGCCGACACGCACCTAAGCGCTAAAGGGCCGCTGGCACGATCGAATCGAATTTCCTTTGCAATTTGTTAGGGCCTACTCTAATTCGCTACGCTCTCAGCCTCGCTTTGGCCTTCGGTTTTGAAACGACTTGATGGATTTGACTATTTTTTGGTATATTGATGTATGACAATAAAATACATATTAAGATTAAATTTCATCAAAATCAGACCAAATTTACTATTTTTAGATCATTGAACCCCCTTTTTATGTGAAAAGTCCCCTTCTTCTCAAAAGGGAGTTCCGGTAGTCCGATTTTGCTGGTTAACGAACTTGACCGAGAGCTTTACAAAAGGAACATTTGTCCCAAATTTGGTGAAAGTCCGACTAGGAATTCAACCTGTAGATATTATACATATATACATATGTGTATAAAGTGTGAAAAAATGTTAAACACGTGTTCTGGGGGTCATGATTGGTGCTCGTTTCATGGTCCCGGGTCTTACCATGTTGACGGCATGAATATCTAAATTTTTGAAAGGAATTCGGATAAAAAGTTGTAGAAATTACAGAATGGTGGCTTACGGTAAAACATATTGTCTTAAGCATGCCCAGAGAGTTCAAAAACTCCCTGAACAATTATTATTAGGACATTTAAATTATATTTATCTTGAAAACCCCATACCAATTATATTTGTAATTGCTATACGAATTACGATACTCGTGTTAACGCTTTCAAAAAATCAATGTGCAACACAATTCATTAAGAACAGTAATCTTCGAGTGTTTTCCAAACATTCATATTTGTATAGTTAAAAGTTTGCAAAGTTGCAGTTTTAGGTTGTCTTGTAACAGTTCTATCAACCGTCATAAGAATACTTGCATGCAACAAGAGTGTATTCTCACAAGTAAAGCAGCTGATTTAGTATGAAGATCTACTATAGCAATGTTAAGATCGCAGGGCCTACCTTATGCCCTACGAGTTAGTAATTTTAATATTTACTCAAAGCGCTTAAAATATTGTTTACAAAACAGAACGTTCTTATAAAAATTAATGAAAGAAGTAATGAAACAGCGCCTTTCTTAAAAGAGTATTTACTGTTGAGACACGACTGAGAGCTCGTTTATTTCCAGCAGTTGAGCAAAAAGAAGCGTAAGTCTTCTTTAACGATTATTCAAATCTTGATTGATTCTCTGCTGTCTTTAAATATAGCTTCGAGATGTAGACAGCTGGTCGTAGTGATATACTCGTAGTGAGTAACTACAGTCACTATTAATGTACTATTAATGTTTGTATGCTAGTCACTCGGATTCAATGTGCAACAGATTCAAAACCACGCTGGTACTATATTTATTTGTGTAATATGTTTATTTGTGCGTAACTTAAAAGAATAATTTAATTTGTTCTCAGCCGGTTTAAATTTGTTAGAGAGTTCGAGAGCCAAAAAAGCACGTTTTTCGTATATTTGTCCAAAACACTCAACTTTGATCTTCTGCAGATACCTAACAAAAGTAAATAACAGATTTTACTTTTAACAACGAATAGGTGATTTACTCAACTAAATGTAGCCATACTTTCAGACATGTGAATGAAATATTTTGCAAACGGTTCAAAACTCACTGCAAAAACCATACCATTTTAGCTCACGGCTGCTGGCGAAGGTACAGGGTGACACACGGGAGACGGACGGTTTTGACTATGCAATACTTCGGTTGTGGTGGGGGTAGAGGGGAATAACGCGGCTCTGAACTCAGTATACGACGCCATTTTAGTAGTCATGGAAGAGTGGACTGTAGAACATCGCATGTTTGTGTTTGACGCGTTTGTCAAAAATACGAACGGTAACAGTTCAGCGATTCATTCATGAGGCACATTTTCGTTTGAATGGGACACAAGCGAAATTGCGATACTGGGCACTGAAAACCCTCATCAAATTCACGAAAGACCTCTACACTCACCGCGTGTTACTGTTTGTGTGCGATAGCTTCATTCGGCATTATCGGACCCTATTTCTTTGAAGACGAAAATGGTGCTAATGTTACAGTCAACTCGGCTCGTTACATCCACATGCTGAACACGTTTTGCTCCCACAGCGTCAAAGACAAACACATTAACATCACATTAAGACTTACATTAGAAATGCTTATTTCCTACAGGATGGTGCGACTGCGCATACTGCTAGAGAGTCCATGAGTCGTTCAAGAATGCTTCCAAGGTCATCTCACGTTTCGGAGACATCCCATGGCCTCCTAGATCACCTGACTTGAGCCTCTGTGATTTTTTCTTTGGGACACCTCAAAGCACAAGTCTACACCCACCAACCTCGGTCACTATTTGAATTGAAGGAGGCAATCAAAGAAGAAGTCGCAGCAATCGACAACGCTTTGTTGACTCGAGTTAAGAACGATTTTCAGGCAAGACTTGAAAAATGTATTCAGGAGGATGGACGTCACATGCCGGATGTAATTTTTCACACATGAACTTTTCTAAAATGGCATTATATTTCCAAAATTTTGATGTAATAAATATTGGTTTTTATCCAATAACAACCGTGTACCAATCATTTGTAAACCGTCCGTCTCCCGTGTGTCACCCTGTACCACCTGTAAAGCGATTCCAGTTACCTAGTGAAACCTAGTGAACAAAATAGTTAACGAAATCTTCTTGAGTTAAACACAATAACGTCTTTATCACTTGCAATTTGCGTACAGTTTGCGACAAATTTTATGTCTATAACATTCTTAGCTTGAGAGAACACCATCTATTTATTATGTTAGTCACTATAACTACTTCTACTACGTAATTTATTTGTTCTTAAAGTTTGATTACGATTATTTTGAATTTTAAGCTTAAGTGGTTAGTCATCATGAAATATTATATTTTTTGAATGAACCACTGAATAATATTTTATTATATAAAATATATAACTGTAAAATAGTTATATATTTTATATAATAAAATATTATTCAGTGGTTTAGTCCAAAATATAATTTTGTCATTTGATTACGACTATTTAAGTGGTCTTATATGAGGTTAAAAAGAAATTTTTAGTTAACATTGGCTTTATTTCCACGGTAGTACAAAGTTGAACGCTCTGGAAAACTGTACAAAAACGATGATTTTTTTAGCTTCACCATATAATACGCAACGCACAATTAAACAAAAGCAGCCAAAAAGTAAGTTTTAATATTTATAATTTTCATTTGCACCAACAGCAGCGTTATGAACCATACTTACTATAGTAAAAATAGGATTGTAGTTGATGATCGTACCTCTCCTAATCACCCATTTGTACCCGTACTCGCACAAGCGAGCTTCTAACAAATCACTTTTATTGCTAATTGCTTGTCGTTACAGCTTAGTAAAACTTAGTTAGCTATATGGGTTCTACAGTTTCTGCCACGTCTTGTAGATAGAACGTTCGAGAGTTAGAGGGGTGATGTGGAAATGCATCAAGTGAGACAGCCGAACATATGTTTGTAACGTGTAAACATTGTACCAACACAATCAGAGAAGAAAGGGGGTGATAGGGGAGAGAAGGGGTGTTGTGTCGATGTGTCGTACGTTGACAGTTTGTTTCATATTCCGTTCCTCATGTCTTGTTACCTACAAGAAAACCAACTGTTCAAAATCGTTTACCTACGCTTCATCAGCGTATCGTTATTGTATTACAAAAAATTGTGGTAGTGTGTTCTAAAACACAATTTGCCCTAAGTGCCAGTGTTCTCAGAACACCTTACTTCAGGGTCGGTTCTGCTTAGGTACCCTGAGCGTTTGCCCGTGCAGCTTTATGTCAAGAACAAGAACTAATATAGTTTACACCAATTAAAAATATTAACACGATTTTACTAAGGTTTCTTTTTTATATAAGTTTTAAAACCAATTATGTTACTCAAAATACACAAAATAAGTCCTCTTTTTACTAAAAGGAAAAATACTTTATAAACCGTAGTTTTACAAGAGGATTAAACAGTTACGTAATAAAAAGTTGTATATAATGTGCAACGGGACAAATTATAAAAATAACTCCCAAATTGAAAATGGGAAATCTAATAAATTAAAATTCAGTGATGTGGAAATGCAATTTTGAAATATTTTTGAGTTAATTGCTGCGAAAGTAATAATTCTACACCTTTTCGCTCAGTTACTTAGTTTTTTTCTGACTTAATTTCTATCATTTTATGTAACATTGAATAGCGATTGTAGAGTTTTTAATAATAATTTTTCAGCTATCAACTACCTTTGTAAATAATTGAAGTAGTTTGAGAATGGTAGTATTGGGAACGACAATAGAAGGAAATGGCTGTGCACATTCGGTTTGTAATTGACAGAGAGATAGAAGGACTGGACAATGACGAGCCCTTATACGTGTAACAAGGCCCTTGGGTCCACTAGACGTGTAGTACATCACAGTCACCCATTACTGCAATCACCCACCTGTTATATCTTTTGTACTCACTCCGTGTTTGATTCTGAAATTTGATACAATTTAGTACAAGTTCAGCGTTTTAGCGACTGATCCACATGTGGTATTTCCATGAAAATAGTACTCCAAGACGTACAGGCTAGGGCGGTAAGGGCTATCTCCAAATCAGTTTCATTTTGGTCAAATTTAAAAACTTTGAGCCTTTTCACAGTAGCAAATATGTATAAATCACACGAAAAGTGTGAGTCTATGTATATTTTACAAAATACAGAAGTTTTAAACATCCAAAGATTCTCATTTTTTACTTTACGCAATTCATGATAACTTTTTAATAATGAGTTTTGAATAAAAGTATAAGGTTTTTATGACTCATGTTAGACTTGATAAATTGGGGAAAAAGCTAATTTTACTGAAAGCGCTTATATTGCGAGATAATTTTAACATCTAGATAGTGAAATAGAAATTTTCTTGCAGATAATTTTGGCTTAGGACTCAACAAAGCAAAACCAGGTGAGGTTTGATACTGTTAAACAACAGGAACTCTCATTTCGTCTCCTGATTGCTGCATCAAGGAGTAAGCTAACTTTCACGACTTCCATCTATGTGACTTCAAACTGGAGTCTGCCAAAAAAAATACTCTTGAGTACTCTAGAGACTGCAGAGATTAGACTACGAGTTCACTGTAAGGGAAATTTATAAACTCACTCTTGGTGACAGAATTGTTGTTTACAACGGAGTTTTCAACTATAAAAACTTGAAGTTAAAAAACCCAACTTTTTAGGATTTTAATATGTTAAAATTTTTATTTGTTTTCAGTCGTTTAACAGCTTAATAAAACTTAAGAGAACTATAACCGTATTAAGCTTAAACAAATATTGGACTTGATTACCTCTTAGGTTCCTAGTTAGTGGGGAGTTTAATACCAACACTAATATGATTAGTCTTTACCACAGCTGTTATTACATTTCCTGAAGTGTTAGTACTCAGTGGTGTTATTAAGCTTATCCGGAATCAAGTGAAGTTAATAGGAACATTACGAACTAGTTTATAAGTTGTACAATAATGGGTGCTTAGCAATAAAAAGGTTTTCACGCAGAAATCTTTTGTTTGTATAAATAAAGTAACTGGTACCTTAATTGTACTTCACACGTCAAAGCACACAGTTGGAATATTCCAAACAATGAAATATCAAACCAATTAACTGACGGTATAATTATTATTGTGCTCATCGTTAATACAAAATATGTGATCAAAAAGAAACTTCCAAAACGTTAATTTGCAAAACTTAAACATTGTTCGATTTACCTGATGCATTTAAAGTGTAAGCTGTACTGCATGAATAAAAGATTTCTAGCGTATGTTATTTTAATCTGGTTGAATTTCGAGGAGATTTACATTTGCAGCAGTCGAGTTTGTAAAATAAATCTCACTCAAAGCCAGATTCAATGCATGTTTTGACTGTCTTAAACACAACACGTCGATTTATTTCAATATCGTGAATAAATGATTTAGCATACTGAAAGAACCCAAAAATAGTCTATTTTGAAATATTGCACAACTATTAGGTATGGATGTATTGTTTTATAGCTTCTTCTCATTACTAAATTTTAACATGCAATATATTATGGTTTCCGTAATAATACTCTACACGACGAAAAAGGCCACTTTACTCGCATATTGAAAGACAAAGTACCACATTATGCAAAAAGTTACTTCTGAAATATTTTTGAGCTTTGAAACCATCTCATTCAATACAGGACTTTCACAAACGTTGCTCAAACCCGCGTGTTTAACATCATGTAAGAGCTATAAGACATTCAGAATGCCATCATATTAAAACAACGTTTGTTGGATTAGAAAATTTAAAAAGTCACTTAAAGGCACTTGTTTGAAGTTGACGCGAGGTTTCTTGATTTCTAGCCGATCGCAAACATATAATTCTTGTACGCCCATAGGTTACATTCATCGGTCAGGCTATATCGTCTTTTGTCGCCCATACCGCACACTTTGAAGTTTCCTACTAATTTCAAAATTGTTATGCAGGGTTTGACGGTTTTTTACATACAAAAGATGTTCTGTGGAACAGGGTTAAGTTACAGTAGCTCTGTTCATTAACCACCTGCAGACTGCAGGATAGAGCTCAAGTGGTTACAAGTCTTAAAAAAGCTCTGCGCACAATTTAAAACAGAAAATAATTGAGGTTGTTTTAAAATTATCTTTGTCAAGTATGTCAGTAGGTAGTCTACAGTGTGTAGTCTTTATATTTCCGTTCTCATGAAGGCATGAAAAATATATTAATTTTCCTTTATTTAGACTTAAGTTTCAAAGATCTCAGTTTGAACTAAGTTTGTTTTTAAGTAGTTTCATTTGTAAAGCTAGCACCAAGTGCTTCGCTTGCTCGAGTGGCTTTTAGAAGAAAACTTCTAGGTAACTCTGCTCGAGTTGATACTTCCTGTATTTACCAGACTTTGATCTAAAGAAATACAAGATATAAACTTATTTCAGATAAGTTTAATTGAAATTCTATTCAAAAAAGCAATTGCTTCAAATTAGTTATGTTAAATATAATGTTTGAAAAAAAAGTAAATTATAATGTTTTATGTATTTGGCAAGTCACTTACTGAGAAGCTGTATTGTTTTCATCAAATTGAATTATTTATCAAACTGTATTGAGACAATAATAAGACAATAATATGAGACAATAAATTTGAATATATATGATTTGGGACACAAATTTGTATATTACAATAATTATCAAAATATCCAATAATTAGAATGGAATAAATACAAAAGTTGAAATTAATTTTGCACTATATGTTATCGCCAGTGCTATCAGGCATCAACAATAGAATGTTTCATAGTTGGCTGGTTGCCTACAAATGCACTTAGACATTGTGACACGTTCACACCATTGAATATACAGTATATACATACGCACTGAAGGACAAATGTATGATGGCATCTGTTTCTCGAACCGCCAGTTTTTGACAATTGGTCGTTATTAAAGATTATTTATCTACCAAACTTTTGAAATACTTTTACCTATGATAGCGACAGTGTGGTGAATACTCTCACCTGGGGTATACACCAGTACACAGGTATGAAGGTTGAGTATTGACTATGCCAATCGTTATTCGATTGAGAATAGTGAACGCTGTCAAGCTTTAGTGTTGTTCATTCTGCTGGCCAGGGTAACGTAAGTTGGAAACTAGGTGCGGTAAACTAAAAACTGATAACAATAACCCTGATAATATTTAGGCCACTATTTAAGCAACAACTAATTTAATTTATTTCAAATTACAAACAACATAGATAACAGCTGGACGTCAATTGAAATGAACCTAATATACAAGTTAATTAGATAACTTGTACAATGTAATGTTAAATGTTATAAAACAGTTACTGCGAGTGGTTTTTTGGTTATCTGGGTTGTGTAAATTACAACAATGGCTCCACAGGTGGTCGTTGAAAAGTCACGGCTCTCGCCTTCCACGCAACACAAACACGGTACTTTATACTGCTTCTGGGAAAACCTGCGTGTTTCAGACCCGAGCTCTTCGCTTACATAGCCAACACGCAGTCACAAAAACTACCATTAACAAGGGAATAATATACCCGAATGCATGGTCTTTCAGATCTAAAAAACTGCATTTATGTGTCCGATAGTCTATGGACATTTGCTATTCGCCTTCATTGGTACCAATTCGTAAACCAATCGTGCTCATTAAATAAGTGCTGCATGACGATCTACAATTTAATAAACGTGTTTGAGATAAACATGCGATATGTGTCTGAGACACCCATTACGAACTAAAACCTATAGGATTACGAACAATCAAATATTAAATTTTTTAATATCATTTTCGTAACCTTTGTACATTTACAAGTATAATGAATGGGTTGAGTGGATGGAATGTACATATGCGCTCAATAAATGACGTATCGTGAGCCAATAAAACAGATGGAGAAACGCCGTGTTCAGAGGAAATGGTCCATAAACAGAAAAGACGATATCCTCAATCCAACTGGTAAAGGAGCCAGCTGCTCCCGCCCATATTCTCGTGTTATCAGCAGTCTCGCCCAGTAGTACCAACTCAACTGTACTTGTCACTTTGCCGTGATTCAATGAATGATAAAGCTAGCTTTGTTGAACTGGTATAAATATTGAAGATAATTATTATAGAACATGGACTCAAGATCAGAAGCAGCTTTTTATTATATTGTGCTAATAAGAAGTTAGAGAACTTTCTTTTATGACAAGTACTTGTCTTGATGTTTTCTAAAACTACAGGGATTGATTTTTCAAAACAAACAGCTGAAAAGTTGTTATCAAAATTTCAAAACTTCAGTTTTATCCCCTAGAAGTGACAAAGCGTGGTTTTATATAAGGTACACAGTAACGAAAGTATATTTTTTCGTGTAGGAACAATTAGCGGATATTAAGTATTGACACAGGGTGTTTGCCCACTCTACGATATGTACGCACAAGGTACACATATATTTCGTCATCGCCATAGAAACCACTAAAGTTTGTTGAGTACTCTATTTATAATTCGATAAATAATAAACAGTTGTCCTCCAATGTGATGGGAAATGTGGGATCCAGTTTCTAAGCCGATCGCGAACAATGCACCGAACTCGATTCCTATTATTGTGTTAGGAACTGATACATAATGCTATTGTGTCTCCATGGATCAGTGGGAGCAGTCTTAGCGTTCAAGTGTCTATCGCAGCGCCTAACTACTTCATTGCTATTCAAACTATAATTCTATGTAAATCACGAATTGGCTCTATCTTGGCTCTATACGTAACCAAAAATGATTCAACTGAGATTGACTATCCATACCTTACATTGATAAGGCTTTACCAGTCGTAATGTTAACTCCGGGCAAACGTGTTGGTAAAAAAATTTCCAATTTTTTCCTCAATCGGTTAACAGTATGACCAAAAGTCCTTTGGCGAATGGGAGAGTTTTTTGTAAACTCACAGGGATTTTATGATCAAAAGGCTGGGACTCCTTCAGTAGGGTTTGACCTTACTTAGTTGAGTAAACAATTTCCCACAATTTTGGTCTCAGTTTTCTATGTTCTGTTACGACAAATGTTATAAGGGTATGAGCGTAGCAAACATTATAACCAACATATTTCAAATTTCATCAAAATCGAACGATGTTTACGGTTTTGAGAACACAAAAACCCTTTTTTGGCGAAAAATCACCCTCAAAGTGTACATCCGGTAACTAGATT
This sequence comes from Matsumurasca onukii, assembly GCA_018831715.1. Taxonomy (NCBI): domain Eukaryota; kingdom Metazoa; phylum Arthropoda; class Insecta; order Hemiptera; family Cicadellidae; genus Matsumurasca; species Matsumurasca onukii. Next base: position 51,860,511 of record CM032059.1, on the reverse strand, counting down.
TTGCTGGCTTACGAACTTGACCAAGACATTTACAAAAGGAACATTTGTGCCAAATTTCTTGACCTGGAGAAATTACACACAAATATACATATGCATTTGGAGTTTTGAAAATAATGCTCAACACGTGTTCTGGGGGTCAGGATCGGTGCACATATCTTGGTCCCGGGTCTGGGTCTTACCATGAAGACTGCATGCATACCTCATTTTTCCAAGGGAAATTCGATATTGAATTCGATCATTTTGAACATGGTTAAACCAAATTTATTTGTTTTTATCGAACAATAATTAAATAGATTTTGAAATAACTGAGGACTGTTCTTAGAATAAATTGCCAAGAACAAAATACATTAGTAGCAGAGTGTATTAAGGTTTGGGCAGGTGGAAGGCGAGGCAGTGGGTGTTGTTGGTGAAGGAGGAGGGGAAAAGGGGCTCATGTTTACAGGAAGTTGCCCGAGGTGTGGAAATCTCATCAAAGAACTGATCCACGCTGAGCCTTGGCGACAAACACCGTTCCTCCAACATTGCTTCTGTGTCATTGCGTGCAATTCAACGTACAACACCTGGACACAACTGACATCAAAGAACTGATCCACGCTGAGCCTTGGCGACAAACACCGTTCCTCCAACATTGCTTCTGTGTTGCGTGCAATTCAACGTACAACACCTGGACACAACTGACATCAAAGAACTGATCCACGCTGAGCATTGGCGACAAACACCGTTCCTCCAACATTGCTTCTGTGTCATTGCGTGCAATTCAACGTACAACACCTGGACACAACTGACATCAAAGAACTGATCCACGCTGAGCCTTGGCGACAAACACCGTTCCGCCAACACTGCTTCTGTGTCATTGCGTGCAATTCAACGTACAACACCTGGACACAACTGACATCAAAGAACTGATCCACGCTGAGCCTTGGCGACAAACACCGTTCCTCCAACATTGCTTCTGTGTCATTGCGTGCAATTCAACGTACAACACCTGGACACAACTGACATCAAAGAACTGATCCACGCTGAGCCTTGGCGACAAACACCGTTCCACCAACACTGCTTCTGTGTCATTGCGTGCAATTCAACGTACAACACCTGGACACAACTGACATCAAAGAACTGATCCACGCTGAGCCTTGGCGACAAACACCGTTCCGCCAACACTGCTTCTATGTCATTGCGTGCAATTCAACGTACAACACCTGGACACAACTGACATCATAGAACTGATCCACGCTGAGCCCTGGTGACAAACACCGTTCCGCCAACTACAGTTAAGAGGGGCTGGATAGACTAGACCCTGAACGGCGCCCATTATGAAATAAGGAATTTAACCTGGGAGAACGTGCAAACTGTGTGTTGCGGAGGTTAATGAACTGAAACGTGGAAGGTTTTTCCCTGGAAGAGATGCATTAGTATAGAGTTATAAGTACTGCAAAAGAAAAAACGCAATGGTTATAAAATATAATTTAAATACTGAATTTCGAGTACTGTACTATATTCTTACGGAAATTCCAATTTTTAGTTCAGAAGTACAGAATTAATTTGATGACGAAAATAAAAGTTTTAATGTTTAAATGGAGCAGCATCAAAAAATCTAATCTACTAGAGAAAATTTTTAAATTTAAGTGATTTAACTTTCTTAAAACGTAGCCTACAGTTCGTCAGGTTTAGCATGGCCAGTGAGATGGGCTATAGGGCCAAACGGCCAACAGGAAATCTCAAGGCCACCGGCCGTGCTATACCCATGGTGTATCTTACACCATGGCTATACCTAACGAACTGTAGTTTGCAGTTTTTATCCCATGTTATAAGCGACACTCTTAGTTGGAAACTAAAACAGCTATTTAAATACGGGCATACAGTACTTTCAAACTCAAAGCGTGCGTAATTGGTAAAGCGAATACATTAACATCTTTAAAAATAGTTAACATCTAGCTCATTACTACATTCACGACTGATTTGAGTTCGGAATCCGGACATTGAAGTGTTGAAATCCATTTGGCAATGTGGCGTGTAGGTGTGGTTAGCCACATACTGGCTGTGTGTGGGCCTCGCCACATACACCGGCCAAGTAATCCCCATACTCCCGCCCCGTTAACGTTGGAAAACAGTCAACTAGTTTTTTTTCATATCAACCAGAAAACTAAATTGGCTGAACACGAGAACCCAGTAGCAGTTTTCTTGGATACACTATATTTTGTATATTGATAAAACCATCCAAAATACCAGTACACTAGCTCATTGAAGTTAATTAAAACCTAATTGAGGCGACCATTTTGAACTGGGTTGAGATCGAAAGCTCTAGTTTTGACTTTTCTTCTTCTTTAACCAAGACCTTTAAAATTAGGTGTCACATAATGGGTCTTACTATTTTAAAATCTTAAGTTTCCCCCAAACCCTATTTTGGGGAGTTTGGCAAAATTCCAATAGTTACCAAATGTTCACTTTTATTTTATCTAAAGGTGTACTGAGTTTCTTTTTGTTTCTAACCTTAACAGGGTGAATCCATACTTTCAACTCACACGTCTTTATTATAATCTTCAGTTAGTTGGCATTGTCCTCCGCAAAACCATTAAAACAATAAAATTTAAAAGTGATTATATTTCACCAAATAACATTAGGCTTCTTTAGATCATTACAAGAAGAAGGAGCCTAATGTTACTAGGTGAAATATAATCACTTTTAAATTTCAACTATTGTTTTAATGGTTTTACGGAAGACAATACCAACTAACTGAAGATTAAAAGAAGTTAATATGTCTTCATCATTTAGAAATCAACTGACGTCTTTAATAAGTTTTCCTTAATTTCAATGAGCTGTCATTTTGTACTGGGTTGAGATAGAGAGCTCTAGTTTTCACTGTTATTCTTCTTTTACCTGAACTTTTAAAGTTGTTCACTTAATGAGTTTTACCGTTTAAAAACTTTGAGTTACCCCAAAGATCCCATTTGGGACAAAGGGCAAAGCTGTAATATTGAGCAAAATGTTCATTATTTCCTATAAAGGTACACTGAGTTTCATTTTTCTATCTTTATCCATTGAAAACCTAACATAGTGTATCCATACTTTAACGCACCCTGTATATCATGCTGAATAACCTTAGCTTTTTGTTGTGTTTTCTTTCTTCATGGATATTTTTTAATAACAATATAAATAATCCATATTTATAATACTTTATGTTATGTCTATACAATTTTGTTACAATACAGAATTATCATTACTATGCAGATATGATACTTAACCTAAAAATAACTTTTTCTAGTTAAATAGCTGAGGCACATTGCAGGACATTGCAGTGTAGATGACACCACACTATTGGATTACACTTCAACCAGTTCTAACTTCTTGTTCTAATTAATTAATTAGTTCCATTTCGAACTAATTACTTATATTAAACGTTATCTGTTCATACAGACCGTCTATGAATGCATTATTCTACATGGATGAATAAATATATGACTGATTGAGCTCTTGGCTGACAGCTTGGCGAGCTTCTGTAAATTTGTTGGCAATTTAATGATTAGTAGTACTCCACTAAACTAATATTAAACTGTGACAATCGTACTTAGTTTCTATTTTCAAACATTAGTTTGGGCAGTTGAAACAACATTGGATTGTAAAAGGAGTTAAACAAATAGTAAATGTTCGATTGTAGGCAAACTAGCTGTGTACCCATGCTTCGTCACGGAAGAAATATGAGTATAATAACCGTGTTCATATACAGTGTTCTAGTATAGAAACAATAAAGTGTGGATGGTTTCCAAGAATAATGTTCCGTTCAGTGTTTAGTCCCCAACAAAGTATATGTTTAAAAAGTCAGGGTACTGGTATCAAACTATGGATCCTGTGATACTCCTTTCCCTGTACAGTACTTTAAAAGCGGGTATACAACTTCCTACTTTGGGACCTAGTGATGAAATATACCATTATATTAATTTTATAATTATGATACATAACTATTGTGTTCACATTCTCATAAAGTAAATAATTTTGTTCTAAACTGTATCTTTTGATCAGCCGTCTAAAAGTTAAAAATTGTAAAACAGTCTGTGAGCAATATCTTTGTTTTCAAATTTCACGTTTGTACTTAATTTTTATACACCATTTGTCTTTTCTTGTTAATTTCATGTATTGTACCTTTTGAAAAGGGAATGTTGAAACGTAAGGGGGTATTTTGCTCCTAAAGTGTTTTCTTCATGAATATATAAATATAGACTACACATTGATATTAAAGGTTATACTCGTATATTCCATACTATACAGCTTTGCCATTTCACTCAGAAAATGTTAGGATACTAACAATTTTGTTCTGGAATTAAATAAATAACTCTATTTCACATGGGAATTTCCCAAAACAATTTAAAACTGACATAAGCGACACAGTCTCAAATAAAAAATGTATATACTAAAATCTTTACTTTTCTCCGGCATATTAAAGTATATGTTCTTGGTTATTGGTGCATACGAGATATTAAAATAGCGCTCGCTCGTCTTCATATATAGCAGAGTCTTACAACTTGATCTCTTTGAGTTTCTGACGGTGAGTTTTCCTGGAGAATATTACAGAAGTAAGATGGAAAGGTTATGAACAGTAAATTTGCTTTGGAAAACTTTCTCAACATAATAACACCAACATGAACTCGTATTTTGTACACTAAACCGTTCTGGCTTTATTACGAGCCCAAATTCCCTATTAATCCTCATGCGTTCAGTTAACTCTTCCAAAATAATTGTTACGTGAGTTCTGAGAAAGCACATATTTTGAGAAGGAAACATTAAGGATATTTATTATTCTTTTAACGGTGTATAACAATTCTAAGAAGAATATTTTAAGAAACCACCTCTTATGGTCTAAATTGATAAGAATTTTTTGATGCAATTTACAAGGGTTTCTTGCAGAAAGCTATATTTGTAAGAATTTACGGATCAAAGGTACTCGTGAATCACTCAAGAAAGCTAAGTAAGTTCAGCGTAATTTGAAACGGACTGTAATGGCGGTTGCTTGAAGAGGAACGGTCATGCAACATAACCTTGACTTTTGCTCTTTTTACTCGCGCCCTACTAGAAATCGTACACGTGTTTGAAGAACGTTTTGCTTTGTAACTAAAAATATAGTAGTCCTAATTATTTCTTGGAATATAAAATTGCTACAGTGAGGGTGGATAACGTTTTTATGACTTTTTGCATTTTCACTAAATTACTTATTGGACGTTATTCTAGGCTAAGTGTCGTTTCTTTAGAGAAGTTGCCACTTTAATTCGTGTTTGTGGTATTCTAAAACTTTTAGTCTATGAAAATCTAATTTGAAAGAACCAAATTTTAATTGACGCACAAAAAAAGTGTCATACGCCCCCCCTTTAGTGATAGTTCATCGGGGAATCGTACAAGGTATCATTTCACGCTGATACAACAGGGATCCAACACCGAATCAGGGTAGGGTCCATAACTCAACAGTTGAATGTTGGAAGAGGATCTGAGGCCCGACCCTCAATTACAAAGCGTGGTCCGGGGAGGGCGAGAAGTAAACCTTAATAATTTTATTTTATAAGCGAAGTTTTAACGCAGCCCCGGTCCATCTAAATTTCTGTTATGAAATGATAAAATTATGAATATTACCAATGTGTAAGCCTGGTAGATTTCCTGAGCGCGAGTAAAAGTTATGGTAGGTGAATTTAGTAACAATAATCTAACTTACAAATATAGTAGTCTACCTATCTTTCACTAACTATTTACTCACTAACAAACTAGGCCATTATAGTGTTTAGTAATGACCAATAAGATTAAAATCACTAATTTTGTCAAAATTGATCGCGTTAAGAAAGGTGTTTGTGGACCTAAAAACACATACATGTTTGTACTTTTCTGATTCGGGGTGAGTTGTGACCCAAGGCTCCTATATAGGCCCTAACCTTGAGTTGTGACCCTCCAAGTTAATCTTTCAACCCTAATGACTTTGCCCCCAAAATTAAACACAAAAATAACTGCTGAAATTTTACATACCCCCGTTCTACACAGAATTTCATTAGAATCTGCAACCATTATAAGTGTTGGACCATCGTCCAGGCAGACGGTCAGTAAGACACGCAGAGGAAATTATAAGGGTTCTCGTTTTTCCTTACGGACCCTTAAAAGAAAATAGTGCTCAAGGAGGCAGACACCTTTAGGCGTGATAGTAGAGACAGTTTTTAAAAATAAAACAAACTGTAGATCTAGGTCAAATAATAAAAACTGTGTTGTGTGAGTGTGTGAAGCTATTGATCTCGTGTTGAGATGTCTGATGCTTATCGGTTCGGCTAAAGGAAAGGTGTCATGAATATTAACCAGTGTTGTGTGTAAGCTTAGCCTTAACAATGTGGATCAGTTGACAGTTGTGACTTGATTAAATCCACCGTCAGTCAGCTGACACCTCTCACCCTATCCCCTTGCCTTTCACATATCTTTTTTCAGTATTACATTGTAGACTCACTAAGAGTTGCTAGAATTATATACTGTAGTATACCAAATAAGTGAGCTTGTACTCGCCGAGAAGATGACTTAAAGTCGAACCCGGGTGCAAAATATAATTATAAAACTCTTCAAACCAGGGTGTTATGCCCACTTATTTTTTACGATTTTCTTAGTAATTTGCCTTTTAAATTTTATTTATTTATTGTAACTTTTCGCTATAAAACAGGAAAAAATCCTTTTATAGTACAGCAGTACAGTATTTATAAAACATAATCTTGAGGATTCGCCTTTAAAATCCTAGTCGCTTGCTACATAAAAGGTTACTATTAGAGCAAATAATTAACAACATTGTAAATTTTTCTACACAGATACTCGTACTTCAAGCTTCTCGTAGTTTTGTCAATAAATTACAAAAATTACCTTTAAAGAAGAAGGATCTCCTTAAATAGTTTAGTTTTAATAACCTCCACTTTATATGCTCACGCACTCTGCGACACCAATGGTCAACACTGCTGGATAGACTGAACCTAGTAAATTACGATGTTCTAATAATCAACCCCATTAAAATAACAAATACAACTCTACAATATTAAAGCTATCAAACTTTCTTGAAAGAACCAAAACTGAACTTATAGTTAAGTTAAATCTCGGTCAGGAAATTTTGTTCAAAGGCGATTTATTATGTAATATGTGGCAAATGGTTAAACATATAGACATACCAATAATCCAATATACTCGTACTTGTACCGAAAGTTCCGTATGTCAATTTAATCTAGTTCGGATAGCAGTGAGGTTCTAGACAAGTATGACAAACTGAGTCAATTTATTCTTTCTTCATTAGCTCAGTGCAATCATTCCGATTTCTCTGAATTATCCCAAGATTTTAATTATTAATTGGTTCTAAAGTTGAAGTTTTCATTTTGTAATTTGATTAGTTTTAAACTTAGAATGTAAAAAAAGTAAAAGGCTATAGTTAATTCATTTTTCTACTTTATTACTACTTCAAAAATTTAAAATTATCATTTCGACAATATTTACCTAGAACATGTTTAGTAAAACAGTATTTAAACACGTAGTTTTAATACAGTTGATGTTAAGAATTCTGGCAGGAGCTAACTAAACTCAAAGATAAACTGTTTTCTTATATTCAAAATATTGCTTTTCGAACGAATTGTACTCGTACTTTGATAACTTTGAACAAGATATTGTTACCGTTGTTTTAATAATTGAAGCAAGGAACAGCCTTTTATTTACCAAGCGTATTTACTAATGCACGCTTATGTTGCTAATACAACATCCGAATACGTTCCAGCGAGAATGGCTCATAAATACAAAGTGAAAAGGGCGTTCGCCCTACGTACAAACCACCTTCCACCTGACCATTGCTCTGAATTGGTAATGTTTTCACAGCATTCAGGTCAGAAGAAAACAATAATACACATTGAATCTGCCCACATTAATACTAATTCACTCCGCTCACAGCCTCGCTTCGGCCTTCGGCCCCAGACTTAAGTGGTCCATTACCACGGGCACTACGGGGGTGTTCGCTACGCACACAGCATCGCTTTGGCTTTTAGATTTACGTATTCTTTTACTGCAAGTTTTATTAAATATCTAGAAACGATAATAAATTTCACTTTTCATTGAAATAGTACCATTCATTTTGCTGTTATAGCAAAACAATCATTTGTGACGCAATTTTGGAACGACTAAATAAATTTTAATTGTTATTGGTATATTGATAGATATTGTTCAAGTACATGTTTATTTCAAATTGGATCAAAATAAGAAGAAAAATACCTTTTTGTGAAAAGTTCCCCTTAAAAGGGTACTTCCGTTAGCCCGATTTTGCGAGCTAACGAATTTGATCCAGATATTTCCAAAAGGAACATTTGTACTAGAAGTCATAAATGTCAGACACAAAGTGCGACCTGAAGAGAGTGCACACAAATATACGTATGTATATATAGTGTGTAAAAAAGTGATAAAAACGTGTTCTGGAGGGTCAGAATCGGTGCTCATTTCACGTCCTGAGTCTGGGCCTTACCATGTTGACGACATGAAGAGACTCAGTTCCCATTTTTCTACAGGAAATTCAATAATAATGAGTGATTGTAGACTGTTTGTTGCAAAATCTCGTACTCGGTATTTCCATCTGATTTTAGTGACTAAAAGTGACGTAACTTCGTATGAACTTTGTACTCGTGTCTTCCAGTTCCTTTGCAAGGGTGTGCAGTATTCAAAATGGCATTGTTGTCGAACGTTTAATTTTAAAAGTTAAAGAATCAAACTTAAGCTAAATATTCTTTAAACTGCCTTAAAAGCAGACGTTTCAAATTAGTTTTATTTCTAAGGATTATGCACTTGTCATGCGTAAAGCATTGCACTCTTTGAGCTCTATCAAAGTCAATTTAAAATAAAACTAATAAAATCGGCTTCCAACAGAGTTTATAGAATGTATTGACCTTTTCTACAAGACTTTCAAACTTAAAATTGAACATCAACAACAATTTGACAACAACACCATTCTTAAAACTGCAAACTACAAGGGTAGAGACTACAATTTTGGAGGCGCGTTTACAACATTGACACCACCTTTAGTAGATTCTAGCTACTGAAAACATCTAATTTTTACGACCACGGACTACATTGAGTTGTCAAGTTATACCCGTACTACAAACTCTTAAGGTATAGAGGTAATTCCCAGTCAATTGTTAAAGCCCTCTGTGGGTAAAGGCTGTATTTAACTAATCACTCCTACAGTGAAACATATTTACCTTGCACTTTGTTACACAATTGATGGTCAAGAGAACTCTGTTGTTATTTACAGACTCATGGAGCTCTCACTAAAGGTACGTCAGGCTCTTGAACATTCATTGCCATATTGTTGTGTCGGAATTGTTTGCTTTGTTATCATATTCGCTCCTGTGTATTGAATTAAGCTACGTTAACCCGCAGAGTTTAAACCAATTACTCTAACGATGTCTCTGCGGTGGCTAATTGACTATGTAACTAGTTAATACGAACACAAGATTTCAATTGTTTCCTACTATTTTGGAAAATCTAGTAATTTAATAACATTTTGAGATCTCAAATTAGAACATAAAAAGGTTCAAATTACACGTACACAGTGTAATATAGTTTCGATTTTGAAGTCTCGTCCGTAAGTGCCTGGATTTGACCGTCACACTCATATTGACACAGTATAACCGCACTAATTTGATTGTTAACAGAATTTTAACTACGCTCATGTCTAGAATGAGATGAAAACGGTCAATAGGGGAAAAAACAAGATACATGATTTGTTGTAAACTAATCTGTTGTACATGACTGAAGAAAAGGTAACAGTATAATTATTAATATTATACCGAATATCTGTGGTCAAGTATAAAAATACTTGTTGCAACAAATCACTTACGATGATTCTAGACTACTATAGTAGTTATAGTACAGAAGCACTTCCAGTGTGGTGAGCAGATAGCAAAACTCGAAAAAAATGGTTAGAAGCAATATAAGAATACACGATTAATATGCGAACGATATCTCTTAGCACTAACTGCTTTCTAATATGCAGTTGACTGTAACTGTAACAACTAAATGCTCTGTAACTTTTATTCTCAATTGTAGAAAATTGAAACCCGGTTTTTGTACGGTCTACGTAAAATTCAATTCTACGGTCACAACAGAAAAAGGTCCAAAGGCCATGTGCCAGAACTATTATCGACATCTCCAGGCAACGATTACAAATGTTAATTGAACTGTTGATAAAACCTACAGTGATTAAAACAGTAGTTCATGCTCCACTGTATCACTTCTGAACTGCGGTACAATTCCCAGGAGTTGTGTTTGTTGTATACAATACAGCTTCTCTACTAATTTAAGTTGTGTAAAGCAAGTGCTAATGCGTCCTGACTTGGAGTTTCCGCTTTCTATTGTTTCGTCTAATACAAGTACATTTATCAGCTTGACTCAGCCATTGATCACTATTATGAAGTTACTTGAACCAAGTTCAATAAAATAGGCATGAATAGTTGAAATTTAAAACATTGTAAACATGATCATAGTAATCAAAAGATTATTACAATTCTACAATAAAATCGTTGCTACATTTGGTACTAATATTTAAGTTGTAAGTTAACAATTTCCTCGAATTCAATTTTACATTGTCAAAATTTAACATAGGTAGTCGATGTACATAGTCAAATCGTTAATTATGTCAACAGTTTAGTACTCATATTTAATTAATAAAAGTAGCCTATTTAGCTTAAACATCAAAACGTGCATACGAAACTAGAGGTAGGGACAAAATTATAGTCGAACAATAATTATAGATTAACTTTATATCACCATCAGCAGAAACAGGTTGGTATCAGGTCAATTAATTATCTACCAGATTATATAAAACCTAAAACACTCGCCAAAAACACCTTCACCTTGCAATAAACTTGTGCGAAGATTCTACTCAGTTCCGGAATTTTTAGATAGCCGATCGTTAAAAAAAATTAAAATCGTTAAAATTAAATCTCAACCTTTATGGATCCATACAGGGTGTCGGTGAACTCTCTGAACATACTTTGTAGACATGTTCCTTGGGTCAAAACAATAATATTTTACCATATAAACAGTGGTATCCGGCGCTTCGTTGTCCGTCTGTCTGTGTGTATGTGTTTTTACTAAAATCATTATGACAATAAAACTAATGCACTGACTGTTACAAAACATTGGTACAAAATTTAAAATGTCATTTCCTAATTAGGAAAAAATATTATTTTATTTAACTTTCAAATTTTAAAACGGCGGCCGTTTAAATTTTTCAAAGTTGAATAACTCAAAAACGAGTACTTTTACAACAAACGTATAAGAACAATTACTTTTAGTATATTTATTTCCCTTTCCAAAAATGTATAATAATTGAAAATCTAATGGGAAATAACAAAGTTATTGTAATTTATGTCTTACCATAAATTGCCTATGTCTGTCATGCGTTCCTCCAGTCAGCTAACGCAACAACAATGGAACTAACTACATTATTTTGATTCAGTAGTTTGTTAAATTCATTTGGACATCTCTACAATCAATGATTAGTCTTTCCGGTTATGCTACCGTGTCGAAGGTTGTCATATTAAACAGCTCTTGCACGAAAAAATAAATTACATTTTATGTCCTCGGCGCCGGAGACCACTGTTTGTATGGTAAAATATTATTGTTTTGACCCAAGGAACATGTCTACAAAGTATGTCCAGAGAGTTCACCGACACCCTGTAGACTTACAATTATGTGCAAATAGTGAATGAACGTTACAGAATCTGTACGTTTCAATGTGGATCTCGATGTGCGTGATTGTTAAAATAAGGACGACAGCCATGCTATGTTGTATGTCTACGGCAATAAAAAATTAATTTATTCTCCAAAGAAGCGCGCAAAAATAGCAATCGATTGACGCAAATTCCACAGTATCATTATGGTTGACGTTTAGTGAGCATGAAAACGCCTAAACAATCGATAAGCATACTGTTGTATTTGCTATGTGTCAGGCTAACGCCGTATAGTGTGCACATATGGTTTATTTTGTTTGCGAGCTGTACAACAACCCAGGACCAAATATACAAGGGCCTGGTCACTTCTTTGATGTGCGGGATGCCGACTCGTCCCAGAGTGGAAGGGGGCTGTGACGTAACCACGATGATAGACGCTTGCTCAGTTCCGTATAGCTAGCATTGAGTTTTAGTGCACGCGCTCACTTATCAATTTGTAGTGAGTCATTTGAAAATGCCACATTAAAAAATGTGGTATTTTCATAGTCAATAAATTTCGATCAAAACTGCATTGATTTGAATATATCTTCTCTCACCATTTAATTTGTAAAATGGGTTTTCCTGGAATTGAGAAGAAATAAAACATTATTAGCTATTCAACAAATCATTTTTAAATACTTGACCTGGATAATACGTTATTTTACCCCATGGCTATTTATCCGTGAGAACCGGATGTTCACACGCATACACGAGTAAATTCAGGATGTTTAAAACAAATATTGGTTGGATGTTGGTTTCATTTTTCTTATTTAAACCTCACTTTTCACCAAGTGCTGGTAGAAGAAGGTTGTTACGCTCTATTGTAGTTGTTTTCTTTGTTTGCGTTTTATTAGTAGTTAATTATCGTGGACTTGGCCTTAAGTTATATTGAGAACTGTAGCTGCGCGGGTAGTTAGTGATGAATTGTGCTGTGGCGACTTGTAAAATTATAGGAAAACCAAAGAACTACAGTAGGTTTGAGTGTAGTGTACCATACATTTCCAGTTGACCTGGAACTTGCTAAATCATGGGCTGTGAAGTGTAAACGTGAAGACGGGTTGAATTTCAACAATGCTCGTGTGTGTAGTGATCATTTTAGTAAGATTACGAAGAGGATATGAAAAATAGATATGTACATATGTAAATATATACAAATATATGTACATATGTAAATAACACTTTTAATGCGGCCTCTAAGACAGTCTCAAGCCTGTTTTATAAGCAGATATAAATGGAATAACATGTATTTGCTTATACAGTAATATAAACGCAGAGAGGAAGTTTTATTGTTATTTTAAGTATATTATATTAGCTAATACAGTATATTTAAATATTAAATCGTATAACAATTACAATAAAATAGAAACTTGGCAAAATGTGAACCCAACAACTGTTATTTACTCGTTTTATGAGTGTAAACGGGCAACAATAGCCTAAGAGTGACAATAGTTGTCTTCAAAACGCAATTTTAATAAATTATCATGAGGTAAATAATTTGAAAAAATATGGTTCGATTCCGCGTTTAATACACTTTAATATTATGTGACTATCATAAGTATTTTTGACTTCTAGTGTATGGTAGACGTGTTAGAATGAGCGCGCGACACGCGAAGCCATGCTGTGGTATAGGGAGTAGCAGCGGAGCTATCATCGCCGTGACGTCACTCGCTCCGCGGCGCGTGAACCACCTTTTTGAGCCAGTGACTAGGCCCTTGTATATTTGGTCCTGACAACAACCGAGGTTTATTTTTAAAATCTCTCATAATTTGAGTATTTCATTCTATAACTACATTTCAATTAGACTTTCAAGACGCTTAGCTGCAGAGTAATAAGTTACGGTTGAATAAAAGAAATAATGTTAATTAGAAAATAAATAAACAAGGAAATAAATAATTTAAAAATTACTTCACAAAATCTAATAAAGTTGTTTAATTGCTCTGAGGCCTTTCAAATACTACGTATTCATCTTCATAGAGACCGAAACTGAAGGAAAATAATATAAATTTAAAAATATTGTATAAAACATATGACAAATAGATTTTAGAAAAATAAACTTAAAAATATAAATTAAAATAAAAAGATTGTATCGACATACTATAAAGAGTTAGTTAAAATAATTTAAGGAAAGGAGAATTTTGAAATAAGCCTGGTTCGTTGTTGACTAGAAAAGTTAGATTTTTGTTTATGTGTAAGGATTCTGCTGCATCAAGATATCTCGAATTTTGTACTTGTAACAATTTCACTTCATTAAAATGGTGTCTGGTTTCTAAACAATGTTTCGCAATTGCCGATTTTTCTTCTTGGTTATTTTTGAAATGGTTGACATGTTCTTTTAATCTTGTTTTGAGTTTCCTCTTGATTGATCCTCTGGATTTCCAAGAAGTGATTTTAGTTGATTTTTTTATTTAAACGATATATTTATGTCGGTGTGTTTCTTAAAGCTTCGTTTTATAAATTTTGAATAAGGGCCGTAATTAATGCTTCTCCATTGGATATTTTCTGTCGTGTTGATGGGAATGAGGTTGTTCTCGACTTCCTGTCCAATTTCACTTCTTGGAAATCCTAAAGACAAATTATTATTGAAGAAAAATCAGGAATTTATGAATAAAATACCGTGTAAAAGCTGTGACAAAAAATACATTGGACAGACCAAGAGGAAACTCAAAACAAGATTAAAAGAACATGTCAACCATTTCAAAAATAACCAAGAAGAAAAATCGGCAATCGCGAAACGTTGTTTAGAAACCGGACACCATTTTAATGAAGTGAAATTGTTACAAGAAGTACAAAATTCGAGATATCTTGATGCAGCAGAACCCCTACACATACACAAAAATCAAAATTTTCTAGTCAACAACGAACCAGGCTTATTTCAAAATTCTCCTTTCCTTAAATTATTTTAACTAACTCTTTATAGTATGTCAATACAATCTTTTTATTTTATTTTATATTTTAAGTTTATTTTTCCAAAATATATTTGTCTATAAAACCTATTATACAATATTTTTAAATTTATATTATTTTTCCTTCAGTTTGGGTGCCTCTCTGAAGATGAATACGTAGTATTTGAAAGGCCTCAGAGCAATCAAACAACTTTATTAGATTTTGTGAAGTAATTTTTAAATGATATAAATCTAATAAGAAGAGCTTCATCTCTCCAAAGAAATAAATACCTTATTATTTATAATGTTGTATTTAACCCAAGGCAAAATTCCGTTACTATAAAATAGGATATAAACTGAGTAAAGTTTTGAATCTTAAAAGAATCATAACAGCTGTGAAAACGTGTGCATAGATGTCTCTAGTGGACAAATGAGAAGTTAGCCCTCCAGGCAGTTCCTTTGCAAACTCATCCTCCTCTCTACAAGGCGTTGTGACACACTTCATTCATTGCATCACAAATACGAGTAGTGTTATCCATAGGTTTTACTCAGATGTCAAGTATCTAAAATACCGTAATATACAGACGTACCAAAACTTCAATTGTTATCGTATTTACTTAAGAAACATGAGATATTCATGCCGTCAGCATGGTAAGACTCAGACCCGGGACCTGAGCACCGATCCTGAGCACCAGAACATGTAACGTCTGTGATAATGAACCACTAATTATTAATTTTATTTTGAATTTATTTTAATTTTTATTAGTCGTATACAAAAAAGATTGCGTTAAGTAAGCTACAAATACAAAACCAAGTTCGGTTGCGTTGGAAAAACTCGTTAAAAGGTTATAAAGGCGTTTCCACACTTTTGTCCGACCCTGTATAAATGTATTTTATTTTATTTCTTCATAGTACTGTACAAATAATTCTGTTGTAAGAAGATCATCAAGCGAATGATTAAGTTCTTGTACTATATTTCATTCATACTGTCTTTTATGTAACATCATTGCATGCAAGCAGAGCCAACAAAAAAATTCAGTGTAATATCAAAATATAAAAATAATGATATAAAAAAATCAAAACCATTCCAATTATAGTGCAGACGAATTTAAAAAACATTTTTAATACCACTCTTGTTTTAAAATTTATGTAACATCATTGTATGCAAGCAGAGCCAACAAAGAATTCAGTGTAATATAAAAATAATGATATAAAACAAATCAAAATCATTCCAATTATAGTGCAGACGAACTTAAAAAACATTTTTAATACCACCCTTGGGGAAAGTATGTGTGTGTGAGGAACTCTATAAAAAGTAACTGAAAATATTAACTAAAATGAAAACTAATTTTAAAAGATTGCACGCAAAACCAAACGTTATAACAGAATATTCCTTTTGCTCCGTTTACTTGAGTACGAATTTGCTGACTAAAGCTAGTTATTTAATCAATTCAAACCTAGCTTCCTTAAATTATATCTACTTGAATACATTCATAACATAGTAAAATAAATAACTGTACCAAAAGTTAAAAGGGCTAATCAATGGATATAATAATTAAATAGTTTAATGCATGCATATAAAGGCGTAACTGGAAATGCCTCGAGGATGACTGCGTGCATGCAGTGCAAAGAAGCTAATGAGGTTTCCAAATTACAAACTCATAGATCACTTTGATAAGTCAGCCTAAAGGCAACAACATTCAGCCAAACGTTTGTACAAACACTGCATTCCCCTCTATTGATATTTGCCCAGAGAATGCACATTAATACTTTATGTATATAACATGGACCATAGAAAAAACCAAATATAGTATTTTAATCTAAATTTTTGTAAATGGGATATACAAACGTACAGTATACTCTTCCTGATAATTAAGTAATTTCATATTGTGTTTTTCTCTGTTGTGAGGCCTTAAGGCAACTTTCACGATCGTGTTAATTATCGAGCCATTTAGTTGAATTAGGCTAAGCTGTTTTCCTAAAGCAACAGAGCCAAGTAGAATACACTTTCCACTAGGTTTACACGCATATTAAAAAGCTCTCACAAAAAAGGTTTCGAAATAAGAAACTTATAGCAACTTATCAGTACAGGGTGTAAACAAATGGTACAGTTTCGACTATATGTAAAATTGTAGTGCGTTAAACTTAAAAATACACGGTTGGTACTGAGTTCAGGATGATATTGTGTCTGGGAACTCAAATAGTTTCGTTTCCATTACAAAGCAGCTGTGCCTATTGTTAACCTCAACATCTTTAATGTTGTGTTTTCGATGTTAACATGGTTTTAGATCAAGAAAAGGCAAAATGTGTGATGTGGTACATTGAGTCAACTCAGTAACTTTAGTGCAGTGAGGATTTAGGACGACTCTGAACAAAGCTGCGCTAATAGAAAAAACATCACTTATTGTTAAGGCCAGAAGGACTTTTTTAGGCTTCTAAGGCAAGATTGCCTAACGTTTTCAACTCTTTAATTTGAGACTGGTGACATACCCGTACATGACGCTTCTTTGCTGATCCACTTTGAAAAACTGCCTATACCAACTAATAATGTTTTTTCTACTAGCGCAGATTTGTTAAAAGTTGTCCTTAATCTTAGCTGCTTTAAAGTCACTGACTTAAATTCACAGTACCACACCACTCACTTTGCTGTAGGCAGATATTATAGGAGACAACGGTTTATAAAATTACCTTTTATCTCTTTATAATATTAATATATCATTATTTGTAATTTGAATTCATAATTTTAATTTTACACCAATATAATGTAAAGTCTATCACTTGAACAATTTCAACATGCATATCATAGAAGATATCAAAGTTAAAACTTTGTACTGACTGCCAAACAAATTCAACAGGTACTTCTTAATTTGTTTAAATCCCACGAACACTACTGAAACGAACAGCACTTTAAAGGTGCCAAAAGAAAACAACCAACCGCCATAATATTCAGCTGGTAAACAAATACTGCAAACTCTTATTCGCATTGCTCCTGAATTTTAGCACAAAACCAATTGAAAACATCATTTTTGGAAGAAAACTGAAGACTTTTGAAGAATTTTATCTCTCAAGCAAGCACAATTTTGATAAGTATCTCTCAGTGACTACTTTTTAAGAAAAATAGACTTCAAATTAAGTTTTTAAACTTTACTAACCTAACAAAACATTTCAGAAAATATTATTTCAAAATTTAGAATCACCTGTGATACATTGTTTTGAACAATAATAATATTTCTATTAAAAATGAATCTGAATTCAAACCTAATTCAAACAAGATCCAAATATAAAAACAACAAACCAATTATTAACGTTTCACAACTCGAAATACTTAAGAAAGAAAACAAAAGGCTCTTGAATGAAAATGAAAATTTAATGATCCAAAACAGCCAATTGCAGTATGATCTTGAAAACTCTAAGCTTGTTTTTAAACCCCAAAATGACACTTTTCTAAGTGATGAACACATTCAAAGTTATTTCAATTCATTTTCGAAAAATATATCTAAATGTGAAATAAATATTCTTTTAGTAGGCCCAGCCCAATCCCAAATTTTAAAGTGTGCATCGATATCTGACATTCAAAATACATTAATATCACTTAACTTTCACACGAAAAACACCACTTTATTTTGTGTCAACGACTATGAAGAAACCGAAGATGACTTCTTAGCATTTCAAAGTAAAAATAACCTGGTAGTTCAAAGGCAAAGAGGATCCCACTGGAGTTTGTTAATGTGTAACAGAGTAAATGAAACCTTTTATCACATGGACAGTATCAAGGGTCTTAACACGAAACATGCCAAAAAGCTAGCCTCTAATATCAACGTAACCTACAATTTCGTAGAAGTTCCAACACTACAACAAGAATCAGGCTTTGAGTGTGGCTTGCATCTCCTTGTGAATGCAAAACGTGCAATCGATGACATCCTTGTCAATAAGCTAAACCCTTTTACTCCTTCATCCACAGACTCTCCAGTTCAAATCCCGGACAAATGTGTTTGTCTTAAAGCTACAGAAGAAATAATATCACAAACCATGAACAACTCTGACGCATCCTTGGCGAATCTGGACACATCTTTCAAAATTATCACTTACCACAAGCGTAAAGAAAGAAACTTTTTAAAAGAAATCTGAATACTGTTAAAAAGGAAGAAATAGTTAAATGTAGCTCACCTAGATTCCCAACTGCTGACTTTGAGATACCCCTACAAAATAAATTTTCTAAACTGCCACTATTAGAAGATCTTGACGAGTTTCCATGTATTTCAACATATACTCTCAACAACAGAATATTGACAACAAATAAAATTACAAAAAAACTTGACAACAACGTTAAGGAACAAGCAAGACGAAATTTAAAAGGTGGTGCCACCTCAAAAAGAAACCCTGATAATAGCAAAACAAATTTCGAATCAAACTATTCTACAAAAGTACAAGGTCCTGAGAAAAATCGTCATTATAATGTAGAAATTGTGGCCGACAGTCATGGCCGTTCTCTAGGGAGTATTTTGTCAAAGCAATTAGAAAAAACTAAAATATGTAATTTTTCAAACCTAACGGTAAAGTTGATGACATAATCACAAAGTCTGAAGCTACAACCTCAAACCTTGAAGATATCCTAATTGTTATAGCCGGTACAAATGATGTTAGTTATGGAATGACACCTGAGGACATTTACACTAACATAGAGGCAAGATTGAAATCTATAAAGAATAAAAGTATCATTTTGTTGGGAATTCCTTTTAGATACGATCAACCAACATTCAACCAGACGATCCGGCAAACTAACAAGAAACTCAGTACTTTAGCAGACAAATATCAGAATATTTCGTTTGTTGACTTGTACTTCCTGAAAAGATCATCGTTCACTACACAGGGACTGCATCTGAGATTCAAAGGGAAACAGCAACTTGGTGAGAACATTGCGAGCACAATCCAGACGGTAAATACACCATATCAGCATATTCCTGTACTAGTGTCCGAGAGGAAACCTTTTTTAGCCGAACCCAAGAGAACACAACAATTAACATGACACCTACACCAATACACTCAAAACATAATTTCACATCACTTCATCGTACTTTGTCAAAGCCACTGATAAGGGAAAATCCAGCAGTAGGCACGCGTAAACAAAATGTACTAGCCACAAAAATAGAAATCTTACATCAAAATGCACAGAGTGCCTCTAATAAATGTGAAACATTAGAAATCCTACTGACCGAAATTAATCCTGATATATTCGTGGTAAGTGAGCACGGCTACACTTCTGAAAACTCAACATATTTTAAATTAAATAATTATATTTTAAAAAGCATATACTGTAGAGAGACGTGTAAACTAGGCGGCGTTGCGATCTTTTCAAAAGCTTTCATTAAATGCGATCAGATTGAAATACATCCTTCAATTGAAAGACATTTTGAAGTTACGTCTGTCCTCATTAATACAAAACCATCAAAATATATCATTATAATTGGATTGTATAGACCTCCTTCAGGAAATTTCGACATTTTCTTGAATGTTTTAGTACAATTTTAACTAAAATACACGAAAAAAGTTTTATTATAATAGGAGACTACAACATAGATGTATTAAATATAAATGATACAAAAGTAAAACTTTTTCAAAATTTATTGCGAACATTTAATTTAACATGGGAGATAAGTACGCCAACAAGAGTAACGAGCCATTCAGCTACAGCTATAGACAATGTAGTTTCAAATTTGACTCACTGCATTAAAGTTGACGTGTTAAACTCGGCAGTATCAGACCATTTCGCACAAAAGGTCACGATTAAGCATTGCGAATATTTAAAATACCCGCGAGTTTCCTCTTTACAAAGAAGCACCACTGTTCAGAATATTCAAACTCTTAATGAATATCTATTGAACGAAAGTTGGAATGATTTACAATCTTACCCCAACACAAACGAAAGGTATGGGTTTTTTATAAACAAGGTAGTTTACTACATAGATTTAGCTTGTCCGTTTAAACTGAGGAAAGATGCAAATAAAAACCGATCCACTGGTTGGTTAACCAGAGGTATTAAAGTGTCTAGAAAAAATATGAAAATGTATTATAATGTATTCTCAAAGTCACTTTTTTCAATTTTTTAGAAGGTATAAAACCATATACAGAAGAGTAATCAGGCATGCAAAATTTAATCACATTAACCGCGAATTTGAAAACTCAGGTTGTGTCACCAAAACTGCGTGGAATTTAGTCAAAAATCGAAAACCGCAATGCACACGCCCCGCCGAAATTTGCATAGGTGATGTTTTGATTAGTGATCCCAAGATTGTCGCGCATGAGTTCAACGAGTACTTTTCAACTGTAGCAAATAACGACGCTACTGCAAACCTTAAATACAAAGAGACACCCTAGTTTTTGTCATCTATGTTTTTGAAGCCAGCTACCAATCAAGAAATAATAGATATTTTTAAATGTTTACCCCCTAAAAAATCCACCGATATTAATGGAATTTCACAGTGGCTGTTAAAACAATGTTACATGTTCATTGTCGAACCATTGACAAATATTATTAATGAGTCTTTTCAAGAAGGAGTTTTTCCAGAAATGTGCAAAATGACCAAAGTTGTTCCTATTTATAAAAAAGGGTCTTCTACTAATATGGGAAACTACAGACCGATTGCACTACTCCCAGTTTTAGGCAAAGTGTTTGAAAAGGTTTATTATAATAGGCTGAGTTCTTTTCTTGAATTTAATAACAGCATTACTAACACCCAATTTGGATTTCAAAAGGTAAATGCATCAGATGCCATAAATAAATTTATGGAATTTGTTGTTGCATGGATAGAAAATGAAGACAATGAGTATATTTTAGACCTATCAAAGGCATTTGATTGTGTCCATCACAAATTTTACTAACAACACTTAATGATATAGGCGTGAGAGGGACTCCACTAAAATGGATTGAAAGCTATCTATCTAATAGGAGACAGGCCGTATCAGTTTCAAATATAATCTCAGATCCTAAAGAACTCAAATTCGGTGTTCCTCAAGGTTCTATTCTGGGACCTATATTGTTTAATATTTATAAATAACTGCAACTCCCTTCAAAACACTGTAGATATAGTCCAATATGCTGACGACACTACCTTGACATTTAGCTCTCAAACTATTGAAAGCTTGGAGATATCAGCTTATGAAAATTTAAACTCGTGTGCTCAGTATTTTGACGATCTAAATCTTAAAACCAATTTGGGCAAAACGTCGTACATAAACTTCAGTCTCAGTCATTTTACAACCGACGAAAAAGCGTCAGTAATGTTAGGAGACCAACTTATCAATGAGATTGATTGCTCAAAGTTTTTAGGAATCTACATCGATAAATCTTTATGCTGGGATAATCATGTCGACCACGTATGTAAAAGGTATCTTCGGATTTTTATTAAGAAAGCTAAAATTATGTTCTACAAATTCTTCTAAAATAATCTATTTTGGATTAATACAGCCTCATCTCCTATGGTATAATATTCTGGGGTAGCTGTGCTGAAACTAAATTACTAAGAGCATTTTGTTCTCAAAAACAGCCGTTCGTATCATTTGCAAATTACTCTGGCGTGTCATGTAGAAACTATTTTAAGAGTTTGAAAATTCTGACATTGCCGGCATTATACATTTATGAGACAATTGTATTTTTGTGTTTCAAAATGTTATTGTAGGTCAAGATGTACATTCACACAATACTCGATCTAGTGAAGTGTACAGGCAAATTAGCCACCGATTAAATATACATAACAAATTACCTATGCAAGCTGGTGTAAAATTATTGAACAAACTGCCTTTAGAAGTTAAAGCTACACTGTCAGATTTGGCTCTTTTCAAAAATAAACTTAAAACCCACTTGCTGGCTATGGCTCCTTACTCTGTTGCGGAATTTACTGAAGGAGTTTAAATTTCCTTTATAAGCTAACCTTTTTTGTCACTTTTTTAAAAAATATACTAGAACCCTCACTTCCTTATCAGTGGTTAATAACCATAGCACATAAATCACAGTCCTGTAATTCATTCATTCATTTCACCACTTTTTGTATCATCTTCACCTTGTCAACACAATAATTTATTGTTAATTGACAAATAAATAAATAAATAAATAAATAAATTAACATGACTCTTATCATTTGAGGAACTCATTGCCGACTCTTGATTCATACGAGTTCTCACCAGAGTCACACATGACGTCGCATATCGAGTTGCTAGCTGTTGGTAAAGTTTACCACCAGAATGCGGGCTGTCACAGTCAGGAACTCACACTCACACTCTCTCACGTCACTCCACTCCTTCACTGTGTTCAGCGTAATATCCAATTGACATCTAACACGTATTTGCGCGAGTTATTCGTTAGAACTGACCTCAAATCAACGTGCTTTACAAAACTTTGCTTGATTGATAGAGTGTTTTTATCAGAGGTGACACAATTTTTACGATGTATTTTGAAACTTTGCAGATATCATCGCTTTAGATAAATAAAGGATTTCTCGTCAAGGGTTAGTCCATATGTAGGAGAATAACTAACGGAAATATGCCAGACATTTATATTAAAATATGTATAATTACTTTAGCAGTTGATTTGGTGTAAAATATATCTTTTGATCAAATTTATAATAAACAGGTCATGTCATGACACAGAAATAAGTATATTTATACACCCGATTGACAAGTCTTGTTGTATTTCGTCTGTATTTGATAAGGCGGCAAATTTCCTTGGTTCTATGTAAAGTCACGTTCCCAATTTACAGACGGGATTTCAATTATACAAAATTGTTTATAATCTCATAAACAATAATTAAACAGTTTTAACGTTGAGTGGCATCTTGTTACGTTTTCAGTAATCATAACTTTTATATTCTTGTTCACAAGACGCTAATATGCACACGAGAGAGTAGATCAACTGTAAAGATTCAACCTTCGTTAGTAATTACCTAAAAGTAATTAACCTTGTTTTGTGCTTAAAACTTTCAGTTTAAAACTAAATTTTGTTTTATTTTCTTTTTAGTTTCAAATGGTTTTAATATTTTTTGTTGTGTATAATAATTATTATGTTAGTCTTAAGGCTAAGTGGTAGAGAGGGCTTTAAAGCCTTAAATTCGCCTTTTGATCGATGTATCAATAAAGTCTTTTGTTATTATTGTTGCTTACTTTAAGTGAACTACTATAGCAGTTTGCGTACGAGGATGAGCGAAAGTAAAATTTCACACTTAATTAAGGATTTGGAAGAAAATCAACAAACAAACATAACAAAGTGGGTTTAAATGAGTTAAGACTAAAAACAATACAACGAATTTACACGGCCAAAAATTATGATCACGTCTTGTATCGAGTATCCGCTACGCACGGTTAGATCACGTCTTAAAGGTACCGAACATCGATGACTTTAGAGTTGTTTCTCACACACAGACCATTCATTATTCCACATTGAGTATCTAAAGTTAAAATAAGGCCTTCTGTTCTAAGCCTTCTGCTATAAAAAGCCTTCTGTTCTATGTGGAGAGGGGGCTGAGTTTACGGTTTAGGGGTACCCACATTGAAAACTACCAAACTGATTTCCTTAATTTTTAAAACTAAGCACTAACAAACATTTATGCAACTTTTCAATCAATTCTGCCAAGCTTTGCTTGAATTATTGCGTACACAGAAACACCGACACGCAAACAAAGACGGTTTGACTATAGATAAAAGGATTAACTCATCATTATTAACTAAACACTTCTTTTTAATCTACAAGAACCTTAAAATATGCAAATATGCTTATTGGTAGAACAAAATAATAGATTTGGATGGACAAAGCTATTAGAATATGTAAAACCATCATAAAAATACACACACATTTAAAATGTATTTAATACTGTACACTTAAATACTGTAATTAACTTGCTAATTTAAAAAAAACACTCTTCTGTGCATCGGACTTTAAACTTTATCACTTATCAATAAACTTTTCCTTAACACTTAATGGTGAAATGTACTTATTGTAGCAAACAGTAGCCTGCTGAAAGGTGGTAACGCAATACACGAGTAACCCAAATTATGTTTTTGTTACATAACTAGTAGCTACATGACAACCAATACAATCTAAATATAACAACTTTAGAACTTTTGACAAATAAACTAAACCCTAAAATGAACTCTAATTTTGCTAAACACGATATAAACTAAAAGTTTTTAAACAAATAAAAAAAGACTCTTGGTGTAGTTAATCCAACTCTTCGGGGTTGTAGACAACAATTAAATTTGGTTAACGTGTAAGACTGACTAAGTCGGGGATTTCCCAGCACATAGTGCGTGATCTGTAGTTGCTTCCTTGGATTAAATTACAAATGTCCGTGCCGCTGCAGGTAGACTAATTCACGACATTTTGGCATTTAATAGGGCTACCAACACAATTACGTAAGCATGTTATTAAATAGGTCATCACTTTAACTTGTAATCTTTACGGAAGTCAATGTTTGGTTTCGAATGTCGAGGTTTTCGGTCATCAATGGTTGCTTTGTTGACAAGTAATTTCTCCATGTGTTGACTCGACTCTGTGTGTGACAGTGTTCATTTCATTCAACCATCACTCTGCCAACGGTCTCCATCCAACACGTCAATATACAGTATACACTACACACACTCATCCAGTACAGACAGCAAAACATCCTTATTTGTACGCAGCGATGAAGTATTTTTAAAGTATAGTAGTACTCGTAATTACTACTATTTACAGGATGTTGAAAATATATGGACACACTCAAATATATGTCTACTTTGGGCTGAAGTTTTGCAGTGTTTCATAGTTGATTCCGTGAGTATGTGTGAAGACGTGCCGTCGTGTGACACATCATTGTAATAGTTTTACTTTCTTGAGTAGAATGCCACAAACTGCGCCTTAAAATGTAACAGAAAATATCTCACTTTTAAGTTAAGACAAAAGGTCTTGGAAATAATGGACAAGCTATACTAGTATGTATTTGTTGAATTTGCATTTTTATTTAACTTTAATGTGAAATACCTTTTGAGTTTTGTTAGAGTGATCCTTTATGGACGCAGTTTCTGACATTCTACTCAGGAGTGTAAACCTGAGTAGTTTACAGGATGATTGTAATAACAATATCTCAGGATGATTGTTATAAATATTTGCTTACTTAATACTTAGTATATGTGTGGAAAATGTACAATGATGTGCCACAAAGTACTGCGTTTAATTACACACTCGAAAGGTAAGAGTTTATTACTTTGAAAGATTTATAATTATATCAATGACCAAACCTTTTTTACTTGTTAGGGTATGCTCTTATGTGCACTTATGATAAACATCGACTGTGCTTTTCTAAGAGTTGACTTAGAACTAAGTATTTTCATTAGTATACTCGTCACGCAAATTTTTATTTCAATTCCAACACAGTCGCTTGTGAAATATGAACAAACTGCATTATACTAAATGAAAGGAAAGAACGGACTTTTCCAGCCACTTCCGGAGAAAACATGGTGGCTACCTAACGTTTCGGGTAGTTAAAAACTCCACCCGTCTTGCTCTCCGCCACTATTATGAACTTTCAAACTAACATACATTATACTGTCCCGATTTATTTGAATACATTTTGAACTATATACTTATTGATAAATACGGAAGGTAACACACGGAAAGCATGTAACAAACACAAACAAGAGCAACAAGGTTACACACACGCACCCAGGCTCAGGCAGGATCAGCTCTCTAATTAGATTCTCACACTTACTATAAACATTGCCTCTCCTCTTCCTCAAACCCTTTCCCCGCTTCTCAGAACTGAGCCTTACACGTTCACAATACATCATTGTTCATGGCAGACGAGTGGATAGCGAGGTTGTCACAGACAATATAAACTCTTTGGAGACACCCATTTTTGTTGTAAAGGAAAGTCACGATCAAAGGCCCTCACTGCGGAGAGCAAACTCTCACCTGTCCTTCATCCTGCGGCCACTCTGCACTGCACACTATGTGGTAATCACGCTTGGTGATGGATCTGGTGGTTAAACTCGAAACGCTGTACTTATCCTGTCTTAACCTGTAGGCACCATGTACACAGTGGATTAATACTTAGCCGTTCTAGCTAGTGAAATTTCGCTGAACCTGCCCTCTATCGGGTTTGATAATACAGGGTCAAAAACGCCGGAGTACTGGAGACAAAACATCTTTTGAAATGACTGGAGGTTAGTCACTAACCGTGGAACATGTTTGAAAATATAAAAGTCTTAATGTACTCAAGAAAGTACGTAGTCTATACTGCACAGCACTGTTTGTTGTTATGTTGACTACAGCGCTATCACCAACATGGGACAGATTCAAATTCGTTTAGTGTTTACTCACTGGTGCTGTTATAGTGCCTGATTACTGGATATGGATTTTCTGTAATGTCTTTTTCCATAAGGCTGGCCTAACTATTTTCAGTTTTTGTGGTGAAGCTGAACAGGACAAGTGAAGACAAAAAGAATTCTATTGAAATCGGACTACTCATAACGTTGTTATAGGGAAAAACCACGGCCGCTATTGATGAATTTAGATAATTTGTGGTTCATTGATGCATACCATCAAAATACATACACATTTTAAATTGAATTCTAATTGGATAACATTTACTAGATAAATAAAATCACATTTTGACCAAAACTACCCCCAAAAGGGTACTTCCGGTAGCACGGGTTTTCCTGGCTAACGAACTTGACCGATATATTTACATAAAGTCTTGTAAAAATGCTCAAAACGTGTTCTTGGAGGTCAGGATCGGTGCTCATTTCACGGTCCCGAGTCTGGGTCCTAATATTTCATTTTTCCAAAGGGAATTCTATAAACAAAATAGGGATTAGTAAATTGTTTGGATACTCTCTGCTACACAAATACAAACGTACTTTACGTGTGCTTTAGTGAGAATGATCCTCTGCAGTGGCTAATTTCTATTCATCAGTGGACTAACTCAGTGCATTCCACAACGCCGTTGTGTAATTGTAAAATATTCTTTTATGTTTACAGCTTAGTATGACATGAAAATTCACTTTCCACAATACCTTTGTCGAAAACATCATTGGAATAAAGATCATCAAAATCATATTTTTCTCCCTAAAGATTATAAGATCACCAAAACAAACCTTTTATACCAACGAATTGCTTCAATTGAGTATATAAGATTGAATTATTTTTATCTAAATCTGTAATAGATAAATACTAGTTAAATACTCAATTTTCTTTCGTTATGGTTTACATCTACTCGTATTTGTAAAGACATATTTTCGAAAAATGTTCAGTCTGTGTTGTTTTGAGATGGTTTATCATATTCTAATAGTTCTGTACATCAGAATCGTTTTAATAATGTGTATATCTTGCAAAATATGTCTCACAAATGCGCTTATTTGCATTTGACGTTCTTATTGATTTAAGGGAAGTGTTTAATTAATAATATAACACAAGGCAAAATAGCACACAAGTAAATATTTAGAAAATAATACATCAATATTACTTTAAGAGTATTATGTAAAATATTAATAGGTATACGATATACTAATATTTATCAGTGATAAACCCCCACTTGACTTATAAGTTTCTTGTTACGTTGGTAATGAATAGTTATGAACGGAGATAATTTCATTTAAAGCTCTTCATCACCTCCTTGCTCGACCAATTGTACTTTATGCAAATCGGAGCCAGTTTGAATAATTATTTCCGATTCGTAGAAACTGAACTATTCGTGTTTTTAATCTAAATAGGATGGTATATTTTAAAAAGTAATAAAATCACAATATTTCTACTACTGAAAGGTACTTTAAATGTATTTATCCTCATACTTTCAACTTTGTAAGCTGTAAATGATTCGAACAATTTGAAGAAAAGTATGGTGTTAGCTATTTTTGGTACGAACAAATCGCGCTGATGAAGATATATGTGTACAAAAATTAGGCGTTGATGAAGCTTTCATGTAAATAACACGGAATGAATATGTCACAAATTACATAGAGTGGTACACAACCCAGTGGAACTCACCTGATGTTATTTACATTCATCCTGTGCACTTAATCCCATGTCTTTCCTACCTAAATTAGTTACCAACCATTAACACCTTATTATATCAACATGATATAATAGTGAATAACAATTCACTTAATATCTTATAAAATATACTGTTTAAAGAAATAATAAAACATAAAACAAATATACAAATAATGTAAAGTGCATACGTTAATCATTCATTAAAGATATATTTATTTCTTATTATGCTAGCACAAAGCAAGTTTTTGTCTCTATCAAATCTCAACTCAAACCATTTTATAATCATTCACTTTGTAATTGGCAAAATATAACAAGACACCGCAACTAACACATACCCAATAATTCAATTCAATTCAATTCGTTTATTCATCAATGCTTTACATTACAGGCAATGCCCAATTACAATGTAGCATTAAAAAGATAACAATATAATAATTTAGGAATATTAACAATCTTGAATGATCACTAGAGACAGTAACACACAGTTCAGCATAACAGTAACAGCCAAAATAAATAAATACTATAGTAAAATAATGTATATGTTTATAACTTAACTAATGACGAGACTTAAAAAAAACATAACAGACAGATCATCAAATTTGCATTATAATATAAATGTGGAAACTAAGTACTTTAACAATATAACGTGATAGATTACAACAATATAAATAGCAATAAACAACGAGCATATAAACACTAAAATAACATGCATAATATATAAATACCTTATCAAAAATATTGTACATAAAACAATTTTGAATTTACGATCTATTATTTTTAATTATTTAAATTGTGCAAAACACCTTGAACAAACATATGAAAAGAATTACTAAAGATATCAATACTGAGTGGTAAGGCGTTGTGTAATCTAAACATAACGTTTAGTGGCGAGTTAGCAGCCAGACTGGTACGAGTAGCGAGGAGTAAATAATAAACGAGTTCGTGAATTGAACCGTGGGACATTGAATTGTAACATCGACAAAATGGATGAGTCGTCGATCGCCCCACTCACCAGCTTGTGCAGGCAAACCAACACCGACACCCGCCGCCGCTTCCCTAGAGAGTCAAGGTCAAACATTGACAACAGCTCAGAATATGGAACAACATTTGTGTAGTGACCAAACTCTTTAAAATACAAAAATCGCAGAAATCTTATTTGGACGTTCTCGACTAAATCGGAAAGATAAGCGTGATACGGATTCCAGATGACTGAACCAAATTCTAGTCTAGATCTAACTAAGGAACAATATAGAAGCCTAATTACTTGAGTATTTTTTAATAAATTACTTGATCTACGGATAAAACCTAACACTGCAAATGCAGATTTGCAAACCGATATCACATGGTTCACAAATGAAAACTTATCATCAAATGTGATACCTAGATCTCTGATGGTATTTTTCGTACCCAACCTAGTACCACCCAATTCATAGTTGAAAGAAACAACATTTTGAGGAGATCTCTTTGAGAATCGCACAACAGAGCACTTACTGATGTTGAACTTTAAATTGCTGCCACTCCATTGAAAGAGGCTATCCAAATCCGCTTGGAGTTCTATACAATCAGAAATACTATTTATACATTTAAAAATTTTCAAATCGTCGGCATACAGCAATAATTTACAATGTTTTATAGAATATGTGATATTATTGATAAAAATGATGAAAAGTAGAGGCCCTAAATTAGATCCTTGTGGAACTCCAGAACCTGGATTAAAATCTGATGATAACGCCCCTTCATACGACACATATTGGGTCCTTTTAAATAAATAAGATGAAAATAGTTTTATTAAGGGAGATGACAAACCAAACCCATTCAACCTGCATAATAGTGACAAATGGTCTACCTTATCAAACGCTTTTTCAAAATCTGTGTAAATAACATCAATCTGACCTCCTAAGTCCAAAGTTGAGATACAGAAGTCACTAAAATTTAAAAGATTAGAAGTTATTGAACGGCCTGGAAAAAAACCATGTTGATGCGGGCTTATACAACTTTTTACATGACTGAAGAGTCGGTTGTATAAAATTGACTCAAATACCTTGGCAGGTGTTGACAAAATAGATATGGGCCTGTAGTTTCTTATGTCTGATTTCTGACCTTTCTTAAAAATAGGGGTAACCTTAGCTCGTTTCCAAACATCAGGAAATTGTGAATTTGAAATGGAAATGTTAAATAAGTGCAATAAAGGAGACACCAATAAATCAGAACAAGCTTTAAAAATGAAAGGAGGAAACCCATCCGGACCCACAGAAGTTTTTGGTTTCAACCTCTGAAGAGCCAAAAGCACCTCCTCGTGAGTGACAGCGGCGAGTGTCATAGTGGGCACACCGGGCACCACCGGGGAACGGAGCGCGCGGCGCCACATCTCGTCACTGTCCAGTTGACTGGGCTCGTACACCGAGCTAAAGTATTGTGCAAACTTGTGCGTTATCTGTGCGGCCCCCTCCACCTCCTCCCCATCCAGTCTCATAACAGCCGGTCTACTATCTGCCACTCGCAACCTATTGATAGCATTCCAAAATGATTTAGGATTTGACTTTAAATTATTTTCTACAAAGCTAATGTGGTTTTTGAAGGCGTTCTTAATATCTACTTTAATACGACTTCTAATTTCTTTGTACTCATTGAAAGTGCTTGGAATTTTGTACTTTAAATATTTTCGTCTGATTCTATTTTTACGCTTTATAAGGCTAATCAAACTACAATCAAACCAAGGAGGATACTTGGAAGGCGATTTACGGTAAACAGGAACACACTGCCGTGTAACATCATATAAATTACTATAAAACAAATTAACAGCGACATTTACATTACACACACCGAATAAATTGGACCAATCAATATTTCTAAGATTCGTGTAGAGCTTCAAGAAATCCGCTCTTTTATAGTTAAATAAATTAGATTCACACATAGAATTACTATAATTACTACGAACAGAAACATTAAAAGTAATTAATACTGAGTGGAGGATGATGCCGATCAGGTTAACAACAGGGCAACAATCTTCTTCAACAGTTAAACCCCAATATCTGACAATACCAAATCTAACGTTTTCCCCAAATCATTTGTTACATTATTGTGTAAACTTAAGTTGTAGGTTTCCATAAAAAACAATAACTGTTTACATATATCATTACCCAATTCTAAATTATGATTAATCCCTGTAATTGGTAAATTAAAGTCCCCGAGAATCAACAGTTTTTCTTTCTTTATATTTAATGAATCCAATTTTTCAAAAAAAGAAGTATAATCAGCCAAAGGCGAGTTAGGAGGGAAATACACATTACATACAATGATTAATGATTTATTAGCAAACTCTAATTGTAACCACAAGTTCTCACCCTCAGTTTCCAAATTAAATAATCTCTGAACTTTGATACCGTTAGAAATAGCAATTAAAACCCCACCCCCTCTTGACTTGCCTGTCCGCAGTTGACACCGATCCCGACGGTATACCTGATAGCCGTCGGAAAACAGTTCTGCGTTATTAACTGAACTATTTAACCACGTTTCTGTAAGAGCTATTATGTCCCAGTTAGTATCCAGAGTATTTAAACGAAACTCTGTAGTCTTTGACCTTAACCCCCTTACATTTTGGTAATAAACGTGTAACAATTTATCAAACACCATTAAGTAATAATAATGAGCCTACTATTAATAAATAAATAAGAAATAAATGTATACGTAGGTAAAAACTAAACATAATCAGACAAATATAACAATAAACTAACATGCATTGAAATTCTGTATCACAGAATGGAAGTTGAAGTACATTACTTGAGTCGGTCCAGGTCCGCAGCCTCCGAGATGAGAACAGCAGCTTGGCCCTCCTTTTTCCGCAAGAAGATTTTTCCAGAAGTCGTTAACCACGCGAACTTGAAGTTGTTGTCGTCCTTGAACTTCCTCACCTGAGCCCAGAGCTGACGAGTGTCTCTTGACAAAGAAAGGTTGATGTAGATCTTGTTCTCACTTTCGTAACCCAGGTCTGTAGCTCGGATTGATCTCCTGACGATGGCACGACGACGCAACTCTTCCATGTCAGTCCGGCGGCAGAATTTTACAATGATGCCGCGCGGAGCATTCGGCTGGCTCGGGTTCTTAGAGAGTCTGTGCGCTGTATCAATCATGCTGTACCGCAACTCGAAGTTAACCACCGTCGCAATCTTGTTCATGATGTCATAGATGTTTTCATTCCTGGACTCCGGTACGCCAGCGACCTCCAAGCAGTTGGATCTCGAGTACTGTTCAGATGCAGCAACTCTCTTCTTCAGTTCCGCGAACGATTTCTTCAAAGTACAATTTTCACTCCTTAAGTCTTCAATAACAGTCTCACATTCTGTAAGTTTCTTAGAATTATGCGAAACAGATTCCTCACAGTCTTTTATTTTTGCAAAACACATATCCTGTGACTCGCTCATGTCTTTCTTGAAAAGTGCTATATCTTCTTTAACTTTGGTTATTTCACTTAAACATTCACTGTTTCCCAATTTAATTTGGCGAACTTCCTCTAGCAATAAGGTAAGTTTCTCGTCAATGGACATGTTTCTCTCATCCTGGCTGGTAGTGCTGTTGTTACGTGTGTTTACCATTGTCCCTATCTCTGAGCTTATCAGTGACCTTGAGCTCACCTGACCTCACCACTGCACTGCACCTGACCACGACACTGCACTGCTCCTAACCTCAAAACCTGCTCACGCAGTAAGAAATTGATAAAATTGCACGGGAATACTTATCAAAGCACGCAAATATAAATTGATCTAAGAAGAATACACTCTATTAATTATGCATGCACAGTCTCACATAGATTTAGTCACAAAAACCCCGCACAAAACACGTAATATTACGGAGCGAACAAACGCGTGTCAGTCAGCTATCATGCTATCCCTCCACTCTACCACTTGTTTTAGGACACCGAACTCTCATTAACTGTATTTACAGAGCTGCATGGACTTGTTGCAGCTCCTACGTCTTACAGGGCCAACTCTTCCCACCCACACTAGGTTACTCTAATAGTCCAATGACCGATGGAAATAGACGAACGACTTAACGTGATTTTCGAACCACGGGGAGTGGTCTCTTGAAAAGTTGTCATAGATGCACCGGGGGTTTGTATGCGGCACGCACTGAGCTATGCCCACTTTCTTTAGTTATACATAATTATGATATAAGGTGGTGCATCTGGAACATCTCCAAGTGGTGAGTCATCAGTGGCCTGAAACTGAATTCTACCAAGTGCACTGTTCTGCATAGCGTACCATAAAACATCGTTGATACCCTCAGTAGCAGCGAAGTGTCTCGCTAGACGGTGGGAGTTACTGAACAAATTGTTTCTATTGCCTGGTCATTTGTGAGTGTTAAGATTCTCGGCGTCATGCAGGACATGACGCACCCCAACGGAATTTGGAAAGGTTGAGGTGACTCAACAGGTTTCGCTATCTGCTATACTTCAACGTCTGCAGGAGGCACTAATACTATCATTATTTCACTACTGCTTACCTGCGTACGGCAACTGCGTTTCTAGAGATGACCTTGGTAGGTTCAAAACTCGGCCTTACGCTTTGTGTATTTTCCTTAAAAGGTTTGAACCGTCTCTCACTAACCGCGCATCAGCTGAATTGCTGCCTGTGGAAGCTATGTGCCGGATGTTATCGTGGGACTTTGACGATTTGAGAGCCTGATTACTGTCAGAGATCTCAATGGAGCACTCGCCATGGTGGCAGGTTTTACTTTCCCAAAGCCAACCTTCAGTTTAGAAGAAGGTACTTCAGTCCCCAGTTGTACAACAGCTTCCCGATACCATAAAGACGTGTAGAACAAGTAAACTCAAGTTAAAGCTTAAGTTTAGGAAATGATTAGTAACCAGTTATATAATGATTTAGACTTAAGTACAATACTAAAAACTAGGCCAACACGCAGCTAATCGCTAAAGCGCTGCTTGCATGAGTGAATCGAATTTCTTTTGCAATTCGATTGCAGTTCGCTACGTTCACAGCCTCGATTCGGCCTTTGGCCTCAGCTTAGCCTAGTGTGACCATGGGCGTTACAAGTCTGTTCACTGCTCTCTAATTTTTAGATAGTTAAAACCACTTTTGACCAAAACTTCCCTCACCTCCCCAAAAGGGTACTTCCAGGAGCCCGACTTTCCGGCTAACGAACTTGACCGAGATATTTACAAAAGGAACATTCGTATCAAATTTCATGAATATCGGACAAAATGCGACTTGCAGAGAGTACACACTTATACAAGTACACACATATGTATATCAAGCCTTGTAAAAATGCTCGAAACGTATTCTGAAGGTCAGGATCGGTGCTCATTTCACGGTCCCGGGTCTGGGTCTTAGCATTAGATATTGACTTAAGTTGTAATAGAAAATGTTTTCCATGAGAAATCAAAACATTTTATTTATTAATGTTATATATTTGTTTAAGGTTCTGATGAAACTCGAAGTACGAGAAGTGTGCACTGTTCATTGTGTCAGTTTCAGATACGAGTTGAAATAAATAAACAGACCGACAGGCTCGCAGAGATAAGCAAATAAAGTCAATTACCTTCGCCAGTGATTGAAAAAGTTATTTAATTTATATGATGGATTGAGCATTGAATATTTAAAAGCTTCAGTTCCAGCTATGTTCTAGACTACTATCACCAATCTCGATTGCACCAGGATTCTACGTGCATTACTTTGCAATCGATATGAATAATCGCAACTAGCTTCAATCGACATTGATGAAACGTAGGCTGCAAGATTTTAGTGATTTGTACGCTTGAAGCTTAAGCTCAAAGAAGTTTAAATTTGATCGAACAGCTCAAGCCTTTCATAACGTTCTGAAATAATGCAAACGTATTCAGTTCTGCATTTCAGTTTGGTTGAAATTGTATTTCTCAGTTTCTACGTTCTAAGTTATTTTATCAAACTAGGCAATCTCTAACCATAACGCTTAAACATATAGATGAAAACAAATTTTCGAAAAAGAATTTAATAATACAAATTTATTGTGGTATGCAACAAAAATTGTTCAATGAAAATTTACCTTAAAGTTTTAACTAAAACGGATATTGACCTATATAATTTATTATTATTAATTTGGGTGAATATTTCTAAAAAATTGTTAATTCTTAGAAGCCAGTAAAATAATTGAAACTAGGTTACTGACTTGAAAGATGAATTAACTTAACACAAATTAAATTTAATGGTAAAATCAACTACTTGTACTAAGTCTTCTTTGTATTCGGCTAAACTGGAATAAGTTGTAGCATTTTCTACCATACATAGAGCGACAGTTTTATCGCTAGTATAATGCATTTTCATTTTAGTGTTTGAATTGGTTGGGGAACTGTACCTATAGAGGTATGGCACTTCAATTGGGTCTCAAAACTGAAATCAAATAAGGTTTCTAAAGTATACAAAAAGCACACTAGAAATGACTACTAGTTCACGATACTTGTACTCGTGCCACATGTTTCGTTGTAGTAACCAAATCGTAGATCGGATCTTCAAACCGGTTGAAATGTCTTCTGTGTGAATTTAAGTAGTTTACAGCTCGTTTTAATACTTTTTCTGTCTTTTATGGACTTTGAGTAAAACGAGTTACATGAAACCTTTTTAACGAATTAATAACTAAATGGTTCGGTCCTGAAATGTAAGATATTTGGCTAGCAACAGGTTGTTTATAATAAAGTATATATGAAACTGAAAACGTTAATTCCGTTTTTCAAATACTTAGTATTTTACCTACCATTCTATTAAATTTTACCTTCCTAATTAATAGGACACAAACATTAGTTTAAGAGTTAAGGTAAAACTCCCTACATGGTTATTACCTTTAAAGATTGTATGAATCACATTATAGATGTGGTTATTAAACAGAACCTTCAAGTAAACCCAGCATAACAATCAAGATACATTTGTTTATACGTGTCTACGCTAGCGCTAGAAGTACCAAACCCTGAGTTTTAGTTCAATAAATCAGACTGTTCTCTCACCTTTGTGGTGCACATGTTTTAAGTAATCTTTAGTTTCTACTTTTAAACTAAACATGTTGTATCAACAGCTGCCTGCACAGAACACCTAGACTAGAGTATGGTGCTGCAGCGAGAGACTACTGTGCTAGAGTGTGTTCTGATCCTGTGCTCCTCTTATCTACCTTTGATGCTCCAATATCACATTATATTGCATTTACCTCTCGTCCTTTGAAACAGGCTGATCTCATAAATATTACTCATTTTGAAGTTTAAAATTTGAATAAATGTTCTCTTGTACATTAAGTTTGATTACTGCAGTTCTTTAATGGAACATCTAAAACAAATAAATCTTATAAAACTGTTTAACTTGGACTTTTTCATCCACTTCTGGAGAAAAACTACTTTAACGTTTCGGGCAGTTGAGAAACTCAACCCGCTTCAAGGGCCTAACCTAACCTAGTTTATTATGTAATATTAACCTATAACCTACAACATTACATTATACTAAACACTTAACCTAGGACCTAGTCTAGGAAAAATAGTAAACAACATGGCAAAACTAAATAGTATGCTACCCTGAAAGGACAAGATGAACCTAACTTATGATAATAACTAACACGTAGGATACTAAAAACAGAAGGGCTTTAATTTCAAAACAAACCCATTTTGATATCCTTGCTACAAAAATATCATCGAAATGATTATTTTCTTAGGTGCAAACACAATTTAATTGACTTGGGAATAAAAGTGCAACTTTAGCAAAATGAACAAAATATTTTTGAGAACATAGTTTGCTTTGAAAAACCAACAACTCTAATAGAAGCTAGAGAGTATTTTAAGGTGATAAAGGGATGAACGGTAAATGAGATGTGCGTTTTCATGGACGATGAGGTTAGTCTTGTTACAAACTAGGGCCGACTGTTCCCCAGATTGGGCCATTAACTAATAGCCTACGACCAATGGAATGGACCAACGGCTCAACGTGACTTCCGAACCACAGGGAGGGCTATCGCGAAAAGTTACCACTATAGCCGGGAATTGAACCCATAACAAGTTTACCTCGTTAACATAATGCCTATACTTGTTCACACAGGCATATTTTATTTAACGAAAAGGAAACGTAAATTGTCCAAAATTTGTCTATAAAACACACAGTTCAACGGTTTAAAACTTGCTGACTATGGATCAAAGTTGTAGTGGTAGTTTTGCAAGATGACTTCTACCTGTAACCAAAGCCGTAAACTGTAAAAGGAACTCTTAGGTCTATTTTGTATGTGCTTGAGTTATAAAATAGTATTGTGTTCAAATCCGCGCCCATCCTTATTGTTGTCCTTAAAATTTATCCTTAAATTTAGTCCGAAAATGTATCCTTAAATTTTGAGTACGCTGAAATATTTTATGGGTGAAACGTTGACACAATGTTCTGTTTAGCAAGTTAGTTACCTACGATGTTGATTGGACTGAGTTGTAGTTTGTGAGTAGTTTCAGATGATTAGTGATCACTGAATGTGTGTTGACAACAGTACAAAGTTGATCCAGTAATCATCTCACCTCAATCAGCTGGGTGACCTTTCCCTCTCCATCAACAGCTCAGTTTACACTTGCTTTCGCTAACGTCGATCGAACGCTAATGATCAAACTACAGTATTGTCGAGTGATGGACGAAATGATATCCAGTTTGTATTACTTGAATCGTAAACCAAGTCGACACGCAGCTAAACGCTAAAGCGCCGCTGGCAGGAGTGAATGGAATTTCATTTGCTACTAGTTCCTTCAGCTTCGCCTCCTGTATGATCACGGGCGATATCCTGTTCGCCATGCTCACAGGCTTTCGGCCTCAGCTTGGCCTCCTGTATCCTGTATGACTTCGGTCTTCGGCCTCAGATGTACAGATTTGTTTACTGGGAGTTATACTACATATCATGTAAGGAAACACAAATATTAAGAAGTAACGTAAAGAAAACTCTTATAGAAATTTGGTCAAGAAATATCTTATTTCAAGTGAAAATAAAAGGCCTACTCTTAGTTTAAAATCTAATTTATTTTTAAATACATAAAATTAACTTGTTGTCATATGTAACTTTAAAGCGGCGTTGTGTTTACTTAAAACACAGTTAAAATGTATTATTCATAGAGTTTCTAGATTTCCCAGAGTCAAGAGTCAACGTAAAATAAAAGTCAAAACTCACACGAATCAGTCACACAGCCTTCTTTCGCCGATTCATACTAGTTTAGCGGACTATCATGAAAAATTACAAGATCACCTGGTTAAATACCCGTAGACTAATATTTAGTTACAGCCACCGCCACGCCATTTTTTGGTTTAGTTGTTTTAAGTTTAAACCAATAACTTGATCGTCTTTGGGTTATTTCATTTCTATTCTTACGATAGGAGGAAACTATTAATATATAAGGAGGTAACATGTTATGGTGTAAGGTGGAACATGTACGGATCTACTGCAATAATATAAATACACAACCTGTAATTAAAAATAAGGTTTTGGCAGAGAAAACCATTTGTGAATGAAGATCATTTGCGTCTTTGATTTCTCTGAGGAAAATGTTGGGGAATGTAAATTGCCCTTGGCTTTGTTTCGCAAAGATCGTAAACAACAATAATAGAGAGTTAAGATGAGCCCTTTTACTCCTACTTAATCCTTTAAAAGCTTTTGTCAAGTAAAAGCAATTAATGTGTCTATGGTTTTTGAAACTAACAGGCTAAAAGTATTAACCTCTTAATATTTGTCAAGTGTGTACTATTGGTTCAACGTTATACTAAAATGATATACAGTACTGTGCTCATAACCTGATAACACCAACAACTGAACGATACATGACTCGCACCAAAAGTTATTTCCAATTTGCCTTTGTTTTGCTGCTTGAAAGCTGGGATTTGTTTTCACAAGGATCACACGTCAAAGCAAAGGCTGATCTCAACTTCCAAACTCGTCACACATAAAGAAACATGTGTTGCAGAAACAAGACCAATGATATCAACAAACAATCGTATTGCGTTTTGTCTCTTTTATACATTTCGCTTTTTTACTCATTTTCGCAATAAAGTTAATCAAATGGTATAGTAGATCTGTATTTTATTACATTATTATAATAATATTGTTTTGTATAAATGTGCTGCGCAATAAAAAGAACCTTCACAAGAACCTTCTGCCGCTCCCAACTTGTTACTTACAAATACTTATAAATATGTAGCGCAATACTGATTCTACAAAAGTAAGTCGAAAATGCCGAATAACATTTTTTGATTTCGGCTTAGTTATGCCGTAATCCGCAATATTGTAGTTTTTTAAAAACTCTGAGATACTTTTGTGAAACTTGGCATAAACCTTAATTTTCTTCCTAATAACATTAGCCATACATTTTCTGTTATCTTACTTATCAAATTTCAAAACAACGGTCATTTAAAATTTCAAAGTCAAATCCCAATTTGATTGAATATTTAAAATGGTCGCCATTTTGAAATTTGATAGGTTCGATAACAAATATTTT
Source organism: Matsumurasca onukii (assembly GCA_018831715.1). Lineage (NCBI taxonomy): Eukaryota > Metazoa > Arthropoda > Insecta > Hemiptera > Cicadellidae > Matsumurasca > Matsumurasca onukii. Next base: position 51,820,398 of record CM032059.1, on the reverse strand, counting down.
TGGCAAATGTTATTAGGGACACAATTAAGGTTTATACCAAGTTTCACAAAACTATCTCAAAAGGATTTTGAATTATTCCATATTTTCAAAAGTGTACAAAATGGTGGATTACGGCTAAACTAAGCCGAAATAAAATGTTATTCGGCACTTTCGACCTACTTTTGTATCTAGAATCCGGTAATGCATAGTGCGCTACTAATTTTTGTGGTACCCTGTATAATAATGTACCCACCGTGTAACGTAACATTCATGTTGGGGTGAAGCTCTTCTTTTTAGATGTTATATCATTAAGAAAATAGGAAATTGTATTTAAATTAGAAACTAATTAGAATGTTATTTTAAGTTATTTAAAAAAAGATATAACACAATCACCGTGCTGTGGATTAAACGAAAACACTTTCACATATACAATTTAGGTTACCTTTTGAAATTATAATGCCGACATAACATAAAGGAAAATGTGACGCAATGAAATGAAAACGTGTTTATTGGTGGCGAAGTTGGGACTTTAAAGTCATTTCTTCCACTTTACCATAGTACACAGATATTACAATTTAAAATATACATACATTTGAAATATGTAGAAACAATTTAAATATGTACTATACTAAGAATCCAAATTAAAATACTACAATACAACTAGTACAAGCACTAGTACTAACACAATTTTTAACTTGGATGGCTTAATTTAAAAAAAATCACTTCTTAATTTATATGAATGTCGTTTAACACGAAAGAAATTATTCAAAGAAAAATCAAAGTTTAGAAGTTTAGAATGCTGTAAAGAACTAAGTTAGTTTTTTAGATATTCCACTTGTGTATTCACAAACCTGAGTTTGATTGCTCAAGCTCGGTCAATGTACTCACCAGGATACAGTGTGAGATTGTAAACAACAACATATTAGGCAACTAATAACAGCTGTTATAATGTACTCATCTCGCAAACAACGTAACAAGCTCTTTAGAGCTTTCACATGTAATTTATGTTACTTTCAGAACTACCTTCCTAATAAAATGTAAAGTGCGTCATAAACATAAAACACAAACAAGTAGCCTACCTTTCCATGTTGATGAAGATAAACCATCTTTGTTGATATTTTACTCAAAAATACTGGGTATATGCAAATCAATAAGCTACGATGATTTTGGAAAATAATAGTTCATATATTTTTAAAGATAATGTTACGGTATTTAAACACACGTCCATCTGAATTATCGTAACTAGCCCAAATAAGAATAGGTGAATTTGTTAAATTAAAGTGACTTGAAACTTTAAACTAAATTACATAAAATGTTTGTTTCAGGTAAGATATTTTCCAAGAAAGAGCAACATTTTACTGGTACATCTTAACAACTGTAAGTAAATATTAGTTTGTGTGTACTACAGCTAAAATTCAAATGACTGAACAGAAAGTATGTAGAACAGTCCAGAAATAAAAGCCTTTGATGTTCACTACAAAATTACCGGTATCGGCCAAGTCCTTCATCACATTTTACGTTTTGCGTATAATCTTGAGTAACTTTTCAGACACCAAGGAAACCTAAGTCTCAAACAGGATGAGCCTGTTTATTAAAAAAAAACTAGGCCTAGATAAGTTAAATTCAAAATTCAAAATAGTTTAAGAAAGAACTTCAAATTTATCTTGTTAACAACGAATTTTATAGTTTCCAGGAAGTACGAGTATATACCACTCACCTACCCCAAAGTGTATGCAAATGTTTGGTTGTATTGATATTGATCAAGCAAAAAATATATACTGTATTATTAAACATTGATGCAAATTGTAACAACGACACAAGTCAGCAATGGAAACTAGTCAATAGCTTGACGGGCATTTTGGCAAAACCGGTATTAATGAACTTATTTTAGAAGACGATAGTGTGGAGGAAGATCCTAAAGAAATCTCAGACAAAATCAATCAATATCTTATTAACGTTTCAAGCGATGTCATTGTTTCTCAGAGCAGCGTGGAGTGGAAAGCGCACGCTACAAGGAAATACTCATTTTTCGTTAAAAAAACACCAGACGAAGTGTTAAACATTATTAATGGTTTTAAAATAAAATCCACGGGATATGTTGACATATCGGTTCCCCTGATAAAGCAAATAGCCGTGTATGTAGTTTTTCCAATTACACAATAAACACTAGTTTTAAGTCTGGCATTTTGTCCAGAAACATTGTAAGAAGCTTTAAAAGATCGTAGACAACAATTCAAACCTGCGAAGTGGTGTTAAGCAGATTTCCAAAGTAAAACAGGCGTTCCACAGAATTACCTATCAAGTTTTTTTTTCATCTTTATAAATGATCTTTAATGAGAAAATTTTTAATGGAAAATATGCATTTGCCGATGATTTAGTTTCATGTATACCAAAAAAGGAAATACATTTGATGTACGATGCAATGAGCCGTGATCTATTCAAGTTGAAGAAGTGGTGTGATTCTTTTAAATAGAATGGTAATAAACGTGCACCCAAGTATGTGAACTTTGGTAGTAGTTTATGATTGTGTTGCTTGTTAGTTTTATTTCAGTTTGCGCAAATTCATTGATCTGTAATGCGAAATATTCCATGTTAAGGAGTTTAAGTCCGGTAAGAAAAAAGAACGCACGAATTGAGCTGTGGAGGCGTGAGCGGAGTGAGGGGTGGAGCTATTGTTTTTAGGTTAGGCGTCCAGTTTTAGTAGCAATGGCGCAGTGGACAAGCAGCTTTTCGCTGTTGAAAACTTAAAAGTAATAAACTATTATTACTGTTCAACGCTTTTTCCGCACAGTTCAATGTCTGAGAAATGATTCTGATCCTTGATCCAAGCCATAAACGTCTAAAATCTTCTGTACCATAATTTGTAACATGAAATTTTAAATCACATCAGGATGCTGCAGCAAGCGTCCAGACAAGTTCAGATGGTAGCGCCGCCTAGGGATGGTGAGGATTTTGAAGAACAGACGCCCTGACTCGGTCGACATTTTGAGTTCGTAAAATGACGACCAGACGACTCTCTGCTTCATAACTGATCCAGTTTTGAAAAAGAGGTAAGTATTGTGATTAAATCAGATATGAATCATTAAATGGAACATTGAACCTGTGTGTGGAAAAGCCGTTTGCAGTAACAGATTTATTACTTTAAAAAATGTTCAACAGCGAAACGCGATGCGCCACAGTCCACTGCGCCATTGCTTAACTTACGTTCCCTAAACTACAAAACAACAGTCTTGACCTGTAATCCATTGTGAATAATACTGACTCAAATTAAGTTTGTTACACGTATTTAGTGGTGTTTCAAGATGAACAGCTGCCATGGAAAACACGTTAATACTGTCCATAATATTTTAAAATTCAACTTAAGAAAATTATACTTTTAAACAACTTTGCAGTTCAACATTGTATTTTGGTCTTATTCATTCACGAATACAATACGGTATAACATGTTAGGGTGGAGCATGTAAATACTTAATTGAAAACATTAGAACAACTTAAAACTAATTTGTAAGAATCAACAGTAAAACTGGTTTTAGAGAGCTCTTTCCTTCTATACGTTGACCTGAGAGTTTTCCAATACAGCATTTATTTATTTTTAAAACGCTTAGGCAACTTGACACACACGTGGCAACAGAGGGTCCACACAACTTTTCTATGAGACTAGGAAAAATAACCATAGGTTTTTTAAATAACCTAAAGTAAATAAATCAATGTTTAGGCAGTATTAATTGTATTTATGGCCTGTAAGGGTTTATTTTATTATTTCATTTTGTTTTACTATAATTTATTATTGTTTCCTTTCAATACCAACACAATGTTTAAATAATTAAACGTTTAAACTTCAGTATCAGTTATTTTTCAGTGCAGTTATTGGTACAGCATTGTTCTGTTATTTGATAACAGATATTTAAATTGACCCAGTATCAATCAAAGAAGTATTGCTACTTTCAAAATATATTTGTGCAGTTCAAATACGGTTACTAAGGTTTCATTATAATATCAAAAACTCCCTGAGATAGTATGGTCGAACGCATATGCAGTGTTTTCTTTGTAACTACAAAACTCGTTATTAATTTGTTTTGTTGGAGTGTATATAATAACATATTTAGTTTATACAAATATGTACATTTTTAATAATTATCAAATTATCTGACAAGGATTCTTCTTTGTAAACCTGGTTACATCGTGTATAACATCTGGGAGGTTGTGTGAAAGGCACAGCTGGGCAGATTGCTGCTGATTTCTCCAAGGGAATCTCTCCAGACACATTAAACCGAACCTGCTGATCGTCAGTTAATAGTGATTAATGAAAGATAGCTAGATCGTATGTTTAAATTAATGCATAATTTCATAAGTATAGAATAGGAATTATGGATGTCAAATTGTATACAGTATATGATACTCGTACTTACATAGATAACTCAATAGATAATAATGGATAGTCTCAAAATCTGTTTTATCTTTCAAACGTATGTTTTTGTCGATATTTTCATTATTCCATCAAATAGAGAACGTGTTTTTATTCAGGGACATAAAACAGAAAATGTATAGTATTTTCACTATACAAATGATAACAATCAAAATACTAACCTTTTATTGGTTACATAATAAAAGTAGATGTCAGGTATGACCTCAAAGTTTATAAGGTATGACAATGTATTTTGTTTTTTGTTACGAGTAAGGTTTTGAATTTGAATGTAAGCAATAGGTCAATAAAAAATTAACATATAAAACGGCATACGGGAAAATGACTGGATAATACATGTTTTGATAGAATAATACATTTGTAAACGGTTAAGAGTCAATCTATACACATTTATTATAATAACTACTCGGACTCCAATTTGTTGCTGTTTCCTGAATGCCCCCTCACCCCTTCCCACCACTTACGAGGTCACACACACACTGAGGTCACGTCTGTGTGCGCTATAAGCTCGAGGCGTGTTCAAGCAAAGAATGGCAACTTGATATGTAAACAGAGAAGAAATTGTTCCAAGCGCTAATTAGACGTGAGTTCCGGCAATCAAAGTGTGTTGCCCTTAATTAATCCAAACGTTTAAATACAGTTTTGCAAAAATACCGAATACTTCTGTGTTGTAAATTAGCCAAGAAGGAACAGTAAAAAGGTTGAAATCTTAACTGTCGTGGCTTGGAGAGGTTACTTGTCATATTCTTTCGAATGCCTTCATCGCAAAAAATACTAAATGCATACTAAATTGTAGATTGTATAAACTGAAGTTACTTTAACACTGGTATTTTTTTAAGTTACAAATAACGGTTCTTTCTAAATTTAAGATAAAGTTGAAACACACCTTGGATGGTTATGGTTTTACCATTGTGTTGATTGAAATAGTTAAGATGAGTAAGATCATTCCGTTCCACGTTCATACATTTTTAATTTTTTAAACATGTTCTCCTTAACATCTCTAGATGATGATAATTTACATAGTATAATTGATGGAACTTCAGAATCTTACACGATTTTAAGATAAATAAAAATGTTCTCGAAATCAATGACTCAAACTTGAAACAATGAGATTTAGGCTTTGAAGCAAGAAAACATTGACAGAAACATGTCTCTGAGAAACAAATTCAATCATTCCACAAGAAATCCTATTGATCTGCTTCTTTGTTATGCTACACTGAAATCTGTCTATGATAGTAAAATTATCGATTGAATCTCATCCCACATAGCTGTTTACACATTGCAATGAGACCTGCCATAAAAACTCGGAGTATTAAAAACCGTACCTCGTGAATAAGCTTTTAGTAGTCCACTCAGTTCAGCCTTACATGTGATAAAACGACTTATTCAAATCAGCATTAAAACATAAATTAAGTCTAATAGTTCTATTAACCCTTAACGTCGTAGTGCTACAAGTTTCATAACTGTCCAGCAGCAAGCTGATATCATGCATGATGTTTGGCATCACATTGATTTTTCAGTCAAGGGTTGATCCTCTCGGAATAACAGCTAAGTGCTATAAGAAACAGCTAAGTCAAGTGAGCTTTGCAATACTGAGAAAAGCAAGATCATGATCAGAGTTTCGCAGAATTTCACTTACTTAAGCTCAATAAAACTTGCGATATAAATGTCAAGAACAACGGATTAACTTGAAAGTGAACAGGAATTTCAGTCTTTGTTTTTGCGTATTATACATCATAAGCTATTGCAGGAAACATGGCTAAAATAATGCGATTGCCGTATTCTTAACCAAGTTGTTCTTATCAACTTTTTCCATTTGACTGAGCCATTTTATTTAATACAGATAGTTTCAAGCTAAATAATGCAACCCTTTCCGTAGCCTGTTTTACAGTGATAATATTCTTGCACGTTACGAAACCCTTACTAGTAACGTCGTTGTTTAAACCTTTCTTTAGATTCTTGTTTTTAAAAATAACCTATATAGGGGTTAAATGGAAAATTACCGATACGAATCGTAAACACTTCAAAGCTGCGTCAGATTTCAACCAAGTGACTGGTAAGATTTCAGAGCACGCCTGGACATTATAAGGCAATAAATAACCACTTTATTGAGTGACGAAGAGATTTCCCAGCCCATAAACAAAGTAATTACTCGTTACTTGGCGGTGAAATATCGCTCTTCACGTTCAGTTCATTATTCGGGTTCAAGGCTGAGTTATATGAACAACTGAACGCCGAGAATGAGATGACGTATTGCCATTTAGTCTCCTCAGTGCCATATAAAGTCATACAGTAGTGTTTATATGTATTATAGAAAGAAATAAAAACGTGTATGATAAAACCACCTACTGTTGCATTTTGTTTGAGCATATGTATAGTGAAACTAAACATTTAAGGAATGGTTGTAGTTTTAATCTACTATGATAAAATGTTGTTGTTTTCTGTCAAAATATGTATGATACAATTTCTGTAGTCAAAATTACAAAGCTCTGAAACAGTCTGCCTAGCGAATATGAGAAAAAAATTATTTTGGTGGCTTCAAGGAAATCTATTTTATTCTATGGTGGAACTTAACAAAAGACACAAAAAATAGTTCTGAATTAAGAAAAGAAAACTGATGAGTAAATAATCATTAAGTCATTGGTAGGCTATTTACCTTAAAAATAATTTCTTTGAAAGGAAATGAAATTAAAGATTGGTGTTATATTTAAAACCGTTGCCCCTGTCTGAGTTACTTTCTTCCCACGTGTTAAACTTAATGACAATTGCAGAGGTAAATTATTTTATATTGGGATTGTCTATGATATTTTAAGGTTTATTGTATTAAAACAGACGTACGCATACCTTAAACCATTTTACTATGTTTAAAACAGAAAGATTTTGATTCAGATTAAAGGTTAGTTTTGATCCTACTTCTTTAAAATAGTTCAATTTGGTACATGTTTACTACAAAAAGAATCAACACCATCAATGGAGCACCTGACTGTCAAAGCTTAGCTTGGTGCGTCTCAGAGGAGCTTGGTGCGTCTCATAACTATCCTTCCACAGGAATACAACTTCAACTGGATACTGAACCTCATCAGAGAGTTGCAGAAAACAAAGTTGAGCACTCTTGTCATCGTAACGCTGCTTTGAGTAGTTCAACTGCAAAGTGATCGATGGGTCTAGCAGCTTTACACTCAACATGTTGCTGCAGTTCAAGTGGCTTTGTGATTCAATGTAGATTGAACATTTCGTGAATCTATAGCTTAGAGTAAAGCTAGTTAAGTGTCAGGAGAAAATGGATTTGCCAAAAATACCACCACTCGGTACAACAAAATTCTGAAGAAAAAGAAAGAAAACAAAATACGGAAAGCTGTGATTGCTGTTATAAAAACGTAGAGACAACAAAGTTACGTGACGAGTTTAAAAGAAGAGCAGACAACAATACCAGAGCTGGACCCCAAGCAGTAAACCAGCTGATGTGCACAGAGTTGTGAAGTTGTATACAATCACACCTTTACAGCTGTGGGTAGACTCAGGACCTAGCAATACATCGATTTAATGCAAAGTTTCCAGACTTCCTCAAAGCATCAATGAACAAAAGCTGGCAAACACTGAAATTAATTATTGTAATGAAAACGCTTCTGGAGATGTAAAAGAGGGTGCGAACTAAGCGGTTCAAAAGAATAAGGTATATGATACCATACCAAAGGACATTTTAGAGATAGACATTTTAGTAATATTCACCCATGAGAGTTTCTTTCCTTAGCATGCAAACATATTTTATTTACAGAAAAATAAATGTGTCATATTGTTGCGTTTGCAAAGATCGTTCCGTTAGCCACGCCCTTGTAAGACATCAGGACTAATGTTATTGTTATGGCATGTCCAGCATTCCTTACCTTAGACAACAGCTCGCTGCGTGACTCCGCTTGTGATTTCTGTGTCGAGTACAAGTCTTGCGTGCTTTGCTCTCCCTGGCTCGTCGCTATTTCTTATGACATGTATACGAGGTGTATACACTAAGTAAACTATGGCGGACCCTAAGGAAATATAAAATACGTTTACATCATATTCACTCAACTACATCCATTTAAATACAGGATTTAAATATATTCAACTCCTCCACTTCAGGAAATACTTTCTAAACCCCATTGAGGAATGTTTTTATAGGATTCCGAAGTTTATTTTGCGTCACCCACCCCCTCTAAAATCTGGGAGGGGAGGACCCCCCAAATTTTTAAATACAACCTCCTTGTAGCACCTCAAAAGGAAGCAAATTTTCACACAAACTCAACGACACAAAGAAGAATTTTTTATCTCGACTCGTTTTTTGTTATAGCAATTTAAATACACAATTCACATACGTTTTAAATTACAAAATGTTCTTCATAATACTCTATGGGATTATGTTATAGGGCTGTGATGTTTCCTAAAAGTATTTTGAAGAAACTTTTGTCATTCAAAATAAGATTTAAGCATTTGAACCCTGATTTTGTGTAATCTAATCTTTAAATTGTTATGACAAAAACTAGTCGTGATGAAAAGTGTTTCTTTGCGTCGTTGAATTTGTATTAAATTTCATTTCTTTTGAGGTGCCACAAGGGAGGGTTTGTATTAACTTTAAATATTTTGGGGGACCTCCTCCACGGGTTTTGGATGGGAGTGGGTGATGCAAAGTACCTTAAAACAAACATTAAAATCCTATAAAAGCATTCCGAAAAGGATTTTTTTTAAATATTTCCTTTTTCAAAAGTTAAAAAGGGGGGAGACATAAATTCACTCTGTATAAAGGTACCTCAATTGTGATTGGTTGGTACAATTTCTTCGAATTATTTTAATGCTGCGAATGTACAATAATATGAGTATTTAATCTCTTTTATGTAATATATGTAAGATAGTGTTTAAGTCTTATTTCAAACCTCTGCCGCCTCCAAAATTTGCCACTCCGTGTTTTGTCCATTCATTTACTATACACTCTCTTGTTGAAAATCTAATTTCCGTAAGGACGGAACCAAACTTTACTTTAAAATTTATTTTCAAATATTAAAATACACACGTTGTGCAACACAAATCAAAAATAGACAAATTAAGAGTACGCAGTTCGGTTATCAAAAAAGACAATTAAGTGAACGCTAGATCTATAATAACAGGTACATTAGTCTACCTGGTGTTGTTCCTACTAAGAATTTAAGTACAAAGTAGTTTGTTTATTTAATTAATGTAGCAAAACTTATTTAGTTGGAGGTGTTTTTGATGAGAAGCTTTTATAATATCTGTATCAAAGCTATTATTTTGTTTGTATTTGGGAAATGCTTTCCTCAACAAAGGATAAAAGGTATGTTTCGTTACGACGAACGTCCCTGATTGAAGCACGACACTTGTTTAACCCAGAGGATTAATAATGTCAGAAATAATTTATTGTTTAGTTAGTAGGTCGGGTGAATATTCGTTCTTTGCTTGTATTACGAATTCTATAATGAGTCTTTCCCTTAACATTTCTTTAGTAAAGAATACCACCCATTCCATTGTTCCTTTAAATCATTTTAGCTGGGGGTTTCTTCCTAAAAAAACCTTTTTCCTTTGAAAACTGTATTTATCATCTGATTTTGATGGAACTGGTTATACAGGGTAAGTTTTAAATGCCCCCACTTTAACTTTTGAAAAAGGAAACCTTTTTAAAAGCCCTTTAGGGAATGTTTTTATATGATTCTAAAGTTTTATTCTACGTTGCCTCACCCCCCTCCCACCCAAAAGCCGGAGAGGAGGGCGCCCCAATTTTTTAAATACAAACCATCTCCTTGTGGCACCTCAAAGGTATGGGAAATTGAATACAAATTCAAAAATCTCAACTCGTTTTATTAAATACTTAAGATTACAAGAAATCAGGTTTAAAACGCAACATTTCACATAAACATTTTTTTTGACATTCTTAAACATACTTAATGTGATCATAGGGTTGTAATGTTTACCTCAGAGGATTTACAAGAAAAACTTGTCATTAAACAAAGTTGTATGTGAAATGTGACATTTTGAACTGGATTTCTTGTAATATTTAAATAGGCAATACAAAAAAAACGGGTTTAGATAACAAACTTTTGTTTGCCTCGTTGAATTTGTATTAAAAATAACTTTCTTTTGAGGTGACACAACTGGTTTAAAACATTTGAGCTCCCTGGTTTTTGTAAGAAAGTTGGGTGACGCAAAGTACGTCAAAAAAACTTTAGAATTTATAAAAAAACATCCTTAAAGGGTTTTAAAATATTTTCTTTTTCAAAGGTTAAGATGGGGATATTAAAACATACCCTGTATAACCATGTTATATTCTTGCAACCACATTTACATAACACCAACGAAACCTATTCAGCCAGACCACAAGAGCGGATAAGGTTCAGTTTGTTGGTCAAAGTTTACTGATTTTTCGTAAACATATTGACTACGATACCATAAACCCTTATACCAAGTTTTATCGAAACCACATAATAAATGCAGATTATACCATAAAAGCCACATTTTTGGTTGTATTCCCTCAGTTAATTGAAATTCGCAAAGTGCATGGTAATTTCAACTAGTCAATCAGTTTACAACAAGCATATATACACAAGTGTTTCTATACACTATACGTCTATATTGCCGTATATCATTGTGTGTGTTGTAAAGCTCATATCTTACGGATCTGGGAGACAAGTAATATCTGTAAAGGAAGAGAGTCCCCAATATATGTGAGTAATATCCGTCCGTACAAGTCAGTAACAATACACAGTCCAATACCATTCACAACTTATTTTAGAATAAATCATAAACAGGTTTGAAGTAAGGGTTCTAAATATTTTATTGGTTAGATCATTGATTTTACAGGTGAAACGTAATGTTGATATTACACATGCAAATTTATCACCAAGTCCATTTGGGTTATCATTGAATGGTTTTATCAATATTCCAAACCATTGCATACTGTGAATAATCTAGCCGGTTTAGAATGTCTTTCACGCCAGGGGCAAAGTGATAGAGAAGATATCCATCTTTAATCTTTCCTATTGCTATTTCCATATTCAGAGGACATCAAACTCGATCGTGTTTCATATGCTAGAGACAAATAACATATTAACTGCATTGACGAAACAGAATATTACATCTAATTGCAGTTCATGGTTAATATCAGGTGAGTGAGACCTTAAAGCGGCGTATTAATTAAGGCTTGTATGTGTACGATATGAGTACTGGTTGTGCCTATGTATAATATAAATAAGGTGATTTTATTTCATGACATTTTTAGAAGCTGATTTCTATTTGTTCTACTACGTACTATAACTTACTTTTTGGGTTAAAGAGCTTGTAATATACATAAGTAAAATTTAATATTATATAGTTTGGTCATGGTAGGGTAAACCATAAACCATAATGGTAATAATCAAACGCATATTGCCGATTTGTTTAACAGGTTTCAAAAGCCGGAATGGCTAAAATCTTATGAGAGTGAAATTATAATAACTAAGGAGTTTAAAAAAAAGGTTCTGAGAAGAAAACAGAAAAAATTGAGTCTAAGAAACACTTTAGTGAGGTCATATTTTGCAAAGTAAAATGGACAGTTTTACCTGTGAGCAAACAATATGGGAATACAACTGGTGACCTAATGAAGTTGAAATTAGGATGTTATCATCGATATCACAACTAAAAATTAAAATTTTTGCATTTTAGCCACATGCGATATACTTAAATAAACGTTATCAATAACTACAGACTGACACTGGAGTATTTTCACTGTTTCAAGATAAACCGTGACCAAACTAGGAGTGTGCAGGAATGTGAGCTGTGAGTGTCAATAGAGAAGTTCCACCTCGCGTTCCAGGCGCTTCTCTCTCCAGAAATCTTCGGCATTCCCTTAGAGACATTAGAAACACTTGGCTTGGATAAAGCTAAATACTTGCTTTGAACACACCTTCACAAACACCTCTATTCGGAGCAAGTTGTTTGCTTTCCACGTCGATAGCCTTATTAATAAGAATATTACAATCAGACTCACTGTAGAGTTTGTGGTTACGAGTCAGCTGTGAATTTGAATGATGTAAGCTGTGAAGTCTGCTAACAATAAATGCTGTTATGTTAGGTAGTCATTGGACTGCTAATGACGTCACGAGCTGGATCAAGTGTGAGTGTACACAGAGCTCTTGAGCCTAACTTGTCCAGTATAGTTAGTCACTGAACGTGTCCACTATACACTGTACCTGCTCACTGTATTGATGACCTATTGATAACTAGTAAATTTACATCTGTTCAAACCAAAACATTTAAATCAAATTAGGACTGTATCAAAACTTTCCCCTAACTTTGCTAAATTGACTAGCCTTAGAATTACGAACAAACATGATACTCAAGTTTACCATTACACATATTTAAAGCAAACATTTTAATATTCATATTTAAACTTAAATAAACCCACACATTTATAAACTTTGGACTTATTTTTTTGTTTGAAAAAAACTGCTTGACCAATTTATTAAATAAATAATCTTTTTTTAATTTATAGTAATTGCACTCAGACTTTGGCAAGCTACGAGTATCTCACCCCATACTAGTATCCCAGCTACTGCACAATGTTGTTTGTCTATTATTCCAGCTGATATTTTTCTCTTCACTTCTTGATATCAGAATGTGTGCTGTGTGTGACACTTGTGTGTGGGAAGCCAATCCCAGCGCACAATACCAGCCTTCATACACAGCCTTCATTCATACACTTTGTGTGGTTACGAGAGGCTCGTTTGTAAGGCTGTTGTCAGGAAAAGATCCATGTCAAAGTAAACAACGCTGGTAAGAACTATGACAGCATTTTGTCATTGTTCTCTGAAATTGCTGTTTTTGACACATGTGACGGCATGCAATTTTATTCCCAGGGAAATAAGATTTCTTTTGAGTTTACTCTCCTCGTTCATTTAAAGTACTCAGCTGGATCTTGAACATTAAACTTTAGCTCTTACCAAAATACTTCACGTTAGGATTTTGATGAAATAATATACTATTTTCGACAACTTTCTTAAACCCTAGATTTTTTACACTTTCAACGACGTGCTTAAGTTGCTTATTACAAATACTAGCCTAGGCTGGGTAAACAGTCCGCATAAAGCTGTAAAGGCCTAGGCTGGGTAAACAGTCCGCATAAAGCTGTAAAGGCCTAGGCCTGAAATTATGTTTCAAGTGTTGTAACCACGAGCTTAAAATTCTACTTACAGTACAATATTACATTAAAACAAAATTTTTCTACATAACTATTAAACAGCCTACTGATTCTAGCAACATAATAAAATGGAACAATAAACCAGGCCGATACGCAGCTAAGCGCTAAAGCGCCACTGGCATGAGGAAATCGAATTCCCTTGGCTTTTTGTTACTCTAATTTGCACCGCTCACAGACACGCTTCGGCCTCAGACCTAAATGTTCTCTTACTGCAAGTTTTATTACAAATATTCAAGCGATAATAAATTTCAAATTTCATTGAAATAGGACTATTTTATAAAAATAGTAGTAGTTTCGGATGGTGTAGTGGTCGACATAACCACCCGGCAAGCGAGAGACCTGAGTTCAAGTCCCGGTTCGGTCCAAACATTTTTCTTCGGCCCCTTTAGTCCCCTGCACAACGAAAATGTTCACAAAGTACAAGTAATAAAGGCTCGGCCTTATTTCACATTTGAAACTCGATCCTGCATCGGTAGCGGCCACTTTCCGGACTTGTGAGGAAATGTAGTATATCGTAAGTAATAATCATGAATACTACTTGTAAAACCTTGTGAAAATATTCTCTTGTCCATCTGAAATCATTAGTACAAAGTAAACATCTTAAAAATTATGAAACTACACGACAAACGATAAGAAAATACCTAAAGTACTGTACCTTCGTTCTTTTCTTGAAGTATTTAAAATGTCTCTAATTTATACTCAAAGTTCTTTTAACAAGCAAAGTTATGCAAAGATGCTTATTATTAGAACTCGTTTGATCACTGAATAACTTTTCACAATTGATAATGCATTGAAAGACATTAACTAAGTAACTGTAGCAAGAAGCTTTTCAAATCCTTGCACTGATAGTTTCAAAGATTGTTTGACGAGTTGAAATTTGCACCTCTTCACTTCCTAAACTTCTTTTGAGACTCAATTTTAACTTTTCAATTAATTTCACATACCATTTAAATAACATAACACTTTAAAAACACAACATAGTACAAACAAGAAGAACAATAACCAGGTCGACACGCAGCTGTTTGTAAGAGTGAATTTGCAATTTGTTACTTTTATTCGCTCCGTTCATAGACTTGCTTTGGCATTCGGCCGTTCTAGGTATACAACCATCGTTACGAGGCTGTTCGCTACGCTCACAGCCTCGCTTCGGCCTTTGGCCTTCAGTGTGATCACGAGGGTTAGAATTCACTCTGGTAATATGTCTAGTAACATTCGGCCTTCGGTATCATACTTAGTGGTTTATTATCACGGGCGCTACGAGGCTATTCACCACGCTCACAGCTCACAGCCCAGGCCTTTGGCCTCAGACTTACGTGTTCTTTAGTGCTTGTTTTACTGCATATCATGAAGGTAAAACGTATTTTATTTTTTTTAATTGAACCATTATTAACGTTGTTATAGCGAAAATCACTCTTTGTCCACCATTTTGAAACGACTCAACGAATTTTCATAATGCTTAGTACGTACATTGGTGGGTCTTTAAAACGGTAAATTGAAGAGCATTTAGGGTGGTTTTGATCGACTAAGGAGGTACAAGTCTACAAGGTGGTCTATATTACTATTCATTCATAGTAAGCTACAGTTTTATAAGCAAAACAACAATTTGAATTACCACCAATATCAACGGATGATCCGATCAAGCTGGTTGACGAAATAACACGAAATATTTACAAAATGTAGATTTATACACAAAATTTATCTCAGGACAAAAGAAAAAGCGATACAGTATATTCATCACGGACCTAAAGTGATACTTTGATATGAGCAAGTTTAACGTCCGAGACGTAGCCTATTAAATGAGCGAGGATCAAAAAGACACTTAAGGGACGAGTGATGAACGATACTTTTTGTCATGGTGCAAGTAGAAGAAGTGGTAAAAATCGTTAGTTGGTTAATTTAAAACGTTTTGTAAAATATTTTAGAGAATGATGGTGTCAAACTAGTTTTATTTGTCATTGTTTTGTATAAACAGCTGTTCATTTGATTTACCATTGCCAGTGTTATGATTCAATATTAAATCGTCACATCGCACTCAATCTAAAGTTAAATTACCTGCAATTTAGATTGATATTCACAGTTTAGTTGTTGTATCGACTATAAACAATGATCGAACAAATCATTCAATTTCAACAAACCGTTGGCTCAGCTGATGTCCATATAGAAAATTACCTAAGCCTAGGGAGAAAAAGATCATCAAAACAATCCTTTATTTACCTGTGTTAAAAAGTGGCACTTTAGCAGTTAGCACTGTCAATGCACTTTTTGCCTAAAGCAGCGGTTTTCGGAGCTGAATGACAAAAAATACCTTAAAACACAACAAGAACATTATGGCATTACCATCAGACAGAGGTAGTTCAATAGTTGTTTTGAACAGAGATGACTATACTAAATACCAAACCTAATTCTAATCGGTATAATGAAGCTAAGTTTGTAACTTGTACTTATCACCCTGGCTATCATATAATTAATAATACCATTAAAACGTCTCATAACATTTACAATCGCACTTTCCTGTGACTAAGACCTTTTTGAAACACCCTAGAAATGCATGTATTTAAAGAGTACTGACACCAAAATATTTTTGTTAAAGCTATGAACACGAAAAAGTTCGCCACTTCAGGTGCGACATTATTGTAGCGGTGAACGTAACGGTGAAACAGTGGACGTAACACAATATTTAAACAGTGTAGACAAAGCAACTTTTGACATGTTGTTTTTTGGTTAATCAAAGTTTATTTACGTATGTATTTTTTTTTTTTTTTTTAAGATTTTATTCTGGATCAATATGTACAATATTATACACAGAAATTATAACAATTGGAACATTTAACAATATAATAACATAGTGGGTTCATCGCTTGATACACCCTGTAACTAAAACATAATATACATAAAATATTTACATCTTACTAAAAATCTTCAAAGTTAAATAAAATCTTGAAAAAGTCTGGGTTTTAAACGTCTGTTTTCTGTTGCTTGCCGATTTGGAAAAATACTGCAGGAACATGTTGAACAGAGGATTTGAATTTAGTAGCTGATTTTTGGATAAATTGACTAATAAGGTTTACACCGAGTTCACTGTGAATTTGACTGTTTCTAACAAACCAGGGAGCACTTGTGGCAATTCTTAAAACTTTGTTTTGAAAAATTTGAATTTTGTTTAATTTTGATGAAGATATACTCATGCCCCAAATAGGACAGCCATACATAATTAAAGGTCTCAGTATTGATTTGTATATTAAAGTTCCACATGATATTTTCAGAGTTGATCTTCTGTTCAAAATGGGAAATAGAAGTGAAAGTCTGTTGTAAGCTTGTGATAATTTTGAGTTCACATGGAAATTCCAGTTTAATTTTGAGTCCAAATGAATTCCTAAATATTTCACTGCTTGATCTTGACGATTCCAATTTATTTCTGAATTGTTGATTTTTATTTTTGGAGGATAAGTTGGTCTTCTCAGGGTAAATATTTTTGTCTCACATTTTGAAGGATTAAGGAATAGTCTCCATTTATTGAACCACTGGGTAATTTCATCACATGAATTTTGAAGTCGTTGACAAGCCAATGTAATATTAACATTTTGGGTTAGAATAGCGGTGTCATCAGCGTAAAGAGCTAACTCTGTCTCCTCGGGGATAGGTATATCTGACATGAAAATATTGAAGAGCAGAGGCCCTAGAATGGAACCTTGCGGTACACCTGATCGGATATTTCTTGTCCTTGAAAAGGAAGAATTTATTCTTACAGAAAACACTCTGTTGGTGAGAAATGATTGAAGAATTTGTTTTACATATGAAGGAAGACCTAACGTGTGTAGTTTGTACATAAGACCTTCATGCCACACTTTATCAAAGGCCTGACCCACGTCAAGGAAAGCAGCTGCAGTATGTTTCTTCTGTTCAAATCCGTTGGTAACTATTTCTACTATACGTTGAATTTGGTGTGATGTTGAATGTTTAGCACGAAAGCCAAATTGATGGGGAGGAATAGCACCAAACAAATTTATAAAATAAAAGCCTTCTCTGAATAACCTTTTCTAAAATTTTTGATAACGTTGAAAGTAAACTGATTGGTCTGTAGCTTGAAGGAAGATTTTGGGCTTGTTAGGTTTATGGATTACGATTACTTCCGCTTTTTTCCAGCTTGTAGGGAAATAACCAAGTGAAAAGCATGAATTTATTATAGAGGTAAGAAAAGCTAAGGCTTTGCGTGTTAGGTTTTTGAGTAAAACGTTTGGTATAAGATCTGGACCTGGCGATTTTTTGAGAGGAAGTCTTTTGATAATTTCTAGAAGTTCCGAAGGGGTGGCGTATTTAATGGGAAACTCAACTGTGTAAATTTCACAGTTTGCAGACTCTTTAACCATGTTAGCTGTAGCAGGATCAATTATGTCATTCGGGGTGAAAGCTTTCTCAAAGAAATCTGCAAAAACTTCACTCTTCTCAGCATCACTTTGGTAATGGGTGTTATTTTGAAATAAAGGTGAGATAACTGTAGGACTTGACAGAACTCTCTTTGTAGCTTGCCATAAGCTACAGTCATTTGGATTAACTTCACTTAGATATGCTTTATATGATGCAATTTTGTAAGTGTCAAGTTCATACTTGACTTGGCGAATCTTGTCATTTAATTTTCTTTTTACTAAAGGGTGTCTAAACCTTTGCCACTGTCGCCTCAGTCGGTGCTTTTCTTGTATTAATAAAGAATTCTCAAAGGGGATGTAGAAAGTTATTACTTTTCTTCCTAAATGGTTTGTACGTTGAATCCTCAACAGCACATTTTATGGCGTTTGTTAGACGAGAAACTGCTAAATCTACTTCCTCAACTGTCCCAAGTTTGTGCGATACAATTAAATGTTCATCAAGCTTTAAAGAAAAACATTCCCAATCAATGTGACCCTTAATAAGACAATCTCTTTGTAAGGCGGATTGTGGTTGAAGTAGAAAAGAAATTATCACAGGTAAGTGATCCGAATCGAGCTCAGGGACTACTTTTGAAATACTGGGGCTGTGAAGTTTTTGTGAAGAACAATATCTAATATGTCTGGATTAAAGTTAGTTTGCCATGGATGAAAAGTTGGTTCTTCTGGCACCGAAATGTCAATTTCGGATTCTGCTAATAGTTTAAGTAGGATATTTCCGTTTGGGTTTGATGTTCTAGTTCCCAGGACACGTGTTTACAATTTAGATCTCCCAGTAATAGCGTTGGACAATTGTTGGAAAATAAACTGTGTACGTCATTTGCCAGTAGCCTTTTATTTGGCGACTTGTAAGCTGATATAATGTTCAAAACATTACCATCCGTTAAATGTAGTTTGATAGCAACTGCTTCAATGTTTACAAGGTTTGGAAGATATATGCTGTGGTGCTTGATTGATCTTTTTATCAAAATTAGTACTCCTCCAGAAGCAAAGGAGCATTCCTGTCAGTTCTATACACATTGTAGCCACTTATCTTAAACTTTTCACTTTCTGAAAGATGTGTCTCACTTATGCAAGCTATGTCAATATTGTGTCTTACTAAAAAGCAGAAAAGGTGTGTTTTGCGATTTTAAACCATTTGCATTCCAATTAAGGATTGTTAAGTTTTGAAATATGGATGTATTAAATTGATCCATTATTAAAGATTGACATGATAGCTTTGGATAAAAATTGTTTCAACATGGGTATTACTGATTTAACAAATCCATAATGAGGGTTTCAAAATCAATTAAGGTAGAACCATCCTTACCAGAGTATCGTGCAAAGAATCAGATTCGTTTGATTTCGAAGAAGAAGTAGCAGTGTTTGTTGCAGGTTTGGCTACACTTTGCTCACTTCAGCAAGAGAACCCCTTTAAAGAGTATTTTCAAGTTGCCTGTTTGAGTTGTTTGGTGTTTCGCTGCTGGTAGGAAAAATGTCAGTGGGATCATTTGGTACTGAATTAGTCGGGTTTGGTTTCTGTTTCTTTTCTTGCTCTTTCTGCACTTTGGATTTTAAGTTCTGATAGTGTTTGCATCCTCTAAAATTAGCTGTATGATTTTCTCCACAATTGACACAAACTGGGCTAACATCTTTGGACAAGGGGCACTGAGAGTACATGTGCTGGCCAGTGCACCGAACGCATCTAGGGTCTAAATGGCAAAAATTTCTTGTATGGCCAAAGCGTTGGCACTTGAGACATTGTGGGATTTCTCTACTTTTACGTTTTGGCTCGACAGTGACAACTGCATGGAAAAGGGTTTTTAACTTGAAAATGTCATGACCATCCTCATTATTTACAAGGTCGACAACACAAAGTGGGAGGAACTGTTTATCTTTGTTCATTAGCCTGATAACTTTTGAAACAGGATAGCCTAGGTCTGAAAGTTCTTGTTTTATCTCATCTTCACATAAGGAAAGAGGGACATTTCTAATTACAACTTCTAACTTTTTCTCTGACGGGTCTTGAAATGTGTGAAATTTAAGCTGAGAATTTTCATAGAATTTTGTAAGATTTCTGAAATCAGTTATATCGGTTAGATTGATTTTTAATGAGTTACCTTTCAGTCCAGTAGAAAAATCGTGTTTGACTATTTTTTTCAGGTCTTTGATTATTTCTTGGTGGTGGTTGGCTTCAAATAAAAATATTGGTGGAACTTTAGATTTAGCTGGAGGGACTGTCATCCCTATCTATTTCTATAGAATTGGGGTCTCGATTGTAGGTATGGTCAGACAAATGGTTAAATTTGTTTTGTTTTAACAAGCTGGAGGAGTCGAGGACATAACGCTTACTTGGTGCTGAATTGTCATTTGTGTTGGTTGGACTAGCAGGCTTAAAGGTATACTTCCCTCTTTTGGAGTTATGAATCCCTGTTCGTCTTGGTTGTTCATTTCTGTAGTTTCCGTGGCTTCAGAGTCATCCATATCATTCTGTGTATTTTTAACCATGACATTAGGGTATAAGTCACGTATAGATTGTTGTAGAACTTGATTTGGCATTGTTGACATGCTTTGGCCTTTTAGGCTAAAAGCAGCCTTGTGTTGAACAAAGGATTATTTTAGTTACTTTGGTAATATTTATATAGTTAAACAATATTCCCGGATTAAGAAAATAAATAAGTATTGATATTACACGTAATTACAACTTATAAACACTAAAAACTATGAAAAACTTAGGAGCAAATTAAAGTGGTGTTTGTTTACATACACAAAATCCCAATAATTTTAAAATAAAACCTATTACCACTGGAAAGACGTGCCAGGCTAAGGTGGTAGGCTGGGCCTAGGCACTTTGCTATAAAAATTCTTACGTATGTAGAAATGGACAAGCTAGACTTTTGTTCACAAACCAAAATGTGTCACCTGGTGAGAAAAGCCTTAACTAGTTTTCACCGCTAACTTTACGTCCACCGTTTTCTAGGAAACCACTCTCATCTGATTGTATTGAAAACAAAACTCACCGTCATATTACGGCCGAAATGTAGCGGTCACCGCTTTCTAGGAAACCATATCTTAACCCTAAACTACTATATGTAAACGAGCAACTTCCAACGGCTAGTAACAACAAAAACTTCGGTTCCCAACCTTGTTCAAAAGCTCGCTGCAAACCCAAATTATGACCCCAAGTAATGGCTTTACTAGCCAGTCTACTAACAAGTCTTACCCGATAGTTGGTAAAATGGATTGTCACTCCAGTAATGTAGTTTACCAACTTTCGTGTAAGACTTGCCCTAAAAGTCTACATTGACCAAACTACCACTCCATTGCATATTCGTATGAATAAGAATCGTAGTGACACTAATCTAAAATTTGCTACCTATCTGATCTCGGTCCATGCAATGGATGATAACCAAAGTTTTAATGAATGTTTGGCTTTAAAATGTGTCCATCAATTTCAAAATTCAAATCGCGTTTCATTAACCTACACGGAAGTTGCCCATCAAAAGGTTTTAAGGACTAAATTGCCTGATGGCATGAACCTAAGATTTGGCTAGCTTACCTTTCAAGTGTTAATGTTCCTTCTAAATTTCTTTTCCAAATTATAGTATGTATCAAAGTGTGTATTATTTCTTTATTATGTTTTTAACATGTTACAAAATTAGTTTCTTTTAAGATAGACACTATCTTTAGTTACTCTATGGATAGACACAAGTTTTGTAATGTACACATTAGTTGTTTTGTTTTGTAAATAAGTTTATTTTCTACCTCCCTTCTCTCCACCAAGTTTGTATTAAAACAAAATATAGAGTTTATGTACTTCCCCCTTTTCTTTCCTTACATACTTTTTTCATTCAATAAAGATAATTTTTTATATTTTCTCTTTCTATGGTGGGGATCCTGCAAAGCAGTGGGTTCTGAGCTAGTGCTCCTCTTATCTACCTGTGATGCTCTAATGTCACATTATACTGCTTTTACGTTTCTTCTTTTGAGACCTAGACAAGTTTAACTCATAGGTAATCTATCTTCATATAAATTATGTTTGGGAATTCCAAAAAACGTTATTTTCTAAAAACAAAATATAAATTAATTTCATAAACGACTCGCAGCCAGAAGTGTTACTGTTATTTTTTTCATAATCGTTTCATAATTTTTATTGTTGTTAGCTACTGTTTTTTGTTGTTGTTTTTTTATGTCACATAATAATTATTGTATTGACAATAAAATTATGTTTTATGTTTATGTTTGTGATTTTCAGAAAATTTGTATTAATTAAAAGAAAGACTCTTTTGGAAAGCGGTTTACCCCAAAAGGTCTCCTTTATGCTTTCAAGGTGAATTTATCATCCGAACTCAATGATATATTTTGGTTTCAACTGTAGTAACATCAATCATATCCAACCAACGAGACTATTGTGTAGGTTGAAAACACTAACCCGATCAATATTGTTATTGCCTTTAGTTCTTAAAGACCTAGATGAACTAAGCTGATTGGGTATTCTACTTCATGTATCATTTTAGTTGGGAGTAGCAAAAATTCACATAATCAAAACATCATTAAAACAATTCACATAATCAAAACATCATTAAAACTAAATTTGATTCCTGTATCTCGTATAAACGCAGTTGATTTAAATTCTTAAAAGTAAAGTACGTTTAACGAAATATGATCAAAAATACCAATAAAGCCTTTGCGTTGGTCTAAGCCTCATAATTAGAGGCTTCAGAAAACCTGCGATAAAATAGTTTCTGGACGAAACGACTTTGGTAAATTAGTACCCAGCTTTAACCATCAGTTAAATAAAGAGGTCAAACCCTTATTTTATTTAAACTTTTGTTTTGTTAGTTTCATTACGAAGCGATGTAAATTCCCTCAAAATGAGTGGAGTGCACACGTGATGTGGTTAGTTGTGACGTCACACAGTCCACATCATCAGTTAAGTACTGTCTCCGCTGAGTGTGTATCAGCTGCTGAGTCTTCCAACACATGCTGAGTAGGAAATGTACAAAAATACATTCAAGGACTATATATACAAATCAACAAGTTCCAAGCTAAGAATTATTATTAAAAGGAAAATTACTGTGGCATCTTACATAAAGCTATAAAAGACCGTTCAACCAGTTATTATTTAGTCGAAAAAAGATCTTTCTGGCTACCTTTTTCTTATCAAGTATTGTACTTCAGTGTAGGGACAGTCATAACTTCCATCCAAACTTTCAGCAACAAATATATCTACCAACAAAAACTCATGGCATTAAGGACTAAGAACAGGTCACAGTTGCCTCATATATAATTTTAAAGAAAATCTCCTGACACAGTTTGACAAAGCAAATCAGCCCTACATTAATTTCATGACAATTACGTACAAGTTCTCCTTGTTCAAGTTGACCATTACAATTACTACAGTACATAATAACAACCTTGGTTGTGTTTACCAACGCATCGCTTAGAAATAAAATTTTTATTTGTTGGATAACCGCTGTTGAAACACAACAGTTAAATGGCGTTGTTCTTAATGACAGTTTCAGAAGAAAGGATGTTTTGTGAATGATCATTAACTTATTTGTTGCAGTCGTTAGTATCTCGTTATTCTACAGTAGAGTTAGATACAGTACAGCTTTATTTAAATAGCAAGCATCGGTTTAGTAAGTATGTTTCGTATGAAGAACATTTTAATTTCAATACTATTTAAATGTACATTACAGTATATATCATGCAAAATTTCAAAATACAATACCATCTATGCTGTTTCCATGGTAACAAATCAACATAGCTAAATGTCCAGGCGGTGAAAATCCGTGCTTTCAAAACCTGTGAACCGCCAATTTTTCCGACCGGCCGAAATGTGTTAATATTGATTTTACATCTTTTTGGGTTAAACTAAGATTTAATTAAGAACTAACCTAATATTCTCAGTGGAGACCTTTGTGACCAAATAGAGGACACGTGTTTAGAAAGTTAGTTAACCACGATGTTAATTGCGTTGAGTTGTAGTGTGTGATGATTAGTGATCACTGAATGTGTGTTGACAACAGTACAAAGTTGATCCAGTAATCATCTCACCTCAATCAGCTGGATGACCTTTCCCTCTCCATCAACAGCTGAGTTTACACTTGCTTTCGCCAACGTTGATCGCTAATGAGGAAAATGTAATTATGACTAGTGTTTGTTTTTGCTTTAAGTAAAACTTACCGTAATGTTTGAAACACGTTGTTTTTATAAATTCTTTGAAATTTCAAATTTAATTTAAGAGGGTTGTTCATACAACCAAACTACTTTACAGTTAATTGCATATTTTTAAAATCACATGTAGCCTAGCAACTGAATGAAACAAATATATTTTAAGGATCGTTAAACAGTTTTACTCCACCAGCTCATTATCACAACGAGTTTTCATATACATAAATTATGTTCTGCCATAAAAAAACCTTAAAAGGAACGGATTAAAAGAAAATCGAAAAAGTTATTTTGGATGAGCGTGCTGTATCTCAATTTACCCCTTTATCAATGAGTAAAAGCTAATCTTATCATTTTTTGTTACACCTAGCTTACTAATGGTTCAATGATCAAAGCAGTACGAATCTAATGTTAAACAAAATCGTACAACAAACACTAATAGCATTATACTGTACTAGAAAGTTATTTCCAATTTGCCTTTGTTTTGCTGCTTGAAAGCTGGGATTTGTTTTCACAAGGATCACACGTCAAAGCAAAGGCTGATCTCAACTTCAAACTCGTCACATAAAGAAACATGTGTTGCAGAAACAAGAGCAATGATATCAACAAACAATCGTATTGCGTTTTGTCTCTTTCGCTTTTTATGCATTTCTATTTTCAGTTACCCACCTTAAAACTGAATGTTATTATTGCTTAACAATGTTTAATCCTACTATTTGCATGTCAACTTAGCAATAAACAATTCACAAATCATCCAAATTACTCATTCACTATGTGCTACTGTGAACGTAAAATTAAAACTTACCATCATACCTACACGTCCCAGTTGAAAACACGTACTGTTCATTTATATGTCTATAAAACTTTTAGATATTTGCTTTAATTTACATGATAAAGTGATGAATAAACTTTTATTTACATATAAAACATTATCAGCAGACCTCCACGTGCGCCTCGTTGGTGGGCCGATGAAGATTTAGGCGATATTCTATGTCTGTCCAAACATGTCTCTTGTTACTGTCGACATTGCTTCAGTGATTATTGTCCTTAAAGTGAGCGTGTCTGAATAGAAGAAACATACCCAATATCTGTTATGTAACCCCAAAGAAAAAAGTCCAAGTGTGATGTCAGGTGAGTGGGGAGGCCAGGATGTTGGTCCACCACGGTCAATCCAGCTGTTGGGAAAGGTTTCGTCTAGATAGTCTCTAACTTGTGTCGACCAACGCAGTGGCGCCCTGAATAACTACCCAAAACTACTTTTGATGGTATTAATGGCTGGTGGATCTCTTCTAAATCGTCTTCTGAAAAGTCTTTGAACTGTCATTGGAAAGTTAGATTCATAAAACTAAAGAACACGTTGAACTTTTTCTTGTTTTGTTGTCATTTTGAAGATTTGACAATGAATCACTAATTGTTGTTCAATTGACAAATAGATTATAATACAAATGCTACCAATCTACGTAAGTAAAACTTAAAGAAATCAGCTGTTTAATAATGTATAAAACATCTAGTATTACCAGCGGAAACCTGTAGTAATTTACTATTTTTATCCGTCAAGGACTTTGTGGACACCCGGTAGTCTTATAAATTAGAGGAAACACACAGCTTTGAAACCATATTCGTATTATTTTTGTGTATATACAGTATAAACAGTTCCGTTACTTTCAGACATACGGTGTATAGTAAAGGTAAATGTAAATTATCTAGAAGTAATGATGATTATCTAGAAGTTTGAAAGTTATTATGGTTTTGTCAGCAGAAATGCTTTGGGTTTGAATTTAAGCGACACTGATGATAATTCAAATAAATAAAATAATAGTTCCAATAACTACCTGGACTCCAATTTGTTGCTGTTTCCTGAGTGCCCCCTCCACTGACGAGGTCACATACTGAGTTCACGTCTGTGTGCGCTATAAGCTCGAGGCGTGTTCAAGCAAAGAATGGCAACTTGATATGTAAACAGAGAAGAAATTGTTCCAAGCGCTAATTAGACGTGTGTTCCGGCAATCAAAAGAACTGTTGCCCTTAATTAATTTAAACGTTTAAATACAGTTTTGGTAAACAAATACCAAATACTTCTGTTTTAATCTAAACTTTTAAAATACGTTATTGTTCACGTTTAAGTTTATATTAGTTTTAACTCTTGAGTTGCAGTTTGAAATACTGAAGATAACAGTTACCATTCATCGATGATCCAATGACTCAGAACTGAAACACAGAGGTTTGAGCTTCAAAGCACGAAAACATTGACAGAAACATGTCTCTGAGAAACAAACCAATCACTCCACAAGCAGTCCTATCGATCTGCGTCTTTGTCATGTTGTATTGCCATCTTTCCGTTACGATGCCTTTTTGTTAACGCTGCTTGACCAGAAGGAAATGTTTAGGAACTCTATCATCTAAACAACGGATTCGCCGAGTTTGCAGAAAAAAACTAATACATGATGCCAAAATAGTTAACTTATTTTCTACAACCATAAAACTACGAGTACATCGACCCCAAACCATGTACATTTAGACCTTTCCTCCTTGTCCTAGGATGTATGTGGTTTACGTTGTAGGTGCAGGCAATGGGCGACTCATTGTTCAAACAGTACACACCATATGCACATAACAACATTTATCGTCTATTTATAACATGTCATTTTACGTGGATGTAAATCAGTCTTGAGATGAAGTGGTCATAAATTGCATAATTGGTATAGTAAAATAATAATGTTGTTTTTTTTTTTTATTCTTCTTACTCTCTAAATGTATTCTTGCTACTCCCTTTTCAAGTTAAACCAACCTCTATTGTGAATCTAGAAAGAACTTGATCAGGAATGGTACCAGAACTATGCTGGTAGTTAAAATATTAAACCTATGCTGGTAGTTAGAAAAACTTATAGTCAATTTATTCAAATTTGAAATCCGTTTCTACTTAGCAATAGCAAAAATATTTAATTTAGTTTATTTTCTAATCATAAACATCTTTTAACATAAAAATGTAGTAACAATAGCGTTTTTGGGACATAAATGACGATTCTTATTCTTAAAAGAATTTTAACGGAATATACAGTAGTATACCTTTGTAATTATAACTATAACTTTGGTTAATTGGATATTCATATTTTATTGTCGGACAAGGGAGTGAGTGTAAGCAGTTTACTTAACATAAAGTTTACGTTCAATCTAACAGCTGTTTAATTGAAGCAAACTGAAACCGTCCCACCTGCCAAGTGAATGTACTTAATGCAATTCTTTGTCACATAAAAGGCGTATCTGCATACACAACTAGTTGGTTATAAAACGCAAAATAAACTTTAATTAGGAATCTCGTTTTATAGTTTTAACTACTTCAATTATCCAGTGGTTTCAATCCATGAAATCTATTTCTTCAATAAGAAAAATACCACGAGTTATATGACATTTACTCTAGTTATACAAATACAACAACTTTTTTTATTTTAACAATAAAAATACTGCTAAAGGTAAATTAATATGTTGTTCTCAATACTTAAACAAGATAAACTTAGTAAAATTAATTAATTAATTAATATTGTATTGGTTAAGCACGTACACTTATATATCTCAATTGTTAGTATTTGTTCACTAGCATTTTGGGTTCTACAAATCTAGACTACATTTAAATGTAAGTAAGGTACACTCATACGAGTCTTTTTCAATAGAATTTCACACTCCTGATCCCTTGTCAGTCTCTAGATGTTCATACGGTCATCCAATCAGCTGCACTAAACTTTTCTGAACTACAAAATGGTTTCACGCTGAAGATTTCTTAAAACTTTCTATAAATGGTTTAGCATTGGAGCACCATCGAATTTGAACGTCTGTTAACAAAATAAACTCCTGCCAGTGATTGCCAATTTTCAGGAAACATCGTTATTGTTATGTAAATACTTACTCACAAACAACTATTTTAATGTTAATGCCCATTTATACATTAGGTCCCATTATGTGGTTTAAATAAAATAGCCAGTTTGCTAATGCAAAATGAAATTACTTTGTGGATTCTAGTTGTTTTAAAACAGTCAAATTGAAATTATTATAAATAGAACGTGACTGAAATCAAAATCAGCTCGCATTATCTTGCCAATACCATAGCCTTTTCTCCACCTCAATAATCGTGTTTTCGAATTATTTGTGTGTATAAAAAGATTAGCAATCAAGCTATAAACATGAAAGACGGACGTTAAAATACAAGGAAGTTTTAAAACAAACTTAAAATATCTAACCACACTTCAACAACTGAGCTTCGTAGAGCAGCGATGTGAGACCTGTAAGATTTCAGAGCACGTCTGGACATTATAAGGCAATAAATAACCGCTTTATTGAGTGATGAAGAGATTTCCAGCCCATAAACAAAGTAATCACTCGTTACTTGGCGGTGAAATATCGCTCTTCAAGTTCAGTTCATTACTCGAGTTCAAGGCTGAGTTTATGAACATTTGTTTACAGGGTTTAACCATTTCAATTTTGAGTGCAGAAAATATGTGTTTATATTACTGATTATTAGAATTTTATTTGGCAACTCTTTCGTTAGATAATCAATTTTCAAAGAGAAGAGCTTATTCTTTGAAAATTGAGTTATAATTTTTAATTTTTCTTATATTATTACCGTTGTTTGTGAAGATTTTCTTTATAACAAGCCTTGATTTTAAAATTGAAATATTTTTGAAATAGGTCCCGATGAGGTTAACCTTGATTAAGTTAAACCGTTTGCGGTGGCAATATTGAATAACTAGCTGCCCCAGTTAATCATACAAAAACAATTCAAAATATAAACATGAAGTATTTTTTTTAACAGGTTGATTGTTATATATTTAATTAAGCCACCACCTCTTCCTTCAGAGATTCATCCGGGTGGATGGTTTGATGTGTCTTCTTATGGAGGACATTGGACCTGCACTTTGATGACATTGTCGTTTGTTTGTCTGGCCTTGCTCTCACTGCTTTTATATTTTTAGGAGTAAATTCAAGTTGAAAACTGATTAAGACTTGTGTATTAATCATACAAAACAGTTTAAAATATAAACATGAAGTATTTTTAAACCAGATGGTTTATTATTATATTTTATTTAAGGCAATAATAAGGATTAGGGACGTTATGTGTTTTATCAGTGGACAATTATTGCGGTAGTGTACAGTATCGGGCTGTGTGCACGATTTCATGTACATTTTAAATGTATCACAAAAAGTTCTAATAAGAAGCTGAGTTATAATATTTAACGTGTTAATTATTTTACTAACTCACTGCTTTATCAATGAATGTAAAAAAGTACTATTTCCCAATAATTGAGAATCACCCCAATACACTGCCAAATTCTAATATTCAATAAAGCTAGAACAGTTGATTTCAAACTAGGTTTCAGTTTTTAAACACAATGCATCAAATCAAACCTGTTAAACTATTTTCTAAGTTATTAATATTTCAGAGTTTTACTTCATAAATAAGTTGTAACTTAAAATGTCTCAATCGTGAAAGTTTTCTTGTGATCAAACGATTTCTTATAAGCTTCTTACTCCAACTTTGCTTGTTATAAGTGCTCTCTTTGTAAAAGTCGAGTAATATCTTATATTTTTAATGGATAATTTATAATTTAAGAGAGATTTTGTCATTGTGCGCAAAAATAATAGACTAAGACTTAATTAATTTCAACTATTTTCAATAGAAACATGCAACTACGTGCGTATGAGAGGTATGCAAGTCTTTGATAGACAAGACAAGATCAAAGGCTTTGTGATTTAATAAATAATTATGAAGCCACAAACAATTACTTTGCCAAAGGAAGCGTCAAAACATTAATTAATTAACTGAGCTAAACAGAAGACTTTAGTGCTCAACTTAGCTGGTAATAAATTATACAGCTTAAGATTCAAGCAAACAAATAGATTGTTCTTTTCTAGTTATTAATTTGAAATTGTTCAGTGACTTTTCTTTGTAAAAAAGGTGATATACGAGTATATTCATGCCGTCAGCATAGTAAGACCTAACTTGAAACCATGAAACTAGTATTGATCCTGACCCTTAGAGCACGTTTTGAGCTCTTGATTTTTCTCTTGGGTTCTTTCGAAGACATAGTCAACCCCGACTACCTAAGCTGTTATGTTGTGGCCTCAACAAAGTAGCTAGCTTCTTCTGAAGGAACGTTTGAAGTTTTTAAACATATTTTATCTTCTGAGGTAAAAAACCTTTGCTCCAGACAAAGAGAAAGCTAGATAGACCCAACACGTTCAAGCTGCTAGATTTGTTCTGTGAAGTATACAGTTATAAATTATTCAACCTGTTTATTAATGGTTTTCATTCAAAGAAATTAGCGTTACAGTTAGGGAATTAGAGTTACAACAAACTGAATAGGAAATGTTCTTTCTAACATAACAGCACCCTTGATTTTGCTTTTATGTGTACACATCTGGCAGATGCAACAGGTTACAAAATCGTGACTATACCGGGTGGTCACGATAAGGTGTCCTAAACGGATTACAGGAGTACTATTAGAGCTAGAAAGATGAAACAAACTTTTCTATCTGGAAATCATACATGGAGATTTCAGGAAAAATATTTTTAAGATTCTCAGTATACAGGGTGTGTCAATACTGAAACTCACGGGGTCAAAACTCGAGATTTTTAAATACAAAGGTGGGTCATATTGCACATAGTTTTAATCAGAAGACAATTCTCGACATTTTGGCGAAACAATTTTTTTGATATGTTGCGCCATTACAAAGCTAGAGCTATGAACATGAGTCGCGTAAGCCTCTTACGGGACGCCCTGTAGTTAAACTATAAATTCGATTAAAAATATGAAGTTTACGTACTATTTCTCAAAATTTAACGAGCTTTTTAATGGTAAATAGTACAACCATGTTTTCAAAACATTTCTAACCTCAAAATCGATGTTAACATTGAAGTTGCTATTATCATGAATAAGTCAAAATATTAAATAGTAAGATATAGTATATTGCATATCATTAAAGATAATTTAAATACAAACATTTTTTGTATAAAACATAACTTTGTATCTTAATTCGTTTAAGAGCTATAACAAAAAAAACACAATTTTAACCTTGATTTTACCTGGTTTAGTAGTTTATACGGTCGTTTGACTTGCTTGGTACCTAATTTAGAGCCACAATTCTAATAAAATAGTTCTTCTTGGTAAAAACTCATAAAATGACTTAAAACAAACATAAATAAGAATATAACAATGTTGTCTGTAGCTGATATAAAACAGAGTTGGGAGAGAAAACCAGTTATCATTTTTTGTTACACCTAGCTTACTAATGGTTCAATGATCAAAGCAGTACGAATCTAATGTTAAAACAAAATCGTACAACAAACACTAATAGCATTATACTGTACTAAGTTATTTCAATTTGCCTTTGTTTTGCTGCTTGAAAGCTGGGATTTGTTTTCACAAGGATCACACGTCAAAGCAAAGGCTGATCTCAACTTCAAACTCGTCGCACATAAAGAAACATGTGTTGCAGAAACAAGAGCAATGATATCAACAAACAATCGTATTGCGTTTTGTCTCTTTTCGCTTTTTATGCATTTCTATTTTCAGTTACCCACCTTAAAACTGAATGTTATTATTGCTTAACAATGTTTAATCCTACTATTTGCATGTCAACTTAGCAATAAACAATTCACAAATCATCCAAATTACTCATTCACTATGTGCTACTGTGAACGTAAAAATTAAAACTTACCATCATACCTACACGTCCCAGTTGAAAACACGTACTGTTCATTTATATGTCTATAAAAACTTTTAGGTATTTGATTTATTTACTCCAGAGGTGGATTGGTGAATATCCGGAATTTATAAGAGGTTTGAATATGGTACGGCATAAACAGATAGGGACAGCGTTTAAATATCTAACAAGAATGTGTGTACTTAAAGTTAACACTTGTTGTAAACATTAAACAAATTAGCATTAGTACTTGTGTTTGTTATAAGCGATTTGTGCTTGTCTTTTTATTTGGCTCAACACCCTCGTAGTTCACTAACTTCAGCTTTATTGGTTATCATCAAGCCAGACCTTGTGACTGGTCCACGTGTTGTTATTGCAGTGATCATATAGTCTAGGGCTAATACCCTAGTGACGCATAATCGGTGCACTGCATTATTGTAGCTCGAGATAATCAATTACAAAGGATTGAAGATATAATTGTTACAAGTTTGACTTATGACAAATTGATGATTTAAACAACAACAAAAATAAATTGGCAATGGCATATCGATTTTTAGTAGACCCATTACAAACAAAGATTGTATTGACTTGATCAAAGCCAGGCAATTCCAAAAAACGAAAACTAATATCTTAAGAGTTATAATGAAACACACGTACTTGGCATATGGTTCACAGAAGAGTCCATTTCCCAGCATACGAGATTCTAGACTCCTCCTATTTTCTTTACATGTTTCGTCCCTGATATCCTGTTGAATGCCTTGCGATTGAGCCGATGGGTTTGTGGTAGTGAGGTTGAGGGGGTTGGAAAGGGAAAGGCACAGCTGGGCAGATCGCTGTTGATTTCTCCAAGGGAATCTTTTACCAGACACATTAAACCGAACCTGCTGATCGTCAGTTAATACTGATTAATACAAGCTCAGTAGATCGTTAGTTTCAATCGGTAAATTGCTCGACAAGTATGAAGTTAAGAAGTTTTAATGCCAAATTTTATCTTAGCTATCATTCTAAGGTAAATAATTGAGTAAGTTGGATCAATAAAGATTTGAAATTCAAAGAGTGGTAGTTATGGTAACATTTTATTTTTTTTTATAATATACTTACTAATAAAAACCTGGACCTTTCGTACGCAGTATGTCTGAAAAGTTAGAAAACCGTTTATGTACGAGTTCACAAAACTATCAGATGGTTGGACCGTAATAACTTTATTATTTGTCAGCCAATTTGAACAAAAGTACCGGGTGTCCACAAAGTCCTTGACGGATTATAAAATGAAAACTAATGATGTCAGATATTTGTACTTTTATTTACATGATAAAGTGATGAATAAACTTTTATTTACATATAAAACATTATCAGCAGACCTCCACGTGCGCCTCGTTGGTGGCCCGATGAAGATTTAGGCGATATTATGTCTGTATATATGTCTGTCCAAACATGTCTCTTGTTACTGTCGACATTGCTTCAGTGATTATTGTCCTTAAAGTGAGCGTGTCTGAATAGAAGAAACATACCCAATATCTGTTATGTAGCCCCAAAGAAAAAGTCCAAGTGTGATGTCAGGTGAGTGGGAGGCCAGGATGTTGGTCCACCACGGTCAATCCAGCTGTTGGGAAAGGTTTCGTCTAGATAGTCTCTAACTTGTCGACCAACGCAGTGGCGCCCTGAATAACTACCCAAAACTACTTTTGATGGTATTAATGGCTGGTGGATCTCTTCTAAATCGTCTTCTGAAAAGTCTTTGAACTGTCATTGAAAAGTTAGATTCATAAAACTAAAGAACACGTTGAACTTTTCTTGTTTTGTTGTCATTTTGAAGATTTGACAATGAATCACTAATTGTTGTTCAATTGACAAATAGATTATAATACAAATACCGATCTACGTAAGTAAAACTTAAAGAAATCAGCTGTTTAATGATGTATAAAACATCTACTATTATTAGCGGAAACCTGTAGTAATTTACTATTTTTATCCGTCAAGGACTTTGTGGACACCCGGTAGTCTTATTAGTTAGAGGAAACACACAGCTTTGAAACCATATTCGTATTATTTTTGTGTATATACGAATATAAACAGTTCCGTTACTTTCAGACATACGGTGTATAGTAAAGGTAAATGTGAAAGATTTATCTAGAAGTTTGAAAAATGTTATAGTTTTGTCAGCAGAAATGCTTTGGGTTTGAATTTAAGCGAAGCACTGATGATAATTCAAATAAATAAAATAATAGTTCAATAACTACCTGGACTCAATTTGTTGCTGTTTCCTGAGTGCCCCTCACTGACGAGGTCACATACTGAGTTCACGTCTGTGTGCGCTATAAGCTCGAGGCGTGTTCAAGCAAAGAATGGCAACTTGATATGTAAACAGAAGAAATTGTTCCAAGCGCTAATTAGACGTGTGTTCCGGCAATCAAAGAACTGTTGCCCTTAATTAATCCAAACGTTTAAATACAGTTTTGGTAAACAAATACCAAATACTTCTGTTTTTTAATCTAAACTTTTAAAAATACGTTATTGTTCACGTTTAAGTTTATATTAGTTTTTAACTCTTGAGTTGCAGTTTGAAATACTGAAGATAACAGTTACCATTCATCGATGATCCAATGACTCAGAACTGAAACACAGAGGTTTGAGCTTCAAAGCACGAAAACATTGACAGAAACATGTCTCTGAGAAACAAACCCAATCACTCCACAAGCAATCCTATCGATCTGCGTCTTTGTCATGTTGTATTGCCATCTTTCCGTTACGATGCCTTTTCGTTAACGCTGCTTGACCAGAAGGAAATGTTTAGGGACTCTATCATCTAAACAATGGATTCGCCGAGTTTGCAAAAAAACTAATTACATGATGCCAAAATAGTTAACTTATTTTCTACAACCATAAAACTGCATCGATCCCAAACCATGTACATTTGGACCTTTCCTCCTTGTCCTAGGATGTATGTGGTTTACGTTGTAGGTGCAGGCAATGGGCGACTCATTGTTCAAACAGTACACAGCATATGCACATAACAACATTTATCGTCTATTTATAAAATGTCATTTTACGTGGATGTAAATCAGTCTTGAGATGAATGGTCATAAATTGCATAATATAGTAAAGTAATAATGTTTGTTGTTGTTTTTTTTATTCTTCTTACTCTCTAAATGTATTCTTGCTACTCCCTTTTCAAGTTAAACCAACCTCTATTGTGAATCTAGAAAAAACTTGATCAGGAATGGTACCAGAACTATGCTGGTAGTAAGAAATAGTAAACCTATGCTGTTATTTCTTTATTTAGAGTTTAATTTTTCATATTTATTGTTTGGGAAAGAATGATTTCTAAGCGTTGTAGTTAGAAAATCTTATAGTCAATTTATTCAAATTTGAAATCCGTTTCTACTTAGCAATAGCAAAAATATTTAATTTTGTTTCTTTTCTAATCATACACATCTTTTAACATAAAAATGTACAAACAATAGCGTTTTTGGGACATAAATGATGATTCTTATTCTTAAAAGAATTTTAACGGAATATACAGTAGTATACTTTTGTAATTATAACTATATCTTTGGTTAATTGGATATTCATATTTTATTGTCGGACAAGGGAGTGAGTGTAAGCAGTTAACTTAACATAAAGTTTACGTTCAATCTAACAGCTGTTTAATTGAAGCAAACTGAAACCGTCCCACCTGCCAAGTGAATGTACTTAATGCAATTCTTTGTCACATAAAAGGCGTATCTGCATACACAACTAGTTGGTTATAAAACGCAAAATAAACTTTAATTAGGAATCTCGTTTTATAGTTTTAACTACTTCAATTATCCAGTGGTTTCAATCTATGAAATCTGTTTCTTCAATAAGAAAAATACCACAAGTTATATGACATTTACTCTAGTTATACAAATTCAAAACCTTTTTTATTTTAATAGTAAAAATACTGCTAAAGGTAACTTAATATGTTTTTCTCAGCACTTAAACGAGATAAACTAAGTAAAAGAAATTAATTAATTAATATTGTATTGGTTAAACACGTACACTTATATGTCTCAATTGTTAGTATTTGTTCACTAGCATTTTGGGTTCTACAAATCTAGACTACATTTATATGTAAATAAGGTACACTCATACAAGTCTTTTTCAATAGAATTTCACACTTCTGATCCCTTGTCAGTCTCTAGATGTTCATACGGTCATCCAATCAGTTGCACTAAACTTGTCTGAACTACAAAATGGTTTCACGATGAAGATTTCTTAAAACTTTCTAGAAATGGTTCAGCATTGGAGCACACTTAATCGAATTTGGACGTCTGTTAACAAAATAAACTCCTGCCAGTGATTGCCAATTTTCAGGAAACACCGTTATGTAAATTGTTATGTAAATACTTACTCACAAACAAGTATTTGTAATGTTAATGCCCATTTATACATTAGGTCCCATTATGTAGTTTAAATAAAATAGCCAGTTTGCTAATGGAAAATTAAATTACTTCTTTGTGGATTCAAGTTGTTTTAAAACAGTCAAATTGAAATTATTATAAATAGAAACGTGACTGAAATCAAAATCAGCTCGCATTATCTATGGTATTGGCCTTTTCTCCACCTCAATAATCGTGTTTTCGAATTATTTGTGTGTATAAAAAGATTAGAAATCAAGCTGTAAACATGAAAGACGGACGTTAAAATACAAGGAAGGTTTTAATACAAACTTAAAATATCTAACCAACTTAAACACTTCAAGTCTTAAAGGGAAAACAATTGAGCTTCGTAGAGCAGCGATGTGAGACCTGTAAGATTTCAGAGCACGTCTGGACATTATAAGGCAATAAATAACCGCTTTATTGAGTGATGAAGAGATTTCCCAGCCCATAAACAAAGTAATCACTCGTTACTTGGCGGTGAAATATCGCTCTTCACGTTCAGTTCATTACTCGAGTTCAAGGCTGAGGTTATGAACATTTGTTTACAGGGTTTAACCATTTCAATTTTGAGTGCAGAAAATATGTGTTTATATTACTGATTATTAGAATTTTATTTGGCAACTCTTCTTGCTAAAATTTTCAAGAATAAGCTCTTCTCTTTGAAAATTGAGTTATAATTTAGCAAGACGAGTTGCCAAAATCTAATAATGAATCCATCTGCTAAAGGTATTATGTTATAGCTATTATAAGTATAAGGTTTCCAAATGCGTTCCTTTATGGATTTCAGGGACACTTCATTGTGGCATCCAACTTTCATTTGGCTGCGAGCATTTTCTTATATTATTATCGTTGTTTGTAAAGATTTTCTTTAAAACGAGCCTTGATTTTGGAATTGAAATATTTTTGAAATAGGTCCCGATGAGGTTAACATTGATTCAGTTAAACCGTTTGCGGTGGCAAGCAACATTGAATAATACATTCAAGTTGAAAACTGGTTAAGACTTGTGTATTAATCATACAAAAACAATTCAAAATATAAACATGAAGTATTTTTTTAAACAGGTGGTTGATTGCTATATTTTTAATCAAGCCACCTCTTCCTTCAGAGATTCATCCGGGTGGATGGTTTGATGTGTCTTCTTATGGAGGACATTGGACCTGCACTTTGATGACATTGTCGTTTGTTTGTCTGGCCTTGCTCTTACTGCTTTTATATTTTTAGGAGTAAATTCAAGTTGAAAACTGGGGACTCGTGGCGTGGTCCTGTAATCCAGCTTCATGGAGGTCAGGTTTTGAGGATGATATAGGTCTAAAGCGGCTCAGATAGTCTCAGTGATAATCTGATGATACCCGCATGGTATGGTCTGATGGTCCTTGTATTTCCATTGGTCATTGGGCTATTAATTAATGACCCATTCCAAGGAAGAGTCTGCCTTAGTTTGTAACAAGACTACACCGCATAACTCATTACTACCACTCATCACACTCATCCTTCACCACATATTTGCCTTAAAATACCCTCATGAGAGTGGTCGGCATCTCACATAGTGAATTAGTGAATAGTGAATTAAGACTTGTGTATTAATCATACAAAAACAGTTCAAAATATAAGTTACATGAAGTATTTTTAAAAACAGATGGTTTATTATTATATTTTATTTAAGGCAATAATAAGGATTAGGGACGTTATGTGTTTTATCAGTGGACAATTATTGCGGTAGTGTACAGTATTGGGCTGTGTGCAGGATTTCATGTACATTTTAAATGTTTCACAAAAAGTTCTAATAAGAAGCTGAGTTTTAATATTTAACGTGTTAATTATTTTACTAACTCACAGCTTTATCAATGAATGTAAAAAAGTACTATTTCCCAATAATTGTGAATCACCCCAATACTGCCAAACTTCTAATATTCAATAAAGCTAGAACAGTTGATTTCAAACTAGATTTCAGTCTTTAAACACAATGCATCAAATCAAACCTGTTCTAAGTTATTAATATTTCAGAGTTTGCATAAATAAGTTGTAACTTAAAATGTCTCAATCGTGAAAGTTTTCTTGTGATCAAACGATTTCTTATAAGCTTCTTACTCCAACTTTGCTTGTTATAAGTGCTCTCTTTGTAAAAGTCGAGTAATATCTTTATATTTTTAATGAAAAATGAGATTTTGTCACTGTGCGCAAAAATAATAGACTAAGACTAAGACTTAATTAATTTCAACTATTTTTTAAAGAAACATGCAACTACGTGCGTATGAGAGGTATGCAAGTCTTTGATAGACAAGACAAGATCAAAGGCTTTGTGATTTAATAAATAATTATGAAGCCACAAACAATTACTTTGCCAAAGGAAGCGTCAAAACATTAATTAATTAACTGAGCTAAACAGAAGACTTTAGTGCTCAACTTAGCTGGTAATAAATTATACAGCTTAAGATTCAAGCAAACAAATAGATTGTACTTTTCTAGTTATTAATTTGAAATTGTTCAGTGACTTTTCTGTAAAAGAGATATTCATGCTGTCAGCATAGTAAGGCCTGACTTGAAACCATGAAACTAGTATTGATCCTGACCCTTAGAGTACGTTTTGAGCTCTTGATTTTTCTCTTGGGTATTTTCGAAAACATAGTTAACCCCGACTACCTGAGCTGTTATGTTGTGGCCTCAACAAAGTAGCTAGCTTCTTCTGAAGGAACGTTTGAAGTTTTTAAACATATTTTATCTTCTGAGGTAAAAAACCTTTGCTCCTGACAAAGAGATAGCTAGATAGCTCAAATTCAGAGCTAAACCAGGTAGAACCAACACGTCCAAGCTGCTAGATTTGTTCTGTGAAGTATACAGTTATAAATTATTCAACCTGTTTATTAATGGATTTCATTTAAAGAAATTAGCGTTACAATTAGTGAATTAGAGTTATAGCAAACTGAATAGGAAATTGTCTTTCCTAACGCCAACAGCGCGCCTGGTTTTGCTTTATGTGTACACATCTGGCAGTTTGCAACAAGGTTACAAAATCCGTGACTATACAGTGAACACGTTTGGTGACTGACTTCTGGACAAGTTAGGCTCAAGAGCTTGTGATCTGTGTACACTCACACTTGATCCAGCTCGTGACGTCATTAGTAGTCATTAGATCACTTGGCTGAATGTGAAAATAGATTTTTAAAACAAGATCGATGACATCGTACAGTCGTGTATGTATATGAGCAGTCACATTGGTGTTTTGATTTACTCCTGGTAGTGATGGTTTCTTCTAGTTGGAAGTGTGAAGTTTATTTTCATCCATAACAATCAATAAGCTTTAAGCAACAATGTAATCAAATACAAAACTCTCCTAAATAAAGACATACAACTTTTAAAAAACCATAGCTACTCTTACTTTATAAGCTAAAAAGATTTATTACTAGCTGACTTGCTTTCTATTTAACTTAAGGTTTCCAAAGGCCTCACTTTGGGTATTGCTTCTAGTCAATAAATTATTGTTATAGTTTAATACTTTAATAATTCTAGTAATAAGTTATACTAGTAGTGGACTCATGGCTTGGTCCTGTAGTCCAGCTTCATGGAGGTCAGGTTTTGAGGATGATATACGTCTAAATCGGCTCAGATAGATGATATAGGTCATCTGATGATACCCGTATCAACTCCCACCATCGTTTAGACATATCAGACCATCACCTGCGTGGTTCAGAAGTCACGTTAAGCCGTTGACCCTTGTATTTCCATTGGTAAATGGGCTATTAATTAATGACCCATTCTTAGTAACAAGACTACACCTCATAACTCATTGCTACCACTCATCACACTCATCCTTCACCATATATTTGCCTTTAAATACCCTCATAAGAGTGGTCGGCATCTCAAATAGTGATACAGTGATATAGCGTTCTTTCATAGTATTAAATTCCGACAGGGTTTCTGTTATTCCTCTTAGCATGTAAGGCCCGAATTGAAACCATGAAACTAGTATTGATCCTGACCACGTTTTGAGCTCTTGATTTTTCTCTTTGG
Source organism: Matsumurasca onukii (assembly GCA_018831715.1). Taxonomy (NCBI): domain Eukaryota; kingdom Metazoa; phylum Arthropoda; class Insecta; order Hemiptera; family Cicadellidae; genus Matsumurasca; species Matsumurasca onukii. Next base: position 51,780,098 of record CM032059.1, on the reverse strand, counting down.
TATTTTCGAAAACATAGTTAACCCCACCTAATGCTGTTATGTTGTGGCCTCAACAAAGTAGCTAGCTTCTTGAAGGAACGTTTGAAGTTTTTAAACATATTTTTATCTGAGGTAAAAACCTTGCCCTGACAAAGAGATAGCTATAGCTCAAATTCAGAGCTTAAACCAGGTAGACCACGTTCAAGCTGCTAGATTTGTTCTGTAGAATTCATTAGGAGTTAGTAGCAAACTGAATAGGAAATTAGTTCTCTAACGCCAACAGCGCGCCTGGTTTTGCTTCATGTACACATCTGGCAGATTGCAACAAGGTTACAAAATCCGTGACTATACAGTGAACACGTTTGGTGACTGACTTCTGGACAAGTTAGGCTCAAGAGCTTGTGATCTGTGTACACTCACACTTGATCCAGCTCGTGACGTCATTATCAGTCATTAGATCACTTGGCTGAATGTGAAAATAGATTTTCAAAACAAGATCGATAACATCGTACAGTCGTGTATGTATATGAGCAGTCACATTGGTGTTTTGATTTACTCCTGGTAGTGATGGTTTCTTCTAGTTGGAAGTGTGAAGTTTATTTTCATCCATAACAATCAATACGCTTTAAGCAACAATGTAATCAAATACAAAACTCTCCTAAATAAAGACATACAACTTTTAAAAAACCATAGCTACTCGTACTTTATAAGCTAAAAAGATTTAGTACTAGCTGACTTGCTTTCTATTTAACTTATAAGGTTTCCAAAAGCCTCACTTTGGATATTGCTTCTAGTCAATAAATTATTGTTATAGTTATACTTTTATAATTCTAGTAATAAGTTATACTAGTAGTGGACTCGTGGCTTGGTCCTGTAGTCCAGCTTCATGGAGGTCAGGTTTTGAGGATGATATAGGTCTAAATCGGCTCAGATAGATGATATAGGTCATCTGATGATACCCGCATCAACTCCCACCATCGTTTAGACATATCAGACCATCACCTGCGTGGTTCGGAAGTCACGTTAAGCCGTTGGTCCTTGTATTTCCATTGGTAATTGGGCTATTAATTAATGACCCATTCTTAGTAACAAGACTACACCTCATAACTCATTGCTACCACTCATCACACTCATCCTTCACCATATATTTGCCTTTAAATACCCTCATGAGAGTGGTCGGCATCTCAAATAGTGATATAGTGATATAGCGTTCTTGCATAGTATTAAATTCCGACAGGGTTTCTGTTATTCCTCTTAGCTTGTATAAATATCTAAAACGCTCTACAGTACGTACTTTGCTCTTTGTAAATCTCACATAGTTTTCAAACCGGTGTTGCAAAATAGTTCATTTTTAAAATCTCGAGCATAACATGTATAACTTGTTTATTGTGCTCAAAGGAACCGTAGCAGAAACATTCTCTGAAAAAAGGTGTTTGTGAAGGTGTGTTCAAAGCAAGTATTTAGCTTTATCCAAGCCAAGTGTCTCTAATGTCTCTAAGGGAATGCCGAAGATTTCTGGAGAGAGAAGCGCCTGGAACGCGAGGTGGAACTTCTCTATTGACACTCACAGCTCACATTCCTGCACACTCCTAGTTTGGTCACGGTTTATCTTGAAACAGTGAAAATACTGCAGCGTTTCCTTCCTTGCAAATCTCAAAACTATGCTTCTTTATAACTTTATTCAATCGTACCAAGATTAACCCGCAAACTTAAACACTGAGATTTGAGATGTTTAATTAATTCGGTTGAAAGGTTTGTCCTGGTGATGTGTTTGTCTGTTTCTTTTCTTTTTCCGTGCCTACTTCGCATAAATAATGCCTAGAATGTAACTAGTACTCATATCGTACACACACAAGCCTTTCATGTAATTAATACGTCGCTTTTAGGTCACACTCACCTGATAGTGATATTAACCATGAAGTGCAATTAGATGCAATATCCTGGTTCGTCAATGCAATTAATATGTGATTAAGCTCTAAGCGTTCTGTAATCTGATACAAGTGTTGAGTTTCTACCTCCTTGGCTGCTAATTATGTCGTTGCTTATTGGCTGGATAAGTATAATGCAACTGTGTAAGAATCTTGCTTCCGTTTTGTTTGGACTACAGTACTTGAGTTTGACATACCAGTCTCTTTGATCTTTGATTATAAATCTGGCGCTAGTTTTGTGATATAGGAATATAAGAGGTTGATAAAAGAAACATTCCCAGAATTCAAAAATGACATGTTGACCAAATTCAAAATTCTAAAATGGACAATTCCGAAAAATATAAAAATAATCCTTAAAATAATTCCTTGTTCATCCCCAGAAATCGACAACAAGAAAAATGACAACAAGAATGAACTCTGAATTTACGAGTATATAGCATACTACATGATTGTTTTACTTATTACTATACTTTATTTTTAGGATACCAGGTTGGTAGAGCAGTTATTCTGTTTTAGAATAAAGTTATATATTGACTACTAAATATTCTATTATTTTCACTCGTTCTATAAGTCTCACCATATTTCGCTATTTCTTATGTTTAGGGCTCTCGAAATTCTATAAAAAGGCCGTTATTTGCAAAAGATATATCTGACAAGGTGGTGATTTTTCCAGAAAGAGTCATGGATGAATGCTGTTATTAATTAATTTGTGTGTTTATCTGTAAAATTATTACAGATAATAGCTATTATGGGCCAGCTAGTTAACCATTTCCTTTAAAAATTGAATGTCACATTTTCCCACCCATGTATTTATTACGGATCAAATAGGTTTATACTAATTTAATGAAAAGATTGAAATAACTGCTTTAAAGAGCTTTTGATAAAGCCCTTTATGAGCTTACTTTTAAAGTTTACTTTTATGCTCACTTTTAACCTTTTAAGAGTTCACTTTATGATAAAGCATAAAGTCGTTCGTCCCTAACCATAAACGTAATTTATACATATCTTCAAGATCTTATTATATTCTTTATAATTTTAAAAATATCAAACCGTCTAATAAAGTAAAGATTTGTTTATTTCTGAGGCCTTTCAACGTAATTTATGTTTAGGAATCCACAGGATCACAAGATGGTCCAAAGTATTTGAAGCACGATCGAGTTTGAATATGGAAAGAGCAAGAGGAAAGATTAAAGATGGATATCTCCTCCATCACTCTGCCTCTGACGTGAAAGACATTCTCAACCGCTAGATTATTCACAGAATGCAAAGTTTGGGAATATTGCAACAGAACATGTGTTGTACTATGTGCCAACACTCACACTGATAATGGCTCTGTACGTGTGATCTGTCCATTGTCCACTCAGAGCCTAGGTCTAGTCACTTCACCTTTGTTGTCAACTGTGACTGATGATATATCTACCCAAACCTTCAATCGCATTGTAGATTGTATTTGTCAATTGGGCTAAAGAATGTAGACGCAATCGTCTATGCCAATACAATAGTTCTTAATTTTACTGGGCTTTCTTGGGTGTTTTTCTTTAATAGTCCATCAATTATATAAAGCAGTTTACCAATCCTGAGGGCATCGTTTTGTACGGTGATGATACTTCATTTACAATACTAAAGTTGTACAGGTTTACATTAATTAAAATACTCGTGTTGAATATGTTTAACTATTAGGCCTAGTCTACTGGGGAAAGTATGTTATTATTCATTCAATCCATCGTTCTGATTGCAACATTGGGTAGAGACCTATAATTTTGATAGACGAGGACTTTATTAAAGAAGTTTTATGTCTAAGAGTTCAAATTGTCAAACATTTATTATAAGGTTCCCGAATTGAATTTTTGCAAAACTTCCATCACCTATCTGTCAACGAAATTTATTTAAATATCGTAGTACCGAAATTTTGAGAACTCCTTGTTTCAGTTTAAACTTGTTAAGTTTTAAACACAAACCCATATCATTTAAACCAATCGTTTTATAGTGTAGGTTAATTAATAGATAAACCTAAACTAATTAAGAGTAATTAGTTCATTGATATGCAAATTTAAGTATAGTTTTGAATATAAATAGGTTTATATTATTTTATTAAATACATTTTTATTCTTTTGCACCTGGATCAGGATTATTTTGAACATTTTATTATCTTTGAAAATAAACACTGTTAGTTTATACGGGGTTCGTTCAGTTTCTTGCCTATAGTATTTTATTAGTGAATTTTCAAATGTAATTGAGCTAGTCATTTCTCTCGCCAAATTGAAGGATACTTCGTAGAAAAGTGCAGATTGCAGTTTTTTGCTTTCCAACACCTCCTAAGTCAAATGCAAAAAGATTATATATGTGTGTGATCCGATATGTTTGGTCCGATTGTCATGAAATTCGGTAACGATGTTTCTTTTGTCAACTTCTAGGTTACGTTCGTTAACCACCAAGATCGAATTGTCCGTTTCAAAATGGTGGTCATTCAAAGTTTTGTTTTATCTATAAAATTGTAGCAATGCAATAAATGAATATACAGTTAACCCTGTATGATAAGTGTTTACTCCCTTAATTGGTCAAACTAACTCCCGTCGCTTTTGAAACCACTGTTTTTAATTCTTTTAGTTTTATAATTAGGTCAGAATTTCTCAAATTTAACATTCAGAGCACTGCGCAGAAATTAATCAGTGGGTATTAATGGAAAACAATTCACTTAAATCAGCTGCTAAATTACTTACTAGCTCAGGTTCCTAGGAAGCCGAAACTTTCCTAATTGAAAATAAATAAAACTATAACGGCTGTTGTTTGTTTATTTTGAAATATAGCTATGGTTTCCTAGAAGTGGACGTAAAGTAGCGGTGAAAACTAGTTAAGGTTTTCTCACAGGTGACACATTTTGTTCTGTAAACAAAAGTCGCTTGTCCATTACTACATACGTAAATAAACTTTGACAACTAAAAAAAACATGTCAAAAGTTGTTTTTGTTTACATCTGTTTAAATATTGTGTTACGTCCACCGTCACCGTTACGTTCACCGCTACAATAACGGCCGTAATTTAGCGGTAAACTTATTTCTAGGAAACCATAAAAGGCTTTAGCCTTACAAAATAAATTTATTTAAATGAAAACCAATCTACAGAGTAAATAGGACAAAACCAAAAAAGTAAATTGTAAAACGTCACTAAGAGTGTATGTATAGCACAGTGTTGTCTAATTTAAAAACAATAAATGAAAACCTTTTTATTTTATTGGAAATTCGCGAGGATTTACAGTAGCGCTTTTGGCTTCGTGTCGGTTATGTCTATGAAACAAAAGTATTTAAAGTTAATAAATATAAAAGTCTGTTTGTATTTAGTTCAACGAGAACACAGTAGGAGAAGTATTGGGATTTCTGAGTGACTTGCATGTAATATTGCAGACGGATATTACTCCTTTATAGAGGAGACCCACCTCCTTTACAAATACTTCACTTTTCTACTTAAGTCTCGCTAAAAAAAAAAAGAAAGATTACAATTCTGTAGACTTATTCCAATTTTAAAAAGTGGGTTTGGAATAGTTGTGCACCTCATTGAAGATCCTTAGAGCCTGCATCATTTACCAGAAACACAGGATTCCAGTTGCACGTTAAAGTAGGTTTACACGGCAGCATTACTTTGTCGCATTTACACCATGTGTATTGATAAAATGTTGTGACTATGAAAATGTTTCAAGTACTTTTATTCGTAATTATATGTTTTAAGTCCCGTATAATAACAAATAATTTTGACGTCTGCATGTGTACAAGCTAACTCGTGCTAACTCGCACAGGTTTAAACGAATTTGTGTACTATCAAAGACTATGTTATGGTAACTAGATTGCGCATAGATGCCACATGGCTAAGGTGGGAAAATCAACTTAAATAGGCAGCCCAAGCACAGATAGCGCTGCTAGGAAATTTTTTAGAGTCACAAGTAGAGCCACTAACGCACACGGAAGTTTGTTCTACAAACCCGCACGATTCGGTCACATTTAAGTAATCGACATCGAAAAAATTGAGCATGTCGAGTCGAGTGGGGAGAAAGAAGGCAAGAGATAGCAGCGCTCGCAGCGCAATCTGTGCTCGGGCTGCCGCAACTATGTTGATTTTCCTGCATCAGCCATGAGGCATCTATGCCCAACCTACCTACCATAACATAATCTTAGATACAATTTAGCATTGAGTCCTACCTGACTACCGCTGTTATACTACGTGGCCCTACTATTACACACAGAAAAGAAATCACAGGCGGAGTCACGCAGCGAGCTGTTGTCTAAGGTAAGGAATGCTGGACATGCCATAACAATAACATTAGTCCTGATGTCTTACAAGGGCGTGGCTAACTCACGATCTTTGCAAACGCAACAATATGACACACTTCCATTCATAAAATAAGCGTCTGTTATGTGTAAAGGAAAAGGTGTTCAAAGACTAACATGATAATTGCAAACTACTCGTATAATAACACATTTTCAACGTGTAGCGTTCTTCAAGAAGGTCTTTCCAAATTCAGATTAGGTTTAATTTCTTGCTTAGCTTTGGTTGAAAGTATAAAACGTAGTTTATTATTACTGTTGAGTACAAATTAAGAAATACTTTTAATATCTAAAAAAGAAAACAACTCAAGAAAAAATAAACTTATTCACTTTGGGCAAAACAAATCTAATTGCATCTTTCTTTCAATACAACTGTAAACATAATAATTGCGGTTTTTCTATTAACAATGATGAAAAACAATATTGCAATAAACATATGGTTAAACATTTTTAACACGAACCAACAAAAATTAATACACATAGCAAAAAATACTGTATGAAGTCCAGTCCGTAGCAATTACAATCTTCGGTCTTTAAAAGATTTGAAATATAAACTAGTTTTCTTAGGATGGCTCGAACGGGAGGCCTATTTAAAATACTTCAAATACTTATTGAAAAAATCTACGAGTATTTCAATACTTAGATTAAAATTTTGAATTATAAATTAATGCCGTTTTACTTTAACTAAGATATTTCTTTACCAATACAAAAACTTGGCCTTAAATATCAGCGTGATAATAAGTTATAGCAATATCTCTACAAAGATAAACAGAAAATCACATAATTTACGGTATGTCTAAGTGTGTTTATATTTTGCCCCTTTATAACTGTTTAACCCTTAAACATTGCCAAAACATTCTTGAAACTCACTTCGTAGATTGGTTGGTTAAATTAAACCCACAACTCAAATCAGCAATTTTTTCATATTTTGTCGGTTACGAAAGTTAGAATTCAATCATTAATATACAGTACCGTATAGATAATAAATGTAGTAACGTTGAAGTCATACTTAACACCTCACACAAAACTACCCGTAGCGATTAACACATGTAAAATTTTAAATATGCTTAAACGAAGTACTTGAGACTTAAAAGCTTGAAATTTGGTAAAAAAGAAACATTCCTATCCTAACGTTAAATAAATATCGATTCTTAATTTTGTTCATCACAACAACCCCCCTCGCCACGCTCTCTCTCTAAAGTCACAACACGCTCAAGGACAAGTTACGCGTTAACTTTGAACGTTTTTGGTTTGATATCATAACCATGAAGACGATTAGTTTCATCTTAAATAAAAAAATCACGAAATAAACATTTATTTCAAATTAGTAAAAAGTATATTTTCAAGGTTGTACCCCAAACGTACTTTTTGACGGGTCCACTAAAGACGCTGCTTCGCTGAAAGGCTTCGTAGCGTCCTACACCTTCGTCTGCAGCCACTCGGTGTTACCATCGCTAAGCTTTACTGGGGAAACTACAAGACGCATATAACAAGGCAGCATTTTAGAAGTAGACTAGCAAACAAATTGAGTTTTACTTATTGCCTAAAGCTCCCAAATGAAATATTGCAGCATTTGTTCAAACACTACCTGGTGTAAATGTGTGAGTGTATCAAACAGCTGAGTCTGCACAGCTCTAAGCACGTCAGCCAGTTTACTGTTTGCTGTCCCAGATCTGGTACCATTGCACCACTCTGACACTATGTGAACTTGAGTCTTCACGTATCTGAGTCATAGCAATGTTTTACAACAGCAAGCTAACTTTTCTCTGTTGTATTTGCTAATAAAAACCCATGGAACCACACAGTTAAACGAATACACTTCAAAAGAAAATATTTGCAGCGTGTGTTTTAAACACGTTATTTTATATTTATGTTTTAGTGAGAAGTTTTACGGAAAAATAACTTTTGCACCCTATTTATTTTTTATTTTTAGTAAGCGTAAGTATGTTTTATTTCCAATGCTACTATTTATACGAGCAAACAAATAAATAGGTTAATTGATCAAATTTTTAAAAGACCTTTTGGTTTTTGTTGTTCAATTTCATCTGTCTACAAATCAATACATTAAGTAATGGGTTCATGAAATGTTCAATCTAAATTAAACTGCAGCAACATGTTGAGTGTAAAGCTGCTAGACACATCGATCACTTTACAACCGAACTTCTCAAAGCAGCGTTGCGATCACAAGAGTGCTCAACTTTGTTTCTTCAACTCTCTCATGGGCTTCAGTATCCGGTTGAGGTTGTATTCCACCCACACCTCTCCTGAGACGTGCTAGGTATACCTTTCTGCGAGTTATGCAGTAATGGTGTGCCCTGTTTTACTTTGTTTTATTTGAATTCAAATGGGAATAGATGGGAAGGTTTAAGTTGGATCTTTCGGACGATAAATGTAGTGTTAATAGACATAAGGTAAAGTTAATGCACAGCACCACATTTAGAGATGATTCTAAATTATTTTGATTTGAGTATCTTTTCTTGTTGTTACCTAACAATTATAGTCATCATACATATTTTGTAAGAAGAAATGTTATTTTATCAAGTTTTAGTATATGGTTTGATTTTTTAAACTATTTAATTAACTGTTTTTAGCAATATTCTTAATTACTGCATGAAGACATAGTTCTGTTCTAAAACACAAGTTCTAATTTCGCCTAGTTGCCTACCATATGGTATTGTCTCAAACTAATCTCTGTATAGTAGTACCCTACAATATCTTAAAAACTAACATAGGAAATATTCGGAGAGTTCAAAACTTTTAACTAAAATAACAAACTCAACAGCACTTACGCCAAACAGTATTAAGAAATACGAAAGAGTGGTTCGTAAACTAGATTTAATTCACAACTGAACATAAATATTCATGACACCAACGATTGAAAGAGGAAAATAATTACATCTGTTTTATACATGAACTGTATTAACATACGTAACAGTGCTATATCTCTGTAAGCAGCATCTGGTCAACGTGACACCTCCAAGTTTGTCCATATCCCATTTAAATGGTGTAATGTTTAAGGGTTCGTGACACGGGTTCGATCCCCGCAAACACCTCTAACAATGATTTTATAAAGTGACTAACCGGTGACGCTAGGTAGAGGTCGAGGTTGAGTGGTAGAGAAGACTTCGTAGTCCTAACTTCGGCTTTTTCAACAAGACAAACTTTACCTTCACCTTTTAATACTGTAAGTGGCCACCTTAACTTTGGAAAAGTCCAAAACTCCACTTACATTTTCCTTTACAATTTCATACTGACACGCGTTCACCAAGTTTAATCAAATTTTAAATTCATTATTCACCTTTTAAATCACGGCCTACAATTCCTTCGGGGCATTTTGATTCGTATTTGTGCTTTGGTGTTAATAAATTCAAATATGTAATGATCTGTCTGATACACACTAAGAAATAAGATAAGTCCTCACTTGAACTAGGGGCTTGACGAACCTTCGTCAGTAGTTGGTGAAGTTCTCGATCTAGTGTTACAAGTTTTATGTCATACATCGGAGCATTTTTTAGTTGTTTGTACAAAGCGTTCAACTTCAATCTTCTATGATATTGTATCTTTAGATCTCACAGGATTTTTCATACAAGCTACACAACACTGCTAGGATGTAGGCCTACACTTCATTTTACTTTACTTTGTTCGGCTAATAAGTCCTAAGTTGTATTAAGAGTAAATGTTAGTATTTTCAAACAATATGAACTTGCTAAGTTCTACTTAGCCTAAACTACAGGTGTTGTGTATTTACACCAACTGTTACACCGAGTGTGAAGTGAGTAGGCGGGATGATATGATAACACTAGCGAGGATATGGAGCACAGAACATTGGTCTGACTCAGCACATTTTACACGTGACCTGGTTAATGTGCTTGTTGTTATCCAACAATCCGTGCTAACCTGTTGCATAACGGGAGAGTATTATTTCAATAAAAATAGAACGTTATGTCAAGTATGTCTAAAACATAGCCGACACGTAGCCACAAGCGCTACAATTAATCTTAGCGAATTTCCAATAAAACAGAAAAGGTTTTTATTTATCTATTCTGAACTAGACGAAACTGTTTTTTTGTCATTCTGATCTGCTGATGCTGCTTTAGACACATGTACTGACTACTTAAGTGTCACTTAGTCACGTATTTTTTACGATTCTTTTTTAAGATTTGCCTTATTTACTCTATGGTTTTATATAGTAAACACACTAGCTGTTACTAGTTGTATATTTTGTTTTTAAATAAGAGAGTTGTTTAGTTTATGTATCCAAGGTAAACTAGGCTAGTAAATAATTGTTTATTAAAAACACAGTGATATTTACCATAAGTCACAAAACAATGTTTTGCCCAGTGGTCAAAGTAAAGAAACTCTGACTAAATAATTAAACTTAATTAACTTCAAGCTATTTAATTCTGACGAAGTTACGGAAATTTATTATCTCTTCAACGTATACATGTAATCGAAAACTCGCAATTTCATATTTCAGTATAGGTACTGTACAGGAGGAGAACAGAGGTGTTAGACTGACTGCTATAGTGTGATGTGATGGACGGGGGGAGGGGTAAAATGTCTGGGTGTCAAAGCAGCAGCCACTAACCTCCACCACTAACTCAAGATGGCGACTAACTCTGTTATTCAAGTCACTATGACACCTCTTGTTCCACTACCTCAACAGTTCTCTTCTGCGGTGTTGGTAACTGTAAAAGGACTCAACGCCAAAATTGTTTCCAAATGCCATTATAGATTCGTAGTAAAACCCTTTTCGATGATTTTCAAACATCATATGTATTTATTTTATTTCGTCTTTTTATTCAATTAAAAGTAGCTAAACACCCTCTTTACAAACTGCTTAATTTAAAGCTTGATTTAAAGAAATAAAACACTTACAAAGGTGTTACCTTATTAAGCTGTTTTCTCAATATATGTCAATTCACAACTATATGTATATCATATCACTCATCTTTTTTGTTTGAAATATCTTGTTGAAACAGTATTGTCACTAAATTGTATACATACATACTCTAAAGAAGGTTAGCTTATGAGAATCAAGTAAAGTTTCGTTATGTTTCTGTTTAGCCTACTTTGAATAATCCTTTACCTTCATCATTTCATGGCTGTATGTATCTTACATAGTATGTTCAACACCTTTGTCAGTAAAAACGTAAATACGCAGATACGATAAAAAGTTGAAAATATTACTTAGAACCGTCACCGGCTAAGTCACATTTCTACAAACTATACTTTCAAGGTGAGATTGGACTTATTGGTCTTAAAGTAGAAGTTTCTCTAGGTTCTCTTAGAAATGTCACCCATTGATACTGGTGGGTGGACATTTCCTTAATTAATTAGTCTTGAAATTAATCTGTTTTATGATTTGGTACACAGAAAAGCAAAATATGATAAATGCGTACACATGTGATGCTTACCGTTCGTGCTGAGTGTTCTACTAATAAAGACTGATTAATAATGTCGTCACTTTGCTTTGAATTGGTAAAATTGTAACAATTAATGGTAATGTGTAACTCACACCTGTTTGAGTCTAGTTAATATCATAACGGTATGTGTATGAATAGATTTCGCATTCACTTGTTCAATAGTTATTAAACTCGGAAAAACATTTGTTGTTAAGCACAGTCTTGATTACAGTTGAGAAAGTTCTAATATCAATCAAGACGTAGTTCCCTCTAAGAGTAAAACTTTTGATGACAAGTTCATTTACAGTTTTGCGAGAAGAGCGTCAAGTAACATTATTCTTTCTGTATATCATTACTCTTATATAACTACTGAATGTTCTATGACAGTTCTACTCAAAATATTCAATACTCCAAAATTGTCTTCATAAGAAAAGTAACAATACTTAAAAGGCCAAAACCATTAGAAAGCTTGCGTTTGTTTTACTCGTAAATAAGAATGTAAAATTGAAATTTTGAAGACTGTTTATACTTTGTAATCCATTGGGGGTTTGTAACAAATTGTTTTATAATAATACGCGGGTTTAACTGTCTGTTGAGTGACGGTAAACCATAGAGTGAAGTGAAGCTTTATAAAGATAACCTAGGTACATCTAGATAATAAAGATAAAAGCATCAACTCATATGAGTCAGAATATTATGAAAGTTGCAAGACATGAAGGAGAGCGGGGAACTCTATTCCATAGTAATAACCCTGAGAGAATGTCAAGTTTCCACTTTCAGAATTACTTCAGGAAAGCTCAGAAAATATCATAAACCCCCTACATGAAGGGTTCCTGATCATTCATACAACTAATCGTTAAAAATCATATTAGTAAGTAGAAAAAGGTAACCTATGTTATTCTATAACAAACAATAATCTAAAACATACTGAAATTCATTGTGTTTAGCCACGAAACTGTGTGTAGACTATATAAGTGGTAAATTACCTCGTCAAACAGTTTCAAATGAGTGGGGTTCCACTTGTTTCGGGACAACGGTCCCATCTTCAGGTGGTGTACCATCAGTGTACTTCCATGTTTTTTATGTGTACTACCACCTGAAGATGGGACCGTTATCCCGAAACATGTAGTGGAACCCCACTCATTTGAAACTGTTTGACGAGGTAATTTTCCACTTATATAGTAAAACGTACTGTATTTTTTCTTCTAGTAATTTCGTTTAACTGGTGTGAAAGGGTTTATGTGACATGTTTAATGGTTTATTTTATGTAAGGTCTGAGCTTTTCAACTGTGAGTGTATGGAATGGTTCAACGTTTCATGCAATTTGCGCACGGTTACTCAAGCGGATTTTGCACTACCGAAGTTGTGATTTGTATCGATGGGATGGGTTTTGTTATGATTTTATTTAAGTTTTGGCTTTAAATTTTTTATTCAAGCCTAAACTTGGGATTATACAAATAGTGAAACCAACTGTCTTTTGACATAAACCCTGTTGGAATAGAAAGTAATCTAATAAGATTTTTATCAAATTTGATAGTTCTCCTTTCGTGATTGGGCTTTAATAATTAAAGCAAGTATTTTGTACTAACAACGAATAACGTTAATCATAATTGCAGCTCACAGCGTACAAAAAAATAACGACAACAAACAAAACGTATGCTTGCAAGTTTTATTTTTTGTTAGTGTCATAAATTTTGAACAGCGTTGTCACAAAATTGAGCCGCGATGCTCTCAAATATTTTCTAGCCTCAATTTAAAACGTATGAAAGCGAAATATTTTTAGACACTTATTGGTTACCGCGTTGTTTTATTGTATTTCAAAACAACGTAGTTTGAACGCTGGCAACTTTGTTGGAGTAATGTGATTTACAACTGTCAAATTAATATTAATTGATTAAACATATTAAATTGTAACACATGTTACCACTTACAACATCTTTCTATGAGCGTTGTAAGGGACAAAGTGGTCAAACTTGATGTTCCAGTCAAATCACAACGTTGCGATAACGTTAGGTGTTTGCTGAGTACTTCTATCAGGATGGCATTAGCTATTGAAAGAACTTTGCTCGTCTACAAGACTGCGAGCTCTTCTTTGCTAGCTAAGTAATTTATAATAAATGTGTAAGCACCGTAGTCAAGAAACTGTGAATTACTATGCTTATTTAAGTAGGAAAGGCAAACACTTAACTTTCCTAACTGTTCGTGAGTCAAGAACTCGACGTTCAACAAACAATTTGCTGATTAGCTTTTCCTCTACCTTATCTGAAGAATAAACTCAAAAGCAAATTCATCGCTTCACCAGTTTAATGCAACTAATATTGTTTCTAATATATTTTAGTACAGAGGAGTATTTATATTACACGTAACAAACCAAAATACGTACTCAATATGTTTATTAAAATAACCTTTTTACCATAAAACTGAAAAATTGTTTTGATGACATGAAAGACGACCTTTACACACACGAGGGAGTGAATTATGTTGTTTTTATGTTGCTTCTTGTAAAATAATGATAACAAAGGAAGCTGAAAGGCCTGAAATGTGTAGCAAGCCTAAGGTAAACAGAGGGTTATCGATGGTATGTTGGAAAATGAAAACTGCACTCTCCCGTCTTGTTGTTGAGGTCCGAAGGTAACCTTGTTGACAAAACCATTGTCGGAACTTGATTGTTTCCTTGAAAACTGTTCTTTCTTGTACAAAATAACAGTTACTTAATAATTAATGAAATACTGAGCACCTCTTCATGTTGTACTTGTATTCTCTAAAATAGGTACCCTAGAACTTTACCGGATACACTCAATAAACTTAAAGGTGTAACCACCACTAGTTTTTCTCACTTTTCAGCCACTGTTAACCGTGTACATGCATCTTATTACAGTTATGTTGCTTTAGTACAAAATATTATAAACATAATATTAGAAACCAATCGACTGGACCGAATTTTTCCAAAAATAGTTTGTATCTAACTTATCAAATTTAAAATTGGCGGTCATTAAAAAGTTTTAAATTCAAATTCCAATTTGGTTCTATTTGACTTTGAAATATTTAAACTGCCACCATTTTGAAACTTAATGCTAGTTAAAAAATATTTGTTAACTACTTACAAAATGGTGGATTACGGCTAAACTAAACCGAAATAAAAAAATGTTACGAAACATTTTTGGCTTGCTTTTGTTTGTAGAATCCGCCTCTGCATAGCGCGCTACACACTTTCGTGACACCCTGTTGTGAAACTGCTTTTATTATTTTGGTCAAAAAAATATGAATGTTCTACTACTAATTCAGGATTTTAATTGATGTTTGCTGAATTTGTACACTTTTGTAATACTTACTTGATATTTACTTGAGACTTGTTGCCTTCATCGTTGACCGTTATAACAGATTGACTGCGTCATTAAAATGAAACTTTATGAAATAGTTATTTTATTAATAGTTTATATACTTTAAGCACTTTCAACAATGTTCCACCTACACGTATGTAAAGTTGCAGTATCGTAGTGTAGTTACCCTACAGTATTTTGTTTTTTAGTGAAACTCAAATAAACAAGTCACAGAATATACATACAAGGTAAAAACAGGTGTTTAATCGAGAACAGGTTTAAGAGTAAAATAAACCGTCAAAGCTTTTCTGATGTTTGAGGTTTTAAAGGCTTACCTTCATCGACAATATTGGAACTAACTTTGGACCAGTGTTCTGTATTGCATTTGTTTATCTAGCTCTGTTTGTTTAGTTAATTGCAATCTAAAATGAACATGCTCTTTGCGCGTTTTGTTTTTGTTTCATATCCTTAAATGTTCACCTTTAATAATATTAAATGTACTATATTGATAATTATATTAATTAAAGTGAAAAAATTGAGAACAACGGTGTTCACTAAGACGGATCGATGTTAAACGTGAATAAAACCTACATATATGCAAAAGTGAGATTTTTTACTGAAACAGTTTATATGCTACATTACAATTATGTGTGAAAGATGATATCTACCAAATGTCCACCACGGCTCAGGCGACACTTGTTGATCCTTGCAGAAATTCTATAACCTTGACATTGGTCCCCATCAATTCCATCACTTATCTCTATCCTTTATTGTTGAATGGTGGTGGGTCTGTTCACGTACACCTACTCTTTAGATAGCCCCAAGGAAAAAGTCCAGCGGAGTCAAGTCACCGATCTTGCGGCCATTTGACTGCACTGTTATGAGTGATGATGCGCCCTGACTTAGTTTCAAGGAGGTCAATTGCTGGTTGCATGGCATGGCACCACCTGTTGGAACCACATGTCACTGATGTCATAGTTCGCAGTATTGGCCACAAAAGTCGTTTAACATTGCGCGGTAGCGTCACCATTTACGGCAACTGGATTCCCACAGCACTTTCAAAAAGAATGGGTCAATGATCCCTCCGGCAAAGAGTGCACACCAGTCACTTTTTCTGGGTACAACTTGATTCAAAAAAATTCCCTAGGATTTTCTTCTGCCCATACCCTACAGTTCTGCTTGTTAACATAGCCGTTCAGATGAAAATACTCATCATGAAAAGATTGTGTTCGAAAATTCATCGTTCACCTGCATTTGGTCCGTATCCACAATTAGCAAAGTTCAGACGTTTCAAATGGTCTCTGGCTTAATTCTTGTGTTAGTTGAATTTTGTATGATACAGTGACAAATCGTTTTTTCAATATTCTGTACAACGTGGTCTTGCGCAGGTCAATGCTGAGCTCTACGTCGAAGCGAGTGTTGGATGCTCAGTCACATCTTCCTTACTGAAGCAATGTTTTCATCTGAACGTCTAGAGAACACGATTTATAGTCTTTACATTAGCCACGGACCGGTATCTTCTAAATGTTCTCACATTTTTCCAATGGCACTCTCAGATGGTCGATTATGTGCCGAAAAGTGAAGTGCACGAAAAGCACTTTATTTGAATGCCCATTTTCATAATAGGCTTTAACAACTTGGACACGTTGAGCAACACTTAATCTATCCATAACTGGATTTGTAAAATGACTGAAAATGTCAAAATAAACAACCAACCTAAAACAACAATGGTTGCTAAGAGACACTGTTTTCATTAAACAGCTGTCCAAACAAATGGAACACATTATGTACCCTATGAATAAAATTATTTTAACATACCATTGAGTTTCAGATACTCCATCTTCGGGTGTGTATACAAATAATGAAGTCTTAAAATATTTGTATACTCACCCGAAGATGGAGTCATCTCTGAAACTGGTAGTGTTAATTATTCAAAGGGTACATAGTTCTCACTTTTTTCACTTTAATATATTTAGTATCTCTTTTGAGTGAATCTCTCATTTCTCAATTATATTAATATTTGTTCACATTTTTCGTTAAGAACCATTTGTAATGTGTGTTTCAGTGCATTTATTATTTTGGGACACCTTTGGTTAACATTTTCATGGTATTGCAGCTATCAGTGGGTTCTTTTACCCCGTTTAAGAAATTAAAAGTTTCTCGTCTTTGAAACGAAACAAGTTCAACAATTTAATTTTTAGATATTGAGAAAAATGTCGTTTTTTAAATATCTCACAATCAACACGTGATACAGTTAATTTATGCCCATCAAAGTTCCATATAATTTTATAACAAATACACCCGAAATCATTTGAGTTACCAATCAACAAACTGTTGTGATTCTATTATTTATTGCCTCGAATATTTATCTCATGCAATTGTTGAGTTACGAGAATCATTAACTTTACTCTCACCTGTTAGATACTTTATAATAATTTCAGTTATTAATTGCAGAAATTATAAAACAGAATGAAACCTTTGTTTTTGAGATAAAATATAGTGAAACCGGATACTTCGGTACATAATTCATCCTCCCACGGGATAAAATATAGCCTCATCTTTTACTGGTTAATGACGGGGCGCATTAATCTGATGGTCAGCCGACCATATATATATAATTTAAAAACTACTTCAAACCATTTACATTTATTTTGTTTTGTAAACCTATCAGTTTTAAATAGTTGTAGTTTATCTTCTTTTTTCGGCTTTTACACGAAAGATAGAACATATTTAGAAGAAATAATCAAAATAGTCATTTTTATTTACTTTTGATATCTTTTCCGACGTAAACGAAGGAAGGGCGTAGGTAGTAGTTACATTGAGTAATTCATTTTCATCGCTTACCTATTAAACTTTAATGTAAAAAGTACGTTTTTAAAGAAAATTTAGTTGGAAAATTACTGTTTTTACTCGTAACAATTTTCCAGTCAAATTTGTCTTTGAGACTAAATAATTTAAGTCAGCGCATGTCAGTTATATCATTGGAGTACTGCAGAGGCTGAGTTATGACTTTGTTCAACATCTCTCTCTATATATATACAGGGTGTTGAAAATGTCTGGAACCACCATTATATCTGGTGAGTGGTTAAAGAAAAACAATTGATATTTTGTGTACGGATATACTATGGTTTTACCTATCTTTTGGTGCCTTATGGCTTTTTTTACCACTTATAGGGGAACGTCCTGTGGAGGATGCAGTAAAAAGTTTTAATGGAAGCCTATGGTAAATGATACATCATTTTAAGGCCATTTTTTCTGAGTAAGGAGCTACAAGTGTCATCTCAAAAGGACCATGCTAGCAAAAATGGTGACTGTTTGAAGTCTTTGAAAATTATTGAAAGCTTAATTGGTATTTCTGTTAAAAATAAGTTTAGTAAAACAACACAAACAATTTAGTTAAATGTTTTTTTAGTAAGTGTTTATTAAATGTACAGCAAGACAATTATGTTTTATAACTGTATTATTTGTTTGTAAATGGATTACATTAGGTTGTAGAATGAGAATAACAGGTCAAAGTCCTTATTGCAGCGGCTTTCTCTTATCAAAAATGTTTGCTTGTTTTGGGAAGTTGGGTTTAGGTTGGGTCCAAGGTCGTTAGATAAACTTTTCAGTCTGTTCCTGAGTGGAGTTCAGACCAGGTAATAGTGTGTTGTTCTGCTTTGATGTTGTATACTGCAATGGAATTAACAGAACGTGAACGCGTGACGCTATTAATGATGCGAGGCTATGGTGACCGTGTCAGGTCCTTTCGTGAAGTGCGAGACTTGTTTAATGATTTATTTCCAGATAGGAATCCAATATCTCACGCAACAGTCATAAAAGCTGTTCAACGGTTTGAAGATACAGGTAGTGTAAAGAACCGTCGAAAATCTGGAAGACCTAAAAGTGTGACAGACGACGAACATTCCCTGGATACTTTGCAGAGTTTTGTAGAAAATCCACATACTTCCCTCAGAAAGGTAGCCCAAGAGCAGGATGTACATTTTACTTCAGTGCGCAATGTTTTGAAGAATAACAATTTTAAGCCATATAAAATCCATTTATTACAAGAACTAAATGAAGATGATTTTGATAGGAGAATGGAGTTTTGCGAAATAATGATGAGGAAGTGTGATGAAAATCGTGATTTTTTAAATTGTTTAGTTTTTTTCTGACGAGGCCTCATTTACCCTGCATGGGCACGTAAATACTGTAGTGTTGGGCAAGTGAAAATCCTCACTGGATGGTAGAATCTCATACCCAGCATCCTCAAAATTAAATGTCTAAAACGCCAAGTAATTGGGCCTTTCTTTATAGATGGTAATTTAAACTCTGTGATTTATCGAAATATGCTCTAGAACCAAATACTTCCTGCTATGAGAGAATTTTTAAAACCTGCCTACCGTCTGGTTTCAGCAGGACGGACATCCTCACTATGGAATACAAGTACGCCAGTACTTGAATGAAATTCCCTCAACAATGGATTGGTCGAAGGGGAGCAGTTGAATGGCCTCCAAGATCTCTGATTTGTCCCACTAGACTATTTCTTTTGGGGCATTTGAAAGATAATGTTTACAAAACACAACCACGTGACTTAGATGATCTGAGGCAGCGAATTATGGAAGAAACACGCAAAATTTCTGAAGAAGCTACAATGCTGTATCAGATTTCTACACTCAGTGCATTGTAAGACTGTGGAAGGAAAACATTTTGAACATTTGCTATAATTTTGTATAAACACTTTGGAACTGGAATTTCCATATCTTCATTTACAAATCTGTAAGTCATTGTTTCATTTATCTGTTTTCTACATAAAAATTTAATAATTAGAATTTTATCTTATTCACATCTTATTTAACACTTTAAAAGTCTTTTTTCAGTTCACCACGTGATAAATACTTCATAACTGGCTTGTAATAGCATTTAAAGGTAACAAATCCGGACCATTAAAATAGCAATGTTTTTAAATTTCAAACAGTCACCATTTTTGCTAGAGTGGTCCTTTTGAGATGCAACTTGTGGCTCCTTACTCAGAAAAAATGGCCTTTAAAATGATGTATCATTTACCATAGGCTTCCATTAAAACTTTTTACTACATCCTCCACAGGACGTTCCCTATAAGTGGTAAAAAATGTCATAAGGCACCAAAAGATAGGTAAAACCATAGTATATCCGTACACAAAATGTCATTTGTTTTTCTTTAACCACTCACTAGATATAATGGTGGTTCCAGACATTTTCAACACCCTGTATATATATTAAGACAGTCAATTTACGTAGACTATATACGAGTATTTCATTTTTTTCACAGCTGTTTTAATGTGATTCAAGCTACAGCTGCTTCCAAGTTCGTTACTAGTAGAGGAAAAACATTGAATGGACTGATCCTGAGAGTGACAGACTCAAAAAAAAACGGGTAGCAATGGAGCGTTGGACCGCTCAACACCGTGCGTATGTAGTCGAGACTTTTTTTAAGAAATAATGATTACACACTGCAGCCCGAACAGTTACTCTTACACAGTGAAGAGGCCGCTGGTGAAATTCCTGTGGATTATTTGGAGCCCTATATCAAAAGTTTTGTTGGTTGACACATCCATTGAGATGGAAATGAGCCTCGTCTGAAGTCAAAACAATGATTCCAGGTCTTCATAGATCATTCTTAACATGATTTTAGCAAAACTCAGCCTTTTATTGCTACTCTTGAACAATAGCAATCTTGTAAGTATTGAAGCTTAGGTCGTCATGAAGAATACGTCTTATAGACCGGTCTGAGATCCGAAGAGCTTGGGCGTGAAGAACGGCAGAGCGACGAGGGCTCCGTTCAAAAGCATGTCGAACAGCTTCAATATCAGCAAGTGTTCTAACCGTTCGAGGTGATCCTCCTCTCCTTCTTATTGTTCCAAAATCAGTGTTCTGAAAGTTTCAAGCCCATAAAATAATTGTGTTTAGAGACGGGATCGCACCACAAGGAGGAACATTAAACAGTAAACGAAAACTCATTTGTGTTAGAATCACAGAACCATAGTTTCTAAAAAAGGTCTCGACTACATACGCACGGTGCTCAGCGGTTCAATGCCCCATTACTACTGAACTTCCGCTCAAGGTGAACAGAATGGCGACCATCCCCATCCGACCAGAAGTCCCCAAGACTACCAATCCCCACTCAAAAACCGTCATTCGGCGAGAACTTTGTGAGATCCCACGCCAAACATTGGAGAGAGTCATGACTAACTTATCCAAGAGACTCCTACAGTGTAAAGAAAATGGTGATAGTCATTTAAGTGACATACATTTTGCTACATAAGTTATTTTTGTGCTTTTTATTATGAATATTAAATTTCCAATTCTCCTCTTTACAATAAAAAAATTTAAAAATATCTCAACAACTTTTTGATTTATCCCATTTTAAAAACCGTCAGGTTTGACTTCCGGACCCTGTACATGTTGTTTGTTGTTAACAATAGCAAGGCAAGACGTCCACTCGTCCTTGTTACGATAATCAATAATAATAAAAGCTGATATGTCAATGACAACGTATGGGACAAACTACGCAATAGGCTCGAAGTACTTTTTAACTTAGAGCAGACATGAAAATAATAATATTATTATAAATTTATAGTACTACTAATATATCTAAAGAAGATTATTATTGATTATAATAATCTTCTTTGTAAAAAAATCCACCAAAAGCTCACTTTTGTTAAACAAAGTCGTATATTGGTTAACAATAACAATAACGGTACTCTATGACACAAAACATTACTGTACAAAGAGCGCCCATATAGAAATCACGTGTTAGATTTGTGTTCTAATTTCATCCGACAATTGTTAACAAGGAAGAGTAAGCCATGTATCCAAATCCAACAAAGACCAAATGCATCAAGCGAGCAGCGAGCTTCGTCTCTTGGGATTGTTTTATTCGAAATTTGACCAAAGATATCAGCTGTTCTGTCAGACAAGTCGACAAACAAATTTCTAGTGTTTTATTCACAGGGGCTTACACTTTTCTGGTTCACGGAGGGACTTGAAAAATGCTAAGTCTTGTAATGTAAAAATGTAACATACTATTTTAAATTCTATAGTATAAATGGGTTAAGTTTCCAAAATATACAAGTGGGGTTTACATTACTTTAAATAAAGTTATTCTTGGTTGAAGCATGAAGAGTGGAATTATTACGTATTTTCTACTGGATATGATATGATCTTGGATATGATCTACTTATCCAAAATAATTACTATAATGACATATGTGCTACAATGTAACATCGTTGCATTAACTAGAAAAAAAAACAACGTTAAATAAAAATTAACCTCAGGTTACTAGTAAGGCTTAAAAAGGAAAGTATAGATTCATTATTTTTCAATTAGCTATCCAACCACTCCAAACATCCACTGTTTTCAGCGTCCCCGCGTTATTCCCCATTAATTTATTTCTATAGTGGACAAGGTTTGCCAGTTCACCACCATTCTTCGCATGACGGTAATGTTGAAGACCGAAGTTCCTGGCCTAACGATTGGTTCTCGAGCGAGTGAGAATAGTGGTGGGACGTCTGGTCGGTTATCCCGCCTTCCCACCACCAGTTCGAAGGCCGGAGTTGCCGACCGTTCGCAAAGAATGATATTTTTTTGAGAAATGATGACACCAGCCTGAAACAGCGGTTCTTTCGCTGGCGTTATTTGAAAGCCCTAGGTTACCGTTCTGGTCGAAAGCCAACAGGTTATCCGTTTGAGCGATTGTTTCGTTACAGTCAAAGAATGATCAGGTTCTCGACTGGCGATCTGTGCAAACCGCCTTTCATTGTTACCCGCAGGCCAATCGTCAGTATTGAATGCCTGGAATATGTTCATAACCGGTTCAGTCCGGCTGTTCGGCAGTTCGGCGACAGTTCCGTCAAGCGCATGTCGAACATCGTCAGCAAGTGTTCTAACCACCAGGATCCTTCCAAACCAACGTTCAAAAGCCTGTTCCGAGACCAGCGATATTCGCCCGTGGTGGACAGCCAGGTTGAAAACCCATTTTGCAGCGAATCGAACGGCACTGACTGGCGCATTGCTTTCATAATCAATGTCGCCGGTTTAACCGCCGAGTATAATACAGAATAAGCGACCATCTCATCTGTTCCATGCCCATTCCATTCAAAACTGCCTGAAAGAGTCCACAAACATTTAGAAGTCACACTCAATTTCAATCAAGAGACTTCCTAAGGAAAGCCAGATAGGTTTATATAGCGGTTATTTTAGTTATTATGGAATGATAAATTTCAATTCTCCCATAATAAAAAGTACTTAAAATATTCTATCGACTTTGATAACTATCTTTAAAATCGTTGGCATTATATCTCCTGACCTGCATGTTGTTTATATAGCGACAAAATTTCACTGTCCAGCAATTATATCTGTTATGTTGAACATAACGCCAAGAACAGGCATCTTTTAAATACGATATGCCAAGTATCCGCCTGCTCAGCGATTACTGATTGGACAGTCTGGTTTTCACCACCACTAAAGTCGGCGGCGTTGACAATAACAAACTGGCTATGTCCAGCGCAGCGGAAGTGCCCGTGTCCGCCGTGTTATTTGTGTTCTGACCGTCCATTCGGAAGGTACCGTTTGCATCCCAGCACCAAACGTGATTTCGCTGGTTCCTTGATTGTTTATTCGAAATTTGACCAGCATTGCTGTTCTGTCAGACAAGTGACAAACAACATTTTGTGATTATTCACAGGGCTTACACCTTTTCTGGTTCACGGAGGGACTTGAAAATGCTAAGTCTTGTAATGTAAAAATGTAACATACTATTTTAAATTCTATAGTATAAATGGGTTGTTTCCAAAATATACAAAGGGGTTTACATTACTTTAAATAAAGTTATTCTTGGTTGAAGCATGAAGAGTGGAATTATTACGTATTTTCTACTGGATATGATATGATCTTGGATATGATCTACTTATCCAAAATAATTACTATAATGACATATGTGCTACAATGTAACATCGATGCATTAACTAGAAAAAAAACAACGTTAAATAAAAATTAACCTCAGGTTACTAGTAAGGCTTAAAAAGGGAAGTATAGATTCAATTATTTTCAATTAGCTATCCAAACATTCCTGTAAGCTATAAACAGTTGTTGAAGTAAATGGGTTTATTACACATTAAAGCTTTTTGATATTAAACACGCATTTTTAAAATTTCTTTCCAGTGTTATGCTTTTAGAGGTAATTGTGGGGTGATTATGGATTTGAAACATAACTCATAATTTAAAACACTGCGTATCAAGAATGCAAGCATGTATTTAAATACAGCGTTAATTGGATTTGGTTTGCAACCAATGTCAACTTCGTATATGTCAAGACGTATAAATGCAAGTGACACTGCAAGTTTTAGTAGTTTATAACGCCAGAGAGTAAGCTCGGTTAACGCGTTAGTACATGGGTTTGGCGTTAGACTGCGTTGCTGTCACCACAGAGGGATAATTGCAGGACAATATTGCATTGCATGGTATATCCTGCTCACTGTTTGTGCTGCGAAGTCAATTACTCTTTTCATCAAACTCCACCGTGAAACACAGGAGATGTCTATATTACAATGTTATCCGTTTATTGGCTTTTATTTGCGAAAAGTAATATGAGTTCTAGTTTTACAACCTAACCAACCTCTACAGTATGGCGACAATTGCAATATTGTTAAATTATAGAAGTTGTATGGGACATCAAAGCTCCTGATTTTTAATTTTAACCTATAGACACTTTTATATTTTCGTTATTAACGATAAAGAATCCCAGGCTTTAATAATGTTTAAAACGGAACAGTAATACTATGAAATGGGAAAATATGATAGTGCTAGCATTTTCTTCTTGTGAAACCGGTACGCAACATTTCAGATTTAAGAAAACTGAGTTCAGTTAAAATAATAGCCGAGTTTCAAGTGCGTTAAATAAGTGGTACATGGAAGTAAATTTGAATTTGCGGAAAACAAAATTACGCATGTCAGCTGAACAAAATATAAGAACATGTATTTCATTAAAACGTTTGCTTGGTGACGAACCCAAGAATGTTATTATCGAAAATTGAGTCAAAACAGCAATGTTGTCCCTAGAGTACTGAACTGAGTGTTTGCTGGGGTTGCTGAAACAGCAAGATGAGCCTGGATTGAATCTGAAATGCACTCACTGCTTCATTTCAGCTTTCTTTGGTGTCTTGTAGAATGTATCAGAGTCACAGTGACACATGTACATCAAGATACGATCACAAGTAAACCGCAAACATTTAAAAGTGACACATGTACATTAAGATACGATTCAAAGTAAACGTCAAACATTTAAAAGTGACACATGTACATCAAGATACGATTCAAAGTAAACGTCAAAAATTAAAAAGTGACACATGTACATCAAGATACGATTCAACGTAAACGTCAAACATTTAAAAGTGACACATGTACATCAAGATACGATTCAAAGTAAACGTCAAACATTTAAAAGTGACACATGTACATCAAGATACGATTCAAAGTAAACGTCAAACATTTAAAAGTGACACATGTACATCAAGATACGATTCAAAGTAAACGTCAAAATTTAAAAGTGACACATGTACATCAAGATACGATTCAACGTAAACGTCAAACATTTAAAAGTGACACATGTACATCAAGATACGATTCAAAGTAAACGTCAAACAATTAAAAGTGACACATGTACATCAAGATACGATTCAAAGTAAACGTCAAACATTTAAAAGTGACACATGTACATCAAGATACGATTCAAAGTAAACGTCAAACATTTAAAATGACACATGTACATCAAGATACAATTCAAAACGAACGTCAAACATTTAAAAACCACTTGATGAATTTCTCAACCACTATTTTAATTATTAGCTTTCTATTAGTATTATATAATTTTCTATAATCTACATTTTGGCTGACGGTTACTTAATATTAGTGAAGTCTTCAATAAGGAAAGCAAATCTACACGGATGTTGTAGGTAAGATGTGGCTGTGTTGTTTTAGTCGGGGAAACAAAGGCCCCCTGAAGGGGCCAAGGTTGTTATAGGGCAAGGAGGGTAATGAATAATTACCCCTTCTTGATAAAGGAATGTACACAGTCGCCCGTTGAATTTTGAAAGCTACAAAATTTGCATTAGGTCTACCATTGGAAAAACTGTTGCTTTTGTCATTTACTACAAAATATAATCAACTATTGAAATAATACTTGACACTGTCAACAGTTTCTAAGTTGACGAGAAACGTCCACAGTGTAAAGGTTCATTCTCAATAAATGTCTTGTTTTGTTGAGAAGTACGTTGGCATTGTCTCTGCTTCCTTTTCAATCTTTGATTTCCTCCGAGAAATCGCAGTGAGTCAGAGTCTGGGTTTCAGTCCTCACACCAAGTATTGGATTTGCAGTCAATGTAAGTACAGTACTTTGACTCCATGACACGTGAAAGCATTAAAAAACCACTACTTTGTAGTTATGACCAACAAAATTATGTCAATGTTGAATACATCTGGAAATATTATAAATGTTTGATTACAGCAGCTACCACGTTATAATAAAATATCTAGCTGTTTCTCATTTTTATGCCTTTGAAAGCTGAAATGCATGCCTACATTGGTAGCAAATTGGACAGAGTATGCTTTTGAACATCTTACTTGACAATACTAATCTGAACTTAAATGCTGTGTGTTTTCATTACAATACTGTTTTGATAACCAACACCGTAACATAATTAATTTTGTAACATCACTAAAAATTAATCGTGGTAACACACATAATCATTTGAGGGCTACCAAATCTTTGTAAATAATTAAAACTTCCACAAATGTGTAGTTACTGGTTATGATTGCAACTTTGTTGATTTGAAAATATCAAGTTTTTATGGAGTTAAATTAGAACTTGACTTTTAATACATTTGTAAACAATTTTATGTCTACAGATTCTTTTGTAAACATGTCTAAGAATAAGTTTCGGTCACTGTTTGTTCTTTCGCTGATTTACAATAATATGCTATTAAAGTAGCTAACTTCTTCATGTCAGTAACAATTCTTAAAAACACAAGTATCATGTTGTAAATCAAATAACTACTAGGGCAAAATTGAACGCTTTAGGTTTACTTAATTCAATTGGTTAACTCTAAACAAAACAACAACAACAAAACGGTGGTCATTACGAGTAGATGTTTAATGGCTTTAAGTTTTGAACTGACGCCATTATAAATATAAGGCACATTTTTTGGCCAGTTTTGTGGCGTTACAATCTACTGAATTAACGCTTTAGTTTAAAAACCAAGCTAATAACTAATTTTGAATTACACAAATCGTTTTAAGTGAATATGCTTTCGTAAAACCTAAATTAAATTTGGTTTTAAAACAAAAAATATTTTATTCAGTGTAGTGCGAAGTCATGAACCTCACCTAAAAAGTGAGGTTTATTCTAAACACTAGTAGTCCATGGTTAACAGCCACCATTTTGTTATGGGTTGAACTATCTAGAGGGATGAAATCAGCGTAATGTAATGTTTTTATAAACATATTTTATGTGTTACTGAAAATGGATTTTTACACCCTAAGTAAGAAACTTTAAAACACTCTGTTATACAAGTGAAATCTGATTTCTCACTATTGACAGGCAATTTCAACTCAAGAATCAAAAACAACAAACCAAAGAAAGGTAATGAAAAATTGAACAACTACTTCATGAGCTATATTTACCCAGAATTTTAACAACATGTACGCATTATCCCTTTGCACATATAATCCGTCTGAATATGTTTTGAAATATAATAATCCTGTCCATCTACAAAGAGTAAAAGATAGCATTGACAGGACCTCAAAGCTGTAAGCCACTGTTAATCCATCTGTCATCATGTACTTGCGTCCGCTCTTCCATTGTTTCCAACTTTGTTTTTGTCATTATGTGTAGTTGAATATATTTTATGAATTATTTGAACATATTCAGCTTTGCGTTTAAAATACTTTTTTATACGTAACGTCAAGCGATTAGCAGCCGAAACAATGAAAAACTGCAATATTCGGGTTGGTTTATAAATAAACAATAATTTGACCATTACATTCAACAGTAAGATAGTTGCCGTAATCATTTCATTATTGTTCCCACCACATAAAATAAACAGCCAGCATTATTTTGTTGTTGTGACTCGTGAGTTAAATAGACTATTCGCTTAAAAATATTGAGTCGGTGCTGAGGCAATATTATCTAGGTGCCAGCACTGACTCAATAATTTTGCAAAGCGAATTGAAGATTATAACAACTCTTAAATTGTAGTCTACAATATGGCAAATAGTATTTTTATGGTAGCTTTTATGTATTAGCAAATATAATATTTATCATATTGGTTACCATGAAATGGTTACAGCTGTAATATCTTACTGTAGTGTAATGGATAAATTATTGTTTGTTCGCGTAAATATAAACAGTAACCCATTGTTTGTAACAAAGCAATACAGGATTGCAATACCCAATTATTTCACACTCTTTATAGCATTTTACTGTTGGATTGTTTTTGAAGTCGGTCAATTTTTTGTTAAAAGTTTTATTTCACAATTTTGATATTTATTTTTTAAATCTTTTATTGAAGTCAGTTTTTGGTAAAGTAATTCCAATCAGACAAATTGTATAATAGGCGAGATGGTTAAACAAAATACAGTAACGGCAAAAAAATATCGATTCAATTTTTGAAGCTGTTAAATGATTTTGTACTTGTGGTGTAATGTAATCATATTATCTCGAACTTAGTAATTAAGTCATGATTTTAGTAAATTTATTAAATAAAAAAAAAAGCTTTCAGCCAGTTTGGGAGGGAAGCAGCCTCTAATCGGACCCTAGGTTGAGTCCTTCATCCTATGTATCAATCGCTGGTTTGACGTGATTTTCTTCAGTACAAACTGAAGTAAATGTGTACTGAGTATAGCTGTGAGTACAGCTCTTCTAGGTAGACAATTAGACCGCTGCACTTAAGACACAAATCTGCTACGGGAGTGGAAAGAATCGCCTGGATCACGGTAACGCTTCGTCCTTTGGCCTCGAGGTTTGCTTATGGTATTAATGCAGATCATAGGCCGTTTGTTTTCCCATGGCATGCTCGAAGGATCAATTAAGTGATTGGCTTCGCTCGCGGTAGCGTTTTGCCGAACGGGTATGGGGCATCAGGGTGACGATTTGGCTTATGGCTCGTTGATTACGAGCCTTCGGTCTTTTCTAATAATGCTCGCAGGAGTAGTTCCAATCTGAAATGTAGTTTCGGTGCTTGGTCAAGCTAAAAGGACTAGGTGGTTCGCTCCACTCGCATTGACGCGCTTCGTTGTTGCTGGCCTTTCATTTGCTTATTGCCAGCTCACAAGATCATGTTTAGTTAGGTTTCGGCCCGTATCCTTATGACTTATGAGTAGTTTGCTCTTCCTTTAGCAAGTTTGCTATATTATGAGCCGTTTACATTGCTCATAGTAACGCGTCGTCCTTTAGGCATTATTAGAGATTTATTTTGCTGTCACTTTGTGTTTTCTAACTTTGCCTTTCCTTTAACTTAAAAGTTTTAAAATATGTCGGCGAGCTATTTTCTGAACTATTTATGAGTTAAAGTTTTGTACGGTTATGTACATAATTTATTAATGTTGAAATTAACACAAATGCAGTTCAGATTTACGAGGTGTTCACGCTTACCCTTAAAGTGTCTGATTGTTTTGAAATTTTCCAGAAATATACTTATTTTTAAACGTATCAGGGTACAATTTGAGTAAGTTATGTTCTGGACAGAACGGTACCATTATCATATCATATACATCCATCACATCGAAATGAAAACATCATCAGCTTAAAATTCGGGAAAACCCGTGTTTGCGTAAAATGTATCGTTTTTAACAGTTCATAAAACATTTTATGGAAACCACGTTGTAGAAAATTCAATTTTAATTAGCCTTGTACCTTAACTATTTTATAACCTTCCAAAGCGAGAGAGATCCGTACCACTAAGCACGCATGGAGTATACGTTTACAGCATGACATTTAACATTTTATACTAGTTTACACAGAATCTTATCATAACCAGGTTTATGATATTGAAAATAAAGTTTCTATGGCTATAAAACTAATACGAAATGCAAAAAATTACGTGTTTTAGCGAGAAGGAGACCATAGCTCGGTAAATATGTGTAATCATAACAAATATATATATTTTCTGAAAGAAAATTAATTTTACTGGCACAAAGTTCCTTCAAATCTTTGGTCAAGTGTATATTTTGGCGTCTAGAACTCTGTAAATACAAACAAAGACATTTTTTCGAGTATTTTAGACGAAAATATCTATTTATCTCAACAACACCCAAGATTTAGAAGAACTTAAGACTACTACCTTGTTGCAAATTTAATTCTACATCGAAATAGTGCTATAGAAATCCATTTCGGTTCTAAATAGTGTTTTACCACGCAAAATACGCAACAAATACATGGAATTTTGAGAATTTTTTGAGGTTTTACTTTTTTTTTTATATAGAAATATAAGTCTGATCAAAAGATATTTAAATGGGAAGATTATGGAATCAAGAAAAGAATCCTAAACAACAAGAAGGTCACTGAGTACATAAATCAAGAGAATTGGTCTTTATTACTTGACATCTCAGAGCCTCATGATATTTATGACAATTTAGTCTCAGCCTTTGACACTATATATGAAAACAGTAAAATAGAAATTACAAACTCAAGACGCCCAAAAAAAGAAATAATTCCTTGGTTAAATGACGAAATTAGGACTCTGATGGAGCATAAAATGTATCTTTGGAATCAATGGAAGAGGGACAGATACAATCTTCAAAAGAAACAATCCTTCAAAAGGGCAAGAAACTATTTAACAAACAAACTTAGAATAGCAAAACAAAACTACTTCTCAAAATTACTTACCAATAATATCAGCAATACAAGAAAATCCTGGGACATAATTAATCAGTTTTTAAATAAAAAAAATAGGCCTACAGTATTAGTAAATATAAAGAAAAATTTCAAATTGGAAAGTGAAGATCAAATCTATAATCAGGCAAATCAATTCAAAACCTACTTTAGAGACATCATACAGGAGATTAACACAGAAATGTCTGGAGCCTTTTTATTAGTACCAATTTTTCTGAAGGGAAATATGATGTAGAACATCTTTTAAACATGAACTTTTACACAATGAACGACCAAAACTTGAAACAAATAATCAACAAAGTAAACACCAATTCATCTGCAGGACCAGATAATATTAGACCTCAAGACATAAAAAATAATGTGACTAAACTAGGCCCAATTATCATACATCTAATTAACAGAATAGTCATTACTGGTAAAATTCCAAAATTAATGAAAATAACCTCTCTAAGACCAATATATAAGAATGGAAACAAACGGAACATAGCCTGCTACAGACCTATAGGTTCTATTTCTGTAGTAACAAAAATCCTAGAACATCACATTTGTGAACAGATGAAAAAATATTTAATTGAAAACCAAATTATACATGAAGCTCAACATGGATTTATGCCAAACAAATCAACCATAGACTTACTAGGTATATTAAGTAATGACATATTTGGAGCATTAAATGACTGTAAATTTGTATTAGCTGTGGCAACTGACCTAACCAAGGCCTTTGATCTAGTAGATTATAAAATAATGATTGAAAAGTTAAAGAAAATAGGCATTGGAGGACGTTTGTTGGCTCTTTTTCAAGATTATTTCAAAGACAGGAAACTATTAGTTAATATTGGTCCTTATAAAAGCAACGACTATGATCAAAAATATGGCCTGATTCAAGGGAGTATATTGTCGCCCATTTTGTTCAATATTTATGTTAACGATTTGGCGAGCCTAAAATTCAATAGTAAAGTGCTACAATACGCAGACGACAATATATTCTATATAATACACAAAGACATTAACGTGGCATTAAATCAAATGCAAAATGATTTCTAAATATATTTTTTAACAACTCAATCAAATTAAACATTAAAAAAACTAAAGCCATAGTATTCAAAAATCAAAGAATTAATTTTGATGAGGAGCACTCACTAACTTTGATATGCCATTCTCATAACTGTTTTATAAACCCTACAACCTGTAGCTGTCAAAAATTAACTTTTTATAACACTATTAAACACCTAGGAATTTTTTTTGATAATAAAATGAGATTTTACTCTCATCTAACATATTTGAAGAACATTTTAAAGATAGCTCTCTATAAATGCAGTAAGATTAGTCAATATTTTCCTATAGTTACAAAAAGAATAATTTATTTTAGCTTAGTACAGTCAGTTTTTTACTATGGGATCTCTATATATTATGTGGCTCCACAGTACATTTTATCACCCTTAAAAAATACATTGAATCGGATTTTGAAGGTTCTTTTTAATGGCCTACCGGCACCATTATTAGGTATTATGCAATTTGAATCTCTTGCAAGGTATACTGACCTAATAAAACACTTCTCCAATGCAAATTTTAGAATTCAAGAAAATATAGATTACAACCTAAGGAGAAGGCAATTTGCAGTATATAGACAATTTAATAACTATGGTTTGTCAACATTAGAATGTAGAATACCGACACTATTGAATTCACTACCAGAAGAACTACGTTTGGAAACAAACATAGTAAAATTCAAAAGTAAACTAAAAACCCATATGATAAACTGTCCTGTCTAGCTTATTTATTTCAGTTAGCCTACTTTACATGATAGTTGTTAGACAGCTATACAAAAAGATCCAAATAAGATGTATTTTGAAGTTTATAAATCACTTAACTAGATACATAAAGTACAAACCTACCTTAAAACAGAACTGAATCACTTTTTTTCTATAACCTATACCAATAGATAGGCTAGCTAACCAGCTAGTCCTTTCCTCCAAGGCCAATTTAAGCCTCCAAACACACAATTAATTACACCCTACCAGTAATCAGGCTCGAAATATAAGACACTCACATTAAAACATATAAATATGCACATAGTAACATATAAATCTTCTTAAACACACAACACACAAAACAAATTTACTTGGATAAAGAACACTGACAAACGGGGATACACACAAAACATATATAGGATAGGAAAATAATCAACTGAAACAACCGGAATATAACATAAATAACTACTTTATTATTTATAATTCAAATAACTCAAATCCGACAGTAATAGACTCTTTCAAATGTTTTCATAACCTCAATAACATCAATCTTAGCGTGGTCGGTTTTTTTCATCCTCCGATGCAATGAGTTTTTTTCATCTCAACGGCCAGAGTTACCAACCGCCTCTCATACAAAATCAAAATTCCATGTTTCAGACTTGTTATTGTTTCATAGATTTCTTTATTATGTGTTATTATAATTATTAGTTATTACTTTATGCATGTCGTTAGTAAATTCAGGTGTAGTCTATTTATTGTTAAATTATTATTACCGTTATTAGTTGTTATGTAAAATATTATGTGTTACTATAATTATTAGTTTATTACTTTACTGCATGTCATTAATAAATTCAGATGTAGTCTATTTATTGTTAAATTATTATTACCGTTATTAATTTTATGTAAAATGTAATATTTATGTTTAGTTTCTATCCGCTCTTAAATAACTTCTTATAGCAATTTATACAGATAAATACCACATGTAACTTTTATTTATTGCTAAAAAATATTGATTTTATAAATTATATATTATTGTTGTTAGTTGTTAGTGTTATTTATTGTTGTAAGTTATTTGTTTTCATAAAATTATTAATTTTTATAAATGTTAAAAAATTTAAATACTTTATTCTTTCAATTTGCGATATATACATTTTTTTCTCTAAATTCCATCTAACCTTTTTTGAATTGTTAAATTTATTTATGTTAGTATTAATATAAAATACTATATGTTCATATATGCATGATAAAATTTGTAAACTTTGTTATAGCTTTTCCCCCCAATTAGCAATAGCTAGGGGGGATAAAATGTTACTGCTATGAATGTATAAATTATGAATTAAAAAAAAAAAATCAGATTTCACTATTGACAGGCAATTTCAACTCAAGAATCAAAAAAAACAACAAACCAAAGAATGTAATGAAAAATTGAACAACTACTTCATGAGCTATATTTACCCAGAATTTTAACAACATGTACGCATTATCCCTTTGCACATATAATCCGTCTGAATTATGTTTTGAAATATAATAATCCTGTCCATCTACAAAGAGTGTAAAGATAGCATTGACAGGACCTCAAAGCTGTAAGCCACGTTAATCCATCTGTCATCATGTACTTTGCGTCCGCTCTTCCATTGTTTCCAACTTTGTTTTTGTCATTATGTGTGGAAGTTGAATATATTTTATGAATTATTTGAACATATTCAGCTTTTAAGCGTTTAAAATACTTTATAAGTAATAACCGGTTGGGTAAAGATATTTAGAAAAATATGAGAAAATGTAAAACTTTGTTAATAAGAGTTTTTATAAAAAAACGAGGAATTTGAAAACACACACATTTTAAAATTATTATACAAGATTTATGTTGATTTACCATGATGCTATTTAGTTACACTCAAGCAAAAAACTTTGCTTCAATGTAACTACCACATTGGTGTATCATCGGGACAATTTTAGTGGCGGAATAACTACCGACCGTTAGTTGAGGCGGGGCCAAACCTGTGGACTTTGGGTCAACAGTCTTGTGCACTACCAACTCAGTTACAATATTTTTTATACTTGACAATTAAATTAAGATACCGATCACTCTTAGAGGGTATTTTAAGCTAAATATGGGATGCATTGTGAGTGTGATGAGCGTTTGATGGAAAGTGAGGTGTAGTTCAACTAGAACTTTTCTTCAGTTTGGTCAAAAGCAACTAATGGAAATGGACCAACGTTTTGACGTGACTTCTCAACCACGGAGAGTGGCCAGGGTAAAATGATGTTACTGCAGCGCCAGGATCGTGTAGGTGCAAAGCACACACTATTTACAGTTGTACACCACTGAGCTATGCCCCCCAAAGTGACCGATAGAGATACTCTCGCTAAACATGACCCAGGTAATACGACCCAATTATTAAATTATTTCAATAACAAAAACCGCTCTATCTTAGTGTGCGTACATCAGTTCGGTGAGCAATCGAACTAAAATACATGAATGGTAATTCATGCATTCTCAGACAGAGTTCAGTTCGTCATCACAATCTCAAATAAAATTAAAAGTGAAGGAA
This sequence comes from Matsumurasca onukii, assembly GCA_018831715.1. Taxonomy (NCBI): domain Eukaryota; kingdom Metazoa; phylum Arthropoda; class Insecta; order Hemiptera; family Cicadellidae; genus Matsumurasca; species Matsumurasca onukii. Next base: position 51,744,944 of record CM032059.1, on the reverse strand, counting down.
TTAAATACTCGTTTCAAAAACATTTCGATTGCTTTAATAGGCCAGGTGGGTTTATGATACACGGCTGGGAGAACGTAAACACACTGACTGACGTTAACAAAGTTAGAATGTAACGATTTGAGTAAGTGCTGAAAATAACAATGAGTACGAAAATAACAATATGTTTAAAAGAGTTTTTGAGGTAAGGCAACATAAAAAAATGACGATTATCATGCATTCGTTGTAATCACGTTTACACAATAAACTATTTAATTAGCCTAATTTACATTGAAATAAGGTATGCAAACTCTCTCATGCCGATGAGCTCTAGCTAAAGTTCTGAGTTGAATGAATTACATTGCTACGTACGTACTCACTACTTGTTGATGAGTAGGATGGATGAACTGTGAAAGGAAGAGGCGGACGGAAGGTTGAAGCTAATCCTCATCTGCCTTGAGTCCCGGATAACGAACCTCACTTTGTGCTTTCAACGTCTTTCATTGCGACACTAGCAAACTTGTTACACCTCTCCTACATTTCACCGGTCTCTATCTCTAAGTACTACTTACGTAAATATTGATCAAAACATGATTTTCTTATTAATTTGAAAATACTAGGCAAGGAAAGCAATTAAAGTTTATTATCGAACTTCATTTGGAAAAATAAGATATTCGTGCTGTCAGCATGGTAAGATCCAGGCCCGGAACCATGAAATGAGCAGCGGTCCTGACCCCCAGAACACATTTTGAGCATTCTTTCAAATCGTTATTTACATATGTATATAGGTCTGTATTCAAAAAGAAAAGCAGACTTCATATACGTACACAGTATAAATACGGAAACTACTCGTAATTATAAGCCAAGAATGGGTTTTATCCCTTTAGATATAGCAAAGAAGGAAGTTGTATTATTTCATCAGCTAATCGTGATTAGTCGGATTTTTAGTATACTAAAGTCCTTAGAAAGACTTTTGAAGTAACCCCTTATTGTTATTAACGATTTGTTAAATGCGAATCAATAGTTCAAGTGCAGTAATGGTTTTGCCAAAGATTTAATAAGCAACCATCACGTCAGAAATATATTTATGAATAGTATAACAACAAAATGTAGTTACAAGATCAACAAGAAACCGATGGATGGCGAGGAAGCCTTTTTTTGGCATTGACCTTTAAAAGTTATTTTATATTTAGTGCTTAAAGAAGTGTTTGTCCCACCTTTACCTGCTACTATTCAAGAACTCAGAGAGTTTTGATAATGAAAGAAGTAGACGCCATCCCTTCAGTTACTTTGTCTCGTACGGCAAGAAATGGACCAACACGTCGATGTGTGTGCTAGACGTGGTGCGCATAAACCACAATAACACAAACTTAAGACTTTCTTTATTGTATCGGTATTATAAAAATAACATTAGCAAATATTGTTTGTCCGTAACAATGCTATTAAAGCTGTTGTTTCATTTTGAAACGCCGTGTATGTGTGTATCATCTCTATAGGTCACACTCTTTGTCCGAGTTCAACAAAGTTGGTATTAATGTTCGTTTTAAAAATATCTCGTTCAAGTTACGCAAAATCGGACTACCAGATCCTCCCTTTTTGGGGGACTATTTTTATAAAAAACAGCACCCGACGTTGTTGGAATTTGAAATCAATATATACTGTGGTAATATATCAAAAATTATGGAAATCCATCAAGTCGTTTAAAAATGGCGGCCAAAAAGTGATATATTTTTCACTATAACAGTAGAATGAGTAGTCAGACTTCATTAAAATGTGTTTTCCTTTCATGATATATAGTATAACCTCCTGTGACACCACCTAATTCTTAGGCCGAAGGCCGAGCGAGCATGAGCCTCGTGTGATGCAAAGAAGCCAAGCTGAGGCCGTAGGTTGTAATAGAACATGGGTGAGGCCAAAACACCCGTCGTAACAGAACATAATAATCTGTGAGCGTAGCAATTAGAGTAACATATTGCAAAGGAAATTCTATTCTCTCATGCCAATGCCGCTTTAGAGTTTGGCTGCTTGTCGGTCCGGTTTTAATTACAGGTTGTAATTGAGTGGCGTATTCTCTTAGATTCTAAGAATCTATTCACCTAGTGTTTTACGAAGTTTAGAAATTTGCCCATTAGACTCAGCTGTCTGTTTGCAATTAATTAACACTTTAAAAATATCATAGAAAATTGATAAGTACTTAAGTAATTAAGTACAAATAAATACGTGAGCACTTTGAAGCCGATACTAAGCCAGATGGACACTCTTGTGTATGCAAAAGGTAGGATTCCATGTCCCGAGGATTCTACAATAGCTAGATCCCACCCTGCAGTCCTCCGAGACCTCGCCTTAGCCTATATCTGGCCAATCTACAATATCTTATACCTTAGCCGTGGTGAACCTTCAAATCTACTTCATTTTCAAAACAGTTTTCATAACTTAATTCAAGATTTATAGATTCAGTTTTGTTCGGGTTAAGAAATAAAACAGTTATGTGCATTACTGGTGCTCTTGAATACATACGTTTGACCAAGGTTTAACAAACTTTTTTGAGTTCTGTGTTGACGTTTTTCGTGAAGTCAACGTCAGTTAGGAATCTACGTTCACTTTGGAACTTTACCTGTCAAGGTTTTATTTATGTAAAGTTCTAAAGTTGTAAAAATCAATACATTTTAACTTTTTTGAAATCTACACATAACATTTACGAGGAGAAAAGGAAGATAGGTTTTCAAAGAAATTGAACCATTTCTAGTGAAGAAAATATATTAAGAAGCTTTTAGGAAATGAAAAGCTAAGTAATACTAATGTTACTTTATTTTATTGCTTTAGCAAATTATTTACAAAGCAATAAAGAATGTTTTAAACGTTAAAAGTAATAAAACAGCTGCCTCCCAGAGAGGGTAATCCGCGTAAGCTAGCCAGTCAGAATAAAGCCTACTCAGTACTCATTCTAACATTGTTACTTACATAAACAATTAGCTTCTAGCAAAAAATAGAAGAACCCTCATTAATCATACGTACACGGTATTAGAAAACGCAGGAAAATACGAAAATAAAAGTGAAGTGGAGTACCATGTTGATTGTAAAACATGAATTTTGAAATTATACAGAACACGTATCTGTGTTTACTATTCGGCAGTAGTAACTTAGTGCTATAACAATTGAAGATACCTGCGAAATGCTAAAGCACTGAGACTCTTAAGTGATTGCTGTTCGTATATAACAGGATAAGGACTGAAATTAAATACGAAAAAGAATATTTACTAAACGGCTAAATAAACAGTATTGAAAATAAACTAATTTGCACTACGTAGGCTACTACGGTCAAACGGGCTGGTAAATGCCACAAGTTTAAACATCCTAAAGACAGAAGTTGTGTCAAAAGAATTAGGAACCATTCAAAAGTTAAACATTCAAGCGGTGTAAGGGTGGCGGAATTCAATTATGGCGCCAATTAGTCGGCTGGAATTGGTCTCTTGTACTTCCATGTTAAGTTTGAGTGTTTTGAGAGGTGCCTGGGGCTGTTACTTTAGGTTTGAGTAGTTTTGGTTCCTAATTTGAAACAACTCTCGAGCCAGTAATTCTATCAATCACAACTATTTGGTTAGTAGGAAAAAAAGTAAAGCTGTTTTGTACTTAAACCTTAAGGTTATAAATTATATGCTTAACCAGACTTTGGCGAAACCAATTACCACACACATGGAGAGGCACGGGTGGACAGTGGACAAGTCCGCCTACCAATTACCTTTCAGTTAATTAGTACTCAAGTGAGTAAAGCACTGAGAGCCCATACAAACCACTCGAGTGATGCATGGTGTACTTCAACTACAACTTACTCTCCTTTCCGTTGATTGAATTCAACTCTGTGAACAATGTCAAGAGGAAACTTGTCCGACTCACACAACATTTCCTCAGTTTGACCCAAATATCTCATCTTCAACAGAAGGATGTCTCAACACTCCTTTGTTAGAACTTTGCAAACGGTGTCTCAAAAGGGTCATTAGTTGAGTTTCCAATGTGTTTGCGTTCAACTGCAGTGATTTACTGTATAATAGAAATCAATTGTAGATAAGGTGAAAAAGTGATGGGTTTCGTCCATGTCTATGCCAACTATTATTTGTTCAAACAAAAGGTTGAAGAAAAGAACAGTGCTGATATAACTATATCATTTAAACTTTGTAGGTCTAAAAGTGGTTAATACCTTTACCATATTCAATAACTAGCCTACAACGCTTGACAATTATTAAGATTGTTCCCTCTATTTGATATTGTCAATATTGCAGTAAATGTTCATCTCATTTGCATGTTTAGGAAACTGACTGAGCTAGGCTTACTGATTTTGGCAGGTTATCATTTTCCTTGATTATTTGTAACAACTTATGACAGCTCTATCAACAAACTTATACCGAGCTGCGAAGTTTATCCGGTTAGGTGGTAAATTTTAAGTTTGTTTTGTACCATAATGGTAAATGTTCTATTATACTCGTATCTATAGCTTTCAAGTGTAGTAAGTTTCCTTTAAGTCTAATAACTATTTTCTTGTAGGACCATATTTCTTAGACAAATTAATCAAAGCGGTAACTCTAAGGTGGTGTTTTTATTTTGAAAGTAAAATTAATACCTACGTAACCCTTTAGCAGCGCAATATTTATACTCACAAAATTGTGAAACAAACTACAAGTTTATACAACCACTAAATCACTATTTGAGATGCCGACCACTCTCATGAGGGTATTTTAAGGCAAATATGTAGTGAAGGATGAGTGTGATGAGTGGTAGTAATGAGTTATGAGGTGTAGTCTTGTTACAAACTAAGGCCGACTCTTCGTTAGAATGGGTCATTAATTAATATCGATTACCAATGGATATAAGGACCAACGGCAGGGACTTCCAAACCACGCAGGTGATGGTCTGATATGTCTAAACGATGGTGGGAGTTGATGCGGGTATCATAACATGATCACTGAGACTAACTGAGCCGCTTCAGACCTATCTCATCCTCAAACCCTGACCTCCATGAAGCTGGATTTCAGGACCACGCCACGAGGCCCAGTCATCAGTTTAAACCATATAGTCAGTTTAAACCAAAGTCCAACCACCTTTGGTTTATACAAAGTTGTGGATAATTTCATCAAAACAGTTCGTTGAATACGTTCAATACAATAGCTATACATTATTTATAATAATACTGAGAATATTGGTAAAACACACGCAAAATAAGGCTTATAAATATAAACTGCAAACCAGAGTATCATTGCAAACTACTCAACAAATGTATACAGCTCGCTGATACAATCCAAATATAGAAAGATATCTTCAATAACGAAAACCCATCAGAAGCCAATGTTTAGTTTATTTGTGTACATCCGAATCGATGTTTCAGAACTCTGTTGTCTGTGAAATCTGTATCTTGTCATTTATTGTTACAGTTTATAGAAACAAGTAAACTCCGTAAAATACAACATAATCATTGTTGTTTCTGTTGTTTCCCTCAAGAAACTAATTGTTTATGCATACTCGTATCACTATAAATTATATTCCATGTGTTTTAAGGTAATTTTTAAAATACTAACATATAAATTCAAAGATTTTATGAAAGTACAATGCTTTACTTTGATGGGCAAAGTTAGTATTATTATTATTCCCGTTATCAAGTGTTGTTTCTAGTGGAAGAACTTAACCTTAATAAAACAAGCAACTTTTATGTGAGTTGTGCGAAGGCTTGTAGTTTATACAGAGTGCAAAGTAGTATAATCGGTCATTGTATTTACAAATAGAAATTCAACTCCAACGAGACTCTTGTTGAATTAACTATGTCGGCATTAGTTAACCAGAAGCTGTTGTTGAGTTAGTTAATAGAAAACATGGACTACAACAATGACCTGCTGTCAAAAATAAACAAATTGTACATCACGATCCTGAACTTTCAAAAACTGAGAGTAGGTTTCAAACAAGAATTAGCATTCAGTTCAACATTTAGCCGTGAATTCCATGATTGGCTATAGTTTTTAGCGAGGGATGTTTTCAATCCATTAGGAAAGAAATGCTGCAAAACAAAGTTTTAATTGAAACATGTTTACCTCTACGGATAAATGTTTTCAAATAAACAACACTTTACAACACTGGGGGTATTTTATGACCACTGCAGTCACTTTAAAAACAACCATAACTTTACAAGTTAACGGTACAAGTATACCGTATCGTTATATCAAGCAGTTTTCTATAAACATTCAATACAAATATCCCACTTTATGTAACAGCCAGGAATCTTCTTTGGATGTGGGAAACAGACATAACAGGTATAATACAGAGGTCCTTAGAAGGTGATGGGGTGATACTGTTTTATGTAACAGCTGACTAGATGGCAAACCCTTGGCCTTGTCGAGGAGCAGAAGCCGTATCATTGAAGTGAGCTGTGAGGAGATGACCCCGTCATATCCACTACCCCACTTTATCCTCGACAGATCCTTCAACCAATACAATATGCATCTAACCGCCAAATAAAAAAGAATCGCAGCCGCTGTACTTTTAAAAAATGTTATATTTAACTTGGTGAATTTTGAAATAAACAGTGTAACACGTAATTGAATGTTCGTTTAAGCCTGTTCTCCATTCTTGATGAAAGTTGCATTAACAACTAATGTAGAGATCGTTAATATTAAAAGATAATAGTTGTATACAGATTTGGATTCAATAATTTTTAGATGTACTAAAATTGAAAAATTATAAATTTTATTCGTAGTACAAATATTGTTTAATATTAGCGATCTCTGTATGAGTTGTTAATGTTCTTTTGTTTCAAATGTTCTGTTTTTAATCTACATTTATTGTCCTCTTCTGTATTCTATTTTGTATACAAGTAGTGATGGTTAGCGTAGTATAATTGATACGGATTGTGTAATTAAGCACAGGTTTTCTTTCTTTTTTTCCAAACGTTTTTTTTAATTATAAAGATTTGTTTTATTTTTATGATTTTTACGTAGCACCTCAGCTGTTGTAATAAGTTTGTTTTTGAATCTCAGCACTGATTGTGAATCCGTGTAAATAGTAAGAGATACTTTTCATCTCTAGATCATTATGCAAATAATAATAAGAAATAAATATTTTCAATATTATAAAGAGACAGTGTCTTGAACCCAGCAGTCCTATGTATCTTATTTTGAATAAAGAGCTGTTTCACTGATTACACGTAAGTCAGTGTAGAGTTAAAAGCAAACTCGTAGAAACAGCTGGTGTACATAGGATACAAATATCATTGAAATTATCTTTTTCTCCACAGACAGTAAACAATCATCAAAACAAACCGTTATCTTCCTTAAATAAAAGTGTAACTTGAGCACGTCAATACATGTGTCTTAAGTAGCTGTTTGAAGAGCAAAATGACAAAAAGCTTTTTCTACCACTACTAATATATAATACTAACTATATATCTTACACTACTGAGTTCAAAACATTGTCGCCCACGCCTCGGACTTTAAACTTGAGATCGTATCAAAGAGCTTCACTTCAGGATCTAGAGATAAAATGTTCTATTTATTTCTCTATGCTACACTTGTACTCAGCGTGTTCAAGCTTGTTCAGCACACAGGAGTGCTAACTTTGTTATACAAAGCTGTTACCCCCTCAAGGTCCGGACCTCGGTAATATCTAGTCGTCACAAACCTGGTTACCTCATTTAAATGTCCAAACTTTAGGGGTTACATGATCCCAGTAACTACGCCAAACCATTATCTGTAAGCCGATCTAACATAAGCAGGGTCCTGTATTGACAGAATTCGGGTATCAATCTAAGAGTGTATCCCAAAAAACGGATCTTTCAACCAGAAAATAGGTTGAAACGTGAGAAACACATTTTCTTGGTTCTTTTTATGTTTTATCAATATTGTTTTTGTTGTGCTGTGGTTTTTTTTGTAGGACAAAGACCAACTTGAATAGTCAACAGTTGGTTAATAATATAGGCTGCAAATTTAGTTGAACTCTTGAACTTCTAACCTATAGCAATGCCCTGTATTCAGTATTCTATTGTTGTTCCAATAAATGAAAAAAAACACACAAAGCGGTTAGGAAATTGGTAAACGATTAAATCACATATAACATTATGTTAAACTATTTCAGTTAATAAATAAGAAAAAAAGAAACAACATTTATAACAAGAAAATAATACTTAAATAATACATTGTTTCAATTGGCGCATAATTGGTTTGTGGAATCTCGAACTATTAACGATAGTAGTTATTGTGTGGTTTTAAATTATCATTTAGTACACGTAAGCTTGGTGAAAATAATATAAGCAGATCAAAATAGACATGTTAAGTGACTTGAGTACCATTCTAGACGGATTATCTTGATAAGTATATAATCAAGAATAATCCACTATTCATTAAACGGTATGTTCTTGCTTATTGATTTTTACTTTCCTCTTATCTTTGACCACGTCAGTACATTTCCCGTTATCTTTATTATTTGAAAACATTCCTAATCTAAAGCCAACGTAAACCCATCCCTTGTGAGAATGGCGTGCAGTGTCTAGACAATATTTACTAGCATTGATTAAGTTCAACATCGAGGATATGATAGGTTTAGACATTTGCTGAATAATGGACACCTCTGGTCCGTGATCAAACTTCAAAAAAGATATTCTACCATTTAATTTATTTAATTTGATCTAAAACAAAAGCGTTTCAATTCATTTTAATGTTCAAAAACTTCAGAAGCCACAATTTTGGCCAAACCTTCCAAAAACCTGGGCCCTTACCTCAAAAACACATTGCCCAAAAATGCATCGAAATATTCAAACCTAAAACAACACTTCGTATTGTACTAAAACATACTAAAAAGTACACTTGCTGACCGTAAAAGAATCAAAACAAACTCGTTGAACCAGCTAATGTCCATGCCACAAAAAGATCATTCTCTCTGGGTAGAAAAAGATCGTCAAAAATAGTATATTTCATCAATACCTAAAGTGGCACTTTTTGACACGAGGTCAAGTGTCAACGTGTCGGCTGCGCCTCGGACGTTAAATGACCTAGGGTCAAAAAGCCGCTTTCGGGCCGAGTGATACCTTTTGTAATGGTGCAAATGATAATAAAAATATGTCATGCCTCAAAAGATCAAGGATCCTTTTCTCTCTGGGGAATCATCATACAACAATATTTTATTTGCCTGGTTTTAAAGCTTTTCTAAGTACCCTTTATTTGCCTGGTTTTCTAAGTAAACAACAGACGTTAGCATAGACAACATATTGATGGCAATATTAATAGTATAGCGTGGCGATGAATGAAAAGTGATAATATGGTACATTTTAAACCCTGAATGTGTCCACGAAAGAACCCGTGAGTAAGCTTGTAGAACACGTTGTCGGCCACTTTGATGTGAAGTTGTTGATCCCAGGTACAGTGACAAACACGGTTAGCTCATTTAGATAACCCAGACCTCAGAGCCCTCAGTCCCACAAGCAGTTCACTGTTCAGTCCTCTGCTAACAAGGGTGCCAACTCCTGCTCTCACCACTCACCAGGTTAGTCACTTTCCAGGTGCCCAACTCCACAGTCACCGATCTTATTTGTGTAAGTAGTTTTTGTACTTGTGAATAAGCATTTTAGTAAAATAGTAGCGGCTCTTTAACTAATGTATCACCCTTTCAAATCCTATTTAAATTTAAGAATGTGTCGTAATTAAATGAAGTTTTCAAATTTTTGCTATCGGTTTAAAAGTTTATTGAGGTTACAGAGATTGGTATTTATAACATATAATAATAATGCTGCAGAATGACTAAAAACAAAAAGTTTAAAGATGGTCTCTTTTGAAACCTAAATACGTCCCAGAAAAGGCCCATTGTAGTAGAAACCTCGAAATCAATAAACAAGACTTATTACTATCCGAATAAATATTGCCGGGGTGGTGGCTGAGGTTCGGCGGATCCGAAGGTCACAGGTTCGAGCCCCGCCTCAGCCAACGGTCGGTAGTTAATTCGTCGCTATGGTCATCGCACAGGCTGCATAACCCCATGGTCACTGACATATTAACTTTAAAAATAAAAGTACTCATTTTTCCATAAATTTAAGTATGTTGTTTATGAAGGTTTAAAAACAATCATCAAACTCAAAATATTTATTGACTTGTTGAGGCCATTTAAAAGCATTATTTTACATCTTCAGACTACTCTATTAACGCTAATATCAGCTTCAGACTACCCTAATATGAGCTTAATTAACGAATATGTTAGTTCTTCGGCATCAGTTAGTTTTGAAAGCTTCAAGCAGAACGTGTAAAAAAACTTAAAAGGTCTTACCAACTCGCAATTTTTTTGCTCGACTCACAAATTAAATTCCAATTTTTCCCGTGTAATTTATAGTTTTAACAAAAGACATTAAACAAGTAAACTGCAAAAGAAGACGCAAGAGAACAATACGAATAATGCAGTTGCAGCGTGCAATGCACTGCGGGCAGCGCTTACTGCTATAAACAAGGGGTATTCCCTCGTCATATTCCCTGCATGTTGCAGCTAAATATCTGCTGAACTTCTCAAACACTCGTTATTTATTTATAGGCCTATAAATATGAAATATGAGCAAATTGCTCGCGCTCTCTCTATATTATATCCACCTCTCTATTAATAGGGATGACGTTCAATGTGACGAAAATACTAGTAAATATTCAAAAGTCGTTCAGTTTGTATTTTAGTTAACAATACTCACTTGTATTTGGGAACTAGGGTCTTATGATATGTTTCTACTTGTATACACGTTTTGCAAATTAGTAGTTTTGGTACAAAAGCTTAAAGCACTTTCAACCAGTGATTTTTATCAAACTTGCTAATAAATTTTGACTAACCGTTAAAAATAGTATTAACGGTAGTATGTGTGAGTACGAGCATAGAGTTGAGAAGCACAGGAAACTAATTCCACCAGGACATCGTGGGCCTCAGTATATTATGATTCATGCCTGACCATTTACCAACAACCCTACACTGTACAATTGGTAGTTTTGTAGTTTATCATGTTTGCTACCTAACAAATACAAACCACCTGGGCTTTTAGCACATACAAACTAATGTGATATAAAATCTGTTGAATCTGTTGAATTATTTAACTGTATCGCCAAGTACAATTTAACGGATAGTATATAGATAGTAACATCGGCTGAATGTAAGCCATTAATTAATTTTGAAGAGTGAGCGTAACGAACGGCCTCGTAACACTCGTCGTAATAGAACATAAAAGCCTGAGGCCGAAGGCTGATGCGGGTATATGTGAGCGCAGCAAACAGCCTCGTAACGACTGTAATCAATGTTCAACAGGAGTGATCCTTCTATTTAGCTTGTATGTCCTCATTTTGCATGTATCCTTCTCTTCTACTGAATCTTCACTACCTACCTTTAAGTGATAGAAAGCATTACAAACTTTTTTTAAAACGTCCTTCTTTTAACTTAACCAAAGAACTAGTTTAAATAAACTAATACAATATTGCCATAAGTCAGTTTAAGAACGTTATTTCGTTCAGAATGTCACTATAAAAATCACCTTCATTTACAATAACATACTAAAAAGCAACAAGTCTACGAAAAAGGCTTACATGTATAGGTTATATATGTATATATTTGAAAAGGTTTGCTCACACAGGGCTACTTGTAGAATTGTCTTTTGTTCTGTACTAATATATTTATTTATATAAAGTGTAGAAAAAAGTTCAAAAAAGTGTTCTGGGGGTCAGAACTGGTGCTCATTTCATGGTCCTGGGCCAGGTGAGGGTCTTACCATGCTGACGGCATGGATATAATATCATTTTTCCAAAGGAAGTTCGAGAATAAAATTAAAAATTTCTGTATTTACGGGGCGATGTTAGGACTTTATTGTACTTTCTACCGCTTAACCACGATAATTAAAATTTGATCCCACAAAAAAGAAAGATACATTTACCTAGCCTTGATAAACATGCTTCATGTTCGTGTGATAAAAGAAAACAGCCCATTTTCCATTTACCAGCTGATCCACAATTTAAATTATTCAAGTTGATAGCAGCTGCGGAGGAAGGAAGTTTCACCGTAGGTGGAACGCAAAGTGCAACAACAGGTGACGTTTCCTCCCCCTCCATCATCATTCACCCTCTCTTGTACATATTCTCCCTGAGCAGGGTGCATATTTCAGCTTTAGAGTTAAGATTAAAACGCGTTATACAACTGAAGTGGAAGTACCCAGTCTTATCTTAAATGAACAAGACAACATTTCACTATAGAAGAGCTGTTAAAAGTCTTTTTATAGTTGAGTATGAAATAAGTATTATAGTTTTGTATTGTTTACTAACAACAATTATAATATAATAAAGCCGGTTGTACAGGTGACTGACCTAGTAAATGTTAAGGCACTTCCCGGCATGCTACCCCTCTCAACTGCATACTCGTTTTGAAGCTCTTGAAATGAAACCTTTAAGAAAACATTCTTTTTTTCAGTCTCTGACAAAGTGGCGGCCAAAAAAGGTGGTGTCAGAAAATCTTCCCTTATATTTCAAAATAAAGAAATAATAGATGTTATAGTTTTATTTGTTTTGAAATAAAAGGTTAACTAATCTGCATCAAAGCGCAAAATAGTTACGAATGCGCCCAAAATATGACTCCGCAGGGCGAGTATTAAACATAAACTAATGCGATTATTACAGACGATACGTCTTAAGATGACCTTTTTATACTATGTTGTCATTTTGCACTAAAACAGCTGCTTTGATACTTCATGGAAGCCCAAAAATGCATCGAAATATTCAAACCTAAAACAACACTTCGTATTGTACTAAAACATATACTAAAAGTACACTTGCTGACCGTAAAAGAATCAAAACAAACTCGTTGAACCAGCTAATGTCCATGCCACAAAAAGATCATTGGAAGAAAAGATCGTCAAAATAGTATATTTCATCAATACCTAAAGTGGCACTTTTGACACGAGGTCAAGTGTCAACGTGTCGGCTGCGCCTCGGACGTTAAATGACCTAGGGTCAAAAAGCCGCTTTCGGGCCGAGTGATACCTTTTGTAATGGTGCAAATGATAATAAAAATATGTCATGCCTCAAAAAGATCAAGGATCCTTTTCTCTCTGGGGGGAAAGTCATCATACAACAATATTTTATTTGCCTGGTTTTAAAGCTTTTCTAAGTACCCCTTTTATTTGCCTGGTTTTCTAAGTAAACAACAGACGTTAGCATAGACAACATATTGATGGCAATATTAATAGTATAGCGTGGCGATGAATGAAAAGTGATAATATGGTACATTTTAAACCCTGAATGTGTCCACGAAAGAACCCGTGAGTAAGCTTGTAGAACACGTTGTCGGCCACTTTGATGTGAAGTTGTTGATCCCAGGTACAGTGACAAACACGGTTAGCTCATTTAGATAACCCAGACCTCAGAGCCCTCAGTCCCACAAGCAGTTCACTGTTCACTGTTCAGTCCTCTGCTAACAAGGGTGCCAACTCCTTCACCCACTCACCAGGTTAGTCACTTTCCAGGTGCCCAACTCCACAGTCACCGATCTTATTTGTGTAAGTAGTTTTGTGCTTGTGAATAAGCATTTTAGTAAAATAGTAGCGGCTCTTTAACTAATGTATCACCCTTTCAAATTCTATTTAAATTTAAGAATGTGTCGTAATTAAATGAAGTTTTCAAATTTTGCTATCGGTTAAAAGTTTATTGAGGTTACAGAGATTGGTATTTATAACATATAATAATAATGCTGCTGCAGAATGACTAAAAAAAAAGTTTAAAGATGGTATCTTTGAAACCTAAATACGTCCCAGAAAAGGCCCATTGTAGTAGAAACCTTGAAATCAAAAAACAAGACTTATTACTATTCGAATAAATATTGCCGGGGTGGTGGCTGAGGTTCGGTGGATCCGAAGGTCACAGGTTCGAGCCCCGCCTCAGACAACGGTCGGTAGTTAATTCGTCGCTATGGTCATCGCACAGGCTGCATAGGCTTAGGTCAATGACAAATTAACTTTAAAAATAAAATACTCAATTTTCCATAAATTTAAGTATGTTGTTTATTAAGGTTTAAAAACAATCATCAAACTCAAAATATTTATTGACTTGTTGAGGCGATTCAAAAGCGTTACTTTACATTTTCAGACTATCTATTACTTTTGCCAATATGGGCTGTATTAACGAATAGTTAGTTCTTCGGCATCAGTTAGTTTTGAAAGCTTCAAGCAGAACGTGTAAAAAAATTAAAAGGTCTTACCAACTCGCAATTTTTGCTCGACTCACAAATTAAATTCCAATTATTACCTTGTAATTTATAGTTTTAACAAAAGACATTAAACAAGTAAACTGCAAAAGAAGACGCAAGAGAACAATACGAATAATGCAGTTGCAGCGTGCAATGCACTGCGGGCAGCGCTTACTGCTAAACAAGGGGTATTCCCTCGTCATATTCCCTGCATGTTGCAGCTAAATATCTGCTGAACTTCTCAAACACTCGTTATTTATTTATAGGCCTATAAATATGAAATATGAGCAAATTGCTCGCGCTCTCTCTATATTATATCCACCTCTATTAATAGGGATGACGTTCAATGTGACGAAAATACTAGTAAATATTCAAAAGTCGTTCAGTTTGTATTTTAGTTAACAATACTCACTTGTATTTGGGAACTAGGGTCTTATGATATGTTTCTACTTGTATACACGTTTTGCAAATTAGTAGTTTTGTACAAAAAGTAAAGCTTAAAGCACTTTCAACCAGTGATTTTATCAAACTTGCTAATAATTTGACTAACCGTTAAAAATAGTATTAACGGTAGTATGTGTGGAGTACGAGCATAGAGTTGAGAAGCAGGAAACTAATTCCACCAGGACATCGTGGGCCTCAGTATATTATGATTCATGCCTGACCATTTACCAACAACCCTACACTGTACAATTGGTAGTTTTGTAGTTTATCATGTTTGCTACCTAACAAATACAAACCACCTGGGCTTTTAGCACATACAAACTAATGTGATATAAAATCTGTTGAATCTGTTGAATTATTTAACTGTATCGCCAAGTACAATTTAACGGATAGTATATAGATAGTAACATCGGCTGAATGTAAGCCATTAATTAATTTAAAGAGTGAGCGTAACGACTGTAATCAATGTTCAACAGGAGTGATCCTTCTATTTAGCTTGTATGTCCTCATTTTGCATGTATCCTTCTCTTCTACTGAATCTTCACTACCTACCTTAAGTGATAGAAAGCATTACAAACTTTTTTTTAAATGTCCTTCTTTAACTTAACCAAAGAACTAGTTTAAATAAACTAATACAATATTGCCATAAGTCAGTTTAAGAACGTTATTTCGTTCAGAATGTCACTATAAAAATGCTTGCTGAAATCACCTTCATTTACAATAACATACTAAAAGCAACAAGTCTACGAAAAAGGCTTACATGTATAGGTTATATATGTATATATTTGAAAAGGTTTGCTCACACAGGGCTACTTGTAGAATTGTCTTTTGTTCTGTACTAATATATTTATTTATATAAAGTGTAGAAAAAAGTTCAAAAAAAGTGTTCTGGGGTCAGAACTGGTGCTCATTTCATGGTCCTGGGCCAGGGGCCTTACCATGCTGGCATGGATATAATATCATTTTTCCAAAGGAAGTTCGAGAATAAAATTAAAAATGTCTGTATTTACGGGGCGATGTTAGGACTTTATTGTACTTTCTACCGCTTAACCACAATAATTAAAATTTGATCCCACAAAAAAGAAAGATACATTTACCTAGCCTTGATAAGCATGCTTCATGTTCGTGTGAAAACAAAACAGCCCATTTTCCATTTACCAGCTGATCCACAATTTAAATTATTCAAGTTGATAGCAGCTGCGGAGGAAGGAAGTTTCACCGTAGGTGGAACGCAAAGTGCAACAACAGGTGACGTTTCCCCCCCCATCATCATTCACCCTCTTGTACATATTCTCCTGAGCAGGGTGCATATTTCAGCTTTAGAGTTAAGATTAAAACGCGTTATACAACTGAAGTGGAAGTACCCAGTCTTATCTTAAATGAACAAGACAACATTTCACTATAGAAGAGCTGTTAAAAGTCTTTTATAGTTGAGTATGAAATAAGTAGTATTATAGTTTTGTATTGTTTACTAACAACAATTATAATATAATAAAGCCGGTTGTACATGTGACTGACCTAGTAAATGTTAAGGCACTTCCCGGCATGCTACCCCTCTCAACTGCATACTCGTTTTGAAGCTCTTGAAATGAAACCTTTAAGAAAACATCTTTTTTTCAGTCTCTGACAAAGTGGCGGCCAAAAAAGGTGGTGTCAGAAAATCTTCCCTTATATTTCAAAATAAAGAAATAATAGATGTTATAGTTTTTTTTTTGAAATAAAAGGTTAACTAATCTGCATCAAAGCGCAAAATAGTTACGAATGCGCCCAAAATATGACTCCGCAGGGCGAGTATTAAACATAAACTAATGCGATTATTACAGACGATACGTCTTAAGATGACCTTTTTATACTATGTTGTCATTTTGCACTAAAACAGCTGCTTTGATACTTCATGGAAGTCCAAAGGTGCATTTTTTACTATTATAGTGACATTATAATAGTTGTTTGATGTGTCTAAATTATTTGTAAGCTGGGTTGTTTTGATATTGTGTCTAAAGCCATAATAAAGAATAAAAAGTTGCATTTTTAATTTTTAGAAATATTGAAGAGATTTAATTATTTAATAGTGCTTGTTCTGAGTCAGAGCTATGTTTAAAAAACAAGTTCCACGATTTGTGATAAGCTGCTAGTTTTTATAGTTTCAACAATTTACGGCTATTTTAATTTGAAAAAAGCAAACCAAATCTCTATATGACTTACTAACAACCCAGGTTTCGGGACCATGAGTTTAGATATTGATTTGGTTTTGCCTGTTGTATTATGAGGTTCGCTACTGGAGAGTCAACACCAGTCATAACTATAAATTTTAAATCCAATAATTGAATCTAACATCTTACCAATGAAAGTGACTTCAATCTCATCATCAAACTCTTATTCACTTTTCCAATAGTCTTGGTTTTGGAAGATATTGTCAATGTAAGATTTAGCTTGTTAAAGTTAATTGCAGTTTTTAAACTATTTACCTTACATGCTTAGAAAAGAAATTAAATATTTAATTCCCTTATCCTACTCATTTCAAGACTAGGAATCTAGAAAATATTATTTTCGGAAACATCCTACAGTACATATGTGTATGGCACACAGTTATGCCAGACAAATTTGCTGACTGACTGGTGATTATAATTATAGAGAAACAATTCTAACGGATGGCATAGAGCGAATGCTTTAAACAGTGTTTTTAAAGATAAATAAATGTAAGCACGAACGGAACATTTAACTATATTCAAACGTTGGATGATTGCAATACACTCTTGAATCTAGAACAGTCAATTGGTAAATATTTTATTTTTTTCTGAGGTTTTTAAACCCAGCTGTAGTAGCTTGAAGTGTAAAAGTTGATTTATGTGGGTGAACGTCTTTGGTTTAAAATAAACAAATAAAATTAACGTGTTCATGTTGTTTTTGATATTGGCACAAATATGCACGTACGACTTGTTTGTGTAAATACTTGTCTGTATCTGTTGTAGTAGAGTAGAGAAGAGGCATGAGATGAGGTTCAAGTGGCCGACCCTTACAGAGGGCGATGGGCTGTAACTCTGTGTTATTCTCGCGGTTACGATCACTTGAGCCTATGATTTATGGATACTTCGCACTTCTAAACACTCGAGAGAATTTCAGGTGCCATGCCGTTGTTACTTTCAATCCCCTCGAACAAATTAAATTGCCTTTGTATTGTACACGTCGTTTAGTTTAGTTTAAATGACAACTGAAATACAAGGAGGTTTAAAATTTTCATCACATTTTGTAACCACATATTTACATTACCTGTGTCAAAAACACTGGAAAGAAAATGTTTAAAATTATTTTCTTTTCAATTCATTTTAAATCATTTTTCATTGCGTCAGTGCAACACGATTATAAGTACAGTTTTTGAGAAACAAGTTATAAAATTGAAGTTTAAAATTTCCAATTTTTCATTATTTTAACAGACGTAGCCTATAAATGTCACTAAACAAAAATGTTATCTGAGAACAAACTCCTTTATAGCTATTTCCCTATAAATTATGGTTTAAAAGAAATGGATATTTCAGTTCCCGATGACCCGTTGCAATATTGATCTCTACTGATCTACGTTTTACTTACATGCTTAATTGAGGAACTTGACGTTTTTATTACATCAGTCGAGTGTCATCAACAACAATTCTAAATCACAATGGGACTTAAAAACTTTACACCGCGTCTTTAGTACACGAGGGAGGTCCAGATGTTGATTGGGTGAAAAGTTTTGCTGCTTGTGTGCAATACAAATCCTAAAATTTGGGGTATCCTTTTTAACATATTAAGATATTAAGGTAAAAGATTGTTTAAACTCAAATGTACAAAGCTTGAACAAACTTCTTGTTTGTCTCAGAAGTCTCAGATAATTGGATGTGAGTAAATCTGCTCCATAATAATTAATAACTATGTAGTACTCTTTAAACGTGGTAAATTGTTAAACCATACAACTGTAAATAGTTTTCTATTTACTGAATAGGAAGGTGATGAATACCTTGGAAAGCTAATGAGAGATTGATGTGCAGAGATATTTACAGGTTGGAAATGGAACAAGGAAACATCACACAATCGCGAGTTTCTTATCAATAACCGAGAAGCACAATATTCCCTTCCCTTCTCTCCTAGCGTTTAGTTACGGTTTTAGTTTTTTATTGACGTAATATTTATCAAAATATACTTGAGTTGAATTGCATTTGGGTTTTCATAATAGTGTATCGAGAATCAATCCAGAAGAAATATCAATTGCTTTTTCTTTTACCTCAATACATCAGCGGTTCTTCGATATAAAGTAATAATGCAGTCAGTGTAGTTTAACATTTTTATTTTTTATAACGCGCTAAATCCAAATCCCGGATCGATCAATATTATGATTATTCATAAAACATTATGATTGTTACATAACTATGAATATTAATGCACTTACCATCAATATTTTTGTGGCAAACTAAAATTGCCATCATTAGGCTACGCGACAGTTTTTAACATATTTGTACGTATAGTGTATTTTGTATAGTTTTATGGTTTTAAAATTATTTCATTGAAAGTACACCTTTTAAAACAAGAAATAGGTAAGAGTGAAAAGTGGTACAAATATTCATTGAACAAATGTTCATTGGTTTGAAAGGCTTTTGTACTTGTAAGATAATCGAAGACAGTCTAGCCAATAAGCGAAGAGGTTTAATTCAAATGTTTTGACATTTTACGAATCTGCAAAGCACAAAAGGCTCGGGGTTTCAGAAGTTATTCTGTTAGGCAGCAGGTGAATGGCATTGAGATAACTCCGTTAAATACTCGTAGGTGATAACATCATGTTACACTTCTAGATGAAGATGAGAGAAACTCCCATTATAAAACTACACAAATGACTGAGTTTAAAGGATGTAAAAGATTGTTTTGATTTCTCTTCGACTTTTCTTAGCATCAAAGTGCTTGCTATCATGTTTTTATCAGATCATCAAATACATAACGACTTTACTCTTTACTTCACCAGCTGTTGATATTGACATGACCTATTACTGCCAGCTGTTTTACAAGAACTTTAGCTTAAACATTCGAAATACTCGTTCTTTTATACTCGTATATTTACATTTTTGTAAGAAAGGTTAATATTTTTTGCTGAGTGCATTTTACACAGTTCAAAAGACATTTTAGATCTGTAGAATAAAATAAACTTTTATTAGAATCACAAATGTTTTGGTCTCAACAACGTAGTTCTTCAAATTCTTCGCTTCCCCTTTCATACAGTTTTTTTACAAGTAAAGTTTACCAAATTTTTCTTCCTTAATTTTCTTTTTCTTTTTTAGTCTCAATGTCATCACAAGTATTATGTACTCTGGCACTCATTTGTTACATTGTTATTCTTTGACTATTAAACACATATAGTTTTTACGTCTTAGTTTAGAACGTAGGCAATGTGTCGACGTTTAGGAAATGTAACGTTTCATGCAGTTCGTCTCTTTTCATTAGGGCTGACAGTAATTACGCTCATTTCTCTCAAGTCCACTCTCACGCAGGTTCCAACCCTGTCTTAAAGGTGTTACACTCATACCCTCCCTGCTACAGTGGTTGGACTCAAATAATCTTCTTGTCAATGGAAATAAAACAAAGTATGTAGATTTTTGTCTGAGGCCTTCATCATCATAATGGATCAATTTTGATTGGTGACTTGGAACTCCATCCTTGTAATGACACAAACTTTCTCGGGTTGACAATTGATCCAAATCTAAACTTTTCGTCTCACATTGACAAAGTTGCAGGCCGGTTATGCTCTGGTATCTTCATTCTCCGGAGATTATCTAGTTTTGCCAATCAAGATATTCTGAAATCAGCGTACTACGAATGCCTCACCCACATTTGGTATATGCCCTCCCTATTTGGGGATGGGAAAAACCACAACAACCAAAATATTCATCCTCCAAAAGAAAGCAGTCAGGATAATATGTGGGCTCAAGTTGTTAGAATCTTGCAGAGAAGTCTTCAAAACTAACCGAATTCTGACATTTCCATCTTTGTACATCCTAGAAGCTGCATGTCTCGTAAAAAAGCACCCAACAAAATTTTCAGTTTGCCATTCTGAGTACAACTTACGCAATTCTGGTGACCTGGCAGTCCTTCCCCATTCTACATCCTTCTATCAAAAACAAGTGATGTATTCTTGTACTAAGGTATACAACAAATTGCCTAAAGACATAAGAAATATTAATAACCATAAAATTTAGGCATAGACTGAAAGAATTTTTATTTCAAGGAGAATATTACAGTCTTAAAGACTTCCTAGAAGATAAGGCATATTCAGTGTAATTTTCAGTTAGTTTTTACACTGTATAATGGCTGTAAATAATTTGTACTTATATATGTTGACGTTTGTCTATGCTATATAGTTTTTCACAATAAATACTTTGATTCTATGATACTCGTACTTCTAAAACACCTTAATATTTAAAAGCTTAGGACTTCAAGATATCAATGTATATGTCTCAGACATGTGCGAAGAATACTACGTTATTAAACTCGTGCATAGCGTGTCACATTTTGAACAAGCATGAACTTACATTAAAACTGTCTTAATTATCTACAAATAAGCTATGCGATCAAAATGTAAAAAATAAATAAGTCCTAAATTTGTAAAAAAATGTTTAAAGAGTTTTAACATGCCAACTGTGAAAAACGTTTGAAAGCAATTAGTTGCTTCCGTGTGAACAAAACAATTAGGTTTTATGCGTCGCCAATAATACGGGCTGGTCGAAATCCATTAGTGGGCTACTCGTTTATATCCTGTTCTGATTATCCACATAATGAATTGAGCCTATAGTTAATTCACTTGTTACGTCTGTTTGTGTAGAAACAATTAGCCGAATTTTGTGGTTCGGTATAATATTATGTATCTCTCGAATCCAGATTAAGTCTGTCACAGGGTAATAATCCATCTATTAGTTTATGCCTTGGAACCTAAAATGTGTAAAAATCCAGCCTATATGAATATGAACATTGGTGGCACATTAAGGTTAGAATTGGTTTTCGTCTGGAGGATGTACAGCGCAGTTTACGGCATAGTATACGACAGTATGATGCCTATAAATAAAAGGTAAAGTTTGTCTTGTGGCGAAGTTAGGAGTACAAAGTCCTGTCTACCACTCAACCTCACTCGCTGGGGGGCTGCACCCCCAAAACCTCCACTCGGCCTGCGGCCTCATATTCTGCAGACATTTTTTGCCGCTGGGTACAAAATAATTATTTTTCTTATTTAAAATCAATTAAAAATTATAACAGCCGTTCTTTGTTTCATTTTGAAATATAAGGGCATATTTTCAGGCGATACCTTTTTGGTCGCCACCTTGTCAGAGCCTTAAAAAGAATGTCTTTAGAATGATTTTTCCCGAAGGTTTCGCACCAAGAGCTTCAAAAATAGTAGGCCTATGTGGTTGAGGGGAGTAGCATGCCGGAAGTGCCTAAACATCAGTCATTCAGTCAGTCACTTGTACATTAGGCTTTATAGTATTATAACTAATAATTATACCTAATATAAACGACCAGTGTATATTTTATAATCCAACATATCACATTTTCTTGATAGTGCCCATAAAAGTTTGTATTATGTGTAAATAAGTACTTTTTAGTTAGAATAACGTTTTATTATTTTAATAAGTTGCCACTACAAAGAACATAAGCGTGCCTTTTGGCTTCTATCAAAATGTAAATTTGACAGATGGGATATTTGTCGGATTTGGAACTGTAATCTGCTGGTATATTGGATCCGCCGCTACTCACGCCCGAGTGTGCTTTGATGGACGCATATCTATAGCCTAATTATTGCTGCAGTCATCCGTATATTCTCGACACCACAGCTTACTCATTGGCATTACCCCCTGTGAAATATAAGCCTGATTAACTAAGAGCTTTAAACACGCGCTATAATCTGATAAAATAAAGACATCTGTTTGCTTTATGCTACACTTATCTTAGTATGATTTTACGAATAACTTCTTTTTTATGACTAGAAGTTCACTCATGGTCTTAGAAAGCCAATGTGTTTTCTAATAAAATATTTTAAATTGTAAATTTATTCTTAAATTAATCCATCTTTTGTATTACACCTTCTTAAACCTTTGAAAGTGGATCGCGCAAAGCGTAGAAAATAATAATGTATTTCGTAATGATAAGTAAAAGAGCGTTCAAACAAGCATGAGATTTAACGACAGTGATTAAATGTTTTGGAATCAATACAACCCGGCCGAGCCTGCCAAAGAGGATCATTAACTTGTTTCAAAGCTGAGTTTACAAAGAGAAATGATGATTTGGATATCTGTTTCAGGCGAGCTAATACTCAGTGCAGAGCGTCGTTTTCAAGTAAGTTCTTAAGATAAGGTTTGTATCAAATATGCTCAATCACTAGTTTTCACGTTGTTACTCGTACATTCTTAATGGGAAAGACGGCATTTTCCATATTTTAAAGTTGAAAAAAGATATGTTTTTATTATTTGTTTTACCTAAACTTAATTCTTTTCAGCTGAAAGAGTACAGTGCTACTGAGGTTTTAGTAGACATTGTTTGTCAAGAATTAAGATTGTGTTTGGCGGAAAACAAGTGTGCACCGAGTGAGATCTCATTGTTGAAAGTAGGAACCTTAGTAATCTAGGCGGAGATAAGTCAATGACGTAAGTAACTATGTCGATGGAAGGTGATATTTGCAAATTGACAACTTTGCGAATTCCACCATAAATAGTTACGCACTAACAGTGAGAAAAGGCGAGACATTGCGCCACCTCGATTAAGCTACATTTTTTCTTGTTTCGCATTCACAGTATCCTATATTTTAATTAAGCGTTCAAGCCTTATTCTAAATCTTAAAAGAGTTAATAAATTTAATTTGTGAAACTGGCATATTGCTCCTAACCTCTTTGTTGCGCATTAGATTAGTTTTGGTGTCAGGTTGTTAGTTTTAAACTATCTGTGTAGGTGTATTTTTGCATTGTTTAATAATTATTTTTAACTCTACTAACCTCAAAGTTACGAACCTTGGTAAGTTACCTCTATTATACAAACTTACCAGCGAAACTAAACTATTAGCGGCCTTAATAAAACAGAATATATTACTGTACGGGCTTGTTGTATTACTTAACTGGCGGATTACAAACCCCCGTATTTTAAACTACTTCAGGAATAAAAATATGTATATCGATATAGCATTTAAAGTATAAATATTATACACGGTTATTACATATGATGCTCATAATTTCAAGCGTATATAAAATATAGTTTTATTTGTAATACAAAGAATAAAATGGTTAAACTATAAGAACAACTCAAAATATGTGTTATAAGTAGGCCTACTCAAAACTAAAGATTTTCGATATGGGTACCCTTTGTGGTACGACAGATGTTAAACCTATAATTAAGCTCTGGCCATACGATGATAAGAGTGTCTTGATCGATTGTTTCGACGGCATTGGTAATATGTTGCTGGATCTCAGGTATGCTATCTGGCAATATAGTGGTGTGTACACCTTGTCTTTGATGTAACCAATCGAGCGTCAGAAAGTTTTGTAGGTATTGTCAGGATCGTTTGCTGTACTCTCTAGTGCCTTAAACATAAAGGGTCTCACGATAGAGCTTCCCTTAAACAAATTCCAGACCTCCAAGGCCCCAATTTGGGGGAAGGGGCAAGACCACGATTACGTTATAAGCTGCTTTAGTATGTACCAAAAGGGCGCTAAATACTTGTATCCGTACAAAGGCTATGGTGAGGGGGGGCTTTTGAAAGACCCCACACTTGTGACAAATTTAGTAATAGAGTAAGGCTAACTTCAAGTTGTACTAGTGTACGAGTGACGAGCTAGATAGCTACATCAGGGTAGAGCATGTGAAGATGAACTATTCCCAAGCAGGAAGTTTCATACCAACCTCAGCTTTGTTGTGGTCATTGTTGTGTTTGTATACCTCCAGCAGCCAAATACGTTCTTGTGTACCAAGCTGACTCGTCTTTACAGTCCACACGGAAACTGTGTACTCACGTAGAAAATCATCAAGGGCTATTTCTGAGTGTACGTATACTAACAGCTGAGAATCCCTCAGCTTAAGAGGTGAGTAGATATCGTCGTCAACGTGGAAATAATGCAGTTTTTAGTAATATTATAGATGGTGATCGGCTTTTACTGTAAAGCTTTAAGTGCTAAAATACAACTTAAATTGCATATTATAACGCATCAAACATATTGGAGGGTGATTGGACCCAGACCCACTTCGTGAATTCTCGGTAAAGAGATGCGCAGTAGCTAGCAATAAACTGCTGTTGCGGGTTGGAGGCTCCGGAGGCTTACTATTTTGCTGGCGGTTCTGGTAGGTGCTTGTTCGTGCTATGCTGGGATGGGATCGGCAAATGTGTACGGTGCCATTTAGGCCATTAAAAAACCTCAGTAATAGAGCGTTGGAAGGGTTGTCCAAGGGTTTTGTCTTTCTATGTTTCTAAATGAAATGAGAAAGTTTAGGAGATATTGTGGACCTGCTTTAGATACCCCCATCCAAGATGTTTAGCGGTTCATCAGAGGGGGTGGGGCGTTAAACAATACCTTATGAAGCTAATTAGGAACATCCTTTATAACCACCTAAACCCAATATAAATTGTCAATTGAGTTCTTGACGCTCGTCAATCACTATTAAAATATAATCTAGATATTTTCAATTCGAAGTGAAATATGACTCTGATCTCAAATCAACTAAATGTGTAAGATTATTCCTGAAACAATAACGAGCCATGGACCCCCACCTTCTACCTAGGATCACTCTACACTCCACACAAACATAGTGACGATTACACAACGTATACAATGTATACGCAATACATTATTTATTTATGCATGGCCACCAAACTTTGGTGCTATACAACTTAACTTCGAAACTCTTCCCCTATTTTATTATAACTCTGTAGGCTTTCTGTGGACCTTCTGTTATGTATAGTTCAGGTTTTCTTATTTTAGGGGCACCTTGGTTTTATGTGTACAACTCATAACTCATTACTACCACTCATCACACTCATCCTTCACCACAAATTTGCCTTAAAATACCCTCATGAGAGTGGTCGTGATATCAAATAGTGATATAGATTATATAGAGTATATACTGTATCTACTGAATTGCTGTGTTGCAGGGTTGACGGATGGCTGCGCTGCACCCGTACATCGTGGCGGCGGTGTGCGCCCTGACCTGGTGTAGCTCGGTGTCTGCCTACTACGACCAGGGTGCTTCCTCACTACAGCAGCTGCCCGGGGTTCCAGCTCCAGACTCCGAGACTGCATCTTACCTCATCCCTCGCCTGGCGCACAAGTACCGACCCCCCACGGGTGACTGGATCGACGTCTCTGACCCCAGGCTCTATCTACTCACTGAGAACGAGAGTGAAGAGGCACAAGTGAGCTCTTTAATAAAAAACAGTTAGAGATATGATTCAGTTGGAGAAAACCAACAAAACATTAAGTATATAACCGTATACAACAGTAATGTGAAAATAACTATTTTTTACCACAAGGAAACTGAAAAACTAAAAATAGACAGGACAATAGTTTAAAACAAGATTTATATCACATGCGCTTACTGCACAACGTGTAGTAAAGTAAAACTTTCCCATGGTTCGTAGATTCGACCAATTACCCAAAATATAACTAATTTACAGCATTTAGAAGGACAGAATGCGCCAGGAACTGTGTTGATGTATGAGTTGTGTGTGTAGGGAGGAGGGCGCAGGCTGAAGAGGACCGGGCTTGGTGGAGGGCCATCCTTGTCTATTGTCAACCCACTGGACGTGCTGCGACAGCGACTGCTCTTGGAGATAGCGCGGCGCCGCATGCGTCAGTCTGAGGAGAAGATACAAGCAAACCGTGAGTGGCTCAAGACTATCGGCAAACGATCTATCCCGGACCAACAAGACAGCTTGGAGAACACTGCTAACAGGTGAGTGTTTTTTCTCCCGCTAAAGAGAATGACACGCCGTAGAAAGGTACGGTTTGAAGTTTTTTGCTTCCCATCACCTCCTGAGGCATATGCCGAAACTTAATATATGTATACAGTATATATATATAGTTCGTAAACCAGTTCTAATTGGATCAGCCATTTTAAAACTGATCCTGGTGGCCATTCAAAGTTTTGTTTTGCCTATACAACTTTAGTTATACCATAAATGAATACAAAACTCACCCTGTATAGAAGAGTTTCAATCGATCAAAAACAACTCTGATTTATGTAGAGCTTACCGTTATCAAGTTATTTCATTTTAATTATTTAGTCTGTTAATAATTTCTCCCCTTTGACATTCAGAGCACTGGGCAGACATTAGTTTTAACTAATTTCTAAACTAGCTGTTAAATAAATTTACTAGCCTAGGTTGCCTAGGATACAGAAAGTAAACAACTTTCTTATGTCAAAACAAATACAACTATTAACAGCTGTTGTTTGTTTACAATACAAAACCATAGAGTAAATACATGAGGCAAATCTTAAAAATAAATTGTAAAATTGCTAATAGTGAATAAAAGAATTTCGTCTAGTTGAAAATATATAAATAAAAACTGTTCTGTTTATTGGAAATTGGCTAAGATTCACTGTAGCGCTTGTGGCTAAGTGTCGGCTATGTTCTTTAGTCAGTTATAGTTTGTATCTCGTTTTTCTTGTAGAAGCTAGTAGACATAATACAACCAACAAGATAAAATATTTAACTAGTTTGTTATTTTCAACAAAACTATTTCCGTAAGTCTCCTGTAGATTATTCCGAATAGTAGTCTCTAAGCAATGTGTTTCATAAT
Source organism: Matsumurasca onukii (assembly GCA_018831715.1). Lineage (NCBI taxonomy): Eukaryota > Metazoa > Arthropoda > Insecta > Hemiptera > Cicadellidae > Matsumurasca > Matsumurasca onukii. Next base: position 51,717,522 of record CM032059.1, on the reverse strand, counting down.
TGTGTTGAATATTTAAAGGCATTACTTTCTAGGCTTTCGGTGTCAGACCGCGTCAGTGGACTAATTTCTAACTTCTGACGCGGTCTGACACCGAAAGCCTAGAAAGTAATGATGACTCCGGCCGCTCAAGCCTACGCATTAAGATTTAAAGGCATTGTTCTTGAGGCTGAATAAAGCTAGAATACCGTATTTACATCTGTATAGATAATACCTACTTTACTTTAGAGTTCGAGTACATTTCGGGTAGAAACAATAAGGTGTATATTAAGCGTGGGTGTAAATTAAGGTACAGTATATATTTTTGTCAGGGTAATGAGCGCTGCCGTCTCTCGCCGTCCTTGCCCCCTACGGCTCCACATGCTCGAGCTTTTCTGGTTTCAATGACTTTAATGTGACCAAATGTGTGATTTTTGAGAACAAATGATCTTACGCTTGCTCACAGTGGCTCTACTTGAGACTATCTAAAAAAATCCCTCGCACTACAACTTGGGCTACTACAACTATGTTGATTATGCGCAATCTACTTAGCATAATATTATCTTTGTTACTATTATGTTCACATTGTGTATGTTAGGTTGATGGAGCAGCAGCGGGAGCAGGAGCAGCGTAGTGCAGCAGGGGAGCTCACAGTACCTCGCTGGTCGAGCTCGTAGACACCCTTCCCCTCCCCACCTTGCAGTTTACCCCATGCTGGTGAGTTCACAACTATCTCCTAGGGATCTGGACATCAACTTAATTGTAAATTGTAAATGCTGTCATTTTAAAGTAGTTTTCCCCTTCAGCCGTGATATCTTTATGTGCAGCACTTTTTTTGACAGTTGGTTGTATTGGTTACAGGCCTGCCAACCGTCCACTGGAGCAGGGATACCAACTGTCAATGTTGGCTGTGACACTATCGAACAGATTTCTTCAGGACTGGTTGCCAGCTTCTTGAACTAGTAATTTTGCCTCCTTTGTTGAAGTTATTTTCATTTTTAATTGCAGTAAGAAATCATTGAAATAATAAAGATTAATGATAACTTCAAGAAAAAAGACAGCATTAAACTTTCAAGAAGCTGGCAACCACAGCCAATGAGAACATCGACAGTTCGCATCCTTGCTCCAATGGACGGTTGGCAGCCCTGTGACCAGTAGAATAGCAGACAACAAACATCTAAGTTTCAGCCAATTAGTGACTGATAATGGTGCTCCTTAGCGAGACCGAAATATGTCAAGCTAATTGAAATGATGTTTGACACGGTGTGAGCCAAAAAGACTAGGTTATACACTTATACTACACTATTTACCAAATCTTCAAATCTGTGATCAATGCCGACCGAGTGTGGGTTAAACTCAGTGAACAAGTGTTCCATTTCCGTTCAAATCCTTTGTATAAACTCAATGGCAATTATGTTGAAGGCAGAGATAATGTAACTACAAACAGTATAATAACTTGATGACAGTTACACCTGTTTCTTAGTAGTAAGAAGATTAGAGAACTAGTGGTTTTGTGAGTAATTCAATTAAAGCTGTCTTGAAATGGAAATGAAAAGGAGTCGGAATAGAAAATCAGTTTAAGGAACTCATTTCAAGTTTTCAAATTATGTTCCGTTTGACTTTTAGATTGGCAGTTGAAAGATATTTTGTGTTCAGCCTGTAAATACAATATTTCGTCTGCATGTGATGAAATTAATGAAACTGAAAGGGGTAGTTTTTCAGTGTTTTATTAAAACTGATAACGACAATACGGAAACTATTTGTCTATTTGTTAGTTTGACAAAAAAAACGATACATAATATTTTCTATATAAAACTTATTTGTAGCTTTTACAACTGATAGCTAAGTTAGCTACTTTATAATAATTTTTAATACAGTTACTAATACTTTTCAAATAACCATGTAAATTTATGTTTGACAGCTTCTATTGAATAAGGAGTCTTGTCAAAATGTATGTACCATCAACCATGTACAGTTCGTTAGGTATAGATTGGCCTGTGGCCTTGAGATTTCCTGTTGGCCGCTTATGACCCTTTAGCCCATCTCATCGGCCATGCTAAACCTGACGAACTACGAGTATACCATGTGCCATAGAGTTGACTAAATAGTATTATTTACTTATTTGTGTACTTTCTTGTCCTTCACGTACTCATTGAAGCTTTACTTGTTGCAGGAGAAGTCTCACCGCCCCCACCTCAGCATTTCATACGTTTATTTGTATCTGTAAATTAGCTTAATATTGTAAGTAGTGTTAATGTAAATTTATTGATCAACTTATTTGTATTTATAGAGTAAGATTTAACAGACGCTTCTCATCCAATCCTATCTATGGGTATTTTCATAGCTGTGCTAAATGATAAAATAAATATAAAGTACTTATTTTATAGGTTCCTTTATTGATGGATATGATATGACATAATATTTTTCTGTATTTCGTACTTTATTTTATGTGATATTGTAAAAAGATTGTACCTGGTGAAATAAAGTGTTTGAAGTAAAATTTTATTTCAAACAAATTATTTTGTATTTAATAGCCCTGTCCTCAACCTTGGTTTATTTGATGATATTTCAATTATGATAATTTATCATACGTCTAAAAGCTCTTGAGTGAATTTAGTCTGTCCTATCAGAAGTTATAAGGGTGAAATAAATTATAATATATTTAATAACTACAAGTTTTTACACGTTGGTGTCGTATGATAAAGAAGTTTCCTTAAAAAATCTATCGAAAAAGACAGTATTATGAAACTATGAAACTTGAGGATAGAAATATAAAACCGGAATTCTTTATGCCATTTTGAAGAAGTATTGTAGACACAAAGTTTTATTATAATATAAACTAACTATAGATCTTAATTTGTATAAACGCTAAACAGCTAACTATAATTATACGTGAACTACACTATCACGTACACTAAACCGTCAAGCCGTTAAAACAAAACAAGTGCACTTTGACCTCTATTAAATAAAACAATTTACGATTATGCAATTAAATCAGTTTTATAAGTTTAGGCTAACTAAAATTAAAGTAATCAAATGATTATACTGAAAGTGGCATAGATGGATTGGCAGGAGCAGCTTACACTGACAAACAGATCCTACAATCTTGTATCACTAATAACCTGACTTATACTGTCATTCTTCGTTCGTGTGTACTTCAAGTAGATTTTGTCATTTATATTGGAAAGGTTAAGAAGGGGTTACACTCTAGGATACTTACCAAAGTGTAAGCCTCTTCCTCACCTACTTTTAAACTATTTGAACTTGTTTAAATATTTTCATACAAGAACTTACCATGACGACATCTGGTAAATTAAGCTAAAACTTTGTTTACATAGGCACACTCGGTCATGGGGCATGTCAAACTAAAGGGCACTGAGAATAAAACTTATGTTTACCTTCATTCAAATGTTAGCTTCATTTGATTACTAATTCTACCAAAAACCAGGCCGACACGCAGCTAATCTAGGTCTCAGGTTGACCTCCAGTGTGACCACGGGCGTTACGAGGCCGTCCGCTACGCTCGCAGCCTCGCTTCGGCTTTCGGCCTCATTTTTGCCACCATTTTGAAACGACTGTACGGAGTTTCAGACTTTTTTTATATATTGATGTTTATTTAAAATTTCATCAAAATCTGACGTAGTTTGCAGTTTTCAGATCTTTTAAACCCTTTTTTTTAGGAAAGTCTCCCCAGGGGAGTTCCGGTAGTCTGATTTTGCTGGCTAACGAACTTGACCGAGATATTTACAAAATGAACATTTGTACCAAATTTAGTGGAAAAGGACAAAAGGTGACTTGTCGAGATTATACACATATTTTCATATACACAAAGTGTGAAAAGATTCTCAGAACGTGTCCTGGGGGTCTGATCCGTGTTTATTTCATGGTACACGCATGACCCGAGTCTTGCCATGCTGGCGGCATGAATATCTTATTTTTCCAAGTTCGATAATTATGGACCTAAGTGTGTAGCAAAAGCCGATGGTCGAAATAGTCTATAACGTTTTCTCTTTTAAATATGTGTAAATTGAAATAACGCATTAAAGCTGGTGCACATTATAGATCGTAAAGTGTCATACGAATTGGTTTACAAACGTTAAACTCCATCATTACGTGTATCTTATTGTTTTACTGATTAATTTGATATACCACACGATTAGGCTCATTAATCTTAAAAATTAAGGTAGTAACCTAATTTCCTCAAATAAAAATCTTTAAATTAGAAAAGTTAGAACAAAATTTACTATAAGTTAAGGCAAAAAAGTATGCCCAAATGTTTGAAAAACTATCATGTATAAATTGTACATGCCATCATAACTAGATACCAAAAACATTATTTGCCATAAAAAATTGACTACTTACCTGAAGGGGTTGAAATTGCCTGTATACTCGTATTATATTCCGAACTATTAATTTTCCTTTAACAGGACGTTAATTTTAATTTTACTCATTCATCAAGGTAAAATCAACTAATTTCTAAGCAAATCAACCCTTATAATGTTGATAGCTTATAGCTCTCTTGATTAAGGTATGGTGTATCTGTAAATTTTAAGTTAAAACCAATTAAGATTAGCTGTTATTAAAACTCCATAATGAGTAAAGTGTAAGTAAAAAACGAAAAAAATTGAATATGTCAAAATGTTTCACTCTGTGAAGTTAAATTCTAAGCAATTATTTTGAGAGTGAAGCTTTCTTGTTTCTCCGCCAGAGTTTGTGGCCTCATTTTCTCAGGCTCTCTCTAGACACTTACTTATGTAAATGTGTACATCACATCTCCACAAAGTCGGCAAACTTTAAACTCTGGCTCGACTCTAAAGGCTTTGTACTTACAAACTGCACCATGGCTTTATGTTTCTACTTCTACGAGTTCTACAATAATTGGTATTGACAGTTGGTATTGTGTGGAATAAGGCACTTCAGAACAGTAACTAAAATTTAACATTTTACACGGTATTTTAAAGATATAATTCTCTGTACGTAAATCTAAGCTTCAATCGTATCAAAACTGTTTGGTTTTTTTATTTGACAAGTAAAAGGGAAAGGAGTGTACAGTTTTCTGGTTTGGTTCATTCTTGAGATGTAGGCACTGTACGTAACAAAATCCCATGATTGTTAATAAATTAACAGATTTGAGGGACATGAAATAACTGAACAGAGATAAAAATAGTGAACGTTTTACAATAATCATGCGACATTCAGTTCTAGTATTATTTAAACCTTATTGAACAAATTCTTAGCACATTCTGTAGCCAAACACTCTTATAACAATTATTATACTAGCTGCATGGAGCTCATGCCAACGGTGCTTAAGCGCTTAGCTGAGTGTCACCCTGGTACTCAAACTAAAACAGTTATTAATTTAAGATATTATACTACTGTACAAAATAGTTTTAAAAGCCAGTGTGTTTATAAAAAAACTTGATCGATTTTAGCTTTTTCTCACTTATTCTGTGTTATAGATATAAAGACTAGTTTTCATAATGTGATAGGAAAACTCAAGATATTTCATAATCAGCAGATATTTTATAAGCAGAACCCTCGTCTATTGTTGTTTGATGAACAAAAACTACAGTAACGGTTAGCGATGTGAAAAAAGGCGCAGTATGTGAAGTGCGCTGTTCAGCGCAGATTTAGAAGATTTAACACACATCCTCCTTAGGAACACGGTCAAGGCATGGTATGAAAAATTTATAAATTATGGAAGCGTAGAAAACATTTAAGAAATTCAACAATCATTTCGTGACAATCCAAGACAATCAACGAGATCTGCAGCTCTTGAGTTGAGTATCAAGCATTCCACTCTATATAAAGTTTTGAAAAGCGGTTGCGTTTTCGGACTTACATGTTACAGATAGTTCAAAAGATTACACGACAAGACTGAGCCAGCGAGTTTTTCAGTTTAGAAACTAAAAGTTGGACAATACTTGACCGGTAAGAAACTAAAAATAACTTCTTTAACAGAATTAATTATTAGATAAATATACTTTTCATGTGTCAGGTAATAAAGTAAACATGCATAATGTTAGGAATTTGGGATCTGAAAAGTGCATTTTTACCAGGATAATACTATAGATAGTGATGAGAAGTTGAATGTTATGTGTTTGATGTTATCTTGTAACAGATTGGTCGGCCTTTAACTTTTTTACCGAAAAAATGTCAACGGAAACATTCTTTTGTGGATATATTGGAAACCATTTTTTTATTGAGAAAATCTAGAGCCAAACATTGTGTTCAATTTGAATGGCGCTCCCCCTTATTGGAGACACGTTTTCGTAATTGTATTGACGAAAATTTCCCAAATCGTTATATTGGCCGTAGTGGGTCCATACTCATACCTTGGCCACCGAGGTCACCAGAATTGCTTTTGCGATGTTTTGTTTGGGGGTTTTGTAAAGAATCGGGTTCATAATAAAGTCAACGGCATTGACAAAATGAATATAAAGATCAGAAAAGGTTTGGACTGATCTAGAACACAGATTAGCACGTTTTAAAACTAATGATAAAAAATTAGTTTAAATTATAGTGGTGAGAAATTTATCTGTATGATTTTATTATTTATATCATCATAAACTTAAGACAATTGTGTTTAGTTTAGCGGTAATTTGAATAAAAATTTAATTTAAACTAAAGTTCTGAGTTATGGCTGTTTGAAATAGATCCGTTGTTTTATAAACACCCTGTGTACAAAATTACAAATACTCTATCTTTTAATATCCCAAATATAATGAATAAAAGTGAAATGATAACAGAATGCAATATGTAAACAATAATTGGTCTGGTTATTTAAAATTACAAATTGAAAGGTTTGCATAGTAATTTTGTGGATATCAGTAAAGTTATTATAAATAATTTGAAATTCTAAACGTTAGGAAATAACTGCGGCGTTGTTATTATAATCAATGCAACTGGAAAGCGTTTAACTTATGAAAACGCAACGTTTAATTATCAGTATTTAAATAAATGAATAACTCTTCGATTCATTAAACATATCGATGAATTCAGTTTTCAAAAACATTCAGCACAACTTCTGTCCTGCGACTACGCTTAGCAAACCGGACAATGTTGTTCCTTTTTGTACCTGTAGCTTAAAACGTACTTTGTCTTTGCTAACTTAAAACGTGTATAAGCATTATTAATATTATAAACATTATTAATATAAGCACTGTGCTTAACGTTAGAGCTTAAAGAATCAAAATACTCATGTATTTGCAAAATAATGCGAAAATTAACATAACCATGTACAGTATATGACAAACTGTAGCTATTTTAAAACGGATAGGCTTATATAGGGGTTTTAACGCAACCCAACTTTCAAACTTTAGTAAGTCATTTTATACGAACGCTATAAGGTCGTAAATTGTACCATTGGTTTGTTCACTTCAATATCTGTCAGGTGGTATGTACTTTTGCAGTAATATAGTGGTTTTAATTTGCTAAATTGATGTCATTGTAAAATAAACGCAATCACGGTGTTTAGCAAAGATCAAACAGTGCTTATTGTTGAAGAACTCTTAAGAAGAAGATAATTTCTTTTTGTCAAGAGGAATTTGATGTCAAGTTTACAGGTGTGACTATTCCAAACAAATCTAAAATTCACAGATTTGTAAAGAAAGTTTAACAAAATAGGTTATGTAGAGAACGGAAAACATAACAGAGGGCGGACTGTACTGAATGAAGAGATGACGGACAATGTTAAGGTTGGATTAGAAAATTCTCCTAAAAAATCTTTCAAAATTTTGAAACAACAAAAGCAGACAGCCCACTAGCACCTAGATACTTGATCTTAAACGCATCTTGACAAAAAATATTATCTTTCTCTTAAGTGTTCTTCAACAATAAGCACTCTTTGATCTTTGCTAAAAGCCATGATTGCGTTTATTTTACAATAACATAAAATTAGCCAATCAAAACTTCTATATTACTGCAACAATACATACCGTCTGATAGATATTGAAGTAAACAAACCAATGATACAAATTACGACCTTATAGCGCTCGTAAAGAATGACTTACTAAAGTTTGAAAGTTGGGTTGCGTTTTAAAAAAAACACCCTGTATTTAAACATTAAAAGGACCGTAATAATTGTAATAAACATGGATACTCTATGACCATTTTACGCTGCAACGTAGTGTTCGTCCACATCTTTGCTAAGTGCAATCTGTATATAATTTGTTATCTAAGTGAGACTATCAATGAAAGAACTACCGCATGATCTAACTTAATATATTTTCAAAGTGGTATTTTTGCCATTATACCTTGACTAGTGAGGTGTACAAATAAACGTTAAAATAAAGGCTCTAAATCATTTTAGAGTCTGTAACTGAATTGGCTCTAAACTTATTTTCAATACCTTTGTGTCAGTAGATAGGCAATACAATTTGTTTTGGACACGTAATACTGTACATAGCGTTACTTTGAAGGCCTCACTGTTACTCTTCTAATTAAAGTGTAATTCCAAATAGCACCTAAAACACTATAAAATAGCCAAACGCGTAATACATTACAACATTTATAATGTCAAAATACGTGTTGAAAAAAATATTTTTTGTTTCATATTTTTTTCTTTAAGGACTTTAAAAGTTATAAAATAGTTTAAGCGTAAGAAAAGAACTGTCGATAACAATGTTGTTACCTTTGATTTTCGCCTTCTCGATACAGAGAATACGGTAAATAATATGTCGAAATTTGGCCCGTTACTGTTCAGATAGCATGCAAGGTTAGTATAGAGAACCTTGGATAGCATGTACTGATAAGATGGTTTAACCTCGACGTTGTATACCTATATCTTGGAAGTCGCCTTGTCCACTTAACTGTGCCCAAGGATTGTGCATGGGATTGTGGTGGAAGGGGGTCAGTCGTGTGTAACGTAGTTAACTCTAACTACACAGAATGACCCAGGTATATTAAACAACAGCTGTTTGTCTTTTGAAATTGTTTGGTCGTAATCCTTCTAACTCTCTCTCGCACATTTGTCTGACGCTTTTCTGACAAAACTCATTTAAAACTGGCATTATCTCTAGAACAACTGAACACTCCAAGTTTTAAAGTGTTCATAAGGTAAACAACACATTTGTTTCCTTATTATCATTTCATCAACCATTTTGTATAGATCTAGTAACAGTAATTTTATTGGAATTTCAAAATAGCAAAAAAGAACACAAATAATCCAATATTTAAATTTTATATTTAGCCCAAATATAAAATTTAATGATTGGATTATTTGTGGTAATTTCATGCTATTTCCTTTTGTATAGAATTCAGAAAGAATCTATGAAAACGCCCTATTTCAAATAAACGTTATACAAATACTTTAAATGAGAAACTATTAAAAATATATAGGATATAGGCCTACTGCAACATTTAAACTGGAGGCTTTTCTGTATTTTAGCGTTAAAAATACATAATTATCGAGTAGCCAAAAGGATGCTTTTTGAAATGACTTGTTTACTAAAGCCCCGTTTCCATTACTACAAATTTGTCACGCGAATTGTGCCGGGGACTTGACTTAATGGACACGTAGTTTAAGACAACATTACAAAAGCAACTACGCATATAAAGGTACTGTAAGGTACGTTTTATGATTAAGTGCCTACTTTTGGATAAGGTGATTCAAAAATCGTGTCCACATTTTGGAAAAGTTATCGTAACTACCGAATAATCTTGTTATTCAACATTTTTACCTCGTTAATAGAACCTTCCTTTTGTAGGAACAGATTTACCATTTATTATGTTAACAGTTACAGTTTCAGCCATTCCTGCACTACGAGGTTATGTATAAAAGAACGGTATCTTGTATAGTTTTTTTTTAGATATCTGCTCTCAAAAGTGTGTAATTTTGAAAAAAGTATTCTTGCCTCATATAGTTTGCTATGTTTGATAAGGTAGCTCTTGAACGATTCATCTAAAGAATAAACTCCGGCCATAATAGGGTTGTAGGAAACTAAATCTCCACCAACTACTATGTACTGCTTTGCTCTTTTGTACCCATTTTCCTTCGAATTTTGAGAATTTCCAATATTGGGCCTGAAATATAAAGATTTGCGACATTTGTTGACTATTGAATCTTTTAATTTTCACCGTTTCCTAGCAATGTTTTTTTCCAAATTACAGACTTTTAAGAGTTGATAAATTATCTCGAAAACTATTCAAGATATTGGAGTCTGGAAAACTTTAAGTACAAGACTTGTAGCAAACTTTATCAGCTTTCATGTTATGTTTACGTTGTTATAACGCATATTTTTTGAAATATACCTGAAAATGGCGGTACCTTTAAACACCCTCTCCTCCACCAGCTCAAAGGCTAAGGGCAGGGACTTTTGATGTATGTTCACCTCCTAATAAGTCCAGAAAAAGTACCGAAGTCAAAAGCTGTATTACACACATTTCCCTCTTTACCTTTTCGTTGCCTGAACTAGATGTATAGAGACATTTTTAGACTAGTTTAATCCAATATAATCCCAATTAAGTTAGAAATATCAATCGGCCATCTTCAAGCAGTTTGATGACATTTACTAATAAGTAAAATATCATTATTTTATCCATATAACAACAGTATTGCCTCTATTTACCTATTTACTCTATTACCTCTATTTCACTAGCAATCTAGTAGGGTAGACTGTATTTGGAATATACTCGTATTTACATGTTAAAAACATGACGCAACATCACACAAATTATCAAGTTAAAATAAAGCGGCCACCTTGCACCGAACTTCAATCAGGAATTGCAACGATGTCTAAGAACTACATAATCAATTTTGATTCAACAAACTTTACTCAAGTTAGAATATTCAAAGCACGTAAACTGATTGAGTGAATTATTGCTTAACTGATTTCACAGACGATAGCAGTATTCAGGCAATCTAAATTGTTTATTGATTTCAACGTTTGAATATAATGAGTTGTGAAACCTTGTCATTACGAGTTTTGTGGACTTTTCCTTCAGTCTATAATAACATTTTAATATAACTGCTGCAAATATTTTTTCTATACCTCTTTGAGTGGGCGTCAAAACCATATTATACAATCATGCACGTTCCTTGCCAATACAATTGCTGAAGTCACAACTTAAAGGTTATAAAATATCTCATAAGCTTAGAACTATAACATGTTTAATAAGAGACATTCGCAGGCTACGTCTGTTAATGAAAGATTGGAAATTTTAAATTACAATATATTTCGATACCTAAATTCTGGTCTCTTCATCGTCAAAACTAACATGTTTCAGGTTTCAGGTTTGCCTGGATGTTGTACTACTATACAACAAGTTTCAATATGTTCTTATTTCTAAAGCCGGTAGTTTGAATTCGAATATAGAATCGACATAGAGCTCAAATTGCTAAAATATAGATGGTTTAGTCATATTTGGATTTTAAAACATTTAGCCCATGAAAACGTTGTACAGGGTGTCCCATAAATAAGGTGACAAACTTCACTTCAAATAATGATTTTATAGGTAAACAAAAATAAAGAATAACCTATTCCTAAAACGCTTCAGTTACTCACTAGCTGTCATTTTAATTTGTTTACAGATTAGTTTTTCAACTCTGGTACCTCTATACTCGTATCAGTTTGTTTGAACTTAGTACGCTTTTTGTTTAGTCCATAACCTTACCAATGCGATTTCTTATTTTTTGATGAGAATCTGCTTCTGTATCTTCATAGATCAAACAAAAATAGTTTGTGAAAAAGTAAAATAATTGCGACTTTCGGGTAAAAATGTTTAGGACAGATGTTACTATCGACTTTTACTTTAATTTGACCAGAAAATCATTCCTTAAAGTTTAACATCCTGTATACTAAAGGAGCCGAAACCAAAGGTATACTTCTTAACATTTCTGGTTGAAAAGAGACCATTTGTTGTTTAAATTGGAAGAATGTAAAAGCGTTGGTTGAGCAGAAACTCGACAAGTGATGTAAACACCGCTCGCACGTTTCAAGATGAATTTGGCCAATTGTCGGTGTGAAGTTTAATGAGTTGGAGCTGAAGTTGGTTCTGTCGGTAAGTTCTCTTGTCTCCCGAGGCTGCCATATTCTCCAATCATAATTTACTTGGGAAGCTGCTCTGGTATGTATTGTGATAAATAATAAATCCAGCGGTTCTAGTATTGATTATTTTTACATTACTCGTACCTATCTGAAAGCTGTTCTTTTTTTAACACTTACTGCAACTTTAAATGTGAGAAATTATGAGTCTCTGATCTCTCATGAATAACTCCTGATGACCCTACGGAGTTGGGTTCGGACTGCGTTAGGAAATTCTTAATAATACATTAGTAATATGTGCTTCCTAAATGTAAGATTATATTTTGTGAAGAATAGGCTTACTGCTTATGTAACCATTGCATATTTTGTAAAGAAAGAGGGATAAAGAAAATTATTATTTTTATTTATTTAACAATACGATTTTCTTCTCTGCAGTAAACGTTAAAAATCGCGAATCAGGTAGAAAATATATTGTTTAATCTCTGGTTGTATCATTTAAATGTTTTACTTACGCTTGGATAGACATTAAAGAAACAGTCTAGTGTACTTTCTCAAGTCTCAGTTCTAATATCCTACCTACCTATTACATTTTTGTGTGTAATAGATATACTCGTATAGGCCTATAATAAATTTTGTCTTTATTCTTCAGTGTTTAAATTTCAAAACTGGTACTTTAAAAGTGAACGAGTAAAACTTGAGAATCGATGTCATCAAACAGGAAAACGAGTACTGGCTGTAATTTCTCGACAGTGGATTTTATTTTACTTGACACTTTTCATACAAACAAGTGATGAGAACTAAAGCGAGCAAGTGAGTGGATGAAATGTTTGCTGGTGACATAAATATTGACAAGCCAGAAAAATCAAGTGGGAAACTTGAAAATATTTTGTTTTATCACTTGTCTCCATGACATGTTACCTCTTGTGGGTATTTGTACAACTAAAGTTTATTTTAATAACAGAAGTGTTTTTTAATTAGTACACAGAAAACTGTTACGGCATAACTTTTTTTCGTTTGAACCTCTTTTTTTAATTGAACTTTTGAGAGTTAAAATTGGTTTGTGTTTGAAGAACAAGTATTTTAAATATTCATAACTCTTCAAACGCTTCCTGAAGGCGTTTGTTTTCCTTGAAGCAATTTGTGTAATACAAGGATCGGACATACTACAAATAATTTATATTTTACTTATTTATCGATATTAGGCTACGTTTTCAATATATAACACTTTATTGGAAACTCTATTGATTTTTAGTGTTGTTTGGAAACATTAGTATAGAAATAAATAATGTTTTCTAAGGGTTATCGTGTTTAAAACTACACAGAGTTTTGAGAGGTACTGAAACTTGGCCTAAATCATATTCTAATCCTTAAAATTATATTAGAATTTGATAATTACGTACAAAGTTTCAATTGGTAACGAAACAGGTTTTCGTACCTCTCGCGAAGCGTTATGTAGTTAACACAATAAATGGTTACTTCTATTTTAAAGATATAACCGACATAATTAACTTTCGACAGTTTTACAAATATAAGTACAAACAAATGTAGTATCGCTAATTGTAACTCTAGTTTGCTACGCTCACAGCCTATTTTCGGCGTTCGGCACCAGCCTTGCGTCCTGTATTACCGCGGGCGTTAAGGGGTTGTTCCCTATACCCAGCTCATAGCATTTCATGCTCTTTTACATCAAGTTTTACTACATATCATAAGGGGAAGCGCGTTTCAAATGACATTAAAATAGAACGAATTATTCCGCTGTTACAGCGAAAAACCACTTAGTCACCATTTACAAATAAAATTACCAGATTTTTCTGTTTATATTTTTTAGTATAGTAATTTTTTGTTTTGTCATGGACAACATTAAAATAAATTTGTATTTAAAATGTCATACAAATATAAATTTTTTAGATAATCAAATCCTTTTTTTAATTTCTTCTTAAAAGGGGACTTCCGGTAATCCAATTTTGCTGGATAACAAAGGTGACCGAGATAATTACAAAAGAGACATGTGTTGTATGAAAATCGCACAAAAATGCGATTTGTACAGATGATATACATATGAATGTAGTTTAGAATAAATGCTCAAAAGTGCCGGGCGAGAATGCTATCAAGTACACGATTTGACTCATCTATTTGTGTATTCAAGTATATAATCAAATAATCAGTGTTTAGAATTACTTAAATTAAATGTTTATTGAAAACGTGCGCCTTTCAATGGCGACTTTAAATCAACAAGTTGGAAATATTACAAACAAAATTTATATACTATGTCAAACGAGTCGTTTGGAACGACTTATTATATATTCTTATTTATATAAACGCCAAATCGCTAATTTATTACTAAAGAAATTTGAAGACTAAATTTGTGGACCAAGATTCGAACCCGGATTTCGCAAATCCGCTAAAACTATTATCTATAAAACTGTATAGTCTATACTCTATGAAATAATTGAACATAGTAGCCAGGTCTAAAGATTTGTATATTTTCCAATTCTTTCATCTGTAAAGTACAATCATAATCTTGGCGCGTACAAAAAAAATAAATAAGGCTTAAACCGGGGTTTAATTTAATTCTTTTGTACATTAATTCTGTTATACCAAAGTGAGGCATTGTGTTATAATTAAATAAAATTATTTTTATACAAATTTTGAAAATAGGTAAACGTACTTATTAAATGGCATTAATATTTTAATATAAGATTGAATAGAATATCCAGTAAATTTGGTGTTTTTAATTCACAGTTAAGCCGAGACTCGTCGAGTCGGTGGAAAGTCCTCAGCCGCTCATCACCTCTTTAATTAAATCTCCTCTTGAATTGCTTCAACTTATTCCAGCTTTATTTTTATCTCGCCACATCAAAGAAGATTTGAAATGTTCCAGTTATAAACATCCTTATTCTTTGCATAATGTTCAGTCATTATTGTAAATGTTTCAAAATAAAACTAATTAAAGCCATGAATTTGCGAGCTGTTACAAGAAATGTTGAAGTTATAAGCTATATACTAACTCTTTCATAGGTGTAAAGAAAATTCACAATATTGTGTGGTTTACTCGCTGAGTTACAAACGCACAGCATTCATCTCAATTATTACGATCTACAGTCATGAATCATCATTTGCAATGTTTTACCTCTGAGACAAACCAAAGCACAAAAACGTACACTGTACGTCTTGTTAACTTGCTATAACTAATGAGAACTTATTGGAACAAATATCGCCTAAACGCTTGAACACCTCAATGACCTGTGGTAAAAATAAATGGCTTAGAAATGTCTCTGACAAGGTATATCTAGTATTTGTGTGAGTGTTTTAACTTTAAGTACGTTTGGTTTAACCAAGGTATGACTTGGAAACACCAACACTAGTGTTGCCTTGGTTTAACAAAAGAAATTATGTATTAATAGCAGAATCAGAAACATACCAACATTTGCGGCTTAAATGATGAAATAATTGAAGTAAGGGCGGCAGAAGATGAACATCTGAAGCGTTGTTCTGTATAATTGACGTACAAAATATAATCAATCATAATCAAAAAGGCAATACATTATAGTTTTAAACACGTATTAACTGTAATTATTATGCGGTGAAATACCATGAAACTCCAAGACACGTTTATCGAAACGGAACGAAATGAATTGAAATGAAAAAGTCTTTATTTACGTGGCAAAGTTAGGACTTTATAGTCCTAGTTTCGATCGGCAACTCATATTATTTTAGTCACCAGCATGGTTTTGACAGGACGGCTTCGAGGTTACCATGGCGAGCTTACATTGATGTTATGGGTTTTTAAAGTCAATGGAGCATATTTCGAAAATAGCGATTCCGTAAGGCAAAGACTTTTTCACCACAATTTCTTATTCCGCGTCACGACCCTGTTTCTAGGACAAACAATAATTGGTTTAGCAATTGGACGAAAGTGGTAGTAGCCTACACGTAAAGCTGAAAATTATGAACGACGCAGGTCGGTGACCACGCTTGTACGACGTTTTTCTTAGGAACAAGGTCGTAATGCGGAATAAGAAAATGCTGGCGAAAACGCCTTTGCGTTACAAATCGCGGAATCAATAAATATTTTTGAAATAGGCCTGTGTTCGCCAAACCATGATTGTGACTAAAAATGACATGAGTGACCGATCAAGACCACACAATAATGTTTTCCTTTCCCCCACCACAGCCCGAGTACTACGCGAATCAATCTGCTCAGTCCGTCCTGCCGCACCCAGTATTAATAGCTTTGATTTGTATATTTAAAGTCAATGTTAATAGGTAGCCGGATAGAGTAAGCGCGGGTCCAACTCTTGGTCCGCGTGTAACATGGAATGAGCATTGCAAATGCAAGCTAGTATATGTATTTAAATGTAAACAGGCTTCTCTAGAAGTGCAGAACTATTGAAACTGCTACACAAACACACTAAAACGTATTGCACTTACAAAAGTAATGTGTGTTGTACAATTTGATTTTTATAACTTTGATCGTAGACTTTAAATATTTATTTGTAAATATTTTGTTCACTTTTATGATTAAACCATTATTTGTTATATTAAATGTAAACTATCAACGGCTCTAAGCTTTCAAAGAAAACTTTTCACATTTTAGTATATTTACCTAGGTACTCAATTTGTATGTTTTGCGTTGTGAGTTGTTGTCCGGCCACTGTCACGAGAAATCGCTTGATCTTTTTGCTGTCTTTTGTCATACCTAGTTGTCTGCTAGTGATTAGTGAATTTAGTGATACACTGTCATTTCAAACAATGGCCGCTGGTACTGTACAAATGTCACTTATCCTTAATTTCAGCTTCGTCGCTGTTTAAATATATATATTCTTGACGTTTGGCCGTTGTTGGCATAACGCGCAATTAAGTACAAGACTAAACACTTGAAAAGTGATTGATCAGCAAAGATATACTAAAACCTTGCATCGTTAATGGCTGAAAGTACATTACTCAGGTAAGAGTAATCCTTATTAGTCAAGTTATTAATATACAATAATTATGGTGGAATTATATAGTTTTAGTTCGTCTAAATAAAGAACACTTACCTTCGTCCTATCCGTACTTTTAAATTGGACTCTTGTGGTTCTGCCTATATCTTATTAACACATTAAAACTTGCGTAGACTTAGGCTGCATAAAATAAATGTTAGGCTATTGTGAAATAGTCTTCTTACCTTTAGAGTCCAGACATCTTTGTCCATTTGAAATCCTAGGTCTACATGTATTAAAGACTAAAACGATTTAATGCACCTAATGAATACAATAATCAACAATCATTTTATTTCCACTTGTGTAACCAGTAGGTGACAGCATCATTAATTTTAATGTTAGTAATCTAACTATGCATGTTATTATGCATAAGCCTGATATCAAACAGCCTGGTTGTAAATTAATCAAATCTTGTAAGTGACAAAAACGTTAGGTTTAACTATAATCAAAGCCTGCGTCCGTGGCTCAGTGGGTAGAGTCACGGCTTGCAAAGCGCAAGGTCGTGGTTCATGGGTTTGGACCGTTTTCCTTAAAAAGTGTTTTGTGATGCCCACAACCCCTAAGTTAAGTCTCTAGTAAAAATGCCGTTGGCGTAGAAAGTACACAAAAAAATCCCAAACTTGGCAGTGGCTTACAGTTATTAACTTTGTTTGGTATTGAAACCCCGAGATAGCAGCACAGTCAAGTTGACTTGCCTATGTTTGGATAGACTATTCAAGATCAAATAAAGCATAGGATCAAAATTATGTTTGTTGCTCCGAACCCATTTACTTGGCTCCTGACTGCTCTGGGCAAACTTGCTATCGTTAAGCTTCACATAGAAGATAACTAGCTACGTGGGAGCAAATAAAAGAAATGTATTGCCTGAGGGGTATTAGTCTTGAAGAGTGACATATGATATTATGAGCTGAAACTGATTTAACACGATGTGGAGGAGGCTCCTTAATATATAAAAATTTGTTTTGGGGTGCGGAACTTATTTATAAGTGGTTTAAAGTGGCTTTAAAGTTGGGACTATTTTACGCGGGGAGCACCGCGAGGCAACTGTCACTCATCTGTCAGTGACTTTTCACCCACTTCAAATTTAACTTAAAGGTGAATAAGTTATTATCGTGAAGTTAGGTTAAGTTAGGTTATGTTTATTTAGGTTAGTTTATTTTTTATGTTGAACATATTTAAAAGTGGCTTTAAAGTTGGGACTATTATCTGGCGGGGAGACGGTGCGTGAGGGGCACTCTATAGCAGACGACAGTATCTGTCACCCACTTCAAATTAACCTAGAGGCTGAATAAGGTGTTATCTTGAAGTTAGGTTAGCTAAAGTTAAGTTAGTTGATTTCTTTTTGTAAAAACATCGTTATTAATGGTTTCCGCAACTTTCCCGAAGTTAAAACATCGTTATTTGGCCTTTTTGGAAGGTTTGAACTTAGAAAAGTGCTAAAAATCCATAAGTCACTCTTCTAGATTTTTACCGCCTGAGGAATTGAAGACGACAGCAAAGCGACTGTTTGGACAGGTTGAAACCTGGTAGCCCTGGCTTTAAAATCAGTCTCTCTACTAGGTTTTAGTTATTTGGGTATCTTGTACTTTGTAAAAACAGGAACTAACGTTAAAGCGTTACTCCTAATGGTCAGGTAATGATTTTAAGCCATTTTGGAACACTTATAACTCAAGATCAACTTATATGATAATGATAAAACTTTATTCAAGGGTTTAGCCCATTACACAGTATGTCTTTAGGTATACTAGATGTCCATATAACATCCTCAAAATTTAACAATTTAACAATTTATTTGTTACTGTACAAATATTTTTTGTGTTGACAAAAAAAACATATAACATAAAAACAAGAACATATTTACAAAATCATAAAACAAACACACAAAAAGAAAACTAAAGTCACTGATAACAACTATTTGGGTACACATAATTTTAAATTCGCTAAAAATTTAATATGAAATTGCTTAATTATTTTGATCCATAAACTCACCCACGCTGTAGAAAGAATTGGTAACCAAATATTGTCTCAATGTTAATTTAAAACGTTTTAGATTTGATAGCTGTTCTTTAATTTGTTCTGGAAGTGCATGGAACAGTTTTACTCCTGCATAAGATGGAATCTTTTCATATAAGCAAAGTCTGTGGGAAGTCAGCCTAAAATTTTGTCTGTACCACGTGTCATGGCTATGTATATCTCTTCCTTGTTGTAATACACATTTACTAATGCAGAACATTATAGTTTCATAAATGTACAAACATGGCAGAGTAAGCGTTTGAAGTTGTTTGAATGCGTCACGGCTTTGAGTCTCTAAAATTGAGTTTAGAAATAATTCGTACGGCAGTTTTTTGTAAAATAAAAACCCTGAGAAGGTGTTGTTCAGCGCATGACCCCCATATGCTAACTCCGTATGACAAATGAGGATATATCAATCCATAATAAGCCATCTTCAAGACATTAGGCTTGCAATGCCAGGACAAAGATTGCAGCAGAAAAATGCCTGAAGATATTTTATGGCAGACATCGTCGATATGAGTAGTCCACTTTAAATTTCCATCAATGTAGACACCTAAAGATTTTATGGAAGAGGTTTCCTGTTGTAACTCTTCATTAATAACCACTGCTGGATGATAATTATCAGTGTTAACATGTAATTAGAAATTAACATAGTTAGACTTTTTGTAGTTTGTTTGGAGACCTAAATTTTGAAAATATTGAACTACAAAATTTGATATAAATTAAAATTTGATATATGCATAATTTGAACTTGCCTATAAAAATATACAGTCCACACTCAAATTTTATTTGTTTATTAAGAGCCTAAATTATTTCAAATTCAAAATGCAATATCAAATTTGAATAAGTAATTATCTCCCCTACATTTTTGGTTGGTAAATAAATGATAGGGTAGTAAAGTGGCTTAATAGGCAAACAGGAAACTGACAGGGAAACAGTATAACTTACCAAACAACACAAACATTTTTTTATTTTATTTATTTTCCAAACATTGATTTGTTTTAATTTTATTTAAATCGTTTTGATGATTCAAGGTGATGATTACTGAAGAGTTAGTTAATGGAATAAGAACTCTAGAAACTTACGAAGAAGCAGTCAGCACTGACCAATGTCGAGAATGAAAACAGGTTATGGATAATGAGATCAAATCTTTAGAAGAAACCCATACATGGGACTTAACACAATTGTCAGGAGGAGTCAAAGCAATTCCAAGCAAGTGGGTGTACAGAGTTAAGACAAACCCGGTTAGAACTGTTGACAATTACAAGGCAAGACTGGTCATTAAAGGTTTCAAACAACTTTATAGAGCGACATTCATCCCAAAAACATTCCCAAGAAACATTCATCCCAGTAGCTAAAATGAGTACAATTTGATAATTGTTAAAGCATTGCAGCAAGTGAAGGTTTGCATCTGGTGCAGTTTGACGTCTCAATCGCATTCTTGTATGCAGAACTTGTAGAGCGAATCTACATGCAACAACCTGAAGGCTTTAAAGATAACATGAGTTGAGTTTGCAAGCTGAAGCGAAGTTTGTACGGAATTAAACAAGCACCAAGGTGTTGGGCCAAGTGCTTTGGAGGATTTCTTTCAGCAAAACTATTCATATCTAGTCCTTCTGATAAACGACTCTACATGAAAGACAGTAATAGTAGAAAGGTGATTGTTGCTTTGTACGTAGATGATAGACTGGTCATGGCAACAGCAAAAGGAAGATGAGGAAAGAGATAAAGAACGTGTTTACTGTTTAAGATAACTACAAAACCTGCGCCAATACTTTCTAGGACTGAAATACGAGGGCTATCCAGAAAGTAAATTACGTTTTGGAATAAAAATTCAACGAAGAATAGGACAAGATTTTTATTATATACATTTGAAAGCCACACTAAAATACTACTTCTCTACATAATCAGCTTACAAATTTGGGCAATTATCATACCGATGGACGAGCTTTAAAATATTGTCGTCATAAAATTCTGCCGCTTGTTCCTTCAACCATTTTGTTACTTCTTCCTGCAGCCGTACACCGTTGTCAAAACGCTGTGCGTTGTCAGCCACTTTTCATGGTTGGTAAATAAATGATAGGGTAGTAAAGTGGCTTAATAGGCAAACAGGAAACTGACAGGGAAACAGTATAACTTACCAAACAACACAAACATTTTTTTATTTTATTTATTTTCCAAACATTGATTTGTTTTAATTTTATTTAAATCTTTTGATGATTCAAGGTGATGATTACTGAAGAGTTAGTTAATGGAATAAGAACTCTAGAAACTTCTGAAGAAGCAGTCAGCACTGACCAATGTCGAGAATGAAAACAGGTTATGGATAATGAGATCAAATCTTTAGAAGAAACCCATACATGGGATTTAACACAATTGTCAGGAGGAGTCAAAGCAATTCCAAGCAAGTGGGTGTACAGAGTTAAGACAAACCCGGTTAGAACTGTTGACAATTACAAGGCAAGACTGGTCATTAAAGGTTTCAAACAACTTAAGAGCGACTACCAAGAAACATTCATCCCAGTAGCTAAAATGAGTACAATTTGATAATTATTGTTAAACATTGCAGCAAGTGAAGGTTTGCATCTGGTGCAGTTTGGCGTCTCAATTAATCTTGTATGCACAACTTGTGAGCGAATCTACATGCAACAACCTGAAGGCTTTAAAGATAACATGAGTTGAGTTTGCAAGCTGAGCGAAGTTTGTGCAGGAAACAAGCACCAAGGTGTTGGGCCAAGTGCTTTGGAGGATTTCTTTCAGCAAAACTATTCATATCTAGTTCTTCTGATAAATGACTCTACATGAAAGACAGTAATAGTAGAAAGGTGATTTTTGGTTGGTAAATAAATGATAGGGTAGTAAAGTGGCCTAATAGGCAAACAGGAAACTGATAGGGAAACAGTATAACTTACCAAACAACACAAACATTTTTTTAATTTTATTTATTTTCCAAACATTGATTTGTTTTAATTTTATTTAAATCGTTTTGATGATTCAAGGTGATGATTACTGAAGAGTTAGTTAATGGAATAAGAACTCTAGAAACTTACGAAGAAGCAGTCAGCACTGACCAATGTCGAGAATGAAAACAGGTTATGGATAATTGATCAAATCAGTGGTAAATAACACCCCGCAGCCCGCCATGTGAAGCTTTGATTCTGGGGCGCCGAGGGCGTAGCACTCGCGTTGCTGCCGATCATCGGCGTCGGTAAAACAAAAATAAATTTGCATACTTAATTGAAATACACTTTTGCAAGTAAAAAATAACCCAAAAATGATAAAATGCTGTAAGCCCTATTTGTTTGTAGGATAGTAAGTAAAATATTAGCCTAGGATTGGATTTGAATGGAATGATATTGTGGCTCTGAGCTAGCATGGACTCGTCCATGCGTAGATCAAGTGTCACATCTCTCCTGTACTGGGTCTGTACTCCCCTGTAGTTGACAGCTTACTGTGAGCGGCTTCAGCGCGTATCACAACCACTGGTCACAGACCGGTCATTCAACCACCAATGGCAGGGTGCACGGCTCAGGCACTCACACACCACCCTGCCTTGGCCTTCCCGTCAGTTGTGCAGTACCTACACTGTCACTCACGACACTGTGGACCTAACTTATTTTTTACTGTGTTTCGCGTTGGTTTGTCACAGTGGTCAGTGCTGTCGCAGTTACTGTAGCTGTAGCGTTTGATTTGCAATGTCTGGGAAACTAAGTGGTGCTCAAGAAAAAAAAGAAAAGTTAAAAACTTCCTAAAATAAGTTATTTTTTAATAAAACCTCCTCAAACTCAGAGTTCAGAAGTAACTGATAGTTTTATATAATATATTATAGAACAACAAATAACAACATCATTTAACAAAATTAAACCACATGCCAGACTTAAAACTAACCTGTATTTCCTAAGGTTATATACTGCAGTAGTTAAAGTAGGTCTAAGCTCGTTTGATCTATAACCACGCCAAAGAGATGCTACTGTGTAGCTCATCACGTTATCACCGTAAATTAACACATACAAAAGGAAAACAAAGGTCACTTGGCTGGTTTTTTGTTGGTTAGTATCTTGGTTAAGAGCACCCTGTCAGCTGGCGACTCATGGCAGATGCAGCTACTGGATCAAATCTTTAGAAGAAACCCATACATGGGACTTAACACAATTGTCAATAGGAGTCAAAGCAATTCCAAGCAAGTGGGTGTACAGAGTTAAGACAAACCGGTTAGAACTGTTGACAATTACAAGGCAAGACTGGTCATTAAAGGTTTCAAACAACTTTATAGAGCGACATTCATCCCAAAAAACATTCCCAAGAAACATTCATCCCAGTAGCTAAAATGAGTACAATTTGATAATTGTTAAAGCATTGCAGCAAGTGAAGGTTTGCATCTGGTGCAGTTTGACGTCTCAATCGCATTCTTGTATGCAGAACTTGTAGAGCGAATCTACATGCAACAACCTGAAGGCTTTAAAGATAACATGAGTTGAGTTTGCAAGCTGAAGCGAAGTTTGTACGGAATTAAACAAGCACCAAGGTGTTGGGCCAAGTGCTTTGGAGGATTTCTTTCAGCAAAACTATTCATATCTAGTCCTTCTGATAGACGACTCTACATGAAAGACAGTAATAGTAGAAAGGTGATTGTTGCTTTGTACGTAGATGATAGACTGGTCATGGCAACAGCAAAAGGAAGATGAGTAAAGAGATAAAGAACGTGTTTACTGTTTAAGAATTACGTTTTAGAATAAAAATTCAACGAAGAATAGGACAAGATTTTTATTATATACATTTGAAAGCCACACTAAAATACTACTTCTCTACATAATCAGCTTACAAATTTGGGCAATTATCATACCGATGGACGAGCTTTAAAATATTGTCGTCATAAAATTCTGCCGCTTGTTCCTTCAACCATTTTGTTACTTCTTCCTGCAGCCGTACACCGTTGTCAAAACGCTGTGCGTTGTCAGCCACTTTTTCATCGTTGGTAACAAATGGTAGTCGCTCGGTGCAAGATCCGGACTGTACGGTGGATGAGGAAACTGTCCCAAAATACGGTCACCAAAATCTTCCTTATCGACATCGTTTGAACGCATTTTTTTTTTTTTAGGAAATTTGTGTGTCCCCACTGCATTGACTGCAATTTTGTCTCACATTTAACATGTTTCACCACCAGTAACAATCCGATTAAGTAATGGATCGAAATATTTGTGGTAATGGTCCAAAAACATTAACGCTGCACCCATTCGCTGATTTTTGTGATTTCATTAACTTTTTCCGCAAGTTCGGCATTTGCCAAGCTGGGCCTTCCACTCCGCTTTTCGTCTTGCATTTTTGTTCGGCCATTTTCAAAGCGAATGCTCAATTGACGCACTCCACCTTCTGTGATGGTGTTGTCCTCATACACTTCACAAAGCTGCCGATAGATTTCAATCGGTTTACAGTTTTTTGCAGCCAAAAACCTTATTACTGCTCGCACTTTACAGCTCGCAGGATTTTCAATTGACAAAGACATTTCCAAACGTCACGGTAACGTAAAAAAATACGACACAGACCTGAGAGTTGATTGGCTAGATGCAGACTGAACTGGGGAACAACCACATATCAAGATGGCAGCTAGCTTAAGCTAGGAGGTAACCGCGTAACTTACTTTCTGGATAGCCCTCGTAGAACACATTGAGAATGGACCTCCATCAAAATCAGTCAGAAAGCTTATGCAAAGAAGATACCTGAGCTGTTTAACTCAAGACAACAACTTTCAAGGCAATGCCTATACTAAAAAACCAGTGACTCCTTGCAGTTGAAACACTGATGTATTTAATGATAGGATCTAGACCGGACTTGGCTTACAGTGTTAGCTTTCCATCAAGAACATTTGAGTCACCAACAGAGGAAGATGTTGTTTGCTTGAAGAGAGTACTGAGATAAGTGAAAGGAACAAAGTTAGTGACATGGGTATTCCCTACCATCCAAACTCAAGAAGTGGTGTTTTGGAGTGTTACAGCAATCCAGACTTTAGAGGTTGTAACACAACTGGTCGATCAACATCTGGAGTCATAAAACATGTCGGTGGCGTAATTTCTTGGCTGAGTTAAAGACAGGAAATTACATCAACTACAGAAGCTGAACTTGTGTCTGTGACAGAAGCAACAAAGAAGATTATTTGGCTGAAGAGGATTGGCGAAACTTGAAGAAGTTCAAGTGTTACAAAAGGACAATCAAGTAACAGTGAAACTAGTTGATAATCCTGAGATTCCTAGCAGAACAAAACACAAGGATGAAATACCTTTTTGTTTGAAAGGATGTAATTACTAAACCTCTGGCAAAACCAAGACTGCAAACTCTTTCACAGAAGATGGACATGACATAGACTGTTGTAAAGGTTTGGCATGATTAAACAAAAGGGAAAGTGTTATAGTATTTGATCTGAAAATACTTTTACTTATTTTAGTTTGCTTGATTACAATGACATGTATTTTGTTATTATCATAATTATTTTGTAAAAAGTCTTCATGAAATTTTAGTGAGTTGTTTGATAGTTGCTAATAAAATCAAGTCTTATTATTTTTCATAAATGCAGTTTTAAGAATATGAAACAACTTTTTTGATCTGTTATCCTCTTTTGTTAAGGAACATTTTCTAGAATTGATGGTGTTGCGTAAGGCTACATGTCAGCTTTAATTTAATTTTAAAATAACTGAAACGATTCTAGGTTACCTTCTTCATCTGTGGTAGAAACTGAAAAACCAAAAACTAACTTGGAAGATAACCATTCTGAAAGTAAAAAAAATGACAGCAGCAGCGAGAATGACATTAAAGAAGAGGCAGATAGTGACGGAGATATGTAAGTAATTTTAAGATTCTTGGGTTTTAAACTTGAATGGCTTATTTTAATGCAAACATTAAGAGCGGTATTCTCAAACGCTCCTAAAAATCGTGCCTTCCTCAAGGGCTCCTCCAAAGTTGAGGTCACCTTAAAGCCAAAACGCAATTCTTGAACACTCCTCCACCGTTCCTTGGTCGAGGGAGGATCCTCAAAAGAGATTGAAGTATAAACCGACAATTAACAATAAACCAACAATTTTCAAAGATTGAGGTATCCTCCATCAAGTGTAGCAGACCTTACAGAAAAAAATAGTACACAGTTCCTTGTAAACGTATTTAAATTGTGCCCTTGAGATAAAACAGTTTTTCTTTGTGAGTGAGTTTGGTAGAAATAGATTTCTGAATGATAAGAAAGAAGGTACATCTATTTTGAAATTTGAAATTTGTTGGCAAACACTTCTTCGATGGTAAATGAAGAGTACAATGTCAGTGGGGTTTTTGTACAAGTCAGTGTACTCTTCATTTATCATGGTAGAAATACTTGCAACGGATTTGGTTCAAACTTTACACATTTCTTTATTTCGCTCATTTTAGGTCTGAGTTTGTTATTGAATGCAACAAAGAATGAAGTCAATAGGACCTTAAGTTTCGGAACCTCAATCATGATGCAACTCATAAAATAAAATCTTAAAGTTTGACACTTAAATCACAGGACCACTTGGAATTTTTGCAATACAATACAAAAAATCTTCATTTACAAATTTGAAGAAGAGTTCTAATGGCATCAAAGACAAAATAATTTTACATTAAAAGGCTTGATGTTTCTTGATGGGTTTGATACATATACTGTAATCTACACAGACTTATGTTCAAAGATTCTTCAAGAGAGTAGAAGGGATGTTCTTCCAGCAGATTTCTCAGGGTTGAACCGTCTGCCTTACAGCTTTCGCATTCACAAAGGTAGTCGGTTGTGAAGGTTTCTTCCAATGTACAAACAATTAAAATGTTGGATTTTTATGTTGTCTGAAAAAGGCTCTCCTTTTTATGCTCTCCTTTTTTACTTTTTAAATCAAGTTTTACAACTTTTTGCAGGGATGAAGAAGGAGCATACCACTTGGCAGAGGTTTCATACGGGGAAGAAGATGACAAGGTAAGTTAATTAAAGAGGTTTGATAACGCTTTATATAAGCTTTTTCCATTTATGGATGTTTCAATTGGCCAATTACTGTAAGTTGAGAGAAAATTAATCCTTATTTTGCTGATAAACTTCTGGTCACTAGAAACCCTCATTTTGATTAAATAAAACTTTATTTATGGGTGAAAAAGTTGTTAGGTACGTTAAAATGAACGCATAAGCATATTCCATGATAGCTTTAACATCAACTAGATGTTGGTCTGTACATGAGAATATATTGGTTATATAATAAATCAAACTAAAATCAAAAGATAAATGCTAGAAATCAGGACCAATATTCCGAAACAGGTAGATTATTTTTCCTCAAAAACATTTTCCTCTGCTTGAATAACCATGCTGCAACAAAGGGTTTTAGGTTATTTAAACTGCATTTTACTCAACTCTGGTCCTTGGCTATTTGGAGGCCCAACCCTTGGTCAGAGTAGAAAGTTGCAGAACTAGCCGAAAATAGGTTTAAAAGACTATAAGAGTCAAAAAAACTAGTTATAAAGACTATAAGAGTCAAAAAAACTAGTTATATTTCTGAAACTACACACTGAGTAGTAATTCACATCACAGGAAGAGTGTACAACACACTGTAGAGATAGTGTGAAGATCCAGTGATTCAAGCGGTGATCACTGATCAGCTAAACGAACCAATCGCCAATTGAAACTAGGGGAGTTTATAAGCATTGCCTTCAAAATGTTTTCCAATCTTTGCTTTAATAAACTTTTACGTTACTTAATTTGGCTGAATATGAATTTTTATTGGTTTTAGGCCTCTGAGGATGAAGGCAAGGAGAAAAATGCAGCTAATTCTAAAGGTTAGTTTAAACATATAGTTTTTTCATTACTTGAAAGTATGTTCAATTTATGTCGGTATATAAAAAAAAAAGTAGTTGGTGCTTGAGGCTTCTGAAACAAAGAGACCTCTAGCTCAGAGCAGAGCTATAGTTGTGTTACACATTGTTTTATTTCGAATATGTGTAGTAAAAACTTTATAGTTTGATACTGAATAGTTTGGCACCATCCAAGATGACTTGATGATAAGAAAAATGTCAGACAGAGGGAAGTTTAAAAATATATTTTACTGTTGTAATTATAATTATATGAAGTATGTTATACAATAAATTTGGGTTCTCACTTTTTAACACTTTACTCATTGAATAAACATAATTTAGTGGTTTTCCAATACCTCACTGTGATTAAATCCTTAATATACTGTACTGGATAGTTTGATATTTCAATTGTTTGGATTTAACCCTTCGGTACCAAAATAGTCAAAACTATCTAGTTTCTACTGTACAGCAAATGCAATCTGTTGATAAGTTGATTTGATTTTTATTTTTATAAAGCCCAGTTACTAGAGGTGTGCAAGATTTCAAGATCAAGACAAGCCTTTTTTTTCTCAGCAAAATTTTGTATTCTTAAAAAATTAAAAACAAGAAAAATAAACGAAAAAAAATTGTAGTACCATAAAATTGACTAGAAATGATTTTAGACACGATTTTCACTGTAAACTAGAAGATTTGTATAAAATATTAAGTTCCAGCAGTTTGAATAACGTATTAGGTAACATTGATGTCCAGTAACGACTGAGAACTGACGAGATAGAGGCTGATGCAATATTTATATTTCAAAGAAACAAGCTGATCAAGCAGTCAACACCACAAAACGGCCTCCAGCCAGCAAATAACAGCTAGCATATACAACTAGACACTTAAGTCAATATTTGCGATAATCGCGAGTTTCTATAGTTGCGATGTTTTTTACTGTGTTTTATTTTGCAGTAATTGGAACAACGATTAAGTTCGAGAGTTTTGACTATCGATCTATCGCAAACATTACTATCTGATCATGTCATACCATTATTGCCAGTACACTTCTGTACTGTTAGTACTTTGTTTCGTGACTTGTTGTGTTAAAATTCATTAAATATGTTGTAATTTATTGAGGTTTTAGAATTTTAATAAAGAAAATGGTTACAAAACAAGTTTTAAATAGTACCCAATCCAACTTTTTATCACTAAAACGGGAGAACGCTCATTTGTCAGTATGTTCAGTACCTAACCTATAGTTTGGGAAAAAACTGACTCATTTTTAGCTATACAAGTTGTTTTTTCATCCATTTGAAATATACATAATGCATATTTTACTGCACTATCAAGTTTATTTTGAAGTTGTAAAGTGTTACAGCCTAATAAACCCAAATTAGAACTTTGTGACTGTCAGTAGGGTATTAGTAGGCCAGTGTAACTGTGAATAGGGAACAATAATTCAATTACCTGAATGTCTATACATTTTATGTCATAACCTTAATATTTTAGTTTAATATTTCTGGTAGGCATAGGTTAGTTAAATTTTGGATTTGACTTGTAATGTTTTAGGTTATATTGCTGTTGGTGTGGCCTAGCTAGCTACAGCTTAACAATATATTGTTCACTTTTTTAATGTAAAATAATGATAAAATATAATTAAGGGTCATTAAAAAATGGGACTGATATTTATGTGTGTGTATTATTGTGTGCCTACAATACTTATCTATAGGAACACTCAGTAAAAATAAAACACATTACACTTTCATAATTACAAATTTAAAATAATATCCAATAATTTTAATAATACCAAAAGCAAACAAATGCGGCGACAAATTTATCAAACTTCAAATTTCTTGTCTCGATCTTGATTCTTGAGATCTTGGCTGATTCTTGCTCTCACACACCTCTAGCGGACCTATGAAACCAGGCGGACAAGCAGGTTGGCTCTGCTCATAGCCTCAGTTTTACGTGGTCTTATGTTGCAAGTTATTAAGGGAAAACGCATTTAAAATTTTATTAATATCAAACTACTCTTTCCGTTGTTATAGCAAAATATCACTTTTTTGGTCACCACTTTGAATCCCTTATTTTTAAAATCGTTGTGTATATTTATAGGTAACATTAAAATACATTTGTATTTCAATTTTTTTCAAAATTGGATGAAATTGACTGCTTTTAGATCATTAAACCGATCTATTAGCTTAACCCCCTTAATGTAGTTGTGAAAATTCATATAGGCCTAGATTCATTTGAGGGGAAATTTGAACTTGTCCAGAGGTAAATTTTATTAAAGCTTAGCACAAGAGACATAAATTGAACTTACTTCAAACAAGTATATTTTAAATTTTAATTCTCATTCTTTATTGTAAGTCCACAAAATAGTTAAGGTAACAAATTAAGCTTTCTAGGTTTGAAGGGTCTGAACATTAAAAATCATGTAAATATCTTAGTTTTGACATTTTGAAAACCTCTAAGGTGTCGGTTCTTAAGTAGTATTCTCAGTAATGGTGGTGGAAGTCTGGGCTGTTTGTCAATAAACAGGTTATGGCTAATGTACTATAAAACACTATTGGCT
Source organism: Matsumurasca onukii (assembly GCA_018831715.1). Lineage (NCBI taxonomy): Eukaryota > Metazoa > Arthropoda > Insecta > Hemiptera > Cicadellidae > Matsumurasca > Matsumurasca onukii. The sequence goes on along the minus strand of CM032059.1, from coordinate 51,687,187 downwards.
ATGGTATGGTTCAGCTCGCTTTATTGCCACGGGCTGTGTTAGGCTCATACAACATGAGTAGGTAAAAGACCACCATTTGCCATCTGGATATCTAAACTGCGTTTTTAACAGAATCAATGAGTTGAAATAGAAACACCTACACGGGTGTTTTGTGAGTCACAGGAGAGCGGTTCTAACTTGTCTAAAGGCAATTCACATGCTAGCCGGAAAACGTTGAGTCATACTATATGTAGCGGGTGCTGCACTATTAATCCGCCTGTCACAGCACCATCTGTCCATCACTCTGACTCTATTCTCAGTGTCTTCCGAGTTAAAGGTGGTTTGGCGTGGGTTGGACACCATTAAGCCGGCTCAAGTAGTATACGAAAAGTGTTCACAGGGTTGGGCGACAAACGGCAGTGTTTGGTTTGCCCTTAGAGGTATTTGCCTTAGTTTTTAATTTGTATAGAATATAATAACAAAATCACTGATCATCCGCAAGAGAACCCTAAAGTTACCAAATAGTTACATGAATTTACATGTTCATATAATTTTTTCATCCACAGAAGTCAGTAAGAATGCATACAAAAATTGTTTGCAAACAGTGGTTTAGGTAAATAGTTTTCATTAAAAGTTTCTTTTCACTGTTAGTTTTGTGCAAATGAACAAATATCACGTGAGGTTAGGTTTTTAACATGATGGTTACTTTATGGTACAAGGAGTAGTGGTTGTATATCTATAATAAATAACTCTCCAAACTAAAACAATGAATATTTCTTTCTTCTTATCAGCAAATTTCCTTTAAAAAATGAGATATTTGCCCATGATAATATAAGATGTTAGGCTGAGACCGAAATCTAAAGCAAGGTTGTTCACTAAGCTCACTTTTTCAAATCACTTGTAATAATAAACTAATGAAGGGTACAAATCTGATGCCAAAGGCTGAAGCTCAACTGTGAGCGGAGCTAAACAAGCTGAAAAACTGAGGTTGAAGCAAATCTGTGAGTGTTGCGGACTAGAGGTGCAATTAGCAAATAACAGTAACAAATTGCAAAGGAAATTTGCTTCACTCATACCAAGGGTGCTTTAGCGCTTAGCTGCTGGTTGGCCTGGTTAATAATTGGATGGACCTAAGCCAAACCTTGTGACAGGTTTTTATTTTAAACCATATAAAAGATCTAGGGAACAAGGGCATATTCAATAAATAATATTATAATTTAATACTAAAACCTGTCGCAAGGTTTAGCTAACCAATGTCTGATCGTTCCCAATAAGGATAAACCGATAATGAACAATATCGGTTATTTATTTAGTGACCCTGTAGGTTTCACTACAGGGTCCCGCAGCCAAACCTGACTTCTTTTTAAAATGGAATAAATCAAAAAGTTGTTGAGATATTTAAACAAATTTTTTTATTGTAAAGAGGAGAATTGGAAATTTAATATGCATAATAAAAAAGAACAAAAATAATATATATAGCAAAAGTTATGTCACTTAAATGATAATCCCCATTTTCTCTACACTGTACGAGTCTCTTGGAGAAGTTAGTCATGACTCTCTCCAATGTTTGGCGCGGGATCTCACAAAGTTCTCGCCGAATGACGGTTTTTGAGTGGGGATAGGTAGTGGTGGGGACGTCTGGTCAGGTGGGGATGGTCACCATTCTGTTCACCTTGAGCGGAAGTTCAGTACTTCAATAGCAATGGAGTGTCGTTCCGCTGAACACCGTGCGTATGTAGTCAAGTGACTTTTTAGAAATAATGATTACAGTACACACTGCAGCCCAGACAGTTACTTTTTCACAGTGAAGAGGCCGCTGGTGAAGTTCCTGTGGGTTATCAACAGTATCAATATCAACCGTTTTGTTTGTTGACACACTGTTGAGCTGGAAATGAGCCTCGTCTGAAGTCAAAACAATGATTCCAGGGTCTTCATCGATCATTACATGGTTTCAGCAAAATTCAATCTTCTTTGAAGTCATGTGCTTGTAACTCTTGAAAAATAAGGATGGAAGCTTAGGTCGTCATGAAGAATACGTCCTATAGACGGTCTGAGATCCTAAGAGCTGGCGTGAAAGAGCGGCAGGCGGCGGAGCTCCATTCAAAAGCATGTCGAACAGCTTCAATAGTAGCAAGTGTTCTAACCCCCATAAAATAATTGTGTTTAGAGCGGGATCGCACCACAAGGAGGAACATTAAACAGTATCTGAAAACTCCTTTGTGTTAGAATCACAGAACCATAGTTTCTAAAAGGTCTCGACTACATACATACGGTGTCCAGCGGTCCAACGCTCCATCGCTACTGAGCTTTCTCTCAAGGTGAACAAAATGGCGACCATCCCCACCTGACCAGGCGTCCCCACCACTACCTATCCCCACTCAAAACCGTCATACGGCGAGAACTTCATGAGAACCAGCATAAACATTGGACAGAGTCATGACTAACTTCTCTTTTTGTATGGAAGTTTTTGGAGGTAGGATACATACTACGGTATTTCCTGTTTTTGTGAGTAATTTTTACTGTCTAAACAAGAGAAATTTTAAATCGTACTTATTCATGAATACCAAGTTTGCAATTTATTATATTTATAATTTGAAATTAAACACTGAAAATGCCAACAAACGTGTGTAACAACACTACATGTTTCAACCATATTAAGGTCATTATCAAGTGTCAAGAACTAGTTGTGGTGCTTGTTCTCGACACTTGTGACTAATAATGCGGCTATCAGTGTTATTACGACTACATTTTCAATGTTCAATTTCAAATTATAAATAGAACTTAATCTAGATTTAAGATCAAAGACAATGCTTTTTGGAAAAGGGGTCCCAAGTCATAAACTACGTTGAAATCAAAGCTGTGACCCTCCGCTCAGGACCTGGCTCGCCCTCAGGACTTTTGAACCAACAATATTTGTTCACGAGCCAATTATGTAAGATCCATTCTATTGTCAAAATAATTTGTTGAACTTTTTAATGGAAAATTGTGTAAATAACAGATGTAAAAATGGTGTATGTACAGATGATTAAACAAAATTAAAATGTAAAATTAACTTCTGGGGTTAAGTGGAGTAGAAAACTAAACCGTAATAAAGACATAACTCAGGTAATAAGTTAGTACTCAGACTAATAGTTTAAGTACTCAGACTTCAGCTTGGTAATAAAAGCATTTTTCATGTTATTTATCTCAAAACAGTCAAGAGTAGCTATTTTGATCAAGAACCAACCACTATTCCTTGAGAAGAAGTTCATAATTTTATTTATGGTAAACATGAAAAGTGTTTGAGCAGAATGCTGTCGTTGTCCAGGCCTGGATTTACCTTTTTCAGCAGACTAATCCCTTCAAAATTCCTGACCCACCCACTCCCCATTCCCCGTCCTACCCATTTCATGGCCCACCTACCCGACATTACCTACCCTTCCTATTTCATGGCCCACCACACCCCTCAAACTTAATATTGAACAATATCAAATATTTTGTCAATGGCCAATAGAAAATTTAGTGCCTAACAAGATAAGTTCTCAGAAAGTAAATAGAAACATCAAGTCTCACTAATATTCAAAACTAACTTTTTTGTTAAACCTGCCTCATTTGGTAGAACTGCTATTGGAGATAACCTTTCAGCTTTTGTGCTGTGTGTGACAAGTGACAATGGTGACAATATATCAAAACAATTGCCAAGCTCGTCCAAAGTTGCAGATGGTAGGTCGAGAATGACTGTTTAAATGATAAACAACAACTAGTTAATAAATTTGGATAATTTAATTTTTATAGGAAAATATGGCGTACATAACCGTGCCTTCATATGGTATAAATTTCTCTCTCTCTCTGGAAACTTCGCCCTAAAATAATGTGCAGCTGCAGGCCAATGCCTAGTCAGCCTGATGGTAAATCCAAGCCTGGCCTTGTCTTTACTAGTCTGTAATAACCACCTAACTGCTCTTCTTAGTCTTTTCTCTTTTATTAGGTTACCAAGTGGACTAGGCTTTGTGACCTCAAGGGGTTTTAAATTAATTTAAAAGAAAGATCTTTTCACTGTGGAAGATACAATAAATATAAATCCTGTATTTTATATATATATTAAAAACATAAAAACTGTCGTTCGACTTTAAGATAAATGACAGAACTTTTAAAAATTCTTTAAAATATAAACATATATATATATATAGTGAACTTTTGGAAATAGTTTCGTATAGTCTTATTTAATAGGGTTTTAAAGTGTGGTATCTATAGGGCATAGGGAATTTAACAAGGGAAAATTTGCAAATGGTGTTTTAAGTAGATTAGTACTAAAACCAAAACAAAATATACTATACAAAACAATGATACTTACTATTTGTTTAATAAATCATTGTTGCGTTAAAACAAAGCCATTCCATGGATCCACAAGCCCAAAGTAAGAATAAGGATGTTCTCAATATTAATTTTTCATGTTTTCAACTTTGATGTAATCAAATTTGGCAGACAAATATGACGTCAATTGGTCTGAAGTCACCAAGTAATAAAATCAAAATATTAACAGGCAATTCAAAAAACTAAATTTTGAAGTAAGTTTAAACTTAAATAATTTATAAACATTTTCAAGATTGACGTCCGCCATTTTGTTCTGCCAGAATTGAGTTTATTTTTAGACATCAAACTTGTATACAACAATGTCTCCATCTTTTTTTGTGTATGTACCAATATTCTCTTCTAATATAACACCTGTGATATCATGGTTGTTGAACAACTGATGTTATAGTTTCTTTTATAGGGACAGAAAACCCTCAACACCTGACAAAACACACAAGTGAATCAAACAGGTGACTCAAATTAGGGGGAAATCTTTTTGCTCTCAGTATTCAAGGGTTTCTCACAACTGATAGTCAATGATATACATTATAGTTTATAATCTAGTTCTTCCAGTTAAACTGTGTCAAAACATTATAATAATTAGTTTGAAATAATAATAATGTTTTGATGCGTTGTGAACCGAAAGACTAGATTGTGACACCGGCTGCAAAAGCCTAAGTGTTGTAAATGATGTACACTCTATACTTGTAGTGTGAGGCATCTGACAAACATTTAGAACATAGTAAACACATAATAGTTTTGTGAATCCTTTTCAGTAAGTCTTTAATCTTGATCAAATGTTTACAATAGGTTACCTTTTATTCCAGGTACTAGTCATAACACATCGAAGAGAAGAAGAGACTATTACGATGGTAAATTCCTAAACAGACAACTAATGGCGTCCGATTTTATCATCAAAAGAACAAACAATAAGGAAGTAAGCAAAGTGAATGGGAAATTGCGTTACCGAAATTTTGAGTGTTCCATCTGTGGATATCGAACCAATCAGCAACGGGCATTGTTAGAGCACATTCACAAGCACACTGGAGATAAAATTCACCACTGCCTCCACTGTAATAAGAGCTTCAGGTACAGAAACACTCTGATAAAACATTTGAAAGTGCTGCACACAGACTCTGCAAAGTTCTCGTGCAAGGTTTGTCAGAGGAAGTTCAGCCAGGAGGGGGAATGTGCGAGGCACGAGCAGATACACACAGGAGCTAGACCGTTCTCGTGTCACCACTGCGCGTACACGTCCAAGACGAAGGGAGCTCTGAAGGAACACATGCGCATACACAGTGGGGAGAAGCCATACGCGTGCGACCAGTGTACGTACAAGACTGCATACAGCACACTGCTGCGACAACACCGAGAGCGACTGCACCTGCAGCAAACATTCTCCTGCCAACTGTGCGACTACACCTCCAACGTCAGCAGGAACCTGAAGAAGCATCTGAAAACCCACCAGTTGGACCAGATATTCAGTTGTAGCCAGTGTGATTATTCAGGTAATTGTAAGGATAACTTGAAGGATCATATAAGAAGTAGGCACACAAACAGGAAACTTCTCAGTTGTACAGTTTGCAAAGCTACGTTTAAACTAAAAACTTCACTTAACCGTCACTTGAAGAATCATCCAACTAGTGTTCCATCAGAGGATCCCATGTAAATTCATGCTATTATTTACAGCTCTGAATTGACTGAACATTTTAGTTGATAAGAAACCAGATCTTGTCTAATGTTGTTCCTATTTTTAATCTATAACTTTTAAGTAATTCAATTATCATTATATAACTCTGAACAATGTACATGAAATATAAAAATGCACATGGTTTCCCTCAAAATCTGATTTAGTTTTCCACAAAGCTTTGTCATAATATTTAGAAAGTAATAGTTGTTTGTAAGAGGTATTAATTTTTACCTTCTAGGGTTTCTTGCTCTTCACAAACTTAGCTTAATAATGTTGCTATGTGTTACATTTTCATTCCAGTTTATTTTAATTAATATAAACCCCAGTGAATTCGATAAAGACATTTTTTTATTAAATAAATAGTTGCAAACAGTTAGTGTAGTGACCCTAATCCGATCTAGTTAGGATAGATTGAAGATCACACTGCTTGTCTTGCACAAATCCGCTGTATAAGTCACAGTTACAATTTACAGATCTGTGATAAACTGGTTGCAAGTCTTTATTTAATTCATAAACTATAATTAATTGTTACCATAAAAATAGTCAGAAACTGTTATTATACAAAAACTATATCCCAGACTTTTCCAGCTACTTCAGGAGAAACACTTCTACTTACCTTTTAGGCTGTTGGGAAACTCCACTTTTTGTCAAGGTCCTAGCTCAACCTTAAACTACATTATAGTAAACATTTAACCTAAAGTCTATTCTAACCAAATTGGCCTGAAAAATGGTCTAGGTTAAATTGTTACTCGAATGTATTGTAAGATAGGTTAGGTTAGGCCTTTCACAATGGGTGGAGTTTCCCAACTGCCCAAAACAGAGGGAATAGTTTTTCTCCTGATACGGCCAAAAAAGTCAAGTACAATTTGTTTATGAACTCTGCCACTACTATGAACTTAAGGTCTAGCACTGTTATTATTGTTATCATTTTAATATTTTATGTTACAGAATTTTTGTTAAGTTAATTGTTTTAGCAATAGGCCTTGGTGCTAATTTCATGATATCACTTTAAGTCCAACTGTCAGCATGTAAGGTAAAAAGTTAGATGTAAAATACTTTTTGATGGAAATACTATAATAATGTGAGTTTTTAGTTTACCAGAAGTATTATAGTTTATGCTAAAAGCTTTTTTAACACACATCCTAAAAATTTAGCTGCTTTCTGTTGGAGCTATTTGTATGAATTAGTTGTTTCATAGTCTCATTAATAAAAAATAGCGTTTAGTGTATAGCCTACTTTTAAAAATAGCGTTTAGTGTATAGCCTACTTTTAAAAATAGCTTTTAGTGTAATACTTATTTTTAGCTTAAATGTATCTTTAATATGATTTAATATTAATTGATGGCTAGGAGAAATGTTTAAGAGTTACAGCATTCTCAGATTGCTAGTTAAGACTAATCATAACAAAAAAATGTTAACAGTTGAAAGGGTAGTGTAAGTATAAAGCTAGTCTAAGGTGCTTTTAGAGACGCTTGTCCACTTACTTACTGAGTAATTGTTTTGGTAATCAAAAGATCTTACTAAGCTTGAGGGGAGTTACCTTTAAAATTTAAATGTTTATAACACTAAAGTTTAAAAAATCCTTTTTTTTAATTGTATAAGACACATAGATGTAATCTTTTTTTATTTTATAACCCATTTGAACTTTTGAAAACAAAATCAAAATCCCTAAAATACTTCTTTGCAGTATAAAAGTTCCCCGCCAAGTCCTCAACCCAAAAATGTTATGAAATCTGTTTTGGGCCCCACCTAAGAGTTTCTTTTGTTTCACACTTGTTCCAGTCAAACTACTAGGCTTTTAGAAGTAAAGAATAGATTTGCCAGTACTGTACTTTGATTTTATGTTGAATAAATTTTAAGTAAAGAATAAGGTTGAGAAATGCTAGTTTTAATCAACTTGAAATCAAGCCATTTTAAGCCCAAGAGAGCGTTTAATAAAATTGAATAAAAAAAGGCTTCACTTGGTTTTTCTCTTGCCTCCGTTTAGCTTGAATGCTTTCTTGCCACTGTACTTTAGTTATTATTGAACATTGCTTTGCTGCGGTATTCCTGCCAAGAAAATATGTGTGCTTAACAGAAAGAGAAAAGGAAAGTAGATATAAAATTGGGGCACTTATATATTAGAATTTATTAAACCAAATGCTCTCTTATGTATGTCCTTTACAATAATTTTCTAGGTACACCATTTAAAAAGAACTGTAGAAACAGGGGCAGAAGAAGTGGGACTTTTCAAAGTAGATTTTCTCCAACTTTACTGAACCGTGTTTATGATATTTTTTATTTCTACCCTAAGACTTGCCCGTTTCACATGGTGTAGTGGGATTTTCTTAAGATGCTCTAGTTTTCTCCCTACAAGTTCGGGAAACCAACTCTTTATGATGTGCCTTAAGATACTTTTTTCACAGCGCACTCTTTTGACTTGGCGAGGAGGAGCAATACCACATTCCTAAATTAGTTAATGAAAGCTAAAGCTATTCCTAAAAAGCTATTAAGAAGCAGATGAATAGTACTGACTATTAATCAGAATATTAAAAAAATATTATAATGTTTCATTATGGTATGGTCATAATTATGTACAACCCTGTAAATATGAAACAAATTGAAATGTTTAGAGATTTTTGTTGCACTTTAACATAATGAGCATTTCTAAGCACAACCTTCTTGATAAGTTAAAAGAATCCTTGTAAAAAACTTCCTTTGCATGTTTACCATGATTCATATGAATTAGATTTAGAGTCTCTTATAAAACATTTTTGTTATGTTTTTGATGTGTAAGTTTAAACTGTATTATGTTTTTAGTTTTAATATTTGTAAATATGTTTGCTAATGTTTTAATTATAAATTTAAAATCTTATTTTTATTTAGGGAAGACTCCCAAGAAATACTTCAATAAATTATGTTTTGGGATTTAATGTGCTTTAGTTTTTTAACCTGTATACAATTAAGCTGTTTATTTACAGTATCTATTAATGCAAGCAAGAGTTAGGAGCATATCCGTAATCCTCCCTTTAAGTGAAAACACAGTTTCTAGTGCTTATTATTAAAAACCAGGTATAAGAGCTTCCTCTTAAAATCTCTAGTCTTCTAAAACCAAGTTAACTTTGTTGTTGTCAAACAAAACATAACACAACTTTTGTAAACCATCATTTTAATTCATGAAGTAGAACACAAATTTGGTTTTAAGTTGTTGTTGAATTATTCTGTTACACTAAAAAATCTCTTCCAACTCTACAGTAAAATGTTGTTCTCTATGGAAACTAACTGTTCTGTCAACGCTAACAGTTAACACAAGCGACAGTTAAATATGTGTTTTAAGAATCAATAAAACTTGTGGGTACAAAGTCAGAGGTCCAACAGGAACAAATAAAGCTTTTTAGGCTTGACTAATATTGCACATTTAAAATCTTTTTCTGCCTGAACTAGGAAGTTTCAACTCTTTCCTTCATTGCATGTCTTTTCCTCAAATCTCTACTCATATCAACTCTTCATCATACTGTTTTTTAGTTTTATATTGAAATCAGAGCCAATAAGCTCAATTTTAAACCATGAAATTCATTTATTTCAGATTTGTCAGATTCCATTATAACTCGTCAGGAATCTACCATGGAACAGTCAGAACATGTAAAGAAATTGAAGAGTTTGGAAAGTAGCAATCTCATAGTTTACTATTGTGAACTTTGTGACTTCAAAACTTTGGAAGAAAACTTGTTTTTTGGACATGTTAAATCACACTCTAGAAGAAAAGCCTGGTTATTTTGTCCCCACTGTAATTTCAAGGCTGAAAGAGTTCTCGAGTTGAAAAATCACATTAGAGACAGTTGTACAATCTACAAGGAAAAACCAAGAAAGTTCAACTGTTCTGTCTGTGAGTTCAGAACAAACAGAAGCGATCTAATCAAGACTCATGTCTTTAAACATCTCGCTGAGAAACACTACTTTTGCTCTGTATGTGATTACAAAACAGACTCTTATCCAAAACTGAAATCCCACGCTAAATCTCATATGAAAGGTAACCTGTACAGCTGTGACCATTGTGAATACAAGACTAGCGAGCTGTCTAGATGGAGAGCGCACATTCGCACTCACAACACAGACCACTGTTACAAATGCAACGAATGCACTTTCAGCTGTGGAACCAGGAGCGGTTTCACGAAGCACTTGCGTGTTCACTCCGGAGAAACTCCGTACGAGTGTTCAGTGTGCAAGAAAAGGTTCAAGCAGTCCGGACACCTCAAGGAGCACAGTCGCTCTCACACGGGGGAGAAGCCGTACTCTTGTCCCGTCTGTGACTACCGATGTGCTTACAGCAGTCTCATCAAGAAGCACATGACCACTCATTCTGAGGAGAAGCCTTACGCGTGCAGTGAGTGCGAGTTCCAGACCAAGTCTCGCTACAACCTCAACACGCACATGCGTACACATACGGGTCACAAGCTGTTCTACTGTGACGACTGTGACTTCTCCTGCAACTCTTCCTCCACACTCAGGGATCACTTGTGGGTCCACACCGGACGCAAACCGTTCGGCTGCCACATATGTGACGAAGAGTTTCCCAGAGAAAGGCTGTTAAAAAGACATCTGATATCACATGAGAATAGTAAAGACGGGGTGGTAGTTTGCCCTCAGTGTCAAAGGAAGTTTTTAAGTAAAATAAAGCTAAGTCAGCACATTGCAGCTAATCACGAGAACGGGTAACATTACCTGCTATGAAACTAAAAATCAACTTAGGAAATTTAATTTTCCTAATTACAAAATGAAGTGTCATTTGGACTTGAAGTGTCTTTTTAAGAGTTATTTGTATTAATTAATTTATTGCATGTAGGAGTTTTACTCTTTTAATTTTTTTGGTTGACCTTCAGTTACTCTCAATATTAATAGCTAGATGACAATTGTATCATCAACTGTAGGTATTTCTGTATCAATTTTGAAAAATGCCAAAATAAGAGCCGTACTGTATGTTAAAAATGCACGCTTTAAAGACACTCTTAATTAGTAATATTCTGTACAAAAATATGTTGTATGTACATAATAGTACATGTTTGTCTAATCATTGTTCCAATGCTTTTGCTTAGAATCAGAAATACATCTCGAAAATACATTTACAATCAGAAATACATTTTCGGTTCTTTTTAATTTAAATTTAGCACTTTGTATTTGAAGTGGTTCCTTACATAAGTTTATTTCACTATAAATATTATATTTTTGTAATCTAGGTTAGAGGAAATCTTCATGCTAATGTATTGGTTTGGTTTTGTTGTATGCTAAATATCTACGTCTGCTACAACTTCTAAGCTAATAATTTTGAATGTTCCTACTTTTAACCTTAATTTTATTTAATAGGAGTTTTTTAACTAAATAGTTCTAAAAATACTGTTTAACCCAAACGTTTATTTAGTAATTATTATATTTGTTATATGATTTACTACATTATATTATTTAGTTAATCATATTTTATGTCAGTATTCTAATAACTAACGTTGATAAATGAATAAATCGTAGTTTATTGCTATTTATTTATATAAATGCCTTAAGGGTAATATGCATATTAAAGGCTAATTAGTTACTAAAGAAATTTGAACAAAAATTCAAAATTGTGAATCCAACTGAGACTTGACTGTGGATTTTCGCTTGCCAAGGGAGTATCAATTATTGTATATTTTATTTGTATTATTATTGTATGTTATATTATAAAAATGGAGACAGTTTATTTAAACTGTAAAAGCCCCCTTTAAGACATTCAACAAACCCAACTCTCGAAGCTGCAAAAATAATCCATAAGTGAAGTAAATTTGTTTCTGCCAGTCCTTTTTAACTATCACTACTTTTGGGTTCTGGTCTATCACCTTTCTCAATAATTTTTAACCTAGTGTAAATTGTATGAAAGTTGCAAACAACTAAACACTTAAATCTGAATATAACAAATATTAATAGATAATAGGCAATCTGTACAACAATTTCCTAGTCCTGTTACTCTTCTTGGTTCCCAAAATATTCTTTGTTCATGCTTTAGCCAAATCTTTTGGCTGTATTTGTGTAGTGGGAGTGAATTTGGGTTGTAGCCCTATCTTTTATGACAACCTCAATAGTTAACCTCAGTGTTTGTCACACAACTTTATTAAACAAATTAAATAGTTTGGGTATAAGAAACACTGCATTAAAATGGTTCCATTCCTACTTAAATGATAGGAGCCAGTTTGTTGAAATAGTAACAAATAATAACAATACTCAAAATAATTTTACTTCATCAAAGCGCACCATAAAACGGGAAGTGCCTCAAGGGTTAATATTGGATCCAATTTTGTTCCTTTGTTATATTAAAAATATGTCTCAAGTTATTGTAAACCAAGTAAAAAGTAGGTTGTGTCTTTATGCAGATGACTCAAATATAAAAATTTCAGGGAAAACCTCATGAATTAGAACTATTGGGGTTTTTGGAACTAGAAAGCATAAATCAATTCCTCAAAACAAATCACCTCGTTCTAAATGCTTCAAAAACTAATTTCATGGCCTTCTCAACAAGACAAAATCGGAATAAAATAGAACCGATTTTGGAAATGAAATCAACACTATTAGAACAGGTGACTCAGACAAAATTTTTGGGTCTATGTATTGATCAAAATTTAAATTGGAACAGTCATGTTGAACGACTATTAAGTCATCTTAGTTCAGGACTGTATGCTTTATCAAGAATGTCTTTCCTCTGTAATTTAAAAGCATTAAAAAAATATATTTTTCTTACTTTCATTCTCACTTATGCTTTGGAATTGCTTTTATGAATTGCTATGTGTAGACTTTTATGTATGTAAAGAAATCACAAATTGGAAAAACTTTCACAAGAATTCAACTCTGCCACAACTTTTGTAGTAGTAAATCCCTGTAGATACTTAGTATTGATGGTCATATTTACTTGCTATGTTGCCATTAAAAATAGAAAAAAACGTTTCACAGTACTCAGCAACAATTGCAAGCATCAGAAAGAGGCTTTATAATCAATGTAGAGTATTTTCCGTAGTGTTTTACAAATGAAAAATGAAACTTGTCACTACATAAGCTAATGTTGATACTGCATTCCTGTACAACCTCTAAAATTAAAATGGGTTTTGTTAAAAAAAATTTATTTCAGAATGTTAACCCTGCATTAAGCCCTTATACTTAAAAACACTACTAGGCGCTCACGGAGTGTTCCTTTAGATTCATGCACACAAACATATTTATATCATTATTACTGTATTTAATTATGATTTGGGTGTGAACATAGTTTTTGGCTCATATAACAAATAGGTTGTCTTTAATAAAAGGTTTTTTTATAGTTTAGTTACTATAAACCAGTATATTACGGTGTAAAATTATTGTACAATGTTTTTATTAAATGAAGTAATATAGAAATGAGTAGTTTTACTTCACTTTATCCGAAATCCCAAAATTTCTAGATTGCATTTGCAGAATGAATTGTCATAAAATTACCTACATATAAACATTAAATATTTAAATTAAAATTGAAATTAATAAACATTAAATATACATAATTGAAATTTACGTAACTGGATAACAATTTGTCCTGTGCGTGATCTGGTGCTCACGTAAGGTTTTTCTGGGTTCATATCAACTTTTAAGACTCACCCAGTTGGTATGTTTGAAAATGGCTAATCGTTGGTAGATTATGATTTTAGATTACAGTAATAGTATAGACGACTCTAAGGGGCACACCGCTAATACTCTCAAAAACTTTATTATAAACAAAAAGACATGGACATGGATCTTTGTGAAGGGCCTGATCCCGTACAGGACAAATCATAAAGTTGTTTTGTAAATTTCAATTACATATATGTTGGTACATGATTTCAAAACCTGATGAATGATTTGAAAAGCCCTGTATATCCATAATTATAGGATAACTGGATCAATACTGACTTACTGCATCACTGGATAATAATTTCTCTAAGCTTATGCTTATTCAGTGTTTGTGTCAAAAGTAACTTAAGTCATTTTATTTCAGGAAAACGTAAAAGGAAGACAGCTTATAAGAATATATGTACCGAACCAAATAGGCTGAGACAGTCCTCTCGGATACATAACACGGCCAAACCTCAAAAGGAGTCTGAAGAAAAGAAATTTCTCTGTGTATTCTGTGGTCATACGTGTAAGCGATCTGCAGCTCTAAAGGAGCACATTTGCAGGAAGCACACAGGAGAAAAAAACTATGCGTGCAAACTGTGTCCTCGGAAATTTGTAAAATCACACGAGTTAAAAACTCACATGAGGCAACACACTGGGGAAAAACCATTTGCGTGTACGCTGTGTGACTATAAATGTGCCCACCCAAGATCTCTAGTCGACCACATGTGTGTGCATACCGGCCAGTTGCCGTACAAGTGTCAGGTAGACGGATGTGAGTACAAGTGTGTGAACCCGAGCACACTAAAGAAGCACGTGAGGATGCACACAGGAGACTTGCCATATCCGTGTCAGTTGTGCAGCTACAAGGCGATGCACTCGGGTCACCTACGAACCCACATGCGCTCGCACACTGGCGAGAAGCCCTTCACTTGCACGTACTGTGACTTTGCCTGTGCACGCAGGAGCTATCTCAAGCAACACCTGCGTGTCCACACACAGGAGAAACCTTACATGTGCACTGTCTGTGGGTACAAGTGCAACCAGTCCAAGGTGCTCAAAGAGCACATACGCACGCACACTAACGAGAAACCGTATCACTGCAGTGTGTGTGAATACCGGTGTGCACAGAACAGTACACTGAAGCAACACATGCGCTCACACACAGGGCACAAACCACACGCTTGCCGCTACTGTCACACACACTTCTCTAGGCTGGAACACTTGCGCAGTCACGAGCTGATACACAGTGGTGAGAAACCGTACCAATGTGAACTGTGTAGCTACCGCTGCCGCAAGTCCTACAACCTCAAGTCCCACATGCGGGTTCACACCGGAGAGAAGCCTTACGTCTGCGGCCTCTGTGATTTCAAGTGTTCCCAACCCAAGTCCTTACAGAATCATATCTCAAATTTTCATGGTGACAAGTTATGTCCCAACATTGATGTCGACCAGTTTTAGTAATTTAGTGCTAGAGACTGATAATGGTAACTTAACCAAAGAATGATATGTATTGTTTTCGTTGATTCAGAAATATCTAGTAGCATAGTGTCTAGAGCTTATTGCTATCTTACCTTTAGTAGATTTTTACGTTATGTTTTATCTGTTTAGTTAAAGTTTATATGAAAATGTTATTTAATTATCATTTTATAGTTATCTTTTTTATTGTTATATCATTATTTATTTGATTGTTATTAGTAACTTTCTTTTAAGCGTGTTGTTTTGTTGCTAAAAATCAAAAGAAAAACCAAATTAGTTTGGTTAGAATTGCAAATCATCATAAAATACTTAACATGTCTAGTTATATTTAACTTTTAAAGGACACAAATATACATTTGGTTTATTTTAGAACCTTTTAAACAACAAAATAATACACACAATGGTATATTTCAGTATAAATTGTCTTCAGCCATTCAATAAACTAAAGCCTTATCCTCATTATATAGAGTATAAGTTATATCATTTAAAATTCATAAAACCAGTATTTACTATTAATTATTGCTTTACTTGTGAACCTTTTTAAGTTGAAACAGATGGTTTGCTTCACCCTGTATAGTTTTACTGAAAATAAAGCAACCAAAAACATCTGAGATTAAATTCAATAAACATTAAAAACATACTTAAACTATTGTGCTCTGAATGAGTGTAAAACTGAACACATTTCTTGCATTAAACATTTACATTTTTCGTTTGATAATGTGTCTGATAAAGTTTCTATTGGCAAACTATAAACTTTGTTACCAAGCTTAGTTATATGACAGTATTTCAGTTCCTTACTTGGTGCTTCAATGCTTATACATAATGCTAGTCCTAAGTTTCTAGTTGTTGAAATCTTAATGCAAACAAAATAAATAGTTAAGGAAATTATAATTAAACAAAAAATATCAAATATACTTGTTTAGTTTATCAATTACCCGGTAGCATTTTTCTTCCTTTACACTTGAGCTTACTTGTTTGTTAAAAGACTACAGTTCAACAGATTTCATTGCATTTACTTTGTGATGGACATAAATCCATCTGGTGTTGCATAGTTTAGTTCCGTTATTAAGTGTCCAGTGACTTGAGGGCTGATTGACAGCTGCTGACAAGTACTGTAGCTCTGAGTGAGTGGGCAAGCTAGGTTCAAGACTCAAGCACACACAAGGCATTGATAACTGTACAGACTCATTGTGCGTTTACATAGAATACCTTTGCCGCATTTTGACCAGACTGCCGTCTACGTGCCTGCAGTGAGTTGTGATGTGTACAAGGAGTTCAATTGGCTTGAGGTAACACCCAATTGTGTTGGATGGCTCGTGAGTAATATACTCGTATTATATTTAGTTATTATAAACTATTTTTTAATTTCTCAACTATTGGCGTTAGCGCCATAATTTACCCTGCAGTAATTATTTAATGCAGTGAGTAAAATATTTATTGTATTTTCCAAGGCCGGCTCAATTATTTAGGCCATATAGAGTTTTAAACGGTTTAAAAAATTGTAACCTGCACGTGGCTGCTTAATTTGTTCTGTAGGCATTTTCACGATTCTACTCAAATGCACATAGCGACTGCTAAGTCCCAGCTTTTATATTACTTTGTGAGTGTTTTAGGATTCAATATGGTTAAGTGTAGTGCATTTATTCATTTAATTTATTTCATTAATTCCTAAAAATTGGTGCTAGTAGCAGTTTGGACGTTTTTAGTCAATTAATAACAAAACAATTATTAGCTTATAAAGAAATGATGAGGTGGATAAAGCCATGTGTATCGACATTCCTAGAGTCAGAATTCATCAGTTTGGGTCAGGTCCCAATGGAAATACTGGGAGTGTTTAAAAAAGTTGAATAACTGACCAACAGACTGTTTTAACCACCTCCCAGTCCCCCCTAAGCCCGAGTGCACTGCCCTATGCCTGCTGCACATTGGTGGGTTCTCTTCAACCCTTTTGTCAGGTTCACTAACATAGACTCTTCCCCTGTGTATTTTACCTTCGACTTTAATAAACCAATAACGAAGAAATGTCTAGAAATAGCTTTTTCCTTCAAGGTCTCTGAAATTGCTGATTGCACTACAGAATTGTTGAGTCCTGCCAGTAGCTTCGGCTGTGGCCGCAGGAATATGACTGAGAGAGGGTTAGTACTGGAATGTACAGAGATGATAGAAGATGGGATGGAACAATTATTCTGAAATAGATTGGTTGGAGAAACAGAGGCAGAACTACCAGCAACACTTGACTAGTGGTGCATTTAAGTACTGCACAAGCTCATGAAGGTACAAATTGTTAAATAAAGTGACATATATGAGTAGAGTTTTCATATGTAAAATCCATTTTGAAAGAGTACTTTTGTAATTTAATTTGGAAAAGTTTTGTATTACAAACCTGTCAAAGTGTCTTTATTATTGTTGATTATAGAGCTATCTATTTTGTGGAACTGTAAGATAAAATAGATACATAGTTTATTGTGGAAACATATATACATGCATGTAATCATTATTGATAGGTTGAACTAAAATTTTCCATGCATTCTGACATTGAAGTCCCATTCAAACATGCATTTTGTTCATTCCTCATTCCTTTGAATTATCCCACTCTAGCCCTATTGTACGTCGTTAGGTTCTGCAGTCTCCCAGTTATGTGCCATAAACTTTTCTATACTGTTAAACGCCTTTGTGACCAAGATTACTCTTTCAAAGTGGATTTCACTTGTGAAAACTTTGCTCATATCTGTCACTTTCGTTTATTTCACCATTAGTACCTTAACAAATTCTAGCAGTAATAAATTTCACCACTATCTAGTGATGCGAATAAGTCATCTGCTTCGGTTGGTAATATCATACAACACACATGTGCTGTATTGTATGTACAAGGACTTCTTGTGGTATATTCAATATTGCCTTTGATGAAACACACTACACAGCATAAATAATGTCTTGTATTTCACATTTTTCCAGTTTATTTTCCAAACTAACCAAGTACAAAGAATCTTAATGGGAAAAAGTAGTACGCTCAAAATGTCTAAAAAAGATGTATTTTATTTAAATGTTAACACAAAAGAAAAACAACAAAAATAAATTTCTATTTACAAATAAACATAACATTTGTTACTATAATCAAGTTTGAAAAATATTAAGTTTATAAATTACAATGTTGTGCAAACAGTTAATACTTTTAAAATCACTTAAACGTAATAAACAAGTTTGAAACATTCGTATAAAATGTACAATATACAAAGATAAGTAGATCGCAAAGCTACGATGGCGAGACTAACGCAAGGCTGGTGATGTGGTGAGAACTCCGACTGTCTCTAACACCTGTGCTGTGCTGGCCCCGGAATGTGAACAATACAATGTAACAAGTCTACAATACTTAGCTATCAACATGTAAACGTCACGGTTTGTCAACAATTAACTAAATCTGCCCAAATGCATATAAAAGACAATAGTGTATAATGGAATTGACATATGACCTGTTTAAGATAACAACATTATTGTCTTATTTATCACAATTTTGTTACTATAAGAACACTTGTATCAAAATTAGTCACTTTTTAACATTTTGTATAAAACAAAACATGATACTTGAAATTCAAGCAAATAACCCCCTGTTTTTGTCTTAACTTTTTTAACAACCTTTGTTTTAAACTAAAGGGGAAACCTGTTGTACATTGGATTAAAAGTAAAAACAAGGTAAAAAACACAAATTAAAAGTAAATTTCAGGTAAATTATAACTTAATTTTTTAAACTGCTTGAGATACACAACACTTCTTTTGATTTTGGTTATTGAAACAAAGTATTTCATACTGTTTCGAGGATAATTTCTTGCTAGTAAACTAATTGTTAGTCTTCGAGAGTGCTGTCTTTGCGACTGAAGAGTCGAGTGCGACCGGCATGTTGTGTTGCAGAGCTGATCACTTCCATCCACCTGCAAACCACAACATAGACCTTAGTGAAGCCTCTCGGAGCATCTGAAGTGTGCTTCTATCAGTCACTTTCTGTATCAACTATTCACATATTTAAATACGGCTATTTCTTGTATTAGTTTACCAACCACATATTGTATAATCAGACATTAACACTGGTTCAAGCAATACGTTAACCAGTACCAAGAATTTGCCATCAAAAAGGAATAGAAAGAAGAGCAGGCTCACCTGGATAAAGTAGAAACACATAAAAGAACACAGACTGTCAATTTTCAGCCCTACTTAGACCTTTGTTAAGACAAAAAGAGATAACTTAAAATAGTAAATAAAGCTAAACAAGCTAAGAAGGTGGAAGCAGTGTTACCAACAGTAAAGTCTAAAAATAAAAACATAAATGAAAAAGTATATGTAATAACAACATGTGAAACAATTTTACATAGTATAAACACTGGAGACCTGCTTGGGTAAGGGTGTTAGCTATCTGAGGTTGAGGTTGTGTGGGACTCAAGATTTGGTAACCCATTGATGAGCTTGTTCCGTCCTGCGGAGTGGGGAACCATTGGGATGGGGGGGAACGTACAACTTTGGTTGTGAAACAGTCTTCAAAATTGGTATTATGGGAAATAGTGTGAGCAGAGACAGGTTTGAAAAGGTTTTTTGCAGTTGTTCCTATGGATGTTCATAAGTTTACGGAGGGTTTGAAAAGTTTGACTCTTTAAACCCTTTGCAATCTAATTTTATTTTTAAATTTGTGTAAAAACCGTCTCGTATGGGTTTTCCCAGTCCCCTGTAAGCAAAATTTCGGCAAAATCGCTCTCTGGTACGGTGCATTACCAGTCATTGAACCACTCCTCTAAATGCGGGGATTTAGCGCCTCCCTAAGCTCAAGAAGTGCCACTCGCCGCCTCACTGGATTTTATGAGCCATTTTCTCTTCAGTGATCCTCAGCGGATCATTGTGGCCCGCGCAGCCGGAATGATCCAATGATTAGCATTGCATCGTACCAGAGCGCACCCGGGTGGGATTCAAACCCACGCTGTGACAGACAGGGATCAACTATCCGTCACTATAACCACTAAACCACTGGGCTGTTTGTTGTGGGCTGTCAAACTCGCACGAGAGTTGGCGTCAAGGGGGGAGGGAGTGGTAGTTTCGGTGTTCTCTGCTAGGTGCCGCTAGTGTAGCGTAGTCCTTGCCTATCGTTTGCGCTATATGCAATAAACGATGTGTCGGATTAGACTATTTTGCCGTTCTGCTCTGATGTCGGACTCAGTTCGCCATTGAAGCGCAAAAGGTTAAGTTATCTCTTTTTGTCTTGACAAAGGCACTAACACAAAAACTTGACAGTATGTGTTCTTTTAAGTGTTTCTAGTAGAACAATTAGTAGAAACTTTCTACTTTATCCAAGTGAGCCTGCTCTCCTTTCTATTCCTTTTTGGTCCTTGTCAAGTGCCCTATTTCTAAATCATTGCCAAGAATTGTTAGATTTTGTTCATATTTACATTTTGTTTTTCTTTTATTTAAAAAGAAAAGTGGTAATTAAAACTTCTAATGGAACCACACTTGAATCCGTTAAAAATTGCTGGTCTCAAACGAGCGACAGGTAAAAATAATGTATAGTTGCAAGTTAAAAAAAGCAAAAACTAGTATACAGTATTTTAAAGAACCTTCAAAACAACTGAGAGACAAATATAACCATTGCATATTTTTAAGTACTCAACTCATATCAGCTGCCTAATAGACAATTAAAAAACATAATTTTCTTCAAGTTGTAGTAAATTCTAAAACTTTATAGAAAAGCTATTGGTTCTTTCAAGAAAATGGAAATTGCTATCCTGGTGATCAAAAATAAATATCAGTTTAGCTTGTGAGAAGAATCAAATATTATTTACCTGCCAAAGGTATATTCACTCTCTGCTCTAAAAAAGTATACATGGTTTTTAAACTGGAGTTTAAAAACAAAGTCCTTGTGAATGGCATCTTTCTCATTAGGAGTAGAGATGGTGTATCCGAGGAGAGGTAAGCTTGCAAGCGGACAATCATCCTGAACAAAAATAATAGCAAATGTAAATTCAACCAATTGATACATAAATAAGCAATACATTCAGCTCAAGTTTGTACAATTTATTTCATATTTATACACATATCAGGAGGATTACTTTCAAATTGAAAGCTCTTACCCTAAACCCCTTTCAAGAACAGGCTGTTTTAACAGGCAAACTTAGGCAAGAAACAGCTAAGCAAAACTATCTTAAGAAAAATAATTCCCGAAACTCTAAATTTTGTCACAGAAATTTATATTAATTGCACTGTTTTATTTAGAGCTGTGCGGGATCCCAGATTTCTAGTACCGGGACAAGAATGACTCCATTTCCCGATCCATCCCCCCTAGTACCAAAATTTCAGGATGGGAAATAATCTGCTGACAAACTAAATGTGTTTTTTTAAAAAAAAAACTCTGAACCCATTAATTTGTATCTTTATGTGTAACTCCAGTGTAGAAAAAGCTAAGGAAATTCATCAACAAGGGATTAATTGAAGGTCGGCCACTATTATTAAGATAACTGATTTTGATCTTGATCTAAGTCAGACAGACCAGGCGCACTTTGTAATATATTCTAGGTCTGCAACATTGTATTGCTTGTTATGAAATTAGGAATTACCTGGAAAGTCTTGTAGAAGAACAAACAGAAGTTGGTAAAGACGACCCAGAGCTTCTGCCAGCCATTGCTGTTCTTGAACTTGCGCAGGAGGTAGCCTGAGAGTGTGTTGTGCGCGGCGCGCAGTGTGTCCTCCATGCTAAGACTGGTGTTGCGGTGCCAGCACACGTGCACGGTGGTGTTGCTGCGTTGTGGGGATACCTTGTGCTCCTCAGTACCACACTTGTCCATAACGTCGTCAGACGAACCTAGCAACACCATACATTACCACTCGTGTTGGAAAACCATTCAAGATTTTCTGTTTTAGACAACACGTAAATGACTAATACTATGCAAATTTTACACACTAATATATTACAACATTAAAATCTAGATTAAATTTACTGGAATGTTGTTTTAATCTAACACAGGGTGTCTACTGAACCCTGAAAATGACACAGACGGATTTTCAAGGGTTTTCACAGTATAGAGAACTAATTTAAAGGTTAAAAAAATTTATTAAAGCCATTTATTTGCTCAGATTTCACTGTCGAGAGATATGGGTTTGGACCGCTTTCCCTAAAAAGCGTTTTGTTGTGCCCACAAAGTCTAGGTTAAGAACTAATTAAAATGCCAATGGCGTGGATGGGATTGGATTTTTCCCTTCAAGTGGTAATCAGGCGAGGAAAAATCTTTTCTTGAGTGAAATTGGGAAATTTTTGGGCGGGATTAATAGCTTATTTTATTTATTACAAATTATAAAGAAAAGGTCGAAAATTTGAAAAAAGTTTATTATAGAAAGAAAACTTACATTTACCCTACAAATTCCAATCTTGTGGTCCATTTATGGGTTAAAAAAGAAATCAGTTTTGTACAGCATGATTGTGATTTGATATTATTGATTGTATGAATGATATTACCATATAATTAAACTTTGTAATTATTACAAGCAATTGTAAACATTTTAACATAATTTATAAATGTTCATTTTGATTTGGTCATGTTTATTTCCACATTGGCATAACATTGGTAGCACAATTTTCCATTTGGCAATTAGTTATATTTCTGTCATCTATCACATTGTCATCTATCATCTTGATTCTTGGGTTTAACCTCAATCTTGAGTACTCTCAATAATTACTTGCAGAATAGTGCAATGTTTATTATCTAATTAGCTTGGAGGTATCAATTTATTTTTCTTCATACATCTTCTGTGAATAATTTCCAATTCACAAAGAGTAATGAGTTTTAAAATATTTCAAAACTTACTACATGATTTCAAACTGAGGTAGGAGATCTTTTCATCGTTGGGAAGATTTTTACTGAAGTCTATTGCTTCGGTTATATCCTCTAACCACTTGTCCTTTTCCTCTTCTGAGCTAGCTGCTAATGTCAACACCCTGAAATAAATAGTTTTGATAACCATGTGATTGACTATTCATTAAAGGTACACTTTTAATTTGAAATAAGATTAAGAAAGAGGATTTAGAAGTTAAGTTCAAACTTGAAACTGATCAAATTACTAGTTTTCGTTACATAATAGTTGCCATTTTTGTGTGTTTCCTTGTTCAGGCTACAAAGTGTTAAAATTTAAACACTGTTTATATAAAAATACTGAAATGAAGTTTGGCAAAGAATTTAAAAGAGAACGATCTTCAGTAAATAATTGAGTTCTTTGTACAACTAGTTTGATTTGTTCTGTTGTGGAGGTTTACCTGTTGCCATCGTAGATGATGAACGAGTTGGCCGTGGGTGTGTCGCAGCGCTCCTCCACCGCCATCGAGTGCAGAGGCAGCTGGCCGTGCACACTGAACATGTGACCCACTCGATTGGTGTACAGCAGCACATCTGAAAACTGAACCACACGACCCCCATTTATTACCGTATTAATGTTGAATGGTTAAAGTAGTTTTTTAAGTAGTTTCCTAAAGTAAAATCATCAGTATTTGTAATGAAAGTCACATAGCAGTAACATTGGAATTTTTCCTCTACAAGAAAAATGTTTCAGGAATCTGGAGGTTATATTCTGCAGGAAATTGGTAGAAGATTTTTGAGAAGTATCTACTTCAAGTACTAAATCAATGTCATTTGACATGAAAATGACAAATTCAATGAAAATTCAATTGATTTTAATGTACCTGAATCACAAAATAGTGGTTTGTTGAAGTTTGAAAGTGTTGTACTATGAACTGCTGAACTTTTAGTTTCCAGTAGTTTAATCTACTGATCGTTAACACAACCTACTCTGAAATTGTCTTCAAGAAATAACTTTAATATGACAAAATAGCCAACTTGATAATAAGTGAGTCTTTAACTAATCAGTACTAAAAAGTAAATATAGGTTTTATTCATGTTTCAAATGGAGCACGATTTAAAACTTAAAAACTATTTAAATAGATATTCTGTAGCAGGTGAAAGGGGTTGTTAGCAAGCTTTACGTACCAAGAAGAACATGCGCTGCAGGTAGCCCTTGCGAGTGGAGAACTTGTTGAGGCAGCCCTGACGCAGGAACTGGCGGCTGGGGTTGGCCAAGTGGTCGAAGCCGACTGTATCTCGCTGTAGTTCACACAGGCTCACAAAGTTTTCCTGAACAACAGATACTCTCATATCATCAGTTCATCACTACCTGTAAGGTAGAGTGGCACTGTGCCTAAGCAAATGGGGTATTAATATACCCCAAAACCAAAGTCCCGTTAATCTGAATTTCCAGTTAATCCAAACAAGCAATTGGGAAAAAAATTTAAATTTTTCTAGAAATTTTTAAAGGCATTTTTTGTTGTCACAAGGAAGAAACGAAACTACGACGCCGCACCGCAGCAGTGTCGTGTACTGTAATACCTGACCTTGAACCGGCACCCCAGTCAGTCGCGACAGTGACATGTCTCTGTGCTTGCAGCTAACCTCACACTAAAGTATTGCAGCCCTTCACGATGCAATAACCTAACATTTATACAGTACTGATAAATATAATGTATGTTGTTGTTCTTGCTTAATTAGACGTTATTTTGCATTCAAAATGTTAATTTTAGTTCAAACTTGTCATTTAGCGTCTTTTTCCGGTTTATCCAAACTTTCGCTAATTCGAACTGGGTCCAGTCTCAATTAGTTCGGATTAACAGGACTTGGTATGGATGCTTTTCGGAGCATACCAAATCAGGCTACTGATAAAAGAGGCATGAGATGAGCTCTTGCCTGGCAGTTACTTACGGCTTTAAATAGTTATAAAATATGTATGCCACTGTATTTAGGGCACAGGCATATACTCGAATTCAAGCCTACTCCACGTTGGAGTTAAATCTCCAAACTCATAACTAAGTGTGGTTGCCAATCGGGCGCCTCACTGCAGAGTCACACTCCACCCCCACTCTGCACCCTTGATGATATGGCAACCCTGCTTGATGATGGATTAGGCAACAAAATTTCCCAACATTTTCTCTGTCCTGTTGTGTCTTTATAGAGATTTCATCCTCTAAGCTCGAACATCTTTATCCACAAGATCCTACCAACTACACTGAGACCATCAGACAGTTGAGATGCCTAGTACTTACTGAGAGTCGGAGTTGGTCACTGAGATGAGGCTGGAGATCTCGCAGCCTGTCCCTTGCACTCATGCAGTCTTCAAAGTCTATGTGATCCTTGGGATAGTGTTTTAACAGCCCTACAAATTTATAATACTGTAAATAGGTACTTACATGGTTATTATTTGAACACTTTTCTGAACAATTACGTGAATTCAGATCTAACCAAGTTTACTGTAAACCTTTTGTATTTTAATTATTTTTAATGTTTTAACACATTGATCTTGTTGTGTTTTTCCAAAATAAAAGTCAAAACTTTAACAAGGAAGTCGGATATTCAAAAATTGACTTAATTGCAGTAATTTTTCTGAGAAAATCTTTTAACGACTCCTACACAGATTATAAAAAGGGGCTAGTGAAAAACAGTTCTCAACGTTCCTCTGTAAACAGCTGTAAGTAAATACTGAATTTTTATGTGTCTCTTTTTTTAAATAACACTTAAAAACTAGTAATCATTGAAATGCAATGGCACAAATCAAAATAAGCACACATTAACATTAGGATGACAGTAAACTGTAACCAACAAATGTTAAACCATCTGTATTGTATCTGTATCTGTAACAGAGTGTCTACAGCTCTTCTAAAAGCAAAATCCGTTACTTGTCTCAGCCCAAATTAAAAAAAAATATTAGTGACCTTTTTCAACAATCTTTACAGTCAATTTTATGAGTATTTGCAGATAATTTGTTTAAATATAACAAAGATTACTTAAAAATAACTTAAGATAAATATTGAGTAACACAATTATTTTTGTAAACTGATGAATAGGAAATGGGTTGTGATAAAAGAGGGTAAGGGAGGGTTAGTTTACTTTTATGGGGCTATTTATGTAGCCGGATGCTAAAATTTGTGATCTAAGTTTAACTTTACTGATATTTGTGACTTTTTCATGACCTTTTCCTAAAATCCACTACTTTTTTGTAACCGGTAGACACCCTGTGTAATGATCTTACTGTCAAGGAGATGAGTGTAGTGAAAAAGTCGGTGGAGAGGTTTTAGGATGAATGCAGTCAGAGGCAGGTAGCAGATCTTCTGCGTCTCAAAGTCTCTGTAGATTTGCTCAAACTTAGGATTGGTTCTGTAATCGATATCCAACTGCTCCAACACCTCCAAGTGCCTGTCTATGTAGTTTTCATACAGCTGTGGAAAATATGAAGATAGAGTTAAAATTTCCAAATAAGTTAAAATTGATTTAAGAATATTTAATCAGATAGAAAAATAATGGTGAAGGGTAAAATTAAGTTGCCACTGTTTAAGGTTTGGATATCTGGTTGTGGGCGATAGAGCTGAGACAGGATTTCTGTATCAGATACTTTATAATCACTACCTGCCAGTCCTGTACGTATCAGATACTCGCGAGGACAAATATCCCAAGAGTTCTAACAGCTATTATTGCGGACATTTTCCATCGTAAGTGAGTTTTATCTGCAAACTGATCCCGCCTTATGGTAAAAGTAACGTAAAATATAACACAGAACATTAGAAAACAAGCTAGTCTAAAGTAATCAGTATAAGCTGACCTGTCAAGCACAACCAAATAACATTCAGCTGTTAGAGTCACAATACTAAAACTAAAAAAAACTAGCCTAAAAAACAAAATTACGAGTGTCTTATGCTTGTAATTTTGTTTTCCTAGTTTTTTTTTAACCAGCGTCCACACTTTCGTGAACTTCGTCTACTTTGCCAAGAGCCTTTACCGAGTGTGGACGTGTTTCTTTGAGTTGTTTCTTGTAGCTAAGTTTTTAGTGTGTTTTATGCATGTAGTTTTGTTTTCTAAGCTAGTTTTTCTTTTTTTTTAGTATAGTTTTGAATTTAAAAGCTAAATATTGAATAAAAGCCACATCAACAATGAAAGCCCACTGGTACTTTTGAATAATAACCAAATCAAAGAAGTGGAAGTTTTCAATTTTCTAGGTATTAATCTAGATAGAAAATTAAATTGGGACTCTCATATCGAGCATGTATGCAATAAAGTTTCAACAGGAATCTTTATACTCAGAAATGACCAGCAGGTTATTGTTCCAGAGAAATTTTGAAAATAATAGCATATCATGGTATTATTTATCCACATCTAAAATATGGAGCATGTTTATGGGGAAACTGTGCTAAGACAGAAATTGGTAAGGTCTGGTCTGTGGTAAGTCGGACATTTGTTTTACAGAAATATGCGGTCCGAATCTTAGACAATCTTAATCTAAGAGATTCGTGCTGAAATTCCTTCAAAAGACTTAACATTCTTACTTTTCCATCAATTTACATTTACAAAACTATCATGTTCTGCCTCGATAAATGCCGCCTTGTACAAGGCAATGCAATTCATAAGCATGGCAGCGATTGGGTAGACAACTACAGAGTTGAATACCATAGACGGAATTATTTAAAAGTTACCATCACAAGCAGGGATATTATTGTTTCAAAAACTACCCTTACATAAAAAAATTTTCAACATTCTAAATTATTTAAAACAAAATTAAAAACTACCTTGTATCCAAATAATTTTATAGTATAGAAGAGTTCTTAGAGCACTCGCTTACTACTTAAAAGTCTGGACAATTTTCATAGTTATTTTATAATCAAATTAAGCTTTAAAATTATTGGTATAATAAGGCTAGTGGCTCATGTATTTCATATATGTTCCAATACAATTTTATATTGTTCGGAAATAAAGATTATAAAGATAAAGATTATTGTTTTTTATTGTGCTTGACTGGTCAGCTTATGCTGATTACTTTAGGCTAGCTCGTTTTCTAGTGTTCTGTGTTATGTTTTAGGTTACTTTTCACCTTAAGACGGGATTTGATTGCAGATCCTGAAACGTCGTGATCATCTTGCTCACTAACGATGGAAAATGTCTACAATAATAGTTTAAACTCTGAAATTCTCCCATCGTCAACAAAAAACTTTAAACAAAGGACAAATATCTGATACAAAGTAATCACATAGATCCTTTTCTTGCTGCGTGGAGTTCTGCCGTACTGTGGTGTGTATCTGTGTAACACTAGCTCTGTACTGGGACTAGGACTGGACAGATACAGCTGCAACAGTACAGCTGGTGAGTACAGATACTGAGCAAACAGTTGATGAGACTAGTACTGTTAGCGCTTACTCTAGGCTAACGGCTAGTCTTAGAACTTTGTTCCTGCCGTCGAATTGTGCCTGTTGTTTACGAGTCTTTAAAATAAAGTTTCCGTCTCTTGTTAAACTTTTAGGTTTTGTTCAATAAAAACTTCATAGTATTGTACCACTACTTTTTATTAAACCAAATACTATTGCTTATAGAATTTATTTGTTTTATACAGTGAAAATTTTCGAATAAGCACGCTAAACGGTTGTGTTAGTTAATAACTAGTCTAGAGATTAAAACTAAAACACCCATTTTGTTAATATTTTAAAATTGTATATTTAACTGAGTTACAGTATTAAGTTACACTGTTACAGCCACTCAAGTGACCGTAGGGACAGACGGGACTAGTAACAACAATCTTAAGCTGTAGCTAAGGGGAAGGAGTACAAAGTACTCATGATTACAAAGTAATCACTAAAAGTAATCAGTATTTCTCAGTACCAGTCCCGGCAGTATCTGATACTGCAGAGTAATCATTTAGCACCCCTCCAGTGGGCGATAGAAGCTGGTTAAGAAAATAAAACGGAAGGGACAACTAAGACTGATTGGGAAAAGCAGGTAATGAATTAGTTGAAATCTACTAGACTATGTGAAGTGTGTTTCATGTAAGTTACCGGTAAGTGATCGCAGGAGCGAAGAAGAATGTCCGCTATCCTCTGCTGGTGAGAGTTCTTGGTTTCCCAGGCAGCCACTCTGAGTTCAACATCTCGCAAGACTAGGCAGTGAGCGTCGTGCAGCGGATCTATCAGATTCAGTAATGCGTCCACACTCTGGTGGCTCTCCTCCTTGCACACCTCGTCTCTGAACCACTGTCACCAACACAAGTGTACAATTAACTTTACTGCTGGAACCTTTAACCGATAGCAGAAGGTTCTAAGCACTAATCCTGGGCATCAAAAAGTTTCGCTAGCCAGATGTTAAGTAAGACCAGGCCATTGTTGTGCTAATTTGTATTGGAGTGGTGAGAGAATATGACTGTGAAGCATTAATTTAACATAGCCTTATACCATATCGGCGGTTACATTTCAACTTACATAATCCAGCAAAAGCATCCATATATTTCTTGGCTGACAGGTGTTTCAAAGTACTAACACTAAATCACTAGTCGATCAGTGCGCCGGTGCTGATTACTTCACACGGTGAACTTTGAAACATATGTTAGCCAATAGATATCAAGGTTAGTATATAGGAGGTTGGCCCACTCTCATAAGACTCTGTGTTCCAGTTTTTGGGGAAGATTGTGACGTCACTGCAGACCTCGAAATTGGCCCCGACTCAACTTTTACAGCGTTAAATACTAAGCTCCGCGGCGTAACCAGAATTTTCCGTACTTACATACTTATATATTTCTCTTCAGGAGAAAACGGGCTTTCCAACGATATGCACATCAAGTATATTCCTAACTATTGTGAATTTATAAAGTAAAAAATGTTAAAACCTTTTTTAGTTCAAAAATTATGACATCAAAAAGTAAGTGATCTAGGAACATTTTTATTTTTGATTATTTTTATGTTTTAAAGTTTTTGTTTTAAAAAAGAACCTTCAAATTTTCATTTAGAAAAAAGTTTAATAAGATAGCTTAAGTGGTTTATTTGCAATTCCACTTTAAAGTCGAAAATTGAGATTTAAAAATATCGCATGTTAGACTTCAAAGTGGTGTGTAACTAAAAAAAACCAAATTTCTCGACTTTAACTGAATTTATTATATATTATTTAGAATTTTTTTAAAGAACAATGCAGTTTACGGTAAACTATTAACTACAACTAATGTTCTTTTGGAAATACGTTTTGAAAATCCGTACTAGAAAGTCAGATCCATCTCGTTTGCAATAGTGCAAATTGCTGAAATTTTATGAAAACTTATTTGTTTGTCTATTTTTTTATGTAACTTTTTGTGTAGAGTTTTAATTAGTAAATGGTAAATAATTTATGCAAAAAATAACAACTTTTGGTTAATTGTGCTTAATATTAATATTTTATCTACTAAGACATTATCGTAAGTAAAATTAATAGACAACACTATTTCACACAATGTTGTATATTTAATCACACTGCTTTGGCCATATTACTACTTGTTGTATGTTTACCGTAAATTAAACCTCTTTCATTTAAATAATTTTAAATTATATGAATAAAAAACATAAAACCTTGTAGAACTGGATCATATCATTAATTAGTGGCGAAACAATGTAACAGCCGAAACTTAAATGGATGAAATATAAATTATCTCGATTTGTTCTTAAACCAAGAGATATAATTAATTGAACATTATATTTTTAACTTAACATACTTATATTTTTATTTCATGGACTAAATCATGAAACCAAATAAATCATAACGTTAGTTTAACAACTCAAGTGGAACTGATAAGTTGTTTCCTATATACATATTTTTATCATAGTGAAATTAGGATACGCAAATAGCTGACTATTTAACTCAGATATAATACTCAGTTGTTATATCCACTGGCTTTCCGAAAAAAAAGTTATGTAAGCTCATAAGTTTTGGTATTTTTAACAGTCACGGCATCAGTGGTTTAGTATTTACAGTACTACTTTTAATACGAATTACCATGACTACAAATCAGAATAACTCAGAGTAACTTAGTTGGAGTCCTGTGTCCTAAGTTTATTTGAAATGAATCTGAAAACGTAATTAGGAAAACTAAGTTATAAGGAAAACATAGTGCGTGCAATAATCTGACAATCCAAAAGAAAAGTCAAGCGTACTTATTAAAGATGATAATTTAAAGGGGGGTTTCACGCATAATTGTAGTAGGCTATATCTTTGCCAACATTCAACTATTTGTGAATTTTCTTTAAAAATGCAAGCTCTTAATCAATATTTCATCATATTTAAACTAGATTTCATAATAACGAGTTAACAAATTGCCCAAAAGACTCTGGGATTCTGGAAGCGGTATTAAATTATATAAGTTTAATAGTTTATAACAATTATTTTATTCTTGAAGCGTTTTCTTTATGCGTCTATTACATTGGTGCTCATTATACAACTAATTAAAAACATGGTAAATACAAACTAATAATTTGTGTAATGTCGTTTGTCCTTTTACAATACGTACTGATAGAGAACATTTACTGCAATGTGGTTCAATAATAATGTTAAACGTTATGGGTAATAAAAGTAAATTAATTTTAGAATATATGCTTTCAACAAAATTATTAATTATTCATTGTACTAATTAGACTATATTGTATTTTTAAATAATAAATAAATAATAATTCATATGAATAGAAAATGTAAAATAAAACTTCCACAGACAAATAAGGTTTCATAAAATTTCAGCAATTTGCACTATTGCAAACGCGATGGATCTGACTTTCTAGTACGGATTTTCAAAACGTATTTCCAAAAAACATTAGTTGTAGTTAATAGTTTACCGTAAACTGCATTGTTCTTAAAATAAATTCAAAATAATATATAATAAATTCAGTAAAAGTCAAGAAATTTGGGTTTTTTATTTACACACCACTTTGCAGTCTAACATGTGATATTTTTAAATCTCAATTTTCGACTTTAAAGTGGAATTGCAAATAAACCACTTAAGCTATCTTATTAAACTTTTTTCTAAATGAAAATTTGAAGGTTCTTTTTTAAAACAAAAACTTTAAAACATAAAAATAATCAAAATAAAAATTTTCCTAGATCACTTACTTTTTGATGTCATAATTTTTTTGAACTAAAAGAGGTTTTAACATTTTTACTTTATAAATTCACAATAGTTAGGAATATACTTGGTGTGCATATCGTTGGAAAGCCCGTTTCTCCTGAAGAGAAATATATAAGTATGTAAGTACAAAAATTCTGGTTACGTCGCCGTGGTATTGCAGCTGTAAAAGTTGAGTCGTCAATTCTCGGAGGTCTGCAGTGACGTCACGTGGACAAAACTGATTTTTCATGAAATGGGCCAACCTCCTCTATACTAACCTTGAATAGATATATTCGCTCAATAATTCATGGTGAATCAAGTTCAAGTACATGAGGGAAGCATCCCAGAAATAGGAAGAACTGCTCGAGTTAAACTAGTAAATTACCATTCTCACCCAGTTGAAAAAAAGGAATAAGATAATCCAGATACCACTGTTCACCGAAATATTCTATTTCGATTTCAAAACGTTAAGAATCATATTTTATTACTTTCTTATATGCCTTTTTTTATACATGAAATTATTAGTAGCAAGTTAGAGTGAAATTCTTTCTTTGGTGTATGTATTAAGGCATCTTTATTATGAAAAATAAATAATGATTCACAGACAAAAGTCTTGTGTAAACCATATAACTCCCCAAACTGTGATAGATGGTACACTTAAAGAATGAATAGTTACAGTGAACTTACCAAATTAATTACTTCCAAGTCTTTTCGATATGTTCTTTCTGTCATTAAAATTTCTTTGGCTATAAAATATGCTCTGTCGGATGTGTTTTGCTGAAAAATAAAAATTAAAAATAATGTGGATTTTAATAAAGTTATAACTTATTAATATATAAAAACTAATCCAATTATTGCTGGTGATGGCATAACTTAAGATCGGCTTCACAGATTAATTTTTTTTAAGTTTTCTAATTTTGTGTAGAATGTTCTTACGAAAAGTAAAATTAAGAAAATTACACCAAAAGTTGGAAAATTACAGACTTGTAAATTATGTATACTGAAATGGTGCCTGTTCCTCAGCTTAAAATGAGAGCTAACTTGCAAACTCAACTTGTGTGAGCCTTGGAAAGTTTTTCACAGTAATTAAGTTTTGTTTAGCCAACATTATCGTAATCATAAATTAGAAGATTTGATTGAATAAATAAAACCTACTTTTTTCCTGACTTCACCATCCACTAAGTCTCCACTGCCTTTATTTAGCTGGTCCTTTATACTCTTCAACGGACTCAAATCTGGAGTTAAGGAAATTTCACTAAAATCATACAGATCAAATTATTAAACAAGCAAAACTATCTAACATCATGACTGTGCTTCAAAAAGTGTTGATTGTAGTTGGAGAAACTGCTTATCTCTAAGACGGATAACTCACAACTAATCATGTTAAGTTAAAACACTTTGACATTTTAAAGCTCTGAACTTTTTGACCTGGAATGAGAACAACAAATTACAATGTTTTTGCGTTATTACTCACTACCATAAAACAGGAACTTAGTGGCTCTTTTAAAGACTAACATGAGTTGATGTGTAGTTGTGATCGTAAACAGGGCCGAACCTTAAAATTATTTTGGCGGGTGCTGATATTAATGGAGAGTTCCAGCCTCCTGACTCCTCCCAACCACTAAACCCTGGTCCCATTATGCACTGTGTTAGTACATGTCTCAGTAAACCCTGGTCGTATTATGCACTGTGTTAGTACATGTCTCAGTAAACCCTGGTCGCATGATGCACAGTGTTAGTACATGTCTAAGTAAACCCTGGTCGCATTATGCCCTGTGTTAGTACATGTCTCAGTAAACCCTGGTCGCATTATGCACTGTGTTAGTACATGTCTCAGTAAACCCTGGTCGCATTATGCACTGTGTAGTACATGTCTCAGTAAACCCTGGTATGCACTGTGTTAGTACATGTCTCAGTAAACCCTGGTCGCATTATGCACTGTGTTAGTACATGTCTCAGTAAACCCTGTGCGCTATGCACTGTGTTGGTACATGTCTCAGTAAACCCTGGTCGCATTATGCTGTGTTGTTTGTAATGTAGTAAACCCTTGTCATTATGCACTGTGTTAGTACATGTCTCAGTAAACCCTGGTCGCATTATGCACTGTGTTAGTACATGTCTCAGTAAACCCTGGTCGCATTATGCACTGTGTTAGTACATGTCTCAGTAAACCCTGGTCGCATTATGCACTGTGTTAGTACATGTCTCAGTAAACCCTGGTCGCATTATGCACTGTGTTAGTACATGTCTCAGTAAACCCTGGTCGCATTATGCACTGTGTTAGTACATGTCTCAGTAAACCCTGGTCGCATTATGCACTGTGTTAGTACATGTCTCAGTAAACCCTGGTTGCATTATGCACTGTGTTAGTACATGTCTCAGTAAACCCTGGCATTATGCACTGTGTTAGTACATGTCTCAGTAAACCCTGGTGCACATGCACTGTGTTAGTACATGTCTAAGTAAACCCTGGTGCATTATGCACTGTGTTAGTACATGTCTCAGTAAACCCTGGTGCATTATGCTGTGTGTTAGTACATGTCTCAGTAAACCCAATAGCATTATGCACTGTGTTAGTACATGTCTCAGTAAACCCTGGTCGCATTATGCACTGTGTTAGTACATGTCTAAACCCTGGTGCATTATGCACTGTGTTAGTACATGTCTCAGTAAACCCTGGTGCATTATGCACTGTGTTAGTACATGTCTCAGTAAACCCTGGTGCATTATGCACTGTGTTAGTACATGTCTCAGTAAACCCTGGTGCATTATGCACTGTGTTAGTACATGTCTCAGTAAACCCAATCGCATTATGCACTGTGTTAGTACATGTCTCAGTAAACCCTGGTCGCATTATGCACTGTGTTAGTACATGTCTCAGTAAACCCTGGTCGCATTATGCACTGTGTTAGTACATGTCTCAGTAAACCCTGGTCGCATTATGCACTGTGTTAGTACATGTCTCAGTAAACCCTGGTCGCATTATGCACTGTGTTAGTACATGTCTCAGTAAACCCTGGTCGCATTATGCACTGTGTTAGTACATGTCTAAGTAAACCCTGGTCGCATTATGCACTGTGTTAGTACATGTCTCAGTAAACCCTGGTCGCATTATGCACTGTGTTTACATGTCTCAGTAAACCCTGGTGCATTATGCACTGTGTTAGTACATGTCTCAGTAAACCCTTATGGCATTGTACTGTGTTAGTACATGTCTCAGTAAACCCTGGTCGCATTATGCACTGTGTTAGTACATGTCCAATGGCATTATGCTGTGTGTTGTACATGTCTCAGTAAACCCTGGCATGCACTGTGTTAGTACATGTCTCAGTAAACCCTGGTGCATTATGCACTGTGTTAGTATCTCAGTAATGTTATACACTGTTAGCATTATGCATAATGTTTGGTATTTGTGTTAGTATGTCTGTAAACCCTGGTGCATTATGCACTGTGTTAGTACATGTCTAAGTAAACCCGGAATGCTGTGTTAGTACATGTCTCAGTAAACCCTGGTCGCATTATGCACTGTGTTAGTACATGTCTCAGTAAACCCTGGTTAAATGCACTGTGTTAGTACATGTCTCAGTAAACCCTGGTCGCATTATGCACTGTGTTAGGTACATGTCTCAGTAAACCCGAATGCATTATGCACTGTGTTAGTACATGTCTCAGTAAACCCTGGTCGCATGATGCACTGTGTTAGTACATGTTTATGTACTGGTATTCATGTCTCCACTCCTTGCCTGCAGTAGTGTGAACATTTATTGATAAAACAAATGACTTTTCTCAATTACTGTATATTATTATACTGTATACATTGTGTGAATAGCATAATGTGAACCAAATAAGACTGCTCAAGAAGGGTTCTATACGCATCGTAGCACTCAACATTTTTACAACCTTCCGAGGACTTCAAGCAATCAAAAGACAAAAAATATTTTATTTAGTACCGAGATTGAGTAATGCTTTGAAATCACATAAAATAAAATATTTCAAAGAAAATCCTCCAGTCAAATTGCCACTTATATAGTTTTTGTGCTGATGACTCAAACCTAAAAGTTGTAACTGATTTACTGCTGAGTAGGTACTGTACTTGCCTAGCACTGTTGATAGTTCCGTTGGGCTTGTGGTTGGGAGTGGAAGACACTAGGGCGGACGTGACTACGTTGTTGTTATCGTGATGCGTCAAGATGATCAGTGCCGGTCCCGTTAGCGAGTTGCTTGTCCTCCTTAGCCTCCATTGGCACTGAAAACCATCAAAATATTTACAATTTCAATCCAACACATGTAAAAATTGACAGTTTTATTTTATATGTATGTGACGAGAGCACTTTCAACCAAAAACATCATTGGTCAGCTCCTTTGAGTGGAATTATTTGAATCTTCTTAAATATTACAAAACACAAACTAAACAGTATGTACAAATGAAAATTAATACCTAAAACTTTTATCATACAACTTTTGACTGCGCTAGTTTGTGATCGGATTGTTTTATGGTAATGTAAAATATTAAAACCAACAAAAGTTATTCTGTTAGAAACTTTAATAACATATAAATCAATAAGATATGAATTTGTGAAACCTATACAAATTTGATTGTGTCTACTTGTTTTTGGTTTGGAAACAATTATTCTTGAAGAATAAACTCTAATATATAATAAATTTATAGTAAAGAAAAAGGTTTAAAATTATAAAAACAAATATTTACTTAATTTTAAATTTTTCTCTTTGAAGTTTTATAAATCAAAAATAAATGTCATGGACTAATTTTAAACAACATAGAAAATGCTAATTTCTATCTTAAAAGCAAGGAAAAATAAATTGGTATACAAACCCACTATTATAACTATCCATAAACATGCAGCTATTTAACTACATTTTAAATAAAGTATAAATATCAATTACTGAAATATATATGAAAAATATGTAATCATAACTTATAGTAATTTTAATGGTTGTTGTAATTATAACTCAAGCACTAAAACAAATGATTAAGATTACCAAAACTTATTTAAAACTTTACCCGCTATAAAACATTTTTATTTTAGCAATACAAATTGACGCAAATTAAGTGTAACCTTATTAAAAGTATCAAACACATTTCAGGCATCCAAAAGAATCCATTTTCATTACCCTAAAGAAAACCCAACCAATTTTTCACACATATGAATGGAAAAACCTTTATTCTCCATTACAGAAGAAGATTTCTCCAAATGAACGGTAGATTAAATAGCAATTAAAACATACAGGCACTATAACAATTCTACATTCATGATCATAATTTGTATAAACGCTAAATAACTAATTTATTACTACAGAAATTTGAAGACAAAAAGTTTGGACTAAACCAGGATTTGAACCCAGGTCTCTCGCTTGTCAGGCGATTATGCTGACCACTACTCCACCCAGCCCAACTATTTATGGCTTCAAATTTAGAGAAGTTCTTAAATCTGAATGTTTAAAAAAATAAACATTTTTTGTAATTACATAAAAATACAAATAAATCTGGTAAAATAGGTAAATTTGTAAAATAATATTAAACACTTAAAAGCTGAGCAAAATTAAATAGATAATAAAGGTAAAAATTAATGTGCAATCATTCATGACATCATAATGCTCTTAACTTAGCAACTTATAAAAGTAAAGTATTTATATAAACTATAATGTGGTTGAATAAGATACAGAAACACTAAAGGCCAGTTTTTCAACCAACAATTGACTGCACAGTCAGTCAAGTCAAAATAAGTGTTGACATTCTGCAATGTTTAGGTAAGTACACAACTTCTCCAGACAAACCACCTATTAATATTGCATCTGTGGAATAACTGGAGTATGATTTGGAATATATGCAAATTATATTTATAGTATATAAAGATTTTAAAGTACTTTGTAGTATAAGGTAGTTTATATTTATGATAATCAGAAATATAAAATTAGTACAGTCAAAGTTAACCTTAAAATGTTGCAACATATCATGGGTTAATACTTAATTATTCTACTTTAATTAAGAAGTTACTGTTGATTGAAAAAGTGACCCTTAGTTGCTAATTTTCTAAGTTGACACGTCACATCTGGTTCTAGTACCTATAATCTGTCTTATTTTCAAACAAACTTGTCTAAGCTGCTAACTTGAAAGTTTACAGTCCAAGGCCTCTTCTCGATGGTTTGAAATTGTATTGCAACTGATATTAAAGTTTTCAAACAAATTGATTTGCGTTGAATAACAGTACGCTTACACTGCACGAAGTACAAGTTTGTCAGTGACTGAGACAGAATATACGGTAACAGCGAGCAAGCGGACAACATCTAGGAGAGCATCTAACATCCACATCCAGCATTCCGACACAGAGAATGCACTTTACTCACCAGCTGGTAGAATCCGTCCGCTGGCTTAACACTTGACACAACACATATCACACTGACCCAACCCTACTTTGCAGTAACGAGTACCTCCTTCATCAAACCTACAATATAACTAGTAACTATAGTACAACTCCGATCATCCAGGTGGAACTATCCACATCAGCATGTGAAGAACATCATTTCACAATTATAGTAATTAGGAAAATAGGGTTTACTAAAGCAATAAATTAATATAGACTGATGGTTTTCCAGTTAAATTTATGTTTTTGTTCTGAATTCATGAAATTGTTATTTAAACACCATGGTGGAACGCTTATTTTTTGACAACCAATTAAGAACAACCCGAGCATTTGAATTTTCAACCAAGCAAATTACCATTATGTGATGCATTTATTTATTTATTTTACAATGTAACATCACAGGCAAAATACCCAATTACAATGTGACATTAAATTTGTACTAAATTGACATGTAAATAGTATAGTCCAAAGTTCATGCCAAATCATTCACTTGCTTTCTGGATGTCTAGTAATTCAAATATTGATCCAAATCGAAATGGAGTTCTAATGTGTTAGATAACCACTACAAGTTGGTTTAAGTATAAGCCAACAAAACATACATTAAAATCAAACTAATGAAAATTAAATTTAATAAATTGATTAACCAAAAATAAGTTTTATCAAAAAAAGTTTAAATTGGATTTTTTAAACGTTACTTTTAGAATTTAAACTCCTTTCTTGCTGACTTATCAAAAATATTGAAAACAAGTCAAAAGTACCAAAACTAAAATTCTGACATAAAACTAAACTATGCTAGACAAAATTTGAAAACTGACATAAAAACTTAAATATAAAATAAATAAAACTGATTGAATGAATTATATTGGCATATCAAAGAGCACAATAATTTACTGTTATTACTATTTAGTTTCAATGAACACTGTTTCTGTACAAATCTGTTCAACCCTGATTTCACAACCAACAACCACCAGGGTGACTCAAAGAAGCAACAAAGCACTATAAAACTTGTTTTTAATCACAAGGATTGAATATAAACATTTATTAAAAAGAAAACACAATAAATTATTTATTAACATCCGAGTTGATAAAAGTTTAATGAATATAATCAACGTACATCAACGCAATGAAACACGAGCCTAGTTTAAACAACTGTACATGATTTATCAGTGCAAAGTCAGTGAGGCACAGTAGAAACCAGTGTTTGTTCCTGTGTTAAACCGTCAAGTGACAAACCAAGAAGCATACATACGGTAATAGACGCTGTTGCTGTAAGGCATAAATAGTCGTCACACTATTCATTTTTTTTACAGAAAAATCTTCTTCACTTGCAGAAAATGTCTGCTTATTGTCCAAGATGTATACAAAAATACAACGGGCCTAAAGTCAAAAATATTTGAATTTAGGGTTGATTTGTATTTTTAAATCTCTTTAGGTAACATTAAAATGTTAACTCTTTTAGTCCTTACTGTCCTCTAGACTAGGGTTGTTTGCACTTGTAGTAACGCTAGACAAACACTGGTTAGCCACTGGTTAACAGTTAACTTGTGACAGGAAATGACCTCCATTTGAGGAAGTTGTCTTTACTGACTCACACATGGAACAGGCTTAATCCTTAAATTGAACCAAACACTAAGGGTTTAATCCAATGTCCAAGTCCCTGGAGTAATTTTTATGTCTGTTTCGGTTATTAGGGTGAATATTCGTATGGCTTTTCAACCGTAAATGTATAATAAAGTAGTATTAAGGACCGTTGTCACTTTAGGCCAAGTGTGAGTCTATAGAACGTTCGGTTTAAGTTAGTCCTCAGTTCCAGGCCTATTCTACTTTATTGAGCATTAAAGCTGTACATAAATTATTCGAGACACTAAACAACACGCCCTTGTCAAATAATGCAAAAGCAACTAGTTTATCACAAGCATAAAATAATAATGGTAAGAACTCGATTACACAGTCTTGGAAAAGTAACTGATTTTGGCACTTATGTTTGACACAAAGAAGAGTCTCTAAAAAAATACACAGGAGTGTGAAAGGTTGTCGAACCAAAGACAAGTGAGAACATTACTGTACAATTAAGCAGCTGCTGTTAATTTGGAATATAACTAAGAAACAATCAGTACGAAAGATGTAGTGTTGCTTGGCAATCCTAAATAAGATCGTTTGCATTAAGTCCTGTAACGCTAACACTCAGTATCGTAGGAGTTGCTTTATAAGATGCACTTAAGAATGAGCAAAAGCTTGGTCAAATAATACTAAAAATGTTATTTATACTAAACTGTACAGCTTACAGCAAAATCAAATGTGGGATACTAATTTCTTTTTAAATTCTCCTTTCCATCAAACTTTGTAACATGTAACTTTCAACTCTATCCACACTACTTTTTAATTGGATGAGCGAATGTAATGAGTGAATCCTTATACTTGGCGTCAAACAGTTATTTGTGTGTTTCTGTGAGTGTGTGCGATAACTCAAGCAAAACTTAACAGAATCGATTGAATCTTTGAATACTTAATTGTACTGACAGCTAGTATTAAAAATGGAGAAAATCTGTTTTGTAGTTTTCATTTGCGGGGCCCCGATTGAAATTATTACAAAATGCAAGTTTATTTAAATTGACCCAATCATTTTTTGCACCACTAACATTAAAAGTGTACAAAACTTTAGTATACAAAAGTAAACCAAATTGTAAAACCCAAATAATCAGATTTTGTTAGCTACCTTATATCACAATAAACCCTATTACAAAAGAAACATGTTTATATGTTTATTACTGAAGAGGTTATTAACAGCTTAGTATTATAAAGCAACTCTTTAAGTTAAGGACTAAATTAATTAACTGAAGCCAGGACTATAGGTTATTTTCAAATTAGTTATTGTAGCCTGTTTAGTTTTATTCAAACTGTATAATAAATATACATAGAATTAACACTTGATTTGATAATTCATTTGAATTATTCATTAGGTAACCACAATTTGAAACTATAAAATATAATAAATTCAACGTTAGTTTGATGAAATAACAACACATTAACAAGTGATTCACAATTTGCCAGAGTAATACTCTAATTTATTAAGCTTACTACTAATTTGTACTTATTTTCTGTAACTGTACAGCTCAACTGTTGTATTCATTGTTTTCCTGTTTTTCTAAAGGAGGAAGATGTCATATATGTGTTTCTTTAATAACTGTTTATAGTTTTAAAAAAACACATATATGACGGTGTTCACCACTGTCCTATCTAGATTTGATTGATTGGAAACAGTTCCAAATACTTTTACATATATCAATTCTGTGAATTGTCATTATTCAATGGGTTCAAATTTTATTTCATTAAAATGCTTGAAATCAGTTTTTTTAACATAATTTATTTACAATGAAAGGACTGAATAGTAAAACCAGAGATGAAAATTTAAGAAAAATGTTGTAAGTCTTAATTTGAACTACACACAATAATTGAACCTACATAAAAGTTCAATTACCAGACAGTATTTTAAAAAAGGGAGGAAAATGCCCTACATTAACACCTGAGCAAATCATTATAGATTAAAGATTTGCATATTTTTTGTTACAGTAGAGTGTCTCTTAACCATCGTAAATTGGCTGGCAGAATGATGGAAAATAAAGAAAGCCTTAACAAATAGGTTATAATTGTTTTAGCTTTTCCCTACTAACATTCTAGTGTTCAACAAAACAAAAATATGTTAACAAAACGTGAAAGAAACATACGTAACACAACCCAAAATATCCATAGTGATTAGTGAATAAGTCATTTTCTTTTGAATTGTATGATTGTATATATTTTTTGGTGTTGGTTGGGAAGATGGATAATACAGAATATCGGATAAGCAAAGGACAAATAAGTGTACTCTACTGCATTTCAATTTAAACTTAGTTATTCATTTTCAATAGATAATATTATGATTATTTAACAATTGTAGTTATTTGGAGGTGTGCAAGATATTGTAATCTCATGATTGAGGCAAGATTTTTACTGTTTTGAACGTGCAATGAAGACAGGCAATATTGCTATTTAGGTGTATTGAGCTTTGATTATGAAACGCCCAAGGTGAATATCTAGCATGTGCGCTTCCATGAGTAATTGACATGAACAGAATTGTTATTTACACTTGTAGTATCAACTGCCGCGTTCAAGATTATTCGAGGGTCATCCAGAAAGTAAAGAACAATTGCGCATCACGCGCCGCGCACACCCCTCAGCACTACGAGTGCGCTGCTAACTACATTCTTCCTCTTCAGTTTGAGTGCAGGTTCGTTGCTGTGTGATTACGTGTCTCGTGTCCATAGTGATTAATAATGGCATCGACAATTGAAAACCCCGCTAAGGTTAAAGTCTGAAATTTAAACACTCGAAATGTCATGGCAACTGTTTTTTGGGATCGAAAGGCTTAATCCAGGTCGAATTTATGCCAAGAAAAGAAACAACTAACTCAGAAGCCTACTGTGAAACCCTCCAACAACTTTGACGCACAATCCAAACAAGAGACGAAAATGCTGTCAAAAAAATTGTTGCTGACAATGCTTGACCTCATGCACCTGCAAGAACGCGTCACGAACCTCAACGTCTACGTTGGGAAATTTTTAGTCATCCACCTTAAAGCCCTGCCTTGGTACCGAGTGATTATCACTTATTCCCAAAGTTTTAGCATTTTTTAGGTAAAAAACAGTTTGCTAACGATGAGGAACTCAAAGAAGCTAAGAAATCCTGGCTCATGTTTAAGCGGCAAATGAGTAGAACATGGGTATGGAAAAACTGGTCCCACGTTAAAACCAGTGTCTTGAAATCCATGGCTACTGTGTAGAAAAGTAGAGGAAGGTTCTATGCATTTGTAAATAAAGTTTTGTGTTGATTTTTTAATTTTTTATTTGACCATGCCAAAGCGTTCTTTAATTTCTGGATGACCCTCGTATCTAGCATCTGCAGCAGTGGATTGATGCGTACGAGGGGGTACCCAAAAATAACGGGAATTTCATTATAAAAACCATATTTTATTATTTTTTTTACTAATTTACATGTATACTTTCAGTATACTCCTCATTTAGTGTGATGCATTTGTTCATTCGATGCTCCCATGGTTTTAAGCACCCCTCATACCCCTTAGTATGAATGGCTGCACGCTACATCCTCGTTTGCCTTTTCACTCCTTCATTTTTGTCATAACGGTGATCTTTTATGTAATTTTACATTAAAGGGAACATAAAAAAGTCGCGTGGGACAAGATTTGGCGAGTATGGGTCGTGGGGAAGGGTGGTCATGCTGGCATTGGCCAAAAACTAGCGCACTGATATGGCTACGTGGGCAGGCACATTGTCATGATGAAAGAACCAGACTCCATATCGCCAAAATTTAGGCCTGGAGTGTGTTTAAATTCGCTAAACTGAATGTTAACACACTCCAGACTGCAAAGAAGCATTCCCAATGGTCCTCCGACGGTCTTCTTGCAATATTGACGGTTTTTATGAACAATTTTACTAGTCCGAGAATTTGAAGGTCGTCCGGGACGAGGCTTGTCTTCAATCGACATGGCGCCATCTTGAATTTGCGAAAAATACTCGTTTCATTATCGTTTTGCTCAAAACATCGTCTTTGTAAGCTTGTTTAATAATTGCAACCGCTTCTGACGCGTTCTTACCGAGAAAAAAGCAAAAACCTCACTGCTGAACTTTGTCTATTTAATTAAACCATTAAAACAAAACGAGGCAGAACAAAAACTACTTTTAGAAAAACGCACACAGCTCCTCTCCACAGTCTCTCGGACTGGCCACACAGAGTGCACTGAACTCAGGAAGAGTTGGGCTTTCATCCCCTATCGGCCAAAATGTGAACTATGCGCTCCCCACCTCGCCATTAACCGATTCTCGATACTTTTGGGTACCCCCTCGTATGTTACAAGAGAAAATTTGCCTTGACTTGACCTGACCTGACAAATCACTAGGCATGAATAATTATTCCACTGGATATTCCAAGAGTTTTGTGCAGTAAATTTTTAAAACAAACGAGATGGTGCATATAATTAAAGGTTGACTTGTAAAATACCATAAGAACACAGCTTAATAAGGTAACATAAACCTGTGTTTATAAAAGCAATGCAAAATGTAAAAACTGTGTACAATGCGTGGTATTAAAAGAGTTAAAGCTTTCAGACTACTTTCTCACTTACTTTCTCTGATTCTTGCTTGATTTAATTTTGACCTTAAAAAACCTGCTCCCGTACACCTCTGTAGTTATGTAAACTAATATCTAATTGAGACTTTTGGTTTAATAATCTGTTATCATGTATGCAAAAGTTTAATATATGCCAAAATTTTAGAGATAATTGTAACCATCTTTCT
The DNA here is from genome assembly GCA_018831715.1 of Matsumurasca onukii. NCBI lineage: Eukaryota > Metazoa > Arthropoda > Insecta > Hemiptera > Cicadellidae > Matsumurasca > Matsumurasca onukii. The sequence continues at coordinate 51,642,426 of CM032059.1, read as the reverse complement.
TTTTTAGAATAGCTGCCATTTAGCTTGTTTACAAAAGTACAACATTTTAAAAATGTGTGAAATTTACAAAATATCTAAAAGCTAACTTAAGTTAAATGTGGTAACAAGGACATCACACTCAATTGTGACACAGATGGGACATGACAGATAAATCTGTTTGGTTAATTTCCGAGAATCTAATAATACATCAAATTTACTTTATTACTCGATTACAATCTAAAAATCAAATGACTTCAGGCAAACTTTACCCCAATTTGAATGGGATGATATACAATTAATTGAGCAAAATGTAATTGAAAGAGTAACGGGCCCTGAAATGACTGTTCATGCGTGTTATTTATACAAAAGTACTGACCAACACCGAGTAATAGAATTAATAGGTAAGATTATTAATCTTAAAACTTACACTTGAATTTCACTAACTCTAACTATACATTAACAATAATAATATTCAAATAATTAATACAAGATTATTTAACATAGCTACACAGCCTTATTTTATAATGACCCATTCGATACAACATAGTGGTATAATATAATAAAATTCGCTTGGTCTTCGATTTCATCACTTTTATCTAGATCAGATAAGTGATAACATTGTTTATAGCCTTTACATTATACAAGTACAAAAGTATAAAGAAAATAAGAGGTACTTAAACTAAATATTAATAAACCAAAGTTTAGTTTCAAATCCAACAACAATAAAAATAAGGTACTCTTCCAATTAGCACCCTACGAATGTGTTGATTACATACGCTAAACTGACGATTGCTTTGATAAGTTTGACGAATGCTGTCTTGCTGGATCTATCACTTGGAGATCTCTCTGGGATACACTGGGGTGTCTGTTCCTTCCACAGGCTACAACTGAGGGGCTTGAAACAGAAACAATATGGCTGTCTCTAAGTTCCATATCCACAGATACTCGATGCCTTCTTTTGCTGGGGGGAATGTGTCGTCTGCGCTTTGATACACGAGGAATTGTGTTTGGTGTTGAGGGAGGTTCAGGATTGTCGAGAGATGAAGATGAACCGTCACTCGGAGGACTTCTGGCTAACGAATAGTATGAATAACACTTAGATCTAGCTATTGATTTTGAGCTTCTGTCCCGATCACGGTCGCGTTTATCTAAAAGTTCTGATACATCTCTGTGTTCGTGGCTGACTGGTGTAGGAGCTGTGTAATAAGGCGATGATTTCAATCCACTCCTAGAATACTTTGACCTGTCAACACTCTTTTTTGGTGCAGTTGTATTTGTAGGACTAGAAACGTTTGAATAATGAGGTGAATGATGAGCCATACGTTGCTTGGGAGGAGGTTTAGACATTCCATCGTCTGATTCACTGTAAGGAGAGTCATATTCGTCAAATGATCGCTGGCTAGCTTTATACAGGCCTGCTCTTTTGGGTTGAAATCTATCTACAGAGTCATCAGAACTTTTACGACTAGATAACATTTCTGTTGATAAAGATAGTCCAAAATCTCCAGCTAATGAGCTATCATCCGATTTTACAGCACAAGAATAGTATTGACAGTGCTTAACAGTGCTTGTACTGCTAGAAAAGTCTGAGACCCCAACAGAAGTATCTTCACTTGCGGAGTTTCCATACATTCCAGCTGATGTTTTTGGTCTCTTCACTAATTTGACCGTAGACTCTTCTTGTACAGACTCATCAAATCCACCCATGAACTCTTCTTGCAAGGTTTTATTTTCATCAGTTGAACTTTCACCATCATTATCAGCTTCTCTAGGATCGACAACAACAACTTTAGCTGGTTCCTCTGGCTTTTCTGTATAAAATGTCTCTACATGGCTTACAACAGGTGTATCAAAAGGAGATGAATTTGGAGGAGAGGGCCACTCTTCTTCAGTTGGCAACAACGGAGGCGGTATCTTAAAATCAAGTTTGTCTTCATCTGGCTCTTTAGGTAAAGGTGGAAGTTCTGGTAAAGGCTGATCTTCTAAGTTTGGTCCTGACGGAGGATCTGAAGAAAGGCTTGGTTGTCGATCACTGGAAAGTAACGATTCATCATCAACCGATAAAGATCTTGATGATGGTTTTGTTGAAATATCGTCTTCAAAGTCTGATCTCTCTTGTTCAGAAGTTGTGCTCCTCTCACTTATTCTTGAGAGAGTTCTTGAAAGACCAAACATTCCTCCTGTGTAGCCACTAATGATCATTTCAGCTCCGGTCATTGAATAACCAAAAGCTGACGGAAAATCATCGTGGCCATTAGAGTGGCTAGAGCCTTCTTCTTCATCTGCATAATGGCCTGTGTCATCAGGTGGAAATATTGCTTCTTCAAGACTTGAACTTCCCGAACTTTCAAGAGGAAATGGCTTCCAAGTTGATGACAATTCAACTTGTTTTGTGGATGAAGAGCTTGATGGTTCATCATCAAAGCTTCGTTTTTCAGGAATTAACCTTACACCAGAAGTAGATGGTTGATCGTCAATTGGTTCAATTACTTCCATAAAATCCTTAATTGTTTTTTCTAACTTTTCAGAATCATTTACATCCAAAACTTTTGAAACATCAGTATTTTCATCCAACTCAACTTTCAATGAATCGCTTCTGTCAGTTTTCTCATCCACATCCTGATTATCTTCATTTTTCTGTATCGGTTCAATTTCTTCTTCAGTTTGTCGTATGTCTTCAACAGAAACCCATTCATCCTCTGTTGTAGACAAAACTTCAACCAGTGCTTCTTTTTGCAGGGTAATTACTTCCTCAGGAACATTACACTCCTCTGTTGTTTTGGTATCTTTTATGGCATTGACTGCTTCTTTGAGTTCATCTCTGTCTGAATTTGCATCAGTTTCAATTATGAAGGTTTCATCTTCATAGTCTTTAGATGTATAATCAATGTCTTCTACTTCAAAAGTAGGCATAACTGGGTTATCTCCTTCTTCTGAAGTCCAAATATCAACTGAGTAGCTTTTGGTATTTTTAAAAGAATCTAATCTCTCCTGCCTAGTGCTAGGTCTCCTTTCAGTAGATGGAGACAAAGGTGGCTCTATTATTGTAGGTGAAAGTGGTGGCTTAGGAGAAGAAGGGGCTGAGGACAATGGAGTTGGTGACAATGCAGGAGATAATGGTGCTGGAGATAATGGAGTAGGTGACAAGGCAATTGGTGACAAGGGGACTTTAGGAGAGAGACCCTGAGAGAAGCTACCTCTGGGTGATAGTGAAAATTCTTTGATAGGAGAACAACCCCGATCTGTCAGAGGGGATATTGGTGGTAGTACTTTATTAGATTCTGGTTGTTCAAGAGATTTTGAAACATTTTCATCAGTGGAATTATTGCACTTTACTCTATCTACTACTTCATCAAGCTTTTCTAGAGTAAATGTAAAGTCTTCTTTTTGAAACTGATCTAAAGACCTTTCTGCTAAAATACAGTTCTTATCTTTAATATCTGTATCAAGTTGGGAATAATTAATTTGTCCTTGATCTTCAGGTGTTTCCTTACCTTCAGGGCTTTTTTCTTCAATTATAGAATCTTGCATAACTCCCGACTTAAATGATCGTAATGCTTTTTCTTCTAGTTCAATATCTTCTTCGTTATCTACAGTGTCGTCTTTGCTAGAAAAAGATGTTACTGGAGGAAGGCGATGTAGTGATACGACTGGCGCATCTAGTGACTTACATCTTCTTGATGATGATGGAGATTGAACTGAAGATTGCCTGTGAGTAGGTGAATAGGCTGAACCTTCTGACAAGCCTAATCTTGCAAACAAAATGGGCGATCTTTCTCTTTTATGTGAAATTGGAGCAGGTAAATCCCCAAACTTTTTCCAAGTAGTTTCTGGTGATGTAACAGATTTTTTACTGTCAAATTTTTCATCTTTTTGAAATTCCAATTCTGTATTTTTAAATTCAGGATTTTGTGTAGTTCCAAAGTTCTCTAACGATATATCTATCCTGCTGATTTTAGTATCTTCTTTCGAAGATAATGATTTGTCTAAGGATATCATTATTTTCTTTTCTGACACAAAAGTTTTTTCGGATGTTCTTGGGGGTTTATCTGGAGTTTTCTGGGGTTTATCAACTGATTTCTGGACTTTAGATTCTCCCAATAAAAGTTTAAGAGGTTTAACCGGTACTTGTGGTTTAACCGCTACCTGAGGTTTTGATGTTAAATGAACTTCTTCTGTTTTTCTTTCCGGCTCTACATCCACTTTAACTTGTATTTCTTTTCCTGAATCGAATAATGCAGGTTTTTCGTTTAAAATCTGGTATTTTGGAACCTCAGGTATTATATTCACTTCTACCCTGTACATTTCTTTAGTTGTGGTTTCTGGTTTTGGTTTGGGATCTTCTTTAGAGTAAGTACTTTTCTTATTGTCACCTTTAGGTTTTTTCTTGTCTTCTTTGCCATCAGATTTGCTTCTTGTTAATTTTCCATCTTTGTTTCTTTCTGTTTTATACTCTTTTTTATCTTTTGTTTCTTTTTCACTCTTTGGTGCATCTAAACTTGAGCTTCTTTTTATATCTTTATCAACAGAATCTTTTGAACCTTTACTTCCGAATGAGGAGCTCCTTTTCTGAAAAGCTCTTTTCCTATTGCCTCTGTACTCAACGATGATCACATCAGGATCTGAACTATCAAATGAGGAGCTTTTTAATCTGTCTTTTTTATCACAATGACAAAGACCATCATCACTATCAATATTAATTATCTTCACGGCAGAATCTCTTTTTTCAAATGAACTATCTTTACGTAATCCCCCATCGGCACTGTGAACCTGACGAGATTTACTCAGTGAGCTTTTCTTGGTTTTTGTATCTTCGCTTTTACCTTTGACTAAGTCCTTTTTATTTGGCTTAGGCCTCATAACTGTATCATCAGGAACTTGCAATAAATTGGTATTTACTTCATTTTCAGTCATGACATCTTTAGTAATCATAGTAGGACCTTTAATACCTTTTACAGAGGATTCATTTTTCTCTTGAACTTTACATGCTTGAAGGGATTCCAGAATGATTTCATCCACTACAGTTTTTAATTGTATATCTTCTTCCATACTAAGTTGATCTAAATGTGCAGCATTTCTTTTGAACATATCTCTAAGGTCATCTGCACTTTCTGTTCCTAAAGATAATGATAAACCCGAGTCTTGAGAGTTCAAGTCTGGCTTCGTTTTGGATTTGGAAAGAGGTTCCGTTTCTAACGACAACTTTTTAGGAGATTTATGTTTTTCTCTTTTGGCTGTATCCGGTGATTTGGCTGATGATTTTCGGCTTGGAACGGGACTTAACCTTTGAGGAGATATAACATTGGGGGAGATGTTCTCAGAGTTATTAAACTGTTGACGATTATGAATACTGTAGGGTATATCCATAGCACTTTTGCTGCTACAAGGAATATCCAGAGAACTACTTTTCATATCTTCACAGAGATAAGTGGAAGAATCCATCCCTAATTCTGTTGGTGTCAAATCAATAGACTTTTGGTGAAGGAGTCTGGCACGGTGTTGCCTTGCAACTCGCCAGAAGTCACTTACATACGGATCACTTTTAGTTCGTTCAACTGGGAAATGTGTTAGATTAGGACTAGCAGCTTCATCATCAAACCCTATAACCATCCCTGGCCTGCATTTAGCATCAAACTCGCCAAATTCAACTGCTCTTCTGTAAATAAATCCTTGCTTGCATTTTTCATTAAATTCATTGAAACCTATATCCCCATAGCGAGGTTCTACATAACCCAGTCTCTTTTCAACATCGGAACCGTCTTGTTCTTTAAAATCCTCATCCATAGCAAACATTTCATCATCAAGCATTTGATCTCCTGTAGAATCCAAGCTACAAGATCTTGAATCTGCGTATAAACCTTCTCTTTCCAACAACTCATAGGAATCATGACTTAAATCATCATGACTCAGGATTATTTCTTCTCGTGAACTACCAGTATCTATGACAAGTACACTTCCTCCCGGTTCCAAGCCCCCTTCCTCCCCTCCTCCACTCTCTGTAGAGAGACTACTGGTTGTACCAGGGTAACTACCCGAATACACCTTTGTTTCCACTGTTTCAACCCCACTTCGGTCCAAGGAAGGGGTTTTGCTACCAGCTATACTGTAGCAAGAACGTTGACTTTCATCATACCTAGTTACCGGTGCATCAGTTCGCTCCACTACTAGCTCGATCGGACAAGACTTCTCTGTAACCAAATCTTTGCAACTAGCCGATCGTTGCCAGGAGTACCGCTTATCAACTGTTATGGGTTCTTCATAGTCGGGCATATCGACAATGTCAGTTTGACTGGAACGGTTCTCTTTGTACGCTCGCGTAGAGGATCGCCGTGAAGAGGGTAGGGAGTCGAAACCCTCTCCACAATGACGGCAGTAAGACTCAGTAAGGCTAGACTGTGGGGACGCAGGTGTCGGGCTAGTGTAAGGCTGACCTGGTGTATACGTAGCGCGGTTGTCTGTAGCTGTAGGCGCCACAGTCGCTGTCGTCGTCTGTTGATTGGTCGGTTGCAGGCGGCGAACAGTCGGGCTCTGAGAACCCACCCCCGTGCCCCCCACTCCCGCCAGACTCATCGAGCCGCATGACAGAGACACTGAAACATCATCACACACATTTAACTAACCAATAACTTGTAAAACAAAAAATCAAAGTCTGCTAGGACCACCACTGCTTTTGGACAACTCCCTTCATTTTCCAAATTTTTTTTAACATGTCTTGTATTTATTTGTATACAGTAGAGTCTCGATAATCCGAGGTAATTGGGGCTGATGGTACCTCGGATTTCCAGAAACTCGGATTACACGGAAAACAGAGACAGAAAGAGTTTTCAATGTATTAATAAGTCATATTTAATTTACATAAGTATTACAAGTACGTATACATAATAAAGATAAATCGTTTACAGTACATGACTTTAAATAACCTATTTACAACTTGAAAAAGAGTCCAAAGTTTTTGTTTCAAATTTGTGCATCGCTTGGCAGTCATGTCACGCCATCGCCTGAGTAGCATCAGATCGCTAGGGTCGCCTCGGTTGTTACGATACAAATATGTACTGGCTGGACTGGAGAGCCCATACCGAGACAGTGACAGGATGAGCGACACTGTATCATCTATTATTAGTGAAGAGCGTGAGACAGGTTCCATTGACCTTGACTCAGAAAAATCAATACTGTACTGTATTTACTCAAACAGCTGTCTTGTAAACAGCGTGCCACTAACAAATATGCAGGCGCTACGTAAATTGAAGACGTTATCGAACTCATTAAAAACATTTCTGAGTACAGTACAATAATAATTTTTTTTAAGGGTACCTCGGATTACACGGAGGCTCGGATTACCGAGGCTCGAATTATCGAGACTCTACTGTATAGGGTAAGCAAAAGAATTGACCAAAAATGCTGTTAATATTTAGGTAATTATTGAGAATAACCGTTATTTACCTTCACTACTCTATGTAGTTTCATCATTATCTTTAGTGGGGCGTGTCATCATGGTGATGAAGATATAGCTTTATGCCCGTGAAGGAAGATATAGCTTTATGCCCATGAAGATGAGATTAATCTTGAAACGTGTAGGCAAAAAATCTGAACGACTTTGGATGCATTGCTTGATTCATGTAAGTTTACTTCAAGAACATTCCAGAAACCAATTACAATCACATTATATATTATGTTAACAACTATGCCTGGGACTGTATTGCATGACTTGCATAGTATTTTTTTATTTCAAAGTATGTACCACTTTGATTGGCTAACAACTTGATAGTTGATTAATATTATTAACATAATTATATCAATAACCAAAATGTGTGCATCCATAATTTACTTATGGGTCTTTTGTCAAAGTTAAATTATATCAATTTGCAATGAGGATCAATAGTACAGTTTAAATATACTGTAATATAGCCTAGTACCATATTTATATTGGTAGGCTTGGACTAATTCTATTTTGGGTTATGTTTATAATAAGCAACCATGAATATTTACACAGATTATCTTATTTTAATAAATCAATACATTATTGAAAGCTATTTTATGTTATGTAGTTCAATATCTACACAAATAGTTCATTAGTTTAGCATAACCGCCGCAAGCGGCAGACCCGGGTTTAAGTCCCGGTTCGGTCCAAACATTTTTGTCTTCAAATTTCTTTAGAAACAAATAGTTTATTAGAAATAGAGTTCAGGTCTAAAATTAAAAAGCTGTATAGACTTATTGTATTGCAACTAATGGTTTGATTTATTGATTAGATTTAGCTGAAGGCTATCAAAATGAACAGTTCCAATCTTCTGTACTAAGTAAATTTGCTTATTCATCAGAACCAGGCTTTTTTTTTTAATTTTCAACCCAAACAAAGCTGATATTTAGGTATCTGGCACCTGAGTGCATCGGGTCATTTTGCTTGTGTTGAGAAGAGGCTTTGACCAGAAATATCTACTACCTGACTGAGTTGAAAGTAGGATACTCACACACCCCTCAAACAGCGGCGGCTCGTCAGGTGAAGGGAGTGAAGGGTCACTTCACCTCTTTTTTAGAGGGGAAAAATTAAACTTTAACATTATATTCATCCGTTTCCAAAGTCCGTGGGATCACATATCAACGACGACAGTGAGTAAGTTCTATATGTTATTAGTGCTCCACTTAGCACGTTAGTAGTTCAATGTTTAAATTCAACATATTATTTTTTGCAACATTACAAACATTAACTTTTAATTCTCTGCTAGAACTTGCAAGCTGTTGTGACTAAACATAACATTTCCTAGAGAAATACTCATACTATCGATAAACAATGTATCTTGAATTTTCCGTCCACGTTTTAAGAAGAAATATTTAAACATATTTTTCCTGTTAATTAGTGGAGTACAGCTGATTTGCCCTTCACCTTCCTCTAGGCTCACGAGCTGCCACTGCCCTCAAATTTTGTTTAATAGACTTACTTACAATAATACTTACAGTAAATAAAAACTAAGTAAAGTGAGAACCATGCGGTTAAAAAAGGTCCTAACTTGAATTTATAAGGAAAAGAATTGTGAGGCTATTTAGAAAGTCACTTCTGTTCACATTATTCTGTCATTAAATAGCATTCTTTAAACTATACTTAGACACATTTATGACCAAAATTAGAGCACTAACCAAACCAAGACTCATGTTTTTCTATGCTATTGCATGAAAACCCGCCATTCTGTAAAGAAGAGCAGACGCAGCCTATTCTTTAACTAGGTTCAGTTCTTAAAGCCAGGGATTATTTGCAATTTTGTGAAATCAAAAATGTTTGTTAGCAAAATGAGGATTCAATAAAACCTTTTCTAAAAATGAGCAGTGTTTATTTGGTTTTGACATTTAGAGTCTATAGAAACGGCTAATTATTATTTCAAAAATTCCGTTAGATTCAGGATGAGTTGAGCTATCCAACTGTACGTTATTTACACATATGGTGTCACCCACCTAAAATCTATACAGCAAAAAAACTATTTATCAAAAAAGAAAGTGTTGACAGAGATTTACTTAGTTTTATTACATACACGGTTACCAGTATGGATGATTAATTAAATTTGTATGGAACAGTGTTTACTCTTTAGATTCAATTTTTAAATTACAAATGTAACTTGAAAAATTCAAGCTTATTTCCTGGTTCTTCCTCAACTTCCAGATCCTTACAAATGAGAGGGCTATTTTTCCGGACTCTTCAGTCATCAAAATCATTGATTTTAAGAATAATACTGAACTTGTAATTGATAAATATCATCAAAATCATTGATTTTAAGAATAATACTGAACTTGTAATTGATAAATATACTTTGACTTGCGAATTTCTGGCCGACACAATCAATTACTTTTTTAATAGAGGTCAATCTTCAATTACTTTAAACTAGATTTTATTCACTTACATATAATACTATACATATTATTTCATTCAAATGTGACCTGTAAGAACACATATTTAAAAGGACACATTCCGTTGTTCAACATACAGAATAGAAAGCTAAGTACATCAGATTCCCACAAAAAGGTGCAACACAAGATGGAGAAAGATAGAAAGAGATAGATAGATAGATGGGGAGAGATAGAGAGAGAAAGAGAGAGAGAGAGTGAGGTGGTGGGGGAGATATGCATGCAAGCGACGTACCGACAGAGGAGTCTGCCAACGGCAGCAGTGGGTGGGCGGAGATGCTGCCACCCACGTTCGTAGCCACCGAGCTGTGCACTGACGACGAGTGGCGGAAAGATTGAGACCTGCAAACCACCACATCAACCTTTTTTAATCTGCCATGTTTAGTTATTTATTGTTATTTTGCATGTCTAGTTAGGTTTTGCTTAGGTTTGTGTTTTAACTTAAATCAGCACTTTATTGTCACAACAGGGTTCATATATAGCTTCTGCATTGCTAAAATGTTACAGAATGTACTTATCTTTGATGTTAGGTTGGGCTATAAGATAAATAAGAATCTTTATTTTGAAATCTGTTGTATTGAAAACAAAGAAACATATTTTTAAATATTTTGGCTTAAGATAGTTTTATTATTACCAACCTTGTAAGTAAAATTTAGAAGTTTTACTGACATTAATTAAGGTCAATTAGTAATTCAGAGTGTCTACTATACGTCTAATGTGAAACGCCTAACACGTTAACGGTAACGCCTTAACATCTCCTCAATTTTCCTAACCTTTTTTTATGAACTCCCAACAAAACGTACGTAAATTTTTCAACAGGGATGCAGTATCCTGAAAGGATATTGGTGGTTACAGGTTAAAGCGACAGTTGATTGGTAGCCAGAAAGCTAACAGAAGCACACACAAAAGTTCTCCGCGTTTTCTTCAGGGTTGCGGGCAAAAAGCGGCAGTTGATAATAGTTCCGGGATAACAGTAGCTGAGTGGCTGTAGCAAGCGCTATCTGAGCATATCAATTGTTGTGGCAAAAACGGGACAAGAGAGATAGTTGAAGGCATTAGTGGCAATTAATTGTCTTTAAGGTCCTATAATTTGGGTGTTTAATTGGCGGGAGTAACTACAACTCTGTTAAGATAGCAAAAATACTTGTACCAAAAATAAATTTATTCTGTCTAACTTACCAAATAATGAAATTTTGCAAAAACTCAAACCATCTACCGATTTTTTCTTATTCCCGACCAGTAGACACCTTGTAATTTATTTAGGTACAAGAGCAATAATTATATTTTTATTTCAGTAAAAAGTTATGTAAAATGAGTTGTTACTAGATGTAAATTTTTATGTTTGAATACGATTTGGTAATATGAAATCTCTTTTCCTAACATTATTTGATTGAGTTAGCGTTTAATGTTTGTTAAAATAACTTTGTGTTTAATAGTTAATTTTTAATGCATGAAGGTTAGATATTCTAGAGGCTTAGAGTATTCACATGATGTAAGGATATCTAAAAAAAAAGGGTTTTTACTACACATAGTAACCAAAGTACATTTTTGCTTAAAAAATGACAGAAGAATCTAGGTTACAATAATTTTAATAAAATATAATTAAAATGTGATGGCAACATCGTATTAACTGTGAAAACCAGTAATTCAAATAAAAATGTGGATAGTAAATGCGTGTCCTGTGTATGATTAAATTGTAAACTAAAGGAAATTGTGTTATAAAGGAATCGGCCAATAATACTTTGGTTGGGGAGAGTAAATGACCTATACTATGGTTCGGTTCAATCAGTAACAATTTACTGATTATGATAATGTGCAAATTAAATAAAATTTGTAATGGTGGAAGTTGCCGATCAAAATAGCTAAGTAACAGACCAGTAGGACTGGAAGGTCCTATCCTCTTAGCTCGAGAGAGGCGAAGCGTAAGGACGCGGAACGTTTGTGGGAGCCGATCAGAACTTCTGGGAAGAACCCGTGTGAAACGTCGGTTAACGACGGACTTGGGAGGGTTTGATGAAAACGGGATAACCGTTTGTGCGAAGTCGTTTGGTTATGGCTCCTAGTTGATCGTTGAAATTTACCAGAAGTGTTTTGCAGCTCCATCAAGCAAAGTTTCAGCCTTCGGCCTTACTTATATACTGAAGTGATGAAGGATAGGCATGACCTAACCTAACGTAATAAAAATAAATTTAACAATAAATCCTGCATTGTTCACTTTTTAGAATAAAATAGTGTTGGGTAAGCTGTAAGACTTAGACGTGGTACCCCAAATAGTTTATTCGATAGCAACTATCAGTTTATCAAATCTAAGTACAGTAGAACTCCAATTATCCGAATTAATTGGGACCGGACTTCATTCGGTTAATCAAATATTCGGATAATTGGAGTTTTCACAAAAAACTTAGGAAATTCAGGAAAAAACTCCTTTTACAATATAATAGTACTATTGACTTAATTACAAAAGTAAAATACACACATCAGACTTTAAATCGTAGCTTGTCCCAGTCCGTAGTTTTCCACTGAAACTTTGCCCGTCACTTCTTTATTAAATTGTTCTAAAATTACAATTTTGTCTGATAACGACAAAACCACACATTTCCTCTTAGAAGCCATATGATATGGTGATACAGTACAACTCAATCATAAATATGTAAAAAATATGCAAGCAACACAAGACACCGGCACAGACAGATGTAAGTCAACGCTAAGACTTCAATAGACTGACTGAGTAAACAAACAAAAGCAGGTGCAGAGTAGATAGACAGACAGCGCCACAGTCAAGTGTCTGCCTGACTGTCCAGTACAGTCACTGCCAATACTAGTAGTGTGTTGTACTGTCATTGCCACTAGTGTATTGTACAGTCACTTGAATTGTAGTTTGAAAAAACAACGTAGCGAGCGGCTCCTAATCATCCTTCAAATTTCGTAACAAAACTTTGTGTAATTTCTTTTCTCTAAAAGCGATTCGGATAATTGGCGATTCGGATGATCGGAGTTCGGATAATTGGAGTTCTACTGTATGTGAAAAATGGGATTAGCACATTTTACTTGAGAAAATTGGGTCAAGGCTGTTGAAGATGATGGCAGTTGCATTCAACACATCAATCGCAAAAGACCTTACTGCCTGTTGGCTGAGGGGGCTGCTAGCAGTCTCGCAAGCTACCGATTCAACCATTTCAGCCATTACGGCGACAGTTGATTGGTAGCCAGAAAGCTACACACAAAAGTTCTCCGCATTTTCTTCAGGGTTGCGGGCAAAAGCTGCAGTTGATAATAGTTGATAATAGTAGAAACTTCAAAGCCCCTAAAATTTGGTTCAGATGGGGCTAAGCTACTAGAAATTGAATATCTTAGAGGCTGATTTTAGATTCAATGGGGAGTTTTAGACCAGAAGAAATATTTAACAAAACAAGAGACTGGGTTTGATTTATCTGCTGCTTATATTAACGAGAAATTTCTGTTCCTCTGAATCTCTAGTCTTTGATTTGCAAGTAGCTTGACAACGTCTAAACACTTGTTAGTGTCAACGACTATTTCTAGACTATGTAAGCTGAGGGACAAGACATTTGAAGGCATGTTTTGACAGCATCAGTAAAATGTTCTATTGTCATTTCTGATGATATCTGTTTTGTCACTGACTATTGATTTGATTCCTGTAAGCCTTAAAAAATGTTTCTTGTCATTGGTAAAGATGCATATTTTTTGGTAAATATTTATGCAAATTTGTCTGCTCCTTAATTTCTTTAAACTCCCGTTATTGTCCCTGAAAATCTGTTGATCCTCATCAGCTTTGCAATCTTTAGTAGACACATTATACCCCATTCTAATCAGTCATGTAGACTTTTAAATTCTAAAAATCAAAAAATTGTTCGTTGTCTTTGAGTTTGCAATAACAATTCTCCAACAAAAATAAGTCCAATTGCAAAGTTATATATACACAAATTAATTGTTATTTATTCATATTATTATTGTCTCATCGTTAAATACTTCATAGTTTTATCATTGTTATTATGTCTTCCACATTTCATTATTATTATTTATTCATAATTCTTCGTATGTAAGCCAAATGTATCTCGTCATCTACCACTACATATTCGCCTGTATATATTAAGTACACATGTTATGTCACTTATGTATTCCTTTCCAAGCGCATCACCTAATTTATATCAAATTACTATGTTATCTATGTTATTACTACTCCAATATTGTTATTAATGTGTTTTTTCTCACAAACTTTCTCATGTTCTAAACATATTGTACACAATTGTAAAAATGGTTATTACCGTAAATAAACTATTTGATTTGATTTGATTTGAAATTAGTTATAATCAGCCACAACTTCTCCTTCTTAAGATTTGGAACCTTTCCAATCGTATTGTGTCCAGAGAGAACCCCCTCTCTTTCCTATTCCTCTATTCATAAATTGGAGCGTTGTTTTTGGGAAAAACCTTAAACAACAAACTAAAGAACAAACTTAGTTTAGTTAAAATAAGATTATCAACGAATATGTTTATGTTTAAGTTTCATGTATGAAACAAATTCTGATTTTCAGTAGTTATCAATCAACCCAAATAGTATAATTCAACATGTAAAACTAAAACTGTATAGGGGAGCTCTCCATTAAGGTCCAAAGGTTTTAGGGAATCATTTATTATCATTTTTTAAAGTTGAAAACTTTGTTGATAATTTTTTTTAGAAGCTTAAGTTGTACATTTTATTACAAACTAACGAATTGTAGGACCAAGATGAAGAGACCGTATTAACATTATAATTTTGACAATATTGTTAAGGTTTTAATGATTCCCTAAAATTACATGGTTGGGTTAGATAATAGTGTTTGAACTAAAATGTAAACACTGAAAAAAGGTTGAATTGCAAACAATTATCTAAAACTATAAAACAGTAAAATGTAAATGTCCATTAAAATGCAACAAGAGCAGACTAAGAACCATAACAATACATCAATAAACATGACAGTCCATTCCACTTGTTCGTGTTAAACAAACACCTTTCATTTGATTTTAACAGTGTGGTAGATGTGCCCTACTGGTATACAGTAGATGAGTTAATCAGTCAAATTACAAATTATTTTAAGTTTGAGCACTTGAGTAGTTATTGCCAAAAATGCAACATTGAAATTTAAAACAGTGTACACAGAGTCAACTAAGATAACAACATACACAAAAGGTAGTATAGAATCGCATAAAGAGCAACAAACAGGTAAGGTGGGGGTGGCAAACTGAGCGGAACTACAACATAAGTCAACCTACGACCGGCCGTCACACTGGCGTAGCGCGAGGCTAGCGTAGCGAGTGTGACAACCGTGCGGGAATCTGATCAACATGCAGCCATCAACACCTCAAGACCTCACCTCTGGAATGTCTGCCGCTTCACGTAGTTCTCACGCACAAACTCCACAATCTGTTTCTGCGTTTTGCCGCTATACCTGCAAACAAACCCACAAACCATTTATTCCACTAGTTTTATTCAATAACTCACTGTGCCTTTACAACCTCCCACAGACAGTTGAGAGCACTTAACTACAATCTTATTATTAGTAGGAGCTAATACTACGTAATTTCCAATACATTTTGTTTTTTTAATACAGTACAGTCTATAATCCAGCCGTTCGCCATTCTGACACGTCCAGTAATCCGGCGCTGTGACGGCATCAACTAGCCACCTGCTTTCAAGTCTCTACTTGTCTGTAAAGAATGTGACGTATGTCGTCTGTATCAATTACTTCAGTTCGATAAATTTGGAATAGTCTTAGGTTAGATCTTAAGTTAGGATATTAATTAAATGTAGTTCCTAGATCAGTGTAGTCCTCTGGAGACGGGTGGAGTTTTTAACCACCCGAAACGTTAGGAGTAGTTTTTCTCCGGAAGTGGCCGGAAAAGTCTGTTTCTTTCCTTTTACTAAAATACTTGAGTTCACCACAGACAGCAGAAAATAGTGCGATGTTTATTACTAATCTGTGCTTCTGCTCAGTACAGGCTATGAGTTGTTGCAAAAACGTAAACATAGTACTTTGGCCATAGATAAAAAGTACGTAATTTGTTTCAAAGATTAGAAATTGGTGATAAGTTAACTACTCTATCCAAGGAATTCAACATCAGCAGATCATAAACTCACAGACATAAGGAAAAAAAATGAAATTGAATAATTTTTTAAGAGAAGTGAATTGAGTCAAATTGAGTCTTTTTAAGTGAACCTCCACTAATCCAGCGCTTCCGATCCCGATATAGGGCTGGATTAGTGAAATCGTACTGTATATATAAATATTTTATCAAAAATTAAAATCATCCGCCCCTTTTTGAGGTTGTAAATACACGGAACACATATAAACTAGTATGTAATACAATTTTAACACAGAAAATTTTGTGGTTGTATGGTTCCACTATTTGTGGACCAAAGGGGTGACGAAATATCAAAGTGTTGTACTATAAAATTGTTAAACTATCCAGTAAAACTATCTATAAAGGGTTAGATTATAGATAGTTACAATATATTTTAGAACAGTTTTATAATAAATATAGTTTTAAAATAGTTTAAAAATGTTTTCAGTTAGTTAGATTAGTTTAAACTATCTATTCAGGGCGTCAATTAAGTCTGGAGACAGTTTAATAACTTTCAAACGGCACAGGATAAACCAACCAAATTTTATATACCTTGCCTAGGAACTTGAAACTACTTTTCTAAGTAGTTGTTCGCCCGATGGCAACCAGTGGGGTGCGCCCCTCTAGGGCTTAGTAGAACGGATTTTGCAGATGGCTATAGAACTTTGCATATCGTTGAAAAGTCGTGAGTACTTTGACGCAAACGGTATCGAAGTCTTTCACCACGGCGCTAGTTCATGCTAGCCTTGATTTCAAAATCAAAAGGTTTTGCCTTGGAAACAAATACTGCTGTAGGGATAAAACTGCAGAAAATGTAACAGAAAGTTATAAAGTTAAATTAATGTTTGTGAATTTAATTTATGTAATGTTTTTTTTAGATTATTACTGTTTGTTTAAACGTTAACAAAGTCTTTCTTTCCTTTTGTTTCAAGTGGATTTTATGTGATATATTTATTGTATGTCTTCAAATTCATTAGTTTAAATTTGAATAGTAAAATTTGTCAAAAAAACTACAAAATGAGCTAATTTTTCATTGTTTTACAATAATACTCAACTCGAGTCGAAACTTTGGCTTTTTTTAACAAACTCGACTCGAACTTAAAAAATGATTCTCGCACACCCCTACTTAAACCAAATTATAATGTAGACATTTCATCCCTTTTTTATAGTGTAAACTGAATGCTAATGATAGGACAAACAAAGGTGAATTACATTTGAAAAAAACTTACCTAAAGGAAGACCCTCTGCTGAGAACTCGAGTTCTTTGTCTTGGTACTGCTTTCACCATTGAACACCGGAAGAACCCATGATTTTCTACACATTTTTTCCAAAAGTTTTTACACTCGTTTCTGCCTTCAAAGAAGAAATCTACCGTGTCCTTATAATACCCCTGTAACAAAATGTAAGAAGTAAATTTTTTTTTAAACTATTGAGTATAAGATTGTTGTCCTGGTCAACATTGTTCCGACCAGTTCACAGCGAACGGTATCTTTCAGGTGGTGCCTTTAAAGGGCCACATACCAGTGTCAAGGTTCCGTGATTTTGTTTCAGTATATGGGCAAATTATAAATCACCCATTTTTCTAATGTATCCCACATTTTTTATTGTTTTTTATTACTTTCAAAGTTTTAATGTTACTTACTGTTCAGGCACTAGTCTTAGGGCCGTTCATTATGTCAGTTAATGTCTCAAATTATATTAACCTAATTTATTTTTTAAATATTTTTAAGTCATTTCAATTATTGTTCTAATTTATTCATGTTATTACTTTTAGATTTACCGGTATCTTGTTTTTAACCATTGTATTTATTCATGTTGTCACACATCATTTGTTTTTTAGTCAATAATCGTACCATTAGTGCATGTTTTGTAGTTATCTTATTGCATGTTCAAGCCAAACTTGTCACATTAATATAATAACCTATGTTCCATTACTTCCTATAATGTACACTGTTGTCAACTTGTATTCAATTTAAAAAACTGGTGTTTGCCGTCAAAATAAATAAGTAGCTGTGCTTCATCAATCTTGATTAACCCATTCCGCTAACCAGCAGAACTGTGCTATATTGGGACATCTGAAGTCAGTTTTATACTGTAACTAGGAATGGGTTTGTCCACATTTTTGCAGGTTTATGTGCTATATTGGTTCATCTGAAGGCAGTTTTATACTAAAACTAGGAATGGGTTTGTCCACATTTTTGCAGGTTTATGTGCTATATTGGGACATCTGAAGGCAGTTTTATACTAAAACTAGGAATGGGTTTGTCCACATTTTTGCAGGTTTATGTGCTATATTGGGACATCTGAAGGCAGTTTTATACTAAAACTAGGAATGGTTTGTCCACATTTTGCAGGTTTATGTGCTATATTGGTTCATTTGAAGGCAGTTTTATACTAAAACTAGGAATGGGTTGGTCCCCATTTTTGCAGGTTTATGTGCTATATTGGGTTATCTGAAGGCAGATTTATACTAAAACTAGGAATGGGTTTGTCCACATTTTTGCAGGTTTATGTGCTATATTGGGACATCTGAAGGCAGTTTTATACTAAAACTAGGAATGGGTTTGTCCACATTTTTGCAGGTTTATGTGCTATATTGGTTCATTTGAAGGCAGTTTTATACTAAAACTAGGAATGGGTTTGTCCACATTTTTGCAGGTTTATGTGCTATATTGGTTATCTGAAGGCAGTTTTATACTAAAACTAGGAATGGGTTTGTCCACATTTTGCAGGTTTATGTGCTATATTGGGACATCTGAAGGCAGTTTTATACTAAAACTAGGAATGGGTTTGTCCACATTTTGCAGGTTTATGTGCTATATTGGTTCATTTGAAGGCAGTTTTATACTAAAACTAGGAATGGGTTTGTCCACATTTTTGCAGGTTTATGTGCTATATTGGTTCATTTGAAGGCAGTTTTATACTAAAACTAGGAATGGGTTGGTCCCCATTTTGCAGGTTTATGCTATATTGGGTCATTTGAAGGCAGTTTTATACTAAAACTAGGAATGGGTTGGTCCCCATTTTTTTGCAGGTTTATGTGCTATATTGGTTCATTTGAAGGCAGTTTTATACTAAAACTAGGAATGGGTTTGTCCACATTTTGCAGGTTTATGTGCTATATTGGTTCATTTGAAGGCAGTTTTATACTAAAACTAGGAATGGGTTGGTCCCCATTTTGCAGGTTTATGTGCTATATTGGGTCATTTGAAGGCAGTTTTATACTAAAACTAGGAATGGGTTGGTCCCCATTTTTGCAGGTTTATGTGCTATATTGGTTCATTTGAAGGCAGTTTTATACTAAAACTAGGAATGGGTTGGTCCCCATTTTGCAGGTTTATGTGCTATATTGGGTCATTTGAAGGCAGTTTTATACTAAAACTAGGAATGGGTTGGTCCCCATTTTGCAGGTTTATGTGCTATATTGGTTCATTTGAAGGCAGTTTTATACTAAAACTAGGAATGGGTTGGTCCCCATTTTTGCAGGTTTATGTGCTATATTGGTTCATTTGAAGGCAGTTTTATACTAAAACTAGGAATGGGTTGTCCCCATTTTGCAGGTTTATGTGCTATATTGGGTTATCTGAAGGCAGTTTTATACTAAAACTAGGAATGGGTTTGTCCCCATTTTGCAGGTTTATGTGCTATATTGGGTCATCTGAAGGCAGTTTTATACTGTAACTAGGAATGGGTTTGTCCACATTTTTGCAGGTTTATGTGCTATATTGGTTCATTTGAAGGCAGTTTTATACTAAAACTAGGAATGGGTTGGTCCCCATTTTTGCAGGTTTATGTGCTATATTGGGTCATCTGAAGGCAGATTTATACTTGAACAAGGAATGGGTTTGTCGACATTTTTGGAGGTTTATATGCTATATAGGGTCATCTGAAGGCAGTTTTATACTAAAACTAGAAATAGGTTGGTCCACATTTTAGCAGGTTTTCCGTGCTATATTGGGTCATCTGAAGGCAGATTTATACTATAACTAGGAATGGGTTTGTCCACATTTTTGCAGGTGTATGTGCTGTATTGGGTCATCTGAAGGCAATTTTACACTAAAACTAGGAATGGGTTCTTTAACTATTATGGTTATTGGTTCTACTGGTTACATCAATTATTTGCAAAACGAGAACCGGAACCAACCCAGCCTTAATTAAAATCCTGCTTGAAATCTCTAGTGTAGTTTGTATGGAAATTACATTACCAAAATGGTAAAATGATTTTTATATTTTCATCAACACACTCACATACAATACTTCGGATGCAGTTATCATTCCAGTAAAGACGAATTAACACCAACAGTAAGTAAATTATTTATGTACGTTTTTAATAGGAAAACAGACAGGGTACCACTTATACTGTTAAAACCAAACATCTACGAGTGTGAAATGTAAAACACTGAGTGTTAGTGAGTTAGTGTATCAGTTACCATTGTTAAAACACACAGTTTATAATCAAGAACAGAATTTACCTCCGTCTAAGGATCGCCCATCACCATGAAACACAATACACTGCATTATAAGCTAAGAATCATTGACGTTATGACTAATAGAAAATAACATACAACAACTCATTGAACTACCAGAAATTACACAATTGAAACAAATCAGTAGATACATCAAACTTATTTTGATTTAAAACTTTGAAATAGTATAAATTTGCTTTTTGGGCTATGAACAATAATTTCATGGATAATAATTATTTATACATAATAATGAGTAAAATATAAGTTTTATTGACAACTTATGGTAAACCTAAAACTCTATGCTGTAATAATTTTGAACTTAATGACATGGAGGATTGGTTTAAGATAATTAGTTCAAGGTACCGTTGTTCCAATAAATAAACTCTGATGTATTTACACTCTGAAGAAACTCCTTGATGTATTTAAAAAAATGTATACCTAATAAATAATACAGTTTAATAATAATAACTTGAAAAAAAGTTACTCACGTATCCTTCAGGATGAAGTTTAATGAGGAATCGTTTCCTCTTGAAGCTGATTTTTCTTATTTTTGCCCAGGAAAATGTGTTTATTTTGGTGTAGTTTTGGAAGACAACAATGCCCATGTGGGCAACTGACAGGTTTAATGGCACCCCCTCATTGTCCTGAAATATTGCAACAGAATGTAACGAACAGAACATCAGGATATGTTTTGTCACCTTCTAGTTAATCTACTTTTAAAAAAAGATGGCAAAACCGTTCAACATACATAAGATACCAAGAAGAACATACAACTAGAATCATTGTAATAAAAAAATAGAGGTGTGCGAGAGCAGGTTTTTGAAGGTCGAGACGAGATCAAGCGAGAATCAGCCAAAATATCAAAAATTGAAATAGAGACAACAAATTTTAATTTTGATAATTTTTTTGCCTCATTTGTTTGTTTTTGCTATTATTAAGTAGTTTGCTCAGTTGTAATAGGATATTATTGTAATATTAAAAGTGTAATGTGTTTTATTTTTCCTGAGTGCTCCTATAGTTAAGTATTGTGCGTACATAAATAAATATTAGTCCAGTTTTTGATTACCAATAATTATGTTTTATTATTATTTTACATTAAAACGAGTGAAAAAATATAATGTCCCAGTTGTAGCTAGCTAGGCCTAAGCTAGACCACACCTAGAGCAATATAACCTAAAACATTACAAGTCAAATAAAAAATTCAACTAACCTATACCTACCAGTAATATTTAACTAAAATATTAAGGTTATGACATAAAGATTATAGATATTCAGGTAATTATTAGTTCCCTATTCCGTCCTATCACGTCAAGTTTCAGTTAAACTGGCCTACTAATACCCTAAATACTGCATCATCCTCTTATCTCGTCTGTTCTCAGACGCTACTGGACATCGATGTTACCTAGTCTGGCACTTAATATTTGGAACAAATCTTCTAATTAACGGCAAAAATCGTTTTTAAAATCACTTCTTGTCAATTTTATAGCATTACAAATTTTGTCAGTTTTCATTTTTTTTTTTCTTGTCTCAAACTTTTTCAGAGTAAAAATTCTCGTCAAGAAAAAAGTCTCGTCTCGATCACAAAATTCAAATTACTTTATTGAATACTTTTATACAGCATTAGCCAATTACACAAAGCATTAATGTTGAAATAAAATATTAACATGCATAATACAGTACATAATTATATAAAAATACAGCATGAACAACTATAGGACATATTGACATAGCTATCTATTATCCAACCATTCATTAGGCGAATATAGCACAAATATTATTAAAAATAACTATAACAACATTTACTTAAAAAAGGGTTTAAGGAGAGGAAAAGAAAGGGGGGAGGTACAGAAAAAACTCTATATTTCGTTTGAAAGAACAAACTTTTTCAAGAGAGAAAAGGAAGTAAACTTATTTACAAAACAAAAACAACATATAAAGACTGTATGAATATAATGTATAACAAAATCACGCAACAAATAACTAACAATCAATGAATATAAATATTAAACTATTTAAAAATATTAAGAAGATATTAATTGTCATTATAAAATATTATAAAAACAACAGAGAAATACAGAGATCTCGCACACCTCTATAATAATTATTATGTTTCGCAGAGGAAGTTTTACGTTGTTGCTTCAATGTGCTGCAGCATCAATGGCTATGCCATTCCCGATTCAACCAATTCCTGGGATAAGGAATCGGTTAGTTAAGTCGATTTCGAGAACCAGAATTGAGAATTGGTTTTGGAATCGGAATCAATAATCAGAAATCGATTCCGGAATCGAAAATGGGATAAGGAATCGGTCAGTAAAGTCGATTTTGAGAACCAGAATCGAGAATTGGGAATTGGTTTTGGAATCGGAATCCAATAATCAGAAATCGATTCCGGAATCGAAAATGGGATAAGGAATCGGTCAGTAAAGTCGATTTTGAGAAACAGAATCGAGAATTGGGATTTGGTTTTGGAATCGGGAATCCAATAATCAGAAATCGAAAATGGGATAAGGAATCGGTCAGTAAAGTCGATTTTGAGAAACAGAATCGAGAATTGGGATTTGGTTTTGGAATCGGGAATCCAATAATCAGAAATTGATTCTGGAATCGAAACTGGGATAAGGAATCGGTCAGTAAAGTCGATTTCGAGAACCTGAATTGAGAATAATTGGGAATTGGACATTGGTTTTGGAATCAGGAATTCTATAATCAGAAATCGATTCCAGAATCAAAAATGGGATCAGGAATCGGTCAGTAAAGTCGATTTTGAGAACCAGAATCAAGAACTGGGAATTTCGACATTGTTTCTTGGAAATCGAACTAATAACAGAAATCGATTCCAGAATCGAAACTGAGATAAGGAATCGGTCAGTAAAGTCAATTTTGAGAACCAGAATCGAGAATTGGGAATTGGATTTGGAATTGGGAATCCAATAATCAGAAATCGATTCCGGAATCAAAACTGGGATAAGGAATCGGTCAGTAAAGTCGATTTCGAGAACCAGAATTTCGAATTGGTTTTGAAATCGGGAATCCAATAATCAGAAATCGATTCCGGAATCGAAACTGGGATAAGGAATTGGTCAGTGAAGTCGATTTCGAGAACCAGAATCGAGAATTGGGAATTGGTTTTGAAATCGGGAATCCAATAATCAGAAATCGATTCCGGAATCGAAAATGGGTTAAGGAATCGGTCAGTTAAGTCAATTTCGAGAACCAGAATTGAGAATTGGTTTTGGAATCGGGAATCCAATAATCAGAAATCGATTCCGGAATCAAAACTGCTCAGTTGAGGGTTGCTAACTCAACCCTGCACGGGTGGACGAGTCTACTCTCCTGCAAAGAGAGGGAACGGAGCTAGCCGGAGAGTAGTTGTTTTGATCGGATCATGACGCGTGTGCATGTGTTTAGTATTGTCAAGATATGAGAGTTAAATCTTTTTTTTTTTAACTGGTGAATTTCAATTCTTTGTTGACCACAAATCAGCCACACATTCTTTACTGAGTGCAGTGGCACAATTTTCAAGACAAATGAAGGTTGAAATACACACAAGTAGTAAGCTACAACCGATTTCCTGCAATTGAGAATCGGCTGGTAAAGTTGATTCCGATACCAATTCCTTCCAGAGGTCCCCGTTATCGAAGACCAGAATGGGGATCCAATCCGGAACTGAGAATCAAAAATCAAACTTGGAATCGAGAATCGACCCAACACTACCACGAACACATTTGGGTGCTTAGAATCGAAATCGAGATTAGCTACTTTAGTTTGTTAAACTCCACTTTGAAATTGTGTAGTTTTTAAGTTCTCCTGGTAATTTTCACAAAAAACATTAACTTATATTTAAAAAATCATGTTTTAATATTATTTAGTGTTGGGGTTGATTTCTATATTTTTTTCTATTCTCATTTCCGATACTGATACGAGTAGTCAAATATCCTTGTATCAGTATCGGAAACGAGAATCAACCCAACACTAAATAATATTCAAACATACATTTTTTAATTATATGTTAATGTTTTTTGGTGAAAATTGACAGGAGAATTTAAAAACTACATTATTTCAAAGTGGGGTTTAAAAAACTAAAGTAGCTAATTTTATTTACAAAACTTATAAATCTGCTCACATATTTTACCTTACAGGAAATTATTACTCAGCATTGATATGTATGACAAGGTTATTTATATTATGATTATACCAAAACATGGTTGTCCAGATGCTAGAAATTAACATATAATTAAAATTAACTTTACTTACCTTAGCGGGATGCATTTTCATGCCATACAGTTCACATCTGCGAGATGTTTCTAACAAATTTAAATCTGCTTCTGCTGGTGATTGCCCTCTGAAAACATTTACAAACTTTTAATACATTAACTATGAAACTTAGCCGTAGTATTTTTTTATTAGTGAATACACTCTGTCTTAGACTTATGAGTTAGCTTTACTTTTTAAGTCCAAAAGTCTGGGCTTATCGAAGAAACTGCTAAGTAATGGAGAGCGTTTTTTATAGCAAAACGGTGCATCTCATGACATGCACGAGAGGGCATGTGCGAAACAGAAATCCGAAATCAACTCTATTGTCAAAATACGTTCATGTACATAGCTTTGCTATAAAACGTAATAATAAAATATAATAACCTGTATTGTAACAAGACACATAATTCTGCAATATTATACACAATTTATAAGTGCTGGCATGTCGTTCTCAGTGCCTAAAAACACCTAAAAACCCGATTTCTCATTTAAAATTCCTATAGATTTTCCGGGGGAGGGCAGATTTTCCCCGGACCCCCCTCTGTGTTGAAGACATTGAGAGACATAAGATAATGAAGACATTGAGAGAGTGACTGAGTTCTGTTATCTTGGTAGTTTGGTGGGTTTGGATGGTGGAACAGAAGCAGACATTAAAAACCGAATAAAGAAGGCCAAGGGAGCTTTTGCTCAGCTGCGCCAAGTTTGGACGTCTAGACAAATCCTGCGTCAAACAAAAATAAGAATTTTTAAATCAAATGTCCTGTCTGTCTTGCTATATGGCTGCGAAACCTGGAAGATCAACGTAGCCTCAGTTCAAACACTGCAGGCCTATGTAAATAGATGCCTGCGATACATATTAAGGATCTGGTGGCCAAACACGATAAGAAACGATGATCTATGGAGAGTTACCGAGCTGGAACCCATCAAGAAGCTTATATCAAGAAGAAGATGGAGGTGGATAGGCCACATACTAAGAAGACCGCAGTTGTATAGCAAGACAGGCACTCGAATGGAACTCAAGGAAGCAGGAAGCGTGGTCGACCCAAAAATACTTGGAGGCTAACCACTGAGAAGGACCTGGAGAGGAGGGACTGACGCGGGAGAGGCCAGCGCTTGCAGCGGACCGCGATAGGTGGCGAATTTCGCCGAGGCCCTATGTTCCACCTAGGAATCAATGGACATAAGTCAAGTAAGTCAAGCCCCTCTGTGTTGGGGGGTATTCCACATTCCATTTTTGGGAATACCCCCCAACCCCCGGATATAGTGGTATCCGGACACTTCCGCACACGGACATTTCCTCGACATAGGACATTTCCGCACAGTTTCTACCTGCGCTACCTGCCAAGGGTAAAAAAAGCTATTCAATGTTTGGCCCCGAACATTTCCACACACTTTCTTTACGATAAAGTAAAAGTGTAATAATTAAATATCGATACCCTGATCTGATTAACTTTAGTCCCAAGATGCTGTAAAATTTTCATCGGAGATGATAACTTTAAATAGCATATCATCGTGTAGCTCCCCGAAATTTGGAATGTTGTTGTCAGCTACAATGTTCTCGGGAAGAAAGTAAGAAGAACTGTCTTGTAACTATTTTGAATTGTATCTAGTATATGTAAATATTAAGTATACTAGATTGCCTCTCTATACATAAACTTCAATTTACGTAGTAGTAATCTTGCGTTACAATTTTGCTGATAAACATTTACAGTATTCAGTTTATTTGTTTGATGAAAATTGTCAATTATTTAAAATACTATCATTCTTCTTTAGCCTGTATAGACATATATAATTTTTAAACGTCTTATTTTTATTGATCTACAACTAGAGCATAAATATGTAATCAACAATACAAGTTCAAGTTTACGATGCATGATATTTTAATTGTATATAGTGTTCTATTTTTAATGGTGTTGTTTTTGTTGAATTTAGTTCGACAATAAAACATTATATGTCATTTTTTTAATATTGCTATAAGTTTTGTTTCATTTTGATAAAAACATTTTACTACCCATTATTTTTTGAATTGGCGTTTGCAAAATCCTAACCTTGGAATGCAATGTTTTTATTATATGTTTTCGGTGTAACTTAAAATAATAAAAGGTAACTGTCGTTCCATTCAAATTTTGAATATTTGTTCCTTTAGTTAAACTCAGTAATCTACAGTTTAAAGTTTGGCGTTTTCTTTTGTTTATAAATGAAGAGCTCTTTAGGATTTACAACCGCGCGTCCCAATGCGTGACTATTTAGCGCGTGCCCAAGTGTTTAATGGCTGAGTTGATTATGTATGGTATCAGATTATAAGACTAATTTATCAGGCCAAAACTCTACAAAACACGTGTAAAAAGACTAAGTTATACATAACTATATTTTTCTGTGCTTTTGTTTTTTATATAAAGTTTTGATTAGTGGGCAAGCACAAGAGTGAGCTAACCCTTTATCAAATTTAAAAAGTTAATATTTCCTTTCATGGAAACCAGGTTTTAAATTTTTTAATTAGGTAACTTAATTTTTTTAAGACAGTGTTTAAGCTTTACAATCAATTTAATAGGTAAGTATTTACGTTGTATCGATGCAATTCACAAAATATTTAATTTAAAACATAATATTAACAAAGTAGTCTAGTAATAAAAAGGTCGGGTTGGCTTTAAATCAAGTTGTGCCAAAATCGGGGCACGACTACTTGTGTTCGATACATTTCTGGACCCGTGTCACTTCAGTGGGAGGAATGTGGCTACTGCCAGTTTACTATACGGTAGGTTAGAATACTTTCTATAGTTATAGAAAGCTGAGCTGTATTATTATAATTTTGCTGTTGAATAGGCCATTCTTAGTGACCTGCCCTCGCTAAGGAGTGTGTGGAAATGTCCGGGCGTCAACAACAGGTAACCCCTTTCAAATCCTCGTCAGGCATACTTAATTACAAGTGTGTGGAAGTGTCCGCTTTAATGATGTGTGTGGAAATGTCCTAGTGCGGAAGTGTCCGGCATTCGATATAGTTGCACCCCCAAGGATAACATCCTAAATATGCCTATGTTTGCAACAATAGATTAAAATTGTATAAAACATGCAAAATATGTAAAATAGTAAATATTTAATAATACTTCAAACATAATTAATAATGTAAAACAAATTTGTAATAATTCCAATTAAAATTCTTACTCAACAGTGACTTTACACATACACAACAATACGACATGGTAAATGGATAACAAGACAGATAGCAATAAAGTGAATAAATAAATATATTTATTGATTTAACAGTTAAGGTCAGTCACCTCCCTCTTGCATTTGTTTGCCCCACTGAACACTTTGTCTTAACTCTTTTCATAATAAAAACTAAATTTGCTAAAAGGATCAAAGTTAATCCTTTATTACATTTTATTAGTACGGGAAACTGTAAAGTTGGTAAAATTCAAATAGGCAAAAATAAAGCTAAAACTCTGCTTAACTAGTTAGCGATGGATTGTAAAATTGCATAAAAATGCAAAGCAACTTCCCAGGCAAGGAGGATGTTACAAAATTTCACTTGAGCTGATTTTTTACTTGCTTTTGTAGTGAGACCAGCTCTAAATAACTTAGCAGAAGGCAGAATACCAAAATGTGTACAGTTACGATGTTTGTTTTGGTTAAGGTTTTACTGTACTGATTTATATAACTACTCTGTGTTAAGTTTCTAAGTACGGTAACTAGTAAAAGTAACTAAGTAAAAGTTTCTAGATCACAGTTTTGCCTCAATGTTCATAATTTTGGGTTATAAACGTTCCTCAAATTTGAACAGGAGAATACTATTTGAGACACTGTAGTTTCTATCATAGTCTTGTGTCTTGTGTGACAACTACTTTAAACCAGTTTATTATTATCTCTCTGACACATAATAAATTCTTACAATAAATAGCATGCTTAGTTTGCATCAGATTGAAAATAAAACTTACGAGTGCTTTTTATGGTTTTCCATAATCCGCCTCTCCAACTCGCGGTCTTGATGAGGCACAAACTTGTAGGTAGATAGGTAGGTTGGGTCGGGATAATCCTCGGCCACAAAGTCCCCACATTCGCTGTAAGCAAAAATGATATTAGTAACGTAAAGCAATCAAATATAATACGAGTTAAACACAAACAATCCAGTGGAACTAGTAAAATAATAGTTCCTAATCTTACCATGTGTTTAAATTAGGGATGGATGGGATTGGATTTTTCTATCCGGGCGGGAATCAGGCAAAAACATTTTTTATTGCTTGATTTGGAAAATTTTAGGGCCGGATTAAAAGTTAATTCTAGTTATAACAAATTTAAAAAGGTTGAAAAATTAAACAGGTTTTTTTTACTGTTAATAAAAACATAAGTACATTTACCCAACAAATCCTAAACTTTTCGTCAGTTTTTTAAAAAATGTATAAGGATTGTCCTTTTATGTGATATTATTCATAATACTAATATGTTATGAAACTTTTTAATACATGCAAGGCATTGTAACATTTAAATGTCAAAAAGGGTTCAAATAAAACCACATTTACTTCTTAAAAATATGTAAAAACCTCAACATAACTGATCAGCAATACAAGTAATGTTTTTAAAAAATGACAAGACTGTTGGAAATCCCTTCAAATTACCAGATCTGCTGAAAATTCTCTCTAGACTTCCCTTTTACTTAAAAATTCCATCGCCAAAATCAAAATTCCCAAAATAATCTCTATTGTCCAAAAATTTTCCTAAAGCCCCTTGTACACAAAAAAAAACACTCCCACTCACAAGAATCTCCAGAAAAACACTTGCACCCAAAAAATCCCTCCTGCTTGGAAAAAATTCCATTTTAGGAAATTCCTGCTTGATTTTCTGGATTTTAACAACATAACATAACATACGTTTAATGCCATTTTACAAAAATAATTGTGTTGACATGTGTGTTTAAAATAAGTTTACAGATAATTTAGAAATGATAAAATCCCTGGTACCGGAGTAGGCCTAATGGTCCAAATTACAATAATGATAATGGTAAAATAAATTCTAAGCCTATTTGAAACTATACTTATTTTTGTCAAGAATTTCTTGATTCTCAGGTCCGGTTGACTCCTAGTTAAAACAGTTCCTAATTTTACCCAGTATCATTTTTCCTACTTTTCATTAGTTTACAAGGTTTGTAAGAAATGCACTACTTACTAGATTTAAAGTTTTACTATTTGCATCTATACTATTAGTATTTCGGTTAGGGTTGTCCGGATGTTGAAATCTTGGAATCTGGCTGGGGTAATTCAGAATTTTTTTAATAGAAATGGTCCTTAGAGTGTGGAGGGTGGAGGAAACGAATAAAATTATATAGATTTTTTATTTTTATGGGGTTTTTGAGGTCCCCAATTCCCCATGTTATATTTCTTTTTTTTAGTAAATATTTATTATTAAATATCAACGGATTTGTTTGAAACTCGACACATAGTTGTATACCATTAACCCAAAGACCCCTACTGATTTTGGGGTTCGGGGCACAATATATGAATTTGGGGAGGGGTTAAAGGAAGGGAAAGAAATAAAAAAATCCTAAAAATCGATGTGGGGTATTAAAAAAAGGGGAATATTATGCTGATTTCAAAAATATATTGGTTGTCTGCCAAATTGTTTGAGGGGAGGAAGGGGGGGTTAAAAAGTGGGGGTAAAACATCAGGATGGCCGAGTTTTACAAAGCGGGCACCGAGGCCGTAGGCCGAAGCCCCCAGCTGGCGCAGCTAGTGACATTGTAAAAGAAACAGGCTTGAACGTCAATTTGAGCCAATAGATTGTCCTTAATATTGACAAATATTTAAAGACCCTTGCAGATGCTAAAAGAAATGAAAATAAACTCAAATGTACAGAGTAAATATGAAAATGCACAAATAGGAGTCTATGAATTTTTTCTGATGCTAACATCAATCATATTCAAAGGTAATTGGAGCTTAAAGATCTCAGTAGGACTTAACTCCTAGTACGTATTTCAAAACTAAGAGAGTCTAAAGACATCACTATCCCAATTAAAATCTAGAGACAATAAGTTGGTAGCACTAATGGGAGTATAGAGATTATTTATTGCACAAAGATCAAAATCATGCTACTCTTCTATCAAATTTTTCATCATAGGACGCTCACTTTGATGCGTAATAACTTTCTTGAAAAAAAGGTTAGAAAGTTCTATTTTTAAGTCAACGGTTCATTAGCTAATACTTAATATTCTTACTTAATAAATCCACAATAAGAATTTCCAAAAACAACTTACCCAAGCAAGACTGTAAAAAACGAGGTTTTTTCGTGAACTTCAAATAATTTTTTACTTTATTTACTCGTATCTATTATAGTTGTTCTAAAAATATTTCTTGTGCAAAAATGTTTCTTTACTTCATTAGAAACCATTAAGACTATATTTTGAGTTTCAATTTGAAATATTTATTTAGTTATTCATTATTTTGGGTATTTTGAAAAGTATACACATTGTGTAAATTTGATTTACGTGGTAATTATCAGGGTTTATATATAAAATCATGTAATGAAAAATGCTAATTATCAAACACATTCATCCAAGCTAAAATTTGAATTAAATGAAACATAGTTTTGTTGATGAGTGAGGCAGAATGCAGCAAGTGTGGTACAGTCTAGTCCTAGTGGGATTGTTGTGCCCGCGCGCTCAGACCTCAACATTTGACTCACCATAGTGATTTATAGCATGCATACTTTTTTGTGATACTTAAGTCTTGAAAAACTATTAATAACTTAAAAAATATTACAAATAAAAACTCAAAATATTTTCTACTTTGTTCCCAACAAAGTAAAGAAGCTTTGTTACACAAAAGATCTTTTTTGGACAACTATAATTAAAGATACATTTAAGCAAAGTCAAGACTTATCTGAAACACATGTTATAAACCATGTTTTTTTTACACACTCACTTGAGTAAGTTATTTTTAATAACTTACGCCATATTTTTGATGTTGTCTCCATTGTTGGGCAATAGATAATGAACCATTTACTGAAAACTAGAACACTAACATTTTTTCCAAACAAGTTATTACATGTCAAAGTGAGAGGCTTATAATAAAAATCTGATAGTAGATAGTCCTTCACCAATTTAGTCTTTGATTTTTGAAACTCAACATCATAAACCGTAAAAGTGGTTGATAATGGATTACTAATTACCATGTTTCAATAATTATAACACAATATTGCAAAGTAAGAAGAGTAGGCTACCTTGAACAATGTAAGAGGCCATAAGAGCTGCAGTGTTCTCATTGCATTGAATGACACCTTGGGAGAGGTCGCGTTTGACTTGCAGACAGAATAGGTAGCGAGTGAACTCCTCCTCCAGCTGTGCAGGGTCTGGTGTGTAGAACTTGACACAGAACTGTAGCAGAGGGTCGACCAGAGTCAGTCCCACCTGCCTTGCTAGCGGCTTTTCTAGGTCTAACCAGTACTGCAACACAACATTGAACCACAGTGGTGAGTTCAGAACAGGTAGCTAGTGAACTCCTCCTCCACCTGAGCAGGGTCTGGTGGTTAGAACTTGACACAGAACTGTAGCAGAGGGTCGACCAGAGTCAGTCCCACCTGCCTTGCTAGCGGCTTTTCTAGGTCTAACCAGTACTGCAACACAACATTAAACAACAGTGGTGAGTTCAGAACAGGTAGCGAGTGAACTCCTCCTCCAGCTGAGCAGGGTCTGGTGGTTAGAACTTGACACACAACTGTAGCAGAGGGTTGACCAGAGTCAGTCCCACCTGCCTTGCTAGCTTTTCTAGGTCTAACCAGTACTGCAACACAACATTAAACAACAGTGGTGAGTTCAGAACAGGTAGCAGTGAACTCCTCCAGCTGAGCAGGGTCTGGTGTGTAGAACTTGACACACAACTGTAGCAGAGGGTCGACCAGAGTCAGTCCCATCTGCCTTGCTAGTGGCTTTTCTAGGTCTAACCAGTACTGCAACACAACATTGAACGACAGTGGTGAGTTCAGAACAGGTAGCGAGTGAACTCCTCCTCCAGCTGAGCAGGGTCTGGTGTGTAGAACTTGATACAGAACTGTAGCAGAGGGTCCACGAGAGTCAGTCCCACCTGCCTTGCTAGCGGCTTTTCTAGGTCTAACCAGTACTGCAACACAACATTGAACGACAGTGGTGAGTTCAGAACAGGTAGCGAGTGAACTCCTCCTCCAGCTGAGCAGGGTCTGGTGTGTAGAACTTGACACACAACTGTAGCAGAGGGTCGACCAGACCTAGTCCCACCTGCCTTGCTAGCGGCTTTTCTAGGTCTAACCGGTACTGCAACACAACACTTTAAGGGTGCACAGTCGAGGCCGTGACCTTGAATTTCGTTTTATAAGAGCAACTTAAAAACTTGCATTTGCTTAGGGCACCTCACGGCTACAATTTTTATCGGATTTTAATTAAATAGACTTTGTTTTAAAGGGCGCTAAATGTTTAAATGGCTCTGCTGAGCCGAATTTCTGTTTTTTATTTATCAAACCCTGACATCAAATCCAAAAGTTAAAGAAACTTTGTATTGAAAATTCTTGTTTTTACTATTGAACTAATACAATTTTGAAAAAATGGTCAGCGGAGACATTAGAGTATATTTTTATTTTCCAATTAAAACTCATTTAAAAAAAGATCTTACAAAAATTGTGGGCCTGAGGTATCTCAAGAAATTGCTTGTTTTTACATTATTTATATGGGACAAAAACAAATGGCCAACAGCTACTGTGCACTCTTAAAAAAGAAGAATGTTGATAAGCCTGGTTAGTTATAACTTTTAAAATGTTTGACTTTTATGTACAAATAAAGAAATTCTGCTGCATCATGATATTGTGGATTTTAGATTATCATACCTGTAGCGATTAAAGAGTAGCAAATTACAGAGAAAATTTGCTTCACTCGTGCCGGTGACACTTTGGTGCTTATCTGCGTCTCGGTCTGGTTTTTATTTATTATTCTTAAAACTATTTGAACTTAGTTTTTATTATCTGTTGCTTTAGTCAATATTTTAATTTTTTATATTTTTCCTTTAGTGTGTCTTTACACTGAAAATATGAGTAATTACTTAGTATTTAAAGGCCATAGATAATAAAAAACACATTGTATTAGATATTGAAGATTTTTTTAAACTGTCCCGTAATCACTGCTTTATTTTAAGAGGCCATGAAATTGATTACAGGCTCACCATGGTTTAGAGACTCCTTTTCTTTATGAATATTTTATCATCCACAAACATACACATAGTTAGAAGAAAAATCAATCTAATTAAAGAAATTTAGTGGAGGCATGCATGCTGATAACCAACCTCAAATCTACCTATAAGCATATAACTATCAAAAGGTTAAAGTAGATAATTACCCTTGTGCCTGAAGAATCCTGGTACTCAAGGCCAAAGTAGTCGGCTTCAAGTAGATGGAGCTGTTTGCATACTTGATCAAACAGTACTCTACCAACCGCCTTTGCCTGTAACATGTAATTAACTGTACAGTATTACATAATGCTCAACCTCACTTGTCTCAGCATTTGCCTAGTTAGGGGTAGCGTCTGACCCTTAGATTACCAAGGTTTTCATAAAATATCGCTCAATGTGAATTTACCCAGGAACTTTGTAAAACTGTAATTTGATTTTAGTTTTTTCGTCTATCTATTTTTGGGCTATAAACCGAAGCTAATAGGATTATTATCAACATTAGTTGCTCCATGACTGTTCATCGCTTGTTTCAAAAGGTTCAATGTTTGCTTGAATCAAAACACTTAACGTTGTTGTTTGGTGAAATAAACGTATGTTTAATAACTTTCAATATTGGGTAAGATTGACGGTAAAAAATTCAAAGTCCATGCTGAATGAACTGAAAGGTGATAGCAGTATCAACTGACTAAAGGAACTGTGATTTATCCTGTGTTAAATATATAATGAGGGCAAGAGCATGAAGGGTTTGCAGATTGCATGTGAGAGCTGCCGCCGGCTCAGACACTAAATAATTGCCGAGTTTTCGAAGGACAACACTTGAGACCACCCTTCCTTCGTACACTCTTGTTCAGCTTTTCAGCTTTATTCACAGTTTTTGACACTAGTACAGTACTTGAAACCTTCAAAACTTTTAAAGAACAACCCCCTGTCACAAACCATGCAAAAAACTTTAGCTGTTAAGGAGTAGATCATTTCATTTAAGACTAAAAGAGATAGCTGTATAAAGCATGGGAGGTCGTTTGAACAAGATAGAGATTTTAACGTTGCAAAATGGTGTGGCAAAGGATTTTTTAAGTAGGTTGTCATTAATAATAATATGCATTTATTTGTCGTTTGGTAATATACAAATATAGAAAATGTCAATTGGACAGCCAATTGATTGCCACAGCAAATTAATTGTATGGCATAAAATTAGGAATGGGTCGGTTCCAAATTTTTGCCGGTTATCGGTTCTCTAGCTTTTTTGGTCATCCGTTATCAGTTCTACCGGTTCCATCGGTT
The DNA here is from genome assembly GCA_018831715.1 of Matsumurasca onukii. Classification (NCBI taxonomy): domain Eukaryota; kingdom Metazoa; phylum Arthropoda; class Insecta; order Hemiptera; family Cicadellidae; genus Matsumurasca; species Matsumurasca onukii. Next base: position 51,607,257 of record CM032059.1, on the reverse strand, counting down.
CTTTGTTAAATAAAACCAGATGATCACCAGATGATTGAACCGTGAAGTCACGTGTTCAACTATGAGGTCCGTATGTCATTTTAAAGGAAGCCTTCCCAGGTACAAGATAATGAAGTTGTTAATCAGGTTTTGGTTTGTTTAAATCTGTCAAAATCAATAGGGTTTATGTTTTCGAACAAAAAAAATTAAACAAACTCCTAGAAAATGTTAGAACAGATTGAAAGAAGAAAATACGGGAGTTGGAAAATAGAAGACTGGGTCTCTTGTGATATTAAGTCATTATGAAATAAGGTCCGCCTGCATTCCTCTTGCTCATAACTCTGCTTTATAGAACATCACAAACCATCTCAACCCCTACATCAGACGTTCCTTCACTAAACCCACTGACCCAATACACACATCTCATACAATTAGATCTTAACTCAGTTGCTGCTAATGGTGACAAAAGAAGTACAGTAGAACTCCAATTATCCTAACTCCGATCATCCGAATCGCCAATTATCCGAATCGCTTTTAGAGAAAAGAAATAACACAAAGTTTTGTTATGTAATTTGAAGGATGATTAGGAGCTGCTCGCTACGTTGTTTCTTCAAACTACGATTCAAGTGACTGTACTATACACTACTAGTATTGGCAGTGACTGTACTGGACAGTCAGGCGGACACTTGACTGTGGCGCTGTCTGTCTGTCTATCTACTCTGCACTGCTTTTGTTTGTTTACTCAGTCAGTCTATTGACGTCTCGTTGACTTACATCTGTCTGTGCCGGTGTCTTGTGTTGCTTGCGTATTTTTTACATATTTATGATTGAGTTGTACTGTATCATCATATCATATGGCTTCTAAGAGGAAATGTGTGGTTTTGTCGTTATCAGACAAAATTGAAATTTTAGAACAATTTAATAAAGAAGTGACGGGCAAAGTTTCAGCGGAAAAATACGGACTGGGACAAGCTACGATTTAAAGTCTGATGTGTGTTTTTACTTTTGTAATTAAAGTCAATAATACTATTATAGGCTATTGTAAAAAGAGTTCTTTCCTGAATTTCCTACGTTTTTAGTGAAAACTCCAATTATCCGAATATTTGATTAACCGAATGAGGTCCGGTCCCAATTAGTTCGGATAGTTGGAGTTCTACTGTACTTACAAGTTAACATATTTGCATTAAGACATATTATTTTTCTGTAGCCAACAAATAGCATGTTTATTAAATATGCCATCTACCATAAGAATAAACTATCCGAAATAAATTAGTCAATAACAAATCAAATAGCAGGAGTATATTTTAAAATTATTTTTCAGATGATGCTTGTGCAATTTAAATAATTGATTGTCTCATCATAAATGTCCGAGTTGTGTAATCCTACATGCAACTATATTGATTACATACATTATTGTGGTTGACAGTTGTTGGAATGAAAGTGTCATAGGCAAAGTTTACATAATTCAAACCAGTACTGCAAATGTAATAAATGTTTTATTTACTTGGGGTAAGGTGCTAATAGAAATAATTTGCATTAAATTACAACTCCGCAACTTAAAACCAAAGAAAAATAAAATTCACAGCCAGGATGTATGAAAGGAATGTCAGAACAATCAAGGCTACCGGGAGAGCATTCATGAAAGTTAACGAAGTGTAAATCTCCTCCCGCTAGGCTCCAACCTGAGTCCCCCGCAACCAACAAATCTTAGTCATCTTCCCAAAGTACTGGCAACAGTACAATTGCCACCGGAGTTTTACATTAGCATATTTGGAAATATGTTGTGTAAAAATACATAGCATCTAAAAATGTCATTCTAAAGCAGTTTTTAAATCATTTTTAACTTCTTAAATTTTGAGAATATAAATTGCTTACCAATAAATGAACTAATCAACGGCTTTTATTTTGCAGTCAATTAAGTTTTTATTAAAGAAACAAATCCTGTCCACGTCAGTTCCACAGTGACATCTGATGCAAGCGTTGGTAAGATGCAAAAATACACAGCCACTTAAAAGAAACTACTAGTTAAACAAAAATATCAGGATGGTTAATTTAGAATGCTTGAATGGTAAAAAACTAGAGCCGGCTTAACAGTTAGGCCCATTTGGTTGTTAACCCGGTTTTTACGTGCTCTGTGTAAAGTGTTTTTTGTGCAAACAAATCTAGGCTTTACCCAGTGGCGGCTCGTGAGCCTAGAGGAAGGTGAAGGGCAAATCAGTTGTACTCCACTATTTAACAGGAAAAATATGTTTGAAGATTTATTCTTAAAACGTAGACAGAAAATTCAAGATATATTGTTTATCGATAATATGAGTATTTCTCTAGGAAACTAGGTAAATAAGTGTAAACGTAGTCATTACAGCTTGCAAGTTCTAGCAGGGAATTAAAAGTTAATGTTTGTAATATTGCAAAAAATAATATGTTGCAATAAAACATTTAACTACTACCGTACTAAGTGGAGCGATAATATCACATAGAAATTGTTGCATAACATTGTTTTGTAGTATTGAATCAGTAAAAAAAATAATATACAACTATTTAAATTAGTTGTTAGTTCTTTAACAATGAACATAATGAGGTTGTGTGATTGCAAAAGTAGGCTTAAAACAAAATACAGTAGCTGTTACGCCGGGTCTAATGATAGCTGGACAACTGGTCTGCTGTTCATGGCTAATGCAAGTATTGTAATTTGCTATATATATATATGGTACATGAAGGTGCTGATTTTGGGAGATTTTGTTTCTGCTTCACTTAAAAAGGACTTCAACCAAACAAAAAAACAGATCATACTTAACATTTCCCTAAAACACCTCTATTCAATTTTGTTCATAAAAATTAAATTAAGGAGTAAATTTATTTTAAGAACATTACCCTCTGATTTAATAATATGTTACATTATCACTGTATTAGTTGATTGTCCAGTGAAAGTGTTGAAATATTTAAATTAAAAATTGCTTTATGTCAGGCTTGCAATATTAAACTGATCGTCATATGCTTGTGAGTAGAACTATTGTTCCCCCCCTAGTTCATCAACTAGTCATTAGTCCTACAGGGCAGGGATGGTCTGTGAGCGGAGAATGGTTGAGAGGAAGAGAAATCGTCATGTTTCTTGCTTCACAATCAGCCATCAGTTATGTTTTCTAGCTTTCTTTCTTCGGCCAAACAGTTTTCCTTAGCTATGCTTTTCACTCAGGACCTGACGAAAAGTATTTAATGGATGTTTGATTTGTCACTAGGCCTACAGATTATTTTTATTGTTATTTCAGTACAAATCAACCAAAAGTAAAAATTTATTTACAACAGCATGTTTAGGATTTAAACATCTTTGCTCTTTGTATAGCATAGGATTTCAGGGAACTGCGTTGAAACTAAAATGTAATGAATTAGAACTAAAAATCACTGATCAGCACAGTTTCTGAGTTGTGAGTTGGACAGATCTATCATGTAGTACTCTCTAAGTATTTCATTTACATAATTATATTACTTCCCTTTTCATTTGTGAAACTTCAATGTTTCTTCCAAAACATAACAATATTTGTTCAATTTTCACATGAAATTTGCAATAGGAATACAGTAAGTAAGTAATGCGTCCATCTTCATAAAATGTTTAACAAACCTTTATTTAGGCTTTATTATAAAATAACAAACCCATTTCAATGAATGATTTTGTTTCAGTTAGTAAAAATCAAAACTACTAACCTAATATATAATTATTAATTACCTTGTATTGGGCCTGTAAATCCTACCGTTGCTGTAAATGTGGATGCGCATTTCGCCCCGCTAGTGCGTGGCATCGTTGGCACACTTATTTTCCTTAACTAAAACTAAATCTACAGGCCCAATACAAGGTAATTAATAATTGAACTTTGGTCCTACACTGGGTTTCACTTCTAGTAAATATATAATTCATTTTGTTGGAGAGTTATAAATATTTTTCCGATAAAAAACACTTTTAAGAAATAAAGATTTAAAATTAAAAAAACCATAAAAAAGAAAAGTTCTTTGAAAATCATCATAAAATAAATTATACAATAAGGAGGGAACAATTTCAGATAAGCTAAGTAAGATCATAAAGGTGTATCCTGTAATTAAGTAATGAGAAAGGAGGGCACCAGTAAAACCATAAAGATAAGACTAGAGAAGAGAACAAACAGGACGGAAGAATGGGAGGGGAAAGAACAGCTGGTGTGAATTACTGCCATGAGGAAATAAAATGAGTAGAAGGTATTCCCGTGTTCCTAATGTTCAAAGCTTTTTATACAATTGCTTAAATGTACACATGCCTGGTTTATTTTGCATGGATATTATATTCTGTGTTCTTCTTCAGAAATCATTTATACAAAAAGAATGAACTAGAGTAGTTATACTACTATTAATGACATTTATTATTTCCTTTGTTTTTCTCGAGAAAGTAGTTTAGTTTTTGAATAAGTTACATACTGTGTTTAGTTAATTAACAATGTACATAGTGTGTCTAGAAAGTAGAGGAACTTCCCAATAAAAAGACACTTGACTTAGTTAGGTTGATTCCTAAGTGAAACATGGGGCCTTAATAAAAAGACACAGTTGCTTGTTTTTGCAAAAAGTATCCATTATTATTCAAAATACAATCCTTTTGAATCGATACAAATCTGGGTACGTTCAACTAACCCCAACAAGGATTGATTTACACCATTTTTGGAATCATACCGATGACCCTTGTCACACAGTCTTGGATATGCCCAATGCTGTCATAAAGACGTGTCCTTTCAAGGCCAATTTTAGCTTCACCAACAGAGACATGTCACGTGGATAAAACTCCAACTAAAATGAAGAATTTTGATGTACACTGACTTGTTTTCCGGCCCCAAAGATATGATCTTAAGAATGGGTGAATTGTCATGGAGTAAGGACCAACTTGCCGGTTCTTTATTTTCAGGCCTCACTCTGACGATTCTCTCTAACAGACGATCCATGTACACACCCAAATAATATTTGCCAGTGTTATTTTGATTTTGTGGAACTAATTCATGATGTATTATATATGTCTTTAGAATTTGTATAATTAGAAATCATTTCCTGTTAATTTTGTTTCCCAACTGTTAATGATTTTAATTTTTTGGCCGACCTTGCTTTGGGTTGCCTTTTAAAATTGTACAGCCATATTTGAAACTGTTATACCACTCAAAAAGAGTTTTCTATACAATATACTATAGACCTTATTTGCCAACTCAAATGTTTCTATGAAAGTTCTTCCAAGTTTTAACAACTTAATATTAGCTCTTTCCTTCATTTTATTTTTATGACGAGTAAACAAAGCTACAGACGATTGGATAGCAAAAGCAAGATTATTGGTCAGCCGATTTTAACAATTTAAGTCTTTTTTATTAAAGGAAATGCACAACTGTCAAACTATTATGCTGTTTTAACAGATGGCATTAATGTTTTTGTGTGTTTATAAAAGGTTCCATTACTTTTCAGACATATTGTGTATCAAGTGAGAGGTTTCATTTAAAAACCATCTAGATTCTATCTCTAAAAAACTCTGTAGAAAGTGGGATACACAAGAGAAGTGTTTAGGAAAGAAACCTGCATAAGTGTTAGATACAAACTAAAAGTGGGAAACTTGGTGGTCGAGCTGGGTTTCGAGGCTAGAGCTACTGACTTAGCAAAATCCAATTACAGTCTGTTCAGTGTTCACCACATCTCGGCCTACAGTTCAGCAAACTCCTTTCCTAATATGTCCAAACTTGTGACACACTTGTTTCCAAGCCTGCCTTTGCTTTGCTTTGCTAGAACAATTTCTCCTTTTAACTTCAAAAGGTTGCATGAACAGAAGAATCCCATTTATTCGGACCAACTAGCACCAAAACTTTTCTGGATAGCCAAAAATCTGGATTAACTGGGATCTGCTTTAATCCAGGTAACTTTGCCTCAATAAAGACATGTTTCATTTCATGGACTTCATTTTACTTTTCTCATTAGTACAATCTATGACAAGTCTAGAGTAATTGTCCCTTAGCATTTTTGGGTTGATAAAAACCAGGTAAAATTTGTCTTAATTAGAAGGCTAAGTTAAAACTACAAAGCCTCTCTACCACTCAAGCCTGCCTAATGTTGGCGCATAGTTACTTGATGAAAATGTTAGCGGTGACTGCAGGAATCTGCGCCATCGGAGGGATAGCCTCCAGAGTCACAAGCAATACCATCCTGCCACAGGTCCATTGATCATTAATCCCTTTTTGCTGCTTCAGTGATATTCATTATAAACAAAATTAAGTCTTGGGCTTAAGCGGCCGGCATCATTACTAACTAAAGCTTCCGGTGTAGACCGCCTCAATTGGCTATCTCTAACTTTTCGTGTTCCTTCTTCTGGCGCAGTAGAAGCTAGAGATAGCCAATTGGTGCGGTCTACACCCGAAGCTTTAGTTATTCATTACAAATAGTCGAACTTATGTAGTTATTTCTTAACATGTTAAACTTGACTAACAAGGACCATGATACTAACCTGCACTTGGAACATGGTAACAGAGTCGTCCAGCATCTGTACCCGGATGGCCAACATTTTGCCGCCTTTCTTGGGAGTTGTGGGGGGCGTCCTGGAGCAGCCGACCACTCCTCCATCCACCCCCACCGGTGTCGAGTGAGAGTGCGGTAGCTTGGAACATGACGAGGCCCGCGAGTGTGTCAGACTCGACTCTCCCATCATCGCCATCCTCTCTGTAACATTACCAAACCTTGCAATTTATCTATTTACAATTCTAACAGATTACTATTTAAATAAATATTTATCTGTAGAAAATAACCAGATGGATGGTTAACAACCATACAGAACGATTTATTAGGTTTTCTCCAATCTGTCCTGTTTCCCATGTTTGTCTTTTATTTCTTTTTCTACTGTTAGGTAAAGCTTTTTGTTTAAATTACCAAATTTTCCATCTACCCTTCTATTGTATAAAACTGATTTATTAACTCTTTCTGTAAAGTATTTTTGAACATAGGCAGGTAGCAGCTTGGGTACTGGCATCAAACTCCGATCCTTACACCTGTTGCTGCACTTTGAACGTTGTTTTGTAATAGACAAATAATTTTTTTAAATTGCAGCAGTTAAAAATTTAAAAACTGAAACTGTGTAGAATTCTAAGACTGTCTGAGTAGGTCAAATTCAAGTAGTTCAGTGCCAGAACATGTAGAAATATATATGTATAGTAAACGTTTAATGGGCTAAAGCCTTAAACTAAGTTTCACCTCCATAGCTTCAGCCCAATTTAGAGACTTTATGAGCGGTCAAATGTGCTTTACTCACTTTGGTCCCTCACCATTTATTTTTCAGATGTTTTGTATGGATATAAAATATAGCTAAAGATACACTGTGTAATGGGCTAAACCCTTAAACAAAGTTTCACCACCATAGCTTCAGCCGATTTTGAGTTATAAGCGATCCAATAAGCCTTAAAAACGAAACGGACAGACAGACATTTTTTCCCATCAGTTTTGCTCTTTGCACAGTACAAAAACCAAAATAACCAGAAACCTATGGATTCATTGCAATGTAGAGAAAAAGGTCTTATTTTATTTATAAAGATGAAATAGAGCATTTCATGGAATCGAGATGCCGCATTGGATTGTATTTCATTGGAAGCCATTCAATTTGCTTAATGTGACACACCTAATTAATCCTACATTAATCCACACCTAAAATCCTATGCAAATTAACTTTTTGTTTACTTTTTATACAGAAACCACACTAATATAATAATTATGAAAATTTACTTTAACTCTTGAAGATTTGACAGTAAGTCGAATTGGTACCTTATCTTCATAATGATTCATCTAATATTCCATAAATGGAGTTTAGACAACATTATTACCAACACTGTGATTGCAGGGGTCAAAGCCCTTCTGATTCGGGCTGTTAATTACTTGTGATTGGTAATGTCTGTGGTCTGACGATTGTATGAATGAATGGCAATGGATGAATGATCTGAAATGTTTTTATAATTTGGCAATTTATATATTTTTATGTACTTTGCTATTTTGTAAAAAGTAAAGGAGAGAGGACTCTTTAAATTCTTAACTTTCACCTATATAAAGAAATTTTTCAATTCATTTTCACTATTAGATAAAAGTATACAAAATATTAATTTCTTTTTTTAAGCAAATGATTTAGATTAACAATACTAACATATTGAAATAATTATCCAAACTTGGGTTTGCTGTTGGGTAGCCATAAACCTGGCTGTTCATCATTTAGAATCTGTTTAATATTTTGAAAAAAAAAAAGATGACTGACTAATGAGATCATTACTTGGTTATTTTTGTTTTTGATATATATATAAATTATCTGCCTTTTTCGACTCATCCAAGAGCATTCCCCTTTGTGGAAGATACCTTAATATTAGATGCTCAAAACTTTTCTACTTAATGAGAAAAAACTGTCAATGTGTTATTTAATCTCCGGCCTCTTCCAGTTATTCCATTGAGGGAGATAACACAAAGTACTAAATTTTTAGGTATTAATATTGATAGTCAATTAGCTTGGAGCTCCCAAATAGATTACATCAGTACAAAATTATCTCAATTTATTTTTTTTTAAGAAGTAACTTTGTCTTGGAAACATAACTATGTAAGGACAGCTTATTTTGCTTATTTCTAATCTTTTTTAAGGTATGAATTAACTATGTGGGGAAATTGCTCACAAGTTGATAAAATATTAATTATTTAAAAAAAAAACACTGAGAGCTAAGACAAACTCTGACTATACTCATATTGTGTTATCATTAAAGATGTATAATATGTTTGAACCATTAATCATAAATATAGCTTAAATCAATTTAAACATAAACTTAATCATTGGTTCTTAAAGAACCCATTATAGTTTTATATTTCAAAAATTGATTTTTAAAGAGTATATAAGGGTTGGTTTTATTTTCTTGTAGTGAGTAATCCAGTAATTTTCCTTTGTACAAAATTCATTTTAAAAACCCTTACTAAATATATATATATATTACTAAATAAATTTGAAGACAAAAATATTTGGACCGAACCGATTTGAACCGGGTCTCCCGCTTGCGGCGTTATGCTAAACCACTACACCATCCGGCCCAACTATTTCTGCCTTCAAATGTACTTAAATCTGAATGTTTATCCGAAACATGTGACTGTCAAATAGTGACTTTAAATCAACAAGCTGGAAATATTACAAACAGAATTTAAATACTGTGTCAAATGACTTATTATAGATCTTAATTTGTATAAATGCTAAATAGCTAATTTATTACTAAATAAATTTGAAGACAAAAATATTTGGACCGAACCGGGATTTGAAATTAGCTGAATTAAAATATAAATATACAGTATATATATTTTTGTTTAATGGTAAATTAAAGTACGTAGTCTTCATAATAAATTTTTAGGCTAAGATGCGACTTTGTCAATGATGTATAACATTAATATGGCAAATAAATGGAATATTTATTTATTTGTTTATTCACAATTGATCGTGACAAAAAAAGAGGAACGAGAAAAATGTAAGCAACACTATTCCTCAGTGAAGCATTGAACTAGAAAGGGTAAGGAACAGTTTCAACAGTCGGATAGTTCTCCATTTTCAAATATCTTCCAGTATTGTTTAAATTCAATCTCTATCTGAAAATATAAATACAGTAGCTGCAAGTGATGACTACGAAATTTACAAAATGACAGCATTTAGTCATCTATGGGATGGTCGAGTAAGGTACAAAAACCTTTAACTTTGTTATTTACAAAATATTGATTAGACAGGTTTGTGCTGATTTTCGTTCTTCACGACATAATTTCATAGTTTGTAGTTTCAAATATTTAAACTTACAAAGGAATGGGACAATATTCCAAACGCTGTGAACTTATCATGACCATATAATTCTCCAAATATTGCAATTGGTTTGGTAACTAAGAGTATAAGCACATGTTACAATTAATTAGAGACAGACAACTTGTTATTGGTGAAAAGGGCAAATTTGTGGCTAAATTGTCCAATGGTACTTTCAAACATATAGTTTATTATAAAGTGTAGGGATGTAGATGTGGGTGTGGTGGTAATGAGGAGTGATTAGAGTTGGCAGTCGGGTGTGATTGAGGCTAAAGTTGATAAATGATGGACAGAGGCGAGGATTGTGGCTGAGTGGCTCTTAATGGACCCGTCGGTGATGAATCGACCACAGAACACTGTAACCCCTTAACAGTTTAACCACTGCAAAACTATAGCCTAGTGAAAAGCTTTTCCCCATATCAAATTTAATAACAAATTTTTGTCTTGTCTGCAATAATCACCATGATTTTAAGTCTCCAAAGTCTCAAACAGTTTGGCCAATTTGCACAGAAGTTAAGTTACAAAAAGAATTTTGTTGGTTAATGCATATAAACATGCAAGGAGGTCTTCTACATAAGAAAAATGACTTAGAGATCATTTTGGACCAATCAAATATTGCAATAGTCTGCATTAATGAACATTGGCTCGGGAAAGATAATATTTGTCTTCTTAACAGTATTCCTAATTATACATTAGCTCATTTCTATTGTAGAGGAGAAGGTAATCATGGTGGCTCTTGCATTTTGTTAGAAAGTAAACTTGAATATAAAGTAAGAGATGACCTATGCATATTTAATGAAGACCATGTTTTTGAAGCTTCTTGTATTGAAATTTTAAGTTTAAATATAATTGTAATATCGATTTACAGAGTACCAAATGCTGTTAACTTTAGATTATTTATTTATAAATTAGAATCACTTTTTCACAAATTGATTAATATTCACTCCATGCAGAATATTTATATTGCTTCTGACCTAAATATTGATTTAATGGAAAATAGCTCTCAATCTAATGATAAATTTGAATTTCTAACTTTGATAGAGTCTTTTGGTTTCAGAAGTAATTTTAAAATGCCGAAAAGAATAACAAATAAGAGTCGCACTTGTATTGACAATATTTTGTCATTAAAACTTAAGTCTAGCTCTCCAAATACCATGAACCTTGAATTAGGCATCTCAGACCACAGAGCACTATTTTTAGATATCTCTGAAAATATACCAAAAACATATAAACATGGGGAGCCAAAAGTAAAAAAGCGAATATTTTCAAAAAATAACACTCAGACGTTTTTAAATAAAATAGAAAACACAATTTGGTCTGTGTCCTATTACAATTCTTTTCAGGACAACTGCTCTAACTTTTTTCTATGTTCCAAACCATTTTGAAGAGTCATTTCCTTTAAAATTTTACAGTAGTAAACTTGTAAGTAAAAAAACCTGGATCACAGAGGGTATAAAAGTGTCAAGTAAGAGGAAAAGGGAACTGAGTAGACAAGTTAAGAGTTCAAATGATCTCATTTTTATAAATTATGTAAAAGAGTATAAAAGAGTGTTTAGATCTGTATGTATCAAAGCTAAGCAAATAAGTAATTATAATTGTATAAATGAATCTGAGAATAAAAGTAAGGCTGCTTGGTCCATTGTTAAGTCTGAGTTAGGAAGTGTAAAATCTGACTATAGTTTTCCGGATATTGAGACAGATGGTAAATTTCTTGTTAAATCTTTGGATATTGCAGAGTTCTTCAATCAAAAATTTATTAAGATGTCTGAAGAAATGGGAGTTATGCCTTGTAAAGAAGATGCAATTAAATTTGCTTCAAAGGTCCATAAAGATGGTTTTAAGTTTAACTTTAAAAATGTTACAAGTAATGATGTTATTAAAGTGATAAGGTTATTTAAGAATAAGAAATGTGCAGGGTGGGATGAAATTCCTTTAGATTTAGTTAAAAAAGCATCTATGTATGTGGCAAAACCTTTGGCATTATTAGTCAACCAATCGTTTCAAAGTAGCTGTTTCCCTAATAACTTAAAGTATGCAGAGTTAAAACCATTATTCAAAAAGGGAAACCGGCATGATCCAAATAATTATCGACCAGTTTCTTTACTCCCGGCATTTTCTAAGATATTTGAAAAATTAGCATTTGATCAGTTGTTAGAATTTGTAGAATCAAATAATATGTTTACCAACGAACAATATGGATTCAGAAAGAGGCGCAGTACAATTGCTGCTATTTACGATTTTGTGGACAAAGTGTCGGGGGCACTGGACGAGTCACAGAGCACAATGGGTGTGTTCTGTGACTTGTCCAAGGCTTTTGATTGTGTTAATCACAATATACTTCTAAGTAAAATGGAATTGTTCAATCTTTCAAATAAATCCATAAGCTGGATGAGCTCATATTTGCAAAATCGCTATCAAAGGACAGTGATAAGTAAAAATAGTATAAAATGTAAGTCACAATGGGAGAAAATAAAAACCGGTGTTCCTCAAGGCTCTATCCTGGGCCCTCTTCTATTTTTGTTTTATGTAAATGACTTGCCCAAAAATGTTAATTCTGAACTAATTTTATTTGCTGACGACACAACTGCAATATTAAGAGCTAATTCTTTAGAAGAACTAGAGTATAAGATTAACCAAGCCTTTTGTGAATTATCTATCTGGTTTAAATCAAATGGCCTTAAGCTAAATCAAGAAAAACCAATTGGTCAATTTTCAAACATGTCAGTCTAAGAAATCATTTGATAAAGTTATAACTGTTCAAGGTCAATCGATTTCATTGTCAGCCAGTGCTAAATTCCTGGGAATTCAATTAGACTTAAATTTTTCATGGAATAAGTGTATAGAATCCATAGCTAAAGGTTAAATTCATCTACCTATCAAATGTTAATTTTAAGGAATGTAATTGATATGAAGACTAGATTAATAATTTATTATGCCTATTTTTTCGATTTTGCAATATGGGATTGAGTTTTGGGGATTAGCTTCAGAAATGGACAAGATTTTTATAATTCAGAAACAATTTTAAGAGTAATGACTTTTGCTCTTTGGCGGGCTACTTGTAAACCAATTTTCAAAGAATTAAAAATTTTAACTGTTCCTAGTCTGTATATATTAAAGACTTTATTGTCAGTTCAATATAATTTTAATGAGCTTTTCCAGGAAAACTTTAATCATAAATATGATACAAGACATAAGAATAACTTTCAATATCCTATACATAGATTGAGACTTACAGAGAAATCACCAAGATATATGGGTAAAAACCTATTTAATAAATTGCCTGTTCAATACAAAAATTTGATTACATCACATAAATTTAAAATCAGCCTTACAGAATTGTTATTAAATAAGAACTATTATCATGTTAATGAATATCTAAATGATAAAGATTTATAAGTGTTTCATTAGTTGGTTTTTGAATTTTTCATTCTCTTGTTGTACATTTTATTTTTACACAAACTAATTCAGTTTCAATAATGAGATGTAATAGTAATGTATTTTCTACAGAGAATAATTATTTATGTTATGTTACTATTGTATTAGAATTAGTATTATTGTTGTGACAATGTCACCTGTTTAGTAGCTAAGTGCTATGTATGAAACGTTATTGTGACAATAAAGTACTGATTTCTGATTTCTGATTTCAAGATAAAAAATAATTTGAAGAAAATGTGATACACAATTATGGACCAGGTGTCACCAGATCCTCTTTTTGAAAAATAGAAAAACAGCTAATGCTTCACAAATTGCTGAAGCTAAAGACTTGCCACAGATAAAAAACAAATTTGGCAATATGAGCCTAAATGTCCTTATCTATCAATGACTGGTTGAATAAGTATTTATGGTCTGTTTTATTGATGAGTTATAACCCATTTTCAAATTGTCCCTTATGCGGAAACAATATATTATATATGGTGGCTATTGTATCTCTGGGCGTAGGGATTCCTAAGTATAATTTTTCCATAGCTGAACTACATAAGAGATTGATATAGAAACTTGAAACTTCATTCAGAGGTAAAGTGTCACCTTATAAAATTTTACCTTGATAAAATATGTGAATTTACTAATTTTTACTTATTGATAAAAGATTACATTCAAGTTCATCTATTCTACCTTCCCGGAAACCTGTTTTAGAAACTACTGAATCCTGAACAATATTTACAAAATATTTAATGAAATTATTACATTTTTATCAATTAAATTACTGCCAACAACAATTTTAACATTAGTGTCTTTACAACCAGAACTACCCACTTCTTGGTTAACCAAATTCCATGTTTCTTTAATAACATTGCTAGGTGTAATACCTTATTATTAAAATGACATGAATGACATGCCTGCGTGCATGTGTGTGAATGGAATTACAATTAGTTTTTTTTTTTTTTGCAACACATTTTTAATGTACACTGCAAATAAAGTTATTTATTTATTTATGATCTGATACATTTTTCTTAAATTCTTTTTCTAATATATTTAATTGTTCAGTTAGTTTTTGTATTATCAACATTGTTGTTGATTTTACTGAGTTCTATAATATTTTTTTTTCTGGGTTTTAAGTTATCTTCTGTAATTTAATAATTTTTGATAACAAGTTTTTTTTGTAATCCAAATCTTAGGACGACTAACATTGACATAATATTGAAACAAATTATGGAAAACATGATATTTCATGGTACAGTAACTGGTGCCTGATAAACCTCCATCCAGGACTCAGATGACAGATGCCTACTAGTAGTCAGCATTTTAATATTCAAAGTTTTGTATTCTCTGCATACAAATTGACCGCCCAAGGCAAAATGAGCCACAATCGAAAGCGTGTTATTGTTTGATGTTTTAGTATGGACCAAGTTAATGAATGGTCGGAACTTTAATCTGATCTAAAATGATATGTGCAGAATTAAATGTTGTACAATTTTCACATTTGAGGATTTTTAATCTACAATGGTATTGAGCATTTAAAGTTGTAACTATAATCACTTTAGTTTTCATTACTGTACTAGTACATGTCATCAGTTATCACTTACATAAAGTGATAAACTCGTTGCAGTTTCTTTTTTGATAAACCATGGTTTCTAATAAGATTTAGTATTCAAATTTCAATAGGAACTAATCCAAATTTTAATTAAATCTGCAATAGATCTAAATGCTATGAAACACAGAACTACAGTGAAATATGAATTTGCGAGGATACATGTATTTAGTGACAGAGATACACAATCTGGAGACGAGACCAAATATTGCAAACCCTTTGATCTCGAGAGCAGAGTGGACCCTGTCATTGCAGCCCCTCCCTTGCACAGCATCTCTCTCAAACAATATTCAAGTTACAATGTAGTTCATCTGTTTGTGTTTCAATTGAAATTCGCTTTCATAGCTCTGAAGTTGAGTCTAGATTGAACTTTAGGAGTGGCTAACTACACATTACCTGTAATATTCTGTAGAACAAGTTCTCCATTATGTCACAATTATTGATTATATACATAGTATACAAGCTGTAGCAATCAAGTTCAGATTAAGAAAAGTATCAAGTAGTGTCTGAGAATTCAACCTACTTGTTGTCCTGCTGTATTGTTTTGCCAGTATGGCTATGTTTTTTGAGAGCTATATCGCTATATCACTATTTGAGATGCCGACCACTCTCTTGAGGGTATTTTAAGGCAAATATGTGGTGAAGGATGAGTGTGATGAGTGGTAGTAATGAGTTATGAGGTGAAGTCTTGATACAAACTAAGGCCGACTCTTCCTTAGAATTAATTAATAGCCCAATGACCAATGGAAACACAAGGACCAACAGCTTAACGTGACTTCCAAACCACGCAGGTGATGATGGTCTGATATGTCTAAACGATGGTGGGAGTTGATGCGGGTATCATCAAATGATCACTGAGACTATCTGAGCCGCTTTAGACCTATATCATCATCAAAACCTAGAAGTTAAGTACGTTATGAAAGCACTAACACAACCATAAAATCACAACAGCCCATATTTGAATGGATGACTGCAAGATTCAGACTGTTTACACAAGAGTAGGATTTGTTAGTCTGGCAAGGAGCAATATAAAACCATAGTCTGGAGTAAATCAAGCCCAGACACACATGTACACACACACGCACACAGAGAGATCAGTGTCTGGTAGCACATGTCATGTCTGCACACTTCACACTTCCATGCTAAACATAGACTGACTTCTACAGTCACAGTGAGTGTCTACAGTCACAGAACGAACCCCTATGCCTATATTGTACTAGAAATCCCTGCCACAATTGCAGAGAGACCTGACGAGATTGTGAGACTATAAACTCCTGCGACTATGCAACTTTTTGGTAACTTTTAGATATCGGCCTGGTCATTTTGCCCATGGTGCATAGCTCAAAAAGTGCCGGTGGCTGATCATAGTGGTTCACTTGTATGATACTTTGTGATGATGATAGTGTCTGGTATGTTAGGTTCTATTAGAACCAATGTATTCTGGGGGCCTCGTTTGCTCTCTAGTTGCAGTGTCCTGAGCACCTACCCATTCTGGGACGCAGACTGGTCGCAGTTCTGTGGCTGATCGTACAGTGTCTCTACTCTCCATGTGAAATAATAGACACAAGCGCTACAGTGAATCTAAGTAGATTTTTAATCAAATAAAAAAGATTTCATTTGTTTTTTAAATTAGACAAAACTATTATCCATTACTAGTATTCTTTTACAATTTATGTTTTATGTTTTAAACTATTTACTTTGTGATTTTGCTTGAATTAATTTTTTTTTTATGTTGTAATGAAAATTGTATACAGTATTGATCAAACAACTGCTGTTATAGTTTTATTTGTTATGAAATAAGAAAGTTGCCTACTTTTTGTATCCCAGAAAATTTAGGCTAGTAAATTAAAAACAGCTAACTTAATTGCAATGTTTTTTATTTAAATACACATTAAATTTTAGCAAAATTCTGATTAATTAATAAATTACAATAATTTTAAAACAGTAAACAGTAAATGGTAAGCTACAATTTTATAAGTTAAACAACACTTTGAATGGCCACCATTTCCAAATGGATGCAGTATGTAGTATACACTTTTGTTGTCACTGAAGCAGTCATTTTGAGGCATGAAAATATTTTCCCTCCCGACTGTCCCTGAGTATCCCGGTAAAGTACAAGGTCTTAAGAAGTTAGTAAAGTTAATGAGAAGTTACATGATGAGTTTTTGGTTTTGAAAATATCAAAGAACTGGTCAGGATAAAGGTTGTATCGGATAAAAGGAGTTAAAAATGGGTATATGTAGTACTATATGGGTAGCGTCACAATCAGTTTAGTTTGTTGTACGAGCCAGAGTATTCACTGTGTACACATTTCACAATCATAAAGCAATTTTAAATTGTGATAATGAAAATATACATTGTACTAGTATTAAAAAAATATATGAATGGAAAGATTGTTGCCACATGATAAATAATATGCAACAATAAAATGAACACTTACAAGGAAATATATCCTGTTATAGTTTAAAACTCAAGGTAGTAAAAGAATGAGAATATAGTCTAGGTTGTTCAGTTTCTTGATACAGTAGCCAGGCATGTAGGTATAGAAGGAAAGTTGTAGAGGATAATTAGCTTGTGCTGAGCCGCTAAGCCTCTTACACTGACCGGCTCTGTGTGCCTAGGTAAGCAGCATGTGATCTGTTATGTACATCGTGTTATGAATAACGCCAACATTGCCTCTTGCCTCTGCACTCATTCAACAACCAAGTAATAATAAACCTCATCTGAAATAGATCCCTGTGTGACACAGAAGCCCAATGCACTGTAGTGAACAAGTAAATACAGTCGATGATCAAGTCAATTTGCTACAAAGTTTCTGTGGTTGCAATAAAAGTTGCAATAAACGTTCCTACCGATCGTGTAATTTCCTTGAGATTTTGTTGTGAGTACTCTGACTAGTGACTAGTCCTTGATGGGATCTAGGGAGGCAGTTCAGCTAGAAAAGACAATCAAACAACTTGTACATTTTCAACCTAGAGTGAGTTTTTGATGTCTTATATAAAGTTGCCTGACTCCTAATGATGCACCTGTTAGCCATTGTCTAATCCCAAAGGTTTAAGAGGAAAAACAACTAAATTTGCCTTGCAATTGGTTTTGACAACCGTGTAATCCCATGTTATGTAGGCTAACACATTAAAGCTGTTCCGAATCAAGTCAGAAAACAATATTCATGCTGTGCTTGATGTCTGAAAGTGAAATTTGAACAGGTCATTTGACTGGGACTCGTGACGTGGTCCTGTAATCCAGCTTCATGGAGGTCAGGTTTTGAGGATGATATAGGTCTAAAGTGGCTCAGATAGTCTCAGTGATCATCTGATGATACCACCATCAACTCCCACCATCGTTTGGACATATCAGACCATCACCTGCATGGTTCGGAAGTCACGTTAAGCCGTTGGTCCTTGTATTTCCATTGGTCATTGGGCTTTAAATTAATGGCCCATTCTAAGGAAGAGTCGGCCTTAGTTTGTAACAAGACTACACCTCATAACTCATTACTACCACTCATCACACTCATCCTTCACCACATATTTGCCTAAAAATACCCTCATGAGAGTGGTCAGCATCTCAAATAGTGATTTAGTGATATGAAGTGCAGGCACCCCCAAACTCACTGCTGAGCATACATGTCCACACATACTGTCAATATGAGTCAAAAAGTTGAATGTATTAAAAACTAAACTGTAAAACTCATGCACTTTGCAATAACCAAGCACTCCCAACACATCTAAATGCTGACGGATTTATCATCTTGATAACTTTAAATTTCCTAATCTTCAAAATGGGAATTTTGAATTCTTCCATTGTTAATACTACAGACAACCAACAGAAAGTGAACGACAAAGAACATCACATCAGGAGGAGAATGTGAGCGAGGACTGAGGATTCAGTCAGGGAAGAGAGTAATAAACTCAACCATGACAGGAATGTATAATACATACATCCAGCTGCTGTGGGCCCTTACCTTAAATATGTACATATATTCTCTTTCCTCACGTCCAGACATTTTACTGTTTAACTCTTCTGGTAACCTGATCCAAGTTTTGCTAGAACTAACAATTCTTTCAATTTGTTTCAATAAATTCCTTGTTTTATATGAGGAAATCTACTTTGGAAGTATATTGGAGGAAACCACACCTGAGAATTACAGAAAAATAATTTAATGCCTCTCAGTATACAGGGTGTGCCTTAAACTGTTGTTCATAGGTTTGCAACTCTGCATGTAAATATAGGTCATGTAACATCACTGGAAAGCTTAATAAATTTACAGTACAACACTTCTGTGAAAACATATCCAAAAAATATTTTTAAATAGAGAACATTGACGTTTTGAATATTTATGGAACAGCGTTGATTTTGGTGCACTAATGCACTAGTAACTTATTGTTGTAAAGCTTGATTTATTTATAAACCAAAATAAAGGCTGTTAAATAAATACCTAAAAACCTTCAAAATAATGGTTACCATTTTGTATTGCTCAATACTTTATTTCTCTCTTTTCATATAAATGTTGCAAATTCAATAAGGTTTGCAATTGTGTATAACATGACCTACCTTTACGTATCAAAACACCCAGATTCAAACCCATAACCTAACAGTTCTAGCTTCAGCCTGTATATTGAGAAGCTTAAGATTACCTGTATTTGTCTTGTAATCATCATGTGTTGTTTGCTGCAATAGAAATTTGTTTCATCTTTCTAGGTCTACTGGTTCCTCAGTAATCCGTTTGATACACCTTATGTCAATCAATCTGTACAGCTCGTTAGGTATAGTATGGCCGGTGGCCTTGAGATTTCCTGCTGGCCGCTTATGGCCCTATAGCCCATCTCACTGGCCATGCTAAACCTGACAAACTGTACACTGGTATGTGATAAAAGGCCATCTGAATGAATTTTGACCTGTTTATTTTCAGTTCCATGAAGAAATTACAAAAGAAAATGTTAATCTTCATGTTAAAATTTAAGATATTAAATGTTTTTAATATAAAAATATTTGTTGGTATGTATGTGTGAATTATTTTTTTGACCACGTAGACCAGTGGTTATAAGCCTCAGCAAACCCCTTAGGGTTCGCAATGGGTCTCTAGTGGGATGCCAAAAATAAAATGCCACAAACTATATCAGTGAACAAACAAAGACTTAGAAGCAGCTGGTGATACGACTTATACTAAAATAATTTCAACAGCTTTCAGTGAAGTTTAATTGGCTTGTTGCATTTGCACAGTACAGAAACGTAGTCTGCAAGACTAGAAGTTGCACAAAAGGAAAACTTGATAGACCTGTCTACAGACTCAATATTGAAGACAGCGTTCAAGGAAAAATCTCAAGTACCTACATTTTTGGTTTTGGATCTATCAAAAGAATATGAGAGCTTGGCTGAAATGGCAATGAAGATTGTGTTGCCTTTTCCATCCACTATATTGGTTAAACAGGCCTTTCTTCCTATACGTTTGTCAAAAAAACAAGTACAGAAAGCTGGATGCTACCCCTGATGTTAGACTGTGTGCTGTCAAGCAAGGGCAGGGGACTCTCATTAATAAAAACCAAGTAGGAAAGATAAATTAATGTGCAGAGTGTTTATATAAGTTTTCAAAATAATTCAATTGACAAAATTAGTTAAATCAAGAACTTTATACTTAAAATCAAGTTAAATTTATTATTTAAAATCTTTTATTCTTGTAATTTAATAAATAATATGTAATCAAAGATCAGTTTTTAATAACTAATAGATGTACTTTCATTGCCCGTTTATTTAGCATTTAGCATAGTGCCCTATATTAGGAGATATGTAAGAGGTATGTAGTTTAAAAGATATTGAGAACCACTGACGTAGACTATAAACTGAGAAATGTACAAAATAAAATTTATAAAAAATGTAAACTTTTCAGCAGGTAAAGATGAAATTTTAGGGCGTTTGAAACCAGAATTATACGTCATTTTACCATTTATTTGTTTGGGGTGTGAATGAATAGCTACTATAATCCATAAGAGTTCAGCCACAACTTATTATTCAAATATCACCCTATAGCCTGTTTAGCGTTTACTTGTGAAATAATCGATAAATCCACAACTATGCTTTATTTAGTGTAAATTAGAATGTTTCCAAAGGTAAAGCAAAGTGTTCAGTGAGACTGTACAAAGAGGAACAGTGTCATATCACAAGACAATTCTCCCCTTCCCCTTCTCTCTATGTATCTGACTTGTGAATTATTAACCGTCTCATATTTCTGGCCTCCGAGCTCTCGAGTTTCACCTACATTGTGCAGTCACTCAACATCTCGTTTCTCAAAATCACATCACAGTTTCACACATCAGTCCTTCACACCTTATTGCTGGTTTATTACATATCTTCATGCAACACTACATTCTTTCTCCCTTGAGAATTTCATAAATACACATGTTTTAAATTCATCAAAGCAAATTACATATTATATTAAGCCTTAATATATTTTAAACCTCTCAAAGAGTACTTCCTCCATTTTTTTTTTAAATACAGCAAATAGTATAAATATTATACATACTGATATATGTATACTTGGTATACAAATGCAATCATTTATATGTTTTGAATTAAACTAGGGGTGTCGGTGCACAATAAGCTTCGGTTGACGTGCTAGGAATATCACAAGTCCTTATACCCCGCTCACCTAATCTAATCTAAACTAGGGGTGTGTCAGATTTAAAAATAAAAAATATGGACTGAATATAAAAGTGTTAAATCAAATCAGGAGGCGTAACTCATAAGAGATAACAATGGCTCAGAAAACAATGAACATGAAGAGATTTTGAATAGAACTATTGAACTGTGATTAATGACAAGTGTGATGGTTTCAGCTTCAATATTAGCTTTCTATAACTGTATCTCTAACTCAAAATGACTTAAAATCAGTAGCGATCAAATCAGATGCACTAATATTTACACATGACTTAATATCATTGAGGATATGCATATTTAAAGCCGTAAAAATCAAACAGTAAAATGGAACACCGTGAAAATTCCATATATTGGGTGGAAAACTGCAACTGCGTACCACAATATTATCAAACTGGATAAAAATACTAGCAAATAGTAACACCGTGTTGTACCAAATATTAGTAAGTGAAAAAACTGCAACTGCGTACCACAATATTATCAAACTGGATAAAAATACTAGCAAATAGTAACACCGGTTGTACCAAATATTAGTAAGTGAAAAAACTGCAACTGCGTACCACAATATTATCAAACTGGATAAAAATACTAGCAAATAGTAACACCGTGTTGTACCAAATATTAGTAAGTGAAAAAACTGCAACTGCTTACCACAATATTATCAAACTGGATAAAAACACTAGCGAATAGGGCAACGGAGGAAATGAATAAAACTGGCATTTTGTACGGTGAGAATTAAACCAATTATCTGCACGTCAGGCATGACTCAACTCCCAGGTTAATTGAAGCCTAATACCTTTATAACTTTTAGAAAGTCTGTTACTGAGGTGAAATGATGATAATTAGTTCCTTTATGAGAATCATTCAAACAATGACTCTTCATTAATTGATACCTATCTCAATTCACCGACCCTGTCTGTGTCACTAAGTTTGATAGAAACCAGTCTGTCGAGCTAACGAGTGTAAAGCAGCACAAATTGATTTAATAATCAGTTCATTTTAACCTGAATTTTATTTTCAATCATAAACTTGAACTCCAATTATTGTTGGAAAAAATGTAAGCTACAATCAGTCATTAAATGCATTTTATGCTTATAGTATGTAGACGTTTTAATAAGATTGAAAGTTGGTGACATCTTTATTATCAGATTTCCTTTGGTCAAATCAGATATTCAAGCCGTCAGTATAGTTAGACCCAGGACCATAAAATGAGCACTAATCCTGACCCCCAGAACACGTTTTTAGCATTTGTTCAAAACTGTACATACAACTCTATAGGCTCAACTGTGATGACTGTGATAAATATTACATTGAACAAACTGGAAGAACATTTAAATTTTGGTTCAAAGAAAATATCCAATAAAAAATTGGAAAAAAATCGAATAATATTGACAATTACGATGCAAAACACATTTTTTAGCAACACACATTTTAACTACAAGACCCTAATTTTGATTATATTGAAACATGTTTAATATAATGTAACATATATATTAATCACCACTCATATATTTAACACCAAATTAATTTTTACTTAACAATTTTTATTTTTCCTTACACGATTAACTTGTAATTTGATATATTTTATTTGTAAATATTGAAAACTATTTTCTTTGTACAAATCACCTAACGATGAGGTAATCCTACAAAAAACGGTTGTGGTGTTGAATGAATTTTAAAGGATACCCTGTTGTTTATTTAATCTACATCATATACAGTATATCATCGTACATATCACATATGTTTCTCTCTGTATAAGTCACATTTTATGTCCAACTTTCAACATTTCGTACAAATGTTCCTTTTGTAAATATCTTGGTAAAGTTCGTTAATCAGCAAAATTGAGGACCGGAATCTCCCGTTTCAGGAGGACATTTCGCCAAAAAGGGTTTAGTGAAATAAATATGTAATTAATAACTATACATCAATGTCAAAAAAATTATGAAAATCTATCCAGTCTTTTTAAAATAGTGGCTAAAAAAGTGATTTTTCACTATCACATCGGCATTAGTTCAAGGTTAATATTAATTTTAAGTAAAGGAAAACACATTTGTGTGTAATCATGAATTTTCCACCTGAGCAACGTTGCAACTCAAAAGCAGATGAGATATTATAGTTTCCTACTATCAAGAAAGTAAAGTAATTTGATAAATACATCAACAAATACATATCCCGCAAATAATGTACTAAAACACAGTGTTGACTTCAAGATTATTAAAATCCCTAGCTAAAGTTAACGGTGATATTCAGAGTGTATTCACGAAGGGAAAGGACGTGATTGTTGAACCGTTTGATTGGTCCAACAATACAACTATTACAGCGCGCGAGTACACACAATGGCAGGATGGCACCGCCATGTTGGCTTCTACACCATTGTTTGTTACTTGTTGGACAACTCAATTGGAAAACTTGTTGTTGAACATCAAACACGCATCTTTATCTGAATGTAACAAATATCGCAAGATACATTAATGTGATCGTGTAGTATGTAAATTGTATCTACCAGAGTATCCAAATAATTAGCAAATATGCTGCATGCTCTAAGTGTTTGACTTGACTGTAATACCATAGTCATTTCAAGCAGCTTCACTTTGTCCTTTAAGGAAATTGCTTTTAAGAATATTGGCAAACAGATTATTTGAACATTGAAACATGTAAGGTAATTGTTAGCTGAAGGACTTTGACAATGAGACGTGTCAATTTAATTTGACCAATGGGACAAAAATAAGACAGTCTAACTTGGTCGATAAAAACTTATGTCACATTCTAATGTCTGACAGACTTACTCAACTAGAAAATAAATTTATGTGTTTAAAAGAGGACAATGTTTCTCAACTTTTTTCCTCTGCATACCACTAAAGCCTGTATTGTACTGGGGCAGTTGCAACAAAATTACAGGATTTGTAAACCCTTAAAGTTTTGCTAGACTCCTGAGTATAACTTAGGACTCCGGCAACTTCCTGGATAATTTAGGTACCGACCAGCGGACCAGATTGCCAAGCCACCTGTAGCCGTGATGCAGCTTAGGCGACTGTTCGCTAGGTATATTATGAATCAGTGAACTTAACAGAGCTCGGTTGCTTTTGACTCGTAGAGTGTCCAGCGCAGTTATACCCATGCTGGGACGCAAACAGTTAGGTGGCTGATCTCTTAGTGTCTCCCAACATTTTACTGGGACACTCTATTAAGTTAGTATGTTTATATCAAAATTTGTTGACACAACTTTTGTTAATAAACTATCACTGACACAAACAGAAAATTTTGGTAAACGCAAAAAAGACAGAATATAAATTTAACTTTCTAATTTGTATGTTTGAAAGTCAGCGAGTGAACTAAAATACATACCTGTCGTGGGTGTATCAAAAAACTGGTCGTGGCTGAATCATGGTGAAGTCAAGTCCTGAGGCACATGACACTTGACACTGTATACACTCGCGGTACGTCACGTCACGTTACACGGCACAGTGCCTTGCACTGCTGGCCATCACGCGCACCCTGCAACAAACCCATATGTGACGTTAGTACTGCAGTATACAAGCCCACAACAAACAATCAGACAATGCCTCGTAACGTTTGTTGTTGGCGAAAATATGGTTTGTAATCATACAACTTTAACCTTCCAAAGGTCGCATGGGTTTTCAAAACGTAAGGGGACGCACCGGAAGTTTACTTCTAGATGGGCTAAAACATTACTAAAAATGGCAAAACATCGATGTTCTTACAGTATGAAATCTTTATCAACATTTTACCAGAATAAAATGCAATAGGTGAACTAAAACACATAAAACAACTATAGAATTATAAAAAACGGCACAGAATAAACCTGCTGCGAGCCGGGTCACAAAGTCAAAACAACCTTTATCCATCATTTGCACATGTTAACATATACAAATACAAAATGGCGTCAAGTTCTTTTTTACATCAATAAAGTAATGGCTATGTTACAATACAATTTATATTAATCTAGTTGCTACAAAAAAATCATTGAAAGAGTACAAAGCTTTATTTACCAAATATCTTTTAAGTTTAAGTTCAAACAATGTATTAGTATTTATGCTTTTGATATCTGGTGGAAGACCATTAAAAATTTATACCTGGCACAATTCCGAATGATATATGGGAGTGTATATGTACATAGTAAACTAATTTTTAAACACTAAAATTGCAGAATTTTGAAATACTTCTAAGAGCGTATAAGCCAGAAGCAACCTTTTTTAAAACAGTTTGAACATGTTTATTCCAAGTTAAGTGTTGATCGATTACGATCCCAAGAAATTTAGTGCTATCTAACTGACTTGAGTTTTGTTTGACCAATTTTAATGTCCAATTCTTTTGTGCGGTTACTTTGACATGTATTAAATAAATAAATATGTCTCACCACTTAAGCCTTCGTTTGAAAATAAAGTTAGTTTTTTCCAGATTGAGTAATAAGTTTTTATTATTAAAATAATGTTTAACTGCTATTAAATTAATCTTTAACTGAGTTTCTATTACTTCAAAAGATTTATTAGTTATAATAAAATTAGAATCATCAGCATACAAACACATTCTACTACCTGAGTTTGTTACAATTTGTGGTAAACCCTTAAGGTAACATAAGAATAATATAGGGCCTAAAATAGACCCTTGGGGCACACCATACAAAATATTTTTTAGTTTGGATTTAACAGTTAATAATTGATTATATGAATTTTAAATGACGATTCTACAAATTGGCTTCTATTTTTAAGATAGGACCCCATTCAATCTAGTGGGATTCCAACAATGCCTAACGCACTAAGAGTGCTTATTAGTTTATCATGAGAGACACTGTCAAAAGCCTTACACAGATCCATAAACATACCGGTGTCATACTCACCTCTATCAATTGCATCTACTATTGATTCGATAAAATCAATACCCGCAGTAATAACAGATTTGCCCGATCTAAAACCATACTGCTCGTCATCAATTAGTTTATTATCTTCAAGGAACTTCATTAGTCTAATATGCATGGCTCTCTCGAAAATTTTAGAAAAACTAGGCAGGATAGACAAAGGTCTGTAATTATTTGGATCATTACTATTTCCCTTTTTAAATACAGTTACAACCTTAGAAATTTTGAATTTATCAGGAAATAAACCAGTTATGAAGGATGAATTGATAAGGTGAGTAAGCGGCTTGGAAAGACAATGTTTTGCACTTTTAATAATTGGCAAAGGTACTTCATCAAAGCCAGCAGAATATTTGTTTTTAAAGGATGAAATAATTTTTAATAATTCTGATTTTGTTACGGGTTCAATACGAAATCTGTGTAAGGGGTTATTTTGGAAAGTGGTACTGAAACTATCATTAGGTTGATAAGTTATGTTTGGCTTTACATAGTTATCTACTACTTTTATAAAATGGTAATTAAAAATATTACAGACTACAAATGGATCAGTTTCTGTTTTACCATTAACTGTTAATTTAACATCATTTTTTACTTCTAACATTGGTTTTATTTCATTATTTACTAACTTCCACACTATCTTACAAGCATTATCTGATGTAATTATCTTATTATTTATATATTCACATTTAGTTTTAATAATTTTCCTTTGATACAACCTTTTTTGCTCTATTAGCATCTGCTTAAGTGTATTATCTTTAGTTAGTCTTACAGTTTGACTTAAGCTAATAAGTTCATCTTTATCTTGTCTTAGCTCGTTACTTATCCAATGTGCTTTATTACAGTTTTTTACTCTGGTTTTTACCTTTGGAAAACAGCTTTCAAAATAATAGGCCTACATAAAGGTATCATAGAAAACATCATAC
Organism: Matsumurasca onukii; assembly: GCA_018831715.1. Lineage (NCBI taxonomy): Eukaryota > Metazoa > Arthropoda > Insecta > Hemiptera > Cicadellidae > Matsumurasca > Matsumurasca onukii. The sequence continues at coordinate 51,579,973 of CM032059.1, read as the reverse complement.
TTTTGAAGGACTGGAGTTTGATATACATTTAACCAAGTTTCAGAACCTAAGTTTTTAACAAATTTTTGAATATTTTTATCAGAAAATTGTCTTTTAAATTTGGTATAAAAGTTTTTATTACATTTAGGTTTTGGGCATGAAATTTCTAAAAGCTGAGCATCGTGTCTGAAAGCTCGGTAATTAATCCAGAAATTGACAACTGTTGCTTTGCCATATTAGTGAAAACATGGTCTATAGAGCTTTGACAATCTATTGTGACTCTGGTAGCAAAATCTACATTTGAAAACATATTATACTGAATTAAGATATTGTTGAGCATTTCTGACACTCTAGACTGTTTAAAACCATCTGTGTTTATGTCACGTGCTATTAAATATTCTTAAACTTGTTTGACAAAACATCCAAAAGTTTATTAAGTTTAATCAAAAATACATTATCAAATATTGAGCCAGGAGTCCTATACAAACCAGCAATAACCAAGCGTAAACCATCTACATTATATTCTACCAAACAGCATTCAAATTCTTTATCACAAGTAATTTCATTGATTTCAGGAAATTCGAACACATGGAGGTTGTCAATGAAAAACTGTCTTAAATCATATGTTAAACCATTATTATATAATTGTCTGTTGACAGTCCAGTCTTGTTTTGATTAACAATAAACAGTAATCTTCTCACAGTAATTTGTATTTAATCTGACAGAGGTTAACTCCGAGTTGCCCCAAAATGCCCTTAATTTTTAATGTCACCAAAAAGGTATACATTGTCAACAGTTGTATTTTAGTTTAAACTTTAAACTAATAATAACTCGCCTGTTACAACAAGTTGTTTGGAAAACTGTATTTAAATAACTAAATTTGTTAACATAGTCCTAAGTATCAACCTTGTATCATATTCAATGGCAAAACTTATGAACTTTTGTAACTTCTATAACGAGTGTTTACAAATTGAGTTTTGATAAGTGTAACGTTACTATCTGAGTATCTGACAATATTTCACCAAGTTTGACTGGCAAGGGCTAGAGGGTGGAAGGGAAGAGAAAACAAACTGTCATTATCTCAGTAGTCAGTGTCAGTATGATGACACAGTCGTGACAGTGCATTATACAAGGCCAGGCCACCTACAACTACACAGTAGTCACTAGTCAGTACACCTACAGAGGCCCCTACAACCTACACTTTCTTCCAACTATTTCCAGCGACCAGTGTCATTCATAAACAGAATATTGTTTTAATTGTAATAAATTCAGCTTCTGTTTTGGAAGAAATGATGAACCCGACGACCTATATAGGCTAACGGGAAATCTCACTGTATCGTCTACAGAGTACGGAGGATGAGGATGTGCAAGAGTGCAGTACCGTACAGTATCGAGGATAACCGGGGAAAGCAGGGCACTGAGACAGCCAGCCTCGCCTTACTGACCCACTTGTCATCATGATGAGTGTCAAATCAGACTGGACAGTGGACACGGCTGTCACCGGTCGGCGGTCACGTGACATCAAGGTCGCACAGCGCACACTACTGAAGTCATGTAGAGCCGTGAGCGTAGTACATGCGCCAGTCCCGTGACTGCGCCGTTACAGCGGGGTTTGGCCACCACCTGAGAAGAGATGTCCTACTCTTGAATAATTATGTAGTGTAGAGTCAGCTTTTTTGCTAAGTATCGTCCTATGACAAACTACTGTACTTCGAAAAGTACAATTTTTAATGTATTTAAACTCATGCATTTTACGATATAGCTGAGTTTCGAATCCAAATAGCAATAATTTTTTTTTCAGGGAGGAGTGAATGTGCGCATGAATGACATGCCTGCGTGCATGTGTGTGAATGAATTACAAAATGTTGTTTTTTAAGTTTTGTTTTGCAACACATGTAAACTGCAAATAAATTTATTTATTTATTTAAAAGTTTCAGACTGTAGTACGGGTAGGTACAATTTCAAGAAAATCGGTAATTTCCTTGTCTATACAATTAATGTACTCAATTTTAGCTTTTAGAATGTTGGCGTTTTTTGGACTCTAGCAGATTCTGCGTGAAAATATTTGTCTTTCCAACGTAAACATAAACAGACAGATAAACATTCAGGCAGACAGAAATATTTGAAATGCCTGTTTTTTTTTCTTTCCAGAACAGAACATACTAAATGTACACGAAAATATTCGATTATAAACAAATGAAAATTGTGATAGTAACGATCAATTACTCAATTTACTTTTTTGTTTTACTCAATTTGTAAACACTCGTTATAGAATAACGATAGAATAGGGTTGACACGTTTGACATGATAGATCGACCACCGTGAGGTTAAAAGAAAAATTGTTATGCAAAAACTGGAGATATTCTTACTTTGCACAATTTTTGATACGGTGAGAGAGTGGAGCCTTCTTTTTCGGTCTAATAACTCGGATAAAACACCTGTGAGTTTAGAAAACAGGTTCAAATAAAAAATTGTAGATCATGTTACTTTGCATAAATAAATTTACCTGCTATACAGGACAATTTAAAACCATCCTGTTCTTAATTTCAAGTTTTAAAAATAACGTTCTTAGTGGGTGCTTACGCGCCAATACCAACGTCCATGCAAAAATCAAGTCGCTGAGCCAAATATTTTGGGATGTGCCATGATTTATTTTCATGACAATATTGACTTATAAAATAGCTTAGAGACTTGCGGCAATGCACCGTAGTATAAAAATTTCCATCGGCATCTCTTCAGCAATGTTTGAGTGGAAGCATTACAAAAACGGCCTCTCTGACGAAACAACCCTTTTTAGCGTGAGTTTCGGGTTTACTAAGGCATACGATGACTAAATATACCACAACTGTTCGATTCTATACAATGTAGAAACAAAACTCTTTATTTTATTTACCATATATAAATAGATTGCAAACGCAAAGTTCAAGTTTGCAGCAAGATGAGGAATCGTAGGCTTACTGGCTGAAGAACCGTTGACGTCAAGTAAGCACGTCATTGTTTAACATAACGAGTGAATGTTGAATATGAAGCCCTATCAGCTCTCAGTGTCGACCTTGATAACATCAACGCGCATGTGACGCAGAGTGTGGTGTGCTATAGATCAGCGTTTTACATCGGAGTTGACCTGACCGTAAACATTTCCTAGTAGTTCACTGAATTTTAGTTTAACATGGATTATTGGTCAAATCAAAGACAGACAATTGTCAACATGTCGACTAGTCGGTTTATACCATTATGCCAACTTCCAGCACAACTACCGGTTTTATGATTATAGTGCTTACCCCAGAGCGTACATGTTTGTTTCATCATTTACAAGATTGTGCGCATTTGCAGGATCTTTAAAATTAAACGTTAAACAAAAGTGTCCGTTGAAAATAGTGGGGCCCCCGCGAAGCGTATGTTTGCGGTGTCGGTGAGTACTAATATAGCCACAGCACAGTACGTGTAGTGGATGCAATGTTGAAGCTTGTATTGACAACAGTCCACAAACTGTCCAATATTCCACCCTCCACATCCGCATCTGCCTCCGCTTATCTTATCACAATATTGAGTCTGCCGGTGCCATAATTGCACTGGCTCCGTGCTGCTGTGCCCCACATTCTCAACTCTACCAGTATCGTTCTCATTTTATCCTCCTAAATCAGATTCTCCATTTCATTACCATCAAGATATTTTGTTCCGCAAATATAAATAGTTTATGAAACCATCCATTGCTGACTGCCGATGGATGACACTATAACCGATAACGGGAACTGCGGTACGTAGAATGAAACCAACCGCCTACAGTACATACTGTGCGTATAAGATATCGTGAACCCTTATAATTTAATTGCCTTGTTTTATACACTCCAGTTCGACACCGTAACACACGTATGCACTGGTCGTGTTCAAAACACGTAGTATAAACATTTCCATCGGCATCTGTCCAGCATGTTTGAGTGAAAGCATTACAAAACCTGCCTCTCTAACGTAACAACCCTTTGCTAATGTGAGTTTCGGGTTTACTAGGGCATTACGAAACTCACATTAGAATGGATCAGTTTGGTTTGTTTACTGCCTATATGAGGTCAATTTAGTATCGTCTATCTCTTAAAATGAAAGTACAAAATAACAGTTGTGTACAGTACGTCCTATTTCTTGTAATGTAAGACCTGTGTTTTACCATACGATATTTGTGTTTGTAGTTTAGCATATCCTACAGACGTTCTCATGCTGATTTGCCTGAAAGCAATGCCGATATTGCTGCAATATACATAGAGTTTTACTCTCGGTGAAACTCGTTTTCTTAAAATTTATAAGGTCCTAAGTATGCCCGTCTGAATATTTTCGCACGAAGGGAAAAGCGCTCCTTAAATATGAATAACGTTTGCAAAGAGCGTACTGGTCGCTTTACGTAAGACAGGACTCGAGTGCTGATGTTCCTTTGCTCTAATTACACGGTTGAGCACAGAACACAGCAAAGGTTACCGGTACAGTAGCTACAAAGCACGGCTCCGGGCTGTGGTGCGGGGAGTTCCTTATCTGTAACCGCCCAGAGTAGAGTCCTGCGGGACCTCCCCTTATCGATCTCACCTCACAATCCGCAACTCAACCTGTTTAGATAACACGCTGACCTCATTTCCAAAAATAATCTTCAAACACAATTTTGCTGACAAAAGTTTGACCGCGACCCTAACTAGTTCTAACACCTACTCGTGCGATCCTACAGTCACGCACTGACAAAAGATAGCGTTATTAGATAGACATTAAAATAAATTGTTCATCTATGATAAAATAATCTTCCAAATTAAGATACTGTAAAAATGCTCACTTAAACTAATTGTCACAGGTACTTACTATCGGACTTTCACTATCATCAGTCGGATTCAAAATACGGCTGAGAACGGAAATCAAGAGATACAAACTTTGAACTCACTGTTGTATTCGTTTTTTCATTTTGCGTAACGTTGTGTATGGTTTTCATTATTAACCAGCCGATTTGTATTTGTTACACATATCGGGAGCTTAGAGTAAATAAATTTCTTAGCTGTACTCTCTAGAGGAGAGCTAAATGGGCCTAGTTTTTCAGAACGCTCTATTGGAGAAACTGAAAAAAGTGGTTCTTTTTAGCTCTCTCCTCTCTAACAATTACAAATCGGTTGGTACAAAATTAAAACCTTATATTACTCAACGTACAATTAAACAAAAAAAGAAACAATGTGGGTTTGAGTGTTTTTCTTTATTAGCGTTAACAGCAACATTTCGATCCGACTGACTGTAATAAAACAATCCGAGAGGTAGCCCATTCATACTTTGCTGTAAAGTGTGTAACGGCAAACTTTATCAGCAATACGTTTAACACTTAATTAGCAGTGCGTTAACAAGTATTACACTCACTCACATTGTAACCTTGTTAGCATGTCATTATCTAAACAGATGCATGGCTAGTTAGCAAACAAACGAAAGTATCATCAAACAGTTTAAAGAGTGTACGCCACTAACAGCTGCACTAACCACTCAGCCCAAATGCTGCTAATAAAATAAAATGTATTCCTAGGGTTTTTAAGTAAGGCTTGGCATGGTTCGACACCATCAGAACAGAAATAATACATTGCCGTTGATACAGTTTTATCTCTTACATTATACTTTGTGTTTTAAACCCTCGCGGAAGTGGAAATTGGGGAATATGAACATTACTCAAGTACATTATATAAAGCTAGGTGAGATGGAACGATGGATAAATGCCTGGAAGATGGATAGATGTTGATGCTGTTCGGGTTCCCGGGATTCATCCTTTCACCGCCCGAGCAGTCAGCTAAGCTAAGCTAAGGTAGGGTAGGGTAATAAGATTCTGCAAGATTAATGGTATTGTTGACAAAAGACTGGCAACTTCTCCATCTCCACTAATCAAACTCCACTCTTCAAGTGAACATTCCGCCGAGACTTCAGGTTAACAAAGTGTGAACAGAGATTTGTCATTCATTCAAATCCAGGTCCGACTTAATACGTAATTTAATTAGTTTGAGACACTTTCTGACACGATTTCTCTTCGCGAACCGAGCCTAGCCTACTTTATAATCAAGATTGGCGCTCAACTGCTTGTGCTTGCACCATGTATGAATGCGTTGCAAAAGCAAAGTTATCCTGAGGACAAGTAAAATATACTTGGGAATTGGAGACTTCATCAAAGGATTTATAACTTTGAACCAGAATTAAAATAATTATTCAAGCAGAAAGGAAAAATGAAACATAAATAAATAATTACATACCAGAAAACAAACGACATTGCATAACAGTTGCAGCATTTCAAGTCTCCCGCGAAAATCCACGAGAACAATTGACTCGTCATGAAAAGCAAGTCAACTTGTCCGTACACCCCAAGGCAAACTAGCCAGTAGCTTTATGGGAAAGCAAACAATCGAGTAAATACAAGAGTGAGTATATACTGGACGTGTAACTGTGAAGCGGTTTCAAGTGAGCGTGACATCGCGACGCCGGGGCAGTCACCGCGACCTGTCGCTGCTAGTATCAAGTAACTGGTCTCACCAGCACAATGTACCAGTCATTCAATCTCACATACAGTCTCAGTCTGTCACTCACAACCACGCTTACATCACACAACAACCTCTTGTGTTTACAGTTTAATTCGTTTTTAGCCAATGGCCGTACATTTCAAGTGGAAGACCTGAAATACATGTTGTACTAAATGAAGTTTAGTATCTTTCCGAGGGGGTTTTAAAGAATCGGTCGACCTTCAAAGCAGGTACAACGAATTTTTACGTTACGTACGCTTACGTTTTACGTACGCCGGGATGGAACCACAGAGCCTAATAATTGTGTTCTGTGGTTGGAATCGACCGAGTGTTGTTTAATCCGTCAGCTCCGATCTTGAAATTCCTCCTGCAATTTCAACTAAGTCAGGATCAACTTGAGCCAATGTAACTTCCAAGCACACCCACCATCCTGTCCTTGACACAGCTTTAAATCTGTTGGTTGGCGGTACTCTCGTTAACATATCTAACTTGGAGGTACCCTCAAGAAAAGAAAGCCACGCCCAATTTCAAACGACAATACTGTATACTTACGAGTATGAATATGTTTAGTCTGGTGGTGTTGTGACAGTGGAGCGCGATGACGATGACGGGACAACAGCTGACTTGACGGGTCAGTGACCTGACACAGAGTAACGTGCCGAGCCTTGCCGGCTGCTGGCAAATGTGCATCTATATCTGTACACTGTACACCCTGTATACTGTACACTGTGCAGGATTCACGGCCAGATGTCACTTCTGTGTAAACACTAGCGCCCGCCGCCCTCGCCCTGCGTCCACAGACCACTACACCGAGACTGACCCATAAACATCCTCCTAGCCTAGGTAAACAAGTCATACCGAAAACTACATTTTGGAACATATTTTGTGAGAATAACATAGAGCTTGATTTTTGAACACTTCCACTATAGATAAGCCTATCAATTATACACCAAAAAAGATAGTTCAGTGGTTTAGTGGCCTAATATTGAACAATGGTTCCACCTTAGAACATTCTTTATTTGAAACATTCCATTGCTAGCCTTCAGTCCCTCAACGTGGACTACTATATTTATAATTTCCCTCCTTGTAATAGTCAGCAGCCCCAGGTTTAGTGTTGGTCGCACATCAATGGGATTATATTTCTGAAACTAGAGACCTTAAACAGGACGTTCCAGAATTGAGGGTGTCTCAGAACCCCTTTCCAATAAATTGTTCTTTGGGTAGAGACAAACAAGTTTTACCATATAACATTGATCCAGAAATGCTTTCAATGCCTTGTTTATTTGCTAGCCGCTATTTTGTTTTTTTCAGTTTTAATTATTATTTTTGCGTAAACCGATCAATACGAAACGTTGCGTACCGCTTTATAATACTAATATCAAAATACAACAAATAATATTTTTTTATCCGTGAGAAATAACAAAATAGCGGCTGTTTTAACTTTTGGAACTGCAACCGCTAATAAATGGCAAACTTTACAAAATATTAAACAAGTATTGTTTTTTTAGCACATTTGAACAGTACTAAGTTAGTGGGAAATTAGCTTTGAAATAATCTATTTATAAGGGAAATAGTTGCACAAAACACCGATATTATTGTTGCTGTTGTACTTACTGTATTGCATGAAAACTATGTTTTATGGCACTGTTTTTCTTAGTTCCATTAATTATTTATAATTATAAAACGGTTTCACAAATATAGTACTGTTCAATTTGGCATTAAATTTACTAATGTTTATTAATTTGCTGTTAGCAAAAAGTAATGTTGTTTTGATAATACAACGGTAAAAAAATAACACGCGTAACGCATAATTTTCTTTATAGTATCGCTTGAACTCTCACGTGAACTCGGGCGGATAATTCGCAGCAGTGTTTGTCCAATACTCTTGGTCAGTAATCCGGCCATTGTTCGTCGGGCGGCCCCAGACATCGACCTCTAGAAACTACCTGGGTTGGTAGTGGCGCACTTCCAGCCAGGGATTAGGCTGATATTTTTCTACCCTTACTTGAGGGTTATAAAACGGCGCACCTCCGGTGTACCCATACATACATACCAAACGGTCTGGAGGCGGTAAATAACAAACCATTGAGTTTACTCTAAAAAACCCCAACAAAGTAATAATAAATTATCGCTGCAGCAAACCGTTCTGAAAAGCTATGTTTTTAGCAAATCTTCAGAATCTCTTGGCGTTGATAGCGACTGAGTGCATTGTAAATTCAGCGAACAAGAGTCCAATTTAAGTTGAGCTTCTATACTACTAAACTCAATGATCAGTGTATATAAACTGAATAGGTTTGAAAAATGGCAGTTGACTAGAGCAAGCAGCAAGCTGTAAGATTGACGAGTTATGAAAGTAACGTAAGCATTACGTCGCGACGTGTCAACTAAACACATCCACTCAGGTTGATCTCATCAATCCTGCAGATATCGGCTGCTTGACGTCACTTCACATCACTTCTTTAGGTGAATAAACACAACACAGACTACATCAGCTACTTGGAAAATAAACTTAACCTTTTCTTTTTGGGAGCGGCCATAGCGCCGCGGCGAGAACTTACAAGAACATGTCTCGAAGTAAGAGTACCTTACGGCCGATTTGGCCCTGACCACCGCTATCTACGCCCATGACCCATGAACGACTTCAGCCAGCCAAATATAAGCCTTAGGATGCGCCTCAGTGGTCATCTCAGATAAAGGCTAAACTCGTCCGCCCAAGGAACACACAGCACCGCGCACGTAACAAATGGCTAAACAACGCGCCTTCTTTCAACTGATGCGGCCTAACTGTCAAATTATCCACCTGCAAGAGTTTACGGCGGGCCGTTTGTAAATACTTCTAACTTTTATAGTTTCAACGTATTTTGGATTATTGGAGACTCGTCGCGGCGCAGCTGCATGAGATAGACCCTTTATGTCAGTGTTACATCTCAATTTTTCACACTTAAAACGCATATTTTCGAGAAAGCCACACGCGTATTTGAAAACTCCTCTAGTTTGCAAATTTACCATGTTTATTAATGTAAAAATTATTTTGAAAGATAAAACCGGGCCACCGTAAATTCTTTTACTGGAGCGTCGCAACGCAGCTCCAACCATAAGGAAACAACTCAAAAGTGATTTAGTGATTTGTATGAACAGTACTTGTCGGCCAATTTGCTTTTGTCTCATAAGAACAATGTAAAACAATGATTTTCTTGAGACACCCCATGCCTACTATTTTCATTTGATCTTATTGAAATAGGTTTTATTTTAATGATAACAATGTACTGCAGTGACTCCGCTGACCACCCTTTTGAAAAACTTATTATTTTACTAGTAACATTTTTTTTTAATAAATACAGAAATTCTTCAACTTTTGAATTTATGGGACGATTTTTGGGAAAATCGACATTTATTAGGAGCCATTGAAACATTTACTGCGCTTTAAAACAAAGTTAATTTCATAAAAATCCGATAAAAACTGGAGGTGTGAGATGTCCCAAGAAAATGTAGGTATGTTTTTACATTGCTCTTATGGGACGAAATTCAAGGTCACAGTCACAACTGCCCATGGAGGCGGCAAATAAACCTTTAGCCCATAGCCGGAATGCTTTCTAAATCCGGCCCTGAACACAACATGGTATTGAGAACACCCTGAACACTGTAGTATTGGAGTTGAACGCACTGTGCGAGCCAAGAGAGAGACGCGAGCAAACCCATGTACATTGTGCAGGAAATATGGTGTACCTTCACGCACCGATGATATTACTTTTCCGATATGGCCATTCTGATGTCTACCCTGCTGGATATCGCCAAATTGTTTGTAGTGTAGAGGAATTTCGTACTCACGCGAGTAAAAAAGCATTTTACAAAAGTCGATATTTTCCTCCAAGCAAATTTGATGTTCCTAATCTACCTCTCTAAATAATTTGTGACTCACATTAAAGCCCCCAACTGATCCAGCTTGTACGTGAACCGCTGCAATAACTGACAAGCCAGTCATTATTATGATAAACTGGTGGACAACAATTACTGTGACATTGTCGTCAACAAACGTCATCCGAAAAGAGAGATTGACTTTATGATTTCCTTATTATGACGACACTTCAAGTCAATTATAATGTCATCGCCATATCCAATCCACTTAATCCCCTCTCTCTGTCTCCCCGCTTTCATCAGCACGATATTAATAATCTATCAACCATCGCTTCTGTTAATTAATGCCCGTCAATTATTGATTTCACAGACGGCTTCAATTGGATAAATAAAGATGAGCTGTTCCGAAATGTCTGTCAATTAATAGAGTAACTTTCTTTCTAACATAGTAACGTGTTTATATCCAACAATATTGACCAGCTAGTGTCTCATCGCGGTGCTAATATAAGTAGTCTATTTAACATACTGTATACACTTAAGTAATTGGACACCTCAAGAATTCATTAACGTACAGACTATATACCTACATTATCATAAATCCATTGTGTATTGTTATCAGTGTATTAAAGTAATGGACACTATGTAACATAATTCACAACCGGTCCACGAGTTTGACATGATTCGTTCCTTAACCAAAAGCAATGCAATGGTTTAATGGAATTAAGTTGCAAAATGTGTGTGTAACTAAATACACTACAGCGTAAAACGTAGTAACGGAGAGGAAATAATATCTGAAAAGAACTTCGATACAATCATATTAGGGAAAACACCATTGAAAGTGTTAAAATATGACTTAAAAGACTTTTATGGCAACTGAAATAGAGATTTTTGTTTTATTTTAAACTCGATCAAACGGTAAACGAGATAACTAAAAGGAAACCAGCCCAAACTTGACAAAAACTGACAAACTCTACTAAAAATCGGCTTCATATTTGATATTGTAAGCTTCAACACGATGATAGGGCTATGTTACTACGGCCACTGGCCACACAAAGAAGCCTATGATGCGATGTGAGTCATGAGCCATGCCAATGGTCAAAACACACCGCACTGTGTTGCAATGCCCGCAGCAGACCCGCATATGTTGACAACTGAGCTGGATCAGCTGGTGTCACTGGCCTCTATGTGGTCAACACACAACACACACATACCTTCACTGCGTACCGCACTACGTTGTAATGCAAGTTCCGTAAAACTACTCATTTAACAGTTACAAATGATTTAAATTAGGTACTCATGATGTCAGCCGTGAGATTAACACCAATCACGACCCCCAGAACACATAATGAACCTTTTTTTTCAAATGTATATACATAATATTTCGAATGTTGTGTCTGATTTTCACACATGTTTCTTTTGTAAACATCTCGGTCAAGTTCTTTAGCCAGCAAAACCAGAATACCGGAAGTCCCCATTTGGAGGGCAGTTTTACTAAAAAGGCGGTTTTAATTACAGTTACTAAAAATTGCAAATTTCATCTGATTTTGATAAAATTAACAATAAATCAGGCCGACACTTACGCTAAAGCACTGCTGACGTGAGTAAAGCGAATTTTCTTTGCAATTTGGTACTCGAATTCGCTAATTGTAACTCTAACTTGCTACGCTTGTAGCCTCGCTTCGGCCTTTGGCCTCAGATTGTCTTGCTACACTACCACAGACGTTGCGAGGTAGTTCCGTAGACTCACGGCCTCGCTCCGGCCTTCGGCCTCAAATTTCTTAAAAAACTTACATGAGATGTTTTGAAAGTTGAAATAAGGAAACCCTCAAATCCTTCAGCAATATTTGAACAGTATATTTCCTGGGCCCTGCTCAAAGTGCTAAACATAATCAGAAAGAAAAGAAGATGGGAAAAGTATCGGCGAAGCAAAGTTCTACGTGGAAACGAGAGATGTGACCGTGAGAATGCACAAGATGCCATCTGTCTTGTCTCTTGGGCTGGTTCATATCGATCCCATTTGACTTGAATAGCAGACCGCGTACCGCCACAGCTGCGTCTCCCCTTCAACACTCGTAATGCACTTGCTGTTAATTTTATTGCATTCAGCGTTCTTCCATTCTTCAATGTCATAGCCCGTTTATCCCTAAATGGTCGTTGGCAAATTTAGCCCAATTCTGACAATTCCTCAACTTCAAAGTTCTCGTCTAATAAACTAGAACTGTCAACTTAATTAGAGGCGTATATCTTTTATTTCTAATTTAAATTGCGATACAGTTATGACGTAGCCTGCCGACAACTTCTCCCACAACAATGGCAACACATTAACCCCTTATACCCGAGCGATCTGCCTAACGTTGATAAATATACACATTTCATTGGAGATAACCAACTGCGTACTTCAATGAAAATGCAAATGAGATGCTTGTATTGCCATTGCCTACGTAAACTAGACCGACACGCAGCTAAGCACTGCCAAACTGTCTCATATTTACTTTGTTTCGATTCAAACTTTACGTGTATATTTGGTTAGTATAATAATTCTCAGGCCTGTATAATTTGTTTCAAACTAGGACTGTCCGTGGAAAAAGATCGCTACATTAGTACGAAAAGTTGTATTTCCAAAAATGATTTTGATCAAATAGGTTGAATGCTTTACAAAAACCAGAGAGCTGACAGAAACATTGTGAATCGGTGTCGTTATCACAGCGCATTATATCACGTGGCGACAACAATGCTGTGGATAAGAAATGGCGGAGATACGCTTTCTTCTGCATCTTTCTTTCATAACATCCTGTTCTGTTCAAATATTCATGGGGTTCAAACTACACAATCAAGGTACTTGTTATGATTGCTGTTAACTTATAATGTTTGATGACACGAAAGTTTTGTAACAATGGCGGAGATTAATTTATAAACAAATACATCTAGGATTTTCCGGCGATTTCAGGAAAAAATCTACTCCCTGTTTTCGGACATTTGGGAACTTCTCCCGTTGTCAAGGGCATAGCCTAACATAACACTTCATGAATGAAAAAATCTAAACCTCCCAAATATCATTGAATTTTGGAAATTAATTTCCATGCAGTCTAGGAAACCATGTCATGTGTAAGTACTGAATTATTGTTGTTATGTATAATACAAGAGCTACGAAATGCGCAACTGAGTCAAACAACCATAGGAAGATTTAAGGCCAAACCAAAAGGTAAGAGTTAAGTTAGGCATTTGACAACGTGTGGAGTTCCGAAACTGTCCGAAACGTAAACGGAGTAGTTTTTCTCCTAAAGTGGCCGGAAAAGCCCTAGTATATTTTTGTGGAATGTACTGTTTTTTGTTCATCGTTAACAAAAATAAACCCTACATAACCTGATAATTCTTGTTATCAGGTGATTTCTGTTTATTGTCTGTTTAACTGAACTTATGGTATGTAACCAGTACATCAAAGAGTAAACAAAAAACTCCCTTTTATGAAGGCTAAATAAAAAATGTATACAGTATGTAATGTATTCTTTTATACAAAGAAACTTTGGGATAATCTATAGTTAAACCGTGATCCGTTCGTGTTTTTTTTATTTAGATACACTCACAGCATTTAACTTACAAGGTAAAGTTGAAACTGGTCGTGCAACAGAGTGTAGAAATGAATGAGTAAATGGGCCTGGGGTAGCGGTGCAGCGCTTGTGTGAGTGGGCGTGCACGGTGTAGGCGAGCCTGTGAGTGTGTGAGTGTGTATGCAGGATGGGCGTACAACATCACGGCCAGGACACGCACAACTCTTCACTTTCATTCCCAGTGTCACTGTGTCTGTGTGTGTGAGTGTGCTGTGTTATATTGTACTGAACGCGAATGTGTCGGCTTGTTGTGTGTGCACGGGCTGTGCTCCAGCACAGATTAGCAAATCAGTACCGAACAATCTTCATTCAAAAACAAGGGTGGTGGGCTTGAAAACAACAAACATCTGACAAATGTAAACCATGGCATAGTTCTGATCCAGAGAGAAGTCTACTGCTCCATCTGGCCTTGTCCAGACGGAGCCCACGACATGAAATTAAGTGCATAATTCTGCTTTTCTCTTCAAATTGTCACCAATAAAACTTTAAAGTCCAGATTTTTCCTCAAAGCTAAACGTTGAAAGTGGTACAAGAAATGAAATTAGTTCGATGGTAGTCCCGAACCAATACGTACAAGAAAATGCAATATGATCCAAGATTTAAAATTGTAAATTCTAAAACTCTAAATGCGCAAGTAATAAACTGGATATTATTACTTTTCCAAAATTCATAATGGTTTAAGTGAAAATTGGTATAGCGGGAGACTAAAAGATTGTGTAAAATTTTTAAATTCAACTGATTGTAGTTCAACGATGTACGTGGCGATCCGTATTCTTGACTAACTTCCACCAGGGACTAACTTCCAGTGGGTTGAGTAATTTTAATTTGGTTCATTTGGTTCGTCACAGAGTGCATCCACACACTACAGTAATAAATAATAAAGCGTATTGCTACAGCTGTACAGGACGACCGATGATTAGTAGTTAAAGAAACGAATTTGAACCTATACGGATATTTGAGCATAGGGTTTAATCACAGCAAAACCAAAAAATAAATTATAATATGCAGATCCGTTCCTTATTTATTAAAACGCGTTTCTAAAGAACGGCAGTCTTGAGTTTTAATTGGCCGACGCTTTCAGATGGATTAATTTGATTAATCGATTGATAGATTTATAGATCGCCTTGAACGTTTTGAATAATTACTATGCACTTGACACACTAACCACGGGGACCACGAGCGTCATTCCCGTCACGAGAGAGGAAGTACATTGTGTACAATAGAAGGTTAGGAAGCTGATCTGTATTCCAGCGAACGCGTGACGAGTATGGGATGGGATGGACGACGTCCAAGACGAAGCGAAGTGATTGCCCTAATCATCTACATCCTAGACTTAACAGGAAAATTGTCATCACTTGCAGTGCACGCCTACCCTTCACAAACCCGTTATCTCAGGCCCACCATTCTTCACTGCTCTCTGTGGTCGGGATGCTATTAGATATACAGGGTGTATCAAAAAAATCATCCGATTTGAAAAATCATAACTAATCTGTTATTGAAGGTACCAGCATGAAAATCGTACTGTGTGAAAGAAGAAACTATCGAGTTATACGTAGTTGCCGCTAGGTAGTAGTAGTGTGCTTGAGCGGGCGGTCATTTCAGTTCTTGTGAAGATGGCGTCTAAACAACAGAAAGCATTTTGTGTTCTTTGTTTCGCGTACAGTAGCTAATACACAATACCACCACAAGCACTACCGTCAAGTTTTATAGATATTGAATGTTGAGAAAATTACATGTTCAAAGTGCAAAATTACTTACAGCAAAGAAGAATATCAAGAGGACGCACCTGCCTGCAAAATGACAAAATATGTCGTTAATGATAATAACCAACATACAAAATACAAAGTAACACCAATTAAAATATTTAATACCAAAAATAGGTGGATTCTATACCGGTCATTGTGTTTAAAACTACACAACGTTTCGTAAGGTATGAAAACTCCTCTTGTTATAAACACAATAACCAATAGAAAAGACCACCTATTTCTATGTTAATGTAATAACACCAGCCTTAAGAATTTTCAACAATTAGTGAAATGTTTAATCACTTCAGTCTTCAACATGTTTACTGACACTTTTGTAAAACTCACGTTATATTTTTCGTCTCAAAACACTTCATAACACTTGACCAACTGTTTTGTCATTCATATTAGCCCCAGGATAGTATTCAACAATTAATGGGTATTACCTTTGTTACTACCCTCTTTTGTCGAAGGACCAAAAGAAATAGTAGTCCTTCGAAAGAAATAGTAATGCAGAAGTAGTAATAGTAGGTAGTGCAAGAAATAGTAGACCTTCGACAAAAGAGGATAGTAACAAAGGTAATACCCATTAATAACTGTTTTGATCGATTAAGGAGGTGAAAATCTATTATACAGATTAAACTGTGTACTCATTTTGGTATTGATTCACATTTATAGGTAAAACCCAATTTCAAATGGCAGCATTTTGAAGTGTCGCTTGCAGACTACAGTACTTACTAGCGCACAATTACACTGATTATTACAACGGGGAACGGTTGTTTGTACAGTGTACAGTGCAGTGAGTACGGTAAGCGTGTGGACTGTGGAGGCGTGATGGCAAGACCTTGTAGAACGCCCAAACACCAGAGAGACTGTATGTATAGTAGATGTGATTGTGTAAATGTAAGGTCAAGACCTTTCCCCTCTCATACAAGACAACGACAGAAACTCAACTGTTAATTTCCATCCAAATTCAACTTTGCACGTATTAATATTCATATCAAGTGTTGTTCGCGACCTTTTCAATAATATTAGTTATATGTTCAATTTTATATTTTGAATGAGGAGTTTCAGAAACAAGGTTTCTGTCCTCAGACCAAACACCGACTCAGGTGATGAAACCAGTTTGCAACGAACCGTCAGTTTTCGCGCTTTATTGTAAGAGCGCCAGTTGTTTATTTTTGCCAGCTAATCAGTATAAGTCAAATAGACTCATGTTCTCTATTTACCAAATGTTCTGAGTGCGGGCAAAACTCAGCGAACTATTTGAACGAGTCCCATTCGAGTTGAATCTCTACATAACGTATATTCAAATGGCACATTTCTATAATTCAACCGGTTCCATACGAAAACCCAACGTAAATTTCGTAGGACTATTATATTGACCAGTCTCGTCCAGGAGAGGTATCAGCGCGGAGGATCTATGAAACATAGGCTCATAACGCTGTGAGTAGCTGTGACGTAGGCCTACAAATGTGTCCTGTCCTGCTCGTACAGCTTGCCACGATAAGTCACACACAGACACTGGTGACAATGCACGCCAGAACGAACAACTGACAACTGAGCTCAATGTTTATGTCACGTGCAAAGGCACATGCATATTTATTTATTCAAAATATATATTTACGAAACTGTTATATTTTGTTTGACCCATTGTGACTTTATAAGAGGTAGTCATGTTCACAATTACGGGACCAGAAACAATTTTTGATACATATTAGAAAGCCACAGAACAAACGTATTTAAAAAATTACCGAGCCAAACGGGAGTAAAATTATAAACTCCCAGAAAATTTTAAAAATATAAAAATTTGCACACTTTTAAGGCTAGGCTCAAACAGTATTTAATTGAACATGTTTTTTATAGTATAAGTGAATTTATGGGCCAATAAAAAATCTCGATTTGTAGTATTATTGGTTTAATACGAGTATTAATGGTTCAAACTTTAATGGTATTAATGTCAGATATAACCCGGGTCTCTCGCTTGCCGGGCGATTATGCTAACCACTACACCATCCGGCCCAACTATTTATGATGCCTTCAAATTTAGAGAAGTACTTAAATCTGAATGTTTATCCGAAACATGTGACTGTCAAATAGTGACTTTAAATCAACAATCTGGAAATATTACAAACAGAATTTAAATACTATGTCAAATACTTAAGATTTTATTTATTTTGGTTTGGTTTCCGCATTAGTTTAAAGTCGCGCGTTCTGAAAACATGTTATTTCTCGCTCTGCATTTCGATAAGAAATATAAATCATGCAGCAGAGAACAAAATAAAAACCATGCATTATGCTAAACACAAGAACGTAGTTATGTTCTTTAGGTTTAATATGTATATCTCAAGTTAATTACTTAACAAGACAAGTGTTATTTGCGCACAGGTGCGTATTGAATCCTACTGACTGATCCCTGATCTTTAGTACAGTATAGTGTGAGTTTCACCGCTAAGCGTGTTAGCACATTACTGCGGTATCAATTAGAACTAGTTTCCCTTCACCAGATATAAAGTGTGCAATCCTTGACTGGCGTAGTTGTAGCGTGGAAAGTTATCCACTAGACCATTACAACTGGACATTATTCATTGTTAGTACAGTTATGAATTCAATTTTACCAAATAATCTAACAACAGCAAATAAATTGTTCTATTTAATGTACCGGCGTTAAATGAATCTGATCGCAGAAATTGTACACAGATTAGGCAAACTTGCAATTTAACTCAATGTATTTTTCACGTTTAAATTTTGTGTTTACAATTATTTTATATAGTGTGGTATATGCAATGGTTTTGTTAGTTAACTCGACTTAGACGAATGCATGTGCAATCACCCCTTGAACGAAAATCAAGTTTAACATTGCCTTTCCATCTTGAAAGATCTAAAGTCAATGATTTTACCATAGATAAACTGTTTATCTATGATTTTACCTACGAAAAACTGTAAGTTCCCGTGGAAATAAAAAACCTACTAATTTTACATTGTCACGTTATTACAATAACTATTTTAATCGATATTGTATCAGTCCAAAATACAATAAATCATAGCTTCGTAAGGATTATTACAAAGAAAACATTAGAGAGGTCACAATCAAAATGGAAAATAAACTGCGAACTTTATAATAAATTCAATTTCAAATAAAATCTTACTACTTTGCACCAGTTAACAAATTACTTACTTCCGTATAACTAGCGCATAATAATTGTAGTTACGTCATTAGATGTAGGTTATCCTAAAAAAATCTCTTACTTGGTTAATCGGGTAAATCCATCTACTAAGTGAAGAAGCAGCCGCAAGAACAACAGAGTGCCGGAACTGGACGACCCGCTAACTGAACTAAGACTGAACTCAACAATTGCAGTGTTTCCAGACAGCTCCACTATAGAGGATGACAGCGCTAGTGTTGTGCCACGCGCCATCACTACAGTCGGAATATACGTGGAGATAAACCACCACATTTGACGTTTTTAACTACAAATCAATCTACTATGTTTATTATTCAATTTCACGCACAATTGATAAGACCCTTAAATTTATTTGAGTATGATTTAGGCCCAACAAGTTCTACAAGTACAAAATTATTTCTTTAGAGTACATCAATAAAATGGGCCTCCATCATTACATTGGTAACATTGGTTTCACAAAAAAAGTAATTCTTTTATTGAAACTTAGCAGTAAAGTCTTCTTTAGAACCTAAACACAGAAGATGTACGACTTGCGAACGGTGCATCATAAGACTGATAAGGTTATGACTAACTTATAAATTCTTTTAAACAGAAATATATATATATATTTCAAAGTAAGTAAATTAAGTTAAAAATTTAATAACGTTCTAATGTATCTTCTTTTTAGTGAAAGTCGAATTATTTTATTTATTAAAAGAATAGGGACAGAGATTGGAAGAAGAAAACATTATGGCAAGAAAACCCTTGTACTAAAAACGAGTCCGTCCACTCCAGTGCAAGTTAAATTAGGCCAATACTTCAAAGCATACGAAGTATGCCCTAGCCATAAAGTCCCAAGAGAAATCCAGAGATAGTTGGACATTTTGTGAGCATAGCTTGAATAGATGTGCACTATATCTCAAATCACAGAATAATCGACATCGTTATGATTGACTGAGTTTCCTGTGTGAGAGTATGGATGACCTCGGAACCGAGTTTTGCGCAGCCTTGACATCGTCGGTCTGAAGGTGATCACACTTGGCGAATATATTATCACAGAGTTGTTTTGTCCCGATTGAGGCCAACTTCTCAATGTTGACCAAATAAACACCAACGATGCAGTTCCGTCGTCAGAGGGAGCGGTCCGCACCACGATACTCCGAAGCATGGTGTAATAAATACTTATTACACCATGCTCCGGAGAGAGTATAAATATATGTGTTTTTAAAGAATACTACGTAAGAAAATGTAGGTCTATAATTGAAATAAATATTTGTTGCCGATTATCGTAAACGCTTGATGTTCTCTTACCGTGTGTGATTTAAAAACAAATACCTGCACGTCTATGATTCTATGAACCTACATTTTGTGTTAATGACGGGCCGATTTACCGGGACATACAATTGCTGATTGAACGGGGGCTATATAGTAGAAATCGGGAAATCGATTCAATGTGGGAGACGGGGGTATAGATTGTTTATGGGGCTAAGCCAAACTTGTCCATCGCGTTTTAGCTATATCAAAGCATAGCCAATAATTATTATTGTGCAGCTAGACTACTTTTCCGTCCGACCGTGAATGCTGTTCTGAACAAAACGTTAGCCATATTTTTCAGAGGAAACCTTCATAGAACCCTTTTGGCATCGGGAACTCAAACCCTTTAAATTCTTTGGTTTCGGGGATAGTGAATCAACCCACTCTATTTCCGAATCCATCATAATATTGCCCCCAGGACCAAATATACAATCAATTTGTGAAGTTCACAAAATGTTTCGTAGTCCATTCGGAAGTACTCGAAGAACCTTTCTTCAGTACTTGACGGGACGTGACGGTGTAGTATAGCCACACCTCTGGAATTGACGGTGGTGGACGGAGGTGGACGGGACGTGACGTGACGTGACGGTGTAGTATAGCCGCGCCTTTAATGGGTGTGTTCACGACAAACCCGCGCTTTTGGAGAAAAACGACCTTAATTATTCCAAATAAAAAATTCGAGAACGAGCTTGTGTTGAAGTTATGTACGATGACTGACCACAGAGAACAGGAATATACTGCTGGCACTGTTCAACATTGATAGAGAGAGATGCAATTGGTTTGTGGCCTATAATGCACACAGTAGCTTCTTGTTTTGAAATTTAGTAGCAAATTAGTTACCAGTAACAAACACAAAGGCGTACCTAATGATTCACCCAGTCTTCTGTGATAAAACTATAAAACGTGTTTAAAATTTGAACAAGTATAAAATTTGCCGAATTGCTTTGAAATTTTCGTAGTTTTTCAAATCTACGAGGGAGTTAAATAAATAGTGTGACACTGTCTGTAAAAAGCTGACTAGCAGATAGTAAATGTTTTCTCTATGATTGGTTAGTACGAAATGAATTAACTGATGTAGTGTTATGCCAATGAACTTCTTTACCTATATCTCTTGAAAACTTCAGCGTACAGTTTATAATAAGTGCAGTAGTTATAAATTGTAATTGAGTATAAACATGAATAGATAATTGCAATGAGCTCCCGCTCTGCCGCGATTTCCTTACCCCTCTCGTAGCCAAGTTGTGTCAAAATGCCTACGTTGGCCATATTTTGGGATTTTGACCTGCTAATGTGTTTTTCTTGTGTCAAAACCCCTAAACCCCCAATACCTCGAGCGACAATGTCATAACTTTTAGTATATATTATCGTATTAAATTCTTCAATACAATTGCACCAAGCATGTGAGTTAGTTGATGGTGGCGAGTGGTGAAGAGATCTCAGTCAAAAACTCTTCTGGAAAAAATTGTTTAAAACCCCTATGGCGATTCAAGTTACAGTATTAAATACCCGGCTTGGCCACGAAAATACCCCGAAATGTTTTGATAGCTCATGCCTGCGTAGGTTCTAGGGAGAACCTCTACGTCTTACAGCATTAATTTGAGTTCTGAAACCGGCATCAAAACGTTTAAACTTGATTTAAGGGGACTTTAGTCGATCTGTCCTTTCTGAACATGTCCTTAGCACCGAGTTAGACGTTTGATGAGAGTTCAAAGCCTTTCGCCTTTATGTATTTGACACTTTTTTCTCGCTGAAGACATAGTTAGATTTACTAAATGCGTATTTCTTTATTATGAAGATGACCAAGTTCAACTACTTCACCTCTATTCCCTAGTCTGTGACCCTCTGCTGGCGCCTCATGATCCATCGATGCATTGTGAAACCCATTTGAACTAAGACCTATAGAGAGGTTCTTCGAGCACCACCAACCTCGGCAACTCGTACACTGCTTGGGTGAGATGGAAGGCTGGCTGGTGGTCGGTGGCACGTGTACAGGCGGATGTAGAAGCGATATTTCTGTCGACATTATGACAAGACTAGGCAGTCAGGCCACGTGTCACAGAGAGTCTACTGCTGTACTGTCAACTGTCAGAGCGGCTGCGTGTCACACTCACACTATGCAATAGCACTGTATGAATAGCAAACGAACCTAATTATTATACAAATACTCCGCTTAAGGGGAATCCACATTTCAATCATAATATACTACAGTTTTTTATGGGACAAGACATGTCAGATTTCAATTACTCGTATTTTACTATTAAACAAATTGAGTTTTAAGGAAGTGGTCAGCGGAGTGAATGCAGAAAATTATCACCTTTCAAATAAAATGTATTTCAAAAAGATCTAATTACAATTATTGTAGGCGAATGGTGTCTCAAGAAAATGCAAATCAACAAACCTTCGGCTTATTAGACTAATGTTGATTATTGGGAAGGCTCTTGAATGTGTAGTCCGTTAAAAATAAAGTACTGTCTCAACTTCAAAAGCTCATAGCTAAATTCATATTATGTTTAATGACTTATTGTAATTTTTCTACCAACACAAAAATTGTGTATACTGCTTTATTATACATGTTCAAACGTTTTAAATATTAAATTTAAAACCCCCTTTTAAACCAAACCTAGTTTGGCATTTCACTGTGATGCACAATCCTAAAACGCAAGTGCGGACAAAACGCACGTCTCTTAGGGGAGAAGAAAATAATTTGTCGTTCTCAGACGAAGGAAGATTGATATTTAGACCAAATCTGAAGGAAGTCAACATGGAAAAGCAAGAAAGATTGTTAAGGGCGGGGTGTAGACTGAGAAGGTAAGGGTGGTATTGAATGGGCGGGGGTGGTTATGGATCAATAGACTGAATGGAGTCGAGGCCTACACCCTACACTCATCTCGAGTACAATACTCGCACCATTATATTGTTTACACCCTCATCATCCTATCCACCGCATATCGCATCCTACCCGTGCAAGCAAGAGATAAATGCGCATTGTACAGGTATGTGAAGCCTACTGCAGTCACTCCCTTGCCAGTCACCACCACATTAGCCAACGTTCATACACTATCTACGTTAAACACGCAGTGACATCATTTATAATGGCGCTAGTTACGCCTACGTTACCTACAATGGCAATATTCAAGGTCTTAGAACAGCGTATACATTTGGCGGGAGGTCAAAGGGTGCAAAGCTTTTGTTCATAATATAATGATGTGCTATACAAACAGCTATTGCAGATGTTACCGATAATACCGTACAGTGATTTGTGTGTTCAAAACCTAAACTAAATAATGTTAAACATATTATAAGCACCCAAGAATCAAATCAATAAATTAGTGTTCGGTTATATTTTTCATCTCATATTGGAAGAGGTGGTTTTCATTTGTATGCGTATTCGTGAACGATTGAGGCCGACATTTTCGACGGAGTAGTGTCAATTTTAAAGTTCACCGTTGAAGGTGCTTTGTATGTTCCTGAAAACTATGGTCACACGATAGGGTGTAACTATATAAAAAGTCTTGACCTACTCCTTGAGACCTTGACCCACACAAACCCTACGGTAAAGGTGTTGCCCCAAATAATTCACTAAGTACTTTATGTCACCCATTCCAACTACAAGCTACAAAGCGTGTTTTGAAAGAAAACGTTAAGATCGTTAAGAAATCGTTTTAAAGTAAAGGCGAAAGAACCGTGATTATTCTACTATAGCGGATTTCCATTTTCAGCATTCCTGATTGAAGCATCAATAAACGGTCAATTTTGAAGATTGAAGGATTAAACAGCCGAGTATGACGTATAGGGTGTTATTGACACACTTTGGGAGGAGTGCAGAAGTCTATACAGTAGGTTACATATTACTGTGTATTCGATTGAATAAATGATATGTTTTCCGTGTTAACATGCTGTACTATATTCAACAACTATAAACTAAATTGAATAATATGTGCCAGGATATTTGTCGTGTTTACCTGTTTTGCCAACCTTACTCAGTTTGATGTGAATTTCACATATTTGTTTAATTATGATGTATAAACTTGGTTTTCAGGGAGACGTCTCGCATATGCTGATGATGCAAGAAGAGAGAAATGAGTATTCGGTTATAAGCCAGGCCGAGAAAGCCTGCAACTGCTTACAAATTGGATTTATCCGGTGATTTTCTTGTTTCTGCTTCAGGCGGTAAATAGTTATCATCCAATAATCTCTCCTCGTCTTATTGTGCTAATACTTACAATATTATATTCCATCTCTTCTGTGCACATATTTCTTTGAAATCTCACAAATGCATGCAGCTGAATAGTTACTTGAAATATTTATAGTGATTTAATGGGTTACCTCATCTTTATACGATAGATACAATGCAAAAAACAAAATGAAGCTAGCCAAGCTCTATACTACGTGGAAGTTTGTTTCTCATAGCTTGAGAATACAACTGAAGATTGCTGAAGTTATTTGCTTACACAAATGTTCATATTTATCTTCGCAGTACTGTTCAAGGTTTGTATCAGTAGATTCTTGCACCGAAGCTACGTACAGTACGTAGATTGCAGAACCAGCAAAACTTTCCAACAGAAAACCACTTGTTCAATATTGTATTTCTGTTGGGTGATTATCTAGGATTGTGGTTGATTGTACCGCAACACACACAGCAGTGTCTCAGTACTTTCTCCACTGTATACAGTACAGTACTGCACACAGAGCGGAGAGTATATACCAATCATCTCCCACTGCCCCCCTGGTCGTGTGTTTGTGAGAGAATGTAAAGTTAAGAACACTGTAGACGAGTTCCAAAGTGGAGCTTTTCACAGACTAGCCCCGAGCTGTTCTCCGCCCCTCATCCACTATGCAAGTCTTACTTTTCACTGTTGCGTCATTACACAATAACAATACAAGTTTTCCTATTGAAAGTCTCGCTGTTTGAGCCTTGTTATTCTGCATCTGTTGTTCGCTGGTGAGCGCGGTGCGATACTTCACTTTGTTTATCATTTACCGATCTGTTCAACACAAAACCTCGCAGTGCGGGCGGAAAAAAGGAGAGGCAGGGATTCGCAGTTTTTAAAACAACGTCGTTGTCAAACTCTCAACTTAAAATTATAAAATTCATATATCCCTTAAACGTTCTTGAAAGCCGATTTTCCACATTAATTTTATTCTTGAGAAATACTCCGTTAAAATTTGAGAATAAAGGTACTTTTAGATATTTATACTAAATATACATTTAACTAAAACAACGAAATCGGCATCCAGTGTTTTTTAAAGAATATATTGTACTTTCATTTAAGAACTTCAAACATAAAAACTACAGCGACACCGTTATGAAAGCTACAAATCCTTGTAAAAAGTGACTAAAATGCACGTGTATACAAAGTTGACGCTAGGTTTCGATGTTTCGTTGTTTCTAGCCACAGCCACTAGTTGCCTCTGATGCTGAAGTGCGTGAAGTGTGTGTGAGTTGCGGCTAGAGGACTGGAGCTCGTGCCCAGAGCTGTGGTCAGGACATGATGAGCTCACTGGCTTTCACATCGCTTCATCAGTCAACCAGTGAACCACTAACTCTTGTCATCTCACTTGACTAGACAATAGACACTCTTCACTGTTCAATCACCAAATCCATCACTGCGCGGTTGCTATACAGTGCACTTCACTGTATACTACCATAGAATAAGTATAACAGTATGCTCATTCTATGATACTACTTTGTCTCACGTGTCTCGCTCATGGTGTATTCACGAAGAATTGCGTATCTCCATAGAAGATCTATTCTCTGTCGATTCAGATACCCCAAGTAGGTTTTTATGTTATAAAAGCTGCATTTATAATCCGATTTCGATGAAATGTATAAACGTTCATCTAAATGTATGTTACAACATCAACGTGCGTAACTTTTGACCCAGGTGCTGGCGAAATAACTAGTTATACTGAATATAATAAGTATATCTTTACAAGAATTGTATATAAAGTAAAAAATAAATAAACTTAGCCCCCAGTTTCAAAGATGTACACGGTGGTTATAAATTGAACGGATTTTGGGATTGAGTGAGCGAATGGCGTGGACTCGACCGACTCCCAAATGTAGGAATTGTTTAGTTATAGGTAGCAA
This sequence comes from Matsumurasca onukii, assembly GCA_018831715.1. Taxonomy (NCBI): domain Eukaryota; kingdom Metazoa; phylum Arthropoda; class Insecta; order Hemiptera; family Cicadellidae; genus Matsumurasca; species Matsumurasca onukii. Next base: position 51,553,708 of record CM032059.1, on the reverse strand, counting down.
ATTTAAAACAGTTTAGTGACTACGTAACAAATTACAAACAAAATACTTGTTCCTATTTTTTACAAGAAGTGTAGCAAGGAAACTAAACTATTTCCACGCTTGCCATAGTTTCCACGCAACGTATGTTGTTATTGAAGTAACTAAATTTTACTTCACACCATGTTTTTTTCTGAACTTTGCTGCAGTAATGCTTCCAATAGCCTCTCGTACTCTTCTCATGAGTTCCTCAATGTCCTGATCTTTCTTTGTGGTCACTGTCCTTGACATAACCCTCCTAAAATGTTTAGAGAACGTTTAAAATAATGCCAATGCATTAGGAATTATTTTGTTTATGTCACGGACAGAGTGTTCACAAATAAAGTTCAAGACGATGAGGAAGAGAAGAGTTCGAGAGGTTATTGGAATTTGAAGCATAACTCCAGCAAAGCTCAGAAAACACGGCGTGCTGAGGTTGAATTTAGGCTACAAACGGTGCGAGCAGACCACGGAAAGTACGCGGAAATGGTTTAGTTTCCTCGCTACACTACCTGTTAAATGAATGTGAGCAACAATTCTTTTTATTTGATGGTAAAAAGTCTTTTAAATTTTTTACCTAATAAAACAAATTACTGTATTTGATTTCAAAGTGTGTCCCAACTATGTATAACCACCCTGTATATAAAGCCATTATCTCGGCGAGTACAACCTTTGACTCAGGAGGTATAGTGAAGCTCAAAAACGTTTTGTTCTCGACGTGTTGCTCAGTAGAAGTGACCAAGATAGCTTATGCACGGCAAAGAGATTTGTTGTGCACTTATTGCCGCGCCTGATTGTCAACTGATTTAGTTGTCAACTTTTGGTGTAAACGCAGCCGCAGCTTTATAAAAAATCCAATCCCCAAAACCGTTGGTAAAAAAGTCCAGTTAATGGCTGCAGTCGAGTTATAAATAGGCGGTTTTCACTAGGCGTTGCGAATGCAACACAAGGTGAACTGAGAGCGGCAAATGCCATCTGTGGCGCAGGAAATGGAATAAAAATAAAGCAGAGAGCGGCGGCGGCGGTGACGTCTGACATAATGTGAGGGAGGTTATCACCGGGTACAGATAATGCTACCACACTGGCTTTGTGCTCATCTACACCGTCCGTACAGTGTATGATATACAGTAGTTAAATAAATACATTGCAAATACATTACTTCAATTTTACAATAATTATACTACTGTACTTTAATTTTTACTTAAATAAATACTAAAAAGCAAAATGCATAGGTTTTGCAGTAAAATATAGTGCAAATATAGAACAATTGTATCGTAAATACACTACGTGGAACAGTACCCACCCCTACCACGCCTGCCACAAGGATGACAACTTACCTCTGCACCGTGCATTATGACTAGCCGGAATTCGATTGATTATTATGGAAGTCAAATTGCTAAATCAAATTAGAGGCTGTGAAATCTATTTATTTATTTTATTTGTGAAGTGTGATATTTTAAAATTTTGAGCCTAGATACCTAAATATTTTACCTGTTAAACAAGTAATGTATTTAATTTAAAATTGACGAGTGAGATAAATAAACTCGTACTTATAAAAAACTTGCATCTATTCGTGAATAAATTACTTATGACTTAAATTTGCAACATTTTCTTTTAAGATAAGAACACATAATGAAGATGTACCACAAATAACTCAATACACATTTTATATTTGGGTGAGGCCTTTCAGAAACAGAAACTTTCTATCGTCAGACCAGGATAGAAGATATTGTATTTGTGTTTTTACAAACATTTTCATAACTATTTTTCTTGCTTTGAGGTTTTTATCGAGAAAACTTTGTTTTCTCAAAATGCTTTATCCGCCTGTCTGTGCAACTTGTACAAAATTATGAACAGTTTTTTAATGAATTTTAATGTTTATTGCAAATGCCTACAGAAATGTTATTATAATTTTTAGAATTTTTCCTCTTGTTTTTACTGCAATAACCTTTAGATTACAAAACTTTCTCTAACGATTTCTGAATGGTGACACATATGTGGCAGAATAAATTTGGATAAACACAACCATTCACTCCTAAGTATACAAACCAATTTAATAATTGCATTGAAATTTTCCATTTCCCTGTTAGAACTAGTAGGCCTACCAATGTTTAGCGACTACCAAGCTCTCCGTTTGATTGATTTGTTGGACTACAAAACACTATTTTTGAAAGTAACAATGAGGATCTTTATTGAAATGCTTACTAAACTCTTAAAATATAAAACTTACTTGCTAACTAGATACAGTATCAAGAACATTATCAATAGAGTGTAAATCTAAAATTTAGTTTACAAATTTTAACATAATTGACATATTTTATGAATTTTACTCAGAATGGTTAACAAAATGTCAGGAACTTTATCTTAACGAATGTGAAGCCAGATACATGTCTTAATTAAAAACCAACGGAATCAACTTTTAAAGTAAAATCAATAAAAATATTATATACAAATAATTTCTAGACTTATAAAAGAAATTTAATACTATGCTGCTGTAGAAATACTTTGACTTTTTTAATGTTATCAAATGGATTATGTTTTAGATAAAACTGGAGGGTTGAATTTTTACAGTGAAATACAGCAAAAGTCTTCAGTCAGTTTAAAAATTAAAATATATTAACTACATTTCTTCATTTTGTGTTTCAGTATAAAAATATAACAAATTTAATCTGAATAAATGTACAGAAACCTGAAAGGATTTACTATGGCTTATAACTTATTGTATTTATAAACAATCCATCTGACCCCTGAACAAATCTGGGTATAAATGATCAAAAATAAATTATTGAAATTGGAAAACCAACTATATTGAAATTGTATAATGTAAAATAAATATACTATAGCCTACTGTACATGACATTAGATATTATTTGTACCATCATAGAATGTAGTCACTGTCATATTTGCATAAATTAGTCACTGGGCAAGAGAGGCAGTAGCACTAGGAACCGAAACTTTACTTGAACTTTCAGTAATGGTAGATGTTTTTGTTACTGTTATTTCCACACTACTGGAAGTACTCTGACTTTCCTTAACACTTATGATGTGATCTTTCTTATCCTCAATCGGAACTTGCAGTTTCTTTTTGTCAGTAGCCATCAATGAATGACTCGGAGATGCACTTCTGTCTCTCTGTTCAGACGAAACCCCACTCTCTTGTTCTTCAAGAAACCTGTCCATGTAGTCAGTGATGCCAGGGTGTAAAGCATACTTCTTCTTCTCAAGCCTAGCTTTGTTTGCAAAAATGTCATGTCTTTCGGTCTTTTTCCAAAGATAATAGAACTGAACCAACTCACCGACTGATCTCGTCGTCACTTTGTCTTGTTGGATTTGATGAAAGTCTTTGCCATACATACGCATCCCATTCTCAAAATTGCGACATTCCTCTTCGGACCACAAACTTGAAGTGTCCGGTGGTGGAACAGCATTCAATCGTCTTCTGCGCAATGCTTCGTCAACATTATAGCCACACTGCAGCAGAAGGTACAAGGCCTGCTCGTCATCCCTCGTGTGAGCACCGGCCGGTATTGCATGCACACCTTGAGCGTTGGTAAACACCGGCTCTTGTGCTTTCACCAAATATACTTCTATCTCATCGTCAGCCATTCTATCCGGATTCCACAACAGTTTATCATCATTTTCATACGGTAAAGCATCATCATATTTACACAGCCCTTCAGGAATGGTTGCCTGATATGAGCTACCTATCATTATTGTCTTTTTCAATTCCTCTTCTTCACCCCCATAGCCATAATCATCATCCTCTTCCTCACTCTGAGGACGGGAAAGTCTTAGACGTAGAGACCGAGATGAGGCCTCACCGGAAGGTCTTTGCAATCTCAACTTCACATCAGAGTCTTCCTCATCATCATCATCAGATCTTGAATCAAAGCCTATGTCTCTTTTATTTGACATATTGTTAATTTATATTTTAATACTGTGTATACTAGTGAAACTTAACACAATAAATATGTTGATTGTCCAAAGATTCTTCCTTTTCCACAGATCTCTGCTGTTGGACTTTCCTACCTGCTGAGGTCTTGACCGCAACTGGCCCTCATCTTTGATCAACTGCAACCAAAATAAGCTCTGCGTTACGCGGCCACTCTCTCAATTTATGCAAATATGATTTTTGTAATATTTTCAAACTAAATGTTACAAGTTACTGAGCCAACTTTGCTGGTCATAATAAAAGTAAAATAAGTCTATTATTGGTTTTAAAAAAGGAATACAGTAATGAGAAGATAAATATCATTAAATATAGCAACCCTCTTATAATTTTGTTGTACAGTTGTTGATGGTTTTAGGATCTCTTATGCTATCAGTTTCATTTTACTGTTAATAAATGTACTATTGATGACGATAGAGTGTTCATGATTTTTCAGGGTGTACAATTATGGCAGTTAAATAATTAGGATGTAATCTGACTCATCAACTAGCTGAAGAAATGGCATGTTTTGGATAGAAAATATGAAACCTAACATCAAACTTGTAAGACTTTTTCATTGCATAAAAGATTCCAAATGTTCCAAGTTCCAAGTTGCATTGTTAAACTTTAAATTTAAATTTTGTAAATTTTAATTAACATGTCCATAAATTCTGTTAAAGTGCTTGAAAGATTATTTTTTTTACATTTTACATTTTAAAGTTTACTTTTAAAGTTTTCACAAAGCTTTAAAAATGCTAAATTTTGACCATTTTCAAATATGTATATAATTATGAAAATAAAAAACAATTTAACAGCTTTCAAGGGTATTTATGGAATATATTTACCATTCATAAATGACCTTCCAACCTAAAATTGAATGTTTGAGATAAACCAAAACTGCATTAGGAATTTGGAAGCAATATATAGAGGTTATCCATAAAGCAAGATGTATAAACTCCAATAAATTCAAATTTCTAAGCCAGGAAAAAACAGCCAGGCACATTATTCCCTGACATTTCAAATTCATAGCATACAGTATCTTAAAGTAATGTATTATTTTCAAAACTTTTTCTAATAAAAGTTGGTTAAAGTATAAGAATTGTTTTTTTATTTAAGAGTACCCTACAAAACAACTATTTTTAACAATACATCTTCAGAAAGAACAAGGGCCTTACACATTATTTTAAATAATAAAGGGGACCAGAAGAATATTGTACTAGACAGATGTACCATAAGACAGTAATGTAGACTAATGTCAAGATTCATGTCACTTTTTCACTGCATTTGCCTTTCTGGGCACTTCATGTACATTTGGTCATTTTCCCTGGCTTTCTTGGTAGACCTACTTCACTCGCTGCATTTCCTTTTAACTTTGTATTCATGACTTGTTTCCATCAACATGCTTAACTTAGTAAAACTTACATTTAGCGTACCTATAAATTGTTTATATTTTAAGTTTTATCTCAAAACTTTCAAACATTTAACATAAGACAATTTATGCAATTTTGACTATGCCAGGCAATGCATTGTTTGAAAACTTAACCACAATTGTAGCCAGTTGGGTCCAAATATTTTATTCCTTAATCTCTGTAGCATTTGTCATGTAAAATGAGCTTTCAAAATTAAATATACATCCAAACAGCTAAGTTTGAGCATAGCTAAGTTTTTGAGCATTTGTTATGATGTTTAATCGCTCAATAAATTTATAAAACTGTTATTGTTATTACCTAATTCTATCAATATTGTTTTTTTTTAATACTCATTATCGCTTTTCCACATGTTGTCAAATCATTGTTGTTATTTATTATTGTCACACACTTTTATCACCTGTTAGTCATTTTCAAATTTCATCATTGTGTTAATATTATTCAAATACTTTATTTATATGTATTAACTTACTAGCATTATGTGCACTACTAGCACTACTTATTATCATAATATGTTATTAATATTTATCATCAGCACTCATCAACAAATCTTCTATTCTGTTTTTCATTAATTTTTTAGACCAACCATGTTAATAGCCTTCCAATGTTAAGGTCTTTCGCTGAGTCCAATCCTTAACTCTTTGAGGAATTTCTTATTGGTAATGATGTTCCGTTGGAAGAATAAATAAATAAATAAAATTGTTTGATATCTTGAGGTGTATAAGTTAATGATTTTACCAGGTAAATTACCATATAAGGCTTAGCACCTAATTTCTTACAAATCAGTTGAGCCACTTAGCCTTTAAAGCTCCATACATTTACAGTAGTCTATATCGCAACATCACAACACACATGTACACTCACCAGTGGCGTAACTACGGGGGAAAACTATGTACCCCCATTGGTTAGAAAAAACTAATAGTTTTATACATTTATAAGTAAGTTTATTAGTATTGATTTAGTTTTACAATAAATTTCTGATTATAAGCGAGTACAAAGGGGAGATGGACACAAGTAGTTTATTGATGATACCATTGCAGTCAACAAAAAATGGACAGAAATAAACTAGGTATTTGTATGTGATCTTGGCAGCACAATCAGCTGACGGAGTGAGACGAGAATTGGAGCAGGGTGTCCTAATGAGGGAGGAAGGTAATGAACAAGTTGCACGCAACTTCATGGTCTAATGTCGCTGGCTAAGCCCTAAATAGTAACCTGCCATAACATTGGCCACCAGATGCGCCACTACATAATACTCAGCATGTATGACCAAGATTGTGTGAGCGCCCGTACACCATCCGCTCTGCGTAGTCTAGTACATTAATGTATGGGGTTGTTTGTATTTAAGAAACTATATAAAAAAGGTTTTATGGGCAAAAAAGACACAGTCCAACTTACAGATGTTTTCAGTCTTACATGAAAAATTGATTCTGTTAATGTGACAAGTGCCAGAAATAGTCGGAAGAAAAAACTGTGTGCAATTGAAAACCTAAGGAACAACATCACTGTAAAAAAGGGGTGAAACGTTGAAAATACACCAAATTAATTTAAATTCTGTGTTTTAGAGCAACCAGAGTAGTTGTAATTTTCTGTGGCATCACCCCACAGAAAGAAGTCATGTGCCAATCGGAAAACCTGACAGCTTATCTCTTAGGGCTCATATCTAAGAGAGAACCATAATACCTAAAATTCTAATGGTCTTTCTTGAGTAGTCAAATAAGTCTTCGACCCGACCCTGAAGAAGAAGCTCAGATTTGTAGTTCATGTTAAAATATTGAAGAAAGGTGCTTATTTCATTGAAGACAACCAGCTCATTATAACAGTTTTATAATACCGACTGAGAACGTCACAGATTGATTTGACTGCCAGATTAATTTGTGTTAACAGTGCTAAAATTTTACCAGCCGATCTAAATTCGGTTGACACTAAGATCTATCTGACAACAGCTGGGAATTCCAATTATTCAATTTTGTTGAACCTCACAATCTTTTAGTCCAAAAGAAAAACATTAGACCAATAGATAATGTTGATTGATAGATAATAGCTTAAACTAGATTTTACAGCTGCAGTAACTTGCTTAGCCTTTACCAAACACTGGAATACTCTAGCACTTTTCGAATTAGGACTACTACAGCCTGCACGGATACTGTGCCCTGCACGATTAGGAATTAGAACTCAGTAGCTAAATGTTCATTAACTGTATGCTCTGTCCTACCTAATCTTCCTATTATTTCTTCTGCTTAAAGAACTTTGAACTCAATTTTTGAGCCAATTATAATGAAGCCAATTATAATTATAGCCAATTAGAATGAAGCACAGCATAAAATTGAATCCAGTTCTAGAAGAAATCCAACTGCATTAGATATTTACAAATCCTTTAAAGAGATAGACAAAATCTCAGCTTTCACCCAAGCCCCAATCTTAATCCCTATTAGCTAATACTGAATTTTGGATTTGATAGTTTTAAAATATTGGCCTAAATAAAATAGGCCTAAGATAATATTTAAAAAATAGGAAGATTATTTATTATTCTGAACCTGGGTTAGTAGGTCACCATTAAAGCGACCTGCATTGTCCCAAGTAGAAGCCGAATTCAGAAAATAATTAAATGAAAATACTATAAATACTTAAGTATAAGGAGGTAAATGGTAAAACACTTACTTTAAGCAATTATTTCACTTCCAACGCCACTTCAGTTCACCACAAAGTAAACAAACAACAGTCCGACAATTTGACACACACCCTTTGGGGTTTTCATCAATTTCCCTGCAGAGTGCAGAAACGGGCTAGCTCGGCTGTTCCTTCAATCTGCGTTCTCCCCTTTTGTTTAACAAGTATTAATGTTAGTTAGATTTGTGGAGGAAAATAAAATACAATATACCGATAAATACATTTTATGCTTGTTTGTTTTTTTCATGTATAGGTCTGAAAGCATATACAGCTTATTTTTAATTAAACAGTCTTGCTATAATATACAAGCAACCCTAGTAAACGCAATAATAACCTTTCCCTTTTTTACGTTGAAAAGGGCTTGCAAATTTTCATCAATAAGCTTGCTTGGAGTTTCCAACTAATAGTTCTGACAGTACGTCAATTAAACACTCTCAAATATACTTTTAATCATACCTCAAAATTAAATAAAATGTATAAATGACAGAGTTCATTTTTGCAGCCATTCATACTGTGTGGCTGGATAAATTATGTAAAACTGGCAGTTTCTGAAATTGTGTGTATCCATGCATTTATAATATTTTATCAAACTATAACTATTTAGAAAGTTTAAGTTAATTATAAACATTCAAAAGAACGCTTACATTATTGCAACAATCAAAATCATACCATTGAAACAGAACGTGAACAGAACCTACCCAAATGCCATTTACCTACCAGATGTTGCGGATTGCTGCCCCAGAACGTCAAGCCAACAAAGCCCCATAAAGAAGAAAGAATCCATGCAGCTGAACCGCGTTTCTTTGACCATGGAAACAATACGAAGTACACAAAATTACGTGTATTTATCGGTCCAACAATGGGAGACGCGGTTTGCGACATCGATGCGCATTAGAATAGCGGGCCGGCAGTCAGCTCAGTATCGCTATTAGTCCTCTATGTCTATGTCAAACTTCCCACACATTAATTCTGATCATGCTGTCTTTATTTATTAGAGACAAATAAAGTAAATAAATCAATAACTTTAATTGCAGTATACATTAAAAATGTGTTGTATAAAACAACATATATTTTTTTAAACAACAAATTGTAATGCCATCTGCTCACATGCACCATTGGCTTTAAATATACATACATTTAAAATCAATGTATGCACGCTGTATTGCCATTCATTCACACTTTTAAATTATTTAGTTATTTATTATTTAGTTCGCTTTTGTATAGTGCTCTTAGTGTCAAACTTAGCTATTGATATAGCAGTAAACTCTGACAGCTGACATTATAAATAAACTACTTTAGTCTTCAAATAGAATTAATGCTTGCAACTCAACTGGAGCAAATCTGATGCTGCTAGATTGAGCTAGGCTAAGCTAAGTTTTTGATGCCATATTTCCAGCTATGATAGCAACTAAATGTTCACTTCAAAGTAAAATGTGTGCAAGGTTGTCTGAAGTAGGTTTAATGTCTACACTTCCATAATATATGCAAATGGTTTCAATTCTAAGCAGACAAACTAATAGTTTGATTGTCGCTCACAGGCTCAAAACCATAAGCTACGTAAACATTTTCATGGGGATTAACTTACCGTACAAGTGGTCAAGGGTCCTCTTCTAGTAAATTGAAAATGTTCAAATGCACAGAACCCGGTGTCTACCAGTTCTTGAAATAATGGGTATACAACTATCTTCCTCATTTATGGGGGAAACTATTCTAGCAGGCCTTAAACAACCAAATGATGGTAGGTAGGTATTATTAATGATGTAAGTTGTACTTTTACATCATGTGTGTTGTAAAACGGTACAAATGACTCAATACGTTACAACTAGTTTCAAAAGGTATGGTGTGAAAGAGTTTGAGAAAAACTGAAGTTTTCTAGTTTTCCGACATGTAGAATGATTCAAAAGTCATACTTTTGTTTTTAAATTATACAACACACTCTACGTGGTTGGGGTTTGCACCTCCACAAACCTCTTTAGGTGATGATAAAATGTTCTGGCACTTTAAGTATTACTATTTAACGGAACCATGCCATGGTCATGACATTGAATGAAATATAAATTTTCATATTACAACATGTTGGTAGCAGCACGAATGTATTAATAGGTGGCTAGTTAAGATCTGGGGCGGGATTTTATCTTGGGAAAAAGGTTCATAAGTTTTTGTGCAAATGTTCCCTTTGTAAATATTTTGGCCATTTGTTAGCCAGCAAATTCACAGCAACGGAAGTTTCTTTTTTGAAGGGGGAGGGGTTCACAAAACAAGGGAGTTTTCACACCCGTAATTGTAAGTTGATGATACAATGTTCTGGCACTTTAAGTATTACAATTTAACACATTTGCTGCTAGTGACACGGAACCATGCCATGGTCATAACATTGAATCAAATATAAATTTTCATGTTACAACATGTTGGTAGCAGGACGGATGTATTAATAGGTGGCTAGTTAAGATCTGGGGCAAGATTTTAACGTAGGAAAAAAATTAATAATTTTTTGTACAAATGTTTCTTTTGTAAATATTTTTGCCATTTGTTAGCCAGCAAATTCACAGTAACGGAAGTTCCTTTTTGAAGGGAGAGGGGTTCACAAAAAGTTTTTCACTCCCGTAATTGTAAAAGTTAAAGCTGAGGTTGTGAGCCACGTACACCAGTGGTAATAGAGCATGTAAAGCTGTGGCCCAGGTTTCATTTATTTATTGAATCCCAACGGTTTACACCTTTTTTATACAGAAAGATTGATGTTTGCGATACAAGAATTGTTGACTTAAAACTAAGAAATACAGGTTTGAAGCAAGGCTTTGAGCTAAGCCAATTATTGTTACAATTAGCAAATTAGAGCAACATATTGCAGAAGAAAATTAAGATTTACTCAAAAAGGATAATTTATATACAGTACAATCTCACTAATCTGGCCCTATATCAAGATCAGAAGTGCCGGAAATGCCGGATTTGTGGAGATTCACTAAAAAAGACTCAATTTGCCAGGAAAAAATTTTTCGCATGTTGGAGGATGATTCACTACTCTTAAAGAATAATTCAATTTCGTTCTTATTCTTTCTTATGTCTGTGAATTTTTGATCAGGCAATGTTAACTTATCACCACTTTCTAATCTTTTTAAAGTAAATTTTTAAAATACTTTTTATTTATGTCAAAGTAACATGTTTAGGTTTTTGCGACATCTCACGGCCTGTACTGAACGGAAGCACCTATCAGCAATAAACAACGCACACTTTGGTCACACTATTTACAGACAAATAGAGACTTGAAAACTGGTTGCTAAATGACACTGTCACAGCCCCGGATTACTGGACGTGTTGGGAGTGGCGAACGGCTGGATTATAGAGACTGTACTGTGTTTCAAAATGAGAAAGGCCCTTTACATAATTTATATGAAACACTACCGGTTTCACGGGTTACTGATGTGTGTTTGTTGTTTATGACATATTACAAATATACTGTAAATTATTACTAAAGAAATTTGAAGAAAAAATGTTTGGACCGAACTGGGCCTTTCGAACCGGGTTTAAACCTGGGTCTATCGCAAATATACTGTAGGCTAAATGAATACTTACCCCCTCTTATCCTGTAGATCTAATTTATCCTAGTATCCTGGAGACATTTGGTTCAAGTACTAGGCTGAACAAATTAATGCCAGCTGTGGCAGATCCAAGTATGACTAAGTTACCAAAGGCCTTGAGGATACTTTCTAGCATTACCTGAATTACCTGAACCTTTGTCGTTGACTGGTATTACCAGATAGACTGTGTCAACACATTAACTACAAGGAGACGGCTGGTTTAGATGATTTTTGTTTTGTCAGCAGCAAAAAGCTCTGACACTGAGTAAAATGAGTGCAAAATTAGCCAGGCTTTAATTTTAGTTCTAAACGCCTTGCAGTCTAGATGTCGTTCCTCTCTCAGCAGTGTGTTGAAAATCCTTATACCAGCAATAGGAAAATTATCCTTGTTCCTGTTCAGCCTACAGTAAAGAACTTCTAGGTTGTCTCTCCTTTTTGTATTGTAGGCATGGGAAAACAATACACAGTTAATTGTGTGTAGCCGTGAACTACAGGGAATCCAGGGGTTTCACCCGATAGTTTTGAAAAACTAAGCGCGAAATGGTGCATCTTCAAACTCTATTAAATGCAGTTTAGAAATTTGAAAATGGTAAACCTTTATGATGTATTTACGAGGGCTGCTATTTATGTTTCTGGCTTTGGTATGACTGAGTGGTGCTAGACACCAACTGATGTTTCTAGTGAAAAATTCACATTTTTAAGCATGCTCAATAAAAAAAAACCTGATTTCGTTGTTTTAAGTGGTTTTGATATTAGGCTGAATTTGATGTTTGGTGAAAATAGAATTAACTTCGTGGAGATTTTCATGCAATAATGTTTCGTCACTTTTGGCGTGTACAATCGACAAGAGTGCACTTATGAACCTAATTTCTTATTTAGTGATGAAGCGCCTTCCTACAGCGGTTAAGAACTGGTTTAACAATTGATGGTGGTCGATGATCACTCCAGGGCGAACCCGTGAAATTAAGCCCAACATCGGTTGTTGTCCAGAAAACATCGAAACTGTGCATGAGCTGATGAAGCATGATTGTCATGTGAAATATCATGAGATTGAGGCATCTACGGGCATTATTATGACAAGTATCAATAAGATTTTGCATGCACATTTGCATGTGAAAAAGGTTTGTTCATGCTGGATACTGCATAACCTCGCAAATGGTGAAAAGGAAGCTTGTGTTGAATGATGCAAGAAAATATTGAGAAAATTCACACAAGGTGCATCAAAAACAGTTTATAATTTCTGCACAGATGATGAAGCATGGATATAATCATATTTTCCTGAAACAAAACAGCAATACACCATATTGGCCTTTCAAAACAAGCCAAATCCGACCAAAGTTGTTTTGCGGAAGAAGCACATAAATGCAAATGGTTGCCTGTTTCTTCGATTACCGGTCATGAGGTGTCTGAGGCATTAGAGCACCGTGAATGCGGTCAATTTGGAATGGTACACCACTATTTGTTTGCCAGACGTCTTTGAGAAACTTTGAGAAAAGTCAAAGAATAGACGCATCATCCTTCAACATGACAGTGCGAGCTGCCACAGACCAGCTGAAGCAATACAGTTTTTGACAGGGTAAAACATTGAATTTATGCCTCATCTTTCGCATTACAACCATAATTTGGCACCTAATGACTAATTTTCGTTCCCGAACATCAAGAAAACTGGCAACGGTTTCCTACACTTGTAAGAAGCAGTTGTTATGCTCAAAGCCCATGTTATGGAAGTACCTAGTTTGGAGTGGAAAAGTCCATTAAAAATTGGTTTCAACGCCTGCAAAAGTATATTTATCTTCAAGGAGAACATTAAAAAAGAATAAAATCGATTAGGTCCTTAAATTTTGTCGCTTTCAACCCTAGGCCAGAAACATAAATAGCAACCCTCGTATAACAATGGTGTAGAAAAAAGTAAACAAAAGCCAATAGACTGACACATTAAATGTATAGACTAACACTTGCAGCTCCCCGAGTGTTAATAAAATTTTAACAATGGTGTAGAAAATGTATATAGTAAAAATTGATAGTTTTGTTTGTTCCTATATGTAATTCAATCCTCATGCAAAAATAAAACACGGAGGAATGTTATTAATTGGAATAAAGCTATACAATAGGGTAAACATTTGTGCAAGGTTAAATTACTGTCCTAAATACTGTAATGTGACATTTAATTAAGGTTAGTTAAAGTTAAGTTTCTGTTATCAGACTACTTTGTCTTTTTAAATAATAAATTAATAATTAAAATTGCCTTTTATTTGAGAATTTCTCAATACAACAATCTATAATCTAACTATAATTACACTGAATACAATTTTATTGGAAAACTGACAACAAATAAACAAATAAAACAAGAAGCTTTACAGACCAGCAAACAATTAAGTTAGATGATTATTTTTAAACTGATTTTTTTAAATTTACTTTTAATGTACTGTTGACTAGCACATTTTAGGCACTCGGGAAGGTCATTGTACAACCTGGGGCCAAAGTAAGAGAAACTTCATCTAATCTGGCGTCAGTTTGATAAGAGGACACAATATCGAAATAACCTAGTGAGAACACAAATTAAACTGCCACATTTTGAACTCTTTGTAAAAAATAAGTCAGACTTGGACAAAGAACAGTAAGACAATGATGTTTATTGACAAACTAACAATACAATAATGATTCACATGTGCTAAAATAAAACAAATGTAAATATAGTCAAATCTGGTAACAGATTATAACATTGTCTCCTCCGCAGAAGTGAGAACAGCCACTTTGTGGGGGTCTCTTGAGTTCCTTTTAAAGTGTCCACATCCACAATTAGCACTTGACCGTCTTTTGATGGGTAGATAGCGGATATTAGACCAAGTGGCCATGTGTTCGAGGACCGTTTTCTTCAATAATAATGGCTAGGTCTCCAACTTGGTGGTTTTGAGGTTTGTGCCATTTGCATCTTGAGATAAGCCGGTAAATATTCGAACCCACCTCTTCCAAAAGCTGTCGAGTAAGGTTCTGCAGCGGGTTAGCTGGCGTTTACAAAGCACATTTTCATTGATATCTACTTTAAAGGCTTGAAGAAAATGGTTTGGTGTAATCGGTCAGGATCTTGAGGGTCAATGGAGACATGTGTCAGTGGTCTTGAGTTTATAATGAACTCAACTCTTACAAGGAGGGTTTGCAATTCCCGTCCTTTGGGTATTGACTTCTCATGGCTTTTTCAAAGCGGTTTTACAGATCTTATCAGGCGCTCCCAGCAGCCGCCCATATGTGGAGCTTTCGGAGATAAAATTCCATTTAATTCCATTCCTTGCCACTAATCATTGTATATGTGACTTGTTTAGTGACTGTACTGCTATTCAAGTTCCTTTTCCGTTGCCACAAAATTTGTGCCGTTATCAGAAAATATTTCTGATGGACAAGGTTTTCTGCTTATGAACCGTTGGATGGCCATGGCCAACTTTCTGTATTAAGCGTATGAGCCACTTCAAGATGTATTGCTCGTGTAGACAAACAGGTGAATATGACACCATACCGTTTTTCATGTCTATCCTACAGTTACTTCAATTGGACGGAAATGTCGATTCCGTAAAGAAGAAGGGATGTTCAACCGGGAGACTTCGTGAAACTGGTAGTGGTGCCATTTGTGGAGGGCTTGGTTTGGTCTTGTCGATTTTACACCTCATGCAACTGCTGCGTATTTTCTTGACTAATGTTGAAGATTTGAAATCCAGAATCTTTCTCTTGTCATATTCATGGCGGTATCGATTCCTTGATGAAAACACTTTTAGTGATACATCTTAACAATCAGTTTAAGCTGTGTGACTTTTCCGTCAAGGATATAGGGTTGTTTGGTTTCTTCTCTGGTCAGGTGAGTTGCAAGTTCTAGATGACATCTTAAGTAGTCGTTTCATCGAGACATGGTAGTAATGAAAATATTCTACTCGATTTCGGTAAAGGTTTTTTGTTTCTTAGTAAAGATTTTTCTTCTTTAAAACTTTTATCTTGAGATATTCCGATAATTATCTTCTCAGCTTCTTTAATTTCTTCTGTCTGAATTTCTGATATAGTTTTGTAATCTATAATTTGTAGATTTTTAACATGAAGTTTTTTCTTGGTCGTATTCTTAGCACGAGATCTCAATTTATTCAGGTATTTTAAAACCCATGTGATTACTCGAAGTAGTTTTTCCAACGAGGAGAATTTTTCTATGTTGACTAGTTGTTCTGATTCATCTTCGTGCAGTCCAACAAACTTAATTTTCTTCTCTTCATTATTTAGAACATTTAAATTAGCAGGTTGTTCTGGCCAGTAACTTTCTTCGTTCTAAGAATTTTGGCCCATTCACCCAAAACTCTTGTGACTGTAGTGTAAATGCCTTGCTACTTCTAGTAGCGATATCAGCCGGGTTCTGTTTTGAAGGCACCCATCTCCATTCTTCTGTTTTGTCAATTCTTGGACTTCACCAACACGGTTAGCTACAAACTGTTTGAATGTTCTTGGGTCAGATTTGATCCAGTGTAAAACAGTTACTGAATCTGACAAAAGACTCTTCTGGATATGATGATCTCCAAGTCATGTTCAATGCTCTTAGCCAGTCGGCAACCAAGGACTGCTGCTTGCAGCTCAAGTTAGATGGAATGGTGGTCGGTTTTAGTGGAGTCACCTTAGCTCGTGCAAAAATCAAGGCTGCCTTGTAAGAGTGTTCAAAGTTCTCTTGTCGTAAATAAGCAACTGCAGAGTAGGATTCTTCACTAGCATCAACAAAGCAATGGAGTTCAATTCCTTCTTTTTGAGATGACTCAAAGTAGCTTCTTGGTATCTTCAGGCATTGGATGTTTTTACCTCTTCTAACCAGTCTTGCCACTTTTTTGTCAGGTCAAAGGGCAAAACTTCATCCCATGTTAGCTTAGTTCTCCATATATCTTGAACTAACATTCTTCCCTTAATTGTGGTTGGCACAACCAGTCCCAAAAGAATCGAAAATGGACATTGCAGCCCTAGAACTTCCGTTCGTAGGGTAACAAGTTTCCATTTTTGCACCTTCTCAGAATTACGATAAAAAACAAAACTGTCAGTTTCAGCCTCCCACCACATTCCAAGGGCCGTTCAGTTGGCAAATCACTTTCCATATTTAACTTCTTTGTAGAATTAGCTTTCAATTCTTCGGTATGTCTTGTAAAACATTGGCGAATTAGACAGCCAGTTGCAGATCTGAAATCCAGCTGACTTGTGAATTTCTGTGATTTCGCACTCTCTTTCTAGCTTCTTCTTCTGAGTCAGTAGAATCCAGCAAATCATCCATGTATTCCTTTTTCAATATAGAATTACATGCTTCAGGGTAGACTGATGAAAACTGCTTTGCATTATGGTTTACAACATGAAGAGCAGTGCTTGGGGAACAAGTTGACCCAAATATCATCACTTTCATGATGTATGTGTCAGGTTTGTTGTATGGATTTTCTCTCCAAAGAAATCTCTGTGAATCTGTGTCTTCTTTCTTAATGAGCACCTGGTGGAACATTTCTTTTATGTCACCAGCTATTGCAAATTTTCCTTGACGAAATTTCATGAGTACTGAAGGCAGAGGATTCAAAAGATCAGGCCCACTAAGTAAGGCATCATTGAAGGACCGCGCCGTTGATTTTGCTGCTGCATCGAACACTAACCTTAGTTTGTTTGGTTATGTAAAAAATAAGTCAGACTTGGACAAAGAACAGTAAGACAATGATGTTTATTGACAAACTAACAATACAATAATGATTCACATGTGCTAAAATAAAACAAATGTAAATATAGTCAAATCTGGTAACAGATTATAACACTCTTTGTATTCAAATCACATCCTATTTTGAAATACTATTACCAAAGGTAGGGTAACAATAATGAAATATTGAAAGAACAAGTGACTGTATTTAAGAGTGAGGAATGTGTTTTTAACTCAATCGACAGTGATAGTCCTTCCCTATGATAACTCCTGATTAGATAGACAACCAGGTATAATGAAAATGTACTTAAACTTGCCACTATTTCAGGTAAAACATTGGATAAGTTATGTACAATGTATTTGGAAGCGAAATCACTGTACACAGAATCGCACCTCCTGAAAGTGACTCGTTGGACTTCAATGGGTAAGTGTATGATTTGCTGCAGAATTTTAAATACATAATTTAAATGTATTAAAATTCGCTTGCTTGAATTCCCTTTGGACAAATAAGAAATTCATGCCGTCAGCATATATCTCTGTTACTTATACAATTCAAGCATATCCACATTGAATTTGAACCCAAGGGACAACAACTGCTTTTGGCTAGATATGTTGAATCTAAATAGGAAACCTGTCAGCCACCAGGATTTTTCCCATTTACATTGCGATAGGTGAGATAGTCTTCGAAAGTTATTCATGGCAGGAGGATTACTCACTTTTGGCCGTCCCACCCTGCTCGCATGAACATGGTCAACAAATTTCCGTGTCCCCCTAGCTTGCCAGAAACTACTACAGGCCTACAGGATTGTAAAATCAGGCAAGCCGACCCTAGTTAAATACCAAGAATTCGCCACCCTTTTTGGATTGTTTATAAAGAACACCTCACATAGTAACCGCTCAGTCATGGGAGCTGACCAGCAAGGTGTGTTAACCTTTCAGGGGTGTCATTGGTTTCAAAACATGAAAGGTTACACATGGAGGTTTCCTTAGGTTATGAAATAAAAGACATACAATGTATATCTATATAGCTTGTACTCAGACTTGGGAGTAACGATTACAAAATTGTACTATTGTAAAATTGTACAAAACTAGTTACATTTTTAGCTTGGAATCGTAAAAATACTTACGATTTCAAAACAAGTATTTTAATATGAATTTCACTTTGATATATGTGCTATTAAGTGATTTTGTACAGTTATACAATATCTAAAATGTGTTATCTATGGACTGTGTCTGTCAAGTTATTAAAAAGCCAAGAAAACAAAAAGTGAGCATCATCATAACCCCTAAACGGCAATGTTTGAATGTAGTTGACTAGTCGGATGCTGTTTACACTTTAGCCGGCTGTCTGCATTGTAAATTTGGTACAATATAAAATATTAAATTCAATTTTTATTATTATAATCTATAAAGTAAGTAATTTACGTTGAATGTAGTTTGAGTTAGATGTGATCTTTTGTTTTGTTAGTTGTTTCAGTTTGAGTAGATGTGTACTCATTTCAGTCATTTGGTAGAATTAAGCTACCAGCTTAATGATAAATGGCTATCACTGACAGTTTGAATAAGTGTCAACCTTTTTCCGGCTTTTCCAAATTCCAAAACTGCAATAGACAATAACAACTTGACTAAATACGTTTAAGTTAACCTGCCTCTTACTGATTTTCACACAGTAATAGACTAATCATCTTCTGGAGACACTACAGCTATGCAGGATATATTGCTTCTGCAAAAGAGGGCAATAAGAACTATATCTAACGCTGGACACTTAGACCACTGCAGGCCAATCTTTAGAGAACTCAAAGTCCTGATAGTCACTAGCCTGAATTAAAATATACTTATTGCCCTCAAAGAAAACCTGGGAAGTTTTGGAAGAAGGGAGTTGTTCTAACTTAGGTTTTAACATTTAACTTTAAATAATAATTTTTGTCAGTTTCATCATACAACATTTGGATCTTCTCTCCGTCTATTAAGGTTTTGTATGTCATCATTTTGTTATATAGTATTTATCAAGATCACTGTTAATTTTGTACTTGAAACCAAAGCAAATACAGATAGTTTTATAATTTATAACACACTGATTAATATTGTATCTTTATTTTCTAATTGCTCCTTGTATATCAATCAATGTAATCTTTAATTAAAGTAAAAAAGCACAATAAAATATCTTTCTAAAAAACTTTGGATGGAAATATTATTATTTACTTCATGATGAAAGCCACCAGATTACTATAATCAATATATAGGTTTAGGTTACCTTGTTGATCTGTGTGTAATCTTAATGTAGTTATAAGCACTACAGCTGTTTGTGACCATCCTGGGCGCTTCTTCAAATGCAGGCGTGTAGTTATCACTCATAGAGTGCGTCAAGTTGATTAAATAAACAGATAAATAAATAACAGAATAAATGAACGCACACATTGAAGATACATTTAAAGCAGTTACAAAAACAAAAAAAGCGAAAAACACTGCTTGGCCAAGCAGTGTTTTCGTTTTGTAACTGTTTAAATGTATCTTCAATATGTCGATATCTATTATTCTTTTATTTATTTATCTGTTTATTAATCAACTTTAATTGATAACTACGTCTCGTACCTAACGACTAGGATGGCCCGTAGTCTTATAATACATACAAAAGATAGATCAACAAGTAACAAACCTATATATTATTATTTAATGTGATTGCAGAAGCCAGTTGTAACTGAGCCCGATGTAACTTGTAACTGACCAATTACATTCGGGTAACTGTAACTGTAATCAGTTACATTGGGTTTTCTGTAACTTGTAGCGGTAATCAGTTACATTTTATAAGGGTAACTGTAACTGTAATCTGTTACTGTATGAAAGTAACTTCCCAAAGTCTGCTTGTACTACAAATGTACAAAAAATAGCAATCATTAAGAATAAAATAAAAAGTACAAAGTAAAATAGTACTTTTGAGGTTTCCTTGTACAGTAGTTTTAATAAAGTGAAATAGTGATAGTGATAATTTATTTTAGTCTAATTAGATATCTTGCCATTATTGTTCATCTTGTAAAATGTTAGCTGGACTTGGAAAAATAAAAATATAATAAAGTGTATTATATAATGTCAAAAAGAAAAAACCGATGAAAATCTTACAAAAATTATAACTTGATCAGTCTTACATTGGTGTGTCATTCATTCATTATTTTTAGAATAAACAACCTGTATGGTAGTGTAATAAATACCAAATAATATAATTAACTACTATAAAATTAACAAAAACCAAACCACTACGGGCCAGTTCCCCCAAAATTTTGTTAAACTAGTTTATGTTAAACTAGTTTAATCTTAAACTCGGGTATACAATGATGTTCAGTTTCCCCAACTTACTATTCGGTTCGTTTAAAATAAACGCCGCGACTCGGTGGTTGGTTAACCTGAATGTTTGTTTTCGTTTGAGTCTTGGCGAATGCATACGTTTCACCTCAGGGACTTGGCGTTGCCATATTGCTTTGCGCGGCGCGACGGTGCCAAACTGTGCTGCACGGAGAAACAGCTAGCTAGCTGCTTGCCTACCTCAGTGTGCTGCTTGCCTAACGAACAAGTACAAAATTCAACAAACATCTGTGGAGTGTAGACGGAGACTAGTATAACGTAGTTTAGATATTTATTTATTAGATATTTGTATGCCAATTTCATACTGAATTATTTCCCATAACAAAGAAGGCACAGTCCGGCCGGGGGAAGGGCGGCCTGTCCCGGCGCCAAGGTATATGCGCCGCAGACAAAAAGGATTCCAATCGAACAACCTTAAAATCTGAACATCGCAAAATTCATTTAAAATTTAAAAATAAACTATTTAAAATGACTACCGGCGATTCAGTAATTTTTTGCGCTCAAAACCAGTATAAAAATAAAAATTAAAAAAAACAGAGCCATTGCGTGAATTATATACCTTGCCTTGATAACAATCTGTTTTTAAATTGAAAAAAATTTAAACTGCCCGAGAAAACTGGGCAATACTTTTCACCGCAGAGATGCTGCTACCTATCGGGCTAGATTCTTAACACTAGGCCGGTAGGTTTAGCCTTAAGCGGCGCCTACACTATGCTGTAGTTGGGCCGTAGGCACTGCCAATTTGCCAAAGCCAATATAATGTGGATGTGGCCTTTAGCATGTCCCGCTGAGCCATCGGTGTGCCAAGGAAAATCGCTCCAGTGTCGGTCTCCATCAAAGGAAGCCAATGAGAGCAGGTGGTGCGGATGTGCCAACTGTTGGCTCCACGCAGCACATGGGTTAACTCTTTTTCATGCAAAAAAGTTTTTAAAATCTGTACATCATAACAGTTTGCACCTTAAGTAGTAGTTGTGACCTTGAATTTTGTCCCATAAGAACTATGTAAAAACATGCATTTCCTTTGGATACCTCACACTTACCGTTTTCATCAGGTTTGCAAGAAATACACTTAGTTTAAAAGTATTTAAATGTGTTAATGACTCCGCTAAGTCGATTTACATTATCTTATTTATAAGACTGTGACATACATCTAAAAATTGAAGAAACTTTGTATTTCAATTTTTTTGCTTTTTAACTATTAAACTAAAAAGACTTCCAATAAAGTGGTTAGTGGAGTCACTGCAGGACATTGTTATCTTTCATACTAAATTTATTTCAAAAAGAACTTATTACAAAAACAAAATGTCCGACAGGTGCTGTGCACCCTTAAGAATTAATTCGTCTACATCATCCAGTAAAAAATTCTTGAAGTCATTATTTCTATATTTTGCCCTACTTTGAAGGCATGGAAACACCCAAAATCTTCTTTCGCAAGGCTTACGTAATTTTTTATTGTTTTCAATGACTATGAAAACATCCTCCTCGGCAGACATTTTGCGACTGAATGCCAACTCAGGTGTGGATGGAAGGCCAACAATCAGCTTTGCCCACTTTACCAACCGCGGCTTAGTGTGGACGCAGCTTTGCAGTAGGTCCACTATCAGTGATTTTTGTTTCACTTGCATTTTTTACTGCTGTGAATGTGGTATACAAAGGGCCGGATTTAAGAGCATGCCGCCTATAGGCTAAAGGTTGATTTGCCGCCTCCGCGGTGAGTTGTGTCTGTGACCTTGAATTTCGTTCCGTAAGAGCAATGTAAAAACATGCATTTTCTTGGAACACCTCACACCTACACTTTTCATAGGATTTTTATGAAATAATCTTTGTTTTAAAGACGTGCATTCAATGTTTCAATGGCTCAGCTGAGCCGAATGTCCATTTTCCCATTAAGTAATAAATTCATGCCATAAATTCAAAAATTGAATTTCTGTACTAAATGTTTTTTTTAAAATTTACTAGTACAATAATAAAATGTTTATAAACGTGGTCAGCAGACTCATTTTAGTACGTTGTTATTTTAAAAATTAAACCTATTTCAAAAATATTAAATTAAAATAGTAGGCGTGGAGTGTCTCAAGAAAATCCTTGGTTTTACATTAACATTACACATTAACATTCCCATGCATTTACATCCTTGAACCCCCAGTCAGTATTTGTCTGGTTAGTACCTGCTCAGATTACTTTATACTGGGGTACATAAAAAGAGTTGTTCACAAAATACTGGGCAGCTTTGTAGTTATCCAGATGTTGAACCGCTCCGTTCCCACCAGGAGGTTGATCAGATATCATTTTAGGGGATCGCGGCAGCAGGGACCGCGACTTCAGGAGAGGCTTGCCATAATCTTGGGAGCGGTCCCCAGTGTTGGCAAGGCTCTCCATGTCTGGGGGTTAGAGTCCCTAAGAGGTTGTCAGCGGGCTTGCTTGTCGCACCCTCTCATGATTGTCTGGTTAGCGAACCCAGACCCATTCCTCTCCTGAATCCAGACTTCCTTTCATTCGGTGGTAGCAATATGCCCAACAGGCAGGCAGGCGTGCATAAGGGTAACCAGTCCCTGACCACTTGATCCCCTCAATCTAACATCTATCTACATCCTTGAATCCTTGTCATTCCTTATGAAGAACCGTAAAATTGTTTCCCAAATCCATCTAACTCCTATGACCTAAGAACCGATCGAATTTACCAATACCCCATCATAAGACAGCTTTTTGAGGTCTCTGACTATCAAATAGTACACTTATACAATACTCTCCCAGCTTCTTTAAAACAAATTCAAAATTATCAAAAGTTTAGATCTGAATTAAAACAAATATTGATGGTAAATGGTTTTTACTGTGTGGAGGAATTTAAAAACTATTTAAAAATGATGTTACACTAGTTAACAATAATTTCAAGTTGTAACTGTTTATTGAAATGACGAGTGCTCATGTACTGTAAATATGTATTTATGGCATAATAAAGATTATTTGATTTGATTTACATTGTTCTTATGGGACAATAACAAAATGGCCGACAAGTACCGTGCATACTTAAAGATCCGCCTCAGCTGCGCTGCGACGCTTCAATGAAAGAATTTACGGAGGCCTGATTTTACTTTTCAATAGAGTTTTTTGTTCTCAAAATTATGCGTTTTAAGCGTGAAAAATAGAAATATAACACTGACATTAAGGGTCCATCTCATGCAGCTGCGCCGCGACGAGTCTCCAATAAATACGCCGACACTATAAAAGTTCAAAGTATTTACATTAGTATTGAAGTTAAAAAGCTCACCTGCGCGTTTAGAGCGTTTTTTCGAAACTATGGGATTAACTGTACAACATGGAGTACACTGCAGTGCAATGGTGTAAAAACCACTGAAACTTGGACGGTTTTAAAGTTTGTTTGTGAAACTATTGAACAACTTATGAGAAATCGGGCTCTATGCAAGTGTTGGAAAACTCCTCTAGATTCTAAATACAGCAATTTATGTTTATTAATGTTAAAATTATTTTTGAATGCTGAAACGGGACGCCGTAAACTTTTGCAGGTGGTTGATCAGTTAAAAGAAGGCCTGTTGTTTAGCCAGGTGTTACGTGCGCGGTGCTGTGTGTTCCTTGGACGGACGAGTTTAGCCTATATCTTAGATGACCACTGAGGCGGACCCTAAGGCTTATATTTGGCTGGCTTAAGTCGTTCATGGGTCACGGGCGTAGATATAGCGGCGGTCAGGGCCAAATCGGCCGCAAGGTACTTAGATACATGTTCCCGTAAGCTCTCGCAGCGGCGTTATGGCCGCACCCAAAAAGGGAAGGATAGGACTAAAGTAGCGAATATAGGTGAGATTGTAGCAGTATTTTATGTCTTATTCAAGTTATGAAAAAATTAAATACATTTTTAATGTACTGTATTTACTAGTTCCGGGACAGGCGCGCTTCCACCGTGAGAGTGTTGCCAAATCTGTGGGAGTGTGTTCAGTTTTCAAACTAATCTTGTACGGCATTAAAATAATAGGTGACTATGCGCTAAGAATTACTACTATGTCATGTATTTGAAAGTAGATTAAAAAGTCACAATGAAAATGAAATTTTATTTTAAAAGATTTTTTTATAAGTTTAAAAAATGTCCTACTTGCCGCCCTGAAAATTTGCCGCTCTAGGCTGCAGCCTTTTCAGCCTATTTAGAAATACGGCCCTGGGTATACATACGCGATTAGATCGGCCAATTTTAAGTTGGGCCTAGGGTCCAGTCCCAAAGTGGCCGAACTTACAAGAGTCTTCTGTATTAGTTTTTGTTTTGCTCAATTGTTCATACCTTAATCCCTGTACATAAGTATCTTTTTTCTGTTTTAGATTGGATGTACTCCTTAGAAGTAAGAACTGTGATGAATCAAGCATGATATCTCAAAATTTGTTTGAGCCTGAGGTTGAAATCACAGTGAAAGAGGTATAGTATATTGCCTAGAATATAATTTTTTGCATGTAGTAATTCATTTTGTACGGCTATTTGTACTGTTTTACATAAAACAAATCCGTAGTTCATTAACTTGCTTATATTTTATGTAAACTACCTATGATACTATGTTCTCATTTCATATACTTTCCTCTCATTGTCCTTGACAATAGATTTTGAAATAACATTTTATTTTAAAGTAAAATATTTACAGTAAAACTTTTTAACATCTTAAATGCCACAAGCGTTGTTTGACATTCTGATGTCACTATAAACACAGATAAAACAGATTTTTATCTATTTTCCTTCTCATTAAACATTTTTACACCACCAAAGCAGTTACCATCACAATACAGTCAGAGGAATGTTATCACCAGCTCAGTAAATTTTATGTCATAAGACCACATTTTTATATGACAGTGTCCAAATCATATGCGCTGTTGTGATACACTTGAAAATGCCATTTAATTATTAGTTTAAATCCCTTGGCGTAACTGTTCAGTTATTTGATTGTATTCCTTTTTAAGTCTTTTGGCAAGAGGAAGAAAAAAATAACCTACAAAATTAAAAAAACTTCTCATTACTGAATCGGCATAAAAAGATTTTACCCATAAAGCCCTGAGGTTTCTGCCTCTCGGCAGTGCCACATTTACCAGTCTGTGGAGTGCTGAAGTTAACCAAGCAGGTTTAACCAAAACCCTCCGATACAGTGTAGCATTTAACTAAATTAACAAAAAGTTCAACTTGCATATAACATTTTTGCTTTCTGTTGAGCTATTTTGTGACTAGACAACAGTTTTGACTACAGCAGGGAAATGTGACCTAATCAGTCTAGTTGATATAATGAAGAGTGGGTCTCTGCCTCGAATTGATTTGTGCCATTGTTAAATACAGTACAAACTAGATAGTACAACCCCCCATATAGTTGGATACCTCCTTTGATGACGTGCTATAAGAAAGATTAAAACATTTAGTACCTGTTTTAATGATACATGCCTGCTATATTATGCAGTAAAGTCGGGGTTTCTTACTTTGTACCACTTTACTCATTGAATAAAAAGTATTTAGTGTTAATTCAAGACCTCTCTGTGATAATTTACCGCATAGTTTGGCTTATTAATAGTTCAACATCCCTTTAACACCCCTTTAGCCCACAGATAGGTCAAATTTCTACTGTATCATGAGTCATAAAACCCTTGGTGTATCCTTTTTAATTTTTTTACCCACTAAGTTTTAATGCTTAAGTGTAAGAACACACAGAGAGCGACGCGATGCGATGCGACGTGATGTGACGCGACGCGATTGCAAGCGATTGGCGTTACACACAGAGACCGATGCCAGGCTGACGGATCATTGCAAAAATGGTGCTGTCAAAGCTAGGACTGAAATTTGCTCTCTGTGAAAATAGTTATTTGAAGTGGAAAGTTTTGGAGGGAAAACAAAGGGATCAGTGGGTTAACGGTTTGTGAACAAAGAGATGTTTGGTGAATATCATCACCTGTTTCCAGTGTTGAGGAGGAATGAGTTGAGGTTTTTCAGTACACAAGGATGTCGATGGCAACATTTGGTTACATTTTTAGCAAAATTCACCATGCCATAGAGAAACAAACAACAAACTGGACTCTTGTGGTCACTCCTCCAAATCGGATCTCTCGTGTACACTTCTTTAATGAGCAGCTCCACATCAATCGCTGTTAATCGCCGAAGAAAACAAACCAGTTTGTTCTTGAGGTATCGTACGCTGTCGTGGCCGCGGTCGCGTCAAGACGCGCATTGCTGCACGCTGCCCACTGCATTTACTTGGTTTTGATTTTGATTTTTGCATCGCGTCGCGTCGCTCTCTGTGTGTTCTTACACTAAGTCTTTTTCATTTCAATTTAGATATATTTTTACATGTTATTGACTAATTAATTCAAGTTGGAAAACAAATTGAATAGCTCCGTCGAACAACGTTGCAAGCAACAAAACTCAAAATTTTCAGGACAAAAGAAAAAATATTTTTTAATGCTATATTTGCTTCAAGATTGTTTTTTTTATTTGTACTTTTAGTTTACCATTATTAGTTTTACATACACAAAATATTTGTGATATCTCAATATTAAACCGAGTTATTTCACTATTTAACGAACTTTTTGCATAAACAACAGTTTTATGCAACAAAAGTTTATGCGACGGCGCTTGCAACGTTGTTCATTTTATAGGACGTAAAACTCTGTGCCAAAGTGAAGGTTTATAGAGACAATTTCTTACTGAATACAACATTATTTTATTGAAAAAGGTTAATTAACAAGTATTTTACTTCAACGTTCATATTTTCAAGAGCTGGATCTTATTAAATCATTTAGAAATTTCAATTTTTTTTCAGTTTGTTTTTTAAATTTTGACGTTTATGTTTTTACTTCTATTCAGCTTGGATGTTTTGTTAAACTCAACGTACTCCCCCGGAATGTATCTGCTCATTCCCATGAGGTCCTTTTTTTAGCTGCTGCAATAGCCAGTATGTAGGCTATTGTCGTACAACGGAGGAAAGTTTTGAACTCGCACAGGGGCACGTCGTCTGTCGTTAATTTTACCCATGCGTTTAGTCAAGAAGTGTATTTTCCACGGTTGCAGGACGCTATGCGATGTCATTCCCCTCAATGTCCCTGGTTCGTTCTTTGTTACTTGATACCATACATGTTTAGTGATGCTGAAGGTGCCTCTGTCAAAAGATTCCAATATAGTGTCTAAGTTTTTGAAGTCGGTTGCAACGTTGTTCTTCTTACCTCTTTGGGTGCAGGTTTTCCTGGTACAGGCCGCTTCCTTTTTGGAATATAAGGTTGTCCAGCATCCCTGGCCTTCTTGCGAGACTTATCCCTTTAGCTAGACACATTAACTTTTCTTTTTCTACCACTATTCAACCTTTTCTCGTCGCCGGGCGACAGGCAGACTCCCGGCATGGTCGACATGTTGGCGGTTGCAACGTTGTTCTGGTTGCGCCGGCCAGATACCAGCTGATTCAACAGGCTGTCAGTGCTGCCAAACTTCATATTTTACAACAAGAAATATACCTCGTGGTAGAGAATGTCGCAGTGGTAGAGAAACTCGGCAGTTGGTGTTTTAGTCGAAGATAGAAGCATTGTTTCTGAAAGGCCTCACCCAGCAAATAAATAAATGACTGGGACTGTATGGTCCTGTAATCCAGCTTCATGGAGGTCAGGTTTTGAGGATGATATAGGTCTAAAGCGGCTCAGATAGTCTCAGTGATCATCTGATGATACCCGCATCAACTTCCACCATCGCTAGACATATCAGACCATCACCTGCGTGGTTCGAAGTCACGCCGTTGGTCCTTGTATTTCCATTGGTCATTGGGCTATTAATTAATGACCCATTCTAAGGAAAAGTCGGCCTTAGTTTGTAACAAGACTACACCTCATAACTCATTACTACCACTCATCACACTCAACCTTCACCACATATTTGCCTTAAAATACCCTCATGAGAGTGGTCGCATCTCAAATAAATAAATAAATAAATAAATAAATATATCTCTTTATTTGTCATTAGAACTTTACAATCATTGACAATTGTCATGCTTAAGGCTACTTACTTTAATAGGTTGGACATCAGAATTCCCCATTATAACTACACAAACTAAAATTAAGACATTAACTGATTTATATTATAATAGTTGAAAAGAAGATAACAGTTAACATTCCAATAAATTTAACACATTTTAATCTAATTAGTTTTTTTACTTCAAAAAATTCTACAATATTGTAGAATGGATTTTGAAGTAGCCAGATAAAATTCTAATCGAAAACTGTTTATTAGAATAAGTGTATAATAAATGTTCTATTGAGTTAAAGATTTTAAAGCTATCACCATATGACTATTTGTTGTCTTACTTAATCTGTGGAATTTAATGTAAGTATTGTTTTTTCCTCTTGTATGATAGCTGTGAATTTCATGGGTTTTGAAAAATTTGTTTCCCAACTTGAATTAATTATAGATTCCAACAAGAAGCTGTCTCCTGATGTTATTGACTTATTATTTAGTTGTTGTTTTATCCCAAAATGTCTTCAGGATTGGACACCTGATAACAACCCTCAAAATGAAGCTCTTGCTCAGCTCATGGCCACAAGAGAACTGTTGGCTTACACTGGCCTGGTGTCCCCTACTGCTACACTTGGTATGTGTTTAGCTACTTACAACATAATTTAGATATGAATAGTCAAGATAATTACTTCTACTTAGAATTGTCTGCAGCTCTGTAACATGGAAATTTTCTGTTTTCAGTAAACTAGTTTACAATTGGGTTCATGTATTCATGTAAACAGAGAGTAACAAATACTTTGCTGAACTCACCACTGTTTAAAATGTCCGTAGTTTTAAGATGTTAAACAGTTGTCCTAAACGCATTATGTTAGAAGCTCATTTCTTTGATCTTGGTTTTTGGTAAATTTTATTATCTTGTGCTCAAAATTAGAAGATTAGTTTAAATTTATAGTTGTATTTTTGTTCAAACAATGAATGGTTCTTAATTTTATAGTATGCATTCATGCGTTGTCTCTTTGTCTTCCAAAAAAAATTTAACCTTGTACAGATCTGGCTGAGCCAGTTCCAGGGGACTAAGATGCTGTGAGATATTGTAAATATTGGCCTTCGGTTTCAGACATGTTGAATCCGTCCCAGTTGCTGGAGAATCTGACTGCAGATGGGAAGTGCATCGTGAGGAGGACCAGAGGCCCTCGAGCTATGCGCTACTACAAGGACGAGAACGGTGTCAAGTTCTACATGTGCGAGTACTGTGACTACAAGTGTCGCAGCCCCGGCAACTTGGCAAAGCATGTCCGTCGACATACCGGTCAGATTATAGTAGTATTTTTCATCACTTGTATGCGAAAGTGTGCAGAGTACGTGGCAGTAACATGATATTTGTGGCAGGCACAAAGTGCGGAAAAGCTATTGGTGAATAATTGCAGTTTTTACATACTCTTTATATAAATGTCTGAAAGCGATACCATCAACAAACCACAAAAGAAAAGCCACCAGCCAAAACACTTTAAGGTGGCTGGATACAAAGCTCTATATTAATATTTCAATAATCTCACAGTGGCTACTGCTTTGCAACAAAAATCTGTCGAGACAGAAAAAAATTATGAAAACAGCCGAACCATAGCCACAAGTGTTTCTGTGAATCCTAGCAAATGTCCTATAATGAAAGTAACTTACACCAGAAACGTCCTTTTGAAGGGGTGTTTCCTCAGAAAAAATAGGGTTTTATGATATAAAAAATGTATTTAAGATCCAATTTTAATTAAACTTGGCATAACACATTCATACCAGAAATCAACATCTGCTCAGCCAGAGTAAGATGGCAGCAACAAAATTTTCTTATACATTACAGCTGAAAAACGTGATGCATGAATGTTTGGAAATTATACAAGTTCTATTTTTTTTCACGTACTCTCATTGTGAAAACAGAGCCGATGTCCAGCCACAAACAGCTACCTTGAATCCTAGCGAATTTCATGTTAATCAGTAACTTAATTGCCAAGAAACTTAACGTGTAGCCAAGTACAGAAATACTTAATAAATGTATAAAAAATAATATGAATAAAACAAGCAAAAAATAAATAATATAACAAGAAAAAAAAATAAATTAGCTAAAACAATAAATAAGCCAATTAAAAAAATAATAAAAAAGTAGTAAAATAACAACATAAAAACTTCCACGAACAATTTTCTAATGGTGGCCCAATTATTTTGTCTTCCTGCACACTTCCTTAATAATTTCAACTTCAAAAAATTCTTCCAAGCTTAGAAGTGAAGCCAGTAATAATTTATTTTTTAACAATTGTATATCTTTATCATTTTCTATAAATACAAGGGGATAATTTAAACAAAAAGGTTATTTTTTGGTAGGGCTATAAAAATATTGTTTTCTACAGCCATCTTGGTCTGGTTGAGTGTATTTTGTTGTTTTTTGGTGCTCACGTTAGGTACAGTACAATAAACTTGTTTATCAAGTGTTATGGAAATCAGATCACAAATTCAGTTTTATAGCATAAAAATTCCTTTTTTGGAGAAAAACCTCTAAAGTTTTGCTTACGATGGATTACTCGCTGGTTAACAAACTTTGGCTAGAGATCTGTAAAAGGAACATTTGTACCTAGTTTCATGAAAATTTGACAAAAATGTGACCTGTAGAGTGGTTACACATATTTATGTATGAAGTTTTTCCGATTTTACTCAGGAGCTGGAAGGCTCAAAACTGCAAACAGTTTTGTTCTACGATGTTTCTTTCTATGTGGCGATAGAAATGAATAAGTCTATTTCTTTGGAAATTTACTAATAGTGTCCAGTCTGCAAACAAGCTCAATCTGCAATTTAAATGTTTCACACAAAGAATATCAGTTTGGCAGTTTTTTTTATTAATGTGTTGAAGCCAATGCCAGCTTATGTGTCCAATTTTTAAGTCAGAGAGTGACAACATAAGAGGAAGTTGCATTTACCTATGAGATTGAGATAGGGAGAGCTACTTAATTAGGCAACTTAGTACGGTGGTTTGTGAACGTTAGCCAAATTTGATTTAAAAATTCCTGAGGCATTTAAAACTTGCCTCAATTACATCCTAGTTATTTAAAAAAAACAATGAAATATTTTTGCAAGTATAATGATGATTGTCAAACATTTATCCACACAATAAAATATTTATTTATATAGGTTTGTACTTTGTGGTTAACAGGTGAAAAGCCGTACATGTGTCCGTACTGTGACTACAAAGCCGCAGACCGAGGCAGTATCAAGAGCCATGTGCGTAGACACACAGGCGAGCGTTCAAGTGCACATACTGCAACTACAGCAGCCCTTACACTAGCACTCTGCGGGCTCACATGAGGAAACATACTGGCGAGAAGCCGTACTTCTGCACCAAGTGTGAATACAGGTAGTGTATTGCAGACAGTAAACTGGTGCCATTTCTCAGCTTATAGATATTATTATCCTGTCTTTTCTATTAAAGGAACAAAATTGATAATAAATGAAAGCCTAGTAGGAAGCAGTTCAAATGTCCAGATAAATTTACAGTAGACTTCCATAAGTTCAATCTCCTTTAAGTCCGGCCGGCTCTCTGAGCATGAGTCACGCACTTGCAAGCAGGCAGCAAGTCTTAACTTGTATATTGTATTCTTTGTTTAGTTCACCAGTTGGCGTCGTGTATTTATACTGTGCAGTCATGTGGCACTCATCCTTATAGTAGGCACTTACAGGAGTCTACTGTAGTTTAAATAGGCTTACTTGACACTTAATGTTCTTTCTGCCTCAGACTTAAGTGGTCCATTATCACGGGGGCTACGCTACTTTCACAGCCTTGCTTTGGCCTTCGGCCTTAGACTTAAAAAAGTGTTGGCAAAAAAAAGCAGAGAACGCATCAAGTGATCGCTCATGTTTGTGATAAATCAAGAGTTGAAACTTTCGAACTACAGTAGAATCTCGATTATCCGAGTCTTGTTCAACCGAGCCTCCGGGTTAACCGAGCTATTAGTTAGATAAAAAAAATCATGCTATTAATTTACGAGTTATACATTTTGAAAATACCTCTCATTGCTTTACGTGCACAAGTGATTGCAATGCTATCTGACAGCTACTAAATCGACTAAATCAAGCTACATATACACGACTCATGCTATACGCACTTGCCACCTGCATCTAGCAAGTATTGTCTCTCTATCGCTGGCTGCTACGTCGAGCCAACATCACTCATAAGTTTGTGTAAAACTCTTGTTGTTCGGTTTTGTCAGTCTGATGTTTGGTACTGTGTTGCTTGGTTGTTTGTATACTCCAGGTGCACATGTGCTTTTGACCTACCTTTACTGTTGTCACTTTTCCTTATAGTAGCACTCAAGTAGGTCCCAATTACCTTGGATAAACGAGATTCTACTGTATGCTATCGTTGCGTTAACTGCGCGGTAACAGATGGCATGGATGATGATCGGAACTAGTCGATAGTCAAAGAAATTATTGCATCCAATACTAGTCTATTTGCCCAATGAGGCAATATTAAGACGCACTACGCTCACTCGGCATTTATAAAGCACGAATCACGGTTTATTTTACTGGTATTGATGAGATTCTATACCCGCTTGTGTCCGCTTGACTTTTGAGTACCGCTTTCGGATTGAAAAATCTCAAATTAATTAAAACCTGCACCTAAAAATATCAAGCGAACCATCGGTTCCAGGAACCGATGTTTTGCCGTGTCGGTGATCGGTTCCACCGGTTCTTACCGGAACTGACCCATCCCTAGTTTTTTTGTTATAGCTCTTAATCTTACAAAAATATAAAAATGTGTTTAATACAAAAATGTGCTTAGTACAAAAGATATTCATATTATAATTATCTTTACAATGATATGCAACATGATATAACTTACTACCTATTTAATGATTTAACCTTATACTTGATAAAATCAACTCAATGTTTAAATAGATTTTGAGGTTAGAAATGTTTCCGAAACATGGTTGTATGACATATTGTTGAAAAGCTCGTCTAATTCTGAGAAAGAATACGAAAAGGCATATTTTTAATCGAATTGATCGGTATAGTTTGTTGCCAGTACCGAGCAACAGCCTGCCTTTGTACAAAAAGACATTAGTCATCATACTATAGTGTAATTTTTATAATAACTTATCCGTGGCAAAGCCTAGATACACAGCTAGTTTTTTCCTAATTAAAAAATGGCAGTTTTGACCAAAGTTCGGTGAAAATTGGTGCATTAGTTTTATTGTAATAATGACTTAAGCAAAAAACACATCCACACAGACGGACAACAAAGCGCCAGGGACCCCTGTTTATGGTAATATGTTATTTTTTTGGTCCAAGGAACATGTCTACAAAGTATTTACAGAGAGTTTACTGAGATCCTGTATAAACAATTATCTTTTGAAGTTCTTTACAAGGCATAATGTGTATTCAGTGTTGTAAAAAAACAATCAGAATTTCATCCTTTAATATATTGTTTAGGTGTTCTCAAAAAGGAGACTTGGGGATACATATGCTCAAACACTCAGGCCACAAACCCTACCCTTGTACAATCTGCAAGCAGAGATTCACTGTGAGCAGTGCTTTGGTGAACCACATGCGTACGCACACGCACGAGAAGCCGTTCAAGTGCATAATCTGTGGGGACACGTTCTCACAGTCCGGCAATCTCAAGAGTCATCTGTTCAGCCACAGTGGAGACAAGATGTTTAACTGTGAACACTGCAGCTACGGCACTAACCGCAAGAAACTGCTGATCAAGCATGTGGCCAAGCATGACTCAGGCCTCCTGCCCTCGCCCGGCCGCAAGCAAGAGCACAAGGCACCGGAACAGACGGAGTGAAACAACCGCAGGCGCAGACTGTCCAACTCAGGCATTATCTAAAGTACAACTAATTTTAATACCAAACTCAATAAACATGTAATGTTAGGTTTTAGCAGTCCTTAGTAGTTCAGTAAACAACCGTTTAAGAAGTCCTTTAAACTTGTGGACATTTTGAGTTATATTTTTGTGCAAGTTTGAAAATCAGGATTGATAAAATTAGTCTATTTCATGTAAATCAAGTATCTTTAAAAAGCAACACAGTAAAATACGAGAAAATAGTTTAATCCTTTAAAACATCTGTTGATGAATGAGTAGGCTAGATACTTAGCACATTTATAAGACATCTTATATCAACTCTAGCAGTTGATTAGGAATTTAAGTAATGACTTCCACTTCAGGTTTTGAAATACCTTATCGTACATTTTAGCAGTTAAAAATATTAGGGATAATGCAAGAAAAGAAAGTATGTCAACATAATTTATTAGAGTATTCTCTCAAAAATAATGTTTGAACAAAACTATTTTCTGACAATTATTATAACTTGTAGTCAGTGATTGTTGTGCAATATGTCTAGTAATCAATACCAAAGTGAATGTTAGGTGTAACTGTCTATATAGTTGTATTAATCAGTGTCTATTTTATATTATTTTATGTTAGAAACACTAATTTAATTAGTGTCGTTATATATGTTGTTTTGTTGTGATAGTGATTTATAATTATTTTATTATTTGTAAAAATATACAGTTTTATATCAATGATTTATTATTGTTTCCTATTCCAAGATAAATATCACCTACTAGGGTAAGCCCCCCAAGAACCATCTTCAACAGGCTCGATTCATACGGTCGACTGTGCTCACGGCTAACTTGCAGATCTACATGGGCGAACTATTCTCGGCGAGAATGTGGCGACAGATCTCTCTGTTCCCCCTACTACCATTATCCACTATACATTTAACATTTACTAAACATTTGTTAACCAGTTTACAATTTTTATTGTTGGTATAACCATAGATAAACTTTAGATCTTAATTTAGCATAACCCCCCGGCAATCGGGAGACCCGGGTTCAAGTCCCAGTTCGGTCCAAACATTTTTGTCTTCAAATTTCTTTAGTAATAAATTAGCTTTTAAGCGTTTATACAAATTAAGATCTATATAAGTCATTTAACATAGTATTTAAATTATGTTTGTAATATTTCCAGCTTGTTGATTTAGGGCCGTTTTTTCAATTCGGCCTTAACCGGTGGTTAAAATTAGGACAAGGAGCCAACCAATAGAAAAGCTGGGTTTTTATTAGGTTAAGTTTGACTTTGTCTGTTTTGATTTTGAATTTTGGTGTTACAGGTTGTATTTAGCTATATTAGCATAATGTGTACATGTTAAATTCAATAAAAATGGTAAAACTATACCTTTATTGCATGAAAGATCTTCAAATAATTCATTTAAATACTTAGAACGTTACGTGAAAATGTAAACATTGGGACTGTAAACAACTTAACCGGCGGTTAGTTAACCAGCTGCTAACCGGCCAATTGAAAAACCGGCCCTTAAAGTCTTTATTTGACAGTCACATGTTTCGGATAAACATTCAGATTTAAGTACTTCTCAAAATTTGAAGGCAGAAATAGTTAGGCCGGATGGTGTAGTGGTTAAGCATAACCGCCCGCCAAGCGAGAAACCCGGGTCCAAGTCTCAATTCGGTCCAAACATTTCCGTCTTCAAATTTCCATGGATAAACTTTGTATTTTATCTATTGTATAACTAAACACAACAAGTCATTAAAGAGAAAAATACAATGGTAGAGTTAAGACGTAAATATGTTGTTGTTGCATATTTTTTATTGTTTTATTAAGCCTTACAAAAACATTGTTTTGTCAATGCAAAAATAATTTAAAATATTTAATACCGGTACATAATATAATTTACAATATAAAAAAGCCTACCCATTGGAAAAACTACTGTCTTGTATGAAAAACTTATAAAATAATTTACTTAAATTTATTTTCTAAGTGCCACGAGTAGTGACAGATAACTATTAATTAATTTAAGGCCCAGCAATAAATTGTTCAACGCTATAGAACAAATTTAAAAGTAAATAACGTTTTAATTTAGTCTTAAAAATACTAAAGCTTTCAACATTTTTTAGCTTTGTTGGAAGCTTATTGTACGGTTTAACTCCTGCCTGAGACGGTAATTTGGAATAAACATCAGATCTATGATGGTTAGTTCGAAATGTGTTTGCCAATCTTGTCTCATGGGAATGAATTTCGTGTCCTTGGATTAAACGACATTTTGAAAGACAGTAAACTATCGTTTCAAATGTATATAGATGGCAGGGTCATAATGTTTAGTTTTTGAAACGCGTCCTTACAAGAATCTCTGGTGCCAAGTCAACACATGATTCTTATAGCGATTTTTGAAGAATAAATATTTGCATGGTTTTAGTTTTGGAACAGTTCTCTCAAAAACATATGCTATACTACATGTAAAGATGTATCAAGCCAAAGTAAGCAGTTATTAAAATTTCTAGGGTACAATACTGGGATAAATTTCTTAAAAGGTATTTACTAGATCCCATTTTTTTGCTTACAAAATCAGTATGGGAATGCCATGTTAGTTGGCTGTCAAGATTCAGGCCTACAAACTTAACACTTTTAACCTCTTCAATCACATTGTTTTTTAAAAGAACCAACGGTGTTTTCCTTTCTATTTGATCTACCAATGTCGAAAGTATTAAAGTTTGTTTTACACAAATTAGTTCTTAAATTGAGGGATTCAAAATATTGCAAGCAAACATTTGCCGATATACAGAGTGTTCTGAAAAAAGGTGCCCCTAAGTCAGGGCATGATACCTCACATCAAAAGAAGAAAAAAAGTTCTAATTAACATAGGTCCGAAAATGCTTAGTTACCAAGTTATACAGGGTGAAAGATTTTGTCTGAATTTCAGTTCCTCTGCTGAAACAAACCCTACGGGCATTTGTTGGCTGTTAATTAAGATGTACAATTTAGCGTACTTTATGTAAAATGAACAAAAATTGACTAAAACCATTTCCAGACCTGTAGCTACATTAATTTTTTGATATGTGACGATCTTGAAACTTGGTCGAAAAACAAGTTCCTTTAAGGTTTGAAACAGATTTACTATGTTTAATGTTCAATAAACACAATATATTTTTACAGAACTTGTAGAAAATTTAATTTTGAAGAGAAAGATGTAAAATAAGTCTATAATAGACAAAGCATGAAAAATAGATAAAATCTGTTAAGCTCTCTACAAATGTAATATTGAAATTAAATTTTTTAAAGGTTGCGCTTGTCTATTATAGACTTATTTTACATCTTTCTCTTTGAAATTAAATTTTCTACAAGTTCTGTAAAAAGTATTTTGTGTTTATTGA
Organism: Matsumurasca onukii; assembly: GCA_018831715.1. Lineage (NCBI taxonomy): Eukaryota > Metazoa > Arthropoda > Insecta > Hemiptera > Cicadellidae > Matsumurasca > Matsumurasca onukii. The sequence continues at coordinate 51,515,874 of CM032059.1, read as the reverse complement.
ACATTTGACATAGTAAATCTGCTTCAAACCTTAAAAGAACTTGTTTTTCGACCAAGTTTCGTATTTTGTCACATATCTTAAAATTACTGTAGCTACAGGTCTGGGAACGGTTTTAGTCAATTTTTCAGTTCATTTTACCTAAAGTACGCTAAATTGTACATCTTAATTAACAGCCAACAAATACCGTGAGGGCTTCGCTACAGTGGAACTGAAATTCAGACAAAATATTTCACCCTGTATAACTTGGTAACTAAGCATTTTCGGACCTATGTTAATCAGAACTTTTTTTCTTCTTTTGATGTGAGGAATCATACCCTGACTTATAGGCACCTTTTTTCAGAACACCCAGCACCCTGTATATGTTTGTTCCTCTAAAGATTGAGCTGTTGATGCCGATTGAATCAACGTTATATCATCAGCATGTTGAACAATTATTTTAATTCCGTTGATCGAACTTAGTTTGTTTACATATATTAGAAATATAGAACTGGCCCTAACACGATCCTTGAACGCCACATTGTACTTTTATAGGATCAGAGAGAGAATCCTCCATTTGTACTTGTTGATACCTATTATTTAAATAGGAACCAAGCCAGGAAAGAAGCAACCCTCTAACCCCATTTTCTATTAAAATTTTTATAAGTTTAGAATACGCAGTCAAAATCTTTAGACAAATCTAAGAAAACTCCTAAAGTTTTGTGTTTTTCTTCTAATGTTTCCGATACTTTTTCTACCAGTTTATTGATCGCGTCGATTGAAGATCTATTTTCCCTGAATCCAAATTGGTTAATATGTTAAAGGATAATATGTTAAAGTTTGAAATAAAGGAATTAAGTTTAGCCAAATAAGCTTTTTCAAACACTTTACTAAAGACAGGGAGCAGTGAAATAAGACGATAATTTGTCATTTCAAAACTGCTTCCTTTTTTATAAATGGGAACAACTTTAGATGGTTTTAATCTATCAGGGAATATACCGTTACTAAAGGAAATATTAATTAACTTTGTTAGTGGCTGAATCAAGTATGGGTAAGATTGTTTTATTATCCATGATGAAATCCCATATATATGCTATATCAGTAGATCTCTTGGGAGGTAATTTTTTGATGATTTTTAAGACCTCAAGTTTACTTACTATAAGGGATAAAAACATGGATGCTGGATTATAACTAGATGTTAACCCAGAGTGATAGGTAGAGATCTTTTTAGTACCACCATTGGCTACATTAGAAAAAAAACGTATTAAATAAGTTAGATATCTCTTTATGGTCCGTAACAACTGAATCACAACCTATGTAAGGCTTTATTTCATATCTCGCACCAACACACTTTTTCTGTTTCTCATTGACTATTTCCCATGTAGTTTTTGTTACCGTATACTATTAGAATGTTTTATTTTATGATTAATATTCAATGCCTTTGCTATCCTAATAACCTTCCCGTAAATTCGCTTATAGTTTTGGAAGAAGTCTCTAAAATCAATAACTTGGGATGTTAAGTATATTTTTGAATAATATTTCAAATTTTTCTAGAAGTCAAAATACCTTTAGTCATCCATCCTAAAATCTGTCTTTTGTTTTTTTCAATACTGGTCTTAAAGGGACATGTTCTGGCCAGATGACTAATGACTAATAAATGAATCATGAAAATGTGTGTACATTTCATTAGCATCTACAATGCGATCTAAAAATGATCAATCTTCAGATTGTAAACGCGCGTTTAGTGTAACTAAATTTTGTGGCTTAGTGATGCGTTTGGTAGGATGTTTAGGAGGATCTGTTTCCTAAGTTCCTAAGTTGTTCAAACAACTTATTTCTAAATACTGTGCATAATGATCTGAGATGGCTGCGTCAATAATTTGTACCTTTAAGGGGAAATTTATATTAGAAATCACATTATCAATCGCGGTTGCAGAAAATGCAGTTACCCTTGTAGGAGAATTGATTTTCCACTCTAAATTGAAAGAAAATAATAAATCGCAAAATATTTTAACATGAATGTTGTTAGTATTCAAAACATCAATGTTGAAATCCCCCAATATAACAAACTGTATGTATTTACTCAAAAGCATATTAAGGATCGATTCTAATTGTTCAAAAAAGATTTTTATGTCATCACTTGGTAATCTATATAAGACGATTACGAGTATAAAAAATTTTCATCCTTTTTTTTAGATAGACATGACAGTTTGGCCGCTGAAAGTTCAAAATGTTTTTCTTTGTTGAGATTAAGAGATATTTGTTCACATTTGATATCAGTGGCAGCAAATATTGCTACTCCTCTGAATTTGCAAGTCTCTCTGCCATAGATTGTTATCAAGTTATAGTTATTTGAAGTAATTGCTAGAAATGTTATCATAACCGTGTTCGGTTAAAACAAAAACATTTGGACTAAACTCTATGAAAACTAGTTCAAAGTATAAAAAAGAATAGAGTAGAATATTTCTATTTCTCTAAATTGAGATAATGGCTGTACATACAGAATAGTCACGTTATTCTTATAATTATTTTAACAATCATCCCTAGCTCTCTACGCAGATGACACAGCCCTGATATAGCAGTTGAAAACCTACAAAATGATACATACAAATTATACGATTGATTCACTCAACGGAAAATTGCATTAAGTCCTTTAAAGTGTCAAGCAAAAGTGTTTACACTCAGAAGATATTTGCCACCATGTAATCTTAGAGTTTAAAACAACCTTATACCTTGGAAAGAAGTAGACCTGTGAAATATGTATAGTACTACTAGACACAAAACTTACCTTGAAGCAATTACATATAAATTTAAAACTTTCTCAAGCTTACAGCCATCTTGGACAAAATTAATGTATCCCTTAATCAATCAAAAATCTACACTGCAAATGAAATCTTCTTTATTTATTTAAAAAAGTATTTTTAGGCCATTGATAACAAATGATTGTCCTTTGTGAGAACTTTCTCTAACAAATTCAAAATTTAATAAACTACAAATTTTCTAAAACAAATTTCTGAAAATGATTACAAATTCACTATGGTTTGTAAGAAATGATCAAATACACAAGGAACTTGGCCTACGAGGGCTGTTTGATAAGTACCCGTAATAAATACTCTGTGGTACCCATGTTTACATACAATTTTAGCCGTAAATTCTTTTTCATATTGTCAGCTGTTAAAGCAACTATGTAAACAACAGCTGGCTAAATTTTAAGCAAAAAAATTATTTGTTTATGTTTTGGCAGCCATTTTAAGAAATCAACTCCGGAACCTTTGCTAAGATGGATAAAGAACCATATTGATCTGTGATTAGACTTTTGTGTTTAGATAGGGAGCAATTTGAGGAAATTCGACAAATTATGAGGTAAATAATCCTTATACACCTCCATAAGTTTTGTTGGATTACCTCAAATTTTTCCCGTCCAAACACACAAAAGTCTAATCACAGATCGAATCGAGGTTCTTTTTCCATGTTAGCAAAGGTTCCGGAGTTTATTTCTTAAAACAGCTGTCAAAACACACAAAACGTTTTTCGGCTCAAAATTTAGCCAGCTGTGGTTTACATAGTTGCTCTCAACAGCTGACAATATGAAAAAGAATTTACGGCTAAAATTGTATGTAAACACGGGTACTTATCAAACAGCCCACTACCAATTTGCAGAATTTATATCTAAATTAACATCAAAATTTATGAAATCAATAAATGCATGCCCAGGAGCCGTCCATTTTAACATTGGAAAACCATATTTTCAAAAGCGATTTATAGTCACGCTTAAATATATTTGCCTTTTACAGGATCTTTGAACATTTATTTGTTGTCACTATCCCCAAAACTCTGTAAATAAATGTATAATATATTGTGATATATAAAAAAGTTAACCCCAATGGGTCTAATAATTAATTGAGGACACCTCTCTTTAAGTTTTCCAAATGGACTATTTGTTACTATTTTGTATTAATACATAAAAACTGCCGTTCGACTTTTTAAGAAAATACAACTTTAAAAATGCTATACTATTAATGCTTTACTACGTTGTATATATTGTTAAACCTTCTGTGTGTAGTTTAAAAAGCTGATCCAGAATATAACTTGTGAATAAAATATACATCGAAAAATATTATTTTATATCTATTAAACAAAAACTTTTCAAACCACTCAGTCCGTTTTGCCGCACTCTGTATTACATGATGAGTTAGGGTGATGGGGTTTGACCTAGCGTTACATACGTTATTTCCTACATCGAATGGGTACAACGAATTTCAACTTAAGATTGTTTAATACATTTAATTATTTTAGACCCAATGTTTTTCTTTGCTTTGAGCTTCGATTGTAAGAGCCACTGAGTAATCTTGTTCTGCTTCGAGAATTCAGCTTACTCTGTGGGTGGGACCAGATGATGACACTGACAGCATGATTATAATATGATTATTTACGAATGGATATTTAGCCTTTTAGGTTAGGTTTACTGTGGTATTGCCTGTATGTGTAGATTTGGCTTATTCTTAATTATGTCTATTACTAGACCGATTTAAAATATTTTACTGTTGTTATGTCATCAATATTTTGTCCAGCTTGTGCTAACGCTCTTGCAGTCGAGGAACATCTTGGTCACTTAAGATTAAAATGTCGCACATGTCCTTATGGTTTCAATATCACCCAAAGAATCAGCAATCGTACTTATCCTAAATTAAAAGTAAGTACACTGCATTTTTTTTAGAAGAGATTGATTGGCCGGAGGGTGGGGGCAGAACATAATTTACACGTTCGCCATCAAAAATATGCAATCCTGCGTCCGTGGCTCAGTGGGTAGAGTCTTGTAAAGCGCAATTCGATTCCCGTTATGTTCCGACTCCCGGCGCAAGCACAAGGGTTTGGACCGCTTTCCTTAAAAGTGTTTTGTGATCCCACAAAACCCTAGGTTAAATAACACAGTAAAAATGCCATTGGCGTAGGCAGTAAAAAAAAAATCTGTGCTCAATGATTCAAAATTTGATGAAAATATATTCTTAAATATTCTACGTAATACCTAATGAATTTTCGTAGGAAATAGACCTATTCATTTCACTTTTGAGATACCACTGACAGAATTTAACTCTTGGATCAAAGTCAGCGCTCCTGAGGATTTAATGGAATTTCAATTTGAAAAATCAAACATAAGTGTCAGTCATGTCACTGAGGGTGCTGTGGCTGGATTAGTTAAACATGTGTCATGGAACGATAAGTGGGGCACGGTCGTAGGCTAGTGCTAAAATTGGTAAAACACAACGAGTTAGAGGGTACCATTTCATGCTGGTTCACAAAGCCATTCTGAAATTGATTTATATCTAGTGTAAAAGAAGCTAGTTGCTTTTATTTCTAGTAGTAAAACTGCCTGCTATTTTTCCAAAATTAGTTTTAGCAAACTTACTTTTTAAGAAAGTAGTAAGTTATTAGTTACAGTATGTTACTTTTTTAAATTAGTTTATTGAACACTGGGTTTTGGTAAGTATTTATTTTCCTGTCTAATGAAGTTGTTTGGTTTTAGGAAATCGATGATGTACTAGGTGGCTCTGCTGCATGGGAGAACGTTGACTCAACTGACGAGCGCTGTCCTGTATGTTGGCATCCGAGAGCGTACTTTCTGCAGATACAAACCAGGTCAGCTGATGAGCCGATGACAACATTCTACAAGTGTTGCAGCCCTAGCTGTGGACATAGGTGGCGAGACTAACATGCTGAACTGTGCATTCAGACGTTTACGTGCTTGTGCGGCTCATACTCTACCTGGCAAGATGTCCGCTGACAATGTAGTGTATCTTAGTGGTAGTGGTAACGAGGCGGTTGACTTGGCTGTGAAGTGTTTAAAGAACGGAGAAGTAATAGCGGTTCCGACGGACACTGTGTACGGATTAGCAGTCGATGCATCCAATTCCTCTGCAATCGCTGCCTTGTACAAGATCAAAGGCCGTGATAGTAATAAGCCCTTAGCTATCTGTGTGAAAAGTGTCAATGATATTAATGCGTGGGGAGATACAACTGATCTACCCAAAGGGCTTTTGAATGATCTACTCCCGGGCCCTGTTACTGTGTTGTTAAATAGAAAGAATATCCTGAATCCAGATTTAAACCCTGGTGTAACCAAAGTTGGAATCAGAGTCCCTGGAATCACAACCTATCCATTAATACACCAAGTGACATCAGTCTTACCGTATCCGTTAGCTCTGACTAGTGCAAATCTTAGTAATGAACCAAACAGTATAAAAGTTGAAGAGTTCCAAGTGTTGTGGCCCAAGTTAGGGGCAGTTTTTGACAATGGCTTTGGAAAGTTAGAAGAGAACAGTCAATCCAGGGAGGGATCTACGATCATAGATTTAAGTAAACCAGGTAATTTCAAAATAACAAGATCTGGAGTAGCTTATACCCAAACTGTGATGATCCTTAAAAAGTATGGTCTAGAACCTCTTGCTTAGTGTTATCAAATAAGAGAATCAACTCTTGAATTCCTGGTTTATTTATTTGCCTAAAACACCTAATTTTAAGTTACTTCACCTTTAAGGTTGTAAAATGTAAAAAGATTTAAACTAGGTTTACTTGGGAGTGTCCATCAAAAGTTAGCATGGCATAACTAAAGTTAATGGTAAGTTACTAGCAATCTTTTGCGTAAAAGGAAATTACGGTATACTCGTACTTTTAACGCCATAAGTTAATTTTAACATTATTATCACGGAGCAGGTGATTCTTGCTTGAATGTTCTGGTTTCCGTTAAGAATCAGTTGTTCTGTAATTTCCATGTGAAAAATAACCTATTTATTGTTTAATGTACGTCCAATAACCTGCACACTATTCAATATATAAAATATGGACTAAAATGCGTTATTAAATACATTTTTAGTTTTGGCATATAAAAATATTTATATATCTTTATTCAAAGTTAAAAAAACTTGAAAACTATAGTAAACTCACCTGAAACACCGCATAATAATCTTAACAATCTGTGTCCAAGTGAACAATTAGTCTTGCAAACTATGTCAATGATATAAGCTGTATAGTTACTAGCTGTGAGTTAAATATTCAACCAATTAGCAAGCTGTTTTAGATTTGTTTTTATTGGGAGTCACGTTGAATCGCTGTTAAGTAAACTGTACAGGATGTGCAAGGGCAGATCATAGTTTAGCAAAGGGGTTTTGGAATTATATCCTCTCTATAGGCCTTCGTAACAAAGTGGAAACAGAGAGGTAAATTTTCTATGATTTCCCACTGAAAGTGTTGCATCACTACAATCATTAAATTTAAACTTTTACTTTGCTGTTGGCAGTTTGAATATACATATTAAAAGTTTGATGTTCTTTTAGTTTTAGTTTTTAGTTCTAATCTTCTTTTAGTTTCATCCCCAAGGATATAACTTGCACATGCTCAAATTTGGTTTATTCACAGCTTCGCCAAGATAGAAATGTGCCTCTTCGCTCCTAAACAACAAGGCCGCGGGAAAAATAAGTGCATGGGGTGTACAAACTCCAATTATTCTTGACCCATTGTTGTTTTGCAAAGATGAAACTGCAAATTCAGTTCTAGAATCATCACCAAAGTATGATCTGTAATTCTAAATGCAACATAAAACTTATTCTGCCTTTGCAAGCAGTTTTAGCTGTGTGCTTGCTTTTAGGTTTTCATAACCGTTCGACCAACAATCTTATTGTGTTTACGCTAAGAATGAGGTTGTTGCGCAGAATAAAAACTGTCATTGTAAAACGTTATTCGCTTCAGCATTCCATTTTCTTTGACTTTATTTTTTAAATTTGCTTGAACAGCAAAGTTTAAAAATTTCTTTGTCTAAACCTTGATAGTGACGTTAACAGTGTGTGATAAAACTCATATACCTACCATACGCAGATCATCACGCCTCCGCCTTCTTCACCAGAGCCTGAGTTCTAACGAGTCAGTTTGTTCTACAGCACCCTGTACATTAATGAAAGTTTTTATTTATTTGTCTAAAACGAACATGAGCTAAAGTAAACTACTTTATTAGTAAATAAAAAAATATTTTCTTAGGTGTTACTGACCCTGGCCCCCTTATGCCTTTGCAACTTTTGAAAGGAAAGCCTCTCTGACTCCCAGCTTCACTGTTCATAAGAATGCAAATAGTTTCTCTGTTGACTTTCTATTATTAATAATAAATATCAGTTCTAACCAAGAAGGTTGTTAAGAGCATTTATTCTACAAAAAACAGCAATTCGTGTAATTTGCAACCTAATCTCAAGGGCTAAATACAAAGAACACTTCAAAAATTTGAAAATATTTACATTGCCTTCACTTTATATATTTGAAACAATTTCATAATGTGTTGGCAAATGTGATTTAGTCCAGGGTTATAATGTTCACTGTCACAATACAAAATCAAATGTATTGTACAGACAAAAGCCACATATTGAAAATATTCAAAAAATTACCAATACAAGCAGGCATACAATTTTTTAATAAACTTCCACAAGAAATAAAAGACCTTTTGCCAGATCCAGCTTTATTCAAAAAGAAATTAAGAAAACATTTATTGCAACTGGCTCCTTGCTCAGTAGGAGAATTTATGGAACATAATTATATAAAGGTATGGTTGTATTTTGATATTTTATCATCAATTAGTTTAAAGTTTGGATTCACTTGCAAGGGATACTATATATAGATTAATAATATGTAAAAAGAAAAACATCGAGTACCCTGTAAAGTTTAATGGTCACGACGGCGTTTCGGTCTAGCCCATCATCCGGTGAGTGGTACAATACAAATATCATTTAATTTAAGTATATATAAATTAAATACTTTTATTGGGGGTTTGTTGATTTATTTTTCTTAGTTCCAATAATGTAAAGGGATAGTTATTATACAGCTTGTTTATATGTTACATATTATTCTTACCAGTGGCTTCATTAATTTGTCACTGTTTGTTATTCACCAATCCATTCCATACTAATAAATCATATTCATTTCATTTAATACTAGTCAGCACGATTTACATAATTGTTTTCTGGCTTTGAAATAAAATAAAATAAAGTTATGTTCATCAACTGTAAAATGAAATAATTATGTTAAGAGAAACCAATTGATTCTGAAAATTAATTGTCTGATCTCTACCATTTAAATACCCAGTTTTTATCCTAATTCCTTTTATTTAATTTAACTAGGAAGAGCTTTATAAAGTTAAGGTACCTATCTTACCTAAACAAGTATCTAGATAAGACACAATAATGGTCAACCAAAATATAATTTGAATATACTTGTTAAGCATTTAAGAAACAGCAAAATGTTTAAACCTTGCTTCTTAAATATTTTAATACATTAATTTTTCACTTCCTCTTGTCAACCAAGAAATAATTAAGTTTTAAATTTCCCACCACCAAAATTATTTATGAGTACTCTGGTTTGTAAGTGCCAAAAAGGAAACGGCGGCGTTACAGCATTGACAGACCATTGTCAGCAGTAGTGTTGGGTGCCAGGGGTTATAGCCTCCAGCGCTGCCAGGGTCACTGTCCGTGTGCACAGAATAAGATAGTCTGCTCCCCCATACTTGGTTCAGGAAGTCACTCATGCAGCATTCAGTTTTGTAAATTATTATTGTCTAGACTTGTTGCATGACACTGACCTATGATACCAAGTAAATGACAATAAATGTATGTTATGTTAAGTATGCATGCAGGTAGCTGTTACAAACTCTCTACCAGAAGGTGGTAAAAAAGTATTAGTCAACCTAAATATTTTTTGGAATATGATTGAAAAAAAATGTTTACTTACGTTTTGGAGTTTTTTTTGTTTTCTAGGGCTGCAAAACTTTGAAGTACTACAAATGCTTATTTTAGCATTAATCATTGCATAATTACAGAAAGAAGTTACTTACTAATTTCGGATATTATTAACAAAACAAGTAACTACTTCTTGCATAGCTTTTGCCTACCGCTAGACTTGTTTCAAGATTTACCAGGACCTATGCCCTATGGGTATATTAGGTCCTGAGATTTACAATGCTAACTGCCTAGTATACATTAATAATAATAATGTATAATAATGGTAATAATATAAGTATTAATTATATTAAGGGAAACGTATAAAAACAGTTTTATACACTAATATCAACATGACAAGGTCAGTTATTTTCCCAAAAAGTAAAATAACAGTAAAAAAGATGTGTGTATAAATATAACCTAAAATATATTTAGGCTAATTCCAATGTTTGCCATCTTCCCACAATTATGAAATTCGCAACTGAATATGGTACAATTTGAATATCAGTGCCTTGAAATGTTTAACAAACTACCTTTTCAGGCAGGGAAAAATATATAACAAACTCCCAATATATATTAAATGAACTAACAACTTTATTTTATTTAGAAAACACTTTTCAAACAAACCTGGTAAACTATCCATTTTACTCTTTAGGCGAATGTATGAACAATTATATTTAGTATACATTTTATGTTAAATTGAAAAGTTGTTAGACTTTGTCTTACCAGTGGTGGTAGTCAACATACATTGTGTTGTTAAATAACTATAAATAAATTAAAACATTCATTTATTAGGTACAGTATTATTAGGTTTTGCTGATCATTACAAAACTAATTCAAGTAGTTTTCGAGCTTTGTAAATAGTATTATTTGCTGTATGTAGTTCACGTTCAGCAAAACTTAAATACATAAATTCTATACTGTACATTCATTACATACGGGGTATTTGCTACAAAAGCCATTTTAGGACTATAATAAACTTTCTTGAAGGGGGTCGTGAACCATTTCCTCCTCTTGGCTACTTCTTGACTGGGACTCGTGGCGTGGTCCTGTAATCCAGCTTCATGGAGGTCAGGTTTTGAGGATGATATAGGTCTAAAGCGGCTCAGATAGTCTCAGTGACCATCTGATGATCAGGTCTACCCACATCAACTCCCACCATCGTTTAGACTTTAGACATATCAGACCATCATCTGCGTTGTTTGGAAGTCACGTTAAGCCGTTGGTCCTTGTATTTCCATTGGTCATTGGGCTATTAATTAATGAGCTATTCTAAGGAAGAGTCGGCCTTAGTTTGTAACAAGACTACACCTCATATCTCATTACTACCACTAATCACACTCATCCTTCACCACATATTTGCCTTAAAATACCCTCATGAGAGTGGTCGGCATCCCAAATAGTGATTTAGTGACTAACTCCCTAATCTAAGGAGATTCTTGCTTAGTTCACAACACGCGCAGCTAATCAGTGAGGAATGAGCAAGGCGGATCTACCGGCTAGCAGTGGTACAGCTCCCGCGGTTGCATCAAGACGCACAAGTCCGGCCCCTCTGACTCAAGAGGAAGTGGTCATCACAACATTATCTGCTGGTTTATAGAAAATAGCAGCAATTATCTGTGAGCAACCGCAAACAAAAGCTCGTCTACGCCAACCGCTGTAAACATTTTGGTTGATCGCTAGAAAGACATAGCGAAGGTCAAAAATACCAATGCATAAATGATTTAAACAGACTCATCTCAATTGACTTATTCTAAATGTTCCCGCAGGACTCAGGTTAATGATGCAATACATTTCCACTAACTAACTATACTCGTATATCTGGAGACTTGTATGAGCGTGCGCGTGGCGCAAGTTGCATGATTAGCTTGTTTTGTTATGTCTGAGTCGTGCAATTCGTGTGTTGAAGAATCTTAGCATTCATAACAGATGTCACGAGTCCCTGCAGGCTGCAAGAGGATGCAGGAGAACCCTGTAGAACCCGGGAATTGCACGATATGCGCAACATGGAACAATTGAGCCGAACACATTACAGACTCTTGTAGGAATTGTTGTTGTAAAGAATTAAATGTATAAAATTACTATCCACTTTTTTCTATTAAGAGTATGGTAAGTTTTGAGCAAAGGAAACACACATGTTTTGAACGGTACTGTTTTGCTAAAATGTATTACTGCCTTATTCCAACGAAGCATTTAGTCCATCTCAAAAGTCAAAATCGAGGCTTAACAAATCTAAATAGAATACGCATGGTCAAAACTGTTATTTCACTGCCAATTTCGGTATGAATCCTTACACTATATATTCAAGTCATATAGAACGGCTTACACATCGTTGCATCTCGCACTGTGGGCAATCCTAATCGACCAGTAAAGAATATAAAGTAAAATATCTATATTGTACCGTAATAACACAACACGGTGTAGAACGTTTGAGTGCATTGCACTCCGAGAATCATATAGCAGAAGAAGCGAGGAACAAAAAGTGTGAATAGGTGTAAATGTGACGAAGTGTAGCGATGTGTAGGGACTGGAACCAATGTGAACAAGAGGCGGTAGCGATCCTCTGTAGCGACTGATGCTGGGCCCGGGCACAGACGTGCATCCCTCCCCATCTACGACATGGTAGTTTCATTTCAATAGCAATAACTATAGGCTAATCTTGATTAGTGAATTTCCTTTGTAAAATGAGATATTCGTCATATCGTCGGCATGGTAAGACCCAGACCCGGGACCATGAAATCAGCACCAATCCTGACCGCCAGAACACGTTTAAGCATGTTTGCAACTTTTATGCGACCTATAGAGAGTATGTATATGTGTATACACTCTATAGGTCACATTGTTTGTCAGATTTGCTTAAAATTCTGTACAAATGTTCCTTTGGAAAATACCTCGATCAAGTTTGTTAGCCACCAAATCGGATCCCGTAAGTACCCTTGGTGGGTGGGGAGATTATCCAAAAGTGGTTTAATGACCTAAAAGCTGTAAATGTCATCATATTTTGATAACATTTAAACTAAATATGTGTTTCAATGTTTCTTATCAATATACCAAGAATTATGAAATCCGAGTGACTTTTCACTATAACAATGGAAAAAGTAGCGATTTTAACAAAATTTGAATTGTGTTTCCTCTTTATGACATGTAGCAAGACTTGCATAAGTCTGAGGTTGAAGGCCGAAGCGAGGGTGTGATCGTAGTGAACAGCCTCGTAACGCCCGTGATAATAGAGCACAAAAAGCTGAGGCCGAAGGCCGAAGCGAGGCTGTGAGTGGAGTGGGTATCGTCGTAAAGTTCGTGATCATACAGGAGTCAAAGCGAGTGTGTGAGCGTAGTGAACTAGAGTTTCAATTAGTAAATTTAACTAACATATTAAAAAGAAAATTCGCTTCACTCGTGCCAGCGGCGCTTTATCGCTTAACTAGTAGGTGCGCGTCGGTCTGGTTATGACGGACAAATCCAGTACCTATTATCATAAGACTGCAAATAATAAGGAATACAAATTAACTATTGCGAATTTCCGTTCATTTTTTAAGTCTATCAATCTCTTCAACATGATGTGAAACAATAATTCCACGTGCCGAATTATTTTAAAATCAAAGCTAGTCACATGTTTGGATAATGGCTTCCTCGTCCTACACTAGCCTATAGCTCGGGCCAGGTAGTTTCCGGATCCAGAGCTCAACCAGGGGTATACATGGGTTTCACATAGCCCTGCGTGATTAAACATAAAAAGTTCGCATTGAGCAAAAATCAGTTTAATACGAAATCGTTACGTATCGTACATTTCAATGTTTGAGAGTTGATGCGTGAAGTAAGACTATGTGATTTAATCCGCACACGATTATCTCTTTCACGATGTTGAGTCTTGTTTCGTGTTTTAAGTGCTTTCAATGGATTGTATAAGCCAATTACAGGACATAAATCGTCGCTAAAACGATTGGTTGTTTAAGAATCAGCTGTGAAATGATAATCTATTATCAAGGATCAGCTGTGCTCGTAAACAAGCGCGCAACAATGGCGGCTGATTGTTTACCTCGAGATTTCCAGTTTCAAGTAAACGTATATATGAACTCGGTGTGGGAGATTTATGCCTTGTTTTCGTATGGCAGTTGAAAGGTAATTATTCTTAAATGCTTATAGGAGTTATTATTTTATGATTTTAAAAATTGTGCCCCACGGAAAGGTATAATACCCTACACTTTTGTACAAATACATGTAAAATCCACAACATTGGTAACAGTAGGAGCCGAGTTTATTTCATACGTAACTTTTCTATATCTAAACAGTCGAGGAATTGCATGGTGATTTCTTTATGCGTGTAGCTTATTAGCGTTTGCTGAAGTTGTCCAGTTTATTTAACAAGAAAGTGCTGTATTACGCAGCCTATTTTAAATACCAGTATCTAACTACATTAAAGTTTAAAATCAAATAAAAACTAAAAAAGCCACCATCGTCCCAAAATTTGGGAAATACATACAGTAAATGTCATAAATTTGCAAAAGGTTCAAAGCTTTATATACATAGAATTTTACCAGGGAAATAATCCGAAACCCTAAACAATAAAGTGAAGTTTGCATCAGCCTCTTTTCATATGATATACAGTGCTCTACTTGAAAGTATGAACTCATCATATGATAAGGAAGTGATAATTCACTAAACGTTAGCACATTAAATAAGATGAACGGCATTGCACTGTGGCTTAATAAGCGCGTCACATGATGTGGTGCACTAACTGATAAGTTTAATAAAAGAAATGAGAGGAAGTTTTGTTTGGGTTCCAAGAAATTATCAAAATCAGCCGCTATGGTAAAATGGGATGACGGCTGTCTTTCAAAAGGAGAGGCAAAGGCAATTAAACAGTACGTTGACGACACTATAAATTAGATTAGGTTGTCTTAGGCTGAAGCAAATGATTTCATATTAACACGCAATATGATATTGGTCGCGTTTTGCTGAACAATTCATAGTATTTTAAAATCTGTGACGTGAGCCTACTAAATACCTTTAAAACAAGAAACAATATTGTGCTCACACTTATCAACTTGTATTTTATTATTTAAATAAATGGTGGGAATGATTTCGATGTAGGTACCGGATATCTAAATACTCGAAGACACAAGTCCCAGCGTAACGGGATAAATAGTGCTAGAATTAAAACCCGTATTCAATTTGCAAATAATCAGACAATTTAACTAGAGAACCCAGTAAAAACGTTGCAAGACAAACTATTGTTTCGATCGTATTTTTTTATCGGAGATCGTATAAACACGTTATTTAGAGTCTTTCAGAATTCTCAACTTATAAACTAGGTACTACAATACCTAGAGAGACTACAATTAAAGCTGACTAAACATTTATTTTAAACCTCGTATAATAATAGGTTAAGTAAAAGAGAGAACCCTGTTTTGAAGCTTTAAATTCACCTCATTCAACAAGATGTTGTATCTTTTGACTGGGTGAAGACAGGATTAGGTCCTGGGGTGAAGGATACTCTTTTTGACCTATATTTAATATTTAGTCAGTAAAAAGACAATGTGCATATAGGTTGTTAAAAAAGTGCATAATGTAAAAAGTGTAAACATGGCCCGGGACTGCCCTACGCAAATCTGTACGAGAAAATATGACATAACAAAGGATGAACGAGTATGTTCAGATTGCGAATAATGTTCAGAGGTAATTATTTCGTCGTGACCAAAACTGCCTCAATTCTTGCAGCTCAGCGAATATATGGGAAGAGAAGCACAGGTGTCAAGTCCTAGCCCTACATTATCGTGTATGCTGTAGAGTGGATCAGCTGATGTGCGTGATGTGTCTGCTGACCTTGAGCATCAGCTGTTTGACAGGCTCACCACGTAGCTTTATCACCTTGCTATCTGTCCAGTGCCCTAGCCTCGATCTGCTATTAGAACTGGACTGCTGCCGAAAGTGATTACTTTACTAGATAACAATAAATAAACTAATGGGAGCTTAGAGTTTGCAAACTTACCGTCAGTTTGATCGTTTTGAAATTTTCACTGATATCAGATGGTTTATATTTAGACGATACCAGTAAAAAGTGATTGATATTTGATGAAAACAGTGACACTTTACTGATTTAGTGATAATATTACATGTTTTAATGATTCAGTAAAGCGCTCACTGAAGGTATCAGTGACAAACTCAGTGACAATGATGAATATGTACTAATATAATCATTGAGTTATATGAAGATTTAAATGATATAGTTGTTAACTTACGATATAGTGGTACTAGTAAAAATGCTCACTGATATAATTCAACACGTTTGAGCGTTACGTGTGCCTAGATTGCAGTGGTAAATTTGTGTGCAAAATTTCCTGTGTTTTGTTGTTACACAGGCAAGTCGTCACAGGAATCAATTCGTATAATATAGCTGTGGCATTAATAGGAATAAAATAGCCAACCCCACAAGGTTTCTAGCAGCACTTAGCAAATAAGTGATGTAGTAAAAGTCATCATGTTACAGTCTAAGAATTATACTTTATATTTACAAAGACGCTTTGTTACAATTTACTTCTTATTCCAGTTAATTGAAAAAGGCACAGCTATTTGGACATAGACAGACACAGCCGAGGTACTCAGGCAAACACTACGATTCCACACTCCCAACTTGATCAGCTGCTGTAACTAAAAACATGTAGTTCATAAGTATCAAAATGATATTTTTGTCATTCTGCTCTGAAACAGCTGTTTGATAGACACATGCATTGACAGTGCTAAAGTGTCACTTTTACATCCAGGTAAATAAAGAATTGTTTTGATAATCTTTTTCTCCCTAGGGAACATCAGCTGGTTCAACGAGTTTTGATTGTTTTGAAATTTAACACTGACGTACGAAAATCAGTCGTGTAACATTTGACATGTAAAAGTGTCACTTTTGGACCTAGTGATAAAATATACTATTTTTTACTACATGTTTACTATTTGATTGCCTGTTTGTTCCTTTCGATTCAAGGAAATAAACAGGGTAGTGAATGTGACATTTACCAAATTTGCATTGTCAGTAAGCTGATTATTGATATGAAATAAAATGAAATACGTCTTTTATTTTTTGGCGAAGTTAGGACTATAAAGTCCTTTCTTCCACTTAACCACAATTCATTATATACATTAATTGACAATATATTACAACATATTTAATAAAATTATAACTAAAACAGAAAATAAGCAATGTGTACAACTTTAAAATGAAATCATCGCCGAAATATAACAAAATATAGTTTTCAGATATAAATAATTACAACTAAAACTACAATTAACATTAAACTCTACTTCTACATTCACAAATTTGCCAAACTACGCGAGCCACCTACACATAAGACAAGTTGTATAGACTTGTGAAATGTTTAACATTCATTCATTTCGTTAATAACATTCAGTTTGTTTGTATCTTTTAATTTTTGGACAAAATAGTGACTATAAAGTCCTTACTTCCACTAAAAAAAACACACACAACTCAAAATAATATGTTGCCAAATAATGTAATGTACATGTTGTGCACTTGTCTCACCCAGAAGTATTGTTACATACAGTACGAGTATTGTGAATGTATTGAGTGTGTCGGCCACTGAACACATGGTCTGCATACTTTAGCCCAATTCAAGGCTGAGCAAACATCTTCACTTCCTCTTCAGTGTTCAGTCTTCAGGTCCCATCCTCTACACTCAACACTCTACAGGCTACTAGACACTACTAACTACCCATCCTCACTGCCAGTGTTTAGCGATATCTATTGCCTCTTGGAATCGGAAAGTATGGTCTAAATGTTTCGGTGCTAACATTCGGAGGCAGTAGGACATTCTAATGACACCAAGGTTATAAATTTAATTAAAAAAAACAACAGTGTTAATTAATTTCAGTGTAAATATCGTAAACATGTAGGCTATTTACGTGTGTTGGAATATATCGCCATCATCAAACCACTAAATAACCATTATCAAAATTAGGAAATTAGAAATGTTGCAAAGCAGTAGAATATTCTATGAATTCTTCCTCGCTGTAAAAGTATTTGGGAGTAAAAACTCCTTCGGTGTATTTTTGAAATGCTTTAAAATATGTCCTATTTTTGTGATTTTTGGGGAAGTTTGTTATACAAACCTAAAGCTTGGAGCAAAAGCGTGATTTTTGTTGAATTTTACGCAAACTCTTATTTCTTGGCAGTAATTATACTATGAGAATGAATTTCATTCCCTTGTGCCATACTAAATATTCAAATAAAATAACGTTTTGTAGATGTACACTGCACAGTGTTAGAATATTTAATATTTTGAATGCATCCCTGAAAGTACAGAAATCTTTAGGCTCCCCACTATTAGTTTCGGTTAGCTACCGATTAGTTGTGACCGCATACAAGTATTCTAAACAAAGGTTAAAAGCGTCATTAAATAAATAACTTATTTGAGATGCCGACCACTTCATGAGGGTATTTAAGGCAAATATGTAAAAGGCCGACTTTTCCTTAGAATGGGCTTAATTAATAGCCCAATGACCAATGGAAATACAAGGACCAACGGCTTAACGTGACTTCTGAACCACGCATGATGGTCTGATATGTCTAAACGATGGTGAGTTGGAGGTATCATCAGATGATCACTGAGACTATCTGACAGCTTTAGACCTATATCATCCTCAAAACCACCTCCATGAAGCTGGATTACAGGACCACGCCACGAGTCCCAGTCAAAGTCATTGAGTCGCTCCCGTCTAAAGATACCCTCGATGCTTCGAATGACCTTTTATAAAATGGGTCTTTCAACGCTGAAAGAGATTCAGTAATTGGCCGCTGTACTTCTTTTAAATAAGATGACTGATTGGATACTGATGTCAATATATCTTTTTACCTATAGGCTGAAAAATAACTTTTCAAGTTCTTCAATTCATAGTACATTAGTAGAATCATTGAGCAACGATGTTAATCGCACTTTTCTTCTACTAACACGTCATGCATACCAACTTGAAAGTTCTTAGAACTAACAGAGCATTTCTTTGTCACACTTGTAGATTATATTTAATCAAGACAGCATCACCATTATATTGTTCGTACATGTTTGTTTGAAGAAGCCCGGCTCACCATCTGTGCTCGTAAACAGATGCCGCTTACACAGTCATCACCAGTGACTCAGAAACACATTTTTATACGCTAGTAATATTTGACAAACAATTCTTTAAAGTACGCTATTGTTTAGGGGTTTGATGGCATGATTGTTTACTTGTCGGAAACGACAACACCATAACGTGCAGTTTATAAATGAAAACATCTCGGATGAAATATTGCCTTTAAATCAGTCACGTGTCATCGGAGGCGCGGGGAGATTCCGCAGTGAGCAAAAACTCAAGTTGGAAAACCCGGACTGATTGAGCGCAGCCACTGATAAACTGGTCAGACTAGTTAGTGAGCACAACAAACTGTAGCAGTCTGCCGTTTAGGTTAGGAGTCCTTATTATCGAATTTCCTTTGAAAATGATATATTCATGCCGTCAGTATGGTAAGACCCAGACCCGGGACCGTGAAATGAGCACCGATCTTGAACCCCAGAACACGTTTTGAGCATTTTTACAAGACTTTGTATACGTAAAGTATATAATATATGTTATGTAAAGTATATGTATATGTATGTAATTATGTACGTATGTATGTATATACTCGTATGTGTGTAGTCTCTACAGGTCGCATTTTTTGTCCGATTTTCATGTAATTGTGCACAAATTTTCCTTTTGTAAATATCTCGGTCTAGTTTTTGTTAAAAGTTTTTTAGTTATTAAAACGGTCAATTTCATCCAATTTTGTTGTAATTTGAAAGAAATATGTAGTTTTTTAATTCACCAATATACAAAAAAATATGACAATTTATTTACTCGTTTCAAAATGGCGGCCAAAAGAGTGATTTTTTGCTATAACAGCGTTATTAGTAGTCCGATTTTAATAAAATTTAAAATACGTTTTACCTTCACGATATTCAATAAAACTTGCAGTAAAAGAACACGTTAGTCTGAGGCCGAAGACCGAAGCGAGGCTGTGAGTGTGGCGAACAGTCTGAGGCCGAAGGCCAAATGTCAAAGCGAGGTTGTGAACGGAGGGAATAAGAGTAAGTAACAAATTGCAAAGAAAATTCGATTTACTCATGCAAACGGCGCTTTCGCGCTTTGCTGCGTTAGTTTAGTTAGTTTGTTCTGTGTTTATGGAGTAGTTCGTACAACAAGTAGCCTATTAGCTTAACGTATTATAGCTGAAATAAATATACAGAGTGTTTATCCGATTTATTTAGTGCAAAAGCTATAATTTCGCTAGTTGTACTGGCTCCATTTTGCTTTTCTTCATATTTCCACTTTCAATTTAAAGACGACTTGAGGTTTCGTATACATCTTACTGTTTGGCAAATTCATGGGAAACAAAAGACGGCTTAACTAAAAACAAAATGCTGCTTTTAATCTTTTCAAACGGCTATAGCTAAAAAAAGCCGTATGTGACACAGTATATGTGAAAATACATTCTTTATACTATTTTATACTTAACAAATTGTTACCCCGTTTGTAATAACATGGTGAATAATATGATTAATATCTTCTTTATAGGTCTTTTTACAATTCGAACTGAAAAAGTAATCAAATTGTCCAATGAAAACCATTTAAAGATGAGGATTTTCACCTTCAAAGAAGGTATCTTCAGAAAAAGAAAAGTTACCAACATCAACAAAAGAGGTTAAACGTAAGATTCATATACAATACGAATAAATTCCAATGAATAGAATCAAACGAATAAATTGATAATGTATACATCTGACTGATAATGTATAAACCTATTTCTGAAATGTTGGTCTGAAGATACTTTTTGGTGAAAGACTTCACTATTAAAACATTTCTATTGGATAGTTTATTATTTGTTTGAACGTTCAAATGGCGAACAATAGTGTGTTCTGTTTATAAGTAGACTATTAAGCCATTGGTTACTTACGTTGGATAAAATTTCGTACCTGACGATGATACAGTGAAATCAAGCTGCAAGACGTCAAGGGAAACCATTCCCATTCCTCTGACGTCAATGAATTTCGGAAGTGATATGGTTTTGGACGATTTATTATCTAATCGCGGTAAGAGGAACTAAATTCGTAGAAGTTGTAAAGTGACAAATACGAGTATGTGATGAATATTGTAAACAACAAATACTCTGTGGAATATCCGATGTCAACTGTTATCAATAAGTTTGACTTTATCACTCAGTCCAGCTGATGTTGCGCTGGCTGCGGTTGACTCACTCCGACAAACCGGTTGTTCCTGGAATCCAATGACGCGGTCTCCGCTCGTATAACGCCTCCGACAAACCGACATATTCATACCTGACAGACATTCACACAATACGAGTATAGCCCACCTTGCCTTGGGAGTACAGTCACTAATCTGACTGACTAACTTTGTGGTTAATTTTTCTTGTTTTTTTACAATCAATAGCAGCATGAAATCGACAAGCAAATTCACTGCCTTTTTCATGGTGATTTCATGTGAAATACCTAAAACTAGTCTTGCAGCCCTAGAGTGATAAAAGTAATACAACAGCATACTTTGCGGTATACACATTGTTTTGTCTTAACAACCACTACTCAAATGCATAGGCTCAGTTGTATTTGCATAGTGATGACATTTTCAATATTAGAGTAAAACGTAAACCAAAATATAGTATACAATACCAGCGTAGCCCATTACTTAGAATTTTTATGCACGTGGTTATGATTTAAAATCATTTATGGACCTGTATCATTGATGGATCTTAGGAATGAAGAATTCCTTAACAAAGAAGACGTAGACTTATTGTTATTATGATTATTTTGTGAACGGACTGTCACCGTTTTCACTCTTTTACCCGATCTTTTCTTACTCGATAAATTAAACTTGATGCATCCACTCATTATTTTCAACAAAGTGTTCAAGGTCACTGTTGAAGTGATAACAGCTGGGCTGATTCACTGCGGTGGCGCCTGATTCACACTTCGGAGTTCACTGATAACACATCTGTGTCCATGTGCGGCGCTATCACTGATAACACATCAATGTACATGTGCCATATGCTCTCTGCACTCTGCATCCAAGTCAATGACCGTGTCAATATTCTACACTTTAAAACGAAACCAAACCTCAACAAAGAAAATATCTAATTAATTTGTTATACCTTTTATTTGATTTTTTATGCTAAGGAGTTTAGAGCTAGTCTTTCAGGTAAAACTCACATTTTAGATGGATAAGTTGAAAATATCAAGTTTCATGGTCTGAACAGTCAAACCTATTTGAGCTCATCCTCACTTACCGAGATCACTTCTTTGAACTATGGGATATCACTTGTCGCACACTTGTTTACCGTCAAACCTAACCTCACTTATCCTCCATTACTTATAATCGTATGAAAAATATACATATACAGTAAATTACGTATATAAACGTATACTATGCAAGATAACAAGAACTTCACGCTATTGAAACGTAACTGATTAAACGCGTAAAACGTGCAATTTTGTCTTTTCGTATGATGAATTTGAAAAAAAAACCAACTCCAACAAACAAAAAAATTGTTATCCTGTTTCCGATAGCAAATATGATGAACATACACTGATGTGATCAACTTAAATTATATCCCTTTATATTATTTATATACAGGGTGGACAAATAAGAAAGATACAATTTAAAAAGCTGTCAATAGATAACATTTAATATTATACGTCTACATATTGTACTAAACGGTAGGGTATTTTATACTGATTTGCTTGAAACAATTTATTTATTATTAAATACATCCTGTAAGTGGCAACCTCGAACAAGCTGACACTTCTTTTTCGCTTGAAAATGCTGGTAGGACTGCTTTTCGCAATTTCTGGTGTATGCACTATTTTAGAATTTCCACCGATTTTCTTTTGTGTACTAGTTGTATATAAATAAACTTACCCAGTTTTCAATTGTTTTACGACTAAGAAAGTTTCCGTGTTGACTGGCGCTGGGATCTAAACAATATTTGAGTTTTAACCACGAATCACGGTTTTAAAAATTACTTAAACAGCGAAACAAGACCTCAAAACACTATTTCAACTAAAGTGACAAAACTGTATTGATATTATAAACACAGCTGATCATTCATTGTTGTCATACTAACCGCGTGAGAGCATAAACAAATTGTATCGTTCTCATTGGTCCACTCTGTATTTAGGAATGAATGATGTACGTAAACTCTGAGCATTTGTTAACATGGATTTTATCAAATCCCTAGCCCACTAATAGGTTAAAGTTTTGAATTTTTAACTTTATGTAGTCCTTAAAATGTATAATATAGAGCATCGATCGCCCCATTTTTACGGAATTACATTACTACATATAATTTAGATTTTGAAATAGCGGAAACCAACAATAACCAACAATTGATTCCGTTGAATGTTGGTGAATAATGTTTTCTAAGAATACGTGAGAGAGCAGGATCAGGTGAAAGAGCAACTGCTAGCGAGTAGCGAGTAGGTAGACCCGACCCAGCATCTGCAAGTTCAGGGTCAGCTGTTTGCAGTTAAGAATATTCCTCTTCTTAAATAAAAAACACAAACAAACAACGCAGAATATCTCTCTTCCTACTGAATATTCCAGTACAGTAATGTGTTTAGCCGCTATTTTGTTTTCAAGTGTAATTTTTTACTTTAAAGATACTTGATTCTTGAGACAAACTAAAAGATTTGCCTGAATCTTGACACTTACGTGATACGCTTATTACAAATCCTCAAAATTGGTCAAACAATAAAATAAATCGAAGCCGTTAAACCCTTTTAAATTATAATTGCTTCAAAACGACAATTTAACAGGAATAATAATAATGTTACGTTTTTTTAACAGTTTCATAACAAGCCTATTGTCACATAACAACGTCCATAAACAACAAAGATATTAGAGAAAATGTAGTGCGAAATGTTGTTTAGACGCATTAATACCATGTAAACAATATACGTTGGCTATATTTCGAGCCACAATATTCCTAATATCCCCGTTGTTTATGAGCAAATTTGGTATTTAATACTAAAACGGAACATGACAAAAGAATGGATGGAAAATTAGCAAAGAGAAATGAACATGTTTTTTACCTTCATTTAGTTACAGAAACCCCATTAAATGAATTGATAAAACACACTGAGTGTTGAAACACCCTGTGTAATAGAATGGGAGTCCCCGAACATGAATTCGAATTATTCATTAAAGTAACGATAATACACAGGCCACTGACGGTTCATTTTATCCACGAACCACGGCGCAACAAGAATTTTTAATGTATTAAAATAGTGTTTTGAAACTATCTGAACTTAAAAAAAATGTTTGTGGACATGAAAAAACGTGTCTGTTTGCAAAGAATTGGCCCACAGGGCAACTGCATCCGTTGCACACAGGCACACAGAAAAACCGACAGGGATGAAACCATCAAATATGAATCTCATGACTTGTTATGTTTTAGAGATAGACCTGAGAATATAATTTCAAAACTCCAAATTCTAATATTTATTGCCAGACAACTACTTTGCATAAGCAATTAACAAAACAAATAGTAGAAACATCATAGAAAGTATGAACATAGTACGCCATTGCGAACAAAGTCATCTTTACCGACATTTCGGTTTAAACATTCATTGATGGGATGACACGGTTTGTTAATTAGAAGTATCTCTAATTTGTTTTCGAATATTTCTCATTATTACTTTCTTTTAGCTATAACGGCTATTGGCGAATGACGAAACATTTGAGTAGCTTTGTAAACTATCTCATTCAGGAAAACAAAGCTATTATGATTTTGCATTTTGATTAAGCTCATTCGTCTAGCGAAAGCGACAGTAGATATATCGAAGGGAGACACATTGATGTGAGGAAATTCTGCCATTTCAAATGAATACGAGTAGGTAGATAAAAAGAACATTCATTATGTTGTTCTTAACAGAGCATTGCACGACTCTTACTTTTGAATTTAGTTTATTATTTTTAAACTTTACCACTCCATTCAAGTTTTAAGAACATTCTTCGATGTGAAAAATACAGAGGTTAGTTAATTTTTCCTGAAACAATCGATTTATGGAATAATACACTTATTTGGCGTGTGTAAACAATTTCTATGGCGTAATCACACAGAACAGAAAACTTGTCATGACAAAGCAGAAAATTGTTTTAAAGCTTTGCACCGTTTATTGTGGCTAACACTTGACGTCAGATAGTCCAAGAGGAAAGTTTATTTCTTCAAGTCAATG
The DNA here is from genome assembly GCA_018831715.1 of Matsumurasca onukii. Lineage (NCBI taxonomy): Eukaryota > Metazoa > Arthropoda > Insecta > Hemiptera > Cicadellidae > Matsumurasca > Matsumurasca onukii. Next base: position 51,490,883 of record CM032059.1, on the reverse strand, counting down.
AGACAAACCTTGCGCTGTAATATTTCTGAGAATTCGATGACCTAATTATGTTCCTCCTCCAAGAAGATTTCAACCTAATTAATGGCATGGTGACGTTCGTCGACCAGTGTTTATAAACACTTGCTGGTATCATAAAAAGTAAGCGTTGCCTTTTTAAATAATCCATTTTAAAGCTGGATGAACTCTGAAATTAAACCATAATTTTACAAAGTTTAAAGAAACTGAATAAAGTACCACTCTTTACTGCGTTTTGATGTACTCGCCGAGATGAGGGTTTAATAGCCGAAACCGGTCGCGAGAAAAATACATTTTTTTAAACTGGTTACTTTGTTCAGTTTCTTTAAACTTTGTAAAATAATTCTAGTAACCCAAAGTGAGTCATTGTTTCTAAACCATAATTATTGAACATTGCAGTTAAAACAAGCTACGTTGGATGAATATAAGAAATCTCCGACGTTAGTTGAAAAAACAAAAGCTATTATGAACAGATTTCGTTTAATTTGAGCTTTAAGTTAAGAGTGTTATTCCTTGCTTCTGTGGTATAATGAACAAACTGATATTTTTTTATCCTTTATGCGATCGACTTAAGCAACGAGAGCACAACTTTGCCCAACGTGATGTTCTTCTGTGCGGAGAGAAATGGAAGCTTAGGTTGATTTTGCAGGAAAACTATCGCCTTTGTTTCTGCAATAAAGATACAATAACGAGCTGTTAACATTCCCGTCATCTTCACGTGTACAAGGTGAAGGTGAAGGTGCCGAGACGAGTTGGCCAACTCGCGGCGACCACAGAGGATGCTCAAGGACTCGACACTTGGATCACACACTATGTGAAAACTATTCTCTCTGCTTTGATGAATAATTGTCACCGCTCATTCGAACGACCGGCTGATTCACGTGTGTTTGTTTGCTTTATGGTGTCCAAGGCCTGGTCTACCTACTACCGGTTTTCCTGTCCTAGCAATATTTAAATTACTTCAACACATTTGCATGCTCGAGTAGGTGGGATAAATATTTAGAGGAAAAGCGGTAGCGGCGGCCAGCAACCCTGGGTCGAGACTAGAATACCAACACAAGTGTTGTTGTCGTGTCCCTCAACCGATGTAAATACAGCAGCTGGCAGTGTCGAGTGTTGAAGGTGTTAATAAGTTGCAGCTTTCGGGTTCCTTGTTGGATGAGGAGTCATCTTAGTGTATACTACGCAGTTACTCCTTAAACCAGTTTATCCGTATAATTTGAGATCCAATAAAGTGTTTCTACCCTCAACAGTAATTTCGATGATATTCCTCGTCTAAGTTGGAGAGTGTGTAAATTTACCTAGTTTACTAACTGTCTAAAGCAAATAGGTTCTGTCCAGGAATATATATTTTTGTATTTGTACATGTACGCAGTTTTTATATATTACGTACATATACGAATTTTCTCAATAAAACACTAAACTGCCATATTCTAGCGTTTACATGTGCTCTTAAGAAAACTTGCGTACGGGTGTACGAATTGACGAAAGATGGAACTACTAAGCACCGTAAGGAATTTTTGGAATTAATTTTTACGAGAAAGTACGGATTTTTAACGACTTAACATGTTCTGAACTGTATCTCACTAGAAAACAGATCTTATTCAAATTAATCACATGATACAAAGCATTTAGTTTATCCCTAATTGCATGTCTGCCTCATCTGATGTCTGGATTACGTAAACACTTAATTCATTCAGAGTTCACCTCTCGTGATGTTTAGTGATTTAATTGAAATGGTGAGAGCAATTTAAATGAAATTATTCAAAATAATTTTGATCTTCCAGAATTTTACCCACTGAACAACCAAGTGAAAGAGACTTAACCCCTGATATGTGTGATTATTCCTTGACGAGAGGTGGTGGTGTTTCCTTGATGTCCATTCCATCGGTCGTTGGGCTCTTGATAAATTACCCAAACTGGGGAACAGTCGGCCCTACTTTGTAACAAGACTACATCTCATCATCCATCAAAACGCTCATCACACTCACCACCATTCCATATTCACCTTAAAATACCCAAGAGTGGTCGGTGTCTCAAAGCAAAAGTAAAACCAGGCCGACACGCAGCTAAGCGCTTAAGCGCCGCTGGCATGAGTTAATCGAATTTTCTTTGCAATTTGTTACTCTAGTTCACTCCGTTCACAGCCTCCCATCGGTATTAGGTCGTTCTATTACCACGGGCGTTACGAAGCTGTTCGCTTCGCTCATAGCCTCGCTCAGGTCTTTGGCCTCAGACTTACGTGTCTTGCTGCAAGTTTTATTACATATCTTGAAGCGATAACACATTGCACATATAATTGAAATATAACTACTCATTCCGCTGTTATTGTAAAAAACCACGTTTGTTAACCGCCATTTTGAAATGACTGGATAGATTTTCATTATATTTAGTATATTTATATATAACAATTAAAATATTTTTATTTTAAATTTCATTGAAATCGAACGAAATTTTCAGGTTTTAGATCATTATACCTCCTTTTTTGGTGAAACGCCCTGTCGCAAAGGGGGGTTTCGGTTGTCTGATTTTACTGGTCAAAGAACTTGACCGAAATAATTACAAAAGGAACATTTTTACCAAATTTTGTGCGACCTGTCAAGATGATACACATATATACGTATGTATATAAAGTGTGAACAAAATGCTCAAAACGTGATCTGGGGTCAGGATCGGTGCTCAATTCAAGGTCTCGAGCCTGGGTCTTACCATGCTGACGCAATGAATATCTCATTTTTTCAAAGGAAATTCGATACAAAAGAAGGGGGGATGATCAAATGAGTTGTAGGGCCTAGTAATGTATTCAAGTTGAAATTTGATATTATAAATAATAAATATTGATATATACGAGAAAATGGTTTATATTCATATGCTATATCTCAAGTCGGATTCAACCTATGAGTCCAAACACTGTTTGAATCACTCTGTAGGGACAACAATGATCATAGTGACATGTAGTGACAGGTAGTAACAGTATGCAACGTAAAAGTTTATTTAGGCTTACTCGAAAGAGTTTAATAAGACGCAAAACAATACGAGCAAACAACACAATGTTGACAGCCATAAAGCAGTAAAAATGGTTTGAAGAAAATTATTTGTAAATATTTACGAAATTAGACCTGAAACTTTTGTTGAACAGCGAAATGGTAAGCACCAAGAATAATTGAGTCCAAGGTGATAAGATTTCCTAAGACACAGTATATACACTTCAACTCACTGTTGTTTTAAGCCCATTTCTATATACGGTTTTAATCATAAAAGTTATCAGAGACACGCGTTAAAAACAAAAGTGTTATGTAGTACACATAACTAATAGGCATAAAATGTAATAGGTAAAACACTTGCCAAAATAGGTAATAAAACTACGTAATTGTATTTAACCGAGATCCTAGGTAATTTAATCGCTATTTTACGGCCCTAATATTACGGCGGAATTTTGGTTTTAATGCAATCATATGGAAGTGGCCACCGCTCTTTGGGAAAACACTTCCATGCGATTACTTGAAAATCGTCATAACATGGCCGTAGTATAACGTTCACCGCTTCCCAGAAAATCATAGCTTTAGGAGTATAATATGCACTTTTTTTCTAATTGACAGTTGGTTATTCTGGTTTATCATGGTTTTTATGGGCATCGACAAGTAACTAGAAAGACACGAATAACACTTGTAAATGTTGTTTTAAAAATAAGTACTAATGTACTCAACGGGAAATACAATTTCAACGAACAATTCTTTCTCTATTTTTGTGATGATAAACATAATAATGCTAGGATATATATGTAAGAGGAAGGAACAAGTTACAAAGACAAAATCTCTTCCAATATTTGCCTAGGGTGTCCAACATGAATCTTTGAGTAGCCTGTAATGTAAAAACACGTTGTTTCACCTAATGTGGAAGTTCATTAAAACCCAAAATGGTATTAAAAAATTCTGAAAGGTAGTTTGATATTAATTTTCACCCCATTTAATTAAGAAATGTTGTTAAAATTAAAATTAATAGTTGATTTTCAAAAGATATCTAGTGTAATTGAGTTTAACATGCCAAGTTTAAAATCCATGTATTTGTCAAAGAATAAGGAAAAAAAGGAAAACACGAACAAAAACTAAATCTCTGTTTCATAAGTATCGAAGTGATTAAAGGGGGCAACATTTATTCACTCCATCCTAGAAACACTAAATATTCTCAGAGAGATCGGTCCGGCCGGGTTTTAAGATATAGGTTTTTATAAATTTACGTATACAATGTAATAAAAAGCATTTTATTTTATGAAGTCAACACAATGTAGAAACTTTAGGAGCTAAATAGCTTGTTTGTCTGACGCAAAGAGTTAGGTGTTTTTTGTTCAAAATTTGAAACTAGAGAAATAGGATTGTCGTGAAACCAGAGAAAAACAGTTCTCACAGCCCATTTTTGTAACTATAATAAACAGAGGGGTTTTTACTTACGTGACCCCAAGTTGCTCAGCACAAAGATTCTACAGCTGAGCCTTCTTAGAACGTGTTTAATGTGACAATGAAAACTAAGTCTCTCATCCAGCACCAGCCCAAGAAACCTAACACTTTCAATAGGACAAACCATAGCTGCATAAAAAAAGGGTAAAAACATGCTTATATGGCTCCTCGATAGACTAAAGTTTATCAAATGAGGGGGTTCTAGAATGTGCACTAAGCAAGTTTTAATCGAACCACTGTATCAGTTGGTTTACCTCGTTGACACCGGGGCGGTAGGTAGATTGAGAGGAAGGTGTCGTCTGTGTAAAGCGAGAGTTTGACGTTTGAGGTTCAAAAAGGAAGAGCGTTGGTAAAAAAGATGGAAAGGGCTGGGTTAAAGACAGATCCTTGAGGTACACCTCTTCTAATCGAGGCTTCTACAGAGGAAAAGGAACGTACTTGCCCTGCTTAATCCACCATCCTTAGTTTGAGACACGAACTTGAAGATAGAACGAGATCCAGTATTCCACTACTCTGCGTACCCCCACTTCGTCAATATTTTGAACTAGAATGCCGTGGTCAACCGTATCGAAGGTTTTATTCATACCAAAAATATTCCAGCTGAGCAATTCTTCGAGTTCAGTTGCCTCACCACCTTAGCCAATGAATTTAAACGTGCTGATTATTAAATATTATGTCATTACGCTCCGAAAAACCTATAAGCATAATCTTCTTCAAGATCTTAAAAAAAAACGGAAACTTAGGATATAGGTAATTAGCTGAATGTAGTTTTAGTAGGTATGTTGCAGCTCCTAGTACCGTAACTTCTTGTAGATTATTAGTCTTATTACTTTTTGTTTTTGAATAGAAGGGACACTTAAAGAAAGGTTCGGGTTTAAAAGAAAAGTTGAAGGTGGTATAAGGTCTTTACTTTCCCTTCAATATAACATAATTATATTAGTATAACTTATTGTAACACTTTCTATATAACTTCCAACACAACCTTTTATTTAAAAAACATGAAATTTTATTTATTGTAAAAATAAAATAAAAACACCCCGAAATGGGAGTAGTGGGGGTCACTCTTAGAAACATTTATTTTTATTTTGCTAATCAGTCTTGTAGCTTATTGTTTTAAAGCTCCAATTACCCAAAAATTAAATCTATATTTTGTCTAAGATTTGGAAAACGATACCGACTGCTGATCAAACAAGGAAACACGTTTTGGGCCACCATTTTGAACAGGAGCATAGTAAGTCTTGTTAAATGGTTTTAATGAATTTTTGTTTTAGAACCTTTTAAATAAGGGTTCCATTATGGGGTAAAATCAATATTTCTAAGGTTCACCCTCGTACCCCTGTTTTTTGGAGGGAGGGAGTTCCCATAATATGCCAAAAAGTACTTCAGTTCCGACCCTTAACACATATGCTAAACCACGATCAAACTATGAACAAACAACAGCAACAAATATATAAATAAAAAAACTAGTAAAAGAAATAAACATATGACGCTTACGTTTAAATTTATTTTTTTTTAAACTAGTTTTAAACTACGCTACACGTGGCTATGACATAACCCACCATGAAACCTATAATTTCTTAAATTATATTCATAAATAAAATGTTCATAAAACTAACACTTCACCTATGTGTTGTACGGGTACAGAGTGCAGAGTTGAGGTTAGGTTTGGTGACGTCAGGTGATTATAAAAGCGCGGGAGCGGGCGCGGCAGTCAGTCAGCTGAGCGTCGTGCGCGGGAACGGATCAGCTGGGTCGTGAGTTGGTGCGCGCTAGCTCTAACCAAACCAGCACAGTTGTAGTGACATGAGTTTATAGTTAGTTTAACTAATAGTTCTGTTAATCGACTAAATAAATTAGAAACAAAAGACATGCCAGTGTTAAGCAGTTACACTTTCTCACCTTCAAAGATGTTCATCCTCCTGAGGTGTTTGGTTTTGGCTGCTCTGCTAGCGTCTATCAAAGCGAATCCGATACAGAGTGACAACCAGGCCATGGTGAGTGAAATTTATAACAACTATTATCAATTTTAACATACAACTTAAATAATCTTTGTAATCTGGACAAATATTACTTATGATGTATTTGTCCGATTCTAGAATAGAAATTAAATGCCCCAAAACTATGGAATTAAAACAAACAAAACTGTACTGTAATAACACACAAAAAATCTAGAGAACTAGGTGAAAAAGGAAAAGAGAAAAAAAGAGAAATAGGTAAACAAACAAGGAACAATAAATTTAATTTGTGTCTAGTGCACACCTCCTTCATAAAACCTATTTTCTACATTGAACAACATTGTTAAGTATTTGAAAAATATTACTCATTGAATCTGTAAAACATATTTTTGAGCAAACTGAAATTTGATTGCTGAAGCAGTAGGCCTAAACCTAGTTTGATGTATAAAACTATTAAAGCTTTAGAAAAGAATTAAACTTGAACTAGCGTGTAGATAGCCGTATCTAGATAATGTTGCTTCCTGGGTTCCTGTAGCCTGCAGCTGATGAAGGCCGTGACAACCGAACCGAAACGTTGGCTTACTGTCGCAAAAACTCATCCTATTATTAAGTCCTGTCCGAATTGCAGTTATTTCAAAGTACTTATACTGCTCCACCTCCTGAACCTCCTGGACAAATCATTATTTTTGGGCCATTATTTAACACAAGGTCTTTGAAACAGTCGTTTAAACACAGGTCATTATTTTTCATAGAGTTTTGAAAATAAAGAGAAACTATAAGTTTATTTATTTATGCAGTTAGTAGTTCGGAGTTGGGTGTTTGGTCCACTATATCGACATTAATTTAAACATGCTCTACGCTCTTACCTATTTATTTATTCTTTTGTTTGTTTACTAACTCGTTTACTCAATTATTACTTATTTAGTACTATTTTACTTATCAATCATTTATTTGAAATTACTTTTACGTTGAAGTACCGTGTCACTAGAGGACTTCAATTCGATGTACCATCCGAATAAGCGTTTTTTCTCATTATACTAAGAAGTTACGTTATCTTTAAAAGCCTCTCTGCATGGGTCCAAATTTCCACCTCATTGTTAATTACAACAGTAGTTGGTAAATAGTTACAGTAGTCAAAGCATTTTTGAGCCGGTTTTTGTGTTTAGTTAAACCAAGTTCTTAGGAAACACTCAAGCAAATAACACAGCTTGGAATCGCAACAACAGCTTACTTAATGCAAAGTATTTAACCGTGTCAATGTTATCCGCATAGTTTTTCGTTTAGTGGAGTAAACAAAGCCTGTTGTCGTCTCGTGCACGTTGATTGGTGGAGAGACAGGGACGCCCGGTTCTAGGAAGAGTGGAGACTCATTCATTGATACAGTCCGTAGTACAGTTACGCAAGACGTGAGTAGTGTGACTCATCTGGCAGTCGGTCCCGCCTGCAGCAAGCTTCTACCTATAATCCATCCATAGTAATCAGTATTCCCCTCAAGTCAGGAATTCCCGTCAGGAAAAGGTAGGATGAAGGAAAACAGCTATCGATTGAATAGAATTAGTTCTATGAACAGTAGACTTTATAATACGTAAGTTGTTTGAAAGGCGCAGTACGGACATTCGAATATCAAGCGCATTTTGTGGCCTTTTCAAATCATCAAATGTATTTATTGTCTAAAAAGTAAACACGCTACTCTCATGTGACGACTCTCTGTATGTATCGTAATTATTTTACGTCATGACTAAAAGATTATAATTTATATTTTAGCCAAATTTATGTATCATCTTTAAGTGGGGTTCTCAGCGCTAAAAGTGATGTATGTTTAAGTTTTCAGCGAACGTGTAATTAAAATTTGTAAAATCACCCACCCTAAAGTCTGGTACCTATTGACATTCCAGTTAAATGTTTTAAACACTCACTAACAATTTTGAATTTTAAAATTTCATAATAAATTAAAATAACGCTTTTGGGTGAACCACAGTGAAGTTATTTTATTGTTTCTTCTTTATTGCATTATATACAATATAGAATGAAAATATGTGTGATTGCAAAATCGAATGCAATACTGATGTTGATTGTCATAGTTTTGTGTAATTAAACACTGTTTCTCCATTGTGGTTCATACAAAGTGTTATTTTAATTTATCTCACCAGCAAGAGTTACGAGTAGCTTTTTTATTGTGACCATCTGTACTGTCACGTGTTCCGCTCATACAATTGCATTGGTCTATATAGACTAACGAACTCTCCGTTAGTCTATGGCATTGCATACGTAAACAAGTTTGATGCAATACAGACACTGTTTTCCCGAAAACGTAATGATTAAGTTTATGATAAACTTAGCACACATTTAGACTGCAGTTCATCCTCAATGACATTTCTACAGCTTTTCATTAGTTTAGTTTAGGATAAGAGGCATGATTTGAATAGTTCTTTTGTTTCTGTTGTTCCTATACACCGCCTGCAGACTCCTCATCTGTTTTCTCGCACTTTGTTCAGTGTTCGTTGTCGTCTGATCCACGCAAAACACTGTTTGTTGGCTGTGTAGGATCGGCAGTGTTTTATGGAGAACTCAATTCATAATTTAGCTTTTTAACTTAACCTAATGCATCCAAAATAAATATAGGCCTGCACGTTGTGTTGTTTACTGTTCTTATAATTTTAGTTTGAAATGTTTGCCTATAGACGATATTAGACTTTTACTAACGTAATTAGTTATTTAGCTATAAATCAATGAAATTGGTCCAGATTTGGGAACTAGAACGTAAGCTTTTATTATAGTCAATAGAAAAAATGGCTAAAATAGTAATTTTTCTGGCGTTGACAAGTCTATGACTAGTATGCAGTCAAACTGTCAGACTTTAATTTTATAGCCCAGAAAACACATTAAGATGGTTAGTAAAATCAGTTGTGATTCAGTATTTGTTTAATCACTATATTCCTTAAATTTCCAAAGACATTTCAAACTATGGGTAAAGTTCCTTAACATCATTATAATTTTCTAAACTAGCTTACATATGACTTTAGATGTTGTGGACTAACCTTTATGGATTAACTTTTTTATCCTAGTCGCATAAACTACCAAAGCAGATTGTTAAATATATTCCGGTAAAGTGGACGATTTATACTTTGGAGAAACACCTTCTAGCCTCTAGGATATGATTGGTTTAAAGTGTCAGTTTGAAGATAAACTGGTTTAGGCAAACCGGCCTTCATAGAGTTATTCCGTTATAAACCATTCAGTGTTCATAAACCAAGTTGTGTTATCAAAATAAAGTTGAATAAGTCTAGTGTTCAAATGAATAACAATTTTATAATACGCAGAGTTATTTCGCTTAACGTTTGGATTAGTAAGTGAAGAAGTTGGATATAAGTTTGTTTATATGCTGAACTTAGCAGCAGGCAAATAATGACTATAATCTTATGAGGTGAAAGGTTGAGTTCGAATTGCTAAACTATAATTTGCTCACGCATGGAATCTGAAGACAACAACCGGTTGCAAAAATTATAAATTATAGCTTCAGCTTCTAACGTGAAAAATTGCTTCCTCACTGCTATCAATTTCTCACGTGAGATTTACTGCATTCCTATGTACAAAACATACATTTATGAATGCAAGCAATTAATAAGTTTAGCTGTTAATCTTTACTTTAAATAAACACTCATATCTCGCGGTAAAGAAGATATACTCGTACTAAAGGTGCCGTAGTGATATGCCAAGCGCCAAAGATCAACGATCAAAGGAAACCCTAAAATGCACACAAGCCAAGATACCGTAAGATGATGATACAATCACAAGAGCTACTGGTATTGAGCCAAAGAACAATCATGTTTTATCTGATAACAAAGTGCCACCTTGCAGTCTGCCACGTGTTTTCTTTCGAATTCAAAACGTGATGTACACATAACTGACTTGCCTCATAATTTAAGCCTTTACTTGCTCTAAACTAAACTTGTAAGTACTGTTTGTAAAACTGTACCGGTAGTTCCTTTTCTTAAGAAGAAATGCTTCATGCGCAGATCGCCAAAGAGCGTGAGGCTAAACCGTTGGCACATTAAACCTATACACATACAGAGACTTCTACAAAAGAAGCATTATCGTATAATTCAAAAGCTTTAAAGACAAGTATTTTAAATTGGTCTGGTAAGTTGTTGAAATCGTATCAAAATGTGACTCGTGAATAAACAGCTCGTTTATTAAACCCCCACCACTTTGTGAAGCAGTCACACTGAACTTCTTAGCAGCTGATATTAAATACATGTGTGAATATACGGCATGTCAACATTGAATCAGCTGATTTGTTCAATGGTAAGCTGATTTGCTGATCAGCTGGTGTGTTAAATGGGGACACATTCCACAAACTTCAAACTTCTAGCTACTAGCCGCACAGAGCTTAGTAGCCTTGGGACTGTCCTATAAATGTATCAAAAACAATTCGTTCTAAAGGTTTGATGGTTGCAAACTGTCACTTTGACTCAGGTTAAACAAACAATTATTTTAGTCTCTATAGATGTAGTTTATTTAAGAAATAAAGAGTAAAGTCAAAATAAACGGGCAGCTAATTCTCCTGAGAGTGAATTTCCACCTTAGAATAGAGACCAAATACACAAAGTAATCATTAAAATATATCCTAAATTCAGTTGTTACCTTGTATTTCCATGATGCGACGCAGTCAGACTACTGGGCAGGTAGAGGAGAGTGGTGACGTCACAGTTCAAGGTCCCTATAGCTGTCGCTAAGCCCTGGGCCTTCACTGTCCCACATTCTCACATGGGCACAACACCTCAGTAACAGCTGTGCATTGTTGTCGTTCAGAAACAATTGTCTACTCAAATGGACCATTCTGTTTACGACTGAATTTGCTCCTGGCGTGAAACTGGTGGCCTAGTTGACGTTGTGTACAACAACCAATCGGAATATAGGACGTTTTCATCGGCCTTTTATACTTTACTCAATTAGTTTTTGGGAGTTTTGCGTATCAAAGCACTTTAAAAGTAGGACATAAATACAACTACACCCCCGTCCTGGTTATTTTGAGATGCGTTACTTTTGAAATTTGTAGGATCTTTCAACGCTTTAACTTCTAAGATAGATACGATCTTACAATTTGCGTTTGTCCAATTTGCGTTTCCATGTTATATACTTTTAACAAGTGGACTACATACATAAAACAACTATACTTTAAGCTCTAAATAGTATATAGTTTTAATTTTATTAACTAAGGTTGCTAAATCCATGAAAATCAAATGTAATATATTTTTTAAATTTTATATTACTTTTACCATTTGGCTGTTGACTTTATTTATGGGAAGGTTAACTATCCAAATCACTCACATCGGTACTCAGTAGACCTCTGTTCAAGTCACTAGAACCTACTTGATGTACTGGATAGCCTTGCCCCGTTTTAGTAGCGTTTTAGTATGTAAAATAATCGATTTGCAATAACCTAGACCTCTACAACAGTAAAGCGCATGTCATGCCAGTGAGGAAAACTGGAAGTAGGTACACAGCAAGTCGGGTCAGTGGAGGTGGGAACCGGTTGGAGTCGCTCGCGGCCTTGCACGAACATTGTACACCTCAGTGTCACCACACAGGAGGACCGAAACTGTAAAGGTGTCACTTTGCTGAGACTTTTGGCTTATAATACTGTTAAATTGCCTGTTTTAGACAATCTTTCATGTCATCTATTACATTGAGGGTGCGCAGAACGGGCCTCAGACAATGACGTCGTAGTCTGCCCGATGACTGTTATCTACGGGCGTACAAAATTCCATGTTCTTGAGCCGCTAGAAACTATGAAGCTGACTAAAACTATAACTTTAAATACATTTTGCACTAGTGGAGATAGAACAATAATATAACATAAACAAGTTGTAGATAGTTTAATTCCACAAGAACGATTTATAATCAGATTTAAGTTCCGTTCAATATTAAACCACTCCACATTGTAGATTGTCACTCAGTTTGTCATACCATGCTTTTAGGCTAGTTATCACTCAACAAACAATAAATCAAATTTGATATTTTATCAAGTCTAATTATTGTGCACGAATTTTAACCCCTGATATCACGTTCAAGCATGGCAAAATTTAACATGGGAATCCCTATGACCACTCTGTATACCGTGTCACGCAACTCTCTGCCCTGTATACGTCGAACACACGCCGGCGCCAAGGACCAGTTCTGACCGATTGTTATTTTATTGCCGATTGTTGTCTTGAAACCTGCTGTCTGCAATCAGCTGTGTAGTATCGTGTGTTGTGTAATCTGTGTAAATAATTCAGTATATAGTGGAACTATTAGAATCAGAATATTGTATAAACTAATAAATTTAAATGTCACATAGAGATTCAAATATTAGATGTTAAATCTGAAAAATCTTGTCTGATTGGTAAGCATTGCGATTTTATCGTAAGATAACTCGCACATTATTCATAGCGGTACATAATATTTACGTTTATTATTACCGTTTTAAGCATTCAGAAACTGTTTAAAATCTGTTCTCTAAAATATAAAGAAACAAAATCCCCAGTTCAACTGAACATTTAAAAATGGTGAGATTAGAACCAATGTAGGAAGAACGCAGCTCTGTATACAAACGCGTTAAATTTCAATTGTAATGGTTTTTTAGATACAATTCAGAGGTGGAATCAATTGGTTTCATCCATTTTCCCACAGTTGAACGCTATACTTGGTCCACGATGTAATTACGTACATCGCTGCCACTGTCTTGATACACAAGGTCAAAAATATAACCTGAAAATCAATAAACTCCGATATACTGAATGATTACTACAATAGATTCAGGTCATTAACCTATCACGCCATGTATGTACAGTCTATACATTTTGTAATTAGGTGATATTGTGGAGAGTGCACGGCCACAAGCCGACCACACGACATAATATCACACTTTGTCTGAAACCTCACAACCGTGTTATCTAGGCCGACTCTACAACACGATAGATAATATTACCTTACCGTAATCTAATCATTCGAGTACTTGCCGTCTATATCAAGCAATTGACGTCTAATTTATTACAACTCAAAATATGTGATACTGTAAGTTTGGAAATAATGAGTTCTTGCTACTTTGGTGTTTAAATTTTGTGTTTACGTTATTTCATTAAATAACACCTAATAGCTGTCTAACGTTACCATTGATGATATTATCAAGTAATCGGGCAATTATTTAAATCGATTCATAGATGTGATATTATTAACTGATTGGCCTTAAATGACGGTGATATAAAAATTTAAAACATTGTAGAATGTCAATCGAAACTTTTAATAGTGACACAACTGTTAAGTCAGAGTTAAATATTGATCAAAAACATACCCTGAGAGTACAATGCTAGCGTACACTAATAACGCACGGTCAAGATTGTGTTGATAGTACGGAACTAAATCCACGTAGAGCGGTTAAGGTTGTCACGAGGGTGTAAAAGTTTCACCTGTGTGTTACCCAGGGATAAGTGAAACGTGCCAGGGAAATGTCTAGTAAATAAATAACACACCCTTAGGGGCTGACCACACACCCCTCTCCCCACCTCCCACCCTACCACTTCATCCCCGTACACAGTACACGTAGAGATCAACCGAGCTGGTTGAAAGTGTGTCTGTGTCGTCACCTGTGTGTGTATTCACGATGGTTTAGCTGCGTGATTTTAATTGACGCAAAAAATCAATTTAACTCATGTTTTAAGCCTTACCTGAGGAATCCTTTTTTTATTTATTTTATTAACGATGAGTGAGTGAACTGAAGTGACAAATTGCAACACAGTTTAATGTAAGCCTTTAATTAGAAGAGTACTTAGATTTTTTGACCACATTTTTATAAGTCATTTTGCGTCTATATTTCTGACTTTATGAATCCCAACTTTTGATATTTCAAGAAGAAAATAAAGCATATCTCTCGATTTTCCAACGGTCTGGCAGAATGTGTATGTTTTTAACAGTATGGGATTAAATATTAATGATAACGCACTGAGAAACAAGTAGTACTTCATTTACCTGGCCACGCCACAATAAAAAAAATAACAACGAACGAACGAATTACACTCAAATAATTAGAAAACACGCAAGTCCAGGGTGTGAGTCTGTGTTATCAAGTTACGTCACCGACACCGAGGCCGTGCCGGCTGTATCTAGCTGGAGATAACACAACACGCAAGAACACATTAAGCAAACAAGGCGTGAACAAGTAATCAGCGTCAAGCTTATGAGTCAAAAATCATCAAGACGAGTTGCAGGTAGATAACTACTGTTGATTCACGGCAGCGTTTCCTCGACTCATCACGTTTATTGATGAATCTCATCACATTTTTCGAACCATCACTTTCGATTGATAACAGTTTTACATATGTTAGATATGCTAACTAATAGCAACATAAGTGAAGGTTGAAGGTTGCGAAAAATGATTGTATTGAGTTGTACCGTATTTTTATAAACATTGTAGCCAAAAAGGATGGACGAACAAATCCCAGGTGAAACAAATATAGTGTTCAAATTCATTTCAATTAGCCCCTAGTTTCGACGAATAATCGTCATCTTCAAGCTTGAAAATCTTGATGATTCATCCATGTGGACTTCGTTATGTGGAAATTTACTCACACATCACAAAAACAATTGAAATAAGTTAACACGGATACGATAAACAGTTCTGAAATTCTAAAGTATTGCATGTTCTCCTCCAATTAACACCCCGCACCACTTTCTAAAAAAATCCCAAAACAACTTTTTAATATTGAATTGAATAACTACTTAACCTACTAAACACTTGCTGATATGTACGTGTATTGGTACAGCTTCTCCTAGTTAATTGATTTATCCGATTTCGCAAGCTTCTATCAGATAAGCATGATTTCATTCTGACTCACCAAAGAGGAATAAATTCATGTTCTCACGCCATAGAGTAATGAGATATGTTGTTCGTGACCAGCGCCGACCTGTGTACTCTATATCCTGTATTGTGCTCTTGCGAAGGTCGGGGCGGCCACCCAACCATCACCTTTATACGATGTAGAGAGATAGGCATCGTGTAAACAGCTCTGGACATCGTGTGAAGTGATAGCCGTAAAAACCTCCTGTTACGTATCTGTATACGAATTTATTATTTTTCAGACAAACACTAAAAGTCGTGTCACGATCATATTCTACTGAATGTGATACGGCGACGGCGCTTGACTCTAGGTGTCGTGATTATATTTGTTGATCTAAATAAGCAAATGACAATAAATCAGCTGATGATGCTTGTTTGGCAGATTGAGACACCGGACCGGAAGCAACTAGTGCATCTCCATTGCACATTTCCGGTAACCTAGACACTCAGACAGACCTTCGTCAACAACGTCAAGGTCTCACTTGTGTCCATTGCTAATAATTAGCTCAGCACACAATTACTGTAACATGTCTTGACTAACCTGTCATTCTACTTGTCGAATTCCATAGTATTGTCGAATCTTCAACGAAGAATTCCGCGGCCATTTTGCTTCACTACTGAGTAATTAGTTGATTACTATAATTAAGAACTTAAACCAGCTAAACTATCTTAGATCTAGCGCAAGTACATGAAACCAAGAGATTTGAACTCTTGACTACATCCGGTACTTTAAAACGTGTCTAAAAGCTGCTCAAACTAAATAACATGATATTGACAAGGACATAATGAAAATCTGGGATACGTTTTTTTTACTGGTGCATAGTGCACAGCAATATGTAGCATAGATCAATAAAAACACATTCTTTCATTTCACTGCAAAAATAAAAAATAAAAATAGCTGGATTCCAAAACGTGTTTGTTACGTCGAAGTTCTTACTTTAGAAGTTGGGTGTGAAATCTACCATACACTAGTTGATTAAAAGCTACTCGTAAATTGAAATATCTTAAATTTGTAAAGGTGGGAACGATACCAGTAGACTACATTGCAACCTTTAGCTCATTAGCCAATTATCACTGAAAAATATGACTGGAATTGAAATGTTTAAAAAGTACTGTCTAAAAATATTTTGTATATTTCAGACCAAAAGCTCAGTCGTGACTTTTTTCTTCTGTTCCAGATGTACTTATCACAGTTCGGATACTTGAGCCCCACAGTGCGGAACCCTCAGTCAGGTCACATCGTCTCCGAGGACACTCTCACCAAAGCCATTCAGGAGTTCCAGAGCTTCGCCGGCCTCAACGTCACCGGTAAGATATCTCAACCGGTTTGTTCGAGTTGGAAACGAAGTAAGAACTTGTTCAACATGTTCAACTACTTATCATGCTGATACCAGCATAAGCATGAAAAATAATTCAATGCCATAACAACCCATGCCATGAGTTAAGAGCTTAGGAGCTCCAAAAAAGCTCGAAGGGCTTATTTTGTGGGTTTGAATAGAAAGGTAATGGCTAACCTTATTGAAAGTCAATCGTTTGTCGGAATAACCGGTTTTAAGAGTCCAAAGGAGTGTAGGGTGTTTTCGGAGAGTTCTCAACCGCTAACACTCGTGGCACGGGGTATAAAGATGCATTGATCTAAACTCTTATGTACGTAGTATCCAAACCACTTCATGTGGATCACTGAATCATTCATAAAGGGTTTAAATGATCTGTTGAGCTAATTGACCCAGGATTTCCTATATCAGGCGACCTAGGTTTTGAACACTTGTTCATTAACGAGCCTCGTAAGTCGCCTGCCGTAAGGGATTGTTGAACTCTTTACTACACCCGGTAATGTAACACTTTTCTAAAAAGCTGCTCTAACATAACATGCTCTATAACATGAGATTGACAAGGACATAAGGAAAATCTTAAAACGTATGCCATACACTTGTTTAAGAAGTTACTACGTTGTATGATGCTTAATAGTCCGGACACTTTTTTGTTGTAGGCGATTTTTCGTTTTATATGTGGTAAACCATTAATGAAGTCATTGACTACATCGTTGAAGTTGATACAACAAAATTCTCGAATTTTTTGAAACGGTTTGTTTCTAATAGGATTACTTAAAACCCGTCAACTATGGGTCGTGTTTAGAACTGGGAGCCAGTTTACAGTGGGCTAGAGCAAGTTCGCTTGCACTTCCTTGAACTTGGAGTCCGCAGGGCCTTGAGGACGCGGCCGAGGTTGCGGAAGAAGCTACCGTGGCGAACAATGGGTGGAACCTTGGCTACCGAACACTTGCTGAATCTATCATGAGCGAACCCACCTCACATAACTCCATTGTTGCCCAATAATGCAGCGTGTGTAACGGGAGTCTATTGTGGAAACTATTGTTGTCTGGATTATTATTGCTGGACGACAAACTTGATCTTGAAAACAGTTTCTTACAAGAGTGAAGATGGCGTATTGTTTTCATTGCAACTGCAAGTCAATTCATCACGATATTGCTCAGACCCCATTGTTTTCTGTAAATGAGTGGTAACTGTTGTAATTTTAGAATGCTCTGAGTGTTATTGGAAGTTAATTGGTATTAGACATCATAAAAATAACTCACTACATAAAGAAAAACTCCATTCGGTCAATTATTGAGGCCCCTTGGGAGCTTCTTCTCACTGATGTGCGCTTTTCTCTTCTAATCTAAATCTTTCTAAGACCTAGTTTACAAGCGGAAAATCCCGATGAAGAGGCATTGTACGGGCGGCCTCCCACTTAACTGGGTCACTTTAATGTTTATGTGCATTAGTAAGCTTACAAACAAGTCAAACAGCTCTAGTAAAAAAAGATAACTTAACTCGATTGTCCTATTCGACAACTCTTTTGCCACCTACCGATAAATTTGATTTTTCGTTTATCTAATGTAGTAACGTATTGGGAGATATCATTATAAGTCTAAAATAATCAAATTACTAATTGAGTGGTTTTGAATTTAACAACATATCTCAAATCTGTGTACAATTCTGAGTTTGAAATTGTCGTTTTGAAACTGTTTTGGATACCGGGTTAACTTTCATTATCTCTGAGTTTGGTGATATTAAATAATGGAAATGCATAGTCTTACAATATATAGAATCTAATTTACTTTTCTAGAGGGTTGTTTAATTTATGTCGGAGTTTTATAATGCGAATAGCGTGGAATTTTTACTTTGGATGAACGTTTTAGCAAACGTTAGCTACCATCCAAGTTATCGCAAATGTTTTAATTTAAATTAAAACTATCTCGAAGCTGCTTAAACAATGTGTTCTAAACTGTCGCCTTGTAATACCTCTCATTAAAACAGTTTGTACTCGTATGTATGACTCACTGACCCAAATACGAAAGTAAGATAGTTTCTCGGAGAAGAACGCCAAGTAAGGAAGAGCTCGTGGCGCGTCAGCAGCTGATCCACTGAACTCTGCCCGTGCTGACACCTCGTGCACTGCACTGCTGCCTCAGCAGGTGCTGAGTCATTGACTCACTCTCTGAGTCACATTGTGTGACTCAATCACACCTGACCACGTCGTGGCTCAACCTCTCGGCTCTTCCGCAGCAGAATATCCACAACATTCATTGACATTCCAGTCTAGAGGAGTCATTGCGTTCATTTCACTCAGTAAAATATAATCGGTTACTAAAGAAGTATTTTGGAACTTGCGTTCGAAGTACTAAATAGTTTAGTTACATGAGTGTAAGAAGTTAAAACCAAGGTTAAATACCCATTTGAAGTTTGAACGTACTTTCTAGTTGTCCAAACGAATAAGAAGTAACAACCGTGATTGAAATGCGTTTATTTATTAGCCAAACAAACAATACAAGTACTTTTAATAATATAAACTTCTAATACAACCGTGAAAAAAACAAAAGACTTGTTATACGAGTAGTATAATGTAACAATTTATTCACCTAGTGAATATATTGTCCTTATGTTTGTCCTTTTAATATATATTGGCCTTTTGTGT
Source organism: Matsumurasca onukii (assembly GCA_018831715.1). Classification (NCBI taxonomy): domain Eukaryota; kingdom Metazoa; phylum Arthropoda; class Insecta; order Hemiptera; family Cicadellidae; genus Matsumurasca; species Matsumurasca onukii. The sequence goes on along the minus strand of CM032059.1, from coordinate 51,471,603 downwards.
TTTTTAAAAGTACTTGTATTAATTGCCAATAATCTCCGCTTCAAGAATTCACACAAACAACGTTTAAGCAAATTATTCTTAAAAATGGTCGTAAGCGTCTTGTAACCTAATATATGGCTCGTAACTCTTGAAAAAAACCAAGTTAAATTACCAGTTCATTTATTACATACTATTAAACATAACTCAAACATATAATACTATTTTTAATATTGCATTTCAAAAGATGTCGATTTAGTATTAATTTCTAGCAAAAATTAAAAAATGAAATATGTCATAGTTTAAAACGCAAAGACACACTTCTAATTTTTTAGAGGGTGAAAGAATATCACACAAAATGCATGTAGTGCCTATTGCAATCCCATAAAAAAACTGCAGTTTCAAAGAAAAATAATAAATTAAATTCAAATATAAAACCAAAATATCAAAACAATTATATACACTGTCAAATGTTGTCAATTCAATAGTTATTCACAGGAAAATATATACTTAAATGCTTACATTATGTTGGTTACCCTCACTGCTAATTGCATAATGGGGTAACTACCAAAGGGAATTGCCAGAGGCACCAACAGCGTTTACCGTCACAAAGCATGGGTATTTAATTATTCTAAAGGTGGCACCTTGGAGTTAGCCCGGAATAATGTAAGCCTCACACCCAGGCCTGACACCCTCGCTCGGTGCTTTGCCTTATCTCTGACCAGCTTGACAAGTTAATTGTGCCAGTTTAAACCTTGTCAGGGGACTCTAAGAAATTATTCGGGAAATTAAAATTTGTTTAAAGATTGTAAACATTATCTTATTTGATTTAACTGACGAATAAGAAGTTATTCGGTACCTTGCGACTATAACCATATTCCATGTTTGGAGTTGACTAAATTCATGTACAAGAAAAGTACGAGAGTTTTTTAGCTGAATTGATGTGAGCACAGAACCGTTTCATTGTAAGAATTCACAACGAATTATGAGTAACAATGGTTTATCCGCCGCTTTGAAATACTGCTCAGTGAAGGCGGATACTGATGATCATTGAACATGACTTTAATTGTTTAATTATACTCTGCTCATTATTGGCAGTAAAATGAGTTGTATTTTCTCTGCGATAACTACCGCTATAAACCATTATGTTTCACATAAAAGGTAGCTAAATAGCCGGTTACAACATCTCAAGCTTAGATTGAATTTCTAGTTAACTGAAAATACTCTGGTGGAAATCAACTCAAAGTTCAGTAATACAAATGCAGACTGACATATCATACCTTGAAGTTAATAGTTGGAGTCTTTGAAAGCTGGTTCAACGCAGTTTTTAAACTTATTGCAAAAATGTGCTAGATTGCATTTTTAACTTTGCCTACAAAAAGAAAACTTATCAAAATGTCTCAATAAGAAAGAGAACGAGAGAGCTTAACCTAAGAGTGTCTTCATACAAAGAAGGATTTTTTATGTAACCTCTGGCTTGATGTATGACTAAAACTGTATCATATTGTTATCAATTTTGATTATGTTAAAACCATTTCAAAAGTAAAGGTAATGTTTGCCTTATTTAACGAGACGAAGTTACAAAGTCCTCTCTATCCTTGCCTAGCGTTACTGCATTTGCAAATGTAAGTGGTGACTAAGTTTTATAAGTCGAAGTCGAAACCATACACAGAGTACCATACTACATGGAGGTATTTTTATTTGTTTAATGTACACTATATAAACAAATGAATGTTTGTTTCAGGAACTTTGGATCCAGAGACAAAACAGCTGATGAGTGTGCCGAGATGTGGAGTTAAGGACAAGGTCGGCTTCGGTACATCTTCCAGGAGCAAGCGATATGCACTGCAGGGTAACTGATAACATTGATAAGTGAATACCGTTACTGATAAGCAAGTAAAGTGGATAAGTACTAACAAGCGCAGCTTTAGCCGGAGCGATGAATTGTTAGTTTTTCCTAGCATAACTGACTACAATATTCGAGCCTTATCGAGGATATGGCAAGATAGAGCTACACAAAAAAATCAATCACATTTGACGAAAAGGTACAGTAATTTCGGAGACTTGTTCAATTGATAAACAGGAAACAGCCCACAATGACGGGCGATAGAGCTTATATCCGGTCACCGACCTTCAGAACTCAGTCGCTATTGAGAGTATGCTGTATTGTTGACATTGAAACAAAGCGTTCCGTGATTGCATTCTCGTCAAATAATGGTGATTGAAAATGATATCTGTTCAGGTCTATAGGTGTTTCCAACATTTTACATGACTCCTATGAAACACCGTTGTGAACCAACTAACCAATGCATGAATACCCTATCCCTTTATCTTCACCAAGTTATACACTAATATTTCTCTTAACGTTTAACATTAACATTCCTTTCAATACACTAGCCGCAATTTTTAATCTACTATTATGACCACCTGCCTACTATTCTTTTGTGCTTAGTCACATAGCCTGTCTGAAATGTACATTGACGTAAATTAAACCAAAACAAAACAAACGTCGTGTTTCAAATACCCTATTCATGTATCTCAAAGTAAAATGCCTTTAAATCAGAGAAGTTTTTATATCTCCCAGTGACTTCCATCTTAAGAGATCTAAACTAAGAGTATGATCAACACATAGCAATCAATGATTATGAGTAAATCTAACTTGAAACACCTGCTCCAGGAAGCAGATGGCGAGTGAAGAGTCTCACATACAAGATCTCCAAGTACCCGAAGACCCTAGACAAAGCGTCCACGGACAAGGTAGTGGCTGAGGCGTTCAACGTGTGGGCGGGAGTCACTCCTCTTACCTTCACTCAGAAGAAGAGTGGTTCTGTTCACATCGAGATACGCTTTGAGCGAGGAGAGCACGGCGACGGAGACCCGTTCGACGGACCCGGCGGCACCCTCGCACACGCCTTCTTCCCCGTGTACGGCGGAGACGCTCACTTCGATGATGCTGAGAAATGGACCGTCAACTCTTATAAAGGTCGGTGGTCGAGCCATGATGTAGGTGACTTTACAAAAGATTCATAGCTATGGTTTAATCAAGATACTTTTCTTTTAACTTATAATACATAGATAGGGGGATTAATAGGGACTCCGTTGGGCTTGTTGTCGAAACTTACCAAATCTTCAGGTCACTTGAGGGGGTCACAAACTGAAAGGTTTGGCGGATCTAAATCCATTTGCAGAAGAAAGTTAAGATATCTTTATACGATTGTTATAACTCCCAAAATTCTCATATTTGGTGTTATCAATTTATACCTTTTGAAAACCAAGAAGAAGCAACACTACTAATATCAACGAATTTGAGTAATTAGTATTTCTACATATTTTAAAATTACATGGGTAGTAGTTTTTATTGAATACTTACATACGGACTGTTCACAGGCACAAACCTGTTCCAAGTCGCAGCTCATGAGTTTGGCCACTCTCTTGGACTCTCTCACTCGGATATTCGGTCTGCTCTGATGGCCCCGTTTTACCGAGGATACGAACCCTCGTTTGAGCTGGACGAGGATGATGTGGAAGCCATTCAGGTACGTAATGACTGTTCTTATAAATAGTATAAAATGATTATTCATATGCTGTTAAATTGTCTTCCATAGATTTCAAAGAACTCTGTCTGATGGGTTAAGACGTAGTACCTAATGATTCTTAGTAATGATAGTAAAGTTTCTAACTGTGATGTACACAACAGGCTCTGTATGGAGAAAAGAACAAGGACTCGAAGCCGGAGTCAGGGTCTGGCTCAGGAGGCAAGAAGACGACCACCACTGAGGAACCGCCGCAGGAAGGAGAGGATGGAGAGCTCTGCACTGACGCTACCGTCGATACTCTCTTCAACTCTGCAGAGGGCGTTACTTATGCTTTCAAAGGTAAGCTTTTCATTTATCATAAGTTGTCAACTGAAAAATAGACTGTGTAATTAGACTCCGATAGTTTCTTTGTGGATGAACCTATACCTACAGCCCCCTTAGCGTCCTTTTTCAAACTCATTAATCTCTCAAACTTGTCAAAAATTTACTTTTAAAACTGTTAAGACACCGGAAATAACTTGTTTAAAACAACCAGGTTTGCACTACTGGAAACTGACGGAGACAAGTATTGCTGCCGGTTATCCTCGTCTGATCTCCAAGAGCTGGATTGGTCTCCCCGGCAACCTTGATGCAGCATTCACCTACAAGAACGGCAAGACTTACTTCTTCAAGGGGTCCAAGTATTGGAGGTACACGGGCAAAGTGATGGACGGAGACTATCCTAAAGAGATCTCTGATGGATTTACTGGAATTCCGGACAACCTGGACTCTGCTATGGTCTGGGGAGGCAATGGCAAGATCTACTTCTTCAAAGGTACTTCTAGTTTATTGCTCTTGACATATTTTGGAACATAATCAATCAAATCATAACAGCATTTTCAAACTTGACAGAGTTTTCATTGAGTAATGAACAGTTTCAATCATTATTTATAATTGACATTTTATTTTAGGATCGAAATTCTGGAGGTTTGATCCAACTCAAAGGCCGCCAGTGAAGAGCACCTATCCTAAACCCATCTCAAATTGGGAGGGTCTGCCGAACAACATAGACGCAGCCTTGCAGTACACCAACGGGTACACTTACTTCTTCAAGGGAGGCAACTACTGGAGGTTCAACGATCGAGCATTCATGGTTAGTTTTTTTATTATTCTATCGCACCGCCTCACAAATGAAACTGTGGTGAATGTTCCTGGATTTTTAATCAATTAACTGGTGTCAATAAAAGCCTACGATTTTGACACCGAATGCGAACTTCTGGAACGTTTAACTTAACGTGAACATTCGAACAATACTACTACCTAGCAAAGCACTTTAGTGAGCATCATGAGCAGTACAGCTGATGACGAAGCCTACTCTGTGTTGACTAATCTGTGTTTTGCAGGTTGACAGTGCAGACCCTCCATTCCCGAGGCCAGCAGGCTACTGGTGGTTCGGCTGCAGAGCAGAGACCAAGGGTTACTACACAGGTGACATAACACGTAGTAGTAGTGGCATCCGGGACCAGGGTGACAGATCTGAGACTGAGGTTGACGACCTTATGCTAGACGGAGGTGAGCCTTTCAATCTATCTTCAAGAGTATGATCTAGTTTTCACCTTTGCTTTTGCCAACTTTGTAACTGCGAAGAGGATGTCCTAGTGAACGAGGGTTCAAAATTTCCAATCCCTTCATGAAAATCACACTTACACTATTGTTAGACTAATATTTAAAGAATTATGTGTTAAACTATCAGATTATGTACATGGTTATGGGAACTATAAGTTAATCTTAAAATACCTTTTACATATGCCGCTTAAACACGAAATCAAAATGTGTATGTACAGTTCGTTGGGAAGCAATTGGTCTGTTTAAGAAGAATTTCATATTTTTTGCTTACATAATACGGGGAAGGAAATGCGATATCTCAAACAGTCAATAAGCCAAGACATATTATTCTGGCTGTTAGATCATTGATTCTACGTGTTCAATGAGAGATTATAATGATTTGATGCGTTTCCTTCCGAAAACAAGTGATTACTTTCCATACATCAATGCGCTTTTGTGTATGTTGATGGCCTTTCAGGAACAATAAACACCTGATCCCACCCAATGATAACATGTCATTCAGTTGTGTATGGATGTAATGTGTACCGACACAGTAACGGTAAAAGCAAAGGTGAAACAGTCAAATCATGCTTACAACAGTTATTCTGTACAAAGTATTATCTTGATGTGATATCTTTTTATGAACGATTCTGTTGAAATTGACCTGGTTTAACGTGCAACGTATAGTATTATGTTGTACAGCCTGATTGTGAATAGTTGTACATATCTAAGCCATCCAAACAAATGTACATAGTGCATTGCACACAATTTATAAATGAAAGTATCTATTATACCTTTTTTGTGAAACAAACGAGTAAACTAAATGTTTTTTGAAAATTATTTTTATACTTAAGGATATTTTTTCACTAAAGTATCAGATGCAGCATTTTTCTGAAAAGAGTTCTATAAACAGAGAGACTGTTATATTTGAAATAAAAACAAAAGCCTTATCACCGAAGAATTTAATTTTTGTATACAGGTTTAGCCTTTATGGCAGCATATTTTGTTTAGTGTTCGGTTACACGAACGTTTTGCCCAGATAAAGACTAGAATCACGCTTGGTATTGTCATTTGAGTGGTATTGTCATTATTTTTTAAAAATGACGCATGTTACAAACTAAAGGTAATACTACCCAATAATTATTGAATTTTATAACATTTTATTTGCTGTATTTACAATTAAAAAAAATGAAGCAAGCAAAAACACTAAACAAAAAATTGCCTTTCAAATTAGATATCAAACATATTAGAGGCTATAAATTATGCTTTGATCACAATTCATTTTATCGTTCCAATATAAATGGGAAAACCCACATGGCTTGAAAAAGGATAAAACACATTCATCATGATTGATCAAAATTGTATAACTGCTAAATTATGACATTATTTAAAACACACGAAGACTCTCTACTCAAATTGAAATTTGTTATTTAGAAAAACACACACAAAATCTGTTAAATCCTTAATAAGGCTTGAATCCTCCTCCTACGTTAAGGAAGTCAACTATTTGGATTATGGGGTTGAAATGAACTATTCACCCAGGAAATGCACAGAATGAGAAGATTGATATCACTGCTTGAGGAACCTGCATGTACTGGAGGCATTCCTGAATGTTATAAAACTTGATTTCAGATACAGACTTTTAGTCACTATATTGATGCATGTTTCACAAAGGGCCCTTGGGTTTCTTTTGGAATTATGTGTGTATTTATCCAATGCATGTTTATATTGTACATATGGGTTAGCTCTCTAAGGATTTTGGTTTGTTCTGATCTACTGCTTGATATGGTGTTATTATATTTCCCACAAACAACGTTTCGAGATAATTTGCACATATATACCAATACACTTGAAATATTAAAATTAATGTTATGTTTGAGTTTTAAAACAGTATTTAAATTACAAGAGATTGATGATATTGTACAATCATAAACTTAATATACATATTTTTCTATAGTAGTAACATTACCTAGACAACACGTATTGTGAAATGTGTGTTGTGAAACACGAGTAGATGCTTGTTACAATGAATCTAGTCACTGTCCACAAAGTGCACTTTCAGCTTATCTTCAAGGGTTGAACTTGATTCACTGCAGTAATTGCTCTAACTGCAGTAAAACAGGAAAATATTACTTATATGTTTGAGAACACTTTGACATAAATAAACTCTCTATATAAATATCTAATTAGAAACTACGTTATGGTAATATTGCAATTTCAACCCTTGAACTGTGCATGGTCTGTGTTGGAATGTTAGTTCGTAAGATGTAGTTCCTTCTTCTAGATGGTGTTAGAACAACTTAGTGTATCTTTTCCTTTTCATTTATTGCAGTTTGTAATTCATGAAACCAAACTAGTTTTAAATGTTCTTCCATATAGTCTGTACATGTGTAACTAACTAACCTATTTGTAAGGGGAAGTAGTTATAGATATCCTAATAATATATTTTCTTGGTTTATTTTGTATTGGAAATCTTTATCGCTTCTACCCAAAATAAGACAATATTTGAAAACGCTTGCTGTACAAAATAAGAATGACTCTTTACTTGGATAAACAATAAAAAAACTAGTCTACGTAAATTAAATAATTACGAGTACAAATTGGTGTGAAGGTGTGTACCGTAAAGTACCGTATGTACCGTATAATAACATTTAGATTTCACATCCAATGTTCAAGCTTATCATTTGAATCTTCATTAGATTCATAGCTTATCTTTGAGAGAGAGGATTTCTGAATTGCTTGATGTATACTATAACATCAATGTTGATTTAGGTTAACGTGAGTGAAAACCGTAAGTTATTTTTGTTTTAGTATCAATTATTTAACCGTACGGTTTTTACTCTAATATTCAGCTACCATTTTTGCTAAAAATGTTGTACCTTAGTACATTTTTGAAGTTTTTACTTGAATTGATTTTACAAACAAATAAACTTTATTTTTTCAGTTGAAATAAAAAATGTTACACAATCCTACTACTAAAATGAGAATAGGTTCATTTACAAAACAGCATAGCAAATATGTCAATTATTATTTTAGACTAACCACACAAAATTGATCAAACTTTAAAATTGTTGTTATTGAAATTTGTATTAATACGTACCGGTACCTAAATGAATTTCGTTGGTAGATTTGTTTATTATTCAACTGTTCAGCAAAAGGTTCATAGAAATTGAATTTCTCTCTGAGTTAAAAGCAAGTAAAGAGTCCAGGGTTGCTATCGGGGCTTGAGAGATGTTGTTGGTGTTTTAGCGGGCCGAAGCTAGTGCTGCTGTATATATATATATAGCTACTGTAGATCTACCCACCTGCCTGTCTGCCCAGAGGAGACTGTCTACTGACCAGCTGTTGTGTGTGCAGACTTCGTCTCAGCTGAGGGACACTAGAGGAGAAGCGTCTTCACTTGTCTACCAGCGCGTATGTCGCTAGGGGAGCGACGGAGTCTGACATTTAACTTCCAAATTACAAGTGTGAACCGTCCCTCAAGATTTTCACACTGAACCTTTAACTGTGATGGCAGCTGTTATCCTATAATTTATAAGTGTTATATGCATTTTTGTTTTTGTTTATGTGATATTTGATCTTTATGAGAAGTTTTCGCGAGTGACAATGGCTGTCGGATGCTGCCGACTTGTTTATTTTATAATAGTTTAGTGGCCATACAAGTTAGGGAAATCTTTTGGCTGACTTTGATTAGTTTTAGAGTAAAACTGAAAGATGTTTGCTTTACTTAATGGTTTTAAATTATTTAGGTTAGTTTATTGTAACTAGATCTGTTTCACTTGTTCTTCTATAAGCATTAACCAATGTAACTCTTTAATACTCAAGCCTCATAACCTTCTTATCGGTTATGTTTTGTACATTTTTATATGTTAATAATGTATATAGTTAAACACAGCGTAACCAATAATTATAGAAGGCTTTATTTATTGTAACCTCAAAAAGGGTTTGGCCAGTTTAAGATACTTGTGTATATTCAATGATATGGAAAACTGTAAGAACGACTACGAAATAAAAGGTTATTCGTAACAAACATTGATAAGTTAATTTCAAGAAAATATATTTGTTCTCTAAGTTACTTCAGAAACGAATGCAGTGTTTACACACGGATTATATGTGCAAATTTATACTAAAATAATTTAACAAAAATATATCAAGAACAACCCATTATAAAAAGAATTAGAGGCCCAGTTTGAGCAAAAACGTAAATATATTATAGGCAGATTAACCAACACTTCTCGAGCTCAAAGATTACCAACCAAAATACAGCACATGAGATACAGCTGTGGTTTGAAATGTAATCTGTGTAGCGTTTACAATATTAGTAATCTGTGGGCTCGAGAGAGTTTAGTCGATTTGTCCTTAACGTCAATAGGAAGCTTCAGAACTACAACTGAGGTTGTTAAACCCGTGCCTTATACTTATCCTAGAGCCTTCATCGTACAATTACTTCTAAACTGAAAACCAAGAAAAAGCAGTGACCAGAACAAACCTTGTACATCATCAATATATTTGATTTAAACTGAACGTGTGTTTGTTTTCTCAACCCCACAGTTAACCCTCCTGCAGAGCGAGACATGAACAGGACTGAGAAGGCTTTCAGAAGCAGTGGAACATCGAGGTCTGCTTCTGCTTCAGCATCAGCTGTTTTGCTTCTGTCTGTTGTGTCGGGGCTATTTCTCAGGCTGAATTGATATACTCGTAATTATCCATCCGCAAGTGGAAGAAAAGTAGTGCTTATTTTGGTGCCATTTGAAAACTTTGCTCAAACTGTCAAACTTGATGAGTTTGTATCAAATCTAGACCTAAATATTTATTCTGCTAAGTAAGATATCGGTATTAAAAATAGTTTTATTTTACGGACACTATAACACATTGTAGACCTGTATTTATGGCAGTTTTCTGTATGTAAATAACCCGTAAGGTATGAAGCCTGATGTACCTAGACGAAGCCTTTGTTCAATGCTACACTACGGACTGATAATATATTTAAAGGTGTGTGTTGATTCAAACGCCTATCTGAGACAATGATGACAAATGTTACTTGCTTAGGAATTATTTCCACGATAATTATTCTTATGGGAACTACAGAATCATGCTTACCTTGGTAACATTTACTTCCTGACCTTGCACATATACTCTCTTTATACCTGTGAGAATTACACCGCTATTTTCATCATTAATAGATAATTAATAAGAGTCCTTTACTAATAGATGGTCATACTTCCAATATATTTTTAATAATTAGCGTACCTACTATTATATAGAAAAATAAGAGTGAACTATTATAAAAAGTTGATAGCTTAACTACGATATTTTGTTAGCCGTTTGAGGTTACTTTCAAATCATTTGAATTATAATAAGCCAGTTCCGGTTTATAACGATTATTTGTTACCTATGATGTAGTTTTAAGAATAGTTAACATCGATAGTCTTAGGAGCTAAGTAATTTCTATTGCTTTAGTATGTAGGCTCTAATTTTTTAAGTCAGTGTACTAGTACATAATCATTTATGAAATAAACTATTTTATTACAATCGATGTTGCAACTGTCAAGTATACCTTTCAGGGTTCACAATCACGGACAGAGAGGTAATAAGCAAAATGTTGGAAGATTGAACACTTGCAAGATAAAGATATAAGTTCCAAGAACTTGAAGGAAGTTCCATGTTCATGTTTGCCCGATTTTACAAACCTACCTTTAGAATACGTATACGGTATAGGATAGGCTATACTTTTATTGGTACACAATAAATATGGGGTTATTGTTTCCACAAATACATGAGTATTGCTGTTTGATAATATTAGTTAGTCTTATTTTGTAGCCAACAAATTACCATATCAAACGCTGTAACATGGAGTGAATTGGTGGTTCAAACAGAAAGAATTGATAATCACCCGTGCATTATTTGTAGTTTTACACATTCAGTAGTTCACAGTCAGGGGTCGTACACAAGCCTTAACATCGTGATAACTCTTCGTAAACCTCCATTTAAAACAAAAGCAAAATAGTTAAGTGTAATGCGATGTGTTCAGTTTTCAATTTTTAAATGGCAAGCTCAATACAGTGTTCAAATGTTCGACGCTGTTCTTTCTAGTAGTTCTGTGAACAGTGAGTCAAGAAACAACGTCTTTAGGCGTATGTTTATGCCTGTTCGTCTAGTTTGATGCAGTATACGGCGACTCCAAAGCCAGTAGTGCTAAAACCTTTCTTCTAGACACTATTAGCCAACCGTGACTGACCGGGTCTCATTCAGTGTGTGTCCAGCCTTAAGATCACATTCTTACAAAATTTCGCCATTAATTTTAAAACTACTCAATTTTTCTCTATTTAAACCCTTTTTACTAGTTTTAGTCTCACTATAGGGCCCGTAAGCACTATTTCATATAACTCACTACTTTTAGAAAAATCCTATGGAATGGTGGTAGGGAATTTGGTAGTAGGGTGTCTCCTGAAATTGTGTTGAACACAAAGGTGTTTTATTATAAGCCTTCTCTCTATTTTTAAGAGTTTAAAATAGTACCTCATACTAATTTGGTCGGTAGTCAAAATATGTCTGTTTGAAAACCAAAACTTATACTTTATAAAATTCAACACTAAATGGTTTTAGGATTTCCAACTGAAATTCCCGCATGTCAGCATGATTGTGGCAGCCACACGTCAACAAATAATTATAGGCAGTCACAAGTTGGCTGTGTAGACCTTTTAGTCCTAATTATAGTTCTGTAAGCACTAGGTCTAGATAATGTTTTTATTACGTCAAATTGTTGTCTAAAGCCTATACTAGAAAACTATTTAAAATTGTCTTAGGAAAATTCGTTGGTACTCTTCCATGAGTTGAAAAATGTAAACAATCAACTAAATTTTCAAGCTGATAAAAGACAGGTAAGGTTTTATCTCCTCGCGATTTAGAAGTAAAAGTTGACCGTAATATTTTCACTCCTAAACGGGAGTACGAAAAAATATAACATTTTTACTTAAAAATACTTCTAAAAGTAGTTTTACACGCCTTGCTGCTTATATATATGAAACAGAACACATACGAGTAATTCACGACAGTTTAATTTTCTATATCATATAACTAATTAACATTTTGATCAGATGTTTTATATTTTTAAAATATAACAAACATTTTTGTCTTCGAATTTCTTTAGTAATATATTTAAAAATACTTACACACAGGGTATTCGACGTTTCGGGATCTGGAATTTGATTTCATCTTCAAGTTAAAAGTAACCTAAAAAACACAAATCATTAGAACATGAGCTAGCCTAAAAGTAACCAAATGAAACTAACCAGTCACTCACCACCAAATAACATTAGTTTTTCCCCTAAACTTATTGAATTTGATATAAACTAGCCTAGAAAACAACATGCACAACAACTTTAAAACATTAAAAACACAAATACATAGAGAAATCATGCACGTCCACTGACTGATCGCCAGACAGCCGCATTGGCAGGCTTGGAGCAGCGGACGACCAATCACACCCATGAATCAGATAATGTATAAGTATATTCTGAGGACCTTGTTCAAATACATACAGGGTGAGTTTTAAATGTCCCCCACCTGACTTTTAAAAAGAAATTCTTTATAAAAATCCGTTCGAGAATGTTTTTATGGGATTCTGAAGTTTGTTTTGACGTACTTTGAGTCACCACCTCTTACCCAAAAACCGGAGGGTAGGGCCCCCTCAAAGTCTTTTAATAACACCCCTCTTAATGACACCTCTAAGGGAAGGGAATTTTAATACAAATTCAACCACGCAAAGAAAACTTTTGATCTCGACTCGTTTTTCTAATACCCATTTGAAAATTACAAGAAATCGGCTGTAAAATGCCACATCTCACATAGAATCCTTTTATGACAAACTTTCTTGAAATACCTTTGAAGAAAACATCTTATAACATAAGGGATCTTATAACATAATCCCTTAGGGTACTTTGAAGACAAATTTGTCATACAACTTTGTTTAATGTGAAATGTAGCATTTTAAACCTGATTTCTTGTAATCTTTAAATGGGTATTACAAAAAACGAATTAAGATAAAAATTTTTTCTTAGCGTCGTTGAATTAGTATGAAACCCCATTTCTTTAAGGTTCCACAAAAGAGGTTTTTGTATTAAAAAGTTTTTGGGGGCCTCCTCCCCCGGTTTTGGGTGAGGGGTGGGTGACGCAAAGTACGTCAAAACAAATTTCAGAATCCTATAAAACCCGGCCCAATATAAGTGTAATACATGGTTCTTTGTATATTTCTTTATGCCTCATAATTATAAAAGCAACCCTTTGTGCGTCTCTTTCAACTAAGGAATACTAAGTTTGAGTCTGAGCAAAAAGGCATGGAAAGTTTTAATTGACAAGTTAAAGGGAAGTTAGTTGCTTTGATTTTTATAGCTGTCAGTTTAAGACAAGAAAATGCGAGTATTAGACGAGAGGCTGCATAATTTATTGACCTGAGGATCCCGACTCTTTGCTTAGAGTCTTCTCTAATATTTAAACCAGCTGTCATCCTCAATAACTTTTCTATCCATTACTAATCTACCTTCAGACAACTAAAGCAAATGTTTCTTATAATTACTTTCATAGTTAATTTTTATTTAAATTTAATATGTTTGTAGAGAGTTAAATACGTGTGTTGTGCATGGGTTAAAGCAAGTAATTCTCTACCGAACAGGTAGTAAGTTTAAAAGTAATAAGTAACACACACACATTGTAAGTCTATTTACTCTATCAATTAATTTCCATGTTTTCCTTTACACTCATCAAAAACATCGAAAGCCCCCTGTGCTATTTATTTTGTTGTTTATCAGTTTTAGTTTGTAACTAAAAGTGTACTTAAATATCGTTAAAAGCAAGGTGTTTTTGAGGGAACTATCCTGTTTTACTGTGGTTAGGTGTGCAAATAGTTCTTCAATGTACAGGGTTATTCAAAATGAATGTACTGCCTTCATTTTTCTGTAACTTTTAAACTACATTTAAGTTCTTCATAAAAATTTACAAATACTGTAGTTGAAACGAAGAAGTTCCAAGGTTTTGTTTACACACATTGAGAGGTAATTTCAATTGTTAATCATCAAGATAATGGCTGTCCTTCAAGAAAAGATATTTGTGTTCTTGAATTTTCAAACAGTCAGTCAGTTCAGCTCACCAAAGTTTCGTCTTAGAATTATGATTTCGTCGCTACCTTTTCTTATGGGGCTTAATTAAATATTAAGTTTACGTATCTCTTTTGCCAAAAATCTATTCGACCTGCGAAACCCGAGGGTCATTTAAAGGCACTTTCGGTCCAAGTGACGGAAACGACAGATCTAAAATAAACCCTAACAATTATTTTGAAAGAAAATACTGTATTTAGATACAGTATTAGTTTAGTATCCATAAATACAACAGATCAAAATAAACACGAGTAATTTTGAAAGCAAATTTTGATAAGGTATTAGTTTTATTGTCTTTGGATATGACAGATTTAAAATAATAGTATATTTCATCACTAGGTCCTAAAGTGACACTTTTTGACACGAGGTCAAGTTAACGTCCGTGACACAGCCACTATTCGCTATTTAGATGCCGACCACTCTCATGAGGGTATTTTAAGGCAAATTTGTGGTGAAGAATTAGTGTGATGAGTGGTAGTAATGAGTTATGAGGTGTGGTCTTTGTTACAAACTAAGGCCGACTCTTCCTTAGGATGGGTCATTAATTAATAGCCCAATGACCAATGGAAATACAAGGACCGACGGCTTAACGTGACTTCCGAACCACACAGGTGATGGTCTGATGTGTCTAAACGATGGTGGGAGTTGATGCGGGTATAATCAGATGATCACTGAGACTATCTAAGCCGCTATAGACCTGTATCATCCTCAAAACCTGACCTCCATGAAGCTGGATCACAGGACTACGCCACGAGTCTCAGTCGAGTACGTTATATGACCGAGGGTCAAAAAGGCACTTTCGGGCCGAGTGATGAACGATACTTTTTGTCATGATGCAAATAGCAATGAGAAATAAATGTCAATAAGTGTTTAATCATTTACTTAGTTGACCGCGCCAAAAAAAATGGCATGACCGCCGAAACTAGTCGTATAAGTTCTTACATCTTACAGGCTACTTCGTATAACTAGCCTGAATTCTTAAAGGGTACTATGTTTCAATTTTTATTATAATATAAATAATTAATTAAGTAATCATTGCTTTGAACTCAGCAGTCTGAACTATAATGTTTTGAAGAAACAGCGGTTACACTGATTTAATATAAGTCATTGTTAAAATACAAAACAAACTCGGTGAACCAGCTGATGTCTATACCACAAAAAGATTTTTAAAAATACATTTTTCTCCCTTAAGCTATGGGTGACGGTGACGGTGGACGTAGCACAATATTCAAACATAAGTGGACAAAACAACGTTTGACATGTTGTTTATTTTAGTTGTCAAAGTTTGTTTACGTGTGTTGTAATAGACAATCTAGACTTTTGTTTACAAAACAAAATTTTTCACCTGGCGAGAAAAACCTTAACTAGTTTTCACCGCTACTTTATGTCCACCGCTCTCTAGGAAACCACTCTCATCTGTTAACATTGAAAACAAAACTCACCGTCATATTACGGCCGTAATGTAGCGGTCACTGCTTTCTAGGTCACTGCTTTCTAGCCTAGGAAGAAAACATAATAAAAACAATACTTTATTTACCTGGGTGAAAAAGTCACACTTTAGGACTGGCAATACATGTGTCTAAAGCAGCTGTTTTCAGAGCAGAATGACAAAACCCAATATTTGCTTCGTGATGTGTGGGAAGAGTTTGATTATCAGCTAGATCTTTAACGAGCAGTCAGAGGAGGAGGTGTTGAGCATTTACATAAGTATACCAAGGAAGACAAAGTTCGAAAAATGCAATTTTATTAGTATTTAATTTATGTATATCTAATTAATAAACAAGTAGAGTTGTCTGGAAGTAAGACATTCATTTTGAATAACGCTGTAGTATCTTATTAATTTGCCATAACAAGTAAATTATTAGTTTATTGCAACACATTTACACACGTTTATAGCGATATAGTCAGACGATTGTGACGTCAAAACAATAACACAGTAAACAGAAAACACGGGATCAATAATAATTAATGAAACTATTAAATAACCAGACCGACACGCAGCTAAGCGCTAAAGCACCGCTGGCATGAGTGAATCGAATATCCTTTCCAATTTCTTGCTCTAATTCGCTCCGTGTACAGTCTCGCATCGGCATTCGACTGTTCTACTACCACGGGCGCTACGAGGCTGTTTGCTCCGCTCACTGCCTGGCTTGCCTCTAACGTACGGACTGTCAACCGACCGATGATACACTTAAAAATAAGGTAGCCTAAATCACGAATTAAAATAACATCTGATCTTTAATACTTTACAATTATATTTAATGTATTAAAAGTTTAGTTATTTATAGCAAAAACGTAAGGATAGAATGGTGAGCATTTTATAAGCACAATCCTTTCGGATTGTTAATAAATCCAGGTTATAATTATTTAAATACAATGCTGTTTAGATTATTAATAATAAACTCCTATACTTCGTTTTATCAAATAATATCATCACCAACGTCTAAGTATGGGTCCAACCACACCAAGTTGTACGTTCTTCAAACTTAAAAAATTATATTTAAAAATATTCAATAGTTAAGACCGTAAGTAGGTAAATAAAAGCTATTGTATTAATTTCATATATTTTAATTAAAAATGTAATGTCCAAATTTCTAAGGTTAAATAATATGTTTTCGGGTAGAAAGCTTTTAGCGCCTGCAAATAAGCGCACACTAGTCCCGCAGTACATGCATGTAGCAATATCACCGGTCAGCGCCGTGCTAACCCTTCTTGCGGGCAGCCTTTGCTTAATAATGCGTTTATAACGTTTTTAGAGTTTTAGGAGTTTGAAATTAACTTATTAGACTTTGCTACGGTTGAACTTGAATATTACTAATATTACAAATTAAACGAGTTTTGTAATAACACAAATATAAACACGAACGTGACACAGGCATTTTCCGATTTACTTATTCTATTTGAATATGGTTAACGAACCTACGACAGTTGCAACAGTATAAAGAAATACAAATTTGAACTAGTGATCCAAAGTTAACCTTCGAACAAGCAACACGTTTCTACGTAACGTTCGTTAATTCGTAAACTAGTTTACAGACAAATGTTCACATTGTTTGTGTTGTATCCTTGTTCGGTTTAAACACTCACAAAGGATACTTTAGTCAGGTAGAGTATGGGTGTTCATTATCTATAATATTTTGCGATAAACTCGAAATTCTACTAGCGTCTGGTCTACTCCTGGGTGGATTTAATTCTATATCCTTAACTAAAATCCTAGACAAGTAGAAATTTATACACCAAACAAGCTTGTTTACTATATTTATTTATATTAAGCTGTAGTTTCTTGGGAAACAGTGATTGCTGTGTTATGACGGCGAATTGTTGTTTTCAATGTAATCATATGGGCGGGAGTGGTGCCCGCCTTCATGTGATTGCATCGAAAACAAAAGTTCGCCGTCATATTACGCTGCTTCCTGGGAAGCCGTTGCTTGATAATTGTTCTGTGCATTGCTTGGTTATTATTATAACTGCTAGATTAGACCATGTGTTGTAAACATATAAATAATGTTGTTTTTCAGTATTGTCAACTTGTCTTTAACAGTCCCTGATAAAAGCCAATTAATCCCAGATCCTTTTTAAGTAAACGTATGTAATTTTCTTTTCGTAATACATGCCATTATTAGGCCTACTTGTTGGATAAAAACATTAAAACTTTATTTACTAAAGATTTATTGTTTATTGCTCAAAATATGAACTGGCACGGGTCCAGCATTTTAGTTGGGGTATAACTGTAGTTATCGAAACAACCAACACTCAATAAGTGGCAACAACTTTTAGAAACAATTCTTTGGCCAAAATAGCCGTTATTTCACTTACCTGTTGACTTGTAGTGCCAGTAAGTATTTAAACTCCTCGTCTTAACCAATCAAGTGGCACATGACTGAGAGACCAGACCGACTACGGCTAAACCATTTACTTTCAACATTGACATTGATTGTGATTTTGTCATACATATTTACAACACATAAATTTGTTGATGCTAGAGTGGAACAATTCTAATCAATGGAAGAGAGTGGATGAACAAACTTTATGTTTGAATGGGATTTAATGGCAGAATGCATGGAAGATTTTATTGCAAAAATATATGACGGTTGCATGACGTGTTCATATGCTTCCGCAATAAACTGTTTATTTATTATTGTCTTACAGTAAACTAACCAGAAACTAAATAATAAGAATGTTTGTCGTTATTACATTTTTGAATGATACAAATCAAGACGGGTCAGGTTACGCTGAGTACTTGAGGCGAGCTCATTTTCTAATATTTTGTGTGATGATTTAGGTTACTTCATACCTGAAAACGTCGTCTTCTTCTTGTTCACTACTGATGAACAACTTTCGTAATGTCGTAATTATTCAAACTCAAGAATCAGGTGAAGCATTTCTTGCATTAGTTATGCAGATAGTTTATTTAAATCCTTTTATTTTCAAAGTCATTACTGTGCGATAGAAAAATAGATATCTATTGGTGCTGAAGGAAATTTGGCTTTTCAAGCTTAAAAGTATTGGAAAAAGGTTCACCTTTTGACCTAGTGATGAAATATATTTACTACACTACAGTATACAAAAAGATATCAAACTAACGATCTAGACGGAACCTTTTGATACATTCGGGACTTATCTATAAAAGTATAATATAATACAACTAGAATGTAAATTGTACAAGTGCCAAATATATCAAGGCTAGTTAGATATTCATAGAATTAAATCAGTAGCAAATAATACGAGTTAGAGGGTCTAGGCATATTGTGAATACATTC
The DNA here is from genome assembly GCA_018831715.1 of Matsumurasca onukii. Classification (NCBI taxonomy): domain Eukaryota; kingdom Metazoa; phylum Arthropoda; class Insecta; order Hemiptera; family Cicadellidae; genus Matsumurasca; species Matsumurasca onukii. The sequence goes on along the minus strand of CM032059.1, from coordinate 51,452,595 downwards.
AGGAAACTAGTGGTTGACGAACAAAATGTCTAAATCAAGTACTTGTAACTCCCATTGTGAAGTTCACTTAATTGGCAGCTGTTTTGAAGTTAGTTCGAAGCTATTTAAGAAGTAGTTTGATACTATAAGTGCCACTACAAGTATTTGCAAATTGTTTATTTTCATTTATTACAACTTAAGTATTTTTGTACGCTTTGTACTTTAAAAGAATGCATATCCATGAAATCTGCATCGTAATGAAAAATGTCGGTTGAAGTTGATTACAAAGAAATGTTCAACCCTTTACTTGTTCTATTCGGTTTTTAATATTTGATGTATATGTACTATTATTTTCCAACATTTCGTACGTGGATATTTTACCTTTATACGCTTTTAAGCGAGTGAAAACAATGAGAATTAGGATTTTATTTAAGTGTTTTTTAACCATATTACTAGGTCAACATTAGGTGTATTTAAGTGTTCGATTAACTACATGTATTTACTTAGTCAAATTGTTACTGTTCTTATACTAGAGTTATAATGGTAAATCGTGTGACCATAATTGTGGAGGCGATAAGTGTTAATGAACTTTTAAGAGACATTCTGCGTTATTTGCCATTAGATATTTTGTTTCCCAGTTTTGGACATCTTCAGCCTTAAATAGAGCTCAGCTCATCTGGTGGACATGTTATTTTCTAATATTCTTATTGCCCTAGTTAGGATTTTTTTTCAACTCAAACCGTAAAAGAATGTGTATACACCCTCTATGTTTTGTACGTCACGGCAGGCCAAAAATGGCATTTAATTGTTTAAATGGGTTTTCATAGATTTCTGGAGATTTATCTTCATACACCCATACATTTAAAATCACATAGCTTGATCATTAACTCAGGTCGGGTTTAATAGCCCGAGCAGGAGTTGGACACAAGTTAAAAAATAATATCCAACCAATCAATGGATATTGGATAGGGATAATCTGAAAATGCGTAGGATACAAGACAAGAGGATTTTATAAGAGACATGTGTCGGTAGTGTTGAATCCCGGTGGTGAGCAGAACATCTGGGCCTCGACCGTGAACTCACGTATCCAACGTTGTCAGCAATTTCTAATTGTAGTTAGCGGAGATGAGTACAGTATGAGTATGAGGGTGTCGACATGAATGAGCCGAGCCGACTGACGGGGAGCAGTATCGACCAGAGAGAGAGCTTGCCGTGCGCGACTCCGCTAGCTACTGCGCAGTCCGACAACATGGCTACCGCCCCAGTCGCGCGACTCTTCGTCCTGGCGATATAGACCTACCTGAGGGCGAGGTGGACGAGAGTGGTGACTACCGAGTGTGATATAGCCCGCGGAACGCTTATGGACTATCGTGGAGGGTTAGAATGAGCCTCGGCTCGACCCGCACAGCCACTACCAGTGTAGTCGATCGTCCGGTGTGTGCTAACCAGTGCAGTGCACCATGGGCTCCCACCTCACTCACCAGTGCAGCGTATGATCGTGGGGATCTGCCCTCACCCACAGGCGGATCTAGGCCTAGCCGGAGACGGGCGCAAGGAATACGCTCCAGGTACCCACTACCACCTTATCACGGGTAGGGTTACTTTTCGGTCGGTTACCCCTAGTGATTTTTTTACTGGGACTATTTTATATCCTGGAAACTCTAAAGACTCTTCTAATCTCAAAGTATCAACTCAAATAACGTTATATTGTCACTTCAACCTAACCACAAATTATATCCGCCCGCCATATCCAGTAAAAAAGCCCAGTAAAAAGATCTAAAGCTCTGACGACCCTAGATGTCCTGTCTAAAGAGTTTCTCAAATGACATACAAGTTCGACAAACGCCTATTATTTTGTGAAACAGTAGCTCTATTTTGAGACTATCACAAATTAAAAAGGGGGAAACCCAATAATAATAGCCCGAAGTGGTTAATAGTTTAACTAATAAAAGTAATCAAAACTAGGTTTGATCCATGTCTTCATATCAAATAAAAACCCTCACAAATAACTTAGTGAACTTAAAACAAACTTAACACCTTAATTGATGTTAGTTCTACAAATGACACTTACACCTTTTTATGGAAACTACCTCGTCATCGTTTCAAAATGTAACGAAACTGTGTATGAACCGCTTAAGCATCCAACCTATCACATATCGTTGATTATGAATTTGCATTAAATTCTACCTCTTTGGGTATAACCGATTTCGTTTATATTTGCTCCTTGGTCTTAGTAGATGTTTAAATTGAACTACAATAAAAAAGAAACTGTAATTTTCTACTTGAAAAGTCGTTTAAATAAAACAATCGCACCAATATTTTATACCTAATTTTGCAGCAGTAATCCCACTTAAAAGCACCATTGAAAGCCTCAAAATTTAAATTAATATATACATCCATACAATGCTGATTTTATTACTTTTAAGTCAATTTATTTAACTTACTTAAAATGTAATAATCTAATAGTACCTATGAAACTACATAATTTGAAACTTTACACAAGTTATCCTTGTACTTCAAACTACCTGAGAGCTATTTAAGGTTATACACGACATTCGGCTTATACTGACGATTGACACATCAATTGTGTTAAATATTTAAGTTGAACGTGAAGTATGATTTAGCACGTGACCTTGAAACAGTCCCCACCACACCCTGCCCCCAGAGCGCTGACTAGTGGCCACCCTTGGAACTACCCCTACACACTCACCCCTACACTGCGTCTCAGTTCAGTTGTGCTCGTCGCCTTACACGTACAGTGTCGTGAGCCCAAAGTATAAGGTACTTCTCTTTAGGTATTTACAACAAAACCATATAAGCCCTCAACAAGAAATTTAGTTTGGTTCCATTGAAACTTGTAATGGTTAAATTGTTACTTTTATGAAAACTGTTTGGATATTTTCTTATTCATATAAATTACTTACACAGCAGAGCACATAACCTAACCTCCTTAACAACCTCCATCTTTTTTTAGTGTATTGGTTTGTACTGATTAGTACTGTTCAATATCATGCATGAGACGAGTTCATACACTTTATTTAGTTTTCAATACATGCACGCGGTTGAACAACTTATTATTTAACTGTACATAGTTGTACATTATCGATCAGAATTAGTATATTTATTTTTGAGACACCTCCAAAGCTAATATCTAGATTTCTCCTGAGCGTTTCATGGGATTGTACAATTAGTGGGCTGATTTATAATCTTTAAAAATGCAAACTTAATTAGTTCATTTTGATTTTTAATTGTTAATTTTTCATTATAGATTGACAGTACATGTTACTAAGTCTACATTACAAATCAAAACACCTAAATATTAATGTTCGTACACAATACTACACAGGTAAAGTTCTTTATAAATCCTTAAGTGATGATTTCTTTAATTATATTAATAGTTTTCACCAAAGACTTTAATTGTAGTTCCCTTCCAATCGAAGTATCTAGGTGTTATATTTTATCCGACGTAAGAGTATCGCTTAAGTAGTTTAGAACGCTCACTTTGGACCAATATTACAGGTCTACGAAGCTCAACAGTCCGATTGTTGAGAACGAACCGCTTTTATGTAGTAATTTGATAACAATCGTAAATATTTTACTTACCTGTTTAAAAAAAGCTGTTAATAGTTGCAAAGAAAATTAAGAAGCTGCTAATAAGAATAAAATATACACGTTTAATAAGAGTCTTAAGCACTTGTTTTTGTAAGCAATTCAACCTGTATAAAATTCTTGTTAGTTCCTATGGAAATAATATTCAAAACCATGATCAAACATGCTATTTTCTAAGACAATAAAAAATAAACAGGAATGAGAAATAATTGTCCCTTAAAATAAAGCTTAGACTGATAGAGCATGGTCTAATTGAAACACAACCGATAATATCTGAGTCCATTCAGATTGTGATAAAGCTATTAAAGTTGGGAACACGACCATAAATGTTAACTAGGGTTTACAGGCCAATCTATAGGATAATGTGGCAACAGGTAGCAAAGAGGCGTTCTCTCACGAGGAGGGCTGGGTTATCAGTATCTGGTCACAGGGGGAGAGGGTTTTGTCGTGAGGTGCGTACTATAGTGGAACCCATCAATAGGCCTCAGGCCACTATGAAACAATATTTACTATTGACATTACATATCATCTTCTCGTATTGTTGAATCTAAACTAGTTTGACAGTTTGTGTGTCCGTTTCAACTAATATATGTATGGTTAATCTTTTACAAACAGGTTAATTTGTTGGAATATTTTACTTTAACTCCAAAAGTATACGTCATAGTCAGATGTATGTTGTAGTGGTTTCTAATCGTGTGCCATAAGTACCTTTAAACACATTCTACGCGCTAAATCGGTTTCGAACGATTATGGAAGGTTATGAAAAAAAATTCTGAAAACAAAAGTCTCATCCATCTCATAACGGATGATAGTTTTATTAATGAATAGACAGTTAATTTTATCATAAAAATAAATAATCGGGCTCCATTTAATAGTTGAAACAGCCGTCAGTCAGGATAGGCTTGTAACCTTCTACAAACAACCTTGATTCTGATATACAAAACTGACATTGACTTGGATGATCATCTCAAACGACTTTTAGTTTTCACTATTTCTAGTAAGTGAGGTGCAAATTTGGCATAACCATAATAACGTGTTAACGTTTTAAAGTTATCAATCTATTTAGGATAAATCTGTATATTTAAAAAGTTAGAATTTCTAAAAGGTTACAAGATCTAGACGTCCTTGCTGTGTAAAAGAGTTAAGTTTGAGTTTTGGCCATTGTTCGAATGACTGGAGACAGCAGGCAAACTTACTTAGAGGATGAATATGAAAGCCAAGTACTCCAAACAAAACTTTGACAAGATGTTTTCCCAACTTGGATGAGCTAATTCTTCATGGTAAACACTAAAGTCATACTGGGGAAGTTTAGTCGTTACGTTGCCTACAAATTAGGGTCAGACTGAAAGTCATCACTCACTCATTATACGGAACTGTTGGCTTTTTATACTATGGTTTGATGTGTTTTATCCTGTGTATTTGAACGAATGGGACTATTGTAATTGACATTTTACCTTACTTTGCAGCCTTCAAAAGTTAAGACTAGAAAAATTCAACAAAATCAGCTGACCACAGACAACTTAACTGGGGTGTGCTATTTACGCTCAATTTCTTTAAATGCTAAATGGTAGTTTAGCAGTAATTAATTGTGTTCACTAATTGGTTTAGTGGAAATTACTGTTGTAAGGTACGATTAAAGGCGTGTATGTAGGTTTTACTTTTAAAGTAGTGCTTTATCGAATATTCTTATTTTCTTGTCTACACATTATTTTCAACGAACCAATGTTTTTTTCTGTTCAATGCCTGAAAATGACTTCACAGACCAGTTACCTTGAAAAATGAATGCCGAAGTAGTTTTTAACCAACTGCGGTGCAAAAGTTATATCTAAGGAGGTGTTAAAGTTGAACAGCGAAAAATATAAGTTTTGGAATATAACAAGTACAAAGTACGAGTACATTTCGTTACTACACAGTCGTTAAAACCTAGACTATTGTCGTTTCAATTATAAAGTTACTCGAAATTGTAATCTTTCGAGTAACTTTATAACTTAAACAACAATATAGTTAGGTTAGGTTCGCGTGCAAAATATTAGTTGTGTTGTTGACATTTAACTTTGAAATAGCTGCAACCTCTAATAACGTCTTTTAGGATATTGTATTGTTAAAGAAGTTTATTCTTTTATTTGACTTAAATCTTCTATAAAGTGAAACAATGACTAAAACCAACCAGGAAAAATCCAGGTACTTTCAGTTGACTAGCCACATTTGCTTGTTATTTAACGCAGCAAAATTACCCAGTAACGTAAATAATACCGAACAACGAAAACACTCTAAAGCTGAAACAACAAATTTTCGATATGGATCAAAAAGATTAACATAGTGTGCAATTAAAAATTAGTTGTAATACCGTCGGGTCGGGTTAAATGAAAACAGCAACAATAATTGATAGAGAGATAAGTGTTAGGCTGGGGTGTACATTGTAGCCGGGACTGATTGTTGGAGGGGGTTGTTGTGGAGGGGAGTGCAAGGGGGTGTAGGGGGGTGTGCATATTTCATGGGACCTATGTCACTTACCACGGGCTGTATTAACCGACTATCATTCAACCACTCAGTTTAATCTCATGTCTGTATTGTGGTCTATTTACATTTTAATTCATCACAGTTTGAGTTTTGATTGTTGGCAGTCCTGTCCTTGATATGAATGTGAAAAGAGGGGTGAATAAGGAACAAATTTTACGAGTAACGTGCTGAAAGTAAGTAGAATAGTTAATACTGTACTACAAAAGATAAAATAACATAAAGAAGCTATTGAAAAATATTTGTGTCACAAAATCTTAACACAGCCTAAGAGGCGTTGTGGAAGATAAATTTTAAATAATTTCATCGTTTTATTTTTACATTAATACGGTGTAAGCTTTTTTAGGACATTGTATGAGTTATATTTGTCAAAATTGAACAAAAGAAAAAATAATAACAAGCTACGTACATTTTTGAACTGACTTTTCAAAGCGATAATCAGTTTTCCCTCACTTTTAACCGTGCATATTATATCTTGCTGAAGTTCTTTAAGCATTTAACTTGTTTCAAATGATTGAAAAGGTGACCGATTTCGCTCTGTTGTGTTTTATACGAATACAATATTGACTTCATGTGAACTAAACAATTCAAGTAGACGATTTCAAAATGTAGTATGATGTAAACATTGGTAGTACAGTATTTTCCAGCAATAGTTCAATTTCGTAAATTAGAAATATATTTTATTCGTAATAAAAACTTTAAAATGTTCGATAACAATCTCATGTGCGTGTCTCTTAGTTATACAGTATACTTTATAGTGTCTAGTAATTTTCAAGCAATCAAGATTTTACACTGATTAAATAGTCTAAATTATGGGCAGGAAAAGTATTGTATGATAAGGTTACGGTATGCACAATATGTTTTCAAGCGTTTATTTATATACAATGTGTTTTAAAATAGTTTGGTATCAAATTAATCTGACCTCACAAACTTAATTAATGAAAACGACAAAGTTTCATAGTTTTAATTAAGCTTTAAATCTTTTAACTGCCGCCAATTTTGATTGATTCAACTTATTTGAGCTCGTTTAGGGCATTGCATAAATAGATAAAAACGACCATTCTTTTGATATGCCAAATGACCTATGATTTCATTAAAAGTTTCTCCGGATTCCTCGTGGGCCGTTTTTTTGGGTTCCTTAATTACGTGCATTCATAAACGTAGTTATATTTTACAGTAACTATATATCAAATTTTCGATGTTTTCTATTTAACGCTAAAAGGATCCGGGGTTCGTCATACACTGCATACAGATATTGCGTATATAGAAGTATAAACCAGCTAAAAATCGTAATTTATTAAAACTATTACTTTTTACTTTGAAAAGTTGTTAAAATTACATTTAATTTATTTTATGATAAACTCATACTTATAAACAATAATTTCAATAAACTAAAAATGCACTTTTTTGATAAAAGAGGTTTCCAACATATTTTCAGTTTGTACTTTAAATAAATATATACACTTAACATCTTAGTTTAGATGTTGACAAATTTATCTTCGCGATAAAGTTGGATTTTTCCCCTTAAATAACACATCCAAAGTTTAATTTGATCAAAAACGAAGATTTATCCTACTAATGTAGAATTTAGTTCGCACTTTTGTAATTGGTTTTTGAAATATTTCGTATATTGAAGTTTTGTTTAATAAACCTTATTAACAAATATTATTAAAACTATATTTTCATCAACGGAGCTAGAGGAAAACTTGTCGGAATATTATAGTTCCCCAACTGTTCCTGATAGTGACTTCAATTGAATCTAATATATTTTGCGTATACTGTAATTATCTCCTGTACGTCCTGATGTAGTAATTTAACGTAACTGTAATACGGTTTACTCAAATATATTTAAGTAACTCGAACCAGTAGTGTTACGTCATCTGCTAAGGCTAACGGATTTATATTACTCGTAGTTTACTTTTTATTGATGTACTGGTAGGCCTACCTTCTTCATTATCATGTTGCACCTGGTGGAATTCAGTAGCCAATCGCTCTAAAGCCTCTCGCTCCACCTCGACATTTTTGAGAGACTTTTACGTATGTTTTCTTATAAATATATCTATTCGTAAATCTAATCCTTTTATTCAAATTATGGATTTCTCAGTTATTGATTTCACAGCACCTACTACCCTCAGATTCCAGGTACCTGAACTGACATCAGTGGATTCAGACGTCAGTTCCTGTATTGATACTTAACATACGTTTATTTCGTATAATGTTAGATTTGTTTGTAAATATTTCAGTGTTTAACCTAGTTCTTAAAAAAATAATAATAAAATTTAATATTTAGGACCTTTTAGTTTTAAAATATCCCTCGGGATCTGTGGGATTACATTTTTGTAAAATATAAATGTATATTTTAATTAACTGGGACGTCGAGTGTTGTCGAGTAGGCCTACACGTGAAGAAGAAGTATGAGAGGAGGGTGAGAGATGTGTTATGAGATGTATGCGGAGTCACAATCGCCACACAGGCAGTTCTTGAGTCTACTGCTCCTGTCTGCATACAGAACACACTTTATTGCAATAACTAAACCTCTTTCCTCGGTTTTATAGTGTAGGGAACAGTTTTCGCTTCTGACGAGAAATTATAAATCTTCTAACCAATCTTCGAAATACAGGAGGTGATGTAAAACATTTGTAAATTCCACTCTTATTTTCAGTGGATCTTTCTACACTAACGCGAGATAAAGAAACTCAATTTCTTCAAGTCCTATAACCATATTGTATTTTTAACATCCTGGAGATTCAAACCCCTAAAACTGTTAATTCTACCTTGTCACTACATTATGAAGACGTATTTGTGTTTAAAAAAATATATATACACAAAGAGCTACAGACGTTCACTCTTATGTCATTAGAGGCAGAAATACTTCCCAAATTGGGAGACACGGGACACCAAAACGATAGTTCATCAACGTTGATTTTTTTAGGCAGGAGTTTATTTACTCAACAGATATCAAATTTGTTCAAAATGTCGAGGTTTCTTAACTTATGAATACAGTTCCGTAGTGAATTATTTTTATCGTTGAATTTAAAGCTACCCTAATACTAGTAACTAGCTGCGCCAGCTGGACAAAGTCAGCCCTTGTCTCCCAAACACATAAGCAAACACTATATCAAAATATTTCAACAAATAAAAAGGTAAATGATGATAGGTTGGGGTGGTTGTCAAGACACTGAGAATATACGTCATAGAAGGACAGCTGAATGATGAACTGTTCGCAACCAAGTGTCACTTTTCACGTAGTTCGGGGTTTATGCCTCTAGGTGAGCACTTGCTCAGTTTTGAGAGTAATAATAGTCTGTAGGAAACAGCTGTTTAGTAAATATTCACATTTCTTGGATAAATGCCGACAGACTGCCTCTTATATGAACAGATTCCCACGTGACTTTTCCTTATACTATTACGCTTGATTGTCAGTTATTTTTTAATAAACGTATTAGCACAGTGATATTAGTTATCAATACAAATTATAAATAGGGTTTTTTAAACATTATTTCCATATTTAATCTCTACAAAATACAAACAAAACTTATTGACAAACGGAAATTATATCAAGTAAACTTATTGAGGTGTCGACAAGAATAGCTCTCAGAACATTGTTCGGTCAAGAAATATTTTACCCTGCTTGTGAAATTCGTTAAAATTACAAGTTTAGTACATTTTTATGAAGCCTCTAAGGCCCCCACCAACGGTAGAGCAACAACTGGTGCCAAGTTTTGACGCCAAATTGTATACATAACCCAGATAACCCTTAAAAACATAGCTGTATTCGAATGCCTTGGTTTTGTTAGTAATCTTTGATCTCAAAGAAGTTTTGTCAATTAGAGTTGACCATCAATTAGGTGGCATAATGGGCTCAAGGTCATTTTTGGAACAATAAATAGACCTATTAAAAACCGTAACAAAGATTAGAAGAAACTAAACTCCAAGCAGTTAATTGCAGTTGTTATATAATTCGTCAAATACTAAATGGAATATTCCTTGAAGTAAGCCAGAACTTATGAAGCCATAGGTTTCATTAAATATGCATTGATGAGTTAATATGTCAAAACCATGGGTTTTATAGACTACATATTTTAAAACACATACATACACAGTTCATAGCTTTTGCTTCACACTTTCAAAGATAGACTGTATAAACTATTTGATATGTTTTATCCGCTAGAGCAGTTTAACGACCAAGCATTACAGCGACATGTGCACATTCCTTATAGTTGCAGCACAGGCGTGAACTCACACACATGAACTGTGCTATGGTATATTGAGTGTTATATACAATCAGCCAGCTGTGCTGTATACAGTACCCACCCCAGCCACAGGTCCAACTGACAACGCACTCTGTGTTAATATACAAACCTTCCTCTGACTCAATCCTTTATTAGTTTATCCGATATATTCCAATCTAACGGGACACTGTACAGTGCGGTTTGTCCTTGTTTCAATGTTATGTTTGTTTCAGTAATAAAATATGTTAAATTTGGAAATTATTTGAATTGGGTTGGATTGTGGTGTTTACCTCCTCTATAAGTTGCAAGTTTAGAAACAATGTTATAAACACACAGAAGCTGACGAACTTATGGTTGCATGATGTTTTACACTTTTTTGGTCAAGAACATATTCCCGTTGTCTATATTTAAAGCGTCTTTTTAAACGAGAACAAAACAATAACATTAGGTAAATATTGCAACATCTGATATTAATGTAAACCCTAAATTATTAAATAATCATTAATATAATAGTAGTACTACCTCTTTGGAGCCTTATTTACAGATCTAAATTTGTATAAATATCAAATAGATAATTTATTACTAAAGAAATTTGAAGACAAAACGTGTGGACCGAACCAGGGTGTAAACCCGGATCTCCCACTTTAACAACTTCAGTGTCTTACGTATATATAAGCTAAATACTGTCATTATTTACAAACCTTTGCTTTTATCATTACACAGATTCATTCATTCATTAGGCTCACACAGTCGAGCACCATAAATAGCGTTTGGCATGTGAGAGTAACATTTTTCTTCGAATATTTTTAACTAAATAGATTTCATACCATAGTTAACTTTTTTTCCATATCAAAAGATGTTGTTCCTTTTGTATGTTCAGCGTGTTAAGTACATTTACGCAACCCCAAACAATCACCTTTATACTTGGTATTATTAATAGCAATTTGCAATGAACTAGCATTATTATTTAGCGAATTTTCACAAGACATGGTGCTTTATTTATATTGTCATATGGAAACGTTGTAGAACAAAACTATTATTGAGTTTCTTACATCTACCAAGTCAAATAGAAAATTCAAAATTTACCATTTTTCTATTTCCATTGAACGTTGTCTATTTTTTATTAAATTTGGTACATATATTCTTTTTGTAATTCTCAATAGGTTAAGTGTGTTTACCAGTGGGTTAACATAAAAGTGGGTTCACCGGAACGGAACTTTGGGAGAAGGGGGAATTTCCCCCAAAAGAGGGGCTTTAGGATATATAAACGGTATTTATGTTTTCTTTTCGATGAAACTTGTTACACACATGTACGTTACCGTTATACGTATTAAAAATCAGCAATTCTTTTGGCCATACCAAAATGGTGGTGGAAAATAGATTTATCAGCGTTATCTTGGTATCGCCAAAGATTATGTTATGCTAGGTAGATTGGGCATGGATGTCACATGGTTGAGGCAGGAAAATCAACATAGTTGCGGCAGCCCAAGCACAGATAGCGCTGCGAGCGCTGTCTTCTCTTGCAGTCTTCCCCCCCTCGGCTCGACATGCTCGAGTTTGTTCGATTTCGATTACTAAAATGTAACCAAGTTTAGCATTAGTGACTCTAAACTTGAGAGGATTAAACGAACTCCCTCGCAGTGCTATCTGTGCTTGGCCAGCCGAACTATGTTGACCTTCTGCCTCAGCCATGTGACACCTATGCGCAATCTACTTACCATAACATTATTTGTGATCTTGCTGATTGGATTTTTCACTTAAATCAGTATATGAATAGTATGTAAGTCCATTTTTGGTGGGAAACACCCTTCTTATTGCATTTACGCTGTAAAATATTCCCAGATTTTTATGAAATTCACTAAGTTTCATGGTAGTACTTTTAGCAACTCGTCGGCTATGTTTATTAAAGTTCGCCATATTGGTTTAGACTGTGCGTCGACCTGATTGCTATTGAGTGCACTTCACTTGTAACAAGTACAAGTAATTAGTGTGTCTTTGTTTATATGTGGTTTCATGTTCAAAGTAACGCCACTTGGTAGAGGTCCGGTAATTACCGAACCCAGCTAACAACTTCAACACGACTCTGCTCTGATCTTAAACTTTGAACAACATTTACTTTGTTGTGTCATACAACTAGGACCAGTTTCCTTACTCCAACTAAAAGTCTACAAAGTGTTATTGGTGGCAAGGATGTGCCTGGCTTTAAATTTATAAATGTATATTACTAACAGATGTAGCCTTAACATTGTCTACAAATAATAGATAACCCTGTGTTTATTTTAACCCAGGAACATTCTTGCCACCAATAGGTTAACACTTAATTGACTTTTAGTTGGAGTAAGGAAACTGCTATAAATTTAAATTTATAAATGTATATTACTAACAGATTTAGCCCTAACATTGTCTACAAATAATAGATAACCCTGTGTTTATTTTAATCCAGGAACATTCTTGCCACCAATAGGTTAACACTTAATTGACTTTTAGTTGAACACTTAATTGACTTTTAGTTGGAGTAAGGAAACTGCTATAAATTTAAATTTATAAATGTATATTACTAACAGATGTAGCCTTAACATTGTCTACAAATAATAGATAACCCTGTGTTTATTTAAACCCAGAAACATTCTTATCACCAATAGGTTAACACTTAATTGACTTTTAGTTGGAGTAAGGAAACTGCTATAAATTTAAATTTATAAATGTATATTTCTAACAGGCGTAGCCTAAATATTGTCTAAACATAATGGTTATCCGTCTGTACAAATCTTTAAATTTCAATAAAGGATGATCCTTAATTGAAATTAAAAGGTGGGTATCAAGTAAAATAGCACGAGATTGCCTGCAAAACTCCTGACTAATCATTCAAGATGCAGATGTACCTAAGAAACATTGAACACTCGTGTGAATTTGTTTAATTAAAGTACTTATAGTAATAATATTTAATATACTTTAGCAAAAGACGAATGATTATGCACAATTTTCTTTGTCGGTGCTTTGTTTCATTAATAAATTTAGTTAAGTAAATAATTATCACGAGGGCCTATATCAGAGTTTATAGAAGGACTAACTTTTAGATAAGTAGCAAGATAAGTAGATAAGTATGTAAGTGTAGTAAAATTAAGTTGTTTGAAAAATACAGTGATATTTGAAGAACTATTACAGTTGAAGATTGATTAGTGCTCTTGGTTAAAGAACTTTATAAAACTAAAGTTGAAATATTTAGGTTTATCTAAGTACTAGGCCTGAAGCGCTAAGATTATTTAGAACATTATTCTCACATTATTATTTTAGACGTAAACTGGTGATTGAAGAAAATACATTTATTTGCAATCACGTAAACAAAACATTAACCTTACGGATCATATAGTTAAAGTTACCGTGATTCAACTAATACTTTAAATATATTGACACCCGTTCTAATGTTAGTCATTCTAATCAAAATTCAAGCTTATAATTAAAATATGATTTGATTGGGCAATACTGATTTGAAGTATTACTAACACTGCACAACCGTGTTGGATTTGACATCATGCATACATTATACACCTATGTTTTCAATGAATAATATAAATAATATAATTACTCGTACAACTTGATCCTGTTTTAGGGACGATATTTAGGAGGAACCCTTAAGAGTTACACCTGATTTTTGGTGTTGGTCTCGTCATACATTTAAGAAATTTGTAATTTATTCACGTAAAGCTGATTACGTTACTTTAAATGTTAGATGTTAGAAATGAAATACACGACTCTTTTTTAAAATTTTTATCAACCTTGTTTTGTCGAGTAGTTTGAAGCGTCTAACTATTAATATAACTGCCATATTTAATCCTTATTTAACATAAAATATCGTACTATAAGAAAAACATAGTGGTCACTCTCTTCCTACTAGACGAGTGTCGATATTGAATGAACTTTGGTGACGCAGACAGACGTAGGTTAGTGTAAGTGTAAGCCAGGCAGCGCGGGCTCACAGCCTTTATCAGTGGTATCTGTGTAATCAATTGTCGGCGAGGAGGCAGGGTGGGTGGTGGTGCGCAAGCCCCCAGACTACTCGACTTGTAGGCCTACTAGGCTCAGTCCGCACCCTTGCTCACCCCACCCCCTCTCCCTACAACCCCTGACTCCACCAATTCATAGTTATTCATTAATTGTTGTTTCACTAATAGTTTACAACTTGTTGGTGATAAAACTCACTGCGGGAAAAGATACCAACATGTTGACAAGAGTTAGTTAAATAACGTATTCAATTATCTTGCACAAGTAATGTTTCAATTGATTTGCAATTTATCTCTTGTACATATTTCTCCATTGTATTTCCGCGACTATCTTCAATTTTACTACATTTCTCAGGTAAACAATATGTTTGTGCGGATAACTACTCCTCTTACCTTTTAACAAAGGGTCAAATTGACACTTGTACTTTAAGGATATAAAATGATGTGACATATAGTAAAATATACTGGCGGTATGCCTAATTCGAGTATGAAAGTTAGTGGATCAGGTCAGAACTTACACATGGTTACATAAGTATGAATATCATGGAAAAAATAGACTATTAACTATTAGGTGAACAATCAATGTACTAAAGTGTTTGCAAAACTTTCCCATGTTAAAACTCTTTTCCATCAAAACTACTTCCAGTTTTATTCTGCCGCCTCTAAGGTGTCTTTCGAACCACGGGAAGTGGCAATCGTGAAAATATTATGACCACAGTAACAATAACAATAACGTTTAAACAGCATCGGGAATTGAAATCGGTCTGTTTTAGTTCGAAGCAGACAAGCTATGGCCTGAACTATGTCGCACTGGACCAGTGGTCAGAAAAGGCCCTAATGAAAATGACGAACTGGGCCAATGGTCACGGCAAGGGTCGGTATCGAACTGGGCCAGTGGTTGACTTTGGTGTTGAGGGGTGGGGGAGGGTTGCAATGGCTACTATTGTAGGGGTACTAATTTGGAGGGCTACTATTGCAGTAATAGTAACTTTGTAGAGTTAGTTGACCAGTTTATTTTCAGTATTTAGCTAGTAATTTATAAAGGTTTTATAGAAATGCACTTATTAGCGATGATCAAACTTATTTGGATATTAGTCGGTGCATAAAACCGAGCCCCCACGGAAAACAACGCACTATCTGTATTTTAAAAACATATTATTTTATTTATGTAATTTTATTTATGTTCTGCTTTGAATACAGATTGACGTGTTTCATATGAGCGAAGTCAGAGATAACAAGCTGTTATGTGGTAAAGCATTTATGCAGATTTTATTTTTTCAAAACTGAATACCGTAGTTTAAAAAAATGTATACGAGTAAGGTGAAACTACAGTCAAAATCTCGGTTGATTTGAAGTATCGCGAAACGATTCTCTAAATTGTAATTTTGATGGTATTCTGATTACAGACCTTTAAAGTATTAAAGTTATTTTGTTTCTGCACACCTTCTCCAGAAATCAATACTGTAGGAAATATGGGGTTGAATCAACCCAAAATATGCTATTCGTAAGATTTTGCTAGTACAGTGATAGGACTTTCGTAGCAAAAGCATTCCCGATGTTATCCTACTACAGATTGCATCAATATGATTATCCCACAAGAACTTTTTGAGTTTTGAGAGGCTGACAATATCAACACCTGAGTCGGCAAGGGAAAGGGGGTGCCGAAAGGTTAGGAACCCTTGGCAATTCCGTTCTACGTGGGGAGTGACCTCTGGCCCAGTTCAGTTCCGACCCTTTGGGGTTGACCCAAAACTTGCTTTGGAAAGGATTAACCAATGGCCCAGATCGGTTAACCTCCCCCAGTAGAGATACCCTGCTTAAACCTAGTATTTGAACATAATAAGAGGATAAAATACATATTCTATTCAACCACATACCAAATCTCAAATCATATTATACAAAAACTAAAAAAGTTAATTTACAATCAAAATATTGTTATTATTGATGTTATTCTAGTTGAGTATCAAAAGACGATCTTGAACACAAACAAGTAAATAGGATGTAACAGTTGATATCATGTACAAGATTAACATGCGGTCCCTTTGAGGGAAAAGGCTCTGTGGTTCTGCTTTCATCGTCATCGATCTATACAATTTGCCTACAAGAACTTGAATACATATCCGTTATACATTTGGTATATTATTTACATGATACTATAAAGACAAATCAAAACAAATTTAATGCTCTTCTGCAAATGCGTTGTATCTATTAAAATAATTTAAACCAACATTTCAAACTAAATAAAGTGGAGTTTGAAGAACAATATACTTGGTCAGCTTTATCGAATCTTGCTAGGATTTCCTGACTGACTAACTCACTCACTCATCATCGCTGAGCTAAAACTACAAGGCCCAAAAACTTAAAATTATGTATGAACACTCCTTTTATAGTATAAGCACCCACTAAGAGAATATTTGTTTAATTAAAACATTTAGGTTGGTTTCTGGGGGATAAATATTGGAAAAAACTACTTTGACATTGAAGGCACTGGGTAGATCTCTTCACTTTAACATTCAAGGCTCTCAGGCAGAAATTAAATATTGTCAGTACTACAATGTAACGGTAAAGTCACTGTATGTGTAGAAAACATTTCAATGAAATCTGCTGTTTTTAGTTTACTAGCCTAGCATTTATAAATAACAAACAAACAAAATGTCACATGAAGAACTTTTAAATAAAAGAAAACTAAAGAAGAATAGCAAAATTTTTAAAAACTAAACAAAAACAAGAAAAAGATTGTATTATGTACAGGTTTAAAGTATTCTTAAAGAGATCACTCCTCAAGATCCTGCATAAGTAGACTTTTAATTTTCTTCCCAAATCTAACACAATCATCTATTGTTCTGATATAAATATCAAGGTTGTTCCATAATCGACACGCAGTGACAGTAACTGATTTATTATATGAATTAGTCCTATGTGAACAAACCGATAATAGTGATGCTCCATATTGAGTATTGCGATGTATTTGATTATTAGTGTTAACAAACTAAAACTTTTCAGATTAGTAGGCTGGAACTTTCAAAGTAAGAATTTCACTATCACTCACTATCACTATTTGAGATGCCGACCATTCTCACGAGGGTATTTTAAGTCAAATATGTGGTGAAGGATGAGTGTGATGAGTGATAGAATTTTATGTAAAAGACAAATTATATAATACATTCTCAACTTTTTAAACTTAAATACTGGTAAATTGTTAAAGTATGGTGTTACTTGTTCATCATAATTTAAATTAAATATAAATCTAACACAATAATTTTGAGCACGTTGCAGTTTATCCGACAACTCTACACTCATATCATTGATGACGACATCACAATAGTTAAAGTGTGGCAGGACAAGTGTTTTAATAAGCATAATTTTCACTTCGTGAGGCAGACAAGTTGATACTCGTTTGATACTGTGTATGCAAATACCTTATTGCATATGGCTGTAACCTTATCATTCCAAGTGAGTGTTTTGTTAATAATCAATCCAATCCAAGGTTTTTGACTTTATCACTGTAATTAAGTGAATAAACACAGGTTTATTTTGATCCGAATTCGCTAGAATTCACCGTGGCACACGTGGATATGTTTTCTTGCTGTTTAGTTTTAAAAAGATTTGTAAAATTAAAGGCAGGCTAGCTTTTTCCGTGAAACAAAGGTAGGCTATTGTACAAACTATGCACGTACTGTTTAGTTTTTCTAAGTTGTTATTAAAGAAAAAAAAATTGTAATAATTTTGACCTTAAACGTTTTGTTGTTGTTGGGTTCGTTCAATATATACAATGTTTTTGTATAAATATATTAACGTTAGACTACTCTACACGTAACTTAACTAACCAGGACTTTTTCGGTTTGATTTGTTACTTTTGTACTCTTAGTTAAAATGGCTGAGGTATTTGTATGGAGGGGGAGCAGAAACGCTCCTGTCCACCACTGTCTGCAGAACTGCCAACCTGGCGAACCTAGCGCGTAACTACACACAGTTTCCACGTGTGACCAGTAGCAGAGAGCAGGGATTGTGTGTCTGGCTTATGTTGTAGCTGGGGAAAGCCGATTGTCGTCTCTGTGCTGATATCAGGCTTTGACACCAAGCCAGCGACGGCGTTCACTCCATAGGCCCTACTTTCCAATGTTGGCGTTATCAGTTGATTGAAAAAACGTTTATACTCGTATCTATTGAAGCTTAACCCAGCAATTCGATCAATCGAACGCATAGTGATGAGTTGACCCAGCAATTCGATCAATCGAACGCATAGTGATGAGTTGACCCAGCAATTCGATCAATCGAACGCATAGTGATGAGTTGACCCAGCAATTCGATCAATCGAACGCATAGTGATTAGTTGACCCAGCAATTCGATCAATCGAACGCATAGTGATGAGTTGACCCAGCAATTCGATCAATCAAACGCATAGTGATGAGTTGACTGCGGTCACTTTGGATTGTTATTACATTAATATTTTCCAATGAAGGAAGAACGTAGAATGTATTCGTACATGTACTTATTAGATAGAATCAACGTAAACGTAACGAACCTTTTTCAAAAGTGTTCTCAGTTACCTATCAATTTCAGATATACTATGACGCCTGCTCATGTCTTTATGAATTTGGACGTCGATACATAATGTACTTACGTCCAGGATACAGTGAACGTAACAGTGAAACAGATAAATAAATAAATATTTTATTGAATTGACATGTTTACAAGCATGTATCTCAATCGTCTACTATTTGGTATAAAATTTCATCCTCATCTAGACCCCTTTCAAACATACATAACTTACATTCGTACTACTCTCATTTACTTGAATCTTTCCAGTCCTACCCCTGTTAGTCTGGTTCTCCAATATCCCAATTGTGTGCCAAAAAGTCGTTTGAACTGTAAAATGCTTCTGCGACCAAAACTGGTTTTAGACGAGCTTTGAAAGCCTTTGGCTCTGTAGCACTTTTGATCGAATTTGGAAGAACCCTTTTTTCACACGTTTTCACCCTTTAAAAGCAATAAGACTATTTTTGAAAACTATAACCTTTGTTTACTAGGCGCAAAGAATTTGATAATAGTTATAATGAATG
This sequence comes from Matsumurasca onukii, assembly GCA_018831715.1. Taxonomy (NCBI): domain Eukaryota; kingdom Metazoa; phylum Arthropoda; class Insecta; order Hemiptera; family Cicadellidae; genus Matsumurasca; species Matsumurasca onukii. Next base: position 51,433,193 of record CM032059.1, on the reverse strand, counting down.
TAAATCTTGTTTTATTAGTGGCGGTTATTTAAAAGTGCAGCTTTTAACTATCTACAGTATTTAACTTATTTTCTTGGTGATCACTTCTAAAAATGGCTTTATAGTGTATCTTGGATTATTAATATTCCCATTACAATAACCTTTTTGTAAAACAGATGTGGGCATTGTCAATTTTAAATAGCTATTCCGATTCTTATTTGATCTGTGCGGATCCATAAAAAAATTACAGACTCATGTAATAATGTTGTGTCTTATTTTAAAGCGGAAGAAGAACTTTAATCTGTCTGATAGTACATTACATCTAAAATAAGTCCACCAAAAAACTTGTCGAACAAGTTTGTGTCCGTTTAAAGAATTTCACTTTCAATAGGTTTAAAAAATGTTTGAATACGAGGTAGTATTTAACACAGTCCAAAGGCATTTTAGAATAAATCAAAGGTCCAAAACATTCAATAGTATTTGTGAGAAAAAGCTATTTGTGTGAGATTTCCAAAAAAACCTCCTCACAGGTTTCCGTAAAACAGTTTGAAACAAAACGCCACTTGAGGAAGATGTTACTGTCCACAGTCTGAGACTCAACTCTTGAAAGAAGAAGACGTTGAGGGGTAAAGTGGGAAGGCTGAATAAAGTACACTTAAATGTCATATTAAGTTAATTAAAAAGGAATGATTGCAAGTGTTGTGAGTTGGAGACTGGCCAGAGGATTGTCAGATACAAGCGTTGTTGGGGGTTCAAGTGTTGGAGGGGGGTCAACCCCCTGCCACCCCCTGACCAACACTTCAGCTGACTGCTCCACAGTCCGTACCCGGCTTAGTTGGCGACCAGTCTCGCTCACTCATTCCCCTACTAACTCACTCCACTCGCTCACTCACTCACTCCGTCTGTCACTCACTTGCTCTCTACTCACTACTCACTAACTTGCTGCTGTGAGCATCGAGCTTTAACATTTCTCGGTGTGTTTTTACAACGTCATAATGAGTTGCATTCGTGTACTGTGACGTACGTACTTAAAGGTAGCTCAACAGTAGGGTATTATTTGAAACGTAGGATATACGAAAAAATGTGTTAACTATATATGTTACTCTTCCCAAAAGACTACTACGAGGGTGGTCCAATAAGTCCTTAGAAAAAGATTTAAAAAACCAGTTTTTGGACATATTTGTTTTGTTGTTCAACTTAGTCTCCTTTTAGCTCCATTTACTCCATTAAATTGTTTTGTAACCTTATTAAAATACTTAGAAAGTAAGATTTCGAAGGTTCTGCAAAATAGGCTAATTTGTGCGAAGTGAAGTCTTCTTTTGATGGAAAATATGTGCACCAAGCCATTTCTTCAGGTTGGGAAACTAAAAATAGTCACTAGGGGCTAATTCAAGTTAATCTGGCGGATGTTGTGACAGTTGGAACTGCTGTTTCTAATAAAGTAAACAAAACTTTGAAAAATTTATATTTTAAATAAAATGTATCTGTATTTTTCTAAGGATTTATTGAAGCACCCTCGTAGATAAGTAAAGTAACTTTACAGCTGAAAATGGTTGAGCTAAGGAAACCATCGTTAACTGTGTTGATAGCTCGTCCGAAAACAGGTTAATTTGATAACTACAAAACACTTACTTTTTTTGATAGTTGTTTGAAGGAAAATACTATTCTTAAGTTATTCATGAAACCTAGTTAACTTAGTATGTTTCTTACCATTCACATTATGAAAAGTTAAAGCGACAGTATCCAATCGAAAGCTACAAAATCTGTGTCACGTGGGGTAGCTATAGGTTAGCTTCCCGAAGTAGGCACATCGGGGGTTAGCTTCCCCCAACAGATATTTTCTGTTCACTAATCGGTAACAGTTTCATTAAAAGTTTATCCGTCGTATCCAGTATAAGAATGAAATCAAATAAAATTGTATTGCATATTGTTACGGTTTATTTTGCCGTTTTTATACAGCTTTACACAGTGTTTTAACTATCCGATACATTACGTATAATTATATCAGGGCAATAATTAATAGAGGTAATTATTGTAATTGTCCTTAAGTAATGGTTTCGTAGAAAAGCTGATTTCGCTTTTATACGACCGTAGTATTACATGGTGAATTTGGTTTTGAATACGAGCATACAAAAGACCATCGCTCTTCTAGGAAAACACTTCCGTATGATTATATTGAAGTCAAAAGTTGATCGTCATATTTCGGCCGTAAAATAGCGGGCACCGCTTTTAAGAATTCATTGCTTTGGAGACAAAGTACTTACACACCCTCCTATAAGCAAGTGTGCTGGTTTAGTAAGTAAACGATAGCTAGCGGACTTATCGTTATTTCTTGAAGCACCGTAACCCGTAGTCATGAACATCTCTAATAGCATTATAATACACAGTCAAATCGCCAATAAATCAATCTACGAGTAAGCCACTAAGTTAACTTTAGAATAAACTCCTGAACAAAACAAAGTTGAAGCGAGAATTAGTTTTGGGCAATAATAATAAAGAGTTCAGTTGGCGTTAGTTGGATGGCCAATGAACACATCGAGAAGTTGTGCGTTTGACACAGACTTGCTGCTCTTCTTGGCAACACTTCCCCACTTTGATACTACTTAATTGTTGCTTCTTTCTTCGGCCACATTAAATGTTCGGCTCTGTTGGTTCTGTTCTGTTTTCTTTCATTGTGAGCTACAATTATTCATTTGAAAACACTGAAAATTAATACACTGGTTGTCAAAGTAGGCTTGAACAGTTTTCTGAACGGTCCATTCATAGTCGAAACAAGTTAGTAATAAGACATTAAGATGCGCTGACAACCCCCACATAGTTATTGGCTATTTATAAGCACCAATTTCAAGGCATCGGCGGGTGATTAGACAAGACGGCTGTTATCAAGTGGCAATCAGATGGTAGGTTAGAACAGATTATGGAAAATTGGCCTGAGAGGTGTATCTGTTGAGTAAGATGGAACTATGATAAATCTATAAGATAGTTCTTCCGGTTCACACCACGTCAAAATATCATTATAATTTACTTGAAATATTTCGGTCTCGTTTTGGAGTACATCTTCAGTCACTGTCAAGCAAATTATAATGATATTTTGATAAATAAATAAACAAATATTTTATTGCGTTAAACATATACATGTCATGCAACCGTCTAAAATTTAAGTATCTAAAATTTTGCATTCATACACATTGAAATCCCATTCAAACATACAGTATTTGCATTCACCCAATACTCATTCACTCGAAATTTGTTCCACTCTAGCCCCTTGGTCCGTGGTCTGTTTACGCGGAGCCCCAGTCGTGTGCCATATACTCGTTTATATTATAGAATGCTTCTGGAACCAAAATTTTTCAATCGAATTTGGCAGTCTGTTGACTAGATGAACTCCTGCCTGTAAAGGCAAACGTTCATGAGCTACCGTCCTGTGTCTTCCAGTTCGGTAATTCTCCCTGCCCCTGGTTACGTAAGAGTGGATATTACTCCCTCGTACTGGGTCGCATTTTTGTCTGAAAAAAGGCAGGTTTTCAAAATTTAGAGGCAGGGTAATGTCAACAGTTTCAAATTTTTGAAAGCTTTTGATGCGGTGTGAACCGGAAGAACCAGATTATAGTTGTGACACCGGCCGCGAAAGCCTAAGAATTATAACAAACCTCGGATGATGCATTTGGTTGACTGGAGTTAGATGATTAAACTAGGGGAATGGTGAGCGGTGGTGTAGACACTGTGGCTGAGAGCGGTTGGCTGGGGAAATAGACTAATACCGACGCCGAGGGACAAGTATAACACTTTCAGAAAGGTTTTCATTGATGATAATTCCTACAGTACGATCAAATCAAATTAAACATATGTGAATACAATTAGTTATAGTAGCATTGAAGTGGAGGTTGTTTGCTTCCTAGTTTCATAATGGTTTTAACATTACGTCTAACAGTGTGTCCTCTATGCCATTGAACTCTTAGGCCTCCAAGTCGGTTCGGGAGTAGACGGAGACAGACTCATGCTGCCTTGATTCATCTCCATACATCGTTGCTTGGTTGCAGCGATGTTGTGTGTAGTACAATTTATTGTTGACAGTTTTGTCTAAGAACTTTTAACTTTTTAACGTGTTTTTAACTTTTAAGATTAGGACATTCAATATTCAACTTTCTTATTATAGCTCCTTTTATTAAAATGATCCGGTAAAAGTCTGGGTGGTAGTTTTTATCACATCTCCTGTGAAACTAACATTTATTCACAGGGGTTTTTAATTAGGGTCCCGTGACCAGTATAATGTATTTTCCAAGTAGGTCAACAGTTGAAGAATACTCTTAACGAAGCTTAATTCAAGTAGGTACATTAACTGTTACATGTATGTTTCAGCTTATTCATGCAATGATGCTCATCTATCTTGCAGCACCACTTGTAAAAAGTGGATTACATACAGGGTCAGAATTCGTTTTAATTTAAGCAGTTTACAAGTTGTCTAATATTTATACAAACATAGCCACAACCGCTACGGTGAATCTGAGCGAATTTCCAATAAAACAGACAGTTTTAATTTATCTATTTTGTATCAAACAAAACTTTTCTAAAACTATCAGTATTTTTTTTTTTTTAAAATTTGCACTATTTACTCTATGGTCAACAAACAACAGTTGTTTTTGTTTTGATACAAGAAAGTGGTTGACTTTCTATATCCTAGGAAACTTAAGCTAGTAAATTACATAACAACTGATTATGTGATTTACGTGAATGATTGACAAGATTTTATTTCTGCCCAGTGCTCTAAATGTCAAAATGATGAAATTCTGACTAAATAATTGAAACTTTAAAACGGTAGGTTCTAGAGCAACAGAGGTTGTTTTAATCGATTGAGAAAATAAAACTCCTACACAGGGTTTACTACACAGGGTGAACCTTTTATTTATTTATGGTATCGGTACAATGTTATTGGTAAATCAAACCTTAGAATGGGCAGAATTTGGAAACGGACTGTCCGATCTAGTTGGTTAAGGAACTTAATCTAGAAATTTGCAAAAGGAACATTTGTACAGAATTTCGTAAAAATTGGACCAAAAATAACGTTATTTTATGTTCTATGGCGTGGGCTGACAGAGGTTTATTAGAATTTTGATGACTATCGTCAAATCGATGATTGGTTATCCAAAATCTAAGAGGGGTTATAGTTTTTTCTACGTAATCTTTAGGACAGTTTTTGCATGTTAGTTGATAAATTACGTTGGCCGTATCACAATTTGTATTACCTTGGAAAGGATATTCCAAATTTGTTGAGCTGCCAAATATTTTGATGGTGGTAAAATTTTACGAGACATCTCGTACATGTTCCACATCTGGAGATGTTACAAGGCTTGCATTCAGATGAAGTGGGATTTTTGTGGTTAAATTTTGGACGTGATAAAATATTTTGTAAATTTGGTGGTTTTCAGAAGATAAATTTAGAAGCTTTTGAGAATAAGTTTTTGGTTTCTTGGTGGTTTTCTAAAAAAGGGTATGCTGCTTTTGAGGTAATTTTTGATTTTTTGTAAGGCTGGAATGTATTTTGAGATGAACTTGGGATCGTTATTGTCCGCCCTGGATATACTTTTTGTTGCCTTAATTTGATTGAGGAATTAGTTTTTCAGGGTAGCCTCTGTCGCTAAGTGCATTTGATAATTTCCCAATGTATATCTGGAAATCCACTTGGTGGCTGCAATTTTGGTGTCGAGAAACATCAACGCCTAAGAAGGTGATATACTCTTGGGATGTTTTCCAGGTAAAATTTAAACAAGACACGGAATTCAGACTGTCCAAAGTTTAGAAAGAGATTCTTTTGCGTTTTGCTATTCTTTTAAAAAAACGTCATCAATGAACCTTTACCATTTGAAAGGTTTAAGAGCTTGAGGTGTTAAGAAGGATTCCTTTAACAGACCCATGAATAGATTTGCAAAAGACGGTGCCCTTCTTGACCCCATCGCGGTTCCTTTCAATTGAAGAAAATTTTGATCTTTAAATTTAAATTGTTAAGGGATAGAATGAAGGAGATGAGGGAAGCGATAAAGTTAGTCGATGGTTTGGAGTTAGGTGGACGATGGCGGAGAAAATATTTGCAGGCGTCCATACCAGATTTGGGGGGAATATTTGTATACAATGATTCTACGTCGATGGAGACTAGGAGGAGATTGGAGATTTTTAACATGGGGTTGGAGTAAACAATCGACATAGAAAGATATTCTTTCTGTGGGACAGCCAAAGCTATTCCCCAGGTATTCCAAGATATTCCCTACAAATCTAGTATGGACGCCTGCAAACATTTTTTCCACCTTTTTTTAGATAACGAGGATGTGGGTGGATGGCTCAAAACTTGGGTTCGACACTCCGAGTGCTTTTAACCGAGGTCGAAAGTGGTGCGTTACAGCAAGAATCTCCCGGAAACCAGATACTAGTACTAAAGCCGGGGTCAATGTACTTTTAAATTATTTTAGTGTGGGGTTAATCTTTCAGTTGCAACAAAATCGTGTTTCGGGCCACACTTAACTACATGATAAGTTATGTAAAATAAAATAAAAATGTTAAATTAAATGTTTAAAGGATACATCACAGTTGTTTCAATTCTCGTATTAATATACCATGTATCCCTCAAAAGTAAACAGATATTACAAAATGTAAAATAATATATATCCTTTATTTATGAACAAATTCCCAGAATTCGAATAGTTTTCGTTATTTACCAAACTTTAAAAGGTCTTAAAAGGCAGGTTGCAAAATGCGACATTTTTTAACTATTGCCATTGACACATTTAAAACAGCCACTATTTTAATTATTAAAGTGGTTTGAAATTTTGTGTTTGAAAATTTAAAAGCGTATGCGTAATTTAACTTCGAGGGTTATAACAGTTAAAAAAAAAGGCCAAACACAAACAAACAACTATTCGGTTTTCGTATGACATGCTGTTATGTAATTTGCCAGTAAAAAAAAAAAAAAATAGTTCAGGACACCCTGTATAAACTTAGACGGTCGAGAGCATGGATACCTGGTAATGGACTGTGACTGGAGAGCGAAGCTGGCTGGGCTGACCGCAGCCTGGCGCTTGACCGAACTGCACAAATCTACCGTGATAATCGAAACAACAATGGCGACCCACCTGACTGCGGTTACATCCACCTATCAATAATTAATAATACTTTCATTTATTTTAAAAATAGTGTATTGACCTATTCTTGTTACACCTCCTCCAGTTTTGTACGAAAACACGTTAGTTTTGAACATTATCAACTGTATTTTAAAAGGTATCACAGGTAGTTGACGAGGGACAGTTTTATTTAGCAGAATGAATGTAAAACGAAGATGAGAGTTGTAAATTGCATTTGAGGAGATATCAAATGAAAACTTTTCACATTCATATCTCACATTCTGAAATACAGTTTACGACTTCTTAAAATGAAATAGTACTTTCTAAAATACAATTGACAACTCTCTTTTACATTTGGTAGTTTCTCAAATTAAATTGACTATTGTCATCTACATTATTGTCGTTTGTTAAACCTAAAAAAGTTCCGTCGGTCTTAATACCTTTAAGAATTGATTTTTTTGGAATAGGCTACAATCATTATAAATATTTATGTATAACGATGAATACTTTGTTACAACTCACTATCAAAATCAATGTTGATGCTGGAAAGTTTAATGATGTCATCGCTCTTTATTAAATGCTAATTACAGATAACCTAAATATATTACGCATTCCTGTTTCAGGAGTTAGTTTTCCTTAAAAAAACTTAACTCTTCCAAATACACCTAGTTTGCGGTTGTGGATGCTCATAATATTTCCTAAGATTGTGAACATTTGTATAAGAATGATTATTATGAACGTGAAACGTCCCACGTTTGTCAGATGGGAGAAGCGGGAGGGGATGAGGGGGTGGAGGAGGTTGGAAGCAGAGGACAATGGCTGAGCTCCATACATATGCAGCATTGTGGAAGGCAATCCTAGATATTGTTCCTTACACTCATACACATACGCCCACTCTCAGACACTGCGCAAAAATTAACATTCAGTACAAGTGAGTTCTTCAAATGATTACCTGATACTACATTATATCAAATACTGGCGTTACAACCAACATTCATCGACAGCACAGACAAAGCAACCAGGCGGTGGAGCAGACGTAAGAACATATTACTTTTTTAAATGAACATGACAACAGTCACCAGAAAATATGTGCCACTGAGGTTAAAAATAATCAATACTAAGAGAGTTTTCACTATTTTAAACTATTAACTTTTGTAAAGTCGAAATTAATAGTCTAGCGATAAATTAATGAAAAACATTGGCATGTGTTACTTTTAGCTTAAACGGCCGAAAATGGATGCAAACTCACAAAGAAGCCCCAAGAAACTCGAATGCGACAAGTTCGTAGGATCACTGAACATGCCAACAATGTTCACTTACATTCAAGATAAAATTAAACTACTTATAATTGGGATTCGTAGTATTTGCATTCAGTGACCTTTATGTTTTAAATATATACTAGACACAATCACGTTTGTACGAGTAAATAAGAAACGAATATATCTTAACATTTGCTTAATAGAAACTTTGTCCGTTGTATTTTCACTAGATACATTTTTTAAACTAACTTGCATCTAAAATATTGAGGATGTTTTAGTACTCAATAGAAACGAAATTCAAAAATATACAATGTAGGATCTCAAGACGTGTTGAGAGGCGGATATCGTAATCGAGCTGGCCATTGATGAAGGGGTAGTGAAGGGGCAGTGATGGAGGGGTTGTGAGTGTGTGGGGGGAGGTGACGGTGCCGAAATGAACATTGCTGACACCTGCCTGGCATTCTTTGCGGTATCTATCACCCTTCAGCGTGTTACACCGTGGCCTTACTCATGACATCGTGTCATCGTGTCCATGAGTACGTGCAGAGACAAGCAAATCTAATACTCGACCTGAGGCTTCATTGATGAGTACCGGTACCCTCGTAGATCTTGGATGCTATGCATGTTTCTCCTACGTATATTTCTGTCTTGACTAAATCTTGCTTATTGATGGGAGTAAATGCGGATTTACTTTGCTGCACAGCACAATTGCAACTCACGACGTGTTTAAAATCATTGACTTGCGTGATTCATTGAAATATTAAATCAATCATGTGGAAATCATTAATGTAAATTGAAGAGAGCAAGAATTGTTTAAAGATGAGTTGAGAATGCGTGTAGTTTTAAGAAAAAATAAGTTAAACATAAATGTTTGTTATGGAAATGTTTTAAATCTTATTACCATAAGGAATCAACCAAAGCCTCGTAACGTAAAAAATCTTTTAACGTGTAAAGTTGCAACGAGCTCATATTACCCTGATACAGTAACTGTATTTTGATAACCATGTTAGAGACTCAGAACATAAGGGGAGGTGAAACTGTTGAAATAGGCATTTTAACCAACACTCGACCCAAACATTCTTTGTGGCGTCGCTGCCCTGAGCGCCTCCCCCTCCCCACCAACATGGGGTATTCACCACCAATCCTACCAGACGGCTTTTATCTCCCCGCACACCATTGATTGCTACGAATCGCTTTTCACTCGTTTTTATTTACTTTGTAAACATTTTTATTGGCAATTTATTCAGTCGTAGCTTTGATGGTGAATTAACAATAGCGTGCTTTGAGCGGGGTTTACCGTTTCTTGAATGTATTTGTTTACAAGTAGAGTTTACTGCCGTGAGACACCAACACGACCGATGAGTCATATCATTTGGCCGTTAATGGCAAATCTATCTTTACGCTTCGTTTAATCACAATGGTCTAATAAATGGTGGTTTATACAGGGTCAGGCTAAAGTGTGGAAACGCCTTTACAACTTTTTAACCAGTTTTTAAACGCAATCAAAATCGGTACATTATATTAGAGGAAACAAAATTACCTTTTAATGCATACTGATACTTTGCCCCAGTTTTCAAAATGGGGTATTAGGGGGTAGCCTCATAATTTTCATTGGGGAAGCCCCATCGAGTGACACCTCATTTTGCAGGTCTTAGAAAATGTTGATGAATGCTGAAAACTAGACGTCTCTATCTTAATCCAAAAAGAAACGGCGTCCATTTTAAGTTACACAGATTTTTATTACGTGCAGAGTGAAACGCCTTTATAACTTTTTATCCAGTTTTTTCAGCGCAACCAAACTCGATACATATTATTAGTGTTATCAAAAGTATCTTTTAGTGCATACTGACACTTTGTCCCAGTTTTTAAAACGGTGATTGGGGGGGGGGGGAGGTAGACTTAAAACTCTGTGTAACTTAAAATCGGTGCCATTTATTTCTGGAATAAGCTAGAGTCTTCGAATTATCAACATTCATCAATATTTTCTAAGACCTTCAAAATGAGGTGTTACTCGATGGGGCTTCCCAATGAAAATTATGGAGCTACCCCCGTCCAATCCCCATACGACAACGGCATCTCTAAACGACAAGTAGTCCTACATTAACACAATCAATGCATCTCTGAACACATCTCCGCACGAAAAGTACAGTAACCCCCAACAACTAAACTACTTAAAGGAAAGAGGATAAATACTAATTTAATCTCTGCTTCAGTTTCAACTCACTATCAACCTCAATTTAATCTCCACGGTTTCTCATAATGACGATCATTTATTGGCATTTAAGCTGACAAAGTTTAATTTCTTATTACTGTAACTGTTATTAGTTTATTACTAAATGTTCTTCACCTCTATCCCTCTCAACGAAAAATTTCTTAAACAGCAACAACTTACCACTCTCAAGATAGACTGGACACTTCGCCTCTTCTTCACGTGTAATTTCACCAGATATCACCGTTCATCACAGAGGTATCATCAGAGCTCATTTGTACAGCTTGACTTCCACTCTCACCAGGAGGGCTGATCTGGTGAGAATTCTTCAACGTTTTACATGTATTCTCAAACAATATATGTTATATGTATCACACTGTGTGTGTGGTAACTTCCAATGTTGACATTTACGAGTACATAACAATCTTGTCAAACTATCCACAGACTACTCAATCGACTCAATCTAGCCATTCTCTTTTAATTAGCTATTTTCCTTTGGACAAAAGTTATTTTATAATTGTATCATTTTTGTTAGAGTGTATTCTTATAGATAATATTACTTGTTTAGTATATATTCGCTAAATTACTTGTATACGCTCAATCATAGGCCACAATGCACAAGCGTATATTGAATATGTATTATTTTTACAAACCTTATAAACGCAAGCGATAATAGTATTTCCACCATACCGTATAAACTGCTTGACTAGCTCAATAGCGAAATTCTTTCGGAAATTCAGCTGTTCATTTCTCTCTCCAAACATATCGTAACGGTTTGCAGTTTTGAGCTTTTCAACGCTTCAAATGGCAAAACTTTATACTTGTATGTGTGACCACTCTACAAGTCGCACTTTTGGACAGATTTTTAAGAAATTTGGTATTCATGTTTCTTTTGCAAATCTCTAGGTTAAATGTGTTGATCAGCAAAATCAACCCACCGGAAGTGGTCTTTTAGAGGGGTTTTCCCTAAGAAAGGGGTTTAGCTCGTAACATCTGTATTATAAATACGACTTTAATACGACATATATAGCACCGTACCTGGTGTGTGTACCGAAAATCAACAAAATTCGTTCATACAGACCGAGGTGGTGGTGAACAGTTTTTAGCCACCACCATGCACTGGGTGAACGGATCTGGTTGATTTGGTAAAAATACTAAGTTTGAACGAAATCGGGTTATAAATACAGTTTTCATAGCATAAACCCCATTTGTTGGGGGGAAATTTGCCAAGACTCCCGGTATTGCTTGGGGCTACTCATTGGCTATTTTCTTTGGTTTTTAAGTTTAAAACAAGGTAAATTCTATGCACTACTAAATGAGGGCGCTATATAGATACATTATGGTTATAGAGGATTGGTTTGTAAAGTCATTCACGGACATTTTCAACACACACTACAAATGAGGCGCATATATAGATACATCATGATAGGGTGGGTTATTCACGAACAAGACAGTCAGTGTGTGAGGGGTGGATATTGGTTAACGACGAGAATGATTGTGTGCGATTGTCACCCCTCCATTGGCCAGAGACCATTGTAACTCCGCGACAATATCCGCGATAACCACCAACCGGCATTTCCTCACTCTGCTTGTTCCATCGTCATTAATTACACAACTTTACACTCGTTGTGTGACAAATAAACGTTTTTAAATTCTCTTTAACCTTTGTTAAATTTTAAATATGCAAAAACGTAGTAGTTTGTGTTGATGTTCGTGTTTTGTTGGAAGTTATTAATAACAATAATACACAATAATAATAATAAATAATTTATTTCCATGATATTTACAATAAAAAATTTTAAAATATTTATAAAATTAATATAGCCTAATAACATTGTTTTAAATTTATGACTATGAATGAAGCCTCCTCATGGGTAAAATTACCTGTATGAAATTTGCCGTCTGTATTAAAAATATACTCTATAATTTTGATTGTGCAATTATTTTCAAGTTTCTAATTAAATAATGATGGTATAATTTATGTAAAATTTGATTTAACAAAAATGATATATGCGGCTTGTTACATTACATTTGATAGATAAATTTTTGAATCAAGAGTATAAGTAGTTTGGAATTAATACAATAACACATGTGCGTATGTCAACTTGTAATAACCATTGATTTATTTTTTCATTTTTGCAAGCTAGGCCTTATAATATTTGGGTTTATAGATCTGTTGGTGTTTCGTGTATAAAATGATGAGCAATGTAAAATGAATTAGTAGATTGCCTTTGTAAAGCCTGTGGCATATTAACTCCTACAAGCCTTAATTCCTGGTATCAAAGTTATATCGTTTTGAAAAGATACTGTCTTTTATTTTGTGAATAAACATTGTTAAGACTCTACATAAAAGCTGCGTAATATTAAATACGAAATCATCAAAAAAGAGTCTGTTGAAATCTAATAGGTTTCTGTGTGCTGTCTTTATTATACATTTTGAGTTATGTCTAATAGTTGTTTTATTGTTTTGAGGGCACCTCCTCAACAATGATTCCATATTGTAATAGAGATTCACTAGGCATAATATACATTTTTTAACAAGTCAAAGGTTAAAAATTTGGTTGAAACTAAACATATATATGAACTTCCGGAGTTTGCTGTTTAGGTATTCTATATGAGCATCCATTTTAAACGATTATCAAACATGACTCCAAGATATTTAAATTTATTTACATTTGCAATTTTACAGTCATACAAGAATTTCGTTACAAGCACATGAATGAAGTGTTAGTTTTACATTTAGTCATAATGAGGGTTTAATGAAATATCTATGCATTTAGTTTTTTATCTACATTCATTGTTAAATATTTTGATCAAACACAGTTTTAAATTCTTCAAGCCACGCTGCTAAGTCATAAACATAAATTCCTTAACTATCTCCTTAAACAAACTTATCATCAGCATAAAATATCACCAAACATGTTTAGTTTACTAATGTTGTTTATGTATATTAAAATACAGCGACCAAAAGTGTTCCTTACAACACCGTAGTTAATTGGTTTGGGGTTGATTTGTCCAATAATGGAGACAACCTGTGTTCTATCTGTTAAATAAATTGAAAACCAATCAAGTGAGGTTCCCTTTATTCCTAAATACTTAAGCTTTTTGTAATGATTTATTTCGATTAACTGTATCAAAAGGTTTTTTTGTAAATCAATAAAAAAGCAATAAGCTTTTTATTTGCATTAATACATTCATGAATCGTTTTAGTTACTAAGAAAAAGATTGTGTTTACATTTTTATCTGATCTAAACCCAAATTGATTATCAAATAGAAGGTTATTATCTTTAAATACTTAACAAGTTGATGTTTTACACATTTTTCTAGTATTTTTGAAATGGTTGCTTAAGAGTGTAATAGCCTGTATATTAGTTCTCTTTTGATCCAGTTTTAAAAATGGGTGGGAACTACTTTTTCCAATTTTATAAAGAGCTGGAAATTTACCTTGTAAAAGACTCAGGTTAGTTATGTAAAATAGCAGGTATCAAAATATCCAACATTATTCTTAATTAGTTTTGAAGTTGTGTTGTCCAGTCCTGGTGCACAGTCTGTTTTAAGTTCTGACACATATTTATTTAATTTTATTTCAGTGATGGGTGATAACTCAAAGGTTGTGTTTGTAATGTAAGTTTTGTCATCTACTATTAGAGGATCATTTGTATGGGATGGGTTTTGCTAAATTAGAACCAACATTAGCATAGTATTCATTAAACTTGTTTGCGTATTATTGCTTGTTGTCTGTTACAGTTTCATTTCTTTTTACTTGAAAAATGTTCAATAGGAAATTAATTTGTTTGCCAGATATTTCTCCAATATTCTTCCATAGCAATTTAGGATAAAGTAGTAGTATAAATAACAATAATATACAATAGTATAAATTGTTAAATTTTATACCTCTAAACCAAAAACCGTCACAACGACGTTATTTGACGAAAACGATGGGGTATTACATAAATTTAGACGTTTTAAAATGGCGCAGTCTTTATGTACTTACCAGTACATAACTTATTTCCAAATCTAAAAATTAAAACGTTCAACTATTTCTTTTAAAATTTGCAATGTTGTAGCACGATTAATAGAAACTATATTTTGAGAGAATAATAATTCTTAGCTGCTAGAAGCCGAGTAAAAAATGCCTCAATAAGTCAAAGTCACAGTTTTTCGAAAATATAACACAAATATGAATTTGAGAGCCGTACTTTGTAGTAAAGCGTTTGAGTCATATTTGGATATTCAACACACTGTGGAATATCCAGATATAATTATTGATTTAATGTAATGGTGTATGCATTAATTTACTCCAAATACAACTTAATATACAGGGTGTTTATAAAAACATTTACAACTTTAACATTATCTATAACTATATCGATATCTCGTGTATGAAAAATAATTATTAGAAATAGACTCCTTTATTTATCTTTTGTTAGTTACTCAACAAGTTATTTTATATATACATTTTGTTATAGTTACATACATTGATACTTACATACATTTTGTTATACTAAGGGTCATTACATTTTGTTGCAAAGTAAGAAAAACAAACAAATATTAAAACTTTATGAGACGGTGGAAAAAAAATTTTGTTGAATATCTAGGTTACTAAACATTATTTGAGTATGTATCTGTTTGTTTTGCAATTTTAAGAATAAGAAATACATACAATCCTGAATATTTACAAAACTCTTTATTCTTGTTTATTTATATTAGGTAATTGAGAGTTTACTAAAGATATTTGTTGAAGCATCAATGCAACTTAAAAGTTCTTTTATTTTTGCTGTATACAGCCAAAAATGCATGAAAAAATCTCAATAAAACTATACCCAACAAAAGTGTGTATTCATTATTTTCAGTATAAACACAAAGTTTCTATTACCAGTAATAAATTAAGGAGTCGTGTTAAAGTTGTAATGTTAGTTGTACTCATAACCCCTATATTACATATATATTTCTGTACTAAGAGTTTGTTGTGCAATAAGAGAGTTTATCTGCTCCAGTCCTGCTACAGCCCGGTATACTGATATAACACTAACTTGGCAATATCCAGAAACGTTACAGTTTAACGGTTTGATTAAGCACAACAAATCTGTTCCTTGGCTGCCTTTCTCCTGTCCGTTATTAGCAACTTTTCCTTGAAATAAAATATCTATTCATTTATCTCGCCAAAGAGAAGGACACGTCGTAGAAAGGTGCGGTTTGCAGTATTTTGCCTCCCATCACCTCCTGAGTCATATGGTCCTTGTGGCTACGTGTCGGCCATGTTCTTAAAATAAGATATCGTTGATAATAATTTCTGAATACGAGTTAGAGAGGATTTCTTTTTGGTACCAAATAGGTCAAACAAAGAACCTCGTCAGTGTGTTTTACGCTGTATCATTGTCTTTAATATTACATTTTATATGCCGGAATTCCTAGACAGCAAGAGTGATACAAGTGATTGTATACCTAAGAGCTTCCAAATCAACTTAAATTAGGCATTTGATGGAAAAGTGCTTATTGATCTAGTGATTCTATTCTTGGAGGCTGATCTTTTATCTAGACGATACACTATTTGGTAACATTTATGATCTAAATAAAATCAAAAGTGTTTCTTTTAATTTGATTAATGTTTGTTTTTTCTGCTGAAGAAGGTTTTTTCCGAAATATACAGTTTATTATGTTTTTTTATATTCGATTATAGCCTGGAGGAATTCAAGTTGATTCAAATATTGATCTAAATAAACAAATTGTTTATTGCGAGAAAATTATAAAAATGTATACCATTCGTGAAGTTATAAAACTAAATATTTCCATCAATTCACAACTAGTTGTATTTCAAGCTGTGTTGGCCAATCTGGTAGAGTTCTCTCTGCCTCTAGTTTTGTTCAAGTGAATATCACTCCCTTTTAGCTGGTAGCATTTAAAAAAAAGAAAAGACACGTTGTAAGATGTAGAGACAGGGTAGTGTCAACTGTTTCAATTTTTTGAATATTGGTCTACATGACTCTCTTCCTTGCAACTTTGCCACTTTGGGTACTTCTAATGGTCCTGCAAGTACCCAAAGATAGTTTAGTCTAATTTTTTCAGAGTATTTTCCTCTCTCAAGTTTTAGCACACCTTCAGATTACACATCTCTATCAATTCGAGAATTTTTTTTAGTTGAAATGTATTACCAATGATTATGATGGCACACCTACATATCAAATGGCTAAGGCAAGGAAATCAACATAGATTCAGCAGCCCAAGCGCAGACGGCGCTGCGAGCGCTGCTGTCTCTAGCCGTTATTCTACCCCCTCGGTACCACATGTTTGAGTTTGCCTGATGTCAAAGACTTAAATGTAGTCAATGACTCACGTCGCGATTTCGAGAATGAATGAATTGAATGCAAGATCTGCTTCACAGTGCAGTGCGATTTTTAGACATTTTTTAAACATGTTGAACAATTCCAATTAAAAGCATTTATGCTTGTGCTGTCCGGGCTGAACTATGTTGATTTTTCTGCCTCAGCCCGGCATCTACGTGCCATATACAGATGGTACTTCCATTATATATTAATATTGTATATTATAACAATCTTTAGTGTTACTAAATTATCCTAAAGCATAGCAAGGAAGTTGTGAGAAAGTGCAGGTACAAGTGTTGATCTCCCCAGTGTGTCAAGGCTGTAACTACAACAGCCTGGCTCTGGCACGCTGAGATCAGGAAAGTACGAGTAACTATAGACAATTCACGCCCCAGTTCCTGTCTGGTAATAAATCAATTACTCAGGTGCTGGGGTTGCCAGTCCTCACGGATCGAACCCTCTCAACCCTCTCCTCTCTCTCTCACTCACTTCCCTCCACTCCCTGCCCCTTCCTCTACGCATTCATTCCCCCAATCAATCCCACAAGAGTCACTGTCCCTCTTTAAACCTCTTGTTCCAACTTCCAATCGCACTTACAACTCTTCAATGTCGAGGAATGTATCACGCAATTGTTAGCTGGAGAATGTTACAATGTACAATATGATTCAACGTAATGCTGTTTGGGAATCGGTCTGGATTCGTAATGTAAGTTATTAATATGATATTTGGGAAGAACTATAATGACAATTATGCAAAAACCTGTTAAAATCTAACTGTCAAGAGTATTTTTTCTTAAGGAAAAATCAATTGAATCAGTTAGGACCAATTGAATCAGTTTGCCGGTATAACGTAACATGATTGTGTGATTTCACTCAGACAAAAGTGGTAGTACAAGTAATTTTTAAAAAATTATACAGGGTGTCCCGGAACTCTCTGGAAAAATTCCATATATAATTGTTCCTTAGGTTGAAACAAACAGATTTCACAATATAACATGGGGTCCAAAATTCTTATTTTCTCCACTAGCCAACATGCGTTTTTAACTAAATAATTGATATCTCAAGAAGTATTTGACCTACCCTGTTGAAATTTTGCATAATTATTTCTCTAACCAAAACCTAAAATAAAAAATATAAACAAGAAAGAAATAATATTTTTGTTCAAAATGGTGGCTATTTAAAGTTTTTAAATTAAAATAACTAGAAAACGAATATTTTGTATACAAACTATAAGGTTTAATCCAAAACTAATGACACCAATTTAAAAAAAGTCCGTGCAAAATTAAGTGAGTTATGACCATTTTACTACAACAATGCTACATGGACTATTGTTTTTGTGAGCTTTAATTGTTTTTATAACTTTAAGTGACAATGAACGTTTTAAGTTCATTTAAGTATAGAAAATGTCTAGCTAATGTTCCAGAACTTATAATAAAGCGTAATATTCTTGTTATAGTAGAATCAGTCATTTCAATAGCACCGTCAAAACAGCTGTTGACAACTGACATCCTAATATCAACTAGTTAAACAGGATCACACAGAGAATGAAAAATATGGGGTGGGAAAAAGAGTTATGGTGATGAATGCATGTTACGAAATTCAGGAAATCCCGACTCTATTTCATGACGCTATGTCGGCTGTTCCAAATTGATCTATAAATGTGGAGTGGGGAAGGGGAGGGAGCTTATCAATCATGAGGTGTCGACAGTGCTACGTTAGACCTTTCGGGACCAGCGGGGCTCAAATATGTATAGCCTACAGTACATCGCGCCACTGTCATATCATATCATCATTCACAGAGCACTGTAGTTTCCTCTGCGGCTAGTATTGTAATGAGGCTGTTAAGTTAATGGTACAAAAGTGTTAATTTGAGAATAGTTCGTCGTTTAAATCATGTATTCAGTTGAATTTTGCTTCTCAATACTGTAACCTGGATAATTCTACAGGGTGTCGGTGAACTCTCTGGACATACTTTGTAGACATATTCCTTGGGTCAAAACAAGAATATTTTACCATATAAACAGGGGTCTCCGGCGCTTCGTTGTCCGTATGTCTGTGTGGATGTGTTTTTTACTAAAATAATTATGACAATAAAACTAATAAACTGATTTTTACCAAATTTTGGTCAAAAATTTAAAATGCCATTGTCTAATAAGGAAATACTGTAAATATTATTACATTTAACCTTCAAATTTCAAAATGGCGGCCGTTTAAAAATTTCAAAGTTGAATAACTCAAAAACTAGTACTTTTACGACAAATGTCTAAGAATAGTTACTTTTAGTTTATTTATTTCCCTTTCTAAAAATGTATAAACATTGAAAATCGAATGAGAAATAACAAAGTTATTGTAACTTCTGTCTTACCGGCCTATGTCCGCCATGCGTTCCTCTAGTCAGCTAGCGCAACAACAATGGAACTGACTACATAATTTTGATTCAGGAGTTTGTTAAATTTGTTTAGACATCTCTACAATCAATAATTAGTCTTTCCGGTTATGCTACCGTGTCGAAGGTCGTCATTTTGAACAGCTCTTGCACGAACAAATAAATTACATTTTATGTCCTTTGTTCTTGAAGATAAATGGACAATTTTAAATGAAAATACTGTTTTACTTATTCAAAACTATCAAACTTTCATAATAATAGTAATAACTGTGTCTTGAGAAAACTATCGCTTCAAAATACCTGCAAAGCTTAGGTTAGGTTTGGTTTTTTAGAGAGTAGAGATATTCATAGGAGAACTCCGACATTAACTAACTTAATTTAACTAACTTTTCAATAAATTTGCGTTAGTTTAATTAAATTTGTTGAAATTTTCAATAACTAAAACCATTTAAAATAAAACATTACATTTTTAACTTTTATTTAATCTTCTGTTTAATCTACCAAAAGAGAGGACATAAAATGTAATTTATTTGTTCGTGCAAGAGCTGTTCAAAATGACGACCTTCGACACGGTAGCATACATGGAAAGACTAATTATTGCTTGTAGAGATGTCCAAACGAATGTAACAAACTCCTGAATCAAAATAATGTAGTCAGTTCCATTGTTGTTGCGTTAGCTGACTGGAGGAACGCATGGCGGTAATGGGCCGGTAAGACAGAGATTACAATAACTTTGTTATTTCTCATTCGATTTTCAAAAATTATAAATTTTTGGAAAGGGAAATGAATACACTAAAAGTAATTGTTCTTATAGATTTTTTGTAAAAGTACTAGTTTTTGAGTTATTCAACGTTGAAACTTTTAAACGGCCGCCATTTTGAAATTTGAAGGTTAAATGAAATAATTTTTTTCCAAAATAGACAGTGGCATTTTAGATTGTTTGACCAAAGTTTGGTAAAATCAGTTAATTAGTTTTTTGTCATAATTATTTTAGTAAAAAACACATCCACACAGACAGACGGACAACGAAGCGCCGGAGACCCCTGTTTATATGGTAAAATATTCTTGTTTTAACCCAAGGAACATGTCTACAAAGTATCTCCAGAGAGTTCACTGACACCCTATATATTAAATCAAACTAATCAAGACAAATGTATTTTGGCTCAAGAATAACATACAGTATATTATTTTAGATGTTAGATTGAGGGGATCAAGTGGTCAGGGACTGGTTACCCTTATGCACGTCTGTCTCGTCTCTTGGGCATATTGCGCTACCACCGGAATGAAAGGAAGTCTGGATTCAAGAGAGGAATGGGACTGGGTTCGGCTGACCAGACAATCATGAGAGGGTACGACAAGCAAGCCCGCTGACAACCACTTAGGGGACTCTAACCCTCAAGACATGGAGAGCCTTACCAACACTCGGGGGACCGTTCCCCCAAGATTATGACAAGCCTCTCCTGAAGTCGCGGTCTACCCTGCTGCCGCATCCCCCTAAAATGATATCTGATCCAACCTCCCCTGGTGGGGAACGGAGCGTGTTCAACATCTGGACAACTACAAAGCTGCCCAGTATTTTTGTGAACAACTCTTTTTTGATGTACCCCAGTATAAAGTAATCTGAGCAGGTACTAACCAGACAGATACTGACTGGGGGTTATAATATGTTACAAATTTCAAATTAAGGAACTTGTGAACATGTAAAATTAGTGCTTTGTTTGATGACTTTGGATTTACTATGTAAGCTACAATACAAATAAAAACTCTTTACTACTCATAAAAACTTTAAAACCAGCATACTGTTCATTATTTGAGAAAAATACAAATACGGAATGATAATTTGGGTAGTACTTCACAACAGAAATTGCATGTCATACCTAATAATACAAAAACGTGCACTTAGACTGATGTAAGTATAACATTGGCAGAATAGTTGCAGAGGCGCGTTCAAAAGTTGACAAATAATCACTGGATACTGTATGTACAATAATTGTGAAAGTGTCATAAATATGATACTCGGTAACTCAAATTTAATGCCTGTAAAAACTCATTCTCGCGATACTAGAAATAAACTATTTATATTCCCAAAAATGACAAGAATACGAAAGAAAGCAAATATCTCAAAGCTAACTCAAGTTGAAATGTTTAATAATTGTATAACGCTTGCAGAGAAGATAAGGTTAAGAAGTGTTAATATGTTACACTTTATAAATACATTTTGTTTATTTAGTTTTACTTTTTTCCGTTATTTATTTCTTTGATTTATTTAGTGTTATTTATTTATTACTTATATAATTATGTTTTAAATACCATTAACATTATACATTTTATATCGTCTCAATAAATTTCATCTTTCTCCTTTTTCTTCTACCATTAAAAGTTGTACTAATAACGTAAATAAAACATGTGTAAGCTTTTTGAAATATTTCTGAGAAAATTGTAATGTATTCAGGAATCAGCTATTGCTGTTAGATAGGAAATCCTTTTTACGCTTTGAACTATTTTCCCTTAGATGCTTCTTTTTGCTGAGATTTTCCACATTTTCCTCAGTGTACAATCCATATCACTCTACTACAAATATATAGATTATCTCGAACGAGAACTCGACTTTAGTGAGAGCTGCAGTAGTGTGATCACGTGATTATATTGTGAAGTACGGCGCCTACTGCAATCAGCGCACATACCTGTACTGCGGAGATTGCCTACTTACATCTGCAGGCGCTCCACGTCCCTATCCATTGTCTACTGCCCATCTCACTAACCTATCCTCGTCTCAGTGAAGATACTTAGTAAACCTAAATGTTATCGGTTGATATCGGGGTTAAAACATTTAATTAAAAACATTAGACCTTCACAGTATGTTAAACATGTTTGTCGTTTCCGCCCAAGTAGCAGGTTAAATAAATTATAAAATTATAAAGAAATGTTACTATAAGAAGGACCTGTCACATGAATAGTGTCCCGTTTGAACGGATCCCTTTAACCACGGAAAATTGTGTTATGGCTTGTCGGTGCCTTAGAATTTAAAGCTTAAATTCCAAAAACACAGTGTGCATGCAAAATCAGTTGAATCCTTCTCACAAAACATAACAGTGCGGAAACGTGTTGCACGATGTACAGAAGAGTAGTTCAATCACATTTCTACATACGCAGTTCAAACAATAACCACCTAAAGCCGCTTTGATCCTAGTTCTTGCTTCAAGCTAACTTCTGATTATATTGAAATTAGCACCGTCACTACTCTACTACTGTATTACAGCAACAAAGGGTACAGTGATGTCTATGTTTTGTGAATAATTATGTTATCTGCTGGTTTATACTAGTTTTATTTCGTTTTTTTAGTCGTTACTTGTTTTGCGATGAAGCATTTAGCCTTTTAATACATGTAACCGTACGAAAAGGGCATTTTTATTTTATTAGCAATTGAGCTACAAGCTAATTTATCATTCAGTAACATTTTAGCATTTACCTAATGCAGTTATAATACTGACTCCAACAATATACAGTCACATACCATTCATTGCGATATTGTTGTTTGTAATTTAACTACAATTTGAACAATACCACAGTGTATTAAAAAACTACAAATAGTATTTAAATAACATGGTAACTGAGTATTGAAAATATTAACCTACTAGTTGTTGCTTGAATTATATTAAGGTACTTCTACTTCCACTTACTGCTACATACTACATGCAGCTCTGTGAGGATCTACAATACAAGACATGACAACATCGCAACGCTATTAATGGACATCACGACGCTTCAATGAAACACACATTTACTTACTTCCTCTGCATATTTTCTCTTAATGTCTTACTGATACCTAATTTAGTCATAAGTCTATGGAAAAAACAAAGTTACTGTGGACATACAATTAATCTTTTTCTCAAACATGCGTCCCGACGATTATGGTTCTAGGGTCGCGAGTTATAAAACAAATGAACTCTTTGTTACCATGAAACAACATGATAAATACGAGTAATTTTGTTTACAAATAAAAATCCGGGCAACACTTTTTGGGCTCAATACGCTATAGTTTCCTGTAATGTAGCTTCAACCTTATTACTTGTATAATTTTTCGTATATTTGACGGAAAGACTTTCACGAGAAACGTAATTAGAAGGATTCAGAAGGGAGTGGAAATTTTGGTTTATCGAAAGTAAAGATTTAAAAACAAAGTAGAGCCGGGAGAAGAGATGTACAGTACAAAGGAAATGCAAGCTTTATGGGCTAGAGTGTGGTGAAATTAGGATAAGAAAGGGTAAAAAGAGTGAGGAAGATTGATTGAGCGAGTTATTGATGAGCGTCCGGATGAAAACTTCTCGACCGGTTTTTTGAAAGTGTGAATGGATTTCAAAACCACGATAGGTAATTGAGCAATCAATCGAATGAAATTAATTTCAATTTGTTGTAAAAGTATTGTTCTGTACTATTACTGTCGATTATACTATAACTAAAGTTCTAGGTTATTATAGTCTTGCTTGAGTCACTATATGTAGATATTGCGTTAATGAAAGATTTGTTGTGTTGTAGGTACCAGCAGAGATGCACCGGTCGTGCCATCATCTAGCTACCTGTGAATCAGTGTCGGCGACTCTCCCCCGAGTCGGACCATGCCCTTGGCTCGATACATCTGCACAGGATGGCTGGTCCTACTGTTCTTGATGTCGACCCGAGCTCACTCGCCCGCTCTAGCACTCGTCAACCCATGGCTGTCGTCCTGTGACTTGCACCAGCCACACCCGCCAGACCTCCAAGGTTCCTGTTCCAGAATGATCAGCGAGTTTCCCGGGCCTCCGGGCGCGTGTCCACCGCCATGTTCTTCTTCACCGACATCACGAAACTCAGATAATACAACTCAGTGCCTTGAATATTTGAATGAATCGCACAAAACGGTGTTGTGTGGGGCCGGGGGTGTCGACAGGGGGGTGAGGCTGAGGCTGAGGCATTGTTGTGAACACCGTGTCCGCGACGCGTTGTCCGCGGACGTGTTTCTGGACAATGCCACGTGTGAGCGCGCCGTGCAAGCGCTGATAGACATCGACAGACTCGCCGCCAGGCTTGAGTGTGAGTTCGCGGAGGTTCTGTCCCGCTACGACTGTGGCCAGAGCTACTCGGTCAACTTCCACTGTTCTCACTGTCAGGTATGTAGACTAGACACAAACCATTCTTTCTAAACTGCTAGTGTTTGATTTGACAAAGAAGGCAAGTTACAATGATATGTGTCCATTGGTGCGTTCCAAAGAACAGAAACTATCTCTCATCCACCACCAAACCATAAGACCATGAGTCCATTGAAACGCCTCTAACATACAGGTCATTTTAATAACAACTCAAGGCGACATTAAACTCATGTCGCTTTAACTGTATATGATTTTACCTCTGTATGTGTTCTTGTTGACGGCTATAAACCCAATAGACAATTAACTGGACAGTTTACGCCTACTACGTTCCTCGAAAAGAATTTATACTCAAACAAGAAATATGGAAAAAAGATACTGTACAGTAGTTAGAATGGTGTTGCCACAAGACTCAAATGTACTAGTGGTGAAGTGGTGAGCAGTTTGTGTGAACGAGATGATGGAGAACCAATTGGGTTTGATAACCAAGCCACAAACTGGCGGTCAATCGAGTCATCGCCGTTCATTTCCTCTTAAGACACAGGCTCGTCTCCTTCATTACATTGACTTTGATGAGGAAATACACACATGTTCTATTAGTTTTCATGCCTATTGGTTAGAGATACAAGCGGGGGGTCAATATGTCCCTCAAGGGTCCATTCTGAGCCCTATTATGTTTGTTTCATAGGTGAGCAGTTAATTTACATTCACTACTATACAAATTAGACACTTGGTTGAATATAAGACTAATGTACACTGATCAGACATATTTGAAATCAATTATTTGAAGTCAATGTATGTTTGTGTTAAATTATTTAAAAGTCTGAATCATGAAGCAAGTATTAAAGCCAAAATGCGTGTATTTCAATAGCAGTTTCAAAATTGATGCTGAGACCCTTTTATTTTGTTAAAAGTAATTTAATTCCAGAAGTAAAACATTATCAGTGGTTGGGTGCTCCAATAAACTGACTTGGAATTTTCATATTGAACGCTTATGCTAGCAAATCGGAATACCGTAAGCCCCCTTCGGTAAGTAGTTGTCATACGAAAAACCCTGTTTTTAATCATATAAAAACAGTACATTTCATTCGTTTGAAGACATCAGAAAATGTACTGTAATTGTACTCACCAATATAAACAAAACTATGAAAACTTGTTTTAAGTTCATAATCATAATTAACAATATTTTCCACACTAGGGTAATATTACAGATTGTGTTGTATAGTTAAATTCCATTTTAATTATAAGTTTGGTTACAACGTCAGGTACATGTCAATCTAAATTTTGATTCAAGCTACCTAACATAATACTGTATGTTACCATTTACGGTGCACAAAAACCGCTAAAGGCTTGAAAAATTCTTTTTTTGGATCAAACCACTGAAATATACATTTTATATAAATAAAATATACATGGTGACCCTCAACTCTCTAGAAAAATTCATATAAAATTGTTCCTTAGGTTGAGAGAAACAAATTTTACCTCATAACATGGGGTCCAAAGTCATTAGTTTCTCCACTAGCCGCCATTTTGTAAAAAATCTATTTTGTTCAAAATGGTGGCTATTTAAAGTTTTTAAATTTAAATAACTAGGAAACGAATAATTAGTATATAAATTATAATGTATAGTGAAAAAACGGAGGTTTAATACAAAACTAATGACACCAAATTCAAAATAATCCGTGATGAGATATGAGCATTTTCACTACAGCAATGCTACTTGGACTATTGTCTTTGTGCGCTTTTATTAGCAGCTGGCATTAGAAATAAGATTTCATATGGCGTTACCAATGTTTTGACATTTATCTTAGATCAACTGATCAATTAATGATTAGTAGAGGTATAAATGTGATGGCTTCAAAATCATTCATATAAGTAGCCAAACATCGTAAATTATCATAAAACAAATAAAAATGAAAGGGATATTTATTGAAAAAATATTTAAGTGTTTTAAAAGTAGAACAAGTGTAAATATAACATTTCAAAAGTCTAAAGTTTTTATTTCTGACATGATATTTTGGGACGTTTTGCTACTCATATGAAATTTTGATGCTATCACATTTACAACTCTACTAATAATTAATTGATAATAACTTAATTCAGTAAGTTAACAGGTTTAGTTGTTTTATTGTAAGCAACACATTGTTTGTAAATAAAATTAGCTGATCATTATTGATCAGCTGATCTAGGATAAAACTTAAAACAATGGTAACACCATATGGAATCTTATTCATTGTGCCAGCTGCTAATAAATGCGCACAAAGACAATAGTCCAGTTAGCATTGTTGCAGTAAAATGCTCATTTCTCAGTTGATTTTGAACGGATTATTTTGAATTTGATGCCATTAGTTTTGTATTAAACTACCGTGTTTTTCATTATACCTCATAATTTGTTTAGAAATAGTTCGTCTGCTAGTTATGTATATCTAAACACTTTGAATAGCCACCATTTTGAACAAAATAGTTTTTTTCCCGTTCATATTTTTTATTTTAGGTTTCGGTTAGAAAAACAATTATGCAAAATTTCAACGGAGTTGGTCAAATACTTTTTGAGATATTAATTATTTAGTTAAAAACACAAAATGGCGGCTAGTAGAGAAACTATGGACTTTGGACCCCATGTTATACTGTGAAATTTGTTTATCTCAACCTAAGGAACAATGCTATATGAATTGTTCCAGAGAGTTCCGGAACACCCTGTATATTTCAGTGGTTTGATCAAAAAAATAATTTTTCATTATAAATAACCACTTAAGCTTAAAATTCAAAATACCAAAGGCTTGATTTGATTTTACGCTTCTTGAGGCCAGATGTTATACACGTGTCGACGGTTACGAATAAAACCAACCGTTCAACTTTTTTTTCTCTCCACGGCTGGAATTATCCAAATACTTCTGTCAGTAGATCAGTTGTAGCATTAACGTGGTTATTCTCCTCGTAGCAGTGGTCGGTGTCTCAAATCAAAGTATCAAATAACACAATAATCTACTTCACCAATCATCTTTAAAGTACGTTGCTGCTGGTAGTAATCATGGAACTTTGGTTTCATCTACCCGAAGTAGTGGTGAACAGGAGGTTATGCTCTGAGAATTGTGAGATAAGAAAAACATGTAGACGGAGTGGAGGGGGACTAAAAGGATGCCTGACAGACAAACACGGCAGGGTGAGGTTACAGTGAGTGGGTGAGTGGGTGGGTTGGGTGGGTGGGAGTGGGAGCCATGGCAACCTCGTGACAAGGTCGAGACAGAGACTGTCACTCCGTCGCCGTACCTCACCGCGTCACCTGTCACCACATACATACATTCATACATACATTCACGGATACATTCATCCACCACATACATTCATAACACACGATGTTAATGTGAATAAGCAGAAACCCCAAAGTCTACAAACTCGTTTTAGACATGTTGTTATATTACAACTTATTCCTTTACTTGTTTCATGAAAACATTTGAAGAAATACTTTGAACAGTTTTTAACCAAATGAGTTCCAACGTTCCTAGGGGATTATGCAAAACGTAATCCTTTGTACAAAGGGATTATTGTCAATTGGAACTTTTATTTGCCAAATCATACGGAAACCACTGAAAATAAATGTATGCGAACAATTGGTCACAAGCTTCTATATTTTGTTGCTCAACGCGATATTTAGCTTACAGCTTAAGTTTCGGAGTCACGTTAAGTCGTCGGTCCATTCCATTGGTCGTTGAACTATTAATTAATGACCCAATCTGGGGAACAGTCGGCCCTAGTTTGTAGCAAGACTACATCTCGTCATCCATGTTTTGATGAGATGAACGTCAAAACATCACACTCACCATCATTCCATATTCACCTTAAAATGCCCTCTAAGAGTGATCGGTGTCTCAAAGCGATGCAAAGACATACATGAACTACGGGTATAACAAGTTTCACATTGTGTACAATATGATAACTTTACCAATGGATTAAAACTTTAAAATATACTATGCAAACTTAAATTTTGATATCAATGATCTCTGATGGAAGTCAATCGTAGTTTGATTGTAATATTGCCATAGGGCAGGTATCCTACCTCATACTATAGTTAATTTATTTTTATTTGTGTTTAAACCTTTATTTCTAAGGTATAAAACGTGCATTATACAGCACAATCTTACTTAACAGCTAAAAAATAAATGCTTGCAGGTTAAATGTCTAAATCGTTCAGACACTTTTCAACCAACTAATTATTCAATTTTGTCTTAAAAAGATTTTTTTTCAAATGCCACGTCTTTAATGGATTTAGGCAGTTTATTAAAAAGCTTTCTGCCCATATAAACTGAAATCTTTTCGTAATATTTACAGTTATGATTTTGGCTTGAAACAAATTTTGACATTCGTCTAAAATTAAATTTGGTGCATCTTCATAAGTTGTTATTCTATAATTAGTTTTGAAGTAAATATATTCTGTTTTTTGGTTGATATATGATCCAATGGTGTTAAAATATTGAGCCGCAGAATTTATAAGTGTAAATGTATCTAATTCTCAAGTTTGTCATTGGTTTTCTTGAAGTTTAATATGGTAGTATCATCTGCATAGATTGTTAAATGGTTCTATGAAATTGAATTTGTTATATCATTTAAGTATACTATAAACGATATTGGACCTATTATGCTGCCTTGTGGAACGCCTCTCTTTATTTTAAGAAGATTTGAGTTTGTGTTTGAGATTTGTGTTGATTCTTTAATTTCTACAAATTGCTTCCTGTTACTCATATAACTGTTAAACCAATTTAAACAATTTCCTCGTATACCTGAAACGTAGAGTTTTTCCAGCAGAATTTCTTTGTTTACTAAATCGAACGCTTTAATAAGTCTAAAAAGCAACCAATTGCTATGTTTCCTGAATCTAAAGCCAAAATCAGGTTTTCAAAAAGTTAGGTTAATGCTTTAATGCTGTAGATTTTCTTGGTAAAATTCCAAACTGACATTGTTTTAATTTCCCATGGCTATCTAAGTACATATTCTAGTTGGTTTTATTGTAAAACCTTCCAGGGTACTCTTCTAGTTTCTAGTAGAAGGCAATAGTAGGGTGTCATTGCGGTTTATTGTTACTAATATTTAGAATCATAATTACTTACATAGTATTAGTTAATTATATTAATTTTATAATCATTTCTCTTTTAAAACTAGGTCAGGTAGTAATGTTTAGACAGTTAAACTGGCTTAGCAAGAATTTGATGGAACATTCATTTAGTTCTGTTTTCCTTTCCAATAGAAAGAAAGAAGGGTCTGGAAAGTTCTCTGCGGTCTATTGCTTGGGGACTCGTTGAAAGTAGCTATATCACATAGTAGTGTATACAAGCGACAGGTCAATCCCGTCATTATCAAGTGAGTCTTGGTTATGCTAGCGTGTTACTAGGGACTCTGGGTACAGCTGATAGAAGTGAAGTCTGATTTTCCAGCTATAGTAAGTCAGATTTCGACTTGACAATTGTCGAATTTGTTTAGACTTTACAGTAGCAACTCACGATATCGCACTACCGCGAATCACAGGAGCTTCTTATATTGTGGTTGAATTGTGTTTGTGAGTAGAGAAGTGTTTCGTGCTTATTGAATAAAAGTTGATGAGAACACTGAGTCCACCTCAGATGCACGACGACGCATCAATGCAAAAGTTTACGTTGACCCATGCTTCACTTTAAAAATAATTTTTACAATAGTAAACATGATATTATTGGAAACTAGAAGAGTTTTCAGACACTTCTAAGGAGCGTTTTTATATGCTTTTTAAGGGTACAAAAATGAGTTTAAAAACATTAAAACTTGGACAATTTTAATTCTTTTTGTGAAACTGTCGAATAATTTATGAGAAATCGGGTTACATGTACGTGTCGGAAAAATCCCATAGTTTCTAAATATGTCATATTTATTAATGTAAAGATTAAGTTTTAATCGACAGTTAGACAACAAATTTAATCTACTGGAATACTTCAAATAAATCAGTGGTTTGGTTTCAAAATATCATGTCCAAGTTGAGCGTTGAAATATGCCTTCAACGCTCAACTTGACATGATATTTTTCTGTCTGTAAGGTGATCTGTAAACTCGTTTTAAGGTCAGCTAATTAATAGCAAGGCAAAAACATAGGCCTGTTACCGAGCGTGGTCCGTACAGCGAACAACTCAACATAATCAAAGATGCGACAAATAGTGTAAATATTGTTATGTGTAGAGTGTCGGGCTGGTTCCTGTTTGCTAAACATACACTGGTGACGTCACTGTCAGTCAGCTTGGCCACCGTTGTAGCAAACGTTCAAGTAAATAACTAGAGTACAGTAGGTCTACCTTTATTACTGATTTTTTATGAAACCGTGGGGCAAAGAGTTAAAATAAATAAGGTAAGCGTATATTTAAAATACTTTGCCATGCTTTGCTACAGGCTAATTATATAAACTCATTAAAATATAACAAATCGTTATTTGAAGGTTGCTGATTGAAAGAAATTACCTTCACCACTTGGTTTAAAGCATATAAGTAAAGCACGTTTTTAGGTTAGTTTCAAGAGGTTTTCAATTGCATAAATGGTTTTTAAATGTTCAGTCAAAAGCCGTTGATCGAAAGGATTTATCGGGGCTTAAGACAGTAACTTTGGACCCATTACATCCTGTTTTTCTACTCCACATTGACAATACTAGATCATCTCAACATCGAATACTTTTCATTAGTGATAATTGAATTACAATATTGCAACTATATTCAGCTGACTGTAAATATGTAAATATCATTCACCTGTTTGACAGGTGCAACTGGTACACCTAAGATGTGAACATCATAGATCAACTGGTAATGTACCAGTTGTAAAAGGACGTAAAAAGTGAAAATATTAATGTAAAATTCACTGGTGGTATACATTTTAAAGTAGAAAATACAAAATGGTGGTTACCGGGCTAATGAAGAATTTTAAGACCCATGTTTATAGGAACTTTTTTTATTGTTTTTGAACAAGGAACCCACCCCTGAAATTGGCGCCCTATTTTAGAATCACCCTGTATATAAATAGGTGAGCTAGACATTTATTTAAAACAAAATTTGTCACCAGGTGAGAAAAACCTGAAGCAGCTATCTTTGCAACCACCGTTCTCTAGGAAAACACTCTCATATGATAGCAATAAAAACAAAAGTCACCGTCATATTACAGCCGTAACATAGCCTTCACCGCTTCATAGGAAATCTTAGCTTAAGAATATTTGAAATACTCGCGATATTGTTTACTTTTTGAGCTATGTAAATAAGGTTTTGCACCAGCTGGCTTAGCTGAAACATAAAAAAATACCCAGAGGAATGCGGCTTAACCTGTAGTGACGTCAGGGATATGAAGGGAGTGGAGTGTGTTTCTGGGCAACTTCAGTTGGTTCGTATCTTTATTTCTATTTACCTTGCTATTTAGAACCAATATTCGATTGGTTGATTGGTTTAGTTGCATAGGGGATGACCCATATTCATGTGGACCACTATCATCAAATATTTAACACATATCCATCTATCGCTTAGCATAGCGTTTCATTGGTCCAAATTGTTTTGTACTATGTTCTGAACGAAGCTTTTTAGGTGATCTAGGGTGTGATCAGAGTTTTTCGATGTACGTTAAAACGTCTGCAGCTAACAGAGAAGGTCCAATGTCTAACAATTCAAAACTTGTTTTTAACTCAAATGTCTTCAGCAAAATGTTCAAAAACTGATGTTCAGAATTTACAGCTTTCTTCGACAACGTTGGTTTTCGTTACTTAACGTAGTGTTTTCTTGACTAGCTATCTCTTCGTCAGATAAACCTTCACGGACAAATACAACTTTAGTATATCCTAAAATCACTTCAATTCTATAAAACATTTTAACAAAAAAATTGAACCGACTTCAAAAACAAACCTACAGTAAAGTGCTCTAAAAAGTTTGAAATAATTTGGTAATTAAATTATGTATTGCTTTACATGCTACATTAATAAAAAATGAGTTTCTGATGTTTTATGCGAACATACAATAATGTATACATTACACTACAGTAGTACATTACAGCAGTTCTCATTTCATGGTAACCAATATAGTAAATATTAATTTGCTAATACATATTAGAATACCACCATAGGCGCACACTATTTGCAATATTGTGGACTAAAATTTAGGTGTTCTTACAATCTTTTTTCACTTAAAAAATACTGGAGTGGGTGCTGCTGAAGCAATATTATCAAAGAAGAAGCAGCACCGACTCCAATATTTTCCGGTATTATTATATTAAAAATTAAGTGTCTATGGCTATCAAACGTATATGAAGTGCTAAAAATTACGTGTTTTTTGAGCGAGAAGGAAACCATAGCTCGGACTATAATCATTAAATATGACTAGGGCGCCAAATAATGCAAAACAATGAACAAAGTTCCTATAAACATAGGTTCTAAAATTCTTCGTTACCACGGTAGCCGCCATTTTGTATTTTTTACTTAAAATTTATAACGTTTCAAATTGAAATACCATGAAAATGGCGGATTTTACAAGAGTGTTTGTATTTTATAGATTAACATCTTTTACAACTAGTAACTGTACCAGTTGTAAAAGGACGTAAAAATGAAAAAAATGTAAAAAAAATGAGTAAGTATCTTTATGTAAAATTATAAAATACAATACTCTTGTAAAATTTCTGTATTATGCCATTTTCATGGTATTTTGAAAAAATTAAATAGCCGCCATTTTGTTTTTGTGGGTTTTATGAAATAATCTTTTTTTCTTAAATTTACCATTATGAAAACTGGTAATGTACCAGTTGTAAATTGACGTAAAAAGTAAAATATTAATTTAACATTTGGAAAAATGAGTTTGTATCTTAATGTAAAATTATAAAATACAACTTTTTTTACTCTTGTAAACTTTTTGTATTATGCGCCAATTTAATGGTATTTCAATTTGAAAAATTTAAACAGCCGCCATTTTGTTTTTGTATGGTTTGAAGACATTATTATTTTTTCTTAAATTGCCCTTAGGACACATAAACACCATACTAAGTTTGAATGCAATCGGTTAAACCGTTCTGTAGATATAAATTTTTAAGTAAAAAATACAAAATGGCGGCTACCGGAGTAACGAAGAATTTTAGGACCCATGTTTATAGGTACTTTTTTCATTGTTTTTGCATAAGAAACCCACCCCTGAATTTTGGCGCCCTATTTTTGAATCACCCTGTATATTTTGTTAAAGACAATTGAATTTTACCCTCACTTGGTCCTTCAAAACTTTGATCAGATGTTTAGTTCGGTAGGTATCTATAACTCTATAAATACAAACAAAGAAATGTTTTAGAGTATTTTTAGACGAAAATAGCTGTTTATTTCAGCACCACTCAAATATTTGAAGATTATAAGGCTACTTTATTGTTGAAAATTTAATTTTACATTGAAATAGTACTATTGAAGTCCTATTTTAGTTCAAAATAGTGTTTTTACCACGCAAAATACGCACCAAGTACAAGGGTTTTTGAGATTTTTTGAGGTTTTTTACCTTTTTTATATAGAAATATTAGTCCGATCAAAACTATATTTAGATGGGATCACTATGGAGTTAGAATCTAATAATAAACGCAAACTGGCTGTAAAATGATTGCTGCGTTCAAAAGTTATTCGTGATTAGGCATACAAAACAATAAAAATTACGTGTTTTTGAGCGAGAAGGAGGTCATAGCTCGGTAAATATGAATATAATCATAACAAATATATATATTTTCTAAAAGACAACTAAATTTGACCCTCATTTGGTTCCTTCAAATTTTTGATCAAGTGTATAGTTTGTCGTCTTTAACTCTGTAAATACGAACAAAGACATTCTTTCGAGTATTTTTAGACGAAAATATCTGTTTATCTCAACAATACCCAGGGTTTAGAAGAACTTAAGGCTACCTTGTTGCAAATTTAGTTCTACATCGAAATAGGGCTATAGAAATCCATTTCCGGTTCGTAATAGTGTTTTTACCACGCAAAATACGCAACAAGTACACGGGATTTTGATATTTTTTGAGGGTTTTTACTTTTTTTATATAGAAATATAAGTCTGATCTACAAGATATTTAAATGGGACCACTATGGAGTTAAGATCTACACAAACTGGGTGTAAAACGGTGCCCGCGTTCAAAAGTAATTCGTGAACCGACATAAAAATTAAAAATCGCCCAAAGTCAACTTGTATAACCTTCTCGTTTCACTGAAGTCGGTTAAAAAAGACTCCTTATATCATGATAATCGTTCCTATAAACTTGTACATTCACAGCGCCTGCTAAGTACTGGAACTGGTTACTACATAGCACGTTACAAGGGCCAAGGCCTATATAGCTATACTGCAGTCAGGTGGGGATGATGGCAGATATTTGGCACTGCTAGGCAGCCTAGTCTAACACATGGCCTCTACGTGTTATCACTATTCATTTTTTCAATTATTGTAATATCTTTCACTATCAAAACTACTCTACTTATTGGAATCATAATTTAGAACCATAACAAATCAAACTTTCTAATACTAAACTTCAATAGCAAACTTACCTGAGGCATTTCGATCGCAAGGCATTAGTTAGATTTGAAGCGTTCGTAGATGATATATATTTGTATATTTCCACATCCCACGAATGAAGCAGGGAGGAGTTTAAATTTCATAATCAATGTTGTCTACTGCTAGCCCTGAACCTACTCTCAATCTGAGACGGTTCAGAACGCCTTTGCGTAGAAGTCTTACTATGAAAAGGCCTGAGGCAAATACACTATAGCCTATCCATTGGAACATTTTATTTTCGATTAAATTGTAATATATTTTTGACATTCTACTGTATTTTTGTAAACATCAAACATGCTTTACGAATCCCCTTGACGTATTAAACGCTTTCACTGCAATCGACATGTTAAAACATGAAAATTGCATTGGTTTCCATGTAGGCCTAAGTTGAAAAATGCCCCTGGGCGCCCGACGCAGTAATAGTGGCATCACTTGTCATCATTTTAAACATTGTGTCACAGAACAAAACAGATTTATTTCTACAATTTATAAGATTATATAAATATTATAATATCAAAAGTGTAAAGAAATTGTACAACAAAAATAAACAATAAATGCATAATAGAATAGAATAGTACTTTATTGCCACAAAATACATCTTTTACATGGTGAAGCTAAGTTCACTAAGACAGGTGACATTGTCAAAATAACTACAATACAAGTTTATATTACACAATGATACAAATTTGTTATACAATTTTAAATTTACAGTTTATACGTGAAATATAGTCTAAAAATAATTACAATGAGTCGTTCAAAATTCCTTATTTTATAATAATTTTTTTCTAACAAGAGATTAGTAAGGCTGCTTCTGAATTTGTTTGTATTTATTAAAGACTTTATGTTGTCAGGTAACTTATTGAAAAACCTTTTCCCCATATACGATGGTGTTCTCTCTACTAACTTAAGTCGGTGTCTAGGGTATTGAAAATTATTTTTGAACCTTGTATTATATTCGTGCATGAAGTTTCCGCTGTATAATTTCTCATAATTAGTTTGTACGAATAATAATGTTTTAAAAACTACTAAACATGGCACAGTCATAATCTTAAGCTCTGTATAAATTTGTTTGCAAGAACAATTCCACGGTGCAAAGGTCATTATTCTCAACATCTTTTTTTGGATTATTAAGATTTTGTCCATGTCGGATGATAATCCCCATAACTCAATACCATATTGAAGAATGGAATGAAAATATGCGTAGTATATCATTATGCGGGTTTTTAAATCTACTACATCTCTTAAAACCAACATTTGAAAACATGCCGAGTTTAATCTTTTTGAAATAGTTTCAATACATTTATACCAGTTTAAATTCATATCAAGTTCTAGTCCCAAGAATTTAGCATGTTTTAGTATTGGCAATTTTATATCTTCAAACTCTAACTCATTAACATTTAATTGTCTCAATTGAGGTGTGCAAAATTTTATTAACTGCGTTTTATCCTCATTAAGTTTAAGCCCGTTAACCTTAAACCATTGCCTCAACTGGGCCAAAGCACCACAAACTTCAGTTTTCAAATCTTCGTATGTTTTGGATTTAACAACTGAAGTTGTATCGTCGGCATAAAGAATAAGGTTATTATGAACGTTTACAGGTAAATCATTAATATAAATAAGAAAAAGAAGGGGACCCAAAATAGAACCTTGAGGAACTCCCATTATGACTTCCCTCCACCTTGATTTAGACTGTTTATGTTCTTTACAAATTACTGTTCTTTGGTAGCGGTTTGAAAGATACGATTTAATCCAACACACTGAACTCAAGGACAGGTTATATATACTCAGTTTCCTAAGAAGTATATCATGATTCACACAGTCAAATGCCTTGGACAAATCGCAGAACACGCTCATTGTGCTCTGAGACTGGTCCAAGGCCTGTGACACCTCGTCAACAAACGTGGATAGTGCCGTAGTTGTATTATTTCCTTTTCTAAACCCAAACTGTTCAGGGACTAAAATGTTATTTACTTCAAAATAATTTGAGATTTGATTTAATGCTACTTTTTCAAATACCTTCGAAAATGCTGGTAGAACCGATACAGGGCGATAGTTTTTAGGGTTATTTCTCTCTCCCTTTTTGTGAAGAGGTTTGAGCTCTGCACACTTAAGGTTTTCGGGGAATGTATCGCTTTGAAAAGACTGGTTTATAATTATTGACAATGGCTTGGCTATAAAATTTGACACAGACTTCATTACATCAACAGGCACCTCATCCCACCCAGCAGATCGTTTATTTTTTATAGATTTAATTACTTTTAAGACATCCTCCTTACTGATTTGTTGAAAGCTAAAGTTTGGAAATTGTTGTAGGCCATTTACTTTTACATTTTGTGTGAATTCTAAAGATTTATTCTCAGAAGGAGAAAGACCGATTTCTTTAGAAACGTCTGTGAACTTATTATTGAAATAATTTGCAATATCTTCAGCCCTACTCAATTCTCTATTATCCACCAAAATATCTGGAAAGCTTCTTTGTACTTTTTTACATCCTAATTCAGATCTAACAACACACCAAGCAGCCTTACTTTTGTCATCTGAATTGTTAATGAAATTATTATTTGTAATTAGTTTTGACGCATTACATATTTTCTTAAATACTCTTTTGTATTCTCTTACATAATTAACAAAGTACTCATCATCAGACAACTTAACTAATCTACTTAATTCTCTTTTTCTTGCACTAGACACCTTTATACCTTGAGTAACCCATGATTTTTTCTTTGTATCTAATTTACCATTATAAAACTTTAAAGGAAAAGCTTCATCAAATAA
This sequence comes from Matsumurasca onukii, assembly GCA_018831715.1. Taxonomy (NCBI): domain Eukaryota; kingdom Metazoa; phylum Arthropoda; class Insecta; order Hemiptera; family Cicadellidae; genus Matsumurasca; species Matsumurasca onukii. The sequence continues at coordinate 51,395,485 of CM032059.1, read as the reverse complement.
ATGAAAAAAGTTACCAAAAAAGTTTGAGCAATTATCTTTGTAATTGTTCTGAATATATACACCCCAGTCAGCCTTTTTTGCGCTATTTACAAAAGTGTCAACATTTTTAACAGAAAATATTCGCTTTTTGGGTTTTGAACAATTTTTAGTCTTATTTACCATTGGTTTGTTAGAAATATTAATAAATAAAGCTCTATGATCAGAGAGACCCAGTTCCAGATTCATTAGTAGTGTTGAAGTGTTAGATTTAATTCTTAAGGTTAAAATATTATCAATGCAGGATTGAGTAGTTTTAGTTACTCTTGTTGGCAAAGAAAAATTAATTTTAAAGCCATATTGTTGTATTAACGTTAAAAATTCAAACCTTTCTTGTGCGTTGTTACAATTTTCTAAAACATCAATATTGAAGTCTGAGGCTAAATAAATATTTTCAACGTATTGCACTCTAATTAAAACTTTAAGGAGCAATTCCAATTTATGTAAAAAGCGTTTAAAATTAGCATGGTTTGGGGTTCTGTATATAGACACGACAATGATATTCAAAGATGCAAGTTCAACACATGAAATTTCAAAAACTGAGTCCTCGGCAAAAGCACAAAAATCATCTCTTACGATAAAGTTTAAATCATTCCTAAGTAAAATACATGAACCACCATGATTACCATCCACCCTACAATAAAAACAAGCAAGACTATAATTTGGAATACTATTTTGTAATATGCTTATATTATCGTTGTTAAGCCAATGTTCATTTAAACAAATAATTCCTATATTTGAATTTTGTAACATGATTTCTAGATCTAATTTTTTGCCAGAAACCCCGCCTTGAATATTTAAATGCATGAGCCAAAGAAATTCCTTATCATACTTAACATTTAATAACAACATTTAATATCACACTTAATAACAACTAAATACGTAATTATAAATACACAACCATAAATTTATAAAACAAAGTTAATGAAAATGAAGTATTTGAAAACAAACCAAGCAATAACAAACACGCAGATAACAACCTTTTTCTTTATATTATCTGTACATTCAATGTATTCTTGCAAACTATAAAACTAATGAGCTATTAGCCATTATACGGTATTTTTTAAGTTACCAGAATTTTTTAAATTGGGTGGAAGGCATTTAAAAGTTCCATTCCTGTATATGAATGGGACTCGTGGCGTTGTCTTGTAATCCAGCTTCATGAAGGTCAGGTTTTGAGGAAGATACTCGTATAGGTCTAAAGCGGCTCAGATAGTCTCAGTGATCATCTGATGATACCCGCATCAACTCCCACCATCTTTTAGACATATCAGACCATCACCTGCGTAGTTCGGAAGTCACGTTAAGCCTTGTATTTCACTATTCCCATTGGCGATTAGGCTATTAATAATTGACCCATTCTAAGGAAGTGTCGGCCTTAGTTTGTAACAAGACTACATAACTCATAACTCATTACTACCACTCATCACACTCATCCTTCACCACATATTTGCCTTAAAATACCCTTATGAGAGTGGACGGCATCTCAAATAGTGATTTAGTAATTTATGTAAGTTTACTTGCCCAATGATTATAATCTGGAATGTAACCAAATGATAAGCTTAAGTAAAGATTTGGTGTAGACGCTCAAAACGTATTTCTCTGTTATTGCAATCACCGTTAAAACTTAACTAGATTTGCCTGATAGTGTGTGAGGCCCTAGAGTACGCACGGCACTAGGCAAGTCAATATCAGACGAGGTTGTGATGATAGTGTGTGAGGTGCGAGAGTACGCACGGCACTAGACAAGTCAATATCAGACGAGGTTGTGATGATAGTGTGTGAGGTGCGAGAGTACGCACGGCACTAGACAAGTCAATATCAGACGAGGTTGTGATGATAGTGTGTGAGGTGCGAGAGTACGCATGACACTAGGCAAGTCAATATCAGACGAGGTTGTGATGATAGTGTGTGAGGTGCGAGAGTACGCACGGCACTAGGCAAGTCAATATCAGACGAGGTTGTGATGATAGTGTGTGAGGTGCGAGAGTACGCACGGCACTAGGCAAGTCAATATCAGACGAGGTTGTGATGATAGTGTGTGAGGTGCAGTACGCACGGCACTAGGCAAGTCAATATCAGACGAGGTTGTGATGATGGTGTGTGAGGTGCGAGAGTACGCACGGCACTAGGCAAGTCAATATCAGACGAGGTTGTGATGATAGTGTGTGAGGTGCGAGAGTACGCACGGCACTAGGCAAGTCAATATCAGACGAGGTTGTGATGATAGTGTGTGAGGTGCGAGAGTACGCACGGCACTAGGCAAGTCAATATCAGACGAGGTTGTGATGATAGTGTGTGAGGTGCGAGAGTACGCACGGCACTAGGCAAGTCAATATCAGACGAGATTGTGATGATAGTGTGTGAGGTGCGAGAGTACGCACGGCACTAGGCAAGTCAATATCAGACGAGGTTGTGATGATAGTGTGTGAGGTGCGAGAGTACGCACGGCACTAGGCAAGTCAATATCAGACGAGGTTGTGATGATAGTGTGTGAGGTGCGAGAGTACGCACGGCACTAGGCAAGTCAATATCAGACGAGGTTGTGATGATAGTGTGTGAGGTGCGAGAGTACGCACGGCACTAGGCAAGTCAATATCAGACGAGGTTGTGATGATAGTTGTGAGGTGCGAGAGTACGCACGGCACTAGGCAAGTCAATATCAGACGAGGTTGTGATGATAGTGTGTGAGGTGCGAGAGTACGCACGGCACTAGGCAAGTCAATATCAGACGAGGTTGTGATGATAGTGTGTGAGGTGCGAGAGTACGCACGGCACTAGGCAAGTCAATACCAGACGAGGTTGTGATGATAGTGTGTGAGGTGCGAGGGGCGGGGTAAGGAGCGATACTTAGTGTGCAATTAAAGCGAGAATAATTCAATCAACAGACACTTCCACACCTCGCCACCTGCCCCTCCCTCATCCCCCCTTCCATCATCACCGCTCATCTAGCTACGACATTTCCATCAGGCACACCTTTACTTTTAATCCACTTAATTGTAATGAGTAATCTGTAGGCAGATCGTCAATACGCAGCAGCAAACATAAAAAACCTTGGACATTATTGTATGCAAAAAGGATCAGATTTCTCAAATTCAATTAGAATAAAATCGATTGCATCATAGGCTGCAATACGCACGCCAGCAACTATTGCTTCATTGAAAATTTATAATGAAAGGCGACATCTATAGTTGGTTGTCATGACAATGGACGTTGAGAATAAAAGTGTAAAAATGTGGCAAACATGCGAGTATTTGAAGTTTGCAACAAGATTTACTAACTTGATGATAACATTGGGTCTGTCACGCAACATTAATCTTAAACATTGAAAGGTTTACATTTGATTTAAAATACACGTTTACAATTGATGTTGGAATATAAATAATTTTTATGGGAAATGATAAGATAAACCGGAAATAAATAAAACCTTGATTTTGAAAGGTAGTCGCGGAAGTATGTAGTTCGGGCGGTTGGCGCTTCAAGGGAGCCCCTGAAAATAATTTCTTCCTAATTATTTTTACTCTTTGTGTCATATGTGTAATTTGTTGTAATGAATGCTTGGTTCCTGCAATGTAGTTTAAAAATCGACAACTCTACGGTAAAGTTTTATTTTAGCTTCCAATGTGATCTATGAAACATATTTCATTAACTAGTTTGAAGCTTAACAACCTATACGGTTAAGTTTCTCGAGTGTAAAACTTAGCAACATTTGACCGAAATCCTTAAATTTATATTGTGATTACAGAGAGAGAAATAGTCTACGTCATAGAAAATAAATATTTCACTTCATACACAACCTTCAAAATAATGATTGTACTCGTAAAATTTTACAGCCACACACTTTTGAAAATTTTGAGGCAAATTCGAACCGATAGCAAGACTAATTAACCTATCTGTCGAAGTAAAGACTAAAATTAGGCTAAGTAGGGACCCAAAATCAAAAATAAATTAAAATACATCTTCTCCTTCTAGCGACTTCGTTGGTTCTAGTCTTAAACTTAGAGATACTTTACACGTAGAAGAAAGAGAGATGGCGCGTAAATTAATTTGAACGTTAATGTCCATTTCTATATTCTGAACATTAGTGAATATCATCACTATAAATAAATTTTGTCTAAACAAAAATGAAACTATTCATAGTTTTTTAGAATTGTACCAACATTCTAAACAGCAAGTTGCTAACATGTACGAATATGTGCTAAAGTAGGTTTGCCTCGTCACTTTATGGGTGGTGCGGAATGGTCCCAAGACGACTCTCAAGTCGCGATAGAGCAAGGTTGTTGCCCGATCATTGAATCACTATGGCCAAAACGTGCTTCCCTCTATCTCCTCCCCCATCCTGATACCCTGATCCACCTCTAGTATCACTTCCGATATTAGCCTTTCACTTTCAATCCGAATACCTCCCTTTATCCCACTACAGTGAGGTGGTGCCTAATATACTGCTTTTTTATTTAGCTCAATGAAAACACGCGAACGCAACATACCCTTTTATTCACTATGATATAATTATTATATTTTATTATATTACGAGTATCTACAATATACAGTATACGTCAACTGCTACCTCGTTTCGGGCAGCAAACGTTATACATAAACCTGTTGTTGGCAGCAATTCAAAATGAAGACGGGTTCTTATATTTTACTCACGTGGAGGTTTCTTTTCCCACCTACGATTATATTGTAATTATTATATCAAATTCTAAATATTTTGTTGTCAGATTTGTCAGTTTTGTTTTTAGTGAACAATATCTGAAAACAAACGTAAATCTTGTAACTAATTTTTAACGCAACGTGACTTCTAACTTTTAAGAATTGTATATATCAAATGGTACCGTATGAACACACCTAGTGGAAAACCCACGACCACCCAAATCTTTTGTCGTGTGAAAACAAAGAAAGCTGCTACATGAATTTTGGAAACTCGATATCCATAATCACCCTGGTCTCCGTATAGTTTGGTAAATTGTAGGTTGAAGTTCACCAAATTCGAATATATTTACCTTTCTTTGTTAACGACTCTCATTTATATATTTAATTAGTTCCAGATGTTAGATGTAGAACAGTGTTGCTTGTGTACTAGTGTAGACTGTGCCTGTGATGTGACTGGGTAGCGTCGCGACGGGTCGATGAGAGTGCGCTTTCTCACGTGCGCTACACGTGCCACGCTAACCACGTGATCGTCCACGCGCACCCTACCGTCCAAACCATGTAATTACCCAAACACACAGTCTACCTTGCACATGTCAAGGTGCACATGTCTTAGGTGTCAACACTTTGTCGCCGTCGTAAAACTACTTTTGTTATTTATAGTTTCCAATCGTATTTTTAGACCAAACTGATTTGTTAATATGTTGTTAACAGACTCGTAAACAGATTTCAAACCAAACACCTGCTTAATAGTTCGAGTCTTATACATTTTGAGAAACCCTGAAGAGCTCTGATAGGCTACCAACACCTCTCATATATTAACAGATCTGATAACAAGCGTTGTCAAGGAATAACTTGTTATTGGTACATGGTATTTCTTACAAGGGTATAAAATACAAGGAATACACCTGGACATTAGTTATATTACCGTTTCGTGTTATTTCATTTTCGTGATAAATAATAATAATTATTTATTTTAACTTTATACAATAAAACAGGCGTGGTTTTGAACTTACCTATAAAATCCTAATTTAATACAGTATATTTAATTAGGAACCTAGAAGAATGTTTTTAGATTGTTTAAACACGAGGATTCAAAATGACGAACTTGGACCCAGTGCTTTGAACTGCTTTCAGACTCCCCTCGGTTATAATTGAGTAAATTGAGTGTATCTTTATGTAATCTAAGCTAATGGGGGTCGGAAAACACGTGGTATAACATCTTGCTTTAAAATAAGCAAAGCTGATGAACATATATAAACCAACAATATTGGTTTGTCTGCTTGGCTGCTGTACGCTTTTGACATTTATTTGTTTGCTGCCGTTTTGGTTTATTGACATAAAAGTTGATGTAGTTTTCTACCAGCTATTTTTTTTTTAATAAAACTACTCAAAGTTTCAAGAGGTACTGGGTTCACGGGTGTTTGGTGCTACGGTGAAACCTTGGTGAGTCATTTCCTGAGAGTAGTTTCCAATTCATAATTTCGATGTTTTATGTTGCTTGCATAGGTATAGGTTGATCCTCAATTATGTTGTTTTTAGTAGGCTTATATTCTACTAGTTGTTTGGATTGATTTAGGTTGAATTTAATTTAATAACGAGAAGAGTTATTACACTTCTCAAAGCGTTGTGTAGTTTTAAAACAGTAACCGGTAGACACGTCCTAAATGTTTATTGTTAATACTCGTACATTATACTAAAACCTGCATAATGCAGTTTTAACAATTGTGTTGGCCGATTTTGATTTCAATGTAAGAATCAAATCGTCAAGTAACGCCTGGCGCGAATATTTCAGACACTTATACAATGGGATTGCAATCGTCAATCAATAGAAAGTCGGCCATTGTCTGGACAATACATCATCAAGCGGCATTTCACGTGTTTGTCTGTGAGTTATAAACAAACACCAATTCAACTTCTAGTCTCGCACTGTTTCACATGACTGTCAACGTTGTTACAGCTACACGCTACACGGCGTCAAACCATTGCTACACACCATACACAGCTACACGCTACACGGCGTCAAACCATTGCTACATACCATACATAGCTACACGCTACACGGCGTCAAACCATTGCTAAACACCATACATAGCTACACGCTACGGCGTCAAACCATTGCTACACGCTACGCACGGCGTCAAACCATTGCTAAACACCATACATAGCTACACGCTACACGGCGTCAAACCATTGCTAAACACCATACATAGCTACACGCTACACGGCGTCAAACCATTGCTACATACCATACAGCTACACGCTACACTGCGTCAAACCATTGCTACATACCATACACAGCTACACGCTACACGGCGTCAAACTATTGCTACGCACCATACATAACTGTGGTGTTAATAAAATTCAATTTACAATAAAATTGTCCATTTTTCGAGCAATAAACTATGTTGAGTATATACATAGTGGTGGCCCATACATATCTGAGACTTTTGAAACCACTAGTTCTTAATTGTTTATTTATTTGTTTACAGACTTGCTGTAGCATTTGACAATATAGGTTATGCCATATCAGCGACCATAAACGATACAGCATCGTGCGTTTTTTATTAAAACTTTTTAAAATAATGAGTTTGAAACTGTTACATAACAGCTTTTTCAATGAACTTTCACGTTTCACAAAAAGGCCATGTTCCTTTTCAAAAGACTATCCGTAAGCATAGAATTTCAGAAACACTGCATCAGCGTTAAAAATTAAAATGGTAGGCCTAGATCTGTTCGTATCCCTTAGAGTATCGAAACAGTGCAGGAATCAGTGCTTTGAAGCCCAAAACGGACAACTCATTTCCCTTTTGGGATGTCGCATGATCTGCACGGTCTCTGGGCCTAAATGCCTGTGATTTTTAGTTGTGGGCATACTTGAAAAGCAATGTTTTGTCACAAAGCCTAACACTATTGCAGAGTTGAAGAACTGCGTTAGAAATGAAGTTGCTGCAATACCAAAGTCAATGAGTCCGTAAAGTAACGGCGAATTTCGTCAAAAGGTTGAACCCCTGTGTGGAGATCGGATGAGGAGATCTGAATGATGTTTATTCCATAAATAAAAATGGGATACCCTTTTAAATTTTTATCACACTGTTGTTTGATTTTGAAAACTAACAGGTTTTTTTTAACCACCCGATTTAAAATCTTACGTGTTATTTTTTGTCGTATATGTTTTTATTTTGAAGCTAAAATATCCCAAACGACCTGACATGTACCTAAACGTTTTGATAACTCTATGGGATCTACTTGTTTATCATTCATCTTTACACTAACTGTAACTAGTTACTTGATTTTGCCATCCATGTCAATGTTACGACAAATATGAAATTCTTTGGTCGCATTCCTTGCTCAACAAGGAAAGTACGAGAAATCAACAGTTTAACATAGTTTCTTACTAAACCCCTGTTTAAGATGAAATCAATACCAGCTGTGTAGAGTGTGCCGAAGCTGGCTGAAGTAACAATATTCCCCTGCAATGGCACTACTTGTATAAATCTCTCTTTTGTGTTGTGCTGAGGAAGCGCTTGCTGTTGTGCTGACGCCACTTAAATATCAATTATTGTTATTCCATCGTCAGGTATCCCTGTTTTCCTGGCAAACCTGCATTTCTAACCGTATGAGATCGATTAATTCCATTATTAAGCATTGCAGTAACATTCATTTTTTTACAGAAAACTAAGACTATACATGTGTTATTTATATTGTACTCGCTTGAATTACGAGTACTATATGTATGATTTTTCTTGTTTTGCATGCCTGCTTACTTTAATATTTGAGAATTCACTACAACTCCAACCTAATTAAAAACCAGAGGTTAACAGAATGGATTTAAGAGTGCTAAATAGATAATAAAAGATTTTTAATAAAAAAAAGTGAACCGACTTCAAAAATTTGTTTTATGAAAAGCTCTAAAAAGGGAAAATAACTTTAAATGCTTGATATCACGTGTCTTAGTCTACTATAAATGTATTTAGTCACTGCTACTAAACTTCAATAAATTACAAAATGGAACTTCGAATTTCTTGTTTACACAATGCATTGAAATTCCACCAACCATATTTAGTCTTAAAAGCAGCTTTCTATGACTTGAATGTTTAATTTAGATGAGTGAAATATTGGACTGGCTAAAGGCTTTAAACCCAGTTACCACTAGTTTAGGCAACGTTGATCCATACATTTTGGAGAAAACACATTTTGAAGTCGGCGCTGACCTAGAAATTGTTCTTGGACAAATTGCAGCGCCGACTTCAAATTGACATGACATTAGTGCTCAAAATAGTGCTTTTACAGCTCAAGATATGCCGCAAATACAGGGTTTTTGAGATTTCTTTGGAGTTTTTTACTTTTTTTATATAGAAGATTAAGTTTGATTCAAAATATAAGTTTATATGGGACCACCGGGGTGGTACCCTCTACAAAACAAAACAAACCGCGTTTAAAACGGTAGCTGCGTTCAAAAGTTATGCGTGTACAAACATACAAGAAAAAAAGTCCCAAGTCGAATTGTGTAACCTCCTCCTTGCGTAAGAAGTCGGTTGAAAATAAAGCCAAAACGTTTTATTTTAAATAGTCTATAAGGCGTAACGTGTCTATAAAGTATGGGGTGTGTGTGTGTGTGTTATTTATATAGCCTGTTATTCATCTACTAGATCAAAAATAGTTGGAAAATGTATTGCCCTCTCGCCAGCCAGTTCTACCTACACAGTTTATTCCTTATTTTGTTCAGAGAAACCTCTAGGTCATGTGAAACGCATTAGGAACAGTGTTCGTTTAATGGTTTTCGAGAAATACCCTCCCACGACTCTTCTCCAATGCAATTCTTATGGGAGAAAAAGCCGTATCAACTCCGAAGGTCTGTTGCAACATTTGTCCAATATATTTCTCACAACAGAAAGACTATAGCAACCTCACCAGCTAACTCCACTTGACGGATCTGCACGGTTTATGCCTTATTTAGATCAGAGTAACTCACAGGTTCCACGAAACTAGAAGAAGTTTTTGTTTCTTAGTATTTAAGATATACTCTTTTGACTAGCTCCAACAATGTATAATGGAGGAAAAGCCCTTGTGTATTTACCAGACTATTCCACGCAACCAATATTTTTATGTGTCACTTTATTTGAAACTAATAGAATGATTTAGAGACAAATACTTCTTTGGTGACATTGGAGAATTACTCGTCAGGCAGAGTGAACAGTGTTTTGTTTCTCGAATAAAACTCATTCTATTGGAAGTTTACCATTATATTTTTTTCGAGTGTCAAGAAAACCTCTCCCTCCCAAAACGGTTACAAAGGATCAGCTGTTACACTTTCTAGCCTAGGTTTCCTATGATACGAGAATAAACAAAACTATTCTTTTGCGTGAAAACAAAAACAAAATTCTGTACTTTATATTTTACATATTTTTTCCAAAAACTTCCTTTGACTTTAGGTATTTAACTTTTTAACATCAGACAACTATCAGTACTGGACCCCAAAAGCCCAAACTAAAGATTAAAAGGCCAAATTGTTTCAAGACATCATAACTTAATTTTCTGTGACTCAAAACTGTTCAAAATTGTATTCAAAACGTTTATTTACGGTAATGCACTATTTACTTCAGCATTTACATGTTTCCAAACATTGTTAATAATGAATTTATGTTATGTTATTATTTATTTTATTGTTACTTTGTTCCAAAGTTATGATAGTTGTTACTTCGTTAATTATGATTTAAATAATGAATAAATAATTTATTTACCAATTGATATTTACAGTAAAGATTTTAAAAATAGTCTTATAAATTAATATAGCCTTAATACTTAAATAACACATACACATACACTCATTAATTTATATGTAATATATATTAATTACATTGTTTTAAATTTATGAATATGGAAATAGCCTCCCTCATGGGTAAAATTACCTGTGTGATGGAGGGTTTGTCAGTCTGTATTCAATATATAATTATGTAATTTTGATTGTGCAATTATTTCCTAAGGTTTCTAATTAAATAATTAGATTTGGATTTGGATTAATTACTACAATTTGGATTTAACAAAAAGGTTATATATGTGAAGCTATACATTACATTTTGGATATTACATTTGGAATCAAGAGTATAAGTAGATCAAATTAATATAATCATTGACAGTGTATGTCAACTTGTAATAACCATTGATTGATTTTCATTTTGTAAAGCTGAGGCCTTATATTGTGGATGTTTTTTAGATCGGTTGGTAGTTTGTTGTATAAATGATGAGCAATGTAAAATGAATTAGTAGAGTTGATAGTTTTGTAAGCCTGTGGCAAATTAACTCCTACAAGCCTTGAATTCCTGGTATCGTACTTATGATTTATTTTTGAAAAGATGTTGTCTCTATTTTTATGAATAAATATAGTTAACAATCATACATAAAGCAGTGTGATATTAAATAATAAAATTCATCAAAAAGAAGGTCTGTTTGATATCTAATAGGTTTCTGTAATGCTGTCTTTATTATACATTTTGAGTTATCTCTAAAGGTTGTTTTATCGTTTTGAAGGCACCTCCCCAAGCAATGATTCCATATTGTAACAGAGATTGTACATAGGCATAATACACAGTTTTTAGCAAGTCAAACGTTAAAATTTGGTTGAGAATGCTAAACATGTATATGAACTTCCGGAGTTTGCTGTTTAGGTATTCTATATGAGCATCCCATTTTAAACGATTATCAAACATGACTCCAAGATATTTAAATTTATTTACATTTGCAATAGGTTTACAGTCATGGCAAGAATTTTATGAATTATATTCATGAATTTATGTTATGAGTTTATTTTATTTCCCGAGGAGCTCAAAGCTGTCCTAACACTAACTTTATATTAATATGCTAAGTTATAAGTAGCCTGCATAGCAGTTGTAATTTACTAAACGGTTAAAATAAATGTGTAAAAAAGTAATATACTGTATACAGGGTGTCCCATAAGTAAAGTTCCAGACTCTAGGAAAAGGTTATATGGGTCAAAATAAAGAGAAAATTAAGACAATTTGTTCCAAACAGGCTTAGTTAACCAGATATTTGCCATTTTATATTTTTTAATAATTATTTATTATCTCCCACACCACTAATCGGATTTGACTCAAAACATGTCGTTGTCTCAGGGAAATTCAATAGTAAAATGTACACCTTTTTATTCTGAAATTTCTGAACTGTAATATACAAGTTGTACAAGTGCGTGTACAAGTTGTAAGTACGCACCGCACAGTGACTCAGTGTTCATGTACACACTGCCCTAGTGTGTGGTCGAACACCAACAACTGTATGTGTCCCCTGTGACGTGTAATTGAAGACATTACAGATGTAGCAGGGCAGGTGACCAAATTGTCGCTCAATGCTCGCTCATAGACTGTTCTGTTAATAATTGATGTGGATACGACCTCTCTCACTCTAAGCGCTTGATTTACCATCGCTACGCCTTCTGATGCTCTTCTTCTCTCCATCCAATTGATGTGTTTATACATTGTGACTGAATTTTACTGTCGTTTCAAATTAGTAACACAACCCTCCCAACTCACCTCGAAAAAGGTTCTACCAAAACATAAAATTGAAAATATTAGTTATAAGGGAGGGGAAGATTTATTGTCACTTCATTTTAGATGAAAGACAAAATTATGACTTAGCCTTAACCGTTTTTGAATTTACACGCATTAAAGAATGCATCTGCAATAAAGAGTGTTTGACTTTGTATAAAGAATGCAACTAGCTCAAATTGACAATGTTAAACGCTCCAACAATAGTGGTAAAGACAAAACTAGTGTGGCCTTCGTTGAAAAATATCTTTTTCACAGCGACTTACGTTTTTAGTCTGTCTTATTCACAATATTTTACTTGAATCTGTTTTTTAATCTGCATTTGATAGTAGAAGCCTCCAACCTGATTCTGTCTATACGTGAGAAGAAACCATAACAGTGAGTTTATGAAAACAAGACTAAAGTAAGCAGCCTGAGCCGATCAGTCGGACATCGTACACAGAGAAAATACGAGTATAGTCGTCCATCGTTCTCTTGTTTGGTCAAAATATTAAAACAACGTTTGAATAGTAATATAGTAGTTTAAATAGTGGAGTACCATCTTCAGTCACTTCTTACAGGAACGTTCGTTTTCCAGACAAAGCCATTGTAGAAAAGCCGTTTTTCAAGGTGTATTTCAGTCTAAGCACAACAACGCTGAGATATTCATCTGCCTGACAGCCATAGAGATGTGAAATGCTCGGATATTTAAAAATAAGGGTAAATACCCAGTCCATTATCCTGGGTAGTACCGGGGTGGACCGATTTCGCTGGTTAACGAACTTAGAGAGATTTTCAATAGGAATATGTGAATTCATCACTCAAAGCCATGGGAACAAATACATATCAATCATGCTGGATCTTTCATGGGAAATACATTTTTTTAGTGGTTGATGCTCACTTTAGATTTCCATAGAAGATGAACCGATAAATATTTAATTCAATGGAAATCGTTAGTGTGAAACTAAATTGTCTTCAACTTTCATATCTCATTTGTTACTATAGTTCTATAAATAATATCAATTACAGCTACGATGCTTGCCAATTAACTATGACTCCAAAATATTTTGACTAACTTGCGTGCCGTTATTTTCTTACATGAAACAATAACACATCGTTGTAAGAAGTGCTTGAAATCTACTTTACAAGTATATCAAATTATAACAATCATTACAATTATTGTATCTGATGAAAAGCTCATTTTCGCTAGATCCTCCGAACGGATTTTGATCGATTTCTTTCGTACGAAATAAAATCCACGATCCACAACCCAACCGTGGTTCCGTCGTTAGGTACGGTGTTAATAGACGTTACACAGATTTTAATTGAAATCGAATCATAAATACAGTTTGAATAGCATAGAAACCGTTTGTGGGGGAAACGGGGGGTGCGTTACTCCAAAGTTCCTAGGGGCTAATTTTTTCGCCTAACGAACTTAATCTAGATATTTGCAAAAGAAACATGTGTACCAGATTTGGACAACACACGTGACCTTTCGTCGACATTCGGGTGTACTTTAAATTAAGGAATGCAAACTGATTTAGAAAGGTTATGTAGTAGTATCCTTCATTTAAACCAACAAACTTTGAGAAGTGAACCAATATACGAGTAATATATTCCCCAGTCAAATGTCTAGCAGGAGTTCTGGTTGCAACTGAAATCTCAGCAGAAAAGATCACTGTACTTTGGGGCTTCTTCAAAGACCCAACTTCTATTTTGCCGATGAGATTTAAAATAATAAGTACTCTCTTGTCGGGTATTCATTTGAATATTTTTCAAGGAATAAATATGCTTTGCCCCATCCTATGCCCGTCACATTACATTGATTAAGCTCTTTTGAGAAAGGAGATTCCATAGTATGTTTCGAAATATTATTTAAGTTGGTACTCAACATTCATTTTTAATACTCAGACACCTTCGATATTTGGTCATTTTATTTATTTATCTATTCCTATGGAAAGTGCCAGTTTTCATGTTATTGGTATAACGTACATGCAAAAAATAGTCTAAGAGTGCGGATTTACTAATTTTATGACACAGGTATGATAACCCACAGCAATGATAAACCCATCATTATTTTTAGTTTACCCACTGAGCATTTACCCGGCCTACACCACTACTGACAGGTCCTTGAAGAATAAGCTAACATCCAACAGTAAGCTACGCTTATCCATGACGCAGTCAATGACGTAACTTACTGTGACGTCACTATTACGCGATACCGGGCCAATCACTCGTCTTCAGCCCCGAAACAGCTGTCTTGTGTAATACATCTGGATCCAGCAGCCGTATGCGTCCATCACCAAGATATTCAGATTCCAGAGATTTCGCTTATGTTGCTAATCAATCACTCTCTAATAACTATTAACTACGGTCTTGGACTAACGGCTAATGTTTATGTTCTAGATTATGTTCTGTTAGGCCAAGGTAAGGGGCAACATCAAAGCCCATAAATATTGACATTAAAGGCTCATATCAGTCGCCCATAACACAGCCTATCGAGCAACAGGTACCGGAACAGCACGTAGACTATGTATGATTTTGGTCTGGGTTTAAAATATTGTTCAACATTCCATTTACACTAATTCAGTTTTATAAGTTGTTAAATAGTCCACAATAGTCTTACTCAATAAAAGAAACCGACATATTTCGAATTGTATTTTAAGAACTGCATACGAAATCAAAATATTATTACTCCTTAAGATCTTAACTTTATGTTCCCATTTGTTAACTAATTTATACAGATATCAACCAATTTGTCGAAGTCGTTCCTTCTGCCCTAGTCGTATTTGAGGGTTTCTATTATCGAAAATTAGTATTCCTTGTTTGAGGTTTGTTGTTGGCTATGTTACATATTATCGTAATAGGACGTTTTCCATAGTTTTTGAGTGAACAAAAAGTACACGACATGGAATCTGACCCCGACTTCAGTGAAACGTAACGTAAACATAACACAAACCACTAGAAAATAAGCTAGCTAAGACCAGTCACCCACCACCAAATAACCTCAATTTGTCCTTAAACTTATTAAATTTGATAACAGCTAGCCTAAAACAACAACAGCGGGTTTCTAGGCTATCTGTTATCAGTAGGTTTAAGGAAAAGGCAAATTAAGGTTATTTGGTTGTGGGTGACTGGTTGACTGGTGTAAAATATTTTTTTCAAAGAACTAAGAAATTATATTATACTTACTAATTAGTAGTTGAAACGTTGCCATTTTTACATAATACGTCTAGTAATAAATAGTATTTAAGAAGACTAAATTGCACAAAAATATAATATATAATTTGAAGTTAAAATACTGAAAATGCCAAACAAATGCAGGTCAAGTCTTTAAAACAATATTTAAAAATACGAAATGTATAGTTGTTGTTGTATTGTTCTCAACACTTGACAATGACCTTTATACGGTTTATACGGTGTTTTGCATTGTGTAGCATTTTAATTTCTATTAATAAAGCTATAATATTTTATTTATTTTTTTTGTAATCCGAAGAGGGTTTCTGTTCAGAAACCGAAATATAATTGAAACATTTAAAAATAGTTTTATTTTTATTATAAAAGAAGGTGTGCTGCCAATCAGTCTTTAATAATAATAAAACTATATTTAATGCATATGATTATAACTGATCCCAAAAGTATTTCATCATTATATTCGTATTATCGCATTGGAAAGAAGGGAAAAGCTTCGGACTCTTTTCTCTCTGTAAATACGGCCGTGGGTCGTGTCGTATCACCAGCCAGCTCAGCGCGCCTCTAGTGCCTTATTAAATTGCGCACCTCCGCGCAGTCTCACTTCCTAATTAAACATTTCCCCCTCCCCATCCTGCCAGCAACCCTACACGCACACCGACACTACCACTAATAACAGCAAGGTCAAGGCTCGTACCTACAACAGCTGTCTTACCGCACGCCCATTCTGTCTGTTCGCAGACAGTGGGCAAACCACATTAAATCAAAATCAAAAGAAAACTGGCTGACAATTGCCAACAAAGAGTTTAACAAGTCCTACTTTTCAATGTGAACGTGAGCAAGTTCCTATCGTGCACTTTATCTGGCTTTTACAATAATTACTCTAGTTAAATTAGAGTATTAAATAAGTGTTGAACGAATGTAGTCGGGACTCTTCTAAACTTACCAAACTGTATTATTATTTCTGGTAAGAGCCCAACAACAATCCCGAAATACGACTTTGAAGTTTAGAATATTTTCAATTTGCTAATCAAACTCTTTTTCGTGTGTAGTCTAACCCATCAAGGATAGTATTCAGTAGAAAATGATTACAAAGCAAAAGTAATTCGTCGTAAATATTTATCTCAAGCATTATAATTCTCAAAACGAAAATTCGCTTGAATAATCAGTTTTAAGTGCGTTTATGGAACATATTGACCTTTGATTTGAGATTTTCAAGCTCACAACTGAACGTCTGACAACGACGCCGTTCACAAAACTATACGAACCTCAGAATCGCCACTTTGTTCCTGGCCGTCCTTAAAACACATAATTGGCTTAATAGCCATATAGTTTGTTTGCTAACACACCCATTGACTAGATAACGTGTCACGCCTGTCCCCCAACGTGTTCTCTTTGTGGTTTACTGATAGCCTGATTGTATTTAATCCCCCATCGCATCTCCGTTTTAAATCTCTTTCGTCTTCAAGTTTTACATTTCTTTGCGTTTATTAAAACGCACAGCTAAAAGATTACTTATACGTGCCATACTAAAATATGATGCAAATTTCAAACAGTGATCGCTACAAAAGACAGTGACCGTTGCTGGTATGGTGAAATGCGGAGGCGGTAGCAGTGTCCAGTGCCGGGTCACAAGTCATATATTATACTCTAATGGTATAGACAGGCTTCCTTTGCACACACTCGTTATCTTAGACATGTTTACCCAACTTGTATTTATTTGTGTCCAATCTCATCCACCTCTCTCCTCGTCACGACGTGCTCAACTTGCCGATCTAGGTTAATGTGTTAGGTACAAAATATATTACTCTTTATTGTTTTCATAATTGGAGCTTTTTATATAATTTTTACAGTTAATGTATAGTTGCACGATTTGGAAATTAGACAATGTATATGAATGTACAACAAGAATAAGTTAAAGAGTTACAAAATTACTTTTTCAAACAAAGTCTTTCCATGACATATTCATAAGATCGCTTACACACGTTATCTAATTACTCATATTATCCCACTATGTGCTCTTAGGTGCAAACCGAACTACGTTGTTGCAAGAATAATATTATCTCCGAAAACTTATGACTTAATTATTGATTTTGCTCATATGATTTTGCTCATTATTGACTGGGACTCGTGACCTGGAGACTCGTAATCCAGCTTCATGGAGGTCAGGTTTTGAGGATGATATAGGTCTAAAGCGGCTCAGATAGACTCAGTGATCATCTGATGATACCCGCATCAACTCCCACCATCGTTTAGACATATCAGACCATCACCTGCGTGGTTCGGAGGTCACGTTAAGCCGTTGGTCCTTGTATTTCCATTGCTCATTGGGCTATTAATTAATGACCCATTCTAAGGAAGAGTCGGCCTTGGTTTGTAACAAGACTACACCTCATAACTCAATACTACCACTCATCACACTCCTTCACCACATATTTGCCTTAAAATACCCTCATGAGAGTGGTTGACATCTCAAATAGTGAAATAGTGATATAGTGATTTAGTGATATGAAATATCTCCACTATGTCAACAAATGTTTTAGCGATAATATTTGTTCCGTATTGGATTGTACTATTTAAAATTAACTTAGTCTATTTCCGGTAAACTTTACTCTAGTAATTAAAACTATTTGTTACCATTTCATTTAACCATTTTTCGTATACACATTTTGTTGTTGACTGAACAGTTACCAAATCGTATCAGTTTAGATATTTTAGTTTAAATATGAGCTAAAACTGTAAGTGACGAACAAAAGTGCACTTACTGGATCACGCAATGTAAATTACAATAGTAAACCTTACTTCTGTGTCCTATGGTTTAAAATGTTAATCATATATTTAGATGTATCACTTTTTCACATGATATACAAAGAATACAATTAATAATAAGTGATGAATAGAGATGAATAGAGTAATAATAAGTGAGGATCGATTTTTAAGATCGAGAAGAGAAAATGAATGAATTATTTATTTTAGCAAAACATACACAATTTTACAATAAATGAAGCATCTCTGGAATGCACCAACCGCTTATCAAGTATTGCGGCGAGCGATGTCAAAACAAAAATAAACTATCACAGATAAACTAAATAATTATGTAGTTTATCTATGAAACTATTTAGCTTCTATAGAATCCAGTCTTATCAATGTACTGACTGTTGAGCCGCACTCTGTGACGTCTGCTTATCACTTCTTATCACTACAAGCTATACTTACTTTTAACTTTAACCAAGGTAAAGGATACATACTATTAGCTATATGATTACATCCTAACAGTAATATAAAATTATTTTCCTTAATAACTGAAAAACTATTTAAACTCCAAGACATTAGTCTACTCCAAACTCACCCTCCGGACCAAGGCACCCAAGCGTTCCTGGGCTGGACGCCAACACAGACGCTGCCTTTATATAAACAAACGGCTTTTCGCCAGCCCGTACTGATCATGAATAACGGAGGGCCGGAGTTATAATAGAACTATCACAGTTATAATCCTTGATCAGTTTTGTGTACGTTTTTAAGGAGAAATAAACTGTCTCTGTACTGCCCAACACCTCGAATTAGTGTTGAAAGTACAAGTGTTGCTAAATTGCTCGCTAGTAGATTCAGAGATTTCTTCTACAAGTGAAGAATCACATTTAGACTCGGAGGGAAAAGCGCAAATGGTCGGCTGGAGGGGATTATCTAATGATGAAGCAGCCGCAAATACTGGACGTGAAATATGCAAAGCAATGCTGTGGAGCGGAGCAACAGTAGAGTACAGTTCGCGAGCCCTGCTTCCGCAGTGGTTTCCTGAGCTCCCTCGCCCTTGTACACGTACTTGTTGATACACTACAGTTAGCGCCAGCTAAGTTGACGGTTGAATGACGAGAGCTTATCTACATCATTGTCTAGTTCTCGCTGTGTCGGCAACGCACTCTACCATACACGCCCGGGCAGGGAGGGCACGGCCCCCTTGTTTTTAAGAAAAATGATTTTAATTATTATTATTAAAATTATTTTAATGTGTCAAAATAAAATTTCTTTTAAAATATTCATATTTTAGAACAAAACATTAGTAATTTAATTATTTATTATCTGACTTTTAAGTCAATGATTTTTTTACATTCTCATTGGTATGGTAGGTGGTTGAGCACAAGTGGTAGTACTCCTGTGTTGTACGGAGAGATTCAAAAGGCGTTGATAGTTTAGATTTTAGACTTGAAGTTAATGTTATAGTTTTTATATCAAGACGGGAGAGCATTATTGCAAGGAAAAGTTTCATATTGAATTATTAAACTTATTTTCAAGCTTGTTCGGCAAATCTACGATAGACAATTTTTATCTTTAAGTATAGTCCCCTGGAAGATACCCTATGGTTGCCCTTGCACTCTACTACCCTGCTAAATTAGTCTCCGTGAACGCGCTCGAAGCCTATAAGAGCTGCAAGAGTAAATTGTATTTAGTATCAAAGAGGGGACGAAGTCGAACAGTTTTTTAAGTTGAGGTTTGTAGGTATGTTCTTTATTAGTAAATCGAAAAACGAAATTTTGAATTATTATTTTTATATTTTCACTAACAGTTATATTGTTGACCAGCATTTCCATTCATGAAGTTAATATATTTGAATAGTTAGCCGATTTTGCGATGGAATAAAGGAGTTAACACACTCGAATGTTAGGTTTTAAATTGTATTGATAGGAATCTTACTTCAGCTAGCTCGGTTGACATTTTAAAATTTTAGATTAGACTAATATAATACAGTGAGTGATATGGATAAGGAAGGGAAGAGGGAGATCAGAGAGCACATCTCTCTTGTCATCCCATTCGTCATGTATACAAACACGTGAGAGATATGGATGAGAAAGGGAAGAGGGAGATCAGAGAGCACATCTCTCTTGCATCCCATGTGTCATATATACAAACTCGTGAGAGATTTGTACAAGGAAGGAAGGGGAGATCAGAGAGCACATCTCTCTTGTCATCCCATGTCTCATATATACAAACACGTGAGATATTTGTACACGGAAGGGAGGGGGGAGATCAGAGAGCACATCTCTCTTGTCATCCCATGTGCCATATATACAAACACGTGAGAGATTTGTACAAGGAATGGAAGGGAGAGATCAGAGAGCACATCTCTCTTGTCATCCCATGTGCCATATATACAAACACGTGAGAGATTTGTACAAGGAATGGAAGGGAGAGATCAGAGAGCACATCTCTCTTGTCATCCCATGTGCCATATATACAAACACGTGAGAGATTTGTACAAGGAATGGAAGGGGGAGATCAGAGAGCACATCTCTCTTGTCATCCCATGTGCCATATATACAAACACGTGAGAGATTTGTACAAGGAATGGAAGGGAGAGATCAGAGAGCACATCTCTCTTGTCATCCCATGTGCCATATATACAAACACGTGAGAGATTTGGACAAGGAATGGAAGGGGGAGATCAGAGAGCACATCTCTCTTGTCATCCCATGTGCCATAGATACGTAAAACACGTGGGGCACATGGGCAAAGAAGTGAAAGGGGTTGAGAAGAGAGCTTATCTCTCTTTTCATCCCATGTGCCATAGGTACAAACACGTGAGAGGTATACTGATAAGGATGGGAAGGGGGATAGCACATCTCTCTTGTCATCACCTGTGCCATAGGTACAAACACGTGGGACACATGGGCAAGGAAGGGAAGGGGTTTAGCAGAAAGCACGTCTCGCTTGTCAATACTTACCATCTGATGGATGACTCGCTGTGTGAGAAGCGAGGCCAGCTCAGATACCTTGCCTTTTTGGGCGTTATGTTTTTGTGTATACCACATGCTTATAATAATAGTCTTTGAAGTTAATTATAAAGTGTTTATTAGCAGCCCCTATTGTCTGAAAACTTTTCTTAGCTATACACTATCGTAAAATGTGTTAAAAAGAGCATGAAGCTTTTGAACAAGTGGTTAAAGTATGTATGTTGTATGTTGCAGGAAGCGTACCGACAGTGGGTGTGTGCCTCCCTGGTGCCTCACTGGCTGTTGGGCCGACACAGAGTCAAGCCGTGTCGGTCTGTCTGCCAAAGGGTGGAACAGAAGTGCCCCTTCTTTCTGCCGAGCGACCGCGCCCCCTCCTACCCCACTCAGTATGCGGGGGAGCCCACCTTCCTGTGCCTCGGTAAATTTCATTTACAGTACTCTCATTACTTTACGTTACCATCATACTATTATTTATTTTAAATGCTACATAACAGAAAAATATTCCAATTACAATGTAGCACTAATAAATATTACAAATTGTCCATGCATCCAAGTATAGCTTACTCACATAATTACACAATTCTTAATTGTTAGGTTTGACGTGCTGATTAAAAATAAAATTATAATTTAAAAAAACGATACATTAAACACAGAGATTGAATAAATTAATTATTTAAGTTACATACAATAAATTAATTTAAGGTTAAGATAGATAAGGAGTGATGAATTAACAAAGTAATAGATAACAGATCCGTTTTGTGTACATAAGACATTAACAGTAGATAAGTAGAAATATTCAATGTGAAA
The DNA here is from genome assembly GCA_018831715.1 of Matsumurasca onukii. Taxonomy (NCBI): domain Eukaryota; kingdom Metazoa; phylum Arthropoda; class Insecta; order Hemiptera; family Cicadellidae; genus Matsumurasca; species Matsumurasca onukii. Next base: position 51,373,533 of record CM032059.1, on the reverse strand, counting down.
TTAAATAGAAATGAATGAACTTATTCTAACTAAGGCTTGGGAGGTTTCTTTTGTGGCCTTGTCCCAGCCGCGCACCGCACCGTAACATCAAGCTGTCCTCAGACCTGCGGCTACACAGAACCATAATCCCTGCATGTTACAGCCCGCCATAGTGCGCCCTTCACACAGCTTATCTTAAAGCCTGGATAGAAGCAACCACGATAGAAGAACTGTACAAATCAGCAAAAATGTCAATTTCTGAGGAGCATGTGTTGTAAATTCTAACCATATTATTGATAGGCGAGCTGTAGCCCAAATTAGTTTTCGAAAACTGAGTTGAAAACAGCAGACTGTTTCGTGAAGAAGCTCTTGGAATAGAAAAATTTAGTAAATACAAAAATTTGGAGTCAACTATTTTACCTCGTAGCAATTTAAATAAATATACATATAGGAGCTCAAACGGTGTTTTAAAACCTCATTGCAAAACAGTTGGTATGGCGATTAAATATTTGAAAATGTGTCGTAATTAAAGTCACAGTCTACAAATAGTTTTACAACGGCACATTACTCCGCGACCTGACTCTACTATATACTAGCACACGCACGCCAAGTACCCTGTCAAAAGTCTTTTAAAACACTGTATCAAAATTACAATTCTTTAAACTTAAACTCTTTTTATGGTAGTGCGACAATGCCTCGCTGGAAGTTAACTGTTTTCATTGAATGTCGATTTAATAATTCATCCAGTTTTCAACACTAAAATTAAATAAATATTTTATCAAATAAACAGGTTATAAACATGTACTTGAATCGTAAATTTTATCTAAATTTGCATTCATTCATGTTTAGATCCCTTTCAAACATACATAACTTACATTCCTACTATCCCCACTCACTCGGATTTTACCAGTCTACCCTCAAACAGTCTGTTTGTATCCCGAGTCTCCCAATTGTTGTGCCATGAATTCGTTTGAATTGCAAAAGACGTATGCCACCAAAATCGACTTTAAACGAACTTTGAAAATTCTTGGTACTGGGACACTTCTGGTCAAATTTGGAGGCTGTTGACTAACTGAACTCCTGTTTGTGATACTGTTGCCTGTTGACTCAACTTCTATATGTATCCCAGTTCGAAGTTCTACCGGTTTCTAGTTTCATTAGAGTATACATTTACCCCTCAGTAGGTGTGGTGTGGCTTTATCAACCAATAAAGTACTCGTATAATCAAAGCAATCTAATATTTGCCAGTATTTATATGTGACAACCCATGCTACCAATAAAACGACCACAAGCGCTGTGAATCTTAGGAATTTCCAATAAAACAGAAAAGTTTTCATTTATCTATTTTGAATTAGACGAAATTTCTTTATTCACCATCCCCGCAGTCACCACTTACATTTGTAATGTGACTATACGGTAACGCTAGGTGAAGGTCGAGGTTGAGTGGCAGAGAGGAATGTGTAGTCCTAAGTATTGTTACCCGGCTCGGACTTCATCAGTAGTATACTGTATTTATTAAGCTGCCTTTAACTTCTGATGGAACACTCTTATTAACTATGCATGGCATGAGGCTTAAAGTTTTAAAAAGTTACAATATTTTAAACTTGTGTTAACTATTTAATTTGTTGATATGTAGATAGGTTACGGTGATGTAAAGATAACCAGTCATATTGACGTGTGAAGAATTTGATGTTTGTCCAACATAATCTCTTAGACAGGATTCACAAGACAGCTGATAGATCACGTTGCAACATTTACAAAAGGAACCAGCTGAGCTGCTCCACTACTTCAACTTTGGACTATCTCTTGTAGATTTACAATATACCACTATTACCCTACTTTACTTAGGCCCTACCATCAAATCATTTTTACGCAGTGACTATATGTAAGAGCCGATCATCTAATCAATTCTCTTAGGACGTTTTTAATCATTTAACCCTGACTTTATGGCTGCACACGCTTTCCAGGAAAGTAATCTAACCAAACCATACTTGCGCTTAGGTTGGAACTCGCGGTTTGATTTTTTTGTCGAAGCCTCGACCTAATTTTTAACAGCTTTAAATGAATTTTTTCATTTATAAAGTGTGTCCTTGTAAGTAAGTTTGTAAATATGGTAAATTCTCTAAAACTTATTATTAGCTTATATTTTTTCAATTAGTTTGTAACAAGACTACACCTTATCATCCATCAAACACACTCACCATCATCACATATTCACCTTAAAATACCATAAAAAGTTTCAATGTAAGTGTGTTTTAAGGTGAATATTTGATGAAGGTAGGTGTGAAGAGGTCTCTTAAAGCAAAGTACAGTACCGGTATTAAAGTATCAAAAGGAGAAACTATCTAATATTTCATTATTATAAGTTAATCATCCAAAGTGGCACTTCGTTAGCTCATCGTGAGAGTTCAAGTTTGAGGTAAAACCGGACCACAAAAATACATAGCCCTTCTCATTAAAAAAAAGAGATAATCATACCGTCAGCACGGTAAGACCCAGAGCCGGGACCACTAAATGAGCACCGATATCGACCTCCAGAACACATATTGAACATTTTCTTCACCCTTTATATACACTGAGTCTGAGGCCGAAGGCCGAAGCGAGGATGTGAGCGAGGTGAACTTCCTCGTAGCGCCCGTGGTAATAGAACAACCGAATGTCAGCGGCGCTTTAGCGCTTAGTGTGTCGGCCTGGATTTTTATACATTCCACATTCCTTCTCCGCAATTAGCTGTTTTCTAAACTATGTTTCTGTATCAAAATATACAAGTTTTTTTTTATTTTAAAATTTCTTTAGTACTAAACTGGCTACTAAGCATGGGATGTAAATACATCTAGACCTAAAATAAGTCATTGTCAATGTTTGGTCAACTTCTAGAGCTGCAGTAACAACTTTTCACGATGGCCACTCTCCGTGGTTCCGAAGTCACGATAAGCCTTGGTCCATTTCCATTATTAATTAATAACCTAATCTGAGGAACAGTCTGCTCTAGTTTGTAACAAGACTACATTTCATCATCCATCAAAACACTCACCCGTTATACCATATAAAACACCCTCTATAGTGGTCTAGATTAGGCCCACAGCGTGAAACAAAATATATAGAAAGTAAGTTGACTGTTGATGTTGCAGATCCCAACATCCCGGAGACGGGGAGCAGTTGCGGCGATCTACGTACTCGTCCAACTGTTGCTTCTCACACTGCACGTACGAGCACGGACTGTGCGTGATGCCAGCAGGATGTAGGCCGAACACGAGCCACACACCGGGGCGCCCTGCGACAGCGGCCCCTCCACCACACTCACCCCCTGTGCCAGTGCTGCGCCCAGAGCTCGCGCCAGACTCTCCTTGTTAGTACTCTTCGGTGTACTCCTCTTAGGCCATATTTTAGATCGACCGTGTAGGAAAAGAACTAAAATCAGTTGGAAATAGTTTTTACTTGCAGAGAGACGAACGGAGAGGTTGGACCGCTGTGTTAATGCCTTATTATGATAAATTGAAAATCGGTTCGCTTCCATGATAGTTATGTACTCTTTGTCGCACTCTGCTTTCTATTGCAGGCCTAATGTTTTGTCATGATATTATTGTTGAATTTAAAATATAGTTAGTAATGATGGTTATATTCCATTTTACTTTGTACACACATTTGTTGCGGTGATATGATCTAGTAATTTTGAATGTAGTATTTTCTTCTCATTTAGTATTATTCAGTGAAGCTTTCGGCTTTTCTTTAATAAATTATTTAAAAATTGTATATTAATTTTCAATTTTTAAACAATAACCTTTATTTTTGTACACTACTAAATTATATTTGGTAAACATTAAAATAATAAAACCTCTTTCAAGTCAACCTCATCAAATTAGGGCTTAAATTGATGATAAAGTTGTTAAACGTAGGATGAATCAGATATTTGTTAACATTTTATGTTGTTAGAATTGATGAAGACAGAGAGAGAGAGCAAATGTGTAAGGTACTTCCACAGTTCATAATAATTAAAGTAAAATTGTCCATTTAGTGTAAACAGATGCATTGTCATAAACATTCATCATTTCAAAAAGGAAAGAGCTAAAACCTAATTATAATTCCACAAAACATAAACCGGCGTCAGTCACCCAATAGTAAGCCATAAACTCATCTGAGCTGTAAAATTCATCTGAGATCAATGCAGCTTTTAGATCAGGCTTAAATGCCTTCGGAAGTGCTGCATCGTTCTACGGTTCTGGCAACCGGTTCACAAATTTAGGTCCTGACTGAAAGGGCAAATGCTTAAAACTACCATTGCGTCTTACTCAGTACGGTTGTGTTGCCCGTGGTGTAATAAGTACTTATTACACCATGGTGTTGCCTGCCTTTCATTTTAGAATTATAAAAGAGTGATGTTTCCAAAATGTAGAGGCAGGAATGCTCAAAAATGTCTGCAATATCAGATTTTAAAGTGCTGGTCTGCGTGACTCTCTTTGTTGCACATATTGTAATGGCACAAAATGATTGTAAAAAGAACACACGGTTAAAATATAAAAAGTTAAAGTTGGCAATGCTTATTATTTACACAATAGTCAAATACCTAACCTTCCAAACATGATAAGATCCTTGAGCATATAGATAAATGAGTACGTTCTTGGATACATTGTTTTCCCATAAAGATCCCTCACTAGGTATTTGTATCCAACCTCATCTTACTCAATGGACGGATTTAAGATCTTTGCTCTATTAATTCATCTATTCTTACAGTATAAATAATTTCTCACGAGAAATCTGTTCACCCTATGGTAACCGAAGCATATCATTACAAAACAGGTAAGCTTCTGAAACAATGCAATATTTGTCACTTTTCGTTTTTACTAAAGCAGTTTTATTTTGCCTCTTGTTCTAAGACTCAACTTGTACCTATTTTCAGTTTGTAGTACTCAACCTTCAATTGCAGAATACCTTGACTAAGGCGATACGGTATTGTTGTGCAAGTACATAAATTGCCTTTGGTAAGGTATACGTTTTATCTGTTAGGTCCTGAAGGATTTTAGATGCCTTTAACAGTTGTTTTAAGTGCGACCAAGAACTAAACTTATACCTCTCCATCAGCTCTCTGCAAAGAAACTCATTTCTAAAAGATTAAGACAATTAATTGTTCAATGATTTTTAGTGCTCTGATCTGCACAGGACATGAAGTGTTTAGAACAATTTCAATATTCAAACAAGAAATTTAAATAATAATAGGTATTAAATTGTCGACAGTTAAATAAATCAAGCAGCCAAAGAAAAGGGAAAGCGCAAGATGTTTGCCAGCGATCGTTTGTAAAATATAGATATATTCTTGGTTAGTTTTATACTGTTATGTTTTGATAATATGTATGACTGCCAACTGTGTTACCCCTTTGTTTACATGTAGGGATTGAACAACTTTCATTTGTGTACTTTTATGTCAAGGCTGTTGAGAACTACATCTCCACATTACTCATTAATATCTCTTTAATCCATTCTCATTTTCTTTTCCTGCTCTTCTTATTGTAGATTAATTTGAAGGTTAAAAGAATCAAATTATCCAACGACAAAGGTTTAATTGGTGAAGCTTCAAACCTTCAAAAAACACATCTTCAGACCATTAACAAAAAGATTTTTAAAAAACTTGGAACTTTATAAACATTTTTTAACCTTTTTCGGTGATGAAGATACCTTTGAATGTAAAGGACTTTTTAAATATAGAGCTTTTATTAGATAATTTAATTCATATGACTTTTTAAAATCACTTCTTATTTAAAAGTTGATATGGAACTAACAATTCCAAAATCATTGCTCTATAAAAACAATTAATTTTAATTTGCCATGTGGTATTTCAAACCGTTTTATCAGCTCAATTTACGGTGTATTCAAAATTAGAAACAAAAAAATGATAGGATTCCAGATGTAGTTCTAAACAGCTCATTATTGTAAACTTAAAGAAAAGAGTTTACCAATGGCGAGATTTATTTAGAACCATGTCAAGCTGCATTTAGCCTGGTAAACTGAAACTTCTATTTAGCAGTGAATCTTAGCTAAGTGTTTTACTTAGAAATAGAAAATATCCTTCACACGCACAATTAGGAACAAACTTAAAATGCCATTCATAATACTACAGTCTTGTTAGTGATTGTTCACTACCTCCTTTATTTACTGTTGTCTTTTTTCAAAATGCCTGAAACTTTAACAGACATCATGGCTCAAGAATATGTTATCAATTTGTTGTATTTTTTATTTAACTGGCATATGAAATCCATGCTAACATAAGAGTTTATTTGTTTCCTTATCTTACATAGGCTTTTGGCAACCATTGAATCCAACATTTTTTTGCAAAGGTGCAAAACATCAACAACAAACAACACAAGAGGCCACTTCAAAGTAAAAATGACATATTAGGTTCTATCATTTTATAGAGTAAATAATCAGTCATTTTATAAGCAAACTGTATTGATTGATATTGGATACAAATAAATTAAAAATACCTTTTCAACTGTTTTCCTGTTAAACTTGCTTAGCACATGACAACCTGCTTTGACCATAAATATGTGAGTGACACTTAAATGTTTTCCTTACAATCTAAACCATATGCGATACAAACAGAAAAAAACTCTAAAGAAAGAAAACCTGACTACTATGAAAAGAAAATTTAAAGTTGAACATGTCTGAAGATATGTTTTTTATTTTATTTTAAAATGTGTTGTAATATGCTTACATTAACAAAAACATAATGAGTTAAGAGTGGTTTATACTTGGCATAACTGAACCAATTTGTAACGTTTTCTGTTTACCTGAAGTTATAATATATCTAATTCTCACAAAACAATGCAGTTCCCCATTCTGTCTATACCACCGTTAGTGGAAGTTGTCTAAATTGTGCTAGTAATACAGGAGCCAATCGAATGTTGTTTCAGCAATTCAAACTTCTTGTTTGCAATACAAAAATCTCTTTCTGTTTTTTTTTTAACTTGAGTTGGAATATTTAGTCAGTTTTAACTTACCCCTCTGAAGGATCTCCAGTTCACCACTCAATGTTCTTCAAAACTTCTATGATTCCAAGTTCAGCTTTTCTAAGGGTACAAACAGACAAATAGCAAGCACCATGGTCCATACCCATGTTTTTTTATCATATTAGTCCGCACAAACACACAGCATAGCTCAGCATACATCTTTGGAACAAACAAGTTAGTTTTTCACAAGCGTTTTGGCTGTCAATAGTGCTAATACCAGGGTTACGCAGTAATCAATTTTAATTATGTCATGTACCAAATTTACAGAACAAATGCTTATTTTTTAATAGTTTAAAAAACTTTTGATTTTGATCAACATTCTACAATGAACACCTATAAATTGCACCCCTGCTTCCTACCAACATAGTAAAATATGAGGAAACATTAACATTGATGGACAAATTCCATACAAGAAAATACTTTAACTCGATGTTCTTAAGGAAATTAATGTTTGTGTTTAAAACTGTTGTACCCATGTCAAACGACTAAGTAATTTTCAAATCTTTACTCAGAATAAATATTTAAATAAACATGTAATAGAATTTCAGCAAAAGTTTGCTACATAAGCATAATTCTCCGTTATAAATTTATAAAAAATTGTTTAACCTAAGACTATAAGCTATAAAATAAAAGTTTTAAAAGATTACCTCTTTTCAAAATAGGGTTTAGGAACCTATTTTTCATTCAAAACTATTTGCAATCAAATGTTGCAGAGGCTGTTTTCAACAGTGTCAGTTCAGTGTCTCTGACTGAATTTTGGTAAATTTTGTATATGTGACAGTTTTGAGATTGACAGTTCCTCAATGCCCACTGTTTGTCTGTTTTACCATAAGTTTCTCTAAAATCATCAGTAAAAGTAAACAAATTTCACTCAAATGTATCTTGAACATGTATCTATAAACAAACTGTAAGCCAAGTCTGTTCTAAGATAGTTTGAATGTAATATTTAAATTAAACCATGGAAAACATTAAAAAACATGTATAATTTTAATATTTACAAATGAAATTGGTACATTACTTTACTTAACTGTTCAATAGTTTCATTTCAAGGTCAACTAATCTTCATTGCCGACTTAAAAATAATAGTCTATCATGAACTTGTTGAATTGTTAGAAATACTTTTTATACCATTTTGTAAAATAATTTCAATAAATGTGGTTAGGAAAAAATTAACAAAATCTATGGATTGCAACCAGTTTAACTAAACTAGAATCTGTGTTAAATGCGTGTTGAACCTTGTAAAAAGTATTACTTAGCAAGATACCGGGAGTTGTGTAGTTGGCCAGGCAGTGTTTCTATCACGATTATTGTAAATGACTCACGTTTAGGGTTACATGTTGTAATGAATCAGAATATTAGTTCCTCGATAGTATAGGTTATTATCATGTTACTTTGCGTTTGTTACTATGTATTAGAAAAGAAGTTTTGGGATGTATGTTATGATTGCACAGACAAACTCCTCTTTGAAATTTGTTAAATTTAATATTATCTACTTGCATAAACTATTGGTTAACAGCTGTATTTGTCACAGATTTTCACCAGTTACTCACCTATTAAACTTTCAATTAAAGTTGGTAAAACACGTTTAATAAATTATGATAATCACAACATTTAGACTAACTAGTTTCAAACAAACTGATCAAAAGTGGAATTTGTAAAGTATTGAGAATGCTCATGGTGTGTGCTGTGCAATTGTTCCATTTTCCATTTGTTTAAGTGCTAAATTGTATGCACTCTTTAGTTTTTGAACATTAGGCACAAAACTTGGTAACTTTCAATTAGAACCGGAACTGTACATTTAAACTGGAAAGATTGATACTTTGATAGGTTGATCTTGACCTGATTAAAACCAAAGAGCCATTGGCACAGTAAAAGTAACTACTGTATTCTGTTTACCCCAAGCAAGCAGTATTAGATTACATTCCTGTATCCAACTTTGTGATTACATTCCTGTATCCAAAATTCAGAAACTATTAAACACTACAAGTGCAATAATGAACAGTTCAGCGTTTACCAGATATCCATCCTCTTTGTGAGAAAGTTACAATATTTTACTATTGTTTGAGTTAGTAATAAATATGCAACCTTACTTACCTTTATTAAATGAAAAATTAAAAGTAAGAACAAGTAAATAATATTTTTAATTTAATGATTGTATGTGTAAATATAATTTAATAATTTTACTTTGTGTCTGAATTTTACAAGATTAGGCTAGATGGAGTGGTTTAGATCACCCGTAGAAATGATAAAAAAAACACCACTTTTAAGATAGATAAGCTAAATTGTAACTAATAATATACTATTAAAATATTGGTAACTAATTCTTCCAAACAAAAAAAGGATAAGAGATCAGTTAACTTCCAATGTACACCTGAAAAATATTTCAACAAAAATCAACAGTTTGGTTTACTACATTTACATGATTGTGTAGTTAAACATAATACAAGTAATAAACAAAAGTCAAAGAGGATTTTGTTGTGTGCTTGAAAATCTACATCTTTATATACACACGTCCATTGTTGGTTTCTTGTGTTACTTATTATAGGTAAGAAGTCATTGTTAAACAGTTTTGTATGGAACATTTGTTTTGTAGATTTGTAATGTCCAAAATAAGTCAATTTAATTTGGGTCAACTATTATAAACCGAATGCATTTACTAAAAACGTCACAGTATATAGTTACACTAAAATAAATCTATATTTTAATTTAGTGTATATTATTTAGTATAGTAAGTGTCCAATGTAAAGTTCAGTTTGTTCAAAACAATTTTTAAAGAATTTACAAAATATGCTGTTATTTTTAAATGATTAATTTGTACCTTTATGTTTTTAGTTGATAAATTGTCAACAAGTATTTTATAGTGTGAGAGTTAGTGAGATGTTGTACAAGTTACCAGATAATTTTTATTTTAGTGTTGTTTGTATAAAATGGAATTTATATAGAAGGCCTAAAGACAGGGTTGGGCCGTGTTGGTAGTTTCATTTGTGATGCCTTTTTTACTACAATGAAGTCTTCGGGAAAGTTGTGGAAGTTTTCCAAATAAAATAGAAACCAATATTAAGGGGAGTAAAATTTTCTAGAACAACGGTTAAAAAAGGGCACCAAAGTTTAATAACACAATCAACGGTTTTTTAAAAGGGTATTTCGAATGTTGTTACTGTTTTAATGGTAGGTTTTAATGTTTTCCACTGAATTGCAGCTTTAATGTAACAATAACTCGTGTATGTGATAGAAAATTGATTTTCATCATTAAAGAATCAAAATTTGGTTCTAAATTTTATAAAGAGAATTTTTGCAATTTTAAGATTGTAATAAAGACACTGTGTTTGTCACAGTAAGTTCACGGTTACCTTTTCAGATAAAATTTGAAAAGTAAAATATGTAATTGTAAATAACGTTGTATGTAACGTAACGTAACCCCGCGACTTGCGTCCTGAACCATCGACTGACTTGTGACATCGCTTCACGCCAGTGAACACTGAACATACAGGTTAACGTTAACGTAGCCACTGTACTTAGTAGCAGGCAATGCGCCTTAGAGTAGTGGGTGCCACTGCCTCATCACTCACTTTTCTTTTGTTTCGTCGATTGTTACGAGAGAGAAGAGTTGTTCGTTGTTGCGACCTGTTGTTAATTCACAATAATAATGATATAATGCGATATAGTCCCATGTTGATTTCCCTATCTGAACGGTTCCATAGGTCTATAAAGTTAATCTAATACACAATTTTCGTTGTACATAGATAACATTATTATATTGAATAATAAGCGGATTCACATTGAAAGGGGTTTGATTTTCCTTGAAAGCCAACTCATCATTCATTTGTAATTTAGGCTAGTTTCTTTTTTAATCCAATAATTGAAAATTGAATTAAAACATTAACAGTCCGCCCATTAAGCCCTGAGAACTGGATTGAAGTTGTGGGTAAGTACTGAAGTTGGTGTGACACAAATGGAGCAGTAGTTGAGGAGACATGATCTAGAGGTGAAAGCTTAACAGGTCATCAGTAATAAATTACCATAAATTGTTGGACACAGAAAGATGGTACTTTGCAAAGTTAAGGCTCATATAACCTTTTTTGTAATATCATAAAAAAAGTGAAATTACCAGACACTTTTTCTGCTTCACATTTGGTTACAAAGTCCTAAAAGGACTGGCGCTAGTTAATAAAGAACATTCATTCCCAACTGAAATAGCAGGTTAACTTCATTACAAGAAAAAAGAAGAGTTTTGATAGCCCAAGAGCCCTGCTAAAATAAAAATGTATAAATATTAAAAGATGGATGTGTAGAAGTTAGGGGTAATAAAAGCTTTCAATTTGGGATACATGACAAATTTTTAAATATACAGTACAGTCTCTATAATCCGGCCGTTCGCCACTCCGACACGTCCAGTAATCCGGCGCTGTAACCGTGTCGACTAGCCACCAGTTTTCCAGTCTCCACTCATCTATGAAGCATGTGACGTATGCCGTCTGTGTCGATTTCTTCAGTTCACAGCTGCAGAGAGCCAGAGACAAGTGCGTTGTTTAAGGCCGCTTTTAGACGTTACGACTTTTTGGCGTGCGCCATAGATACGGCCCAACACGAGTGAGTTTGATTAGTGATTACAATGGCAAGCGGCCCTGTACGGAGCGGCGAAAAGTCGTAACGTCTGAAAGCGGCCTAATACTAATCTGTACTTCCGTTCGGTACGAGTCGTGAGATGTTGCAAAAACGTACAAATAGCCACCTATGTTACTTTGGTAATAAAAAGTATGTGATTTTAAAGATTATCTAGCTACTTTATCAAAGTAATTCAACATCAACAGATGAAACATTCATGCACCTAAGAAAGAAAAAAGAATGAAATTGAATCATCCTTCAACGTAAGAAAGATTATTTCTGGCAAATTGAACCTTTTTAGTGAACCTCCGCTAATCCGGCGTTTCTGATCCTGATATAGGGCCGGATTAGTGAGATCGTATTGTACATACAAATTATTGTTTAATAAACACTTTCAAGTATGTAAAAAAAGGAATGAATTAGATTAAAACAAAAGAGTGAAATAAACATGAATGTACAAACTTAAAAACTTTTGATATTAATAAAAACATTTATTAATGGATTTGGTCAAGCAACTAACCAAATTCATCATTGTTTTTACAATAAAAATAGGTTTTTACAATAAAAAGTCTATACAATGACTTTTCAAATGATGGTAGTATTTTTGGCTACTGTGGTTTGTTTTACGATGGGCTTTTCTTTATTTGCAATCTTTTGTTTCGGCCTCCAGAGGTTTTATTTAAATAGCCATTAACTTTCAAGCTATTTGTTCAATTTTAACCTAACTAAAGGAAATAGTTAACATTTAATAGGTATCATTGATCTAGGTGACAGAACCTGAAAAAGGTTTACAATCCCTCTATTCAAATGGTACCATTTGAGCAAGCTTCTACAAGAAAAATCCGAATCTGCTTCTTAATAATGGGCTGAAGAAAGATGGGGTTGAAATCTTGGTTTTCAAAAGGTGTTTGCAACAAACTGAATTAAATTTAAATTGTTTAAAAAATGTCCATTACTTCTTTAATTGTCGTTAAAGCACTGTTAAGTATTCTGTGCATTGTTTGTGTGACTTAAATAGACTTATTTGATAGGTAGGTATGCTTCTCTGTCAAAATTCTAATATTTACCACCCTTTGGCTCAACAATGGGCAAGTAAGAATGGTAAAGGTGTGGATTTAGTTTATGGGTGAGGCTACTTACTTGTTTGTTGGTAATTTTACCCAAGCAAATGAACTTCTTAAAAACCACCTGAACTTCTTGTCAAAAGTATTAAAAAATAACTACTTCCAGCCCTCTTATACCGTTTAAACAATGACCTCAGGCTTAAAATTAATAATGTGGGAGGAACCTTTGACTTGAGGAAAATAAATCACAGTTTATGAAAAACATATTCTATTACAATCACGTTAAAAAGTGTCCAAGATCTTGCACAACATAAATAGCTACAAATTATTACATAGAAGTAATATTAAAAATACTTGGTCATATTCCAAAGCAAAAACCAATGAATTGTCAAAAAAAGGAAATTTTTAGACTGCCACTGGTGTTACAACACAGTATTGGTACTCTTAGTGTGAGAATCAAACAAAAGTAATAGTTGTGCGAGCTTGGTTGACTTGCCAAACGTTGAGTTCCTCGTACTGTTCTATACACTCCTCCACATGGTCGGGTTGGTAGCCCTTGCTCGTGCATTGCTCTCTGATCTCGGTCAACTTCACAGTCTTCTTGCCCCCGGCTAACTCACGGATTACACTGAAGATCTTATCCACCACGGACTGGGCACTGCAAACAACAACCCTGGGTTATTTTTTATGAATTCAAAATTAGTTGGCATTGATTTTCCGCTCCAGTTGAGTTTTTTCTTAGCCAGAGGTATGCCATCGAGCGAATTTTGAAGGTTTGGACAAGTCTTGAGATCAAATATTTATGTAATCTGGGCTGGGCAGGACAAAATTGTATTTGTAGAATTTCCAATACATGAAATTTTAACAATGTGGTTTTAAATTATCAAATAATCCAACTGTGTAGGCAATGCAGCGGCAGTTGTTTCAGTCTCTCTAGGACTTCACCATCAGACACTACAATGTAAAATCATTTCTTAACTTCTCAATTCTCATACTCCTGAGCAAATTTTCTTCACTAAGTGAGATCGGCATAATCAGTTTAAGTTGAAAAATAAATAAAAACAACATTTAACACAAATACACCTTTGTCACTTAGCAAAGTATTTGTATATGTATTAAATTTTTGTGTTTTTTCTTAAATAAACTTTTATTTATTAAGAAACCTTTCTGAGGGAAGAAAATATATTGAGGAACATGATAAGTTAAGAAGATTTCACTAGAGCCTGATAATGCAGGTCAAAAAATGCTGTAGCATCGTCTACACAATTATTTTACGAATCAGACGTAGGATCAGCACCAAAATCTTGACTTTGGTTATGTTCACGGCGATCCCTAAAGTCTTGTTAGCATCCGTGATATGATATCATGACTTTTGTGCCACACTTCTCAAAATTCCCGCATTTAGGGAAGTTCCAGGTTTAGGGAGTAAAACTCCCACATGATTCCAGACTTTATCCCGTAAACCAAACAGCCCTGTATTATTCCCAGTTTTCCCAAAACTCTTCTTAAGAATACACAACTTCGTTAGGAACAAGAATAATTTAAAATAGATACAATTTATCAGTGAATCCTCCAATGGCCCAATGCTATTTAATATTTCAAATAGAGATGAGTCGGTTCTCGGTTCCACCGGTTCTCGGACATACCCGTGGTTAAGTGGAAGAGAAGACTTTATAGTCCTAACTTCGCCACAAAAATAAAGACTTATTTCATTTCATTTCATACCCAAACCGAGACCCGAAAATAGAAAAAGTCGGTTCCGGAACCGGCCCCGATAGCGAAATAACACATTGGGGTTAGGGGTGTGCGAGTACTCGATTATCGAGTCCGAGTATTTACCGATACACGAACTCGGCTCGACTTGATCGGTAAAGCTCGAAATTTGGTCGAGTAATTTGCCGCAAACGGTATCGAAGTCGTGATTTCACCGCGGGCGTTAGCGGGAGTCAAGAGATCGCCGCGAACGGTATCTTCCCCACATTTGTTCTTTTCTAGTGTCTCCATTTTGTTTTTGTACTTTTCCCTTCTTAAGATTTCTTACAATTGATATGAAAAGAGAAATATTGTTCTCTACTGACATTCCTTTTTTTCTTCTTTGTCACTATTTTTGAGAGCTCACACATGTAACGTGAAAAGTTTGCAAATTTAGACATATGACTTGAGTTGGAACCAGAACCGACTGAACCGAGAACCAATTTTTTCTCAGAACCGAGAACCGTAAAATTTTGGAACCGACCCATCTCTAATTTCAAACAAAATAAGAATGCTCACCAAGAATGACTCATTACAATGTAATTAAAATAAAAAACACTTTACTGATCAAAATGCAACTTTTATTTATTTATCTTTGATTTTTATTTTTTGGTAAATTAAGCGGAAAACAAATTATTTCTACACATTTTGGGTCAGCAAATTTGTTTTTGCTACCTTAAGAGTCATAATTACTCTTGCTTATAATTGCAAAAATTGGTGACAGGAATGCTTAATGACAATTGCAAATTGCTTTGCATTTGTCATGCACAAACTTATGAACAGTCGTGGTCCCCGAATATCAGTTGTTTAACATGCTTAATGATTACACACCTCAAATAACGGCTGTTATTGATGATCCCAAACGCCAGGACGGTTGTGCACATATTTATGTATCAATGACGTTGCAGACAGTAATCACTCGGTAGAAACTACCACTATGATACAGTACTAGTAAGCAATGTACTTTGACTCAGTTTTCGACTCAAAAAGTTATTTACATTAAATTTCGGCTTATTCTGCCCTAACTTGACAAATCTCGATAGTTCAAACCCCATCCTGCCTTGAAATCGTCCACCTCAACTACCCTAATGAATACTACAGTGCACACTATACTCACCGTCCACCCCTCTCTTCAGTGTTGGCGAGAGATATTTTGGACATCTCCAGGAGTCTCATAGCTTCACCCACATCCTCCTTCTCCACTTGATCACTGAGTCTCAGCCGAGCCAGAGCCGTGGACAGTCGGAGAATGGCCAACAAGTTTCTTGCAGATGTAAATGTCATATCCTGTGCACAAAGTTTTAAACAAACAAATTTAAACAATTCAAGAACTTGTAAAAATACTTTCTGTGACTTGAATGCGACTTTGGAAGATGTGAAAACCTTTTTATTAGGAGTAAAGTTCGGGCTATAAATTCCTTAAACTTATTATTTGACCCCAAACCCCTTCCCCTCAATTGAAGGCCCTTAGGGCCTAGCTGTTAACCCAATGATATGCATTTGGCACCTAAATCCCCAACTTAGGGGCAAGTTTTGTTAACGCTCAAATGTGCATCTGAATTAAAAAATGAGCCAAATGCCAAACTTGTTTATGTTATGAATGCACACAGTTTTAGCAAAACCTCTTTGCAACTGATAAAAACTTACTAAGAAAATGTTGTTTTCAGGACCAAAAGTAATGAAACCAAAATGATCCCTTTTTTGTAAGAGAACAAAACTTGGCCCAAACATAGGCAAGGGGTGTATCTAACAAGTGCATATGTGATCTTAGTAATTAGGGTTTGCACCGGCCTTGGTGAATAAGGATACTATTATTTTAGACAACCGCCATAACACATGTGATGGAAATATTGTCTCCGCCCAAGGTTTCAAGTCATATCCAAAATAAAAAGCACATTTTTGGAATATTGTCCACTCCCAAATTCACAAGTCAGATCCAAAATAAACATCACATTTTTGTCAATTTCTAAGTAAAAGTGGATCAACTTGAATGTGTTAGATGGTGTAACTTTACCACCATTCTTCAAATTTTTTAGGTTAAGTGGTAGAAAGGGCTTTTAAGCCCTAACTTCGCCTTTTTGTTAAATCACATAAAAACGTTTTATTATTATTATTTTATTATTCTTAGGAGCTTGAAGACTCCTCAACACAGTAAATGATTGAATGCATGAACGCAAACCTTGTTGTTGCGAGCATCTTTTCGCATCTCGACATAGGCGTCTACGATGTAGTCAGTGAGGACTGCAGGCACCGCAGGAGTCTTGCGCTTGCACAAATCAATATATCTCCTCATCAGTCCCATGTCCAAGGCAGTGAACTGAGCAGGCTGGCACAATGCTTGTGACGAGGTAATGTGTTGAGCCAGCCTGAGGAGTAGACCAAGTAAGAATTACAAAAATAGTAGCACCATTTAGAAACCAACTATTAAGCGCCATAAACAAGACAAATAAACCTAGTGTGTGTGTATCCTGTAGGTAGGAAAGGGGGGCCAACCGGGTAGTGTTTTGCTAACACTATACGTTTGCTTTCCCGTTTAACCCTTTTGCCTTAGTAGACTCCTTCTTATCCACTCCTAAATACAGGTCTCCAGCCGCAGGTGCAAGGCTTAGGGCAGGGAAAGTTAACATTGTTAGATAATATGATAAAATGCACCAAATATTTCTACTAAATTGTGTTTAAAATGCTCTATTAAAAAAATACTGAAGTGGGTAAGTAAATACTAATTTTACTTTGATGCAAAATTTCCTGTTGATAAATTTAACAGATAATTTTCATTGAAATTAAACTTTAAACACCAAAAACTAACTATTCTTGTTTTGATATTAAAACTTTCACATACAGTAGAACTCCAATTATCCGAACTCCGATCATCCGAATCGCCAATTATCCGAATCGCTTTTAGAGAAAAGAAATTACACAACGTTTTGTTACGTTATTAGAAGGATGATTAGGAGCCACTCACTATGTTGTTTCTTCAAACTAAAATTCAAGTGACTGTACAATACACTACTAGTATTGGCAGTGACTGTATTAGACAGTCAGGCGGACTCAGTGTAGCGCTGTCTGTCTGTCTATCTACTCTGCACATCTTGCTTTTGATTTTTTACTCAGTCGTTATCAGACAAAATCAAAATTTTAGAACGAAGCAATAAGATCCTTAAGTAAGTAAAGTCTAATGTGTGTATTTTACTTTTCTAATTAAAGTCAATAATACTACATATTAAATTGTGAAACACGTTTTTTTCTGAATTTCCTATTTTTTTGGTGAAAACTCCAATTATACGAATATTTGATTAACCGAATGAGGTCCGGTCCCAATTAGTTCGGATAGTTGGAGTTCTACTGTACCTAGAAACTAGGGATGAACAGATACCGATACTTAAACGCATTCGATACCAGTGGAATCGAGGTATCGAAGATACTTTCTGGGTTTTGATTTGATATCAATACTGTTTAAAACACTAACTTAGGCTATAATGCCTTGGGAAGTCAAATAAATAAATAACTAAGATATAACTATATCGTTCACCTTCAAAATATAACTTCAATTTCCCTAATAACCCACCAAGAAGTCGCTACATCTATCTCGACTAGCGGTCTGGCATATTCACTAGACCTTTTATAACGGCGAATATTTTGTATCAACCTACTTTTGTTGGATGCTACAAAATGCGTTTGCAGATTTCATTAATCAGTCATTTTTTCCTTTTGATTAACTACTTAAATCCCATTTTTCAATTAGCTGTACACTCCAAATTGCGTATTAATAATAACTTTGTGACGTTATACTTTCGCTATGCAGTAAAATGGTCGGTTGAATGAGCTCATAGCCTCTCTCTCACTCACTCTTGTTATCGTACAAAGTATGTGCATGCGAACCCGGCGTCATAGTAACAGAACCGTTTCCTGCGCTGGAACGATGAACCGGTTCCCTTGTCGTGACCTGAACCTAGTTCTTGAATCAATATATCTCGTTCCCTGGTTCGGGAATCGGTTTTCACCTATCGGAATTGCTTTTATAATCTGCTTTCGAACAAACTGGATCGTTTCGTTCCAACACAGTGGATACGACTAATGAGAATTGTATCTCAAACGTTGTAAGTGACTGATTCGATTCTTATTCCGAAGGTAACTATTTCAGGGTGGCCACAGAAGTAGCTTGGTAAAATTCACGCATATTTCCCGGTTTTTTCCCGGCAATATACACATATTCCCGGTGCACTACCACTGTTGCAGAGAACCATTTCACGCCCACAGTCTGCACCAATCCTCGTTTAAAGTCCGAACCCTTCCCGATCGCGGTTTCAGGCCCGCGATACGTTTTTAGAGCCGTGTTTGACCCGGTTTGTCCCGATCACCTTTTTTAACCCCACGATACATTTCGAGAGCCGTTTATTACTTGCGACACTTTCCGATCGCCCATTTACTCCCGCGATACATACCGATCGCCTTTTTACACCGACAGTACAAATTTTATCAATGGTTATTGGAGCACCCGTTTTACACGCTGAATGAGTTCTTTGCAATAAAACCAGTAGTTTTTTGAACCTTATATATAACAGTGCTCTAATAATGGACTATTAGTTATATCTAATAGTCCATTATTAGAGCACTGTAGGCCCTTGTTCAAAGATCTCAAAATTCAAACCGTAATAAATTTATATATTTTTGACTTAGTAACATATGTTATCAATAATTTAGATAGTTACCAGCATAATGGAGATCAACACAGATACAATACAAGACATAAGCAATCATTAGCAATCGATTTCTATAGACTAAGCAAGTGTACTAGTAGTCACATTGTCTTGTCATTAAAAGTTTACAATCATTTAGCTGAATTATTTAATAAATATGATTATACTGTATTTTTAAACAAATTTTATCAATGGTTATTGGAGCACCGGTTTTACACGCTGAATGAGTTCTTTGCAATAAAACCAGTAGTTTTTTGAACCTTATATATAGTTTTATGTTACTTCAGTAAGCTGTAGTTTTATAAATTTATACCTAACTACATTAATCAGTAATCATGTTCAGTCTGTTTTCTTAATGTATATTTACTATTTAGTGACTTGGCCTTGAGCTGTAATTCAACCTTTGTCAATGAGTTTTATCTTCTTATGACAATAAATATTCATTTATTCATTTATTTATTCATTCATTTATTCATTTAGTACGTTTTATTATTGATACGTTATTATTGATCACCTTTTTAAACCCCACTATACATTCCGAGATCCGTTTATACCCGCGACACTTTCCGATCGCTTTTGCGATACATACCGACGCTCTTTTAATGCCTGCGGTATCGCTCCGATCCTCTTTTAAATCCCAAAAATTCGAGACGTTTATTACCCGATTGCGATTGACGCCACCGACGGGGTTCGCCAGCCGTGGTTTTCCGACACTTCCACGCCGATACATACCGATCGCCTTTTACCACCTGACGCTCTCTCGATCGCTTTTAAATCCCACGGCAAATCCGAAGCGTTTATTACCCGCGACACTTTCCGATCGCTTTTTTTTGTTCCAATCGCCAAATCCTACGATAAATTCGAATTATTACCCACGACACTTCCGATCGCCTTTTATGCCGCGATCGCCGATTGCCTTTAATCCCACGATAAATTCCGAGCTCAGTTAATTACCCGCAACACTTTTGATCGCCTTTACACCCCGACCGATTTAATGCCTGGCGTTCCGCCTTTAAATCCCACAAAAATACCTGCCGTTTATACCCCACGCAATGTCTTGTTTTTGACACTTTCCACAATCATCATTTTAAATTCCACGGCAATTCGAGGCCGTTTATTACCCGCGACACTTTCCGATCAGTTTACGCTACGCTGTTCCAATCGCTTTTAAACCGATAAATTCGAAGCGTTTATACCCACGACACTTCCGATCGCTTTATATCGCCGCGAACGTATCCGATTGCCTTTTAAATCCCACGATAAATTCCGAGCTCAGTTTATTACCCGCAATTTGATCGCCTTTTTACACCCGATACGTTTGATAGCATTTTTAAATCCCACGGTAAATTCCGCCGTTTACTACCCGCGACACTTTCCAATCGCCCTTTTTTGTCCGCGATATGTACCAATCGCCTTCTTACACCCTCGGTACGTTCCGATCGTCTTTTACCCTCATGGTGCGTTTTGATCGCTTTAACTGGCCAGTGCTTTCGATCGTTTTAAAACCCACTATACTTTCTGAGACCCGTTTATTACCGCAACTCTCCGACGCTCTTTAAGCTCAAGCTACTTGCCTAGAAAGATGTTTCAGATCCGCAGTACAATCCAAGAGGTACATTTGGTATCGCGATGATCGTTATGATCCATGATCCAGCATGACGGTAGGCTCACGATATTTTTCGAGATTCAGATCCACGGTGCGTTACGACCACCATTTTACGCCCGCAATACGTTTTAACGGTCGTTTCATACCAGCGGTACGCTCCGAGGACACGATTATTATGCACTAATTATGCCCACTACACGATATAAGGGTCGATTTTTCCCGGTTACACCCAGAATTCACGCATATTTCCTGGTTTTTTCCCGGTACTTATTATTCCCGCATAATTCCCGGTTTTCCCGGAATTCCCAGTCTGTGGCCACCCTGCTATTTTTTCTAATACCCGCATCCTAAAATACTTTTAAATTAGGCAATTGCCATCAAAAACCTTGATTTTAGCGTAAAAACATAAAATATATACTTTTGGTGTAAAATATCTATTATCTATAGTTTTTATTTGAGCAAAAAACAAATTGGTTTATGTTATTTCACCTACAAAATCATGAAAACAGATCATTACCGTATTACTAACCAGGCCTATTCAACCTCACTCAATTAATTTGACTATCTCTTAAAAATAGTACTTTGGTGCAATACTAACCATTTACCAAAATGTAGTATTTGTCTATAAATGTTGTGTTAACTTTTTAACTCAGGACTACAACTCATCTTATGTCTTTTATTATTCATTTACAATATTACACTCTCTGAAATTCTGATAACAGCCCAACTCTGCTAGAAACAATAACTAAAACTATTTTAAGAGAGTTAGGAGAATCTGTACAGTAATAAAAAGCTCAAATACAATAATGGAAAGTTTACGAGTAATAATAAATTGTGTTTCCGGAATCTAGCACCCAAGATTATCACTAAGCTAGACAAACCTAAGATCAGTGTCTCTGTCGGCCTTGTCTTGGATGAGCCAGAGCAGGTCGAACCGAGAGAGCAGAGCAGCCGGCAGTTGGATGTTGTGCTCCACGGATCTCTTGGGGTCGTAGCGGCCGTATGCGGGGTTGGCAGCAGCTAGGATACTCACTCTGGCGTTCAGTCTTGTCATGATACCAGCCTGAAACACAACAATATCGTCACTCGTTTCTCAGTAGTAAAAGATCCACGGCTTTGGGAAATCAATTTCAAATTGTTGGAATAAAGCTCATCGCACACAGGGAGTATGCCGTGCCTCGCCGCCACGTGGAAACTCCTTTTGGGGGTCGCACACCGGAGACGCCGTTTCCTCTCCTTGCGAAGACTGACACCATTCTGTATCGTGTCACCGTTCTGAGCAGTCAATAGTGTTTTTAGTTTTGAGTTTAGTGTAGTTAAGATGAGCAGTTCTGAAGACTAGGATTTGTTTGTATTTTGCCTAATGGAATCGGAAGAGGAGGAGAAGAGAGAGAGACAGATGTGGGTTCATCCAATAAACGATAAGAGGGGGACATACGGGGAGTTTCACCATCTTTTTCCAGATTTGTTGAAGGACAAGCGAAAGTTTTTGTAATATTTTAGAATGTCCAAGCTCCCGAAGGTGAACGAGGGGTAGGGAAGACACCGGAAAGGTAACCTTGCTCGCCTCCATAGTGGAAAAATTGCACTCTGTATTCTTCCGAAATTTGCGTCAGTGGAACAATTCCACGGCGGCCACGGCTGCTCGGGACGGCGCGCTTTCAGTGTGCATGTTTTCATTTAACTACATGCAATGTTATCAACCAAAAAATAACTTGATGACGAGGTGAGGCAGGTCTAAAGACGAATGGGAAAAGAGGTACTGTCTGATTGGCGTGGCGTGGTGCGCTACCTGTGTGCGATGACAACAACACTACAGCCCAACTTTTAAAGAATTTTTGTGGGAAACCTTTCTTGAGCCATTATGTTATAAGCCATACATGAATTTGTTGGGTTTATTAAAAAAAACTAAAGCTTCAAAGATTTAAGGCTATAATAAGGGGTCTTCAGAAAAGGAGGTGGAGGGGCTTATTTTTACCTGCGGACCTCATAATTTTGTTAAACACAATGCTTTGTTTGATTTCTAGTTTCTGCTCCCTTACCTTTGCGCTATTACGACTTGGACTCAAACTACATAGACCAAATTATATGGTCGAACTACTCGCAAGTAATTCTTTATGAAAATTGGCCATTTATAATATAAAAAGATTTGAGAATAGAATGCTAAAAAGTAAAAATACCCATTATACTTTATACTACATTACTTCGTGCCCCAAGATGACTAATTCAAATTTTTTCTTTTCAAATTCTTAAAACATTTACAAAATAATAATTTTTAGTACATGAAATTCCATTGAGAAACAGTACAGATGCCTACAACAACCAACGGGTAGGTAACATACTGAGAAGGTGCCAAAAACCTGTACAAGAAACAAGCACTAACTTGATAACAACTGTTCTTGCGTGTTCATTACAGTGGCACCAACACACAAGAACTAGAACTATGAGAATCGATTCACAACTGTAAGTTCAGCAATTTTCATTTCCTCATTTCCCTTTGATCTTCCATATAAATGAAGCAGCTGAAGAAAACAACCTCAGAGATATCTTTATACCTTTGCAATACTGATGGTCTGTTGTTCCATGACCTCGTGAATGGCAGTTCGATCGTAGTCAGCCATCTTGTCGAACTCGTCAATGCAACAGATGCCTAGGTCAGCTATCACCAAAGCCCCACCCTCCAATACCATCTCGCCCGTCAGCGGGTCCTTGAGTACAGCAGCGGTGAGACCCACCCCACTGGAGCCCCGCCCAGTTGTGTACTGGCTCCGTCTTGCCAGCCTCTCAATGTACGACAGCAGCTGTGACTTGGCAACTCCAGGGTCTCCCATGAGGCATATATTGATGTTTCCTAATCAAATTGAAAAGCAAAATTGTTTTAAGATTTAGTAACCTCTCTTAACTTCAGTACATCTTATAAAAGTATTGCATCTTTTATAAAATATAATGTTTTAGCTCTTTCAGATCTTACTTATTTACAGGAGGATTTTATTTCACATTATTTGCATTCTTTCTTTACAAAAGTACACTTAAATATAAAAACTAAATTTAAATTTTTTTAAACCTATGGTTGTGTTGTTTTTTTGCACTATAACTGTCAAAAGTTTTGGATTATGGGTTATGGTTTTATTATTATCAGGTACTTTGAACCGGTATAATATAATTTTATAAAAGACAAAGAAAACTGTGTATAATTTAATTTTTTGATATAATTTTTAGAATGTATGAGCTTTTTGTTGGTATGGAATTGTATCAGTAAACTACTGATAAACCCGATGTTTCATTAGTTTGTTGTGTTATTTTTTGTTAGTTATATGCATCTATCTTTTCAAGATCAGACACTGACATCCATTTATTTTTCTATCATCATTCCTATCTGAAGGAATTCCTCAGTACTGCAGTTTTAAAATAAACAACAAGAGTAAGTAAGGTCTGATTGGTTAAAAATTGTCCAACCCTTAACAGCGGCAAATATTTTTTTTCAAATATTCTTTATTCAAGTGTAAATTTAAGCCATGAGCATGGCTGAAAAGTGGAGCCATGTAGATATTTTAGCTCGTTTCCACCACTAACTAACCCTCTAAAACATGAGCCACAAGTAACTCACCAAACTATTCCCTTATACAAAGTAGGGAACTAAATTTATTTACTTTTAAATATTTTAAACATTTGTTTGTTATTTGTCCTTTTTTTGAACTTTTTCTACTTGAAAGCGTTTTAATTCACTACAAATTTCTAGATCCTTTTCCCTTTTTTTTCTTTTCTATATTAAGTTGTATTAAAAGTGTTGCTTATACAAAGTAGTTTATAATAAAAATGCAAGGATATTGTTAAACTTTCATCAAAAACACTTATCAATTTAGAAAGAGTTAACTGACCTCGGATCTTCATGCCCTCAGGGCTGCGGTCGACACCTCCCACGAGCAACAACAACAAGGCTTTCTTGACATCCTCGTGACCGTAGATCTCAGGAGCCAGACTAGCAGCAAGCTTGCTGTAGAAGTCATCTCCAACTAGCTGGTGAATCTCCTCCTGACTCAACTCTCCTGCCGCAGCGCTGTCCTCTACTTTACTGTGTGACTGAACACTCTGTGGCCAAACAAAGTTTCAATTCAGCACATAGTTTCAATCATAATACTCATACTAAAGGATTCTCCCATATTTTGAGTAGTTAATTGTAGCAGTTAATTTGTATATTCTGTAAGCATGTATGAGTTGTGATTTTTCAGGAAGAGATAAGAAAAGTCAACTCTTGAGTTCAAGTTTTCTTTTTAATTTATGAATATAAAAATTTCATAGCTCTACGTAAGTAAAGGTTACAGTTTTTCAAATACAAATTAATCTAGCAGTACTATAAATTCTCTTTGTCATCCATTAAAGGTTTTTTTAAACGTTCATTTTCAATATAAACTAAAAAGGTCTAATTTCAAGAAAATGAGCGAAACTAGAACTCTCTAACTTTGCTATTTAATAACTTATTGCTGATAAATTTGAAAAGTGTATTTGATCTTTATTTTACATTGGGTCTTCTTATTGATGGAATCATGTTTCTTTATTAAATTTCCTTTAAGAAAAGTATTCCTTAAGAGTATGAAGTATCATTATTAAAGATCCTGATGGTTAAGAGTTGAAATGGTTAGAGTTTGACTGTATATCAGTGTTGGCTTACATGAGCCTCTAGGTAGGTGTCAGTGAGCAAACCCTGTTGAATCTGTCGGAAGCCGGAGCGGAGAAGAGGTAAGAAGACGCCGGTGATGGACACGTGGTCGCCAGGCAAACACTGACGTGTGGTCTCACCTCGGCAAAACACTGTCAGTGGACGTGGTATGTTACCCACAGGCACCTCGTCACTCTAAAACCAAAATCAAGCACCTGTGAACAACTGGTCACTGGATAAAGCAGAATATACACGTACCTTCTACTGAATATCAGTGATAAGAATATAACTAGAGATGAGTCGGTTCCAAAATTTTACCGGTTCCCGGTTCTCAGTTCTGAGAAAAAATTAGTTCTCGGTCCTGTCAATTCCGTTCGCGGCGATCTCTCGACTCCCGCTAACGCCCCCGGTGAAATAACGACTTCGATACCGTTTGCGGCGATCTCTTGACACCCGCCAACGCCCACGGTGAAATCACGACTTCTATACCGTTCACGGCGATCTCTTGCCTCCCGCTAACGCCAGCGGTGAAATCACAACTTTGATACCGTTCGCGGCAAATTACTCTACCAAATTTCGAGCTTTACCGATCAGGTCGAGCCAAGTTCGAGTATCGGTAAATACTCGAACTCGATACATCGAGTACTCGCACACCCCTAACCCCAATGTGTTATTTCGCTATCGGGGCCAGTTCCGGAACCGACTTTTTCTATTTTCGGGTCTCGGTTTTGGATATGTCCGAGAACCGACTCATCCCTATTTGAAATATTAAATAGCATTGGGCCATTGGAGGATTCACTGATAGCTTCAGCACATTTCCAGCTAATACATACAAGGTATTATAATTTTATTTACATATATCTCAACATTCTTAGCCTTAGAAATTTGATTGATATAGTTAATTTGTTTCAAGTTTTTGTAAAAACAAAAGTTATCATTTTCATTCAATGATATTTGTAAAACTACTAACATGTTCTTGGATCTTGATTTCCTGGAACTTGACGAACTTGGAGCCTCGAGACTGCAGATACAGGCGACCTCCGGTCTTGTTAGTTTGGCAGTCGTTACTTGGACACAGGACGATGGGCATGAACGTCAGTGAGTTCACCTGTCGACAACAGGTACCAATTTATCAATCACTACAACAGTTTAAAGCATCCTAGGGAGTGTCGTTGGTTCTGAAACCAAAGAATACCTGCTTTTTCAGACATATTTGGTTGATTTTCCTGTTTTTGGTACAACACTGAGATTTTCTAGTAGCCATAAACATTTTTTAAGAAATCAAGACAAACAGTTTTTATAGTATAAATTTTAAAAGTCAAGCATACCTCACTCGTAAATAATTTTAAAAAACTTCTTTTTTAATAATATGTGTACAGAAATTGAGCTTTTAAAGAATGCATTATAAATGTGGAATGTTTTTGAATTTTACATAATCTAAACCGGCAAAACCACTGATGAATTTATTATCTCACAAGATCCAATAAATAAAACTATTACGTAAAATTTTGAATTTGATCATTTGATTTGTAGTACTTAATTCCTGATTCATTTTAGACGTTTTCTATTAATTACTTACATCATAAAATTGAGTTAAGCCAGTATCAAATCTGAATTTTCTTTAAAAATTAATAGTAATCAATCAAGAGAACAATAAATATTTTTAATACAGTAAAAATTTTAAAATCGTTCTAAAAATTTCTTCTTTTTACTATTTTTTTTTGTCAAATTTAAAAATAGTCTTTTGTAGTTTAGCTTGTTCTTGACACTTGATAATGACCTTAATATGGTCGAACATATAGTGTTATTACACACTATACATTTGCATTTTCAGTGTTTAAAATCAAATTATATAATGTAATAAATTGAAAACTTGGTAATTACGAATAACATAAGACCAATTAGTAATTAGCCTTTCAACTTAGTTAAGGAATGCAATACACATATTTACTGCAAGTTCAGGGTTGAGCGAGAGTGAGCTAGACTACTGACCGGCTGGTAGGACTCGGCACCGCAGTGGTCGCATGTATAGGTAGCCACGGACATCATAGGCTTCACCTCGGTACACCGAGTCACCACACCCCTCACCGTGACCAGCTTGCCGACACACTCTGCCTTCACCTCTCGTATCGGTACTGGCTTGCGAGCAGACCGGTCTGTGAAGTATACTTCGCTACACAACGACACATGAATGTTAGTCAAGTACATAGTTTTCAAAAACTGTTACAGTAGACGCTCGCTCGAACGGACCTCGCTCGACCGGATTCGGGATAGTCCAGACCACCCCTCGGTAAAAAAATTAAAATTTAAATAAACAAAAATTTATTTTTTGATACATACAGTATTTTTTAACATCAATGTTAAACGCTAGTAATTTAAACAATATTTAATGTCAATATAGTGCACTAACGTCACATTGACAATACCGGAGCTACGCAGAAACGCAACTGAGTTCTGAGTTTGCGAATCGATGCTATTGCTGGGGTTGTCAGGATACACCGCGCAGACTGGAGCAGGGAGTAGATAATGTCAGGCTATCTACTGCGCACCGGCGAGTCACCCCTCCTCGCCCCTGCACTGTCACAAATGTAAACAACAGTGAGTCACCTGCAGCTGATTCGTGGTGTGATATCTGTATTGTGATAACTTGTGTTAGTGTGTCGGGGGATTAAATTGTGTGATTACGATGATGCGTATGTACATTTTATTAAATTAGAAACCTTTTTGACTGTAAACATGAGTTTTACATAAATTGTGAAAATACAGTATTTTGAACTAAATAAATACATTGTTGAACGTTAAATGTGTTTTTATTTCGTAGGACTTGCAGTGTAAGTACTGCATACGAGAGTGAGTGGTTTTAAGGTGTGTGGGTCAGCCAAACACGTCAGTAGCCGATCTGGACCTCAAATTACGTCATCTTGAGTCTATTTTTATCGATCCTAATGCACCAGGATATGCTTATCGGTATCCCCCGATTGTCCGGATTTTCCGAAATCCGGACCACCCTTCCGCCACATTAGTCCGTTCTATCGAGGGTCTACTGTATTTACTTTATGCTTAGGACAGTAAGCTGTCGTACTATTCTAAGCAAGATTGAGGTGGGCAGGACAGGAGATGGGCTCTTTTGTTAACAAGAAAGAAACCTCTCTACCTATCAACCTCGTCCCTTACCTAGCGTTAACACAGAGTTACTTAACAAATTGTTAATGGTGGCTGCGGTCATCATACCCGCACCATGTGATGACCAAGACTTTCACAGAATGACCAATTGAGGCCATAGGACTTCTGGGTACTGGTAGCAACAAATTGATTGAGTTAAAAAAAATGTCTTGCTGTAGAGGCCAGAAACCCAGTGTCATACGCAGAGGAGGGAATCAAGGGGATATAACCCCCTGAAATTTCCGTCACCAATTAATCTGTGTGAATGACAAATTTGCTGATTGGTTGCTATAAGAATGTTTATATTTTCATTTTTTTTATATATATATTTTCTTGAGCTTTATTTATTAAAATAAAGTAACGTTTAACAATTGATTACTGCCCAAAAATTGGGATATGTTGTGAACTGTGGAGATAATGCCACCCAACAGGTGACGTTATGTTGTAGCGGCGACCACCATTATCTGTGGTCTACAGTTGAAGTCCGGACTGATTCAACCATTGGATAGTGACATGAGTGGTGACATTGGAGCTCTCTGCTAGGACCAACGACTACTAAACCCAGCTCTACCAAAAATGCCGTTTACACTTTTCCCATGAAGTAAAAGATTTTAGATCAAACATAGGACATAAATAATTGTTGTATTTAAAAAAAACAATGGTAATACATCATCAATAGTTTAGAGAAAACCATAATTTCAGCCACCAAATACTTAACAAAATTCACGGGGAGTATCTCTAGACCCACCCCTGGTCATGGGGAGTATTCCATAGTAGTTCCTCAGACTCCCCCTTCTATTATATCATTAGCCTATTATATCATTAGATTTCTATTAGCCTTCTCTTGGTGTAGGGGGTATTTCTATACCCGCCAAACCCTCCGGTAAGTCACTCGTGGGCTATACTTGTGCCTATACCCTAGAGCCACCTCTACCCCCTTGCATCCAACGAGGTTATTATAATCTAAGAATCCCCCCCCAAAAATCCTGGGTGCGCCACTGCAGAAACCTACTTTGGTTTGATTGGTTGTAGCAGTAAATGTGTTCCAATAAATTTAAGATACTCTTAATGGTATAAACCAATTTGAAAGTTAGACAAAATCGCTAAAATACATTAGTTTGAGTATGATATTTAGAACCAGACACTTAACGGGAAACAGTAGCTGGTATTTGCAGCAACAATCGCATGAATCTTAGCTACAGTTTCATATAAGGTAGTTTGCACTAGTTGAAACTTACTATCGTCTCATGAGTTCCGTGGGATACTTGTTGCTGGGATCTCTGGTCTCGCCTGGTTGTCTGTTTCTTTGCTCCATCAGAATTCTGTGCTCAATGTAAATGTCAAGAGCATCTTTGGCTGTGACCTGGCAAAGCATAAAATCTTTAGTCACTCATATGTCACAAAACATTCATTGCGCACCCAGGACCCTACTGGGTATTGCACTTGTATTATGGTGATGTCCTATTAATCATGTCCTAGTGTACAAAACTATGAACTATGTTACTACGCGGTGTATGTAAGGGCCTGGCGTAGTCTATTAAAACCAAGGAATGGCTAGGAATTCTCACGCTTATGAACAGCTCGCTAACAGTATTGGTACTTTCAATTTGGTAACCTTTATTGAACTAGGCTACATTGATATCACTAATGTGCCGGATTAGCGAAAATGCCGGATTAATGGAGGTTCACTGAAAAAGACTCAATTTGCCAGGATTAGTCTTTCTTACATTGGAAAATCATTCACTTCTCTTAAAAAATTATTCAATTTAATTTTTTTTCTTCCTCATGTCTGTGAGTTTATGATCTGCTGCAGCCTGTTTCACGAAAGTCACAAGTTACATATTCACCAGTAGATTTTTACAGACTTGTGAGAAAATAAAATAACAGGTGTTTCACAAACAAAATTCACTAGACTTGTAACAACAAGTAAAAAGTCACCTATTCACTAGTAAAAAGTTACAAATTCACTGCTGTTAATTTTGTAGTTTTCACAAGTAGTTTGTTTACACTTGTTAAAACTGTGAGAATTTTTAACCTATTTAGATAGATGGGTAACCTTTTGTAGTGTTTGTTTAAATCCTATTTCTAAGTTATACTGTTGTATTTGTATGTTTTTGTGTCAAGCTTTTGAAATGTGGGTCTCTTCTTCTGAAGAAGAATGGCCTTTAGTACATCAGCAACGTAGACGTAGAGTTTTTAGAGTGAGGACTAATATCGACTTTATTGGCATCTATGAATTTAACCCTCGTTCCAGAGGTTTCCTCCTGTCTTTTTTCTTTGTATTAAAATTCAGGTTTTAGTGTTTTGGTCTAAGGTCGGTGTACCTTACGTGCCTCTTCCTAGGAACCCCCAGATACGCCATTGTCTTAGTTTTAACAAAAGGGGTCAATGTGAGAAGTAGTACACGGACGTTTTCGTGGCCGATCACTGAACTACAGTTGCTGGATGAAACCTCCGTGTCTTCTGAGTGATGGTTTATGCTAGTTTGAAAATCAGATTGTTGTTTCGTTATGGTGCTTAATTTTTAGTTCTATAAGATGGAGAGGGAAGAATATCGTATTTCAAGACTTTGGACATTGTGGAGCGAGAGGAACAGTACAAAATTGTGAATTGACCGAGAGAAGAGTTAGTGCATGCGTTGTTTCCTGATGAGTTAGTTCCATATTGATATTGTTGCATTTATAATTACCTTAAAAAATAATTATTCAAACCCATTCATTGAATGTTGGTACCTTGTATTGATTTACTATTTAATTTTTACTTTGTAATATTTGCTAACGGTATGTTGTTTTTTGTAGGGCTCTTCATCTTAATTTACATTTTTTTTAACTAAATTTTGTAGTAAACGATAAATAATAATTTCTTATATGTACTCTTATTCAAGTTTTATATCAATAAACTTGGTTTTCAAAGAAAAAAGACGTTTTTTCACACCGAGGAAACCTCCGTGAGCGCCCAATGGCGTTTTAAATTTTAAGCGCCCGACGCAGGGTTAATGAAAGATTCCGAATGTCTTCAATTAAAATGGAATCACTTCTTCAAGACATTGGGACACAGGTTGAGACGAGCTACAAGAAGAAGTAAAGCTTTGACTAAACGAATAGTATTGTGTGCTGAATTATGAACTGAGTGACTACCAGGGCCCTATTGCATAAAAGTACAATTTTACAAAAGTCACAATTCTACAGGTGAATTTATATAAAACTCCTATAAATTGTAAATACAGGTGTTGCATAAACAATGAATTGTAAACTTGTAACTACCGGTGCATAATACAATTCTACAGGCAATTTCTTACAAAATCACCGGTGTGTAAACTTGTATTGTATAATTGTATTTACAAAGTTACATATTCTTGTAAAATTGTAATACAATTCTTACCCACATGCTTTGGTAGGTAAAATTGTAAATATCAAAAAGTTGAAGTTATGATTATTTTTATTATGGATGACGTACCAGTTAAGTTTGTGACCATTAATTATATAGCCAAAGGATATTTTTAGAGTTAAAACATGATTTTTTAAAATTTAATCATGGTTTTAATTGGTTGAAGAAGATACTATAAATCAGTGTTGAAAGATAGAGAATTTTTAAAGTGTAATATCCTGGCCAAGTAAACATTTCAACAAAGGGTCATATTACAAGTGAATAATGTGGCAAAGTGATTCATTTTCTATTTGCCATTTTTAAATAATGTTTATAGTCTAAATGTTAACTACTAAAAATTAGAGTTTGAATAAATGAAAAAAAGGTTAATTATTTTACTTAATTATTTAACTACAGGTTATAGTTGCAAATTATACAATACTTTAAATTTCATGCAAAATTACAAAACTATGTTTTACTTAAACAAAATGTGTCACAAGTTGAGGTTAGGATCATGACAACATAAACATTGTAAAATTGTAAAACAGCTGAGTCAGACTTGTTTTATTGTAAAGTTGTAATTACAAGTCTACAACTTTACATAACAAAATTACAGATCTACAAGTTATTTGAACAACACGTACTTGTAAAAATGTATTTACAATGACTAGTAATTGTAAATATGTAAAATTGTACTTGTACTTTTATGCAATAGGGCCCAGGGGTTTTAAAAATGAAAAGCTTTTTTTTTCAAATATAACTCGCTAGTTTGCTGAAATCATAAAGATTAGGCTATCCTTGATTTTTTAATAGCTGTTTTAATTGCACGTATTACCCACTTGCAAAATAAGAAATAATATCAATACAAAGTAGACAGTAACACTTGATTGGAAGCGTCCATACAGGCGAGGATGACTAACCAGGGCTCTGGCAAGTGTAGTGACAAGTTACAAGTGTAGGTGAAATTGTGAATACAGTAGAACCTCGATTATCCGGGGGCTGATTAATCGGGGAGCGGATCAACCGTGGTCAGCCCAGGAGGGACAAATCTCAAATAAAGCAATACACGACGCGTTGATAAACTTGCGAAGAAGTGCCCTGTGAGTGTCCAGTAATTACGTCATGCACGCGGGGCATGTAATGCGCAAAGGCTACGTCACTTTCCTCCAATTAGGTGCTTACTAGATCACGTCACCTGTTCACGCGGGAGGGCGGCTGGGCGGGGCATGTGATGCGCTAAAGCTACGTCACTTTCCTTCAATCAGATGCTTACTAAATCACGCCACCGGTTGTGGGCGGAGTTTGGGAGATCGATCAATACTCGACTCACGGTAAAGTGAAGGAAGACAAAATACTGTACAGTAATTAATTCAGTCATCAGTGCAACGACCTAGGCCATCTTGTTTACAGTTGTTGTGACAGGTGTTGTATCGTGTGTTATTTGTGATTGCGTTTAGCTGTACTGTGGACGTTTATAGATTTGTGAAGTGTTGAGTTGATCATGTCTGACAAAAAACGAAAACGTGTAGTTCTTTCAATCCACCAAAAACTTGAAATTATTGAGAAGTTGGAAAAAGGAAAGAGTGCGTCGAGTTTAGCCAGTGAGTATAACATTGGGGAACAAACTGTTAGGGACATAAAGAAAAAGAAGAACGATTTTTTGCAATTTACTAGTTCCGCTGAGTCATCGAGTGCTTTAAAGAAAAGAAAAACTATGAAGAAAGCCTCATATGAGAATCTCGATAAAGCTATGTTAGATTGGTTTACGCAACAGCGTGCCCTAGGAAACCCCATCAGTGGTGTTATCTGTGCCGAAAAGGCAAAATTCTTCTTTGAAGCTTTGGGAATCGAGGGGAAGTTTGACGCCTCATCGGGTTGGCTTTACCGGTTCAAACAAAGACACGGAATTCGGGAGCTGGATATTCAAGGGGAGTTGTTGAGTGGCGATAAAGAAGCTGCTGAGAAATTTGCCGTTGACTTTAATAAATTTATCAAGGATGAAAACTTACTGCCTGAACAAATATTTAACACTGACGAATCAGGCCTCTATTGGAAATGTCTGCCAACAAGAACATTAGCTTTCCAAACCGAGAAAAATGCACCTGGCCACAAAGTCAGCAAAGAGAGAATAACAATTATGACGTGTTCTAATGCTTCTGGTACAAAAAAACTTAAAGTGGCGATCGTAGGAAAAGCTAAAAAACCACGATCCTTTAAGGGGACAGAAGCTAAAAACTTGCCGGTTTACTACTACAACCAAAAAAAGGGTTGGATGAACCAAATTATTTTTGAAGATTGGTTCAAACGTTGTTTTGTGCCCCAAGTTCGAGACTACCTGAAATCTAATGGACTTCCTGAAAAAGCCGTATTAGTTTTAGACAACGCTCCATCTCATCCAAGTGAAAACAAACTAAAATCTGAGGATGGAAAAATAACAGTAAAATATCTTCCCCCCAATGTGACAGCATTAATTCAGCCAATGGACCAGGGAGTCATCGCAAGTTTAAAGAAAATGTACAGAACCGCTGTTCTTAGGAAGCTGATTGAAGAAGAAAATGACTTAAAAGCCTTCCTCAAAACCTTTACAATTCTTGACGCAATATACGAGTGCGCTTCGGCATGGGACCGTGTAAAACAGACAACATTGATCAGGGCCTGGAAAAAAATATTTCCAGACATTGATGATGGTGAAGAGTTTGTGGGGTTTACAGAAGAAACCATTTCGTCGGCCCAGGAGCTAGCGGAAATGGCAAAACAAGTCCCGGGGGGAGAGGAAGTGGACGCAGAAAACATCACCAGTTGGTTTGCGTGTGACAAAGACCTGTCTGCATTTGAGACGAAGACAGACGATGAGATAGTGAGAGAAGTGATGCAGGAAGAAGAAGAAGCTAGCGAAGGGGAAGAAGGAGAAGAAGAAGGAGGGGTAGGAGAGGGGACAACAGCTGGCAACAAGATATCTCACAGCGCTGCACTAAACCACCTGGAGTGTGTCATGGACTATCTAGAAGGGCAGGATGATGCAATACTGAGCGATAAGCTTGTTTTTTAAAACTTTGCGAATATAATGAGAAAAGAAAGATGTTCGAAGAAACAAACTTCACTGAAAGACTTTTTCAAGCCAACAAATATGTAAATAATGTCCAGTTTTATCTATAATGTGGTGATGATGTAAATTTTATTATGATACTTGTGGTTATTTTATGATCAATTATTAATACAGTTGTACTACGTTGTTCATAATGGTGTTTGTTTTATTTATTGAACTATCACTTTGGAAGTTAGATAACATAATTTGCACACAGGTACGTTAGTTTATTATCTTTTTAATCATTTAAGGTCCATAAAAATGCGTTTTTTTAGCAAAACAAGCTAAATGTTGAGTTTTTTGGCAATCGGCGGATTAACCGTGATTTCAGTTATCCGTGACCACTCTCCGGTCATTACCCCGGTTAATCGAGGTTCTACTGTATGTAACTTGTGACTTTCGTGAAACGGGGCCCCGATGTTAAATTCCTTGGATAAAGTAGCTAACTTATCACCTTTTTCTAATCTTTTAAACAAATTACGTATTTTTATCTATAGCCAAAGTACTATGTTTACGTTTTTGCAGCAACTCACAGCCCGTACTGAGCAGAAGCACAGAATTAGCAATAAACATCACACTTTTCTCTGCTGTCTGCAGTGAACTGAAGTAATCGAACCGTAACGTGCTTTACAGACAAGTAGAGACTTGAAAGCAGGTGGCTAGATGATGCCGTCACAGCGCCGGATTACTGGATGTGTCGGAGTGGCAAACGGCCGGATTATAGAGACTGTACTGTATATTTTTTTATTCTTCAAACTTGCTTGTTGTGCCAGGCTTTTTAATAGGCTCTCCCAGTATTGAACTATTTTGCTGTAGAGCTCAAGAAAAGTAACAATGGCTTACTTTTACCAATCAAGGAAATAAGCTTAAAATATCAATACTTCTAAACTACAACTAAACTTACATCTTTCACTTTATAAGAAGGCAGCAACTCGTAGATCAAGTCTGAGATAAGATTACTGTATCGTCTGGTGTTGTTAAGGATACTTTCTGACAGATCTGAGTCGAATGAGTCCAAGTCATCCAAATCTATGTTGAACGCAACCTACAAGTTCAGTCAATTTTTTAGTCAAATGAAGGATGATTTTTTCATTTATTTGTTCTATTTTAATGAATATGTCTATTAATCTAATAACTTACAATATCTGGTAAAAAATCAATCTACTTCTATGTTAAATCTATATATTTATTAAATCAATATCTAAATTTAAATCTATATCATTTGTTTATTTTGCTACCATTACTTAGTATATTGGCTACGGGCAAACTTAAATTTGTGTCAATTTCTATAATAATTGTTTAGTATTACAGTTTTGCAATTAATTTTGTTGGGCCTTAGTGAAATGCAACAGTTTGGTCAAAGTGAATACACTTTTGGGCCATTTTCCATTGCATGCTGTTGGACTAGACCAAGCTGTTAACATAGACTACCTGCTCTCTGTGGGCCACTTGAGTGAGTTGAGAAGCATACTTGAACAATTTCTTGCCTTTTTCATCAACCGTATAGAACTCTTCTAAAAACTGCTTGAACTTTTCTGCAATCACAAAGAAATAAAGATGCACTAAGAATGAATCGATAAATTCAAACAAATTTGGTAGAGTAACACTCCATACTATAGAACCAAAGGTTTTGAAACCCCATATTTTCGACCTTCCAGAAGCTTACATCCCTGGTAATTAGGCTGAGATTTTTATTTTGAACTCAAATCAACTTACAATCAATTTTTAACTTAAAATCAATATCTGCACATCTAGAGTAGAAAGACTTCCACAAGTAACTGATTTGCAACCAGTATTCAGGCTCATTTAACTGTCCTACCCCATTAAGGAGCCAAGTCAAACATGTGGACTAGAAAGAAAATATATTAACTTGAGAAACGGCATAAAGGGCTAATTTCATATGGAGAACGCAAGACTACTGTCTACAGAAAAACAAACGGTATTATTACAATATAGTTACTTAGCACGATTTAGCATGATAAAAACTGATTTAGCACAATGAGGAGCAGACCCCTATGCAAAGAAAAGATTTTTTTAAGGTGCGCAATGTATTTAAAAATGGCTTTAAGGTTGAAATTATTTTACGATCAGAAGACACACGGAAGCGTGTGCGGAGCACCAAGAACACGGCATCAACAGTTTAATTCAGTATGCTGTGTCTCGTCCTCGATTAAAGATCTTTCGTGCGACCAACACCTCCATCGTTTCCTACCCTTCCTGGCTCTACCCGCCGATCGGCTAGTCGTCACCCCCAACCCCGCTCCGCTCATTGTCTTCACCAAGAAGGTATTTTGGTTTAAAAATACTTATACAGTGGAACCCCTCAAATCCGAACTAATTGGGGCTGTGGCCTGTTCGAATTTCGATTTGTTCGGATTTGCCGAATTAAATCTAAAATTACAAAAAAAACACGGTAAAATTAATACTGCATACGAATGCAGTCCATATTATTGCAATTAAATGTTGGGATCAAAATATATGTGTAGTATGTATCCACAACACAGTACGGTACACAGAGCGTTAGAATATGCTCTGTGTACTGTACTGTAGTAACACTGCGCATTAGCACAGTGCAGTACGAGGGTGACTCACTGCGTGAGTGGGGGGTGAGTGACCTTGCACGGAAACTCGGAAACTCTGTGCCGATGAGCTATAAATAGACCACTCTCACTCACTCGAAGTAAGGGACGAATGTCCACCCTTCGTCAAAAGAAGACAACAGATTTCATCTAATTTGAAGTATGTATTGTATTTCAAGTGTGTACTGTATTTTTAGTATGTAAAATGTAAATAAAAATGTTGAAATGCTACTGAAATTGTATTTTTTTAACAACATTTTTCACTCAAAGCCTGTTCGGATTTGCCGGGATTTCGGATTTGCGGGTTTGGATTTGAGGGGTTCCACTGTATTTCACCTTTTTACGTTAGTTTTGCTGTTTTCCATAGTCGTCGTTTCACTTGAAATGGCGTAATTTTGCCGGACACTAGGTTAGACCAACTTTTAAACATTGTAATAATTTCGGCAACTTTCCTGAAATTGAAACATTGTTGTTTGGCCT
The DNA here is from genome assembly GCA_018831715.1 of Matsumurasca onukii. Lineage (NCBI taxonomy): Eukaryota > Metazoa > Arthropoda > Insecta > Hemiptera > Cicadellidae > Matsumurasca > Matsumurasca onukii. Next base: position 51,335,500 of record CM032059.1, on the reverse strand, counting down.
TTTAGGGGGGTTTCAACTTAGTTTCAAATGAGCAGAAGAGGCACCAGTCACTATACTGGAATTTTAACAAACTCTAGTACCTGAAAGGAGCAAGGCCAGGGATCAATTTTCAGCCGGAGCTTAGCTCCGGTATCTTTGAGACCACGCAGCAGAGCTCCTGCTATCTAGATTAATAGTAATATCGATGGATTATACGTTCAATTTGTATTGATTATACAGCGGGGAAGGTCATGCAATATTGTACCTGAACAGCTATAACACTCTTAAGACAATCATCAAAACAGCGATTGACATGACTCTCACCGGATAATACAATCTCTAGGAGCAGGGTGCTCAAAGGTTAATATACTTGACAAAAATAAAACCAGCTAGTCTTAGGCCTTATATCTTCAACCACATATAATAATATCTTACGTATAATAATACAGCCAACCAATTTTAAATTTTGATAAGCTTTAATCCGGCTGGTAAATGTCAGAATTTGGCAACATTCCCCGGAGTTTTCACACAAACTAAACCATTGATAGCAAACAGAAATAACACCGTTATGACTATTTCGTTCTATACAGTCCTTACCGTTCAGTACCACCACAGTTTATTGAATTATGTTTTAGTTCCAAGCCTATCTTAAGGCCGTTAATGGAACTAGAACAACCTTGGCCAGGCTAAGTTTCTTTAAAGAGAGAAAGCTCAGAATATCGGTATAGTAAAAATATAATTTGAACACTTCAAAGCCAATATTATAAATTGTATAGTTTACAAACCAAAAATGGCTATCGAGGTAAATATAAGGACTATTTACCTCTTTCTGCATCATAGTCTTTGACACCTCCTTTCTTGGACATCTTTCGTGATTTTCGATCAAGTGGGTTCAAGATTACAAAAGCTCTGTAAGTGAATGTTGCTGTAAAGGGTAAACTCAGCAGTCAAAAAGCCGACTTAGCAACACTTAACTACTCAAGTGTGGTTGCAGTTAAAAAGTAGTTATTACATCGACAAAAAATCACTGGTTACTTTTGCAAAATGCTGATCTGAACCAAAACGGCACAAACGAACATAACCAATAACAAACGTGAAGAAAAAAGTTAGTTTTTGGCGGGGTTTTCACTTTTTTGTAGTTTACGCGGGAATAGTTACTTCGTTTAGAAATAAAAGAAAAATCCAAAAGCTTCAGTTTCTGGTTTTTTTTTAAATACTGTAATAGCTGCATGTACGCCACTGCGCTTTACATTCAGGTGATTTAAATAACAGTGCACGATACAAATTAATGTACTAGGAAAAGCTTCTTTAAAAGTGCACGAACAAAAGAAAGATGATATATACATAAAGATGATGACATCTTTTTTGGAGGAAACCACTAAAAGTTTCTAATTGAATAAAAGACATAACGTTTCGGCTACACTGTGGAAAACATCATCATTGTGTGGACAAGAAAAGTAAACATACAATTGTATTTTAGACAATATAAAAATGAATAGTAAGTATAAGAAAATAGAGAATTAAAAGTTAAATTATGTTATTTTGATATTTATGACTAACCATTCAAGTTTCAAATTGAGGCATTTTTTTCTCTCTCTGTTGTTACTTACTCTGAATAGTAAATAAGTATTGAATATTTCATATTTGGTAGTAATTCACAGTAGGTGGTTAAACAGCACGAGGTCGAAAGCCGAGTGAAACTCCGAAAATAATTAGTCCGAGAATAACTTGAGGTAAATCCTGTGCAGTCACACGGCTTCAGTGCTTCTAAGTAGACATAAGGATAAGTTGCAATTAATATATATCCCAGATGTGCTTAAAACCTACCAGGGTGTGTTACCTATTTAGAGAGTTGCAAGATATAATTATATACTTACGTAACATTTGTTAAATATTTACTATGCTATCTTTCACATCCATCATACCATGTGATGTACGGAATAGTAGTTTAGGGTTACTGTGTGCCCACTAAGGACAAACTGCTTCTGCAGAAAAGGACGTTCATAATACTTACTAACTCAAGCTATTTAGACAATTTCCTACCTAAGGCTACCCATCTTCAAGAAGCTGTGGATTCTCTCAGCAGTCAGCCAGAGCCAGAGCTCCTCAACATCATCACAGACCTCAATACATCGAAATAAGAAAATAATAAATATGGACGGCTTCAGTAGAAGGAAAAACTGTCACAGACACAGACCTTGAAATGGGAGGGATTTAAATAATTCGGAAGTTTCGAAATCAAGACCTTTGTACTCTCTATGTGAACTTAATGAAAGCCACGCGTAGTTCCGTAACCATAAAAACGTAAATAATAGTGAAATCACCACCCCACACCTGTTATAAAAATGTAGTGTTTGTATTTTTGTTAAGTGTAAATTAAATTTACGATATTTTTAATCCGATATTTTGGTCAAGGGTGAAGAATTCTGCAATTTCTGGTATGCAAATAAATATAGATGTTAGATTAAGGGGATCAAGTGGTTAAGGACTGATTACCCTTATGCACGTCTGTTGGACATATTGCGCTACCACCGGAATGAAAGGAAGTCTGGATTCAGGAGAGGAATGGGACTGGGTTCGGCTGACCAGAAAATCATGAGAGGGCGCGACAAGCAAGCCCGCTGACAACCCCTTAAGGGACTCTAACCCCGCCCCAAGACATGGAGAGCCTTGCCAACACTCGGGGGACCTTTCCCTCCTAGATTATGGCAAGCCTCTCCTGAATTCGCGGTCTACCCTGCTGCCGCGCCCCCCTAAAATGATATCTGATCCAACCTCCCCTGGTGGGGAACGGAGCGTTTTCAAGATCTGGACAACTACAAAGCTGCCCAGTAATTTTGTGAACAACGCTCTTTTGATGTACTCCAGTATGATCCAAGTAAATATAGGAGAGAGCTGAATAGGGGAAAACTCAAACATGGCCGAAAAATGCATTACGTTAAACATTCATAGCCACTTACTAAAAAAATACAAAGGCAAACACCCTCCTTTTCTGCGATTCACGTTCAATAATAATCTGTAAACAGCCCCTTACAATTACGTAAAGTGAGTACCTGTGCATTGACTTTCAATAAGAAAATAACATGTGCGATTGTGAATTGACTTAAATCACAAGCATTGACATTATATACCATTAAAGTCAATGGCACAAGTCAGTGACAAGTACATGATAACTTATAGTATTAATTTATAGTTTTTCATTATCTGTGTTTATTCTCTAACCTCATGCAACTGTCACTTTCTTGTCAAGAACTCTACTCAAGTGTCATGAAAACTTGCCGATAGATTAGTTTTGTAATAGAGGCTTACTTTGTAAACACAGCACACAATGTTGACAAATTTGACCTAAAGTACTAAAATTGATTGTTTGTATTAGCGAACCACTTTATGTTTGCGTCGAAATTATCCCTTTTCAACCCTGCTGTTTATCCAAGGAGTAATCTTTTTAGTATACTTAAACTTGTTATTCTAAAATATTGGAATAGGAACCCTTCAACTCTGCATCTAAACTATGTACTGTTAAAGGCTATTCAAAGCCTAAACTATGATATACATAGTAATGGTTTGAGTTATACGGTTACAGAAGAAATTATAAATTTCTGGGACTGCCCAATTGGAAAATTTAGCTAAGTGCACTTAGTCTGCCTAGGTATAGGCCTAGACCCTATTAACAATGAGAGCAATTGCAGTTTCCGTTTGGATATTTATAAATTTAGTGTTTTTTGGGATGTGTGGTTATATTTACTTATTATGGTCTCAGTACTGGCACTATGTTTCAAAGCACCAACAGCATTCGGATGACCTAATAAAAAAAGTTGATAAACGACCTCTTGTGGACTATTTTCAGGTAAAACTATGTTAATTATTTATTATTGTTAACCTAGATAAACACAAACATTTACTGTCGTTAGCTCTCAAACTATTTATTTGTTCTAAATAGGTAAGTTGCCGTTGGAAAATAAATAAGACCAAATTTAAGCTGGGTCTTATTTAGAGTTGAAAAGCTTAATGTGTAATTTAACATGTTAGTTACATAGAGTTGTCTGCCAATCAGTCTTAAATAATGTTAGTCACAGTATGGAATCTATAGTGTGTTCATACTATAGGCCAAGTTGTGGAAGTGTGATACTTACGTAATACTTGTCCTCTTCATCGCTGACAGAAGATTTTAGGATAGATTTAGTCAATTAAAATGTAGAACTATAGAGAGGCAGCAATGGCAAAAATCATTGCTAGTCAGTAGGATGAAATCCACTATTCAAAGCTTATCACTTAGCTCCTGCAGATTGAGTACAATGGCTTCCTCAGCAAACATTTTCTCAATCAGAAATAAATAAATAAACCAGGCCTTAACCATCCAGAGGTTGCATTGGTTTTCAAACCGTAAGAAAGCGCACCCGGAGGTTACTTCCAGCTGGGTTAAAACCTTTGTGAAAATGGCAAAACATCGTTGTTCTTACAATATGAAATTTATATCAACATTTCGACAGAATAAAATGCAATAGGTGTAGTGAAACACGAAAAACTATAGAACTACAAAAATGGTTTAATTCACCTGCTGCAAGCAGAGTTGCCATGTAGGTTAAACTCTATAAATAAATAATGTATAAATAAAATTGTACCCCACGTTTTCGACTATGAAGGTGTTCGAAGTCACCGTTTATTTTATTTATCATTATATATGTAACCCTCTCTATAAATAAATAAATAAATCTTTTATTGCATAAACAATATACATTGTATCGCAATTGTCAGTGTTTAAGGTTATCTAAAATTTTCCATTCATTCACATTGAAGTATCTTTCAGACATACAGAGGTATTCATTCATTCGTTTCATTCATTAGAATTATTCCCACTCCAGCCCACTAATCTGTCTGTTAGTTTTAAGAGATCTCCCAGTTATGTGCCATGAACTCGTCTGTGCTGTAAATTGCTTCCTGAGCTAGTATTGTTTTGAGATGAGATTTAAATGCCTTTGGCATAGTGGCACCTTTAATCGAATTTGGAAGTCTGTTGACTAATAGAACTCCTGCCTGTGAAGGCTAACGTTCATGAGTTACCGTCCTGTGTCTCCCAGTTCGGTAATCATCCCTGCCTCTCGTTACGTAAGAGTGTATGTCTCTACCTCTTACGGGGTCGCACTTGGATCTAAAAAAGAGACACGTTTCAAGGATATAGAGGCAAGGTAGTGTCAACAATTTTAGTTTTTTGAAAGCTGGCTTGCACGACTGTCTCCATTAAAGTTTCACGATTGTTCGGATTGCTTTCTTTTGCAAAATGAAAAGCCTAGAAACATTTGCATTTGAGCAACCTTCCCACAAGGCCAAACCGTAGGTAAGGTGTGGGTAGACAATTCCATAATACGCTGTCACCAGTACCTGAGTTGGGCAGTATTTTGAAAGTTGTCTCAAGACATAAATGCCTGAGGAAATTTTGGAGCAAACGTGTTCAACGTGGTAGTCCCAGGTCAACCCTTTATCAAGGTATATCCCAAGGAATTTTGTTGAATTAACCTCTTCAATTTCAGTTTCATCCAACATGACTGTTGGATTGTCACTTGCATCCGATTGCCGTAGGCAAAATTGAATGAAGGATGATTTTGTTGGGTTGGTTTTGAGGTTTAGCTTGTTGAAGTGTTGAATTACACTATTGAGCTTGATTAAAGTAACTTCTTCTAGTTCAACGATTGAATTTGCGTTGATGCAGAGAGTCGTGTCATCTGCGTACTGGACCAGTCGTCCTTGACGTACCGATGAGCCAACGTCATTGACGTAGATCAGAAAGAGCAGTGGGCTAAGAATGGAGCCCTGAGGTACCCCATAGCTAAGCCCCTCCTCACCCGATCTTGTGTCGGAAACACCTACAAATTGGGTTCTATTACTGAGGTACGATTTTAGCCACTGAAGTGGCACCCCTCGTACTCCATAATACTCTTGTTTTTGAATCAGTATTCCTTGGTCAACACAGTCAAAAGCTTTTGACAAGTCAAGAAATACATCTAAGGTGTTCCTTCGACCTTCAATAGCCTCTACTATCATATCAACCAGACGAACAAGGGCGTCTGTGGTTGATTTGCCACTTCAAAAACCGAATTGGTCTATTGATAGCAGATTGTGTTTTTCCAAGAACTGCGCGGTTTGATTGAGAAAGAGTTTCTCGAAGATCTTGCTAACACCGGCAAGATTGAAATTGGCCGATAATTTTGAGTGTCTAAGGGAGCCCCCTTTTTAAAAATGGGAGTGACCTTTGCTTTTTTGAGAGAGGAAGGAAACACGCCTGAGTGAAAAGAAAGGTTAATCAAATGTTCCAGTGGTCTTGTCAAGTGCTTTGAGCACTGTTTGACAAGTCACACTGAAACGTGGGTTGAGTCAATTGTCCTTTTTGGACGAAAGTCTCTAATCACTCTTGTAATTTCCTCCTCTGAGACCGGTGTCAAGGCCATAGAGGCAATTGGACTCGGCATAATCAGGGGTGGTAGCTGATGATGTGCAGGACTGAGTCTTTGATCAGCTCCAACCAAGGCAAAGAATTTGTTGAACTCTTCAGCGATCCTTGATGTGTCACTGACAAGTTCATTCCCTATTTGAAGTGTGATTGGCTTGTTTGTTTTGACTTTTTATTGTTGATGATAGTCCAAGCGGTTTTGGACACATTTTTTGACGTGAGCAATGCTTTGGAGACATCGTAAGCCTTTGCAGCTCTGATGACTTTTCTATAAATTGTTTTGGAATTTTGAAAATGGTTTTTGAACTCCAAGTTTGTTTATTTATTTATTTACAAACGGCATACGCCAATTACAACATAAGTTACAATATTGAGAAATTACACTAAATATTATTTAACAAATACAAAGACTTGTGCGCACTGAGGATATAATGATAATATACTGTGATATAAAAATACAATATAACAATAACATGCAAATAGAATATACAAGAATAACAATAACATAATTTATGAGTATACTTAACGAGATTAACATGAATTTGAGTAACAATGATAACAATATAACAACTAATAAAAACGTGCAATAATGAGATTTGTAACATAAATAAATATTTGAAAGTGTAACGACAATATAATTTGTACAATTTATCGGAGCAGCGGAACCCAATCTGAAACAGAAAACTTCATTAAGTTGAATACTGATTGGATTATGGAACGGTGGAAAAAAATGGAGCTGGATAGATAGTAGGCCTAAAGGCCGGGGTGGGAGAACGGTTATGGTTATAATGAAAGGAATGATGATCTTAGACGACAGCTACTCTCGTTGAAGAAGTCGAACTGCGAGGAGACTAAGTTGCCAATCCTGTGAAGTCTGGGAATCGCACTGTTGAGTTCATGGCTGGTGGAGTAAGAACGGCGGCTGAAAATACTGGACGAACGGGTCTGGGCAGGAACTTTGATGTCGATCAGGCCGAGCAGTTCAGGACATTCCTGTTGTGTGCCTATTGATTTTGGAGAGAGACAATAATCTTTCTCTCGAAACAAGGATCCCTTTGGTGAACCAGTTGCACTTCTCTGCCCTCGGTTTTGGTTGAGTTTTCTTTAGGGGGCAGCTCACGTTTAATAAACAGCTCTAATATAAACAGTTAAAAACTAATTACATCAAAGCAGAAAGTGGCTCAATTATATTTTGTCACATTCTAAGAATGAAGGGCGGAAGGTATATACAGATTCAAAGGCTTTTGGCTTATATACAGGCGATTTGATTAACGAGCAGAGATACACTCGAAAGTAACCTCCTGTGATGTGACCTCTGGAAGGTTGAGGCTCAAGCTACACATTCTTCAGGCAGTGAAATCTAAATTTTCATGGCTGTGTGAGGATAAGAACAATGCAAGTCCAAATCTCCGGCATGACGGGTACTGTAGTTGCGTTGGCTCTCTATCTTCCATGTTTTGTTTTAGCAAGTCAAGGATGCTGAAGTCATGGGCATATACAGTAAGGACTTTTATTTCTTTGAATAAGGGTCTGCAGTGATCTACGTAGATGCCCAGAGTTTGATAATACTATTATTGCTCTCTTCTGTAGAATTAATATGTCTTTATAAAATATTTAAAAATGTGCCCCAAAATTATAATCTCTTTGCAGGTGTGGTTTAGTTTGTGTATTTAGTTCTCTAAGAAGAAAACACTCTTTATAATATGACACATACCTAAGATATGTGGTGATTCCGCAGCAGTTTGCTCTTGTCACTATAGATCAACTCAGTTGTAACAGACTTCGATCAGATAGGTTCGCTTTTATCTTCGTACAATTGCAGCTGCATAGCCGTACAAATAACTTTAGGTTACTTTATAAAGCTTGAAATATGCTTGCATGTCTATCCCAATAGCGAGTTTATTTATTTATTTATTTCAACGGCAAACACCAGTTATACAAATTATAATCAGTTGACAACAGTGAACAATATGGGAAGTGATATACAGTAATATGAATAGCGATAATAATAAAAGACACACGTGGCTTAAACAAGCAATATCAGTTGACTTTACTGTTTTGATACCTTTTAGAGTTTTTATAAAAATCAAATACAAACCATCTTGCTGATTGGCTGGTTATTTAACACAATTTTAATTTTATTATAAACTTAAACATAATATCATAAAATCTCAATATCTGATTCTGTGACTTACTTTTTGAAAAATAATATTTTCAACTAGATTGTATTGCTTATTGAGTTAATTGGGCTTGGAATACAATTGAATAGGTACACTAATAATGTGTCTTGACTCTTGATTGAATGGTTTTGATTCACTTACACCACCAATTTTAAATTTCAGGATACTATTCAGTTGGATGAGCGTATAGAACATTTGCCTCAGGATTTCAACTGGAATAGTCATAAAACCACTCCAATGATTGTGAAAAGGAAAAGCAAGCCTAGATTTACAAAAGTTCACTTTACAGATCCACCTTCTGTAGTTCTTCCTTGTGGTCCTGAATGTAGTAGCACCAACAAGTAAGTAGTCGCTAATATAAGGAAATATAATTGATTACTAGCCCAAGGATTATGTATCAATAACAAAATAATTAGACACTGTCATAAATTCTGTATGTTATCTACTAGTTTTTGAATATTAATTCCATCTTTAAAATCTCCTTGACAAGTTTTGTTCACTAACCTTGGGTCTGAGCTGTCATGATGTATAAACACATTAATATGAAAAGGTTTATGTTCAAATTCAACGCAACAAACAAATAACCAAAACAGTACTTGGTCAGGTGATTTGTAAGGGGTTTTCGGCAGTCAACTGTTCTTGAGGCACAATGTCACTCCTCCCTCTGTTACCAGTTGATGTGAACCGAGCAATAGTACGAGGGTTATCCAGAAAGTAAGTTACGTTTTCGGTTACCTCCGCTAGGGGCGAAGCTAGCATGGCAATCTTGATATGTGGTTGTTCCCCAGTTCAGTCTGCATCTAGCCAATCAACTCTCAGGTCTGTGTCGTACTATTTTACGTTACAGTGTCGCTTCGAAATGTCTTTGTCAATTGAAAATCCCGCGAGCTGTAAAGTACGTGCATTAATAAGGTTTTTGGCTGCAAAAAAACTGTAAACCGATTGAAATCTATCGGCAGCTTTGTGATGTGTATGGGGACAATACCATCACTGAAGGTGGAGTGTGTCAATGGAGCATTCGCTTTAAAAATGGCAGAACAAATGTGCACGACGAAAAGCGGAGTGGAAGACTCAGCCTGGCAAATGCCGAACTTGCGGAAAAAGTTAATGAAATCACAAAAATCAGCGAACGGGTGCAGCGTTAACGTTTTTGGACCATTACCACAAATATGGCGATTCACTACTTAATCGGATTTTACTGGTGATGAAACATGGGTAAAACATGTTAACTGTGAGACGAAATTGCAGTCAATGCAGTGGGGACACAAAAATTTCCCTCAGAAAAAAACATGCAAACGATGTCGATAAGGAAGATTATGGTGATCGTACGAGTGGGAGTTGTTTCCACATCCACCGTACAGTCCGGATCTTGCACCAAGCGACTACCACTTGTTCCCAACGATGAAGAAGTGGCTGGCAACTCACAGCGTTTTGACGATGATGAACGGCTGCAGGAAGAAGTAACAAAAGGGTTGAAGGAACAAGCGGCAGAATTGTATGACGAAGAAATTTTAAAGCTTGCCCATCGGTATGATAATTGCCTAAATTTGTATGGCGATTATGTAGAAAAGTAGTTTTTTAGTGTGGCTTTCAAATGTATATAATAAAAATCTTTTCCTATTCTCCGTAGAATTTTTATTCCAAAACGTAATTTACTTTCTGGATAGCCCTCGTACTTGAGAGAGCGCAGTAAACCCTGTGCCCTTGAATGATGTTCCTTAGGAACAATGTAGAAGAAGAAATATGCATTTACGTAGGACACAAATTATTACAATAGGGTTTTCATGAAAAAAACTTCTATTAAACCTAACTACTGCTCTAGTAACTTTGCACTTTTCCATGATTCTATGAGACTAAATTTAGCCCAAATTAAAATAAAGATTTATTAATATTGTTTTTAGCTATTAAAGTAATAAGTTTTTAAAAGAGTAGTCCACAAAGTTACTATGGTAGATCATTATTTTTCAAACACACTATCATTTTTACTGACATGTAATGCATTTATAAAAGTCAACCTGATTCTCCCCAATCAGATCTTAATGTCAACCTGTATCACCCTGAACAGATTTTAGCTTTTTATGCAACACCTATTTTTATCTTTTCAATATTCAGATACTAATGATTTCACAGACTAACTGCTTTCAAGAGTCAGCTGGTTGTCCGACTGCGGAGAGTGTTACACGAGGAGAGTAACGTTTTCAAGTCTCGAGCAGACAACCCTTACAGTGTGAACTACAACGGACGACGAGGCATCTCGGCCGGCACATCTCCGCAGAAACTTGTCTGTGACTTGTACCGCACTCTACCGAGAGTGAGAACTGTCAGTGGCCAAAGCAAACCGTTCGCCCACACTCCCCTGGGCAAAGCCATTCCTGACTCTCCTCTCTTTCTGGACAACGAAAGATACAACAACTGTGCCATCGTTACTAATGCTGGTTCCTTTCTTGGATCAAAACTCGGTCCTCTCATTGGTTAGTATTTCGTAAGCATAAACGGTTTTTCATAACTGAATTGAAGGACACCATGAATGTTGAAAACACACTAATCATGAACATAAATTTGTTGTACAGTATATGAAAAGCTGTGGTTTGGCCATCTAAACTCTTTTCTAAATAGTATTTATAAAACAAGTATTTCCAATACATCTTTACATTTCGATGACAGTTTTAATAGAACAAAAACCAGTTTGTGTGTTCATAACTCGTGTTACTTATTTTTAACCAAACTCTACCTTCAGAACTGCATGAATTCTCTGAGGTGCTCTTGGTGCCAATTAACTTTGTCTATATTGCATATTGAAAGGTATCATACATAAATGACATGATGCTGTCCTGGAGCACAACCAACTTGTTTACACCGAGTACTTTTATTGGACATTGAAATATTGTGCACTGTTTATGAATTGGCATTTCAAATGTTTTAGGGTGGGAATCATTGATTTCTAAATGTGCATTTACAACATCCTTGGCTAGAGACATTCAATTGTTAAAAAGTACTTTAAAAATAGTTGACCAATCTTAGGTCAAAACTTTATATGGGTAAACTGATGACACTTAAAAACAAGCATTGTAATACACTTAATTATGGCAGTTTGGCATTAGCCTCTCATATTCAAATGACATAGCTGGTTGGTCTGAGATAGAAATGTGAACTTACTTACACAAGGTTGGTATATGCTTACAGATAGCCATGACCTGGTGCTAAGATTCAACCATGCACCAACAGAAGGATATGAAGCTGATGTGGGGACGAAAACCTCTATAAGAATACTCAATTCCCAAGTGGTTTCAAACCGGGAATTTCAATTTCTTGAGTCAAAAATGTATCAAGGGCTACGCCTTCTGGCCTGGGATCCATCTAACTACACCTCAAATCTTCAACAAGTAAGAAAATATTCAAAATTGTATTGTATCCCATAATACTGTTGATATAATCTACATTAATTAAAGAATATTGCAAATTTTGTGCAATCCATTTTATGCAAAATTGTTTGTATCCTATACATAAAAAAGGTAACAATTTTGTTTTGTTTAACACGGCAAAGTTAGTATAATTCATTTACTCTTTGAAAAATGTAAACATTAAAACATAATTTCAAAATTTAATTTGTTTTGTAATGTAATCAAGGGATTTCTAAAACATGAAGACATATTACTTCTTTTTAAATCTTCAGTTGGTTGGCAATGTCTTCCGCAAAACCATTAAAACAATAGTTTAATTTGAAAGTTTTGTTTTTCAAGTAAAAAATTGTTTATTGTATTAATCTGAAGAAGCCTAATGTTATTAGGAGAAATATAACCACTTTCAAATTAAACTATTGTTTTAATGGTTTTGCGGAAGACATTGCCAACCAACTGAAGATTTAAAGTAATCAAGGGAATTCACAATAGGAGTTCACCTAGAAAACTGATTGATCAGAGTAAAATGATGAAAAATTAGATTGCTTAAAAATTCTCTCAAATTGTACGATCAGCCAAAAATGTCCTTTAAACTTCCATTTTCACCAAAAATCCCACCTGCTCAGAAAATCTTCCAAAAAATCCCTTTCGTCTCAAAAATTCACCAAAAAATACCTCACATAAAAAAAGTTCTCAAAAATCCCTTTTGCTTGGAGAAACTCTGTTTTTAGGGAATTGCCGCCTGATTTTCGGAATCCTAATTTTTTATGGGAATTTCCCGATTTTTGGGTCTTGTTCACCCCTATAAGTAAGCTTTCACAAGGGGTTTTAACGTTTTATTAGTTATTTGACAGGCTGTAAACGGTTTAAGACAGGTTAAGGGTCTTATCTTGTTGGAAGTTAAACTCTAAGGCCTAAGGAGTATTTTTGAGCGGATCCGTGGCGGATTGGTACTCCGGAGCTCATCACTTCCAGTGGCGTGGGTTTGAGCCCTGCAGTCATTAAATACAATTTGTAATGTGACTAATATGGTGACTCCAGGTAAAGGTCGAGGTTGAGTGGTAGAGAGGACTTTGTAGTCCTAACTTCGCCTCGTTTACCATTGCCATTAATTTTATGTTTAGTTGAAAGCAAAGCTTCTATGGCTCAAAACTCGAGTGTTAAACAGTTATTCGCATAAATTTTGCTGTAGTTTTTTACTGTTTGTATAGACGTTTAATTCCAATTTAAAAGATATCCATATGAAACCACCATGAAGTTGAGCTACAAAGCACTGTGAACCACATTCAAATAAAACTGTCATGTTCAAAATTAGTCAATGTACAAATATTCAAACAAATTCACAAATAAAATTGCACAACTGTCTCTTTCCTGTTTGGCGCAGGAAGTTGGTAAAAAGTCTTGTTTTTTTATTTCTTCACCTTAGTTAAATTTTGGAAACTTATACCTGCAAATTGAGACATCCTGTACAAAATGAACTTTTTAGTTTATTCATCATAATTCTCAAGCAGTAAAAACTGTTTATCTTGTTAATTGATGATCACAAAGTAAGTTGAGGTTGTGTTGCAGTGGAGAGAGAAACCAGACTTTGATGTGTTCACACCGTACATGAGTCATCGACATCGATACCCGGAGACTCCTCTGTATCTGGTGGACCCACGGGACTTGTGGCGACTGTGGGACTTTCTTCAGGCTCGCACCCCGGCCCGCATCCGTCGCAACCCTCCGTCCTCCGGCTTCCTAGGTATCCTCATTCCTCACTCATAAGCACTGTTGAAATATCAAACAGTATATTCCTTTAAAAAAACTGTATTGATCTGAAGAAGCCTAATGTTATTAGGTGAAATATAATCACTTTCAAATTCAACTATTGTTTTAATGGTTTTGCAGAAGACATTGCCAACTAACTGAAGATTTAAAGAAGTTAATATGTCTTCATCATTTAGAAATCATTTGAAGTATATTCCTTATCTTACACCATGAAAAATTTAAGTTTTTTGTCTGCTTTGCACGTCAAAACAAAATCAACCTTCAAGTTTCAATAAATATCAGGCAACATCCAGACAAAAAGATTTTTCTTGGATGTATTTACAAAGGAATTTTATTAAAACTAAATCCACTCAGTGTGAGATCTACTGTTCAGGGAACTTTGAAAAACAAGAGCACAGCTCATAACCCTCAATACTATTAGTCATATTATACATAAGTTATTTTAGATACACTTGCTAATTTTAGTTACTAGGCATTGACTCTTTGGCTAAGAAATATACATCCCACATTGTGTTACATTAAGTGCAATAAGTGTGTAGTGTAAGTGTAAAATTAATATTTGAAGAACCAACCAAAGTGATCTTGATATTTTTCTTTCAAAATTTTCTGCAATACATTGTAAATTGTAATTATTTGTATTTAAAAGGAAAATATGTCTCATTCCCAACTATTATCATGAAAAAATTAGGTTAGGTAAGGTTAGGTTAGGTTTGCAACACCAACAAAAAATTTTGAGTTGATATGTTTAAAAAGAGAAGTATGAAGTAAAAACATTTGAGTGGGTCATTGGCAGGTGTTTTAAAACTCTAAAACCCTTTCAACCACTAATTTACTAAATTTCCAAATACATCTGTAAAATAAACAAAAAAGAGTCAGTTGCATCAGGTAAACTATAGCAACACCTGATTACGATTATTTGTATTTGATAAAATGCTCCTTAATATTTAAGCCAAACATAAAATATGACCTATTGACTACAACATATATGTTGCTTGCAGGATTGGCACTGTTGCTGCCTCACTGCTCGTACGTGAATTTGTTTGAGTATGTGCCGTCAATGCGACTCACTAAACGCTGCCATTACTTTGATGATTTCGAAGACGCGTCTTGCACGTTCGGAGTGTGGCACCCTCTGGCAGCAGAGAAGCTGCTAGCCTTGAACCTCAACACTGCAGCTGATAAAACAGTCTTCAAAGCCGGCTACATCACAGTCCCGGGGTACCAAACCTTAAACTGTTAAACCAACAGTATTTATAGTTATGTACAGCGTTCTTCTGGTCAAATTTAGGTTTGTACATTTCAGGTTTATTGATCGTCATAAGAACTGAACTGCTGTGGCTGCTTGGGTAAATTTTAACAAACTCAATACATACTAGTGTAATATGTAATATTTATTAGCTACTGGAGTCAACTGTTGACTCTCGTATATTCTCAGGAAGGATGTATTATATAATATAGACTCTGAAAGGCCACACACATCTATATCTCTTTTAAAGTTTCAATTTATTTGAAAATTATAGATTAAAGTTAGCTGATCCAATAAATTGGTTAACACTGTTTTTGCCAATAAATAAGTTTTATACAAGATAACTTTGGGCCTATAAAATATTGTTTAACACAATATTTCACTTTTAATGCATAAAATATTCTTTATTTTATCAAATTTTCTTTGGAAAAATGAGATATTTATGCCATCAGCATGGTAAGACCCAGGCCCAGGACCGTGAAATGAGCACAAATCCTGACTCCCAGAACACGTTTTGAGCATTTTTTCAACACTTTATATACATACATATATGTATCATCTCTACAGGTCCCTTTTTTTGTCAGATTTTCACAAAGTTTGGTACAAATGTTCCTTTTGTAAATATCTTAGTCCAGTTTGTTGACCAGCAACATCAGACTACCAGAATCCCCGAACTTACCCGGAACTTATGTGTTTTCGTGTTCTACATCAATTTACTAAAAATTATAAAAATCAAGTAGGTAGTTTCAAAATGGTGGCCAAAAAAGTGATGTTAGCGTAATGAGTAGTCTGATTTTATTGAAATTTTATATGTGTTTTCCTCTCATTAGATGTAGTCTAATTTCCAAAATAAACTCTGTTAGTTGGAAGCCAAAGGCCAAAGCGAAGCTGTGAGTGCAGCAGATTAGAGTAACTAAATTTAAAGGAGATTTGATTCACTCATGCAAGCGGTCTTTAAGCGCTTAGCTGCGTGTCGATCTGGTTTATAATAGATCTTATAAATATGGATAAAGGATGGTTAAAATTTAACTTTTATTGGTTCAAAATTATCTGGTCACTTATAGAATAAGCTTGTCACATTCAAAATATTTTGATGAATGTATGATAACAGAAAACTTACATGTGTACAATTTTCAAAGTAGAATTGACCCAAATAACACAAAAATACTAATTACGTTTAGTCAATGTCGTGGCTAGTACAGTTTATATTTCTCCAGATTGATTTTAACAAATCCTTGTTCTTGTTTTTCCTACGTCACATATACTCACACGGATACAAATTTAATAATTTGTTGCTGACATCATTGAGCTACTTAATCATTGTTACCAAATGCATTGTGATTTGGAAAATACTTTTAAATTACTTTAGTTACTTAAATGTATTGAATTTTAGTGACCAAATTCCATCTGGTTTCTTTGTTTAGCTGATTATCTTAAAGAATAAAGATTAAATAGTAACACAACATAAATGCCACCATAGGCGCCTAATAAGTCAAGACATTCGAGTGCTTTGGCATTTTGTGACAACAATGTGGCGACGGTCATTAGGCCCAGCGTACACACAGTGTTAACTGGCGACGCCACAACTACCTTTGTGTTGGTTGCACATATAAACGACCCGCACCAGTTAGTAAGAAAACTTATGGCTATTTAACCAAACACGTACTTTTGAAGTTTTACTATTTATGTATTCATTGCTTTACATTATATATCAATACTTTGCATTTTTAATTCTCCAATTCTTACACAACATGTTTTGAACAGGATAAGCTTCTTCTACAAGATACTTAAATTATCTATAACACTTGCCTGAAGATATTACAATTATTCATTTTAGCCCAAGAATTGGAGATTGATAACATTTACAATAAATATCTCATCAAACTTAATAGAGATTATAAGCATCTACCGGTTTCGTCCTGACGTATCATCAGGGTGTTCTTACAGATCTTGTCGACCATCTCGTCCTAATGAAATTACTTAAAAGTTGCCAGCATTATTTATCAATGCTATTAACCCCTTGTTTATAGCTAAAACTACAAAATCTCAGATCGTATCAAGGTCCTGGCTTCCAATGTGCTTTTATAAGCATATTTTTTTAAGATTAAAGTTTATTAGTTCTTGAGTTTTCTAGAATTGTAGAGGCATGTTTTCTATATATGTTTCTATTGTATACTAATGTATGTAACTTGTTTACTACTGTATGATATATTTTTGTGATTATCCTTTTTTGTGATATGATATGTAGTAAACCCTTAAGTTAAGTCATAATAAGTCATAAGTGTCTTCCTAAGAAAGTAATTTTGACTTGTATTGCAAAGAGTATTACAGTCAACTCTCAATTAACCACGATAAAAGTCGGGTTGAGGCTTCCTGGATAAGCAAAATCGCAGTTAATCCACAAAAACTTAAAATTATCATAGAATTAGGGATATAAAGACTTAAACAACTAAAAATGGGGATATCAGGTTCCAGTAAGCAGTGCATGTGGAATCTAGTCATTAGTTCTCATGTATTTTAGTACTGCATGGTCGGGCACGCGTGTTTCGGTAGCCTTGGTTCCACGGTTTAAGTTAGCTACTGAGCAACCAGCAGTGATATCATCGAACTCTTGACAGGTCACATGACTTGGTTACCACAGCAACCAGAAAATGGTGACAAGATGGCGAGAAAGTATTGTTAGTGTTTATGCTGTTATTGTTATCTTACTTTCGTTTATCACCGTGATACCGTTGTATCACCAATGCTCAATGTTATACTGGTTGCACATTTGTTTACTGTTGAACCACGATCAATGTTTTGCATCATGTTGAGTTTTGCTGTATTGTCAATACGACCCGTTTGCGATTAGTAGACATCGTTTCACAATTACCAATAAGGCAACAACCACTCCGATAACAAAAACAACTCCTGCAACCGCACTTCAGAAAATTATATGCCCTCTTATACCACTGTCAAAACCTTCAATAGGCCTAGATTTATCAATGAGGTGGATGGGTAATTCCGGTAGGTGGGGAGAATTGCTATTTTTGGACTAATATTGTCAGGGGAGTAAGAGAAAACGAGTCAAGGTCACGAGGGACTTGTCTGTTTCGTGAAGGATGGCGTTGTATTTTTTTCAGTTGGTGTCGCGATTAATACGACTACGGTTAATCGGGAGTTGACTGTATTTGATCTTAAAGTGTCTTCTTATTGAAGAGTTTGTTTATAAGTGATAACAAACAAATCGTCTAGTAACTTTTAAATGGTCTTACACAAGTACTAAATTGAAAGGCTCAATTGTCAACGAAAACTGAGTTCTGACAGATTAACTATCAAGTTCACTTTATTTGTTCTCCGGAGTTTTGACGGTAGTGAAAGCGAGGGAAATTAGACATTGGGGCTAGATGTTTTATTTACGAACAAACCCCACCTATGTGTGGATAATTTATTGAAAGATAATATTCATGATGCAGCTGCAAATTTGTTAGGTCCAATTGGTTGAGGTGCGCTCATGGAAACATAACTGGGAGAGGGTTACTAGTTGTAGTTGCATAGCATTGCAGTCTGGAAAAGCCTTTTCCTTGAGGAAAACACACACATCAAAGACTGTGGAACCTCTATGATCCTGCCTAGACTATGTAAATACCGTCAATTGTTTCAACACTCTTAACACCAGCTGGGGAGTGCTGAGCCTTTTGCAAGGAAGAAGAAACTTTCTCGGTATTGCCAATGTTTCTTCTGCGGTCCATTGCAGTTATTGGGGTGTTTGTGTAATGCCATTGATTGTAAAACTGTTGTTAGTCCTTCTTACATTTGATAAACTCCACTGTTTACAAAAATAGTTCAGTTCATATCTATTCTCAAGTACTCTAATACTTGATTTTTCATACCACCCCTAAATATGGCACGCTATAACAGGGAAAAATGGGACTTGATTTTGTGGGTTTATGAACATTTTGATATGCCACTGGTAGAGATTCAATTTTTGGAGTTATATTGTATTGACTCTATGCAATAGAAGTGAACAATAATAGAGAACAAATAATCACGGAAATGTATGCCATACTTCCCTATAGGATCCCACATCTATGGTGGTACGGAAAATCAGTGCTACTTGTTCCTCTCAGCGAGTTCTGATGAAAACCTGCAGTGTTTTGTATTTCACCTACAATAATGCAGAGGATAGATAGACAATTTTTAGTGGTAGAAAATAGATGTTGTATTTGTAATTAAATTGATTTGTTGTGGTATTTTCCATCCTTGAGTAATTTACATTCTTGTATGTTGTTTTATAGTCAAACACCAAAAGAGATTTTCAATTTTTGGTAAAAGTTAAATGGGCATTCATCTGTCTCAAATCCTCAGTACCTATCCTTCTTTTGCCATAAGGCCATAAAGAAATTTTATAGTTAGTCTTTTAGAGGGCTAAAACCAAACCATACAGATTTTTATCAGGAGAGATTGGACCATCAGTCTTGAGTTGGGCTTCCCTGACTTTCTATAATATGAAAACAAACTTAAAACTGTGTTTTACAAAGACCTATCTCAAATCAAGCAAAATTGAAGGCCATTTGCCAATGAAAAGTCGAATAGATAAACTGTTACTATAATTACTGATTAGGACTTTGCTTCAGATTTGTCTGTAGGAAACAGCTGAAGGTATCTAAGCTGCAAGTCAATAACACTGAACATTTTTAAATTTTCAACCAGTCATTATTGGTGGGACACATAAATCAGGACTTTGCAAAGTTCCTTATCCTCTTATTAGAGACAGGTTTTTACGAGAGTGCAGTATTAAGCTTTGCAAACAGATGGCTTGGTTTGAGGTCAAGTGTTGTACCCTTTAAACCAATATATTAATAAACAAGGAATCATTTTGTATTTTCATGTTTTAGTTTGCATTGGTACATTTAGTTTAATTTCTTATGGTTTGATTTTAACTTCCCAATAATTACAGGAATTTAAATTGGAGACAACATTTCCATGACATTAAGTAAAGAAAGACACACACAAATTTATTAGACAAAAAGTCTTGTGCCAAAGTTTAGTTAATATAGTAGAAACTTGATAATTCAACTATTTATTGACCTAAGAGGTGTCGAACTATTCAGTTTCTACTATTATATTTGTACTCTAATACTTAGCTTTATATTTAACGGGATATCCTTGCACCTGAATTAACGGCCCACACATTTGTAAAACAGGATATAACAATTTAATACCTTGGGGTTAGATAGATACATTTTTAATGCAAAGTTATAATGTAGCAATTTAGGATCTATAATTTAGTTCTTCCGGTCTCACCGTGTCAAAACATCATAAAAATTAGCTTGAGATATTTGTTATGATGTTTTGACGCGGTGTGAACCGTTAGAGCTAGATTATAGTTGTGACACCGGCTGCGAAAGCCTAAGAGCTGTTAATTTTAGCATCTATTGAAACTATGAAGTTTTTTTTTGAAACTATGAATAGAACACTGCGCTTCTCAAGAGCTGATGTATGAGTAGATCCAAATGAAACCACTTAAATGATCAAGTTCAAATTTGTAGTTTTGGATAAAAAATCATACCCTAACATTATTAAAAGGGATTGCTAGCAGTTCAACATTTTCAACTTAAATAGGTTTTAAGAGCCTTTTAGGTTTCTTTTTTAAAATATCCTCAACCGCTAATTCTCAAGGATCATTGTTTGAAACTACTTACTAACAATTTTTGTAACTAAGATTGTTTAAGTTGATTAATTTGATGTTTCCATATTGTAAATAGGCAATAAAAATAAGTTTGGCTGTGATAGAATTTAATTTAAAATTTATATTAGCTGTAGATACTCAACTTAAATTTTAGGCCTAATAGATTTAAGTTTTTTTTATATATTAGATTTTAAATCATTCAATCTAGTTCTTTAAATTTATTATTGTACTTTAGTGTATTTTGCTGTTTTTATGTAACACCAGGAAAATCTTTCAATTTAAAAATAATAAACAGTAATTCTTTTGTCACATTTTATTTTGAAGTACTCTTTTTTACAGCCTTTACATTGCGGCAAATACCATAACTCTCTAATGGTCAATGTCATGTCTTTCAACCCTCGATTATTTAATTGTAATATGAAGGTTTAGATAGATTCTGTAGTCTTCACACAATTTCCAGTATTGTAGAAAACAATACTTCATTCTATTAAAAATTTAGCTTCTTTGACAGAAGTTTTGCAATATGACTTGACTATTTTGATGACTTCCAGGGCATTTGTGGTGACAAATAAACAAGTAGTTTATTACGTCCCGTCCTTAACTTTTGATAAATTAAAAGATTTTAATTGTGCTTTACCACATCCAAATAAGGCTGTGTACACATGGTAGTGTTGCAACATGAGGTACCTAGCACATGCATGCATCCGAAATTCTGGAGGTGGGTGCTGCGTCAACCTCGACAATACATACAGCCTGTTCCAAATTTAACGCTCACAATGGGGATATTGCAAACTAGACAACTTTTACATGTGGTAAAAAATAAAAATTTCAATTCAAATTCAGAAAAAACAAGTTTACAATCGAGGCTGAAAACGTTGTTTAAGCTTAATTAAACAAAAAAGCAATCAGCATATTCTTAGATTTGTTCAAGGCATTCAACTGTGTTGATCATTCAAAACTGTTAAAAATATAAATAAATAATAATAAGTAAACTAGTTGTAAAAAAAATTGACAGTTGTTAATTATTATGTAAAATGATTTAATTGTTAGTTGAATTTTACTTTAACTTTACTACGTTATTTGTATTACTTGCATATAAAAATGATATAGCCTTGCGGCCAAATCAATAAAGAATTTTGAATTGAATTGTTAAAAATATTAGGAAACTATGGTATCAGAGGACTACTTCTTCAATGCGTGAAGTCTTACCTATGCGGGTGAACGCAACCAGTACAAATCAATGATGCTTTGTCTGACCTCATTGAATTGAAATACAGAATTCCTCAGGGGTCCATTTTGTGTCCTATGCTGTTTATTTTATATGTTAAGTAAAATATATGTATTTCTTTATATGTTAACAATATACATGCACTAATGAATAACGGTCATTCGGTTCAATAATCAGATGATACAACTCTTAACGTACACTGCTTAGACACTGCAAAACCTAGATGTCAATTTTTTCAGATTAACAAATATTTGAGTTCAGTTATTTGAGAACTTGAACCTAAAAAAGTATTGACAAATTAAAGTGTATGTATGTTAATATTGGTCCAAAAACTACAGGTGGAACCCCTTACAGATATCAATCAGATAGTAGAGGTTGAACATTTTAAGTTTCTAGGTATTCACCTAGACAGGGAACTTAGGTAGTTGGAATTTTCATATTGAACATGTATGTAATAAGGTTTCATCAGGAGTATTTTGTATTCATAGTTATCTGGGTACTGCTCAAAAGATGTTTTAAAATACATAGGTTTAGTAGTTATTACAGAATAATATATTCCCACTTAAAATATGGCACAAGTTTGTGGGGAAACTGTGCTCAGACAAAAATCATTAGAGTATTTGTTTTACAAAAGTATGTCATAAGAATCTTGTCTAATTTAAAGGCCAGAGACTGGTGTCACAATTATATTAGACATTATAACCTTTCCTTTACTTTACATTTATGATTCCATATAATTTTGCCTTAGACTCTTCAGTCCCAGTGGTCTGTATAGTGTACATGAATTTTTTACTCTATTGAGACCTAATTTATAAAAGTAATTATTGTAAAAATTATTTTGTTTTAAATCTTTATTTAATAATAGTTTAAAAATTTAATCACAAAAATTAAATATATTTAGAGAAAACAAATTTTTTGTTGTGGCAGCACCAGTCAGACCCTCTGTCAAAGGTGTTTGTGTACAAAACTGGTCAAAATACAAAAAAGCTTGTTGTTAAGGAGAAATAAATGTTAAAATGTTGTGTACACTATACTTTACAAAAAGTATTAATTGAGTAAACAAATCATTAAAAGTCAGATCTGAAGAGGTTAATAAGTGCAGTGTTCGTCTTAGGCAGGAATCACCCTATTTCAAAAACTTCCGAGGAAAATGCCAATTTTTCAAAATTATAAATTGTTTAAGAAAGTACTTAGAAACTATCTTGTCACCAATGAATTATATAGTTTGCAGGAATTTATAGACAACTTACTTACCACTCGGAACAGAAGTCTGGTGTTCTATAATACACTCCAAATTTTAATCATGATACTTGATTTTTTCATCATTGACTGGTATTCCAGACAGATTGCGTCAGTTTAAAATGGTTAATTCACACAATGGCGACAAAAACTAAAATAGTGGCTCCGAGTTTAACTTATTAAGAGAATAGATAGGCTGGATTAGTTTAGAATGGATAACAGTTCTAAACTTAGCATTGTTTAACACTCTGATTTCTTCAGGCAGGCTATTGTAGTATTCCATTGCAGCCACTGGAAAACATTTCTGGGACTTTATCAGTCCAAAAGTAGGAATGTTGGTGTCCTGGAGATTAGAATTATTACCTTGGTTGTGGTGCCTGTAGATCCTACGGTGCAGGTTGTAGCATTCAGGATTTTGACTGGAGCATGTAATTTTATAAACGCCTCTTTGGGTTTTCTCTGGTGTGGTTTTAAAGTTGTTATACGAGTATGATGGTATTGTTTCTCTTCTAACTTTGTAGGCAGGGTACCGTTTATCCAGCCTTTTTGAATATTTTCCCGGTGTTCTCTGTGTTTTTGTCTACATTGTGTCATTGTTTATGGGGATGTGTATCATTTCTTTAATGGGTGTTGAGTTCAGAAGGGACAGGGCCTCATTTCATCGACAGTCAGTCGCACCTTCTCGCTCCGTGAATATGCACTTCCGCATCCGACCACCCGACGCGTCATTTGTGAACCGCGAGTGCACAAGTGCCGTGGACTGTGTAAGTACCTCTGATTAAGTGACTTAGTTTTAATAGTGTAAATAGTGACTTAATGTACCTATACTGATGATGCAGCACAAGCGCCTAAACACGTGCCTAGGCTACATCCTGCACCGTAGGATCTACTGACAGGCACCACCACAGAGTATTTATTAAATAGGGCACCACTACCAAGGTAATACTTACTTACTTATTTCACTTACTTATTCACTTATATATTGGCGCTGCGATGGACCCACTCCTGGGCTTGCAGCCTGTCAGAAGATCTTCCCTCCCGCCGTTCTCAAGGGATGAGAGGGTTTTTGCCATATAAAGCTAATTCAGTTAAGAATGATTTTAGTTTAGATTTGAATTGGTTGAAATTATTAATTACCTTTAATTGTGCCGGCAACGGATAAAATTTCTGTCCAATATATTCTGGGTTGCATTCAACTAGCTTGAGGCTATGGTGTTGTGATGAATTGTTTCCTCTATTTCTAGTATTGTAGCAGTGCAGATGGCTTCTTAAAAGATTTTGGGATTTTACGAAAACGATTGCTTCATAAACAAACAAAGCTGGAACTGTCATGATGTTGAGCAAATTACGGCAAGAGGTTCGAAGGCATGTTGGCCATACATCTTATGGCTCGCTTTTGGATAATGAAAATTGAATTTAGATTCCATCGTACTATGGAATACCATGTGTCGATTTATATTACCTAGATAGCCAATCCTCTCGTACATACAAACCTATCTTGTTGATTGCTTACGTGTGTGTCCCACTTTAGGTGGGAGTCGACAGTTACACCCAGGAAATTTGCATGCTGAGATTCAAGAATTTTGGACTCACCTAAAACAACATCCACAAAATTATTAGGGTTATTTAACTTAAGTTGAGCGGTTTGAAAATGCACATAATTTGTTTTACTTGAGTTTATAGCCAATTTATTATCTGAAAAATACTGAGCAAGGCAATTTAATTTAACAAAGGTGTCTAATTCTAACTGTTGATTGGACTTATTCCTTGTGAGAAGTGTAGTATGAAACATAATTACACTATCTTCTTCCAAGTACTGTGAAACATCATTTATATAGATCAAAAGAATATTGGTCCCAAAATGGATCCCTGAGGTACTCCACTACTTAAAACTGCTTGATTCGATAGAACTTGTGTTACTTTCCCAGAAGTTTTATGTTTAATTGAAGTGATTTGTTTTCTATTCTGAAGATAGAATTGACCCATTTTAGTACGGTTCCGCTTATACGGTTGCCCATTTTCTCGATGAGAATTGATTTATCGACACAATCAAAAGCCTTTGACAGGTCTAATCCGACAACAGTTTCTCCATTTTCCATTGCTACTATACTTTTTTTCACAAAGTCTATAAGAGCCAACTTAGTAGATTTATTTCTTCTAAAACCAAACTGATTTTTAAAAAATAGATCATTTTTTTCCAAAAAGTCAATTATGCATCCACATGCCACCTTCTCTAATATTTTTGATACCACTGGTAGCAAGGAAATAGGTCTATAGTTCTCCATTTGACTTGTGTTACCCTTCTTAAATAGAGGTTTGACTATAGCAAGTCTTGCTTCTTCAGGAAAAATACCTTCCTTAAATGAAGCATTTATTAAGTTAGTTATCGGCAGAGCTATTTCTTGAGAACAATATTTTAACATTTTCTCACATTTCAATAAAACTATTTCAATAAAATTATTATATTTGTTAACGTCCTCTTCACTTCTGCCCAACTTTCTTTGTGAGCTCATGAAGATTATTATCTGATAGGTCTCTGAAAGAAACAGTGTCACCACTTGGCTTACTAAGCAAAAGGTCTGTAACTATTTCTATGCTTATGGCTAGATGATCTGAAATCCAAGGATTAATGGTTTCGTTATTAATAAACTCTAAGTTGGTGAAAAAATTGTCAATGCATGAGTCTGTACTTGTCCCATATCTTGTGGGTGAATCAATTGCTATGGATAACCCAAAACCCGACAGAACCCCCCTCAGGCCAACGGCACCCTGCGACCCCTCAAGGAGATTAACATTGAAATCCCCTCCAAGGACCACAGGCCAGGTCCTTGCAACTGGGATAAAAACAATGTCCTGCAACTGGGATAATAGAAATTTAAGTCCTAGAGATGTTGATGTTAAGAAAACCTTCTAATGCTAAATTTACCGTAGTGGCTTATAATGTTCTATGTGGTACTATAGTTGGTATTGTTTTTTTTTTTATATCAACACAATGCTAATTTGTATATTATAATATAAATTAGCTTTTATACAAATTAAGATCTAATTCAAATGTTTAAAATGAAAGTGAACACTAGTTTAACAATATACTGAATCACCGGAGCGTGGCAACTTTTGTAACTTACGTGCATCTATACATAGTTTGTTTCAATGGACCAACAAAAAATTATTATTATTTTAAAAAAGGCCTATTCTTTTAATAAAAGATTTTTAATGATTTAGAAGATACAAATTAAACTAAAATACGTGTTCAAGACGTTCAAATGCCAACATTTACCGGAGGAGGGCCCCTATACTTCCCGCTTTTTCTGGTCCAGGCCCCCGCAATTGATTTTATACTCTAAACATTTCAATGACAGTAGTTCATCCTCCCCCGACCTATTCCTAGTTACGCCATTGGTACAAACTACAGTGTACTTGTTTACAAGGTTACGAGTACAAACCTCTTTGGGGTTTACCTGTTGCTGTATATTTTTTCGTCAATTCAACAGCTGTAAATGCGTTAGTCGCAGCCGCCAAGTGCCAAATTCCCACTTGGCGGACAGCCAATTGCAATCGACAGTTTTGCATTGCTGTGTCGTGTTTTCTTGTTGTTCTGTTTTCGCCTTCGCCACTCGTAGTCGTTTGTTGTTAGTCACTAGTCCAGTCAACAGTTCTCCATATTTTAAATCCGTCACTGTTGCCGGCTATTTCTGTTTACAATTTTTGAATAAAATAGGCGGCAGTACTTAGACCGGATTTGTCCTAACTTGTCTTGTTTAGGTCAAATACAGTACTTGTTGAAAATGGCGAGTTCTGCTACTAAAGTTCTGAAAGCTGCTTCACAAGCTACAACAAAATTGAAGCTCTCCAATGGCGTTGTTCCACTTTTCAGCGTTCAACAGCGATCTTGTAAGTGTCAGGTTAATCTTCTTACCCTAACTGTTGTTTAATTAATAGTCCAAAACACGACCAGATTGACCTACTGGTGATGTGCTTGATTGACAGGCTGGCGATGATTTGCTTGCCGCGTAGCCAGGTTCCGAGGGCTGCCATTGTAGCTTCTCAAGGGTTTAAGTTTAGTATGGGATGAATGGTGAGGATTTTATTTGATTTATTTTGGTATTATTCCAATATAGTGACTTGTCTTCTCATGAGCTAAAACTGCCTATACAAGTAACTTGTTTTGAGGGTTACACACATTTAAAAGTGCCTTTATAGTTGGGACTATTTAATGAGTGGAAGAAAACAGTCTCTGACCATTGACATATTTAACCCTGCCGGAGGGTGGCTGAAATTCAGGTTTTGGTGTGTCGGTCTGAGGTCGGTGTACCTCACGCCACTCTTTCTAGGAAACGCCAGCTACGCCATTTTCTCAGTTTTAACAAAAGGGTCAGTGTGAGAAGCGACTTAGTAGCTTAGTTCCGGAGACAGTTCCCGGATGACCTCCGTGCGCCCTTCTGTGTGATGGTTTTATGCTAGTTCGAAAATCAGCTTGTTGTTTCGTTAAGTGCTTAATTTTAGCGATGGAGAAGGAAGAAGATCGTATTTCTAGACTTTTGGACAGTGTCGAAGGAAGAACAGTACGAAATTGTGAATAGGCCGAGAGGAGAGTTTGTGCGTGCGTTGTTTCCTGATGAAGATCAAGAAGATACAGACATTGATCATTACGATGGTGAAGATGGTGAAGAACCAGAGAACGATGTCGATCAACATGATGAAGAACTAGGTACTGGTGAGCAAGAACCTGATGATTCTGATTTTGTTGATTTAGAAAATTTGCCTCTAGCCGACAGGTTGACTAAAACTATTGTTACAAGGTTGAATGGTAGAGAAGCTTATGTTAGTAAAAACAGAAAAATGCTGTGGGATGTTCGACCTGTGAACCCCTAGTAGAAATATAATTAGGTTGAGAGTCGGGTGTGTCACTAGAGTTGCTAAAAATGCTCTAACCCCAATGGAGGCATGGAATATGTTTTTTACAGAGGACATGATAAATGAAATTACAAACAACACTAATATTTTCATCAATGAAAACAAACACAAGTTTTCAAGAGAGAGATATGCTAGGATAACAACACAAATTGAAATACAAGCAGTTCTAGGGTTACTATATATGGCAGGAGTGATGAAGAACAGTCACACTATACTTGAAGATCTGTACTCAAATGATGGTACTGGCATCGAGTTTTTTAGGTGCTGCATGTCAATCAAACGTTTTAAGTTCTTACTCAGGTGTCTAAGATTTGACGATATCACTTCAAGGCAAGACAGAGCCGCTCTAGACAAACTAGCTCCTATCAGGGATTTGTTCAATGATTGCATAAATAATTGCCAAAAGAACTTCTCTGTAAGTGAGTTTGTCACTGTCGACGAAATGTTGGAGGCCTTCCGAGGAAGATGTAGCTTTAGACAGTTCATCAAATCAAAGCCAGCTAGATATGGAATTAAAGTCTATGCCGCAGTGTGTGCCAAGAACTTTTACACTTTTAATTTGGAGGTGTATGTTGGGAAGCAGCCGGAAGGGCCCTTTGTTGTTGATAACTCAGGTAAAGAAGTTGTTTGTCGACTTACTGAGGCCATTTCAGGTAGTGGCAGAAATGTCACAGTTGACAATTTCTTTACATCGATCCCCCTCTGCGAAGAACTAGAATCAAATCATAAATTGACAATTGTGGGTACAATTTCTTGCAACCAAAGATCGACCGGTTGAAAGTTCTTCTTTTGCCTTTCGGAAAAAGTACATGATAGTGTCCTATAAGGCAAAAAAAAACAAGGATGTGCTACTTCTATCAAGATTCAACAGAAGGGAGCCGATCTTATGGGAAGCCAGAGATTATCCTCTTCTACAATTGTAGTAACTGTTGACCAATATAAAGAACTGTATTCTACAGCCAGAATCTGCAGACGTTGGTCCATGAGATTGTTCTACACTCTTCTAGACATCGGAGGATTGAACAGTTTCATTATATTATCTTATTTGGCATTTTCACTGTGCAAAAACTATGCTCAGTACCGGCTCAACACAAAAAATATGCCAAAACAACTGAAGGTAAGAATTTGTGAGATCATAGAACAGCAACAAAATCAACGTGCTCCACCTGATGATGCCGTGACAACTGGCCGTTGCTGCATGTGTGACTGGAGAAAAAATCGCCCCTCCAAAACTAGATGTATCCGGTGCAAGTGTTTTGTTTGCAGAGAACACACTTCCGTGCAATGTGTAGGTTGTGCAACTGCCGAGGAGGAAATTACAGCAAGGGATCATGAGCTTAGTAATATCATTTTATATTTGAGCTAACATTAGGTAGACTCATATTTATCGCTTGATGTTGTTTTTTGTAGGGCTCATTAAGATTTTGTTTTTCAGAACTAAATTTTGTAGTATACTATAAATAATAATTATTTATATGAATACTTATTCAAGTTTTGTATCAATAAAGTTGGTTTTCAAAGCAAAACACTTTGGAGCCCGATGGTGTTTTAAATTTGCTACCGAGACTAGCGGAAGACACGCGACGCATCGAGACTTTCTGTGACCGTCGACAGTCTGTCACCCACTTCAAATTGACTTAAAGGCTGGATAAGGTATTATCCGGTGAAAACTATATAATTAGGTGAAGTTAGGTTAGTTTATTTTTCTTGTGAAAACATTGTTTTTAATAGTTTCCGCAACTTTCTCAAAATTAAAACATAGTTTTTTGCCTTTTTTGAAAGGTTTCAACTTAGAAAAGTGCCTGTCAGAGAAGGTCTCAGTGCCGCACGCTTGCCTCCGCTCGTAAAATAAGCCCAACTTTAAAACAATTTTTAAATATGTTCAGCGCCTTGTAAAAGTTTTTGGTTTGCATAGGGGTCATCTCCTCATTGAGCTAAACCAGTTTATGCTAGTTAGAAGACAAGTCACTATATTGGAATTATACCTTGTTTCATTTTATTCTTCCAACGGTCAAACACCAGCGGTTGTTTTATTCTAGGGATGAAACAATTTATTTTAATGTGTAGGTAACTGAACAATAAATAATAAATAGTAATGAATAAATTAAGCCAATTTAAGAAATTCAGAAATTAAAATTTGTTTTTATAACCAAGCTTAATTTTTTCATTTTTTTATGTAGCAGCACCAATGACTATGCTTCCAGAGAGAAATATTGCACGTTTTAGTTCATTAAACTACCTAAAACTTTGTTTGCAAAATGTCACATGTTAAATTTCCTATCCCCTTTAAACGCCCCTCAGGCTCTCTATCCAGTTGCCTCTTAACCTTCAAATTTCAAGCTGCCGAGACCCATTATCTCTAAAATTAATGTAATGATTGAAAAATAAAATGTAGCCTATGCTTTTAATATGTATGATACAGCAAGACAAACTTATTGATAACGAATTACACGTAAATCCCGCAAGTGGAAACACTGCTTATAGCTGATGCAGGGCTCCCGCGACACTCACACTTTTAGGCTATATCTCTTATAAACCTAACCTAGTTTTAACCTATTGTTTGTTTTGACAATGTTTGTATTGAACTAAGTATTCTAATGCATCCATTTCTACCATACTTTTAACATTTAATAGCATCTGCAAATGTTCCTTGCCATTTCACTGGTTTCCTTTGTTTGTCTTTTGTTTTCAACAAACGGCAATCAACAGAACGTGATATTAATGCTTGATTTGGTAAGATTTTGCAGGACCTCATTAACTGCACTAGTCATTTTCATAATTTTGCTGCCTGTTCTCACCTTTTGTAATTTTTGGCCACCGCCGTTTGCCTGCAAGGATTTTTTTCTCTCTTTGCTGGTCTTCATTATTGTTATGCCCACCCACTACTCCAGCGTTTTAATTATTTTGCTAGCCTTTTGCGATTTTTGGCATGCTCCACTCGCCAATCAGTGCAAAAATGAATTTGTAGTTTTATTTCTTCTATTTAGGTAAGCATTTGACCCAGGTTTCATGCAATCAGTGGTGGCTGGTGAACTTTTTGGTTCACACGCTTAAATTTAGTACTACTGAGCGTTATGGAAACCGTTTTTAATACATGCATATGAAAAGGTGGCAATATTTTGCCCAGTTAGCAATTTAAATATGAAGGATAGTTTAAATCAAAATAGCATCATATTGAGTTTATGTAGTATTACAGAGGGTATTTTGATCAGCCATCAATTCAGAATGTTACACTGTTTGTTTTAACCACTAGCCCATTTTATAAAAAAATTTAGTCTACAAAATTATTCAAAAAGATAAACATATAAACAATTAATCTTGTATATTTAGGCTACTAAAAACTAGTAATTTTAGTCATACTATACTGTATGTTTAGTTAAAATCATGTTCAGCTACATTAATTAGTTTTGGAAAATAAATTTTATATTTTTCTTGACACAAACACGTCTATAACCTTGCGCGGAATAAATACTCTGGTGCGCGGTGACGTTACACTTGAGTGTAGCCGATTGCGTTTTGGGGCCCTTCGGAGCCAATCAGATTGTGCGGAGCGGCTCCTAAGGCAGCTCCACATAAGCCTTATGGAATATCAAGGGACCTCCCCTTTATTGACACAATGGACTGGTCCATTTCAATGATAGAGCAGGAGCTGTGTAGCTGACAGCTCCTAAGCCTGCTTGCAGCCACACTGAAATTGCAGGTGCTACGTTCGCGTACAATATCATCCTCACTAGGGGTGTTCTTTCGAACTAACCAACTAAGTTTACTATTGTATCATGTTGTGGCTGTATAGGTGATATTAATAATATTTTGTGAATATTTTATAGGGGTTCAAGTGCTCATGTGGTCCTATGGACGAGCCGCCACAGCATGAAATACCATTTAAGAAAGGATTTGGTGTGATATCATTTTATTTTTGCCACATTTTACCCAATAACATTTTACACTAAGTTTGCAAGTGTGCAGTTTTTGCTCTTTGTTGAGGAATTTTCTGACTAAAAGTGGTGTAAAATGAGTAGAATACCTTAAGCCATTTTTCTTTAACTGATTTGTTTGTTATCTTTCAGGATAAAAGTAGTTAAGAATGGAATTTTTTATAATTTATAAACGCTAAATAGAATTGCCCAATTTTTCCTACTTTTGTAGTTGAAAGACATTTCAAACAAATTTTTAAAGCTCTCTATTTGTATAATACCTTTTTTATACATAAATGCTAAATAGGAAGGAAAGTAAGTTTAGTTTAATTGTTTTTTTAGCAAACACACTCACTACGTAAACTTCTTCTGCTTTTTTTAAACTTTAAGTTGTTTCTCCAATTATGCTCAATATTGCATTTCACTTTCGCAATACGGAAGTATTTGGACTTGCCAAGATAAGGTCGTGATTTATCAGGGAGCTTGCATATTGAACTGCCGGGGTCAGCTGTCGATAATTAAGTATTATTACCAAACTATGCACAGTAATGATTGCCTTTTAATACAAACTTGAAAGAAACTTGTAATTTTTCTGTGGTGTAAACGAGTATGGGACCTTGACTTGATTTATTGTATGAGGTTTTCCAACAAATTCATTGTTGGAATTGAATCCATTTCAAATTGCCAGTTCATCAAACAAAGAATACCCAAATATAGGGAGAAGCTACCACCAAAATATGCATTATAATATTTTTGAACCAATTTGTATACTAAAGTTTTGTTATGTGTTATATCGTTGAAACCAGAAAGGTATTTCACAAAATTCGGGATCTACTGTCTAGGGAATTACCAAGTATTTTACAAATTAGGACCACAAGTGAAATAAAAATTCAATTCAATTCAAAATATCTTTATTCATAAAAACAGTATCATTGGATACAATAAATAGTGTCAAAGAATACATGCAAGAAGACATTACAGTTACATGATTATATGAAATACAAAACTTACATTTACATGATTTCATACATTTTTAATAACAATATTCTTCAATAGAGAATAATGACATCTCTATCAAATATTTTTTTAGTAATTTTTCAAAAGTTTTGAAACAATGTTCATTTTTTATGTCAGCAGGCAGATGTTTTATAAATAGCGACCCCGCACAAGTAGTTTTTCTTGTAAAGTTCTAGATTGTGCCGAAAGGTAACTATATCTTTTTTATGTCTAGTGTTGTATGGATGATGTTCAACTGGTTCCATATTAGTTTCCCTCTCCCTCGCTATACATATAGTTTCAAAAATGTATTGGCCATACACTGTCAAAATCTTTTGATTTGCAAATTTGAAAAATTTGTTGTTACAAAAAATGTAACAAACAAGAGGAATACTGCAGGCATCCTGTTAATCCAAGCAAGCTTTGCTAATGAAACTGAGTTTTCTACCATAAACTGTATTTTTCAGTAAGAGGTTCCCTGATATTTATTCTAGATTGTTTTCATCGTAACAAAGTGGGGCAGATTAAGTAATTCTCTTATCTTCGGCCTTGGTTTGTATATCAGAAATAACCAGCCTTGGTTTTAATATTCAGCCTCAGCTAAATTGGTTTGAGTATGTAATGTTGACTAACCTACTGATAAAAACATTGTCATACAGTTTTTCTGACCTAAAAATGTATAGTATAATGTAATATATTTGAGATAAAAAATACAGTAGAACACCTCATATTTGATCCTAACGGTACCGGATCGAGGTCGGAATGGACAAAAAGTTGTTTAAAGGGAGGCGCAAAAACTTTTTAAAGGTAGGAAAATTAGTTTCCAGTACAGTATTTACATACAAATTGTTACACACACAGTCTGGTAAAGTTTTATGCACTCTACGCCAACGAGCAGAATGAAACTGAAGCTAGCGACATGAAAACAAACGGTAAAGCAAATGAGTGTCACTATCATGTGTCGACATGCTCCTAGTGTCAAGCGGCCAACAAGTTGTAGTAGAGCGTACGGGCTTTGTCGGTTATCCCAAAGTTGGATATGAGGGGTTTATTCCTTGTAGGTTTTACCTTATTACCAAACAATTTGTTCTACCCCCCGGTGTCTTAAAACGTTATAGTAACGTGCGGCTAGTGTGCTCACAGAGGACCATGTCAGTTACTGTATCGCACCGAGTCTGCATAGTAGATGCTGCTTCCTGGCGGATTTATTGAGAACACATTGAAGTTGAAACTTGTAAAGAACATTATATCTTTATTTTTTGGTATTTTTCCCAGATGTTTCTCCTCTATTCTGTTTATTCCAGCTGGGGGAAAGAAGCAAAACTGAACGGTTTTGTTTCGGGATCGAACTCAGCTGTCAGTCCAAACTACTGCTTGCTCTACAACCCTTGTTTACCGAGTCTTATCTGTGTTTTATCAGTTTTGTAAACTAATGTTATCTGTTAGTTAGTGTTATGAATAAATAAATGTATGATTAGGTGTTGTAAATAAATTTATGATTGTATTTGTGTTGTATTGTGAGATCATGGATGATAGTGAGATATTGAAATGGATAAACTGCTGCTGAAGCACCTCCAGTAGCTGAAAAAAGTCAGACCGTAGGTGTAGTTCTACTCATAATAAGTGAGGGCTTGAAGGGTCAAATGTTAACCCAAGTAGTGGTTTAAATAAGAAACAATCACACAGCAGGTCTAGTTTTCAGGCAATGAAGATTTGTTAAAATATGAAAGTGAATATTTGCCTGTAGATGGATCGGGACGTATCCAAGCTCAGCGTCCAGTGGTGGAGATGGATGGGGATGAGATGACAAGAATCATCTGGGCCAACATCAAGGAGAATCTCATCTTTCCTTATGTTAAGGTAATACATTGTATTTAACAAGTAGTGTAAATGTGTAATTAACCTTCCAGAGGCCGCATCATGGAGGTTACCCCCGGGTGAATCTCTGTTCGTTAATCAAATCGTATACCTACAAGCCAAAAACCTGTGAATCTGTGTACCTTCTGCCCTTCTTTCTTAAAACACGATAAAGTATAATTTAGCCACTTACAGATTTGATGTAGTTAGCTTTAACTGTTTATATCAGAGCCCAAAGGTAACTTCCGTGATGCGCCTCCCCCCGTTACTGGGCAACCCAGAGTTAACCTCCGAGGGCAATCCTGATAACAGCAGGTGATTTCATTGTACCATTTTTGTAGTTCTATAGTTTTTTGTGTTTCACTTCACCTATTGCATTTTATTCTGGTAAAATCTTGATTTAAATGTTGTACTGTAAGAACAACGATGTTTTGCCATTTTATCTAAGGTTTTAACCCACATGGATGTAACCTCCGAATGCGTCTTCTTATGTTTTTAAAACCCAAGTGCCCTCTGAAAGGATAAGAATATGTGTTAATTTGATCGACAGTCTACTAAATGTAAAGGAGGAATTGAAGTGTGGTATGCTAATAAATGAGATGATCGTTTTTGTATTATCGACAGTCTAGTTTGGTTTGATTGGGAGCAAAGGGTCACAGAAGTAAGAAGTTAGGCTCCATTGCCTAATAATATAAAGTTTCTGTTATCGGATGCCTTGTCAATGCCAATAGGTTTCCAGCTTTCTTTCCGTAACATCCTTTGCAATAATGTCTGCTGTAGTAGTCCCTAACAATACTAGCCTCTAGGTTATAGATGAAGCCTCTTTACCTCCTTGCTAAAGACATATGCCAGGTTGCACTTCCAATAGT
This sequence comes from Matsumurasca onukii, assembly GCA_018831715.1. Classification (NCBI taxonomy): domain Eukaryota; kingdom Metazoa; phylum Arthropoda; class Insecta; order Hemiptera; family Cicadellidae; genus Matsumurasca; species Matsumurasca onukii. The sequence continues at coordinate 51,299,794 of CM032059.1, read as the reverse complement.
TACTCCAAGGTGAGAAAACTAAATAGCTGTACACTGTAGGTATGGGGTGAAGTCCTTCGATTTCTTCACCGAAGATCAGCATAAGTTGTGGATATGCTAGTCATGTCAGAGATTTTTCACACTGGGATGGCTATATGAAGTCAACAGTTAAATTTTGAATCTACTGTTCCCTAGTAAATGGCTAATAGCCAGTTAGATTCCAACTGGGGACTAGGGTGTACTGGTTTCTTGAAAATGTTAGAAAATGAAGTTCTTGAAAATTTTGTTTGGTACAGGGTAATCCAGTAAACTTTGATGTTTTGAAAAAATCATAGCTGGGTTAATTTTGTTGACAATTAACTTGTATTGGTCTTAAACTTGTATCCAAAAGAAAGAGTATACAAAAAGCCCATGTAACCTGAAAAATTTTAAAATGTAATTATCACAGAAATCAATTCTGTTCCTCAGGAAATATTGAACAGTGCAAGACAAAAGTTTGCTAAAAGAATAGAAAATTCATTCAATCAAATTGGTGCAGGCTCAACAATAACAAATGTATTTTCCTATACCAAGATTAACAAGCAGTAACTTAATTTGAATTTTACATATAAAATGTTTAGTGAAATGAAAAATAAAATTGTAATGCCATTCACACATGTAAGCAGGCATGCCAATCATGAGCATATATACTCGTTTCCTGCAAAAAGGGTAAACATATTGCAATAATCCTGCATTAACATAAAATAAATATAACTATTTAGTATAATTATAATCACTTTAAGCAACAGGAAATCTTCCAAATAAAACTGACTTGTTGAAGAAAATAACCCAGAAATCTGGTTGAACTAGGTTAAAGTGAAGGGATTTTTTGCAATCTATTAAAGAACAGTAAGTAAAATGTGTTCTTCGAGCCTTTATAAATGGAAAATGGCATTGTTTGCTTTCAGGTAGACTGTGAGTACTATGATTTGGGGCTGCCTCACAGAGACGCTACTGATGACCAAGTCACCATCGACTCGGCCAATGCCATCAAGAAGCACAACGTTGGCATCAAGTGTGCAACCATCACTCCTGACGAAGCCAGAGTTGAAGGTGAGGCAGATGTGTAATAGGTTCAACATGTTGAAACACTATTTATTATGTTACCTCAAAGAAAATTGTTTAGCTCGGTTTAAATTTGTTGAAACATTCATTGTGTCACAGGTATGTTAGAAACATCTTTATGGAAATGAAAAGAAAAAAAATTGTCATTGCCTTCATCAACAGATTTAAAAACATTTTAACAAATTAAATAGGACTTAAAAGCGCACCAAAGTTAAAATAGACCTAATTGTTTAATTGATAATCATTTTGGTAGTGCAACTTCATCAGAAACTTAAAATTTCTCCACTAAATATGTTCTTATAATGTGAACCTTGTTCTAAAAAATTGTAAATACCCATTCAACTTCTTTAAGTGACCAATATTTTATACAATTACAATAAATGGTTTGAATATAGTTAACCACATAACAGTAACTCAATCAATAATACTTATCGTGGTGGCTTGCAGAGTTCAAATTGAAAAAGATGTGGCTGTCTCCCAATGGCACCATCCGTAACATTCTTGGAGGTACTGTGTTCCGAGAGCCAATCCTTTGCAAAACGATCCCAAGGCTAGTGCCCGGCTGGACTCAGGCTATCGTGATTGGCCGTCACGCTTTCGGTGACCAGTACCGAGCAACCGACCTCGTCATTCAGAACCCTGGCAAGCTGGAGCTGGTATTTACGGACACACAGGGCAAGGTGCAGAAGTTCCCCGTCTACGAATTCAAGTCACCTGGAGTTTCTCTGTCCATGTACAACACTGACGAGAGTATCGCTGCATTTGCTCACTCAAGTTTCCAGGTAAGGAAGGGAAACTTATTCTACACTCAAAAATCCCACAGAGTTTTGCTCTTTTTATAGTTGTTTAGTGACAAAGTTGATTTTGTGAGATATCGTGTAATGATTACTGTAGAAACTAATGTAAGTGAAATAAACAACGACATTGTGTAAGTAAGAAATGAAAAGAAATGAAAATCTTTCCTCAGGTATCAATACTTGAGCTAATGCAATAGGAGTACATCTATAAGATGATTGAGACAACACATTATTACTGTCTAGTCAATCTGAAAAGCTTATTGTGCTCTTCTGTTATAGTCTTTAGAAAGATACATCATTCTTGCAACTTAAACAACCACAGAATTTTCTCCCCAACGCAAGAATCTGGGCCAGTTCTCAAAACTGATCCCTCAAACACCTACTTTCTGTACCGATAGATAACAGCCAACAGGTGTTGGAAATGCTTTGGTGTAGACTGCCATTAAATTGACAGTCTTTCTTAGGAGAACAGTAAACAGCACTCTCCTACAATATAAGGTTGAATCAGTGGTTTAAACAAGTTTACTGGTAGATCAGAAAACAATTAAATAAACAAGATAAATCGGTGCTTGAAAAACACAGATTTTCCTTAACCGTGAGATAAAAATATTTGTTTAATATGTATAACTAAGGTCAAGTTTGCAAGATGATAAATATGTGATGCAAGATAAACGACATAACTAGGGTGGTGATGTAGCATTAATATCCTACGTACTTATAAGATAAATATTCAAATGTTATCCTCTGATATGAATTTTTCTGATATGAATATTTAACAAACCTGACTGCACACAAAGTTGATGGGTTTGTATTCAAAATGGTCAAACTCATTTTGATTTCTTTGTATTGGTTTTTTAACAAGTACAGATGAAATTTTTTGATACTTCTTTCATCTGTGATTATTTTGAAACTCCATGTAATTAGGTACAGTTTAAATTAGTCAGTATTAAATAAAATGTGCAAAATTGTTTATTCCACAAATTCACATTATACAGAATTATATAACAGAATATTACAACAGAAGATATACACTGTTAGTACAGCTATCATAATCTATATTACTTATAATAAATACACTTAACACTACATATTCTCTATGTATATGATGGATGTGGTTTCAATTAGGATTTCATTGGTCAAAGCTTTTAAGTTACATGAAGTTTTGCAATGGCCAGAAACTTTGATAGATTCATATCAAATTGCAAAAGTACCGAAATCGAAATTCATCAATTGTAGGACACCGCTATCTCAAGCCAATACCAGCTTGACCTCCCTTAACTTTCTGTCAAAGTTTGCAAAGGGAGGGGGGCTAAACCATAGAGCATCAATCAGGAGTCAGCGCCAAAGCATGTTTGTGCAAGTTGTGTGGACTCAAATCAGATCTGTACCTTTTAACTGCTTGCAAATAAGATATTCTTTTTTCTCTAATATCAGATTTTTCAATCAAAACTTTCCTATGGTTTCGGGCCCACTTCCACTTGAAGCCAAGTTCTTTCAATATTTTGATAACACTTGGCGTACTCCCAGTAAAATCAAATTTTTCTTTAAAAGCACTTAGGACAAGTTTGGCAGTCGGGACACGTTTCTCAGTTATATAAAAGCCGTAGACAATTTTACGGACAACATTCATCAAAATGATCCAAAGCTGTAATTGATTTTTGCCGTTTCCTGTTTTTATTTGGTGTCACCAACCCAGTGGCGGCTTTCCTTAATGGGCTCTTGGGCGCAGCCCTCCCAAGTCCGTTAATATATCTAAATGTTGTATTAAACCATCTATTAATAAGATAAATTAACAAATTCGTTCATCCAAGTGTTTGTACAACGCGCAGCCAAGTCAGACTTGACGTGGTGAGCGCCAAACGCGGACGGTGGACGTGGTAGAGCGTGGTTGCTGGCGCAAGCTGGAGCGCCCCACAGAGCTACTATGCAGGCATATGGGAGAAGCAGCCGACAGCCGAGAGGGTGCAGTGGCATCATTCCAATGCATTTATACGGACGGTCTGGGGCTCTGCCCCAACCTAGTGCGCATGCGTGGCCACCCCCTCCACTACCTACTACCGCGCCGACGCGCCAGACCGAATGATCTGTAGATCGAACAGCTGGTCTAGCAGACACCTACAGCCGATTATCAATCAGTGATGCCAACACAATGGACAAAACAATTATTATTGCAATGAAAAATTCAAATAGAATAAACGCTACTGGCACTTAAAACTGTTGGTACACCTGATTATTCGAACTTGATAGCCTCATAACGGTTTTCAGCCCAGTTTAGTCGGTTGTCTATGCAAAGTAAGCGTCATTACGCACATTTGTTCCATCTTAGTTTTCTTTTAATGGTTAGTTGTAGTGGCTTCTTCTGATCTAGACAAACCGAAAACCGTCGTCTTTTACCTATTACTTGTAACGGCGGGTTAATGCAATTGATAGTTTTCTATCAATACTGCAGTTGAAAAAAGGCTTCAAAATACATTATTTTAGCATTAAATTTCACACATTTTCCGGGGAAGGCCCCCTGGACCTCCCCCTGTTTCAAGGGGAGGTGTTCCACACCCCCCAAACTCCCCGGTAGAGCCCTCCCGCTAACTATACACACGAGCCGCTACTGCACCAACGACATGGGTTCGTCTTCACTTACTTGTAACAAAGACAGCTCCTTATTTATTCGGGAAACAGAAACACCTGTTGCTGCAGGAGTCCTATCACGCGCCTTCTTCAGTGGAATGCTCGGAGTCCCACTAACATTCTCTTCTTTCATAAATGTATACACATTACTCACTATTTCCCTGCTTTGACTATTTAACACTTTACCACCTGTTCCCACTTTTGACTTAATGTCTGCCATGTCCTATATGATAACCTACCTCCTAAACTTAAAGTAGAATTAAAACATGTATAATAAACAAAAAAATGTACACTTACTACAAAAGCTGAACTACGTATAAAATCCTATCGCTACCACATTCAATACACTTTTAAAAATTATTAAACTTTGACGCTCACAAAGGTTAGCAACGACTGATCGAATTTGCTAAACTACCATCCTATTATTTTTTCACATGTGTTATAGCCAATGTTTTGTTTATTGCCTATGAGCCGGCAAGTCCAAGAAGGACCGATGTTTTTGGAACTGTCCTTTCTGCCTCTCCACCCTCCCCTCGCCATACATCTCGCTTACAAGTGCCCAAGTGCCAGCTTACAAAATTTCATCTGTAACTTTCTTTTTATTCTACTGCTATGGACAGGAATCATCAAATACTATATGTAATAAACAACTTCTGTAGTGTAATAAAGGTCTTTACTAATAGTTATATTCTGTACAAATAGGTAGCCATGAACAAGAAGTGGCCTCTTTACCTATCCACCAAGAACACAATTCTCAAGAAGTACGATGGACGATTTAAGGACATATTCCAGGAGATTTATGAGAGGTAAGATCTATGAGAAGATTTATGAGAACACTAATTTCTAATGTGTTCAGTTATTTTATAAAACAGTACAATCTGAGAATTCTTCAAAAGACAGTTCACCAATGTTGATTCTGCATCTAACAAAAATTAAAATTAAAGACTTAATTATAAAGTAGGCTATCTCTCGTTTGGCCACGCTTGGATCAGCCACCGGATGGTCTGGCTGACCACCTGAGGCCTAAACATAGGCTACATCTACAATTTTTTGCTGAGTATCAAATCAAATTAAATCAAAATATCTTTATTCATAAATTGTTTACAGTTGCAATACAATTTTTAAATGGCGTCAAATACTTATTATTTATTTATAAAAAAAACACTTTATACAGGGTTTTTTTTGTACATATAAAATCAGGCTAATTTAAATGCAAAACTAAAATATACAGTAACAAGGAAGAAAAAAACATGAGTACATTTGAGCTAATTTTGAAATAAATCCCAAATCTTAAGGTTTTGCTTAGTGGTGTTTGTATTTTGACCGTATTAATTCACTTATCATATGCTCAAAGCTAAACTACCTACGTCAGTTGTGGAGCTGCAAAAAGCCCCCAAACGCTGCCTCCTCGCATTTTTGGATAGCCCGGCCATTTTTTAGTTCTGCAGAGGTTTTGATCCCCAATTGGCTGAACGAAAGGGATTTTACTGTAGTATTTAAACAACATACAAGTAGACATTACTTCAGTAGACTCTTGCTTGCCTGGCCTAATGTGACGACAGGGTCAATCAAATACCAAGAGCCAAATATGCTAGGAAAGCCAAATAGGCTTCTCTTCCTCTGGCCTGCCCTGATAAAAAATATTTATTGGACAATTTAATTCAATTGTTGCTTTCAATCTTGTAGGTCTACAAATTACAACCACAAGAACCTTACTCAAACATAACCACACATATCGAACCCTTGGCAGATTTGTATCACGCATGATTCCGAGCTCATCATTTTGTTGGGGTGGGTTTAATCCCACCACTAACAATTTATTAAGTCACTTTGTCGAATTGCTAGGTACAGGTCGAGTTTGAGTGGTAGAGAGACTTTGTAAGAAGCAAAGTTGCTTTCAAAAGTATATTAAAGTTGTGTTAAAGATTGTTTGAGCGTAAGGTTTTGTTGTTTTACAGGCAGTACAAGACAAGTTTTGAAAAGCTGGGTATTTGGTACGAGCACCGGCTCATTGATGACATGGTGGCCCAGGCTATCAAGTCTAGCGGAGGCTTTGTCTGGTCTTGCAAGAACTATGATGGGGACGTCCAGTCCGATGTTGTTGCTCAAGGATATGGTTTGTCAATTTTACTTTTAAAATTCCATTTGACAGTAAGCAATTATTGTCGAGTATTTACCGATACTGGAACTCGGCTTGACATGTTCGGTAAAGCTCGAAATTTGAGGCTCGAAATCAAGAGATTGTCGTGAACGGTATCAAAGTCGTCATTTAAAAAAAAATAGTTTTTCTTGGAAACAAATACTGCCCTGAGGGATAAAACTACAAAAAAATACAGCAGACAGTTATAAAGTTAAGTCAATTTTTGTGGATTTAATTTATTTAATGTTTCACTTTTGTTTTCTTTAGATTTATACTGTTTGTTTAATTGTTAACAAAGTCTTTCTTTTGTTTTGTTTCGTGTGGATTGTATGTGATATATAAATGTCCATATTTAATTCATTTAAACTAAGTAATAATATTTGTCAAAAAAACTCCTAATTGAGCTTATTTTTTATTGCCAATACGATAATACTCGACTCAACTCGAAACTAAAGCTTTTTTTAACAGACTCGACTCAAACTAAAAAAATGTGACTTGCACACTCCTATTACTAATGATTTGAAAACGGGTTTTGGAAGCTAGTTGAAAATGGGCTTAAGGTGGTCAATGATAGTGAAGCCTAATCAGACATTTAGGTTCAAGGAGAAATTTAAAAATAAATGAGTTGGAGTCCTGAAAAGGTGCAGTGTGAATAAGTAAATCCTGTAAAAGTTAAATACATAAAAACATTGTAGTGTTTGAGGAGGACAACAGGAGTTTCAGTTGCTATTGTTCAGTTGTTGGTATTTTTCTTCAACTGAGAAGTCAAAACCCTTATTCAGGGTTCTGTTGTGTTTCTTCTATTAATTCGGTAATTTTACATATTCAACCCAAAAAAATGCATACCATAGAATAGAAAGAGAAGATTTCAGAAAAATTAGGAATTGTGCCTGAATTTTATGTTCTGGAAATTATGCGTTAATTATCCATGTAACGAGAAAAGATTAATATTCATCAAGCTTTGTTCTGATATGAAATTTTTATATCTAAAAAAATTGACATCTGCAATCATATATTTAAAGTAACATTTAAATGAGAATCTCTCTTGCAGGATCGCTGGGGCTGATGACCTCAGTGCTGATGTGTCCTGATGGCAAGACTATTGAGGCTGAAGCTGCTCATGGCACCGTCACCCGCCATTACAGGTAAGCTATGCTTATCTGTGCATTTAACAAGTAAGTTAGTAAATGAACATCTTTATTCACAAGTAAATAAAACCACGATAATCCAGCTTTCAAAATAGTGAACATTTAACTTAGTAAAAGTGTTAAAGAACGTTCAATAAGAGATGACCTGACCCTTTTTCATTAAATGGAACAATTAAACATTTTTTTGACAAGGTCCAGGTCACTAATTTGTTTGTCTGGATTGATCGGATACTAACTGTTGCCAAATTGTAGCAAAAACTTGCTGGGAATTTTTTGTTGTTGAAGAATTACCTCTTCAACAGTATTTGTAGGAAGAACCTACTAGTTTTGAGATGAATACCTAATTTTGAAGGAGTCAATAAAGATGGGATCAATGTGGTATTCACCTTAAAATTTGTAGAACTTTGTTTCTACAATAACTGTTGACAAGGTAATTCTTAGTATTTGAGGCTACCATGAATTATGTGAAAGTAGTATTTTTCATGTTCACTGAGGTGGTTGTTCCAATATCACTTTGAAAGGGTTCTTTGTGTAAGTTGGGGGGATTCTGGGACAGCCACCACGGTTTGTGTACATGTTGGTTTTGTGATTGTAGAACATGGTTATGAATTAGGTTTTTTATTGAACTGATGTGTGAAGTGTTTCATGCCTATTGCTGTGTTACGTTTTTGGTGGTGGTTTAAGCCTTGATATTTCAAATGTCCTAAAGTCCTCATTAAGCTATTGAGATTTTACAGTATTACTGAAATAAATTTATAGTTATATGCTATCCAAGAAGAAATGACTTGTGTTAGTTTTAAGTGGCTTAGCCTCCTTTCATTTGCTTTAATTTGGGTTATTATTTATTTTAGACAACATCAACAAGGAAAACCAACTTCAACCAACCCAATTGCTTCGATATTTGCTTGGACCAGAGGTCTCGATCATAGAGCCAAGTTAGACAACACTCCTGATCTTGCTAAGTAAGTACTTAACAATAGCGGTCGACTTAATTAGCTGACTCATGGCGGATTGATATTGCAAGCGACTCCAGAGTTTATCACTCCGGTGGCTCTGGTTTGACCCCTTCAGTCATCAATAACAACTTGAAGATGTAAAGGCCGAGGTTGAGTGGCAGAGAAAACTTTGTAGTCCTAACTTCGCCTCGTTACACAAGACAAACAAACTTTGCCTTTCAAACTTTTTACAATCACATGTTAAACAAATAATCAAATTTAATTTTTTGGAATTCTGGTGTTAATACAGATACAGTCAACTCCCGATTACCGTGACACCAAATAGAGTAAAAATACAATGCCGCCATCCCTCACTAAACAGACTATAATAATGTCCCATGTGACCTTGATTCGTCCTCTCTCACACACCTATAGGTTAAGTGTAAGAGAGGACTTGCTAGTCCTAACTTCGCCTAATAAAGCCATTTTTCATTTAATTCATTTTTCATTTCACCTGACAATATTACTCCAAAAATAGCAATTCTCCCTACCTTCTAGAAATATCTATCCGCCTCACGGATAAATCTGATTAATTATTCAAGCTTTTGACAGTGGTATGAGAGGGTTAAATAATTGTATGAAGTGCGGTTGCAGGAGTTGTTTTTGTTATGGAGCGGTTATTGGTGATTGCGAAACAAGGTCTACTAAATGCAAACGGGTCTTATTGACAATAGAGCACAACTATACATGGTGCAAAACATTGATTGTGGTTCTACTGTAAACAAATGTTCAACCAGTATAAGATTGCGCATTGGTGATCACGGTGATATTGAAAGTAAGATAACAACATAAACACTAACAATACTCCGTCGCCATCTTGTTGCCATTTTCTGGTTGCTGGGGTAACCAAGTCACGTGACCTGTCAAGAGTTCGACAGTAGCGCTCCTGATCACTCAGTAGCTAACTAATATTTTGGAACCAAGGCTTGAGACGTGCGTCCGACCACGCGGTGCTAAAATACACGGGAGCTAATTACTAGATTCCACAAGCACTGCTCACTGGAATCTGTTATCCTCATTTTTGTTGTTTACGTCTTTATATACCTTATTGTACATTAATTTTGAGTTTTTGTGGATTAACCGCATTTTGCTTATCCGGGAAGCTTCAACCCGACTTTATCGCGGTTAATCAGGAGTTGACTGTAGTATGTTTATAGGAGCCAAGGGTAGTTTATGTAGGGCTCATAGTAACATAAATCGAGATGCAATTATGGTTTGTCAGAGGGGAAAAGGCTCTCTCAATATGGGGTTCTTGTGGGTACAAATTCCATAAACCAAGAAAGGTCTAATGGACGTGCCACAAAATAAAGTTTCACCATAACAGTATAAAATAAGGTCATTTCTGTGTAGGGATTTTGTTACCTTAATTACTCCTTGTTGCAAAAATCGTTTATAGAACCCAAGCTACAACCAAGGTACTGATAATTCCTTTGTAAAAATCTGACTGCCAAAAGTACCCTTTTGGGGAGCAGGGAGATTTTGGAAAAATTATCTGAAAACAGTAAATTTTATCCGTTTGTGAGGAAGTTTGAAATAAATATGTATTTTAATAGTATCGTGGGGTTTAAAAAGGGGATTAGAATGTACCGCAGGTATGAGACAACTCCTATAATGTATCATGGGCATAAAAGGGAGATCGTAAAGTGTCGCGGGCAATAAACGGCTCTCGGAAAGTATCGTGGGGTTTAAAAAGGCGATTGGAACATACCGTAGGTCTTGGACATCCCCCACAACGTATCACGGATGTAAAAGGGCGATCGTAAAGTGTCGCGGGTAATAAACGCCTCTTTGAATGTATCATGGGGTTTAAAAAGGCAATCGGATCATATCGTGGGTGTGAAAAGGCGATCAGAACAAACCGGGTCTAAAACGGCTCTTAGAACGTACCGCGGGCGTAAAACAGCGACCGGGAAGATTGCGGACTTTAAACGAGGATTGGTACAGACTGCGTGTGTAAACTGGTCCTCTGCAGCAGTGGAAGTGCACAGGGAAAATATGTATATTGCCAGGAAAAAAAGGGAAATATGCGTGAATTTTACCAAGCTACATCTGTGGCCACCCTGTCTTAGTGGTCATTAGTAGTAGTGAAGCTTTGCTTCTATTGAAACGCTTTTCTCACTTTTTGGTACGTTTATCTACTTAAAACACCATTTACAAATTTTTCCATGTTAAATTCACTATCCCGGATAAAGGATGTCTAGTACCTCTTGCCTCTATATTACTGAAATGATCGAGAAGGCCTCTACAATGACCCATGTGGGAACGCATCTAAACACTGTCCTGTTGCCAATGTGCAGGTTCGCCACTGCACTGGAGGAGGCTTGTGTCGAGTGTGTAGACTCGGGCAAGATGACCAAGGATCTCGCTGGGTGTGTTCATGGACTCCCCAACGTCAAGGAGGGCATGTATCTCAACACAGAAGACTTCCTTGCAGCCATCAAGGAAACCTTGGACGCTAAACTCAAAACTCGTGGCATCGCCGTCAACTAAACATTCCCGCCAGTATATTTCCCCACATTCTGTAACATTCTTCATTCAGGGAAGTCAAGCTGCAAATTACTGTGTAAGCTGACCTCATCTTTTTTAGGAATTTTATATTTTTATTTACCAATAACTTATTTTATATTTTATTTCTTGCGAATATTTTATTTTTACCATAATGCATTCAACGTTTGATAAGGATATTTATACTGTAACACCTCGTTGGTTTCTAAAGCTAATATCTGATTTTGAGTTTTGTATCCCTCATTGAAAGTTAGACAATGATAAGTGACTTAAAAGTTTGTTTCATGTTGCAATATGTCAGTATTCTTCAGTGATACGAGGATTAGCCTGAGTTTTAGTTTTGTAAGTCTGTGATCAACTATGAAGTCAAAGGTCAAACCTGAAAAGACTGCTTGGATATTGCAACTTGGAACTGTGAAACGCACAATTCTTCTGGGCATTACTTAAATAATCAAATTACCTTTTTCTGTGACTTTTACCTTTGAGAATGCTACATTTATTGGCCTGGTTTGCAAGGAATGAAGAGTTCCTGATTGAATGGACTGTCTCCCAAATTTGTATCCTGTGTTTTACCATAGCCTAGGAATTACATGTTTAACTGTATGCATTTATTAACCTAGCCGAACAAAGTTTAAACTAGTTATTATATATTGTAATTCATCACGTCCCTAGGAGCTAAAGGACACAAGAAGAAAGTATATTGTAAGTCAAAATTGTCAATTGATAAAATTTAAACTATAAACAAATAATAGTTTTAAAAACAATCAATTTGTTTTTATTTTCTTTTTTTCAAATTTTTGATTGGTATGCAATCTTTCTTCTGAGATTTTTACATTTGTTAATGAAATAAAATGAAAATGTCTGAATTGTGATTGGCAGAAGTTAGATATTACAATTTTCTAGTCAAAGTAACGTTCTTAAGTAGCCTGTTAACTTAGCCGAGCCAACAGTAGTTTTCTAAAAGTGAAATTCTGACTAATTTTTTGTATCAATATTATTTTTAGTGTATTATATCAACTTCTAATTTACTATATTACCAACATAAACTTCATATTGATCAATATATCTTGTGTACTTACTTTTTTTAACTTCCAATAATTTATTTTGTAAAATGTTTTAAAAGAAACATTTTTTGCAACAAGATGAGACTGAATATGGTGCCATTACAAAGTAAGGCTGTGGATAAACTTAATTCAAAAATAGTCATGTTTCCAAATTGTGAACGGTTGAAAAATAAACACTATTTCAAGAATATACCTAACCTTGACTTTAATTATCCCATCATGCCTCAATATTGGATAAAATAACACAGTTCAATAGATGAAAACATGGTTTATAGTTAAGTGTGATAGCTTCATATTTAGTGTTATGAGAGACTTCTTTTGAAAGTAAAGATAAGATATTAAGATAGTCACTTCCTCAAAGCTCTGGGATTGAGGAGAAATTTGATTTCCTAGCAAGTCGAACCCAATAGAATTGCATTTTGGGGGCTTTCAAAACAAATTTATACCACCCATTTTTGTGTGACTAACAAAGTTATAATTCAGTCTCACTGAGGGACCCAGATGTACAATAACAGTTATGTGCTTGCTAGTTAACGATCATTAGTGCATAATTTTTGTCTTATGGTTAATTAATAATGACAGCCGCACAATAACAATTAACAATCCTACACACTAAATCCATAGGGGGACTACAACTCTTGTAGGGTAGCTGAAAATGAGTTCATATTTTACAGCCCATTTTCTTTTTTATTTGAATGGTTTCTGTGTTTTAAAATCAGACATCTTATTTGTCCCCCGCATGCAAAAAAAGCTTTTGTTTGTGACTGAAAGGAACAACTTATAATGTGGTCTTCTAACACGCTCTTTGGTCTAGTTTAGTTGAGAACTGAACTGCCAAACCAAAACAACTTCTGAATTTTAAAAAAATTTTTAGTAAAAAAAGTAGCCTATTTTTTACCTTGCTAAATTCAGCTCACATTCATTCTAGCTTGTTTTGACAAGTAAACAAAATTAACATTCAGAAGTAAAGAATTTGTCATTAATTTTAATTTGAATTAATTTAAAAGGGGTTCTTAACCTTTTGAAAAATATATGCCGAAACAGGTGATGAATTGTTAGTTTACTTAACTGTTAGTTCAAAATCTGTAGTGTTCAAGTTGAATACGTTGAACCAGCAGTGGGTAGCTGGAGATCAGTGGTTCTCACATAGGTCAGTGGAGATATGTTGAGGTGTGAGTGTCTGAGAGGTTGGTACGGTAAGTGGGTGGAAGTAGTTTGAGTTAATGGTAGAAACACATTCTTAACCCATTAATGTACTATGACAATAAATGTTTATGTTTATTATCTAGGAGTAATTTTGAACGAATATTATTTTATGACCAATTTTATTTCTAGTCATCAAAATAATTTAAACAGGAATGGGTGAACAATTCTTTATTTCACCTTTTTGTGTTATTTAACTCAGTTCTTATTTAGTTAGATATTCTATTTGACAGTAAGTTTATTCTGTGGTACAAATTCAATGGAGACAATATTTTCAAGTGGAATATACATATTTCAGTTTGTAGAGACTGTGGTAGTGTTGATCCCTCCCACCTCTGTCACACAAGTTAGATGAAAGCGATGACTTGAGGCATAGGAGTGTCGCCGATGCTAGCGTCTAGCAGTAGCCCCCTCAGGTGAATGGGGGAGACTCCCAGCAGCGCTGGCAGTACAAGCAATACAGATGAGTAGCGCTCTGCACCTGAAACAAACATAACACTTACCTACACACAATGAAAAAATTTTAAAAAAATAGTTGTAACATATTTTTGCTTGAATTTCAATGAATATAAAAATGTTGTATGTCTTCTATGCAATATTTTAGTGCCAATAATGACTAGGTTTCTAAGTATTTTTGGCAAAAAAATCACGTTTTTAACTCAAACTATGCACTTTTTTTAAAAGTATGATGGGATTTTTCCGTGTTACCAAAAAACTAAAAAGTAAGTTACCTGCAAGCGATGTGTATTGGAACAAGGTCTCTTGAGCTCTAGAGTAATGTAGTAGAAAATGACTCTTCAAGTCCTCGGGTCCTGGTTCTTGTCCTGAGCATGATAACAAAATGAAAGCATTTCAAACCCTCTTGAAATAACACCGACAGCTCTACGTTAAATAGTTAACTCAAAAAGTACAGAGTGCAAAGGTCTAAATTCCTTTATGTAAGAGGTTAGCTTTTACAAAAAAATGAGATTTACTCACTGTTTCTACACAATATGAGTGTCTCTAGCAAGCTGACCTCCATGGTGTCTAGCCTGAGTTGTCTGCAGATAAACAACAGCTGGGAGAGTTCATGTTGAGGAGGCGGGAAGAGTGGCCAGATGACAGCGTGCAACAACATCAGCTGACTCCAGCAATTGTAGAGTACTGAGTTCTGTGTATCTCTGGGCAGCTCTCTCAGCGCAGCATTGAGTCTGGCGTGACGCACACTCATGTACAATACTTTTGCTGCCAACTCGTGCATGCCTGCACATTCAAAATAAATGGTGAAGTAGATAGATAAATTGCAGACAGCTTACTGGTCAATATATAAACACCAACTACAGAAAATGTCTGTGCACACCTAATTTGTATTACATTTTTCCAAAGCTCAATGATTGAAAATTCAACCCCAAAAACACTCGACTGTGTGCACTTTTAAGATTTTGAAAAATTAAAGTCCATTTTTAAACTTGGATAATACTTGGAAAAGCGCTCAACAGTTTTAATTCCATCTACTACTATTTTTTAGACACTGGTCGACATTTTAACCAGTGAGCGTTTGAGGTACTAACGCTCAGTGTAATCCAGCTTCATGGAGGTCAGGTTTTGAAGATGATATAGGTCTAAAGTGGCTTAGGTAGTCTCAGTGATCATCTGATGATACCCGCATCAACTCCCACCACCGTTTAGACATATCAGACCATCGCCTTCGTGGTTCGGAAGTCATGCCTCATAACTCATTACTACCACTCATCACACTCGTCCATCACCACATATTTTCCTTAAAATACCCTTATGAGAGTAGTCGGCATCTCAAATAGTGATTTAGGAACTATCACGGTCAGAGTCTTCATTAAATCAAATATCAACTACCTTTTTATCTTTAAAATTAAAGATAGTATTTTTTAACTCAATAAATTAGCTTTAAATTTGATTATTTGAAAGCAAGTCAGATTTAAATTGTATTATTATTATTGTAAACTACTAATTACTCAGTGTTGCATCAAGTATAACCACGTTTTCAGTCTATGGTTTTTCGATTTTGTTATAAAATATTCCTAAGTATACCATGACAAAGTTCCTTGTAAATTATGTTAAACTCCTGTGGTAATAAAGCACAAAAACTAAGACCAAAGGCCGAAGCGAGCCAGTGAGTGAAGCGATCTCGAGTTACAATTAGCGAATTAGAGAAACAAATTGCAAACAAAAATCGCTTCACTCATGCCAGCGGCGCTTTAATGCTTAGCTGCATGTTGGTCTGGTTTTTGGAGTAGATCGTGTTGATGTTGAGAGTCTTTCTTTGTTAACATCTGTTGTAATACAAATTTTGTTTTCTCTTTCTGTCTCGATTTTACAGCATTCAAAAGCGGGAGTTATGTCTACTAACCAACAAAATGAGGACATTTTGTACAAACATGCTAAAAGCCAGTGAACTTCCGAACCAGAAAACTGTGCGAATTGATATTTTTATCACTAGTCGAATCTGACAAAGGAAGGAGTAACAGCGTTTCATTGAAAGGTCCGTTGACTAATGATGCAGTAAACGGCTTAAACTACGAGTATATTTCTCAAACATCTGGCACAAACAAGTTCATGAAATGCATTTGGGACACCCCCCTATGATAGGCTGACTGGCTAAGAACTACTCGTAGAGTGGTGACAATTACAAGTATGAAAAGGAAAAGTGAGTGTACAAACTGTACACTTGAATGCTATTTTTGAAGTAAGAAATAGAAATTTTTATTTAAAAGGATGATTGTATTTAAAAAACTTACGACTGCAATAAATTAATTTAAATATTGTCAACGAAATAAAATATCAGTTTGTGTATTTATTTTAATCGCTGCTAATGGTGTTCTACAGTAACAAATCAAATTCCGTCAATATCATCATGCTGCGACACTGTTTTATCTCAATTTTATCTTTTTCAATTTTATATTTTTTTTATCTCAATATCTATTTTTTTGATCCTTTAAGATCTCAAGTGGGTCAGGTAGCGTTTTATAGACTTGTAAAATATTATTTTTAAAACGTAATTTGTAAGTATTTGGTTCCTTATTTTGTACACAATATGCAGGTAAAGTGAAAAACAAATTATCCTGAATATAAATGAGATCTGAGATAAATGGGCAAATTATAAGTCAGACCGAAATGATATCATTTAACATCATCAGAATAATGGAAACCTGGGAAGTTAAGCTTAACCAGGTCAGTGTGGAGCTGCAACTAATAGCCAACTACAGTCGTACACTGTGCTGGCCACACACTTAACTGAAGACAAAGAAAATGTGCAAGTAAAATCGAGAAGAAAACAAGAATTTCTTATTCTCTAACCTGATGAAATCGGCAAAGGAGTAGGAAATGGAGACCGACGATGAATCGATCTAAAGGCACTTTTCTCAGATTTCTTCAACTGCTGATGTCTCCTTTTCTTAGTAGGTATTCGAGGGCCTCTCTCTGCCTGAACAGCTATAAACAAAGACAGTACTTGAAAGTTAGGCAAGAAGAAACGTGTTCCTTGTGATGATATTCATGTACAGTTGCGGTCACCTACCAGAGCTGTTCATGCGGACCATGAAGCAGCGTTGTAGTCTGCAGAAAGGACACCAGTTTCTTCGAGTCTTGTCCACAACACAGTTGCCAGTCCCAGCTGCTTGCACAAATAAATGTAACAACAGAATAACTGTCGAGTATCTCTTCTAAACCTTGAAACTATTCATAGGAGATGAATTAGAGCTCATCGTGACATTGTTTATTTTATATATAAAAATCTGTATAAAAATAAAAATTATCCGCCCCTTTTTGGGGTTGTCAATACATGGAACACATATAAACTAGTATGTAATACAATTTGGATACATTACATCCAAAATATAACGTAACAAAGTATTATACATTTTGGAACTGTTAAAGAATGTTTGACTGAAATTGCTTTTTTGATTTCGAATAAAAAGAACTGTGAAAAGCTTAACTATTGTGTAATTATGATGATTTTTCACGACTTTTAAATTCACAAAATAAATATTTACGTAAGGTGTTAATTAAGAAATGAAAATGCAACATCAGGCAAATGCCATTCACAAAACTTCAGATATAAAATTGCACTTAAACAGAAGATGTCTCTAAATACTCTTGCGTGACAGCATTTGGTTGTTTTAAGTCTGAGTTGAGAATTTCCTTCAAATCCGATTTGGTAACTGGAATTGGCTTTATGATACTGTATACAAGTGAGAGGTGAACTAGTTCTCAAATAACCGTACCACAAACGAATTCTATTCCTGAAATTTAAGAGATAGAGGGTTTTTGCAATCTGCGAGCATGTGTGATATTGTATAGGTTAGGTTACAGCTAGTTCCAGAGCACGGAAGCCTCCAGGCATCAGTGTCTTCCAGATCCTTATTTAACTATTATTCTACTAATCTAGTCGTTAACGAATCAATCAATAACCAACATACGTAAACTGTATACAGATGTGTACCTATGCAGCAAAAGATCATTCTTCTGCGGACACTGCGCTTGAAGAAGCAGGAGCATCCGTCGCAGCAGTAGACTCCGTAGTGTTTGCCATGAGCCTTGTCCCCGCATACCATGCACGGCACAGACACTCCTAGCGTTCTTCCTGAGACAGGAAATAACAGATACTGCATGTTTCCAGGCACGGAGGTGGACAATTCTAGAGTGATGAGAGGGTTTCAGTGAACAAATGTTAAAATATCTGAGCCACGTTTCTAAGTTGTTTCTCAAACAATGCTCAGAGCACCTATTGAGACTACTTGACCTCACGACCATATATCCCTTTTCACTCTGGAAACAAGATTGAAAAGAGACAACCCTCCCCCAAAAAGTTGTCGAATGAAAAAGTATTAACATAACATAATCTTTATTGTCAATAAATAATTATTGTGTGACATTAAACAACAACAACAACAAAAAACAGTAGCTAACAATAAAAACAAATATATAAAAGAAGTAAGGTAAATTCACCACAAAAGCTGAACAAACAATGTTTGCTGACCACCAAATAATAGTATTAGTTTATCATAAATAGATAAATAATAATTTTGGAGATTTATTATAGGTCTATAATCTATAAATCTACATTATAAAAAGCATGTTGGACGAAAAAGGATTTTAACCTGGCTTTAAAGGTGTTCATATTTTGTATACGTTTTAAATTATCTGGCAGTTCATTGTATAATTTAGCTCCAGTTTGACGGGGTAATTTTTGAATAATATTTGTTCTGTGAATTTTAATATTTGTTCTGTGAATTTTAGTTCTAAATTAATTTTATGACTATTTCTAGTCGTATTGTCATGAATATCACAACCTCGAACTAAAAGATCACTTTTACAAAAGAATATTATTGTTTCATAAATATGAACACAAGGAAGTGTTAAAATTTGTAGTTCTTTGAAAGAACGTCTCTACAAGCCTCCTTGTGCCCTAATTTTGAAATTATACGATCTGCTCTCTTTTGTAGGTTAAATATTCTAAGTCATTTATAAATCTTCGTTCTTCTAAACACAACTTTTAAAGGTTTTAACGTTTTGTCTGTGAAACTTACCCATACTATAGAGAAAGAAGAATGCAGAGGGCTCGATGGACAAAACTGTAAATGAGGAAAATAATATTAAACCCAAGCATACAAAAGGTATATACAGAGATAGTTTCGTTTTATATTGAGTTTGTAGAGTATTCTTGGCTTTAGCGTGGTACGTAAGTGCTCAAGAAAATAAATTATTAGATTGAGGATGGTTTTAATTTTAAAACTTTAACTAGACTGTCTGTACAGCTAAATAAAAAAATGTCGGTTATCAAAACGAGTATTAAACATTTAAATGAAAGGTATATTATTTAGGATGGATTGAAACTATTTTCCGAATATCACTTTTATCTTGGGAAAAATTAACTTTAAATCACTAAAAATACAGAACGTTTAGATTTTTAAAACCCATTTAAAATGGAATATCAAAATGTGGCTTTAAACATAGCTAGATTATATGTTTGACGTTATGATAAATAAGGAAAGTGTCACATGAGAACAGCGTGTTGGACTGCAAATCCTTCCAAAGCCACTAAAAGGCACTTGTTCAAAGTTGACGCGAGGTTTTTAGTTTCTGATTATATCTCGTAAACATAATTTCTTTACGCCCATAGAATTAAGTCATCAGTCAAAATCCATTGTGATCTTTTGACTCCGTAAAGGTAAAGTTTGTTTTCTTTAACGAGGGGAAGTTAGGACTATAAAGTCCTCTCTGTACCACTCAACCTCGACCCCCCCAACTCCCGAACGCAAAGAAAAATAAATAAAAAAGCATAGTGAAGGTTTGACTACTTACGATAGTCTGGCTAATAACTGTAGTGTACGGGCGGTACTAACCATGGATACGCGTACTAAGTACAACGACATCTCACGTACAACGCGCCTTTCAGCGGCATTTGCAACGGCTTGCTTTGATGGGTTCACTTTTTGTATAATGTGTGTTTATTTTAACAAGGCCACCATTGAGACTCATAAACTAAGTTTAAAAGGGGAAAATTACCTAGTTTTGTCCCAGTGTATTAAAAGTACGATAGAAACCTTTTAGACGGCCACCATTTTCCAACACGGTTCTGTTAATCAACGATAAAACGGTTTGGTTATTCAAAAAAAGTGAGGTTTAAAAATGCCTTAAAATTATGCAAACAATCATAAAAAATATGTGTTTTCTTAAGATATTTTAAATTTGGC
Source organism: Matsumurasca onukii (assembly GCA_018831715.1). Lineage (NCBI taxonomy): Eukaryota > Metazoa > Arthropoda > Insecta > Hemiptera > Cicadellidae > Matsumurasca > Matsumurasca onukii. Next base: position 51,279,524 of record CM032059.1, on the reverse strand, counting down.
CTACCTATTAAAAAATGGGGACACAACCATATTTTAAGATTTTTATTCTTGATCTTTTTACGACCAACCCAACCGTTCAGAAGATTGCAAAATTGTGGCAATTTTGGGAAAAAGAGTCTCTGATTTTTTTAATACTGGGACCAAACTAGGTAATGTTTCCTTTTAACATTCCTGTAAAGCTTATAGTTTCCAACACTTGAAAGCCCACTTAAAAGAAACTTCCTGTATACCGTAATAAAATTTGTCTATAACTTCGGCGTGTTATGAATTGCAATCCTCTGCATCGTATTTTTCGCACCCGAACTGCACAGTATACTAACACTTTTTTTAGCAAAGGGAACTTCCAAAGTTCTTTTAACGTCTGTGAATCTTAACAAATTTAGATTAGAAACACCTTTAAATAACAACTTAAACAACTTATTTATTTTATTTTGAATGAATCTTATTGGTTATCTAGTGTAAAACAAAAATAATTGGATGATAATATATTTACAGATAAGTCTAGTTGTAGCCAAGAAATAGCAAAAGTAGCTTTGTGTTAAAAAGAACAATAGCTTTTAAGTAAACAAAAAAATATAAAGTAAAGAAGGCTTTTAATGGATAAATAAACTAAATTGCATTTTGAGTTTTGACTTAACAATTATGGCACAGATATTAAGCTCCTATATCATGCAAATGTCCAACTTTAATTACCAAAGGAATCGTGCTGCTTTCCTTCGCCTTGATTGATTTTGAATTTAGTACGAGAACTTGAAAGTACACAGAGTTATGGAGAGATGAAGCTCTTCTTCTTAGATTTATATATTTAAAAATTACTTCATGTTATTTAATACAGGTTTATAAATTGATAATATATTCCTATACCTTTATTAGATGATATGAAGTAGTTTTAAATTAGACATAGTATTATTATTCTTTTTTTAAATATAAACTATTTTCTCAATAGCGAATCTAAGCCATCGAAATTACGTATAGAAATTCAACTCAACTCTTGCTGAGTTTATCCCGTACACTTAAGCCAGCTGTATCGGACCATCCTCTTCAAAATGGTGGCCATTCAAAGTTCTGTTTTGACTATAAAACTGTAACGATTCCATAAATGAATATAAAGTTGACTCTGTTTAATAGCTTTTTCCAACTCATTTGATGAAAACAACTCCCGTTGCTCTTTAATCTACCGTTTTAAAGTTATTATAATTTAATTATTTAGTCAAAATTTCTTTGAAATAAATATTTTGAACTTTAGTTACACATGTTTAACTAATAATTACAGAAAAGTATAATCATGATCAACAGCAGTACTTACATGATTGTTCTTGTAAGGTCGGTTTGAGAATGATACCTCGGACAAGTACTTCCGCTGTTAGAGTTCTGACGGGGGGGTGTAGATAATGGTCAAGAGGGGGTGTCAGGGGGTGGTTCCGTCTGACACTGTTTTGATTCCTACTAACAGTGACCAAGTGAGTGATAAAATATGCAGCACTCCTTAGCGCGGCCCGCAGTAATCATACACGTGCCGTCCTTTCGATAACTGTCAATAGATCCGTTGATAGCCAAGTTTTACATCTTAATAAGCAACGTTTACTGACGAAATGTCCTGGGGTTTCAAGCAAGATTACTAAAGGGAATTAGTTTTATTTTTAAACGTTGGTAATATCTGACTATACCGATTGCAGAGTACGTTACAAATCATACGCTAAATCTACAATTTCACGTATTTTCATCAAAAGTCGAATGATTTACCGCTGAAGACCTTTACGCCTATTGATTCTGTGACCCCTATTAACTCTACTCAATAGTGCCAGGCTCCAGTAAGTCTACATATTTCGTGGGAATTAGGGAGCCTTTAGGTGTAACTCCCTACCGAACCTCTCCCATTTATTTACGAATCTCTTACTCTCGCACTAGTTTCAAAACAGACATCATGTTATGTCTGCGACTGCTTGATTCAATTTCAAATAGTAAAAAGAATATATTGCTCGTCATCCTTCAAAACAAGGGGTGTCACATTGAGATGTTTTTATTTATTATTTATTACGTTTAAAATTGTATTTTTAAGGTATAACATGTAAATAAACAATACTTATTGCTAAAAATAAATCTTCTTCTTGTTATGTTGTCACAAATAACACCCAATAAGTTTAAGGCAAATAAGAAACACTATTGAATTTCGCTATGGCATTCTCTATTCCTTTATACGGGTTCATGGCTGAGGCTTACATGACGTTCTTTTATGTAAGTCAAATCTTCCAGACAACTTCTGAAATTCCCAAATAATTAAGAATATAGCCTAGAAATACTCTTAAAACTGCGAAATACAGTGCAGTAACTTTTAGAAGAAGCCATTTCCATGTTGAAGATTGAATCAAGGGTGGTCTGAGTGCGCCCTCCTCAACGATCAGGTTGCGTCAACAATGGCGCGGTCTGTTTATTCATAATTTAGCCAGCTGTTGAGTGGTCAACTATCAACTGTCAGTGTATAATGTTTGACACGAGGGCTTCTAATGGTGTGCCTACTTGCCCATTCATACTTGAGAAATGCTTCGCTTTTCTAATGGACAACCATTTACACATTCCTTGTCACAACAATACTGATCGACTGATTCTTTCAAGAAATTTACGTTGAAATCGTTATTGTTTACCTGGACATGACAGTAGGTGTATTATCACTGTCACTTCGCATATCGGTTTGATTTCATGATATTTTGGAAATATTTGTCAGTTTATGTTATGTGTTCTATGGAAAACTCACCCCTTCCATCCTCATTCTCCTTAGCTTTTCTTTAACCTCGACCCAATTAATTGTACGAAAAAATGGAATAGGAGAGTGTAGCTCTCTAAGCTTGTTTGAAAATTTCACAGTTAAAGAAATAGCAACAAACTAACTAATTATATGGTTCAAGCCCACCGTAAAGGAGGCCATATAGGTACACTAGTTTCAGCCTTTTATTCCCTGTTTAGAATGAATTTGTAGTAAAAATAATGATGTGTTCTTAATTTATCATGCATTTTCCATCAATTCACTTTAGTGTGTAGGGACTTCGCCCACCCTGCTTCCGTTGAAGACATTTGAATTGGCGGAGTTTGGCAATTATTTGTCCAATAATTATAACTTTATTGAGTTAGGCTGCCTTTTAATATCAAAGATATCATCCATAGACCCACGTACCGCTAGCTAAACGTGTTTATCAATACGTGTAGAGACTAGCGGACTGTATAGGTAGCTCACGCGCTTTCGTGTGATGGAATTTATACAGTGTCCCCACTCCTTATAACCTTTGAACTGTGGAAGTTTTAAATTTTCTTTGGAAAGTGTTTTAAGGGTGTATGATATGGCTGAATAAAGGGAATTTAATATACTCGTACATATACGTATAATTACTTTAACATCGTCCGTTACCTGGATAAAACCGGACTATTTTGTATTATTATACAGAGTTTTTTTTACAAATGCTATATGGTCATAAATTGTATTATTGGTTTTGTTCACTTCAATATCTATCAGATGGTATGTATTGTTACAGTAATATAGGGGATTTGGTTTCATAATTTGATGTTATTGTAAAATAAACGCAATCATAGTTTTTAGCAAAGATCAAAATGTGTTGGTTGTTGAAGAATACTTAGGTATAGGATGATTCTTTTTTATCAAGAGGCGTTTGTGGTCAGTGTTAGCTTTTTAAACAAATATAAAATTCACAGATTTGTTAAATAGTTTAACGAAACAGGTTGTGTAGGGAACAGGACAGAACATAACAGAAGGCGGACTGTACTGACTGAAGAAGTGATGTAGAATGTTAGGGTTAGTTTAGAAAATTCTTCTAAAAAATCTTCAAGAAATTTTGAAGCAACAAAAGTAAATAGCCTACTCATGTCTGCAAACCTGATCTCAAACACCTCTTGACAAAAAAATCTTTGCTATAATCATGATTGTTCTTAAGTATTCTTCAACAATAAACACGGTTTGATCTTTGCTAAAATCATGATTGGATTTATTTTACAATAACATCAAATTAGGACATCAAAACCACCATATTACTGCAATAATACATACCATCTGATAGATATTAAAGTGAACAAACCAATGATACAATTTATGACCATATAGCGTTCGTAAAAAATGACTTACTTTAGTTTGAACATTGGGTTGCGTTAAAAAACACCCTGTATAATCCTATCAAATTGCATCTTGTTGTAATGCTAAATCTCACGGCCTACTAAAACCAAAAATATCTTTTTTTACAAACTAAAACATTAAGGACTATTTATGTTGCAAACTCGTATGCGTTTCAGGCAGCCAATCGAGAACGGAGCGCCGGAAAAGAAGTTTCAGGGCATCGTTTATTTTATTTGTTTATGGTTTTTATAGCTAGTAGTTTTTAAAAACATTTCAGGTTTACTCTCTTAACCCTCAATGGGGTGGTGGTGGGGGTTGGAACACTGTAGCATTCTAACGGAATGTGAAAGAGTTTATGTAGAGCGGTATAGTGAGCCGTATTTCTTAATTTTAAGCGTGTTTTCAACCATAAAAGACAGTTATTAATTGTCACTTAGTTAACTAAACCAACAAGGCATTTAACTTTCATTTATGTCTAAGATACACGAGGAAGAAACACTGAAATGCTTTATAATTTGTATATTTTTGTAATAAATATGCACATACAAGATTGTATACATTCATCAGGATATTGACATTATTAAATTTGTCTAGCTGCACAAACACATAATACTATTTACATCAAACTGCAGTGTTTTGTCATAGTTTCAAATAAAAAAAAATGTTCAGCTTCTTATGCAAAATGTGATAAACATCTAGTTTTAGAGTGAAATCTCCACATACATCCAAATGATTAAATATGAATGTGGATGTAATAAACTAATAAATATACTTGCAAAACATGGTACATTGGTTTTATTTCAATCAAAATAAAAATACAGTTAAAAGCTTTAATATTAGACTAGAACTTTTGAAACTATCACAAAGTCAATTAATGAGTTTCGTACAAACATTTAACTTCTTTTGATAGTATCAAACAACATAAAATAAACACTATGCTCACTAAACTTAACATACTCATGTATATTTAAAGCTTTGTACATAATTCAACTAAATCCAAAGCTGCGTTGTTTGACATAGTTAAACTGCATAGAAATATTTACAAAGAAGTGTGTATAATTTATACTATATATAGTTCTTCATTCGTATGATACAAATGTAGCAAATTACAGTAAAGTTATAAACAATGAAACAGTACAACTATTTAAACTATTAGTGTAAATAAATGCACATACACTGCGAGGTTTGTAAATAAATGGAAATACGTCACTATTTGGGAACAAACACGTAAAACCAAGTTATATTATTCACATGAGCGTTATTGGGGGTTAACTGACCCACATTAACAGTAAAACAGCTGTAGTATAATGTGATGTACATGATTTGCCTTGACTTACTAAACAAAAAATATTATAGCGTATTGTAGAGTTTCAAACTTAAACATCTAAATGAATTTATTTGTTTTAAATAGTTATCATTGTTTTATTAACATACTACTAGTAGTAGGCTAGTTTTTAGAAACCGATACTCCCGAACAGCTTTACCGAACTTTGGACCCAAATCTGTAGTTAACATCCGTATTTTGATTTTCCAATGCAGTCAGAACAAAAGGAACCATGTTTCTGTTTGAATGGAATTTGTCTATATTTAACAGTTTAAAACTAAATAAATAAATAGACCTATTTATAAACTAAATTTTGAGGAAATAAATAAACTCAAAGTGACTTACAGTATTTAAAGTCTTACATTCATCGTGACATAACGCATTTCATAGTTTGCTCACTAGATTGCGTTGCTACTTAGCACACTCTTATATAATGTACACGGTTATACACGTCACTAAAATAGCCTTAAAATTCACTACTTACAGCTACACGTTTCCACTCAAAAGTCTGTTCATGGGATGTCGGAAACCATTCAATCAAGCTATTTTATTGGTGAGTTCTTGGGGTGGGTATGGCGTCTGTGATAATGTGACGGAAGAATCGAAGTACGATAATAGTTAAATCAGGAAGATTGGGGTTCGATAAATCGGAAAGTAGTATTGACCTTTACGTTATCTTTATCAAATTTTACGAGTAAATAACTAACATTTTACGAGTAAAGTTGTTAACAAAAGGTGGGTGTACCTGGAAACGTAAGGTGTAAACTCTCTGTAGTAGTTGCAGCAGTAAGCTTTCAAGTTGTGTATAGATAGCAGCCACTAGTTAGTGGACAGATGGTGATGACGCGTGGTTTGACTTTGATGGTGATGGCAGTGGTAGTGGAGCATATACTGCTGGGCAACCCGAAGCACAGTTATTGATGGTGATGCTGATAGATTGTCTAGTAGCTATAAGTTTGTGGACGTACGGAATATGGCGACGGTGAGTAGATGATGATGGTAGTGGTCAATAGAGTCTACTGCTGGGATATTCGAAGCCCAGCAGCTGACAGACTTCCTAGTGATAGGTTTCCTAACTTGAAGCCATGAGTTTGTGGACGGACGTAGTATGGTGATGATAGTAATCAGGAGACGATGTAGTACTGGGGAACCCAAAGCCCAGTAGATGATGGTGATGCTGAGAGATTGTTTAACTAGTAGCCATGAGTTTGTGGACGGAGGGAGTGTGGTGATGGTGATGATGGTGTGGATGATGATGGTAGTGGTCAGTAGAGGATGTACTACTGGGAAACCCAAAGCCCAGTTGATGGTGGTGCTGCTGAGAGAAAGCTGCTGAGTAGCTGCTGAATGGGTCTTGGGTAGAGTGTTCTGCTGAGTATGCAGGCTCTGATTTCACCGCTGGTAGTAGACTTGTGTGACCTAAGTAGGGCCGTTCCTCTCGATCCATGCCGGTGCTTGAGGAGTTCTTCATTTCTGGAAAATAATATTCAATTTAATCCATGTTTAGATTAGAAAAGGATGTTGTCTTGCAACGTAGTTATGTTTTCTCTATTGCAAGGGATATTAAATACAACTCAAGTTGGTTGTAATTTTGAAAGTGCACATAACATCAAAATGCCAATGCACAAAACAGACACAAACACATTTTGTTACACACAACTGAAATGTGCCCTTACCGTTGACCTGACTACTGTTGCCAGAGGTCGACGTCGAAGGCAAGGCATCACTGCCGCCACTGGAGGACTTCTTGGGCTTGCGCTTGCGAGTCTGGATGCCATCTTTGCGCATGGCCAAGGGACGGTTCACTCCGTGCAGCTTGAAGTACAGTCCACACGCGTTACATACAGGCTCTCCCTCATTGTTTCTTCGCCAGAGAGTCGTGGTTTGAGTCCCGCAATTGGTGCAGCATAGACCCATGCGCCGGCTTGTCGTCTGCTAACAGGGTACAAAGGAAATTATTACCTCTTGTTGAACTGACACCATTTCATTCGTAAGTGAATGTAAGACATTTGCTTATCGTATTTATAAAGTCGGTTAGTGTGTAATTTTTAGAGTTACAAATATAATTGTATTACAGTTTAGAGACATTCTGACAGTTATGAGGTTAAAATCAAGACGTAAAGCAAGGTTTCCTGTCTTGTTTGACAGTTACTCTAAAGTAGGAAAGCAAATGCTCTGCGCATTTTCCGCATGAGAGGATTTATCCCCTATTTAAACACATTGTCCCATGAATGTAACAATGTGAAATCAGCATGAAGTTGATACTTATGTAAGTAAACTATGGTATATTCTATATTTTTTATTATGGTCTCCAACTCAGAACCTACATCGTGTATACTGACCCCGAGGCCTGCGAGTCGCTTGGTGGGTTTGACCAGGGGTCGGTTCATGCCGTTCATCTTGTGGTAGAGGCCGCACGCATTGCAGAGGTAGTGTCCAGTGCCGTCTCTGCGCCACAGAGGTGTGGATATTGCGCCACAGTTGACGCACTCTCGTCCTTCGCCCAGCTGGAACTGCATCGCTTCGTCTGCAAGAACAGAGCACGTGTGAAAGTGAAGAAGAATAGATTTGCGGCCGGTAACGTCAAATGTCATTGGTCAATAGGAGGTGCTTCCACCGTCGATTAAAGATGTTTCTAATATCAACTGGCTGTTGATAGCTTTAACTGCTTTCACTATCGAAGAAATACCTTTTTTGTTGTACCTATGTAATTTTCAAATACACACGTGCTGTAAAATTTATTAAAAGCAAGCTCTCATCGAGAATAGTCTTAAAACAAATGAGCCTAAAAAATCAACATAAAAAGCATTGATATTTAAATTGATTCTCTGCAAAATGCACATCCCCACTCTGGTTTAAGAATTCGGGTTTAAAAGGACACAAACTTTTAACAAGTTAAAAGAGGAAAGACGCTAATAAAGTAACGCAGGGCTTGGACTCTTGGGCCGCGAACCACAACTGAAACTGTACTCTGGTTTGAGTCATGGGACCGGGCAACTACCTGATGCTACCCTAGGCCTACTTTGTAGCTTTGTAGGATAATAACCCCTTCACACAAGGCCCCAAGTTGAATAGGGTTGCCTCAGGAGCTGCCTAAGCTCTAAGCCCTACCTGACCCACATATAGTGGCTGAAGACTAAAGAACATTTTGTGTTTATTACTCGTAAAAGCTCTGAGACATATCCCGAGTTATAACATTATTACAGCTTAACTTTCTACCATTTTTAATCTAATGGCTCTAATAAGAACTAACTGATATTTTAAAACAAATTGTATTACCGTAAGGAAGTGACCTCTGGAAGGAGGGGTCGTAGGTGCGCCACATCATGGTGGTCTGAGCAGCGTAGAAGCTGTTGGGGAAGTGAGGCGACTGCGAGTGTGTCGCCGGGTAGTGGTCGTGGTGAGAGGAGGTACTCTGAGGATGCCATGTGGAGTTCTGTGTGGAGCTGGAGTTGTAGGGGGAGTTCCACTGGAACACACGGTTGCTGGGCACATACACGGGTTGCTGGGAGTATCCTGTAACACAGTATCTGGATCTAAGCATTTATATGTGGTATACTTTAGGGAAACGAGGCATATGTCTGTCATCGCTAGCACACCACGCCACGAGCGTTGATTTATAAAACATAAGGCATTCTATAGAATATAGTCCAAACAATTGAACCCTATGTTAAACAAGCTAAACCCGCGAAAGTGTCGTAGTAGGCTGCGTTGATAAACATCATATTTAAAATAACTTACTCCTATACATAACTATGTTTCATTGGCAGAACATTGTACCGTCTTAACATATACGGTTAAACTGTGTTGGTTAGGTTAGGTTAGATTTTTTACCAGTGTTGTTAGTGTCTGAGTTGTAGTTGGCCGAGGGGGTCGCGCTCGCGGCGCCGTGGAACATGTCTAGTACGCCAACAGCATGCCTTCAGCCTGCAACAAACGCCACAGAGTGTCAATCAAACACACAGAGTTTCAATCAAACATCACAGAGTGTCAATCAAATATCACAAAGAGTTAATAAAAAACCACAGTGTCAATCAAACACCAAATAAGTTTCAATCGAACACCAAATAGTGTCAATCAGACACACACTGTAGTAAATAGTCATCTTTTAAATAAAACTTATAGTGTCAATCAATTGCTCGTTTTTATTTTCTTCTTATCTAAACATACAGGTGTAGCCAAAACAAAAGAAAACAATCAAACGGTTAATAGATGTGGATTTTCCTTATATGTATTTAATATATATTAGATTGAATAACACGGATGTGTCAGCATTCAAGTACATAACAGAAACTTTAACATTTATAAACTAATATTTTATCAAATATATTTCGTTGCATATTTCATTTCTTCTTATTCACGACTAGAAGAAATTATTTCAACTAATAAATCTGTTCATAAGATGGATGCATTTTCGTGGAGTAGTCGTTAGATCCGATTGTGTCATATGTAGATTTCAAACCCAAATAGTGACAGTAAAAGTCTCCCTAGACCAAGGTAGATCAAAGTACTGAGATGTGAACTTGGTCGCAAACTTTGATTGTAAAAGAGTCCCTTCAGTTTTGAAGTGGCACGGGGCTGACAGGCAAAAGTGATACAGGAGAGTACGCAGCGTGCATTGGAGAACTGAAGGCGCTCTCCACCGTAATATCTGCTGCATCTAACGTAGGCTGTGTTTACTAACTTTAAAACACTTTCATTTTGACTTTTCAATATTCTTATAATTATTATTTTAACTTAACTAACTTTGAATGAAATTAAGAAACATTTCAACCATTTTAAACCAAATTAAACCTCTTAATAATTCAAACCAAGTTCATACGACAAAATTTTTTTTTCCACAGAGGCAGCTTTAGTACTCTACTAACAACAAAAAATAAGAATATGACGGTGACTTTTGTTTTCATTGATTTGAGGGTTTGACCGATTTTTAAGTTTTGCTGCTATCATATGGTTTTCTTAAGATATGGGAGCGGTGACCGCTACATTAGTGACGGTGAGGCTAGTGGCTATGGCCGTAAAGTAGCGGTAGTTATGTTTTCTCACAGGTGACACTTTTGTTTTTTCAGCTTGTCCACCACTACATACGTAAATAAACTTTGAAAACTAAAAACAACATGTCAAAAGTAGTTTTGTCTATATCTGATACGTCCACCGTCAGTGTTAACGGCCGTAATTTAGCGGTGAATTTTTTCTAGGAAACCATAGCTTTAGAGAACGATGGTTGCTAAAATTGTGGTAAAAACTAGTTCAGGCTCATTTCGCCAGGTGACACATTTTGTTTAGTAAATACAAGTCTAGCTTGCCCATTTGTATATGAGTAAATAAACTTTGACTTAAAATTAAATAATATGTCAAAAGTTGATTTTGACATTTGTTTAAATATTGTGTTCTGACCGCCAATATAGATGGACAACCAACAAAGATAATGATAATAAACAAACACTTTAGTTATTTTACTAAAAAAAAGAAACGTTATTTTACTGATTTGCACATTTATTAACGTCTACTAAACGCCCACAGATTCGCTCCTCGCAGTGATTTAATGGTTAACACCTAAGCAGCAATACAAATGGATTCGAAAATGGTACCATAATTTGCAGAACTCTAGTCAATGGTGCCTCTTGTATAAAGTTTATTTTGGCCTTTACCTACTAGTATAACAAAATTTGAAGTCAACGACGAGATTCTTGATAACCCTTCAAAACCTTTTAATGTTTGTATTAGTAATTCGTTTAACAATGTGCTCCTAATCTAATCTTTAATCTAGGCTATGTGTTTTTATTACTATAACATAGTTTTATAGAATAATTAATGCAAAAGGAAGATAAAACAAATAAAAAAACCAAGTTTACAATAAACACTCTTTATAAATCTATATGATTAAGTTTAATTTTGTAGTTAGTTTTATAGTAGTTAATATTTAAGTAAACACTCAAACTAAAGCTTATGGTCAGTTCGTTCTTTGGGATACTCTTAATCTAAACCATATTTCTGAACAGAATATGAGATTTAATGTCAGAATATGTTTTGTATATTACAATTTGAAAACTACTGTTGTGAATAAAATATTAAATATTAATCGGTTGTATATTGCTTCAGAATCGTGCCTTACTTCCTTTCGTGCAAAATCACTGTTTTTTGTGTGGTCATTGCCAAAAATAGCTATAATAATTCAACACTTTTCAAAACAAAACAACAAATAGTTTGGAAACGACTTTTAAAATCTGTATTTTTATTTACTTGTTTGAGATGTTTTCAATTTAGTAGCCCTACGTGCAGGTAAAGTGTACTAACACTTTGTTCCAAAAAATGTATCCGAGTGGAAATTGCTTAACATGAGTCAAACAGGAGTCGTAACAATCTATGTGCTCTTAAACTTGAATAAAACTGTGTGCCTAAAGTAATGCATCTCATAGGTAGTGTAGTACACTGTACAGTATCAGTAGTGTGACAAGCGGTGATATGGGAGCGGAAATGCGGGTGTAGTGATAACTGATAACAGTACAGTAGGCTGAGACATAGCGTACTCGTCATGCTGGCAGTGTCGTCCTGCCTTGCCGCTATCTACATCGTTACCCTTTACTGCTGATAACACCTGATAACGCTGATAACACACTTCACCTGTTAGAACGATGCTTAAACCATTGGCAGCTTTGAAAATCGAAGATCCCACGTATGACTATGAGTGCGCCCTTGCTTATATTATTATATTATTAGTGGTTTTATATTATTATTAACTAAATTTCCCTGTTGAATTCGGACTGCGGTGTTTTACTATGTTGTAATGCACTAGTAGAATATTAAATAAATTATAACACTGTCATAATTCGTACAGTTCAAAACTGCAGTTCTAAGTGTTTGTATTTTTGATGGTAGACAGTTTCCAAAGATAATAGTGGATATAGTAGGATATAGTGTAATTTTTATTACTATGTTATGAATTTATTTTTTTACTTACTTAATGTTGTTCCTTAGACTTGATAAAAACTCATACTCGTAGGCTCTGTTGAGAAGTTTGAAAATTGTGCATGGAATTCGTTTGTAAAATAAAAGCTACAAGGAAAGACAGCTTTAAAGGCAGAACTAGCGTCGTTAAAAAATTCCAACTTTCGTCTACTAAACTGTCAACTTGCATCACCTAGATTGCCGAGGTTCTTACTTTCAACGAAGGGATCTCAATTGACGCGCACCTCTTTTTCGCCAAACCTAACCTTAATTCTTATAAAAAACCGGAGCATGGCCAACACGGCCATCGTATTATTAAACTAACATACTTCAAATCTCGACCAACTAGTTAAAAATTGAACAGAAGACAAAAAATTGAAACCGTCTTTGGCTGAACTTTAAATAAAGAATATTTAAAAAAATCGGAACTTCCATACTTTTTAAGCAAAAATGTCAACTAAGACGTTGAGTTTGAATGAAAGTCAACTTAAAAGATTCGATCGTTTTCCGCTAACCAATTAATAATCAGATATGGTATAATCCAGCTTTCACGGTGGCCTTACAGCTATTCAAAAGTTGGAATAATTTAGATGTTAAAAACTTCTTTAAACAACTTAAAACTTTCATATCCTACCTTTCACACAAATTACATAGTGTATGTACACTGTACAGCATTGTTGATTGTATAAAGTGTGAGGTTTCCTTCAATGTACAATTAATAAATTGAACTCGACTTGTTGAAGTGTGTCCACTGCAGTCCTTGTTATTTAAAAATAAAGCTATGGTTTCCTAGAAAGCGGCGACCGCTATACATTACGGCCGTAATATGACGGTAAGTTTTGTTTTCAATGTTATCAGATGAGAGTGGTTTCCTAGAAAACTGTGGACGTAAAGTAGCGGTGAAAACTAGTTAAGGGTTTTCTCGCCAGGTGACACATATTGTTTTGTAAACAAAAGTCTAGCTTATCCATTACTATATACGTAAATCAGATTTGACAACTAAAATCAACAACATGTCAAAAGTTGTTTTTGTCTACATCTGTTTAAATATTGTGTTGCGTCCACCGTCACGATTACGTTCACCGCTACATTACGGCCGTAATAGCCTATAGCGGTGAACTTTTTTCTAGGAAACCATAGCTTTAATTAAAAAAAATCATATCCTTGTTTTTAATAAATATGTATTGTCCATAACAATAATTATTATTTTTAATTTTGTTCGTAATAAGTACATTTATTAACTGACAGTAGTTATTAATTTAACGTTTCAAATGATTTAAAAAAGTTATTTTTTATACGATAAGACTAGCTCAGAAAAAATAAATGAAGTTCAATGAGAAACCCATTTAAATAATGAAGTCGGTTGCGCATAAAAACTGAAACAAAGCCGCTCTGTGAACTGTCTAACGATTTCAGGAAGTTCCATCAACGTAATTTGGCGCCGAGTTATGGGGCCAGTGCACATAAAGCAAGAGACTGATGGGTTATTAATTTGGAGAAAGCTTCGCGTTTGACAGGCTCCGAACATTAACGTTATTTAGTCGTGCTACAGAGCAGTAAATAGTCTAGTGGGAACAGCTGGTAACTCAGCTGCCATGTTGGTCCCGCCCACTCCCTGCGATAACCAATCACAGACGAGGATAAGATTATATTGTTGTCCTACCTCCCTCCTCCCTCCGCCCATTCGTCCAGGTCGATAGCAGGCTTGCCACACGCGTCTACAAAAAATATCCCGCACACGTCACGTTTAGAAGTGTTGCCCTTAGGTTGCCGAGTTTAAACAAAAATTTAAACCATTAAAAAACAGACACAAAAATACACTCACAAAAAGTACCAAGAGACACAATGTATAAAAGGACCTAAATTCAAACGTACATATATAGGTATAAAATAAAAAAAGAACTTAAACCCTATCAAAAGTATTGGTACGAAAGTACAAAACAAATTAACTACCGGAACCCAAAACTCTTACAACGCACTCAAAGAAGAAAAACTGATTGGAAAATACGAGCAAAAACTCAAACACAGCCAACTTTTAAAGAAAAGAAACAAAAGCCCTACACTCGTAGGCCTACTAAGGTTTGTATGACACGGTGGCCGTGCATTCTTCCTAAGTTCCACCTAGGGCACTGGATATTTTCATAATCATCCATTCTAATTTGTAGGCAACTTTTTTAATGTACCCAAATGTGCTATATAAATGGATTTGTTTTCGAGGCTTGGAAAATTGATTAATTTTCTAGTTACATTATGTCCAAAAAGAGTGAGCATTTCTTAAACCATGGATATTTTGAAAAGACTAATAAGTCTTCTATTCATGAGACTCAAAGTTTAAATTTCTGGATATATTTCCAAGCAAAAAATTAAGTTTGGATAACCATATTGTCTTTATTTGTAAAAAGATAAAATCTGGTATCTTTTTATTGGAAAAATTATCAACCAGTAAACTAGATGTTTCGAAAACAACCTGTTTTGGACTTATAGCCACATCCTCACATTCCTTATGGCATGGTAGTTTGGGGAAACTGTGCTAAATCTAAAGTAAAATATCCTGCATTTTGGTTAAACAACATAGGCAGGTACAGTGATTATTTTGGTTACACTTTGGACGTTTTTCTCGGAAATTTTTGTCTTCCTATAGGTAACTGCTCTTATATCCTACTATTTGACATATTTTACAAAAACTAACTTTCTGTTGTCCAACATTTCAATATTTGTCACCTTTTAAAAGTATATGTGTATATAACTTTTAAAAGCCGTGAGCGAGTTTTTTTTTCTTGCGTACGTTTATATAGAGTGACCGCTCCGATGATTGCAATAGGCCAATAAACAAAAGTCGGTCAGAAAAAACGGACACCACTTTCCTATAGGAGACCCTAGCTTTATACAAATAATTAGACGGTTTGTGAACACATGATCTTAGATGTTTAATGTAGGCCATGGATCGAGATAAAATTAGGTTAAATGATAATTCTACGAACAATCATTCAAAGAGCCCAAAGCAAAATATTCAATGTATTTAAGTTTACTATTATATTTCAAAGATAGGCAATATGTCTCCCATTACAAGATGTTTGCAGCACCATGACTATGTTTCCAGCTCTACTGGTTGTTTTTTATCAAAAAGGTTTTTTGTTTTAATATGGAAAGGAAAGAACCAATCCTCATAACTGGAGTGTTATGTGCTTGTTATATTTTGCCACGAAGACTTTGTAGTCCTGATTCCGCCTCGTTAAACAAGACAATCTTTACTTTTAACATTTGAGTACCTTCTATACAAAAACTTATGAATATGAACACTCTTTAAGGCCAAACTCACCTTTCGTTGGTCTTCTTCTGCACACGGCTAGGAGCCTTTAAGAAATCTGACCTGGCTTTTGTTATTTACCAATTGCTTATTTAATTATTGCATTTTTTATCTCTGTATTACTGTCATCTCTAGTAATGCATTTATCGTTGTTATTTATTTTGTTGTAATTCATATTTAATAATAATAATTTATTAAGTCAGTGTACAATGTGAATTGTGTTGACTTTGATGAAATGGAGATGATACAATATTGGTAAAATGAGAGGTGAATTACAATTTAAAATTCCAGAATGGGCTTAAGCCACTGGTAAATACGGTGAAATAATGTCCATATAGTCTTATAATTTTGTATTTCTTATTTTAATTTTGATATTGTAGTTTGAGTGGCTAACTTGATTTTGAAATTACTATGTATTTTACTATGTTAAATATTCCATAGGCTATTATGGGAAGTTATCAGGTTCTGCAATAAACTCTGCTACAGAGTAAGGAGCCTTAATCAACAAATATTCTTTTAGTTTCCTTTTGAAGCCAGTTCTGGCAGTAAACATTTGATATCGTTGGGGAGCTTGTTTAAAGGTTTTTACGCCAGCCTGCATCGGCAATCTCTCATAAATAAGTAGTCTATGGATATCTTGTCTAAAAGTAGAATTTGAGCGTGTATCGTGAGAATGTATATCTTGGCCCTGTACTAAATTAAATTTTGAAACACAAAATTTATGCTAGTAGTTACCATGAGTATTGCAAGAATTGTTGTTATTGTTTACTGTTATGCTACGTACATTATTTATCACCGTTATTTAGTCGTATTATAGATGTATATTCTTGTTATTAATTTATATATTGTTATTTCAGCCAGCCAACACAACATATATATTATATCTTTGAAAACATTGTAAACAGGTGTATCGCCGTAAATGAATAAATAAACGTGGTTGAAGGGATTGCCAATTGGCCATTAATTTTGTTTCCTCATAAGAAAAATGTAAAAAAGCACTTTTTGAGAAACCTCTCGCTTTCGTTTACATTTTTCAATTGAAATTTTACTCAGCGAAGTCGCAATGTGTCATTTAGTATACTCACTCATTTAATACACTTTAAAAAGGTGTGTTTCAATACATTAAGATGACAATTGTAAGCGTGAGGTCTCTAAGAAATGCATGTTTTTATAGGCCCTAAGACTTGATAGCTAGCCAGCCACTCCCTCATAATAGGTGACTTTGTTATGCTCCGTTGCCTTAATGAGTGTTAGTTTTAATAATGTAAGTTTATTTGTAAGTTGGGGTTCATTCATAATAAAACACATTCGGTAAAATGTTATTGGCATTTTATTTATAATATTTGTGTATTAGAAATAATAGACCTATCTCTTTGCAAATATCTGGTAAAAATGTAGGCCTCGACGTTGATGTATGCAGAAGGGAACTTAGGCTACTTAATTTAGCAACACTAAACGGCATTGTATACATTTTTGCATAACAAATCTGAAAAGTCTCAAGACTAACCAAACTTTTTTCATAAGGAAAAGCTAACACAACAAATCAAAATTGATCTTCAAAATATGATAAATTTTCAGGGGTAGGGCCTTCGAAACCTTCTTTTCTTCGGAGGTATTTTATATACCCGCTTAGTTTCCATGGCTCTGTCGGTGCCCATGTACAGACCCGTGCTCGGTGTGGATGGAGGTTACGGAAGCTAGCTGAGCTGAGTACGTTAAATGAAGTACTGTGTAGAAGCGACACTACAAGGTGCTAACTCCAACTCTGGCCCAATTAGCCCTAACTAGCGGTGACGTATGGTGCCCTGTCACCACACCCTCGCGCCCTACGCCCTACCCTACTCTGCTCTGCCCTGCCCTTGCCATACCTTGCTGCCCGCACGCGCACTCGCACAGTAGCTGCTCACTGCATCTACTGCACAGTTGCTTCCCGTTCTTTGTTTTGATGTAGGTATAATCACGTATCGCTTAAACAGTTAATTTTGTTTATTTGTTTTGTTATATTCTAAATCCTGAATAAGATCAAACAGGACAAAATAAAACACGCCTTTATTTATTCAAACAACAAATACGTGATTCCCGGCATCCCGTTTGTTTACTTTTTTCCTTATCTTATGGATAGGCTATACTTTTTCATCGATTAATAACTTTTCCAAAAAACACGCATAAACAGCCAAACCCATTTCGACAACTATTTTCTTTAAACATCGAAGTCTCAAAAACTGCTAGGAATGTGTACGTTTTCTATAATTTTCACGCTTGTTATTTTTATACACAACAGGAAACCGTGTGTAAGAAAACATTAACGCTTTTCTTTTCGAGCTTTACAATGAAGGACAAATATATATATCGCTAAAGAGAGACTACATACAGTTTGTATAGTGGCAACGCATTGGAGTTTACGAGGCCAAGGTGTATTGAAAACAAGTACAATGAATATGCAACGACAAGTGACAAAGAACGCGTGTGCATTCTTGATTCTTATTTTCATTGATTTGTGTTTCATGGAATCAAAGAACAATGAAACAATTGTGCAACAGGTTACACACTCAGTAGACATCTTAGAGGACACAAGTACATTACTCTGTCCAGAGGTGAAAACAACTCACTGTATATGTATAATAATGTAATATTTAATTAAATAAATAAATAAATAATGGTTCTACAGTATCAAAATTCGAGATTGTACGCTACAATAATTGTTGATTTTTTCTACCAAAATAGACACTAGTACAAACCAATGTTACTTTAAATGTACCAGTACGTTTAACAAAATTAATGTTATATTAATTTAAATTAAACATTCTCTAGTGAAAGAAGTGAGGAAAATACTTAAGTTAACTATTAACGATTCTGTTGGTCTAAGTTCTAGAAGTTCATTTTTTACTATAGTATTTTTATTGTTTTAAATCCAAACTAATATCATAATATGGTAGTATAAGACACGTTGTTAGTAAGATAATATGGACTATTGTAATAATCTAGTAAAGCAAGACTCAAATCAAATTTTGACAACAACTGTATAAATTAGTTTTAAGCTGCGCGTGACTTTGTGGACATGGAACTTATGTAATTGAATATGTAGTTTTTGATTGAATAAACGTTTTTATCATTCCGTTATTTAACTTGTTCTTGTGTAATAAACCCAATTGCTACGCTTCTGAGCTGTACTTTACTGATGATTAGAAACATATTTGAACTACAAAACTAACAAGTTGATTTGTCAGTGATTGTGACATATATCTGCACTGTGACACTTTCCATTTCCAGAAATACCCTTGTGGCTTGTTCTCGCCAGTAACGAAGGCTGCAGAGTGGATAGAGGGTGTTGAGTAAATGGATGGGCGGCGCGGTGTCGGGGCACAAAGCTAAACCTCGCATCAAACCAATTAGTAAAGACACCCACAACCCTTCTGTGTGCCAGGACACTCACACTCTTGAGTACTAGGCCTACTTAGCTACCAGTCGTCTGTGTAAGTGGTTCTTTCTTACACATTACTGTACTTCTTCTACTCGTATATTATCGTTCGTCAACTCTGGAACTTACATGCGGGTGAAAACATTCGCACATTTGATAAATATGACATTTAACACAAACCCTTCTTCCGTTTGAAACGTCGAAAATAAGCTGAAAGAAGGTCAATTTTATCTGACTTTATTGGGATTGTTGTTCTTAATTTATATTTTATGTATGGTACACAAATTTTGAACGTTAATAACAAAGGCGGTATTGTGGCGTTAAAATAGAACTCGATATATGAAAGAACTATTTATTTGGCTTTCTTTAAATTTCAATACAATATTCGCATCCTTTTAGTTTAGGTTCGTATTTTTTCAAATAACTAAATTTGACCTAACAGTTATTTATTTTAAGACCTATCATTTTTCATATTAGTGTCGTGTTCATAATTAATAAGGATACTGTCACCATAGAATAAGTAAAACAGTACGCTTATTCTATGCTGTCACCAATAGAAAACACCAAATTATATTCAAACTACACAAACCTAATTCGATGTTAATGTTCATCAATGTAATGGTTTGTTTTTAGAGGCACTTTCTAACTTTCACATAAAGTAAACTTTTCATATTCAAGCATATTAACCTACTGCAAACATGAATAGAAAGAACTATGGGCGGCGTTTTGACGGCATAATGATTTAGCATGGGCCACATTTGGACACGATTTTCAGTATGTTAATGTGATTGAACGTAAACAGTTTAGTTGTGTTGAGAACTAGAGAATTTTGAGTTGTATGCTTCAAAAGTCAATAGAACAAACCAATCTTCAAAATGTTTGAATACGAACGTATTTTTGACGAAAGTACAAGTTCATTCGCAGCACACTCAATAGCTCTACGCTTTTATAGAAATGTGTTCCACATTTAAATATTACACGTACCAGTTTTAAACTGTCGTTTGCAGCATTTACACTCTGTTATAATAAGTACCCAAAGTTCGACCCGTACTCGGCCTATCCAGCCACCTCTAAAAAGGCTCGAATTGCCTAAAGATTTACAGCACACATTTCTCCATATTATAATTTTAGTAATGTGAGCCACAAAGTATCACATTGAAAATACTTTTTTAGCATTGGCTGAACAATTACTATTTTCGCCATAATAATTCTTTTTAAAGCAGTCCGATCGATTCGGAATTGCAAGGTATAGAGCCTATAGAGGGTCGTCCAAGCCAGCATTCAATTGTTTGAATTTGTTGACTTTCCCTATCTCTTTTTGTGGAAACATATATGTTGTTCAAGTCAAAATTTGATTCCTATGACACTATATAGACAGGGAGGACTACCGAACTGGGATACGGTGGTCCATGATCATTTGCCTTTCCAGACAGGAGTTCAACTGGTCAACAGATGACCGCAGATTCAATTTAAAGTGGCGTTTTAAACCCATTTTGCGTCCAGAGGTACTTTGAAATCATACGGACGAGTTTACGGCTCACACCTAGAAGACCGACCAATTGGCTAACTGGCGATGCGGCTAGAATGTGACTGGAAAGAATGGAAATTGTGTACTGTATGTCGAAATCATATCTAGATGTCAAATTATCGTGAACATTTCAGAACAGTGACGATTGAAAATTCCACAGTGAAACATATAGGCTATTTCATTTGTTTGGCGGACCGCTGTTTATTGCACACCACAACGTGACGAGGTGTGCGGTGTGCGGTGTGAGGTGTGCGCGTACACATCGCTGTAGCAAAGCGCACCGTGGCGCAGGAATGCCATACAAGGTAGTAAACCGCGCTCTCGCTCACTCTGTTCGATTTTGGATCAGAAGAAGCTTTTATCCGGGATTGAACAATTACGAAGTATACAAGGCTCGGCGCCGGGGCCATTAGCGACCGTGTAGTCCGGCGCGGCCTACGTGAGCCCAGTCTACTCCGCGTCGTAAACCAATCCTGCAACTTTACTCAAGTTCACATCAGCTTCGTGTTTCTAACGAACCCAATTATTAGATTTACTAACGCTAGTAGTACTGCGAACAGTATACTGTATTTCTCTCAGCTAATTCTTAAAATTGTTTAAATACACCTATTTTAGTTGACACTGAACCGTGTTGTATGATGAACATTACTAATCGCACTTTTAAACATTACTTCCGATGTTGCTAAAAAAATATTAAAGGTAATGGAATAAAAGGTATTTTTGACTCCTTGTGCGCTACTTTAAGTGACTTACTATGAGAAATAGTCGGTCACTAACAAAAATAATAATAAATGGCAAAGTTGAAGTGTTTACCATCAACTGTAAAATATATCGAGCTGTTCCGGGTACAGTGTAGAGTGTAGACGTATATATACACTGTGAATGCGTCCGATAATATTTATAAACAGTAGGCCTACCTCACTGTTTAAAAACCTAACGGCTAACAAGTCTTCAACTAGCTCGTAGTTTTAACCTAAAGGTGTTAGCTGTTTGTATCAATTAGCTCAAGAGCAACTGGTTTGTAGCCATTGACAAATCCTGTGTATAATTCTTTGTATTTAATTCCAACAGTGACTGTCCACTTGCCATTGTCACCTCGGCCCTGGGGGTGAGCTAGTGAGTTACCAGAGAGAGAGGCAGGTGCACTAGTGCCCGCTCATTTCTCAGCTGCTGCTATACACTGAACATATCCGCTAATTAGCGTCTATTTCTTATCACTTTCACAGATCAGATAACATTTCACTAACCGATAGTTGGCTGACTGACAAATAGGGAAATCGTAAAGAAGTTTATAAATCGGTAGCGACTACTAATAGTAGGCGATAGTTAAAGTAGGATCGCCGCTGAACACCGTCCCTGAAATAACTACATGTTGTAATAAAACTAGTACGGAATAACGCAATAAACACTACCTCTCAAACAGTGGATAACAATAGTATATTTCATCACTAGGTCCTAAAGTGACATTATTTGTCACGAGGCCTAGCCAAGGACGTTGTATTACCGATCAGGGTCAAAAGAACACTTTCGGGCCGAGTAATGAACGATACTTTTTGTCATGATGCAAATACGAATAATAATAAGAAATAAATGTCAATAAGTGTTTTAATATTATAAAGAATTTAAATAAACCGTTGGATGAACCACAAAAAGGGGTTTAATTTTCAAAAGACGTTTTAACTATTCTATGGTAGTCATCTTTAGTTAAAATAATTATGAAGAAAGAAGATAAAATATGTACATGGTATGTACATTAAAAATAAATCATAATTGTTGAAACAAATCATAATGTTGTGACTTTTTCTCCCAAGGGAGAAAATGATTATCTAAACAATCCTTTATTTACCTGGGTTTAAAAGTTACACTTTAGCACGTCAGTATGTGTGTCTTCAGCAGCTGTTTTTAGGACAAAATAGTATATTTCATCACTAGGTCCTAAAGTGAACTTTCTAACATGAGCTCAAGTTTAACGTCTGAGGCGTAGCCTCGGACGTTAAATGAGCTAGGATCAAAATACACTTTAGGGACGAGTGGTAAACGATACTTTTTGTCATAATGCAAGTAGAAACAGTGGTTAAAATGGTTAGTTAATTTAAAACCGTGTTATAAAATATTTTAGAGAATTATGGTGACAAACGCTACAGTTTTTATTTTTCATTGATTTGTACAAACAGCTGTTCATTTGATTTACCATTGTCAGTGTTATGATTCGATAGTAAATCGACACATCGTACTCAATCTAAAGATAAATTACTTGCGATTTAGATTGATATTCACAGTTTAGTCGATGTATCGACTATAAACAATAATCGAACAAATCATTCAATTTTAACAAAATTATTGGACCAGCCGATGTCCATGCCACCAAAAGATCATGAAATGTTCTTTTTCTCCCTAGGGTAAAAAGATCATCAAAACTATCCTTTATTTACCTGGGTTAAAAGGTGACACTTTAGCACTGTCAATGCATGTGCCTAAAGCAGCTGTTTTCAGAGCCGAATGACAAAAAATATATTAGGTAGGGAACTACAGTAATAGCTACTAACATAGAAATCATTATTAAAATGTTAGTTCTTACCGTAACTGTACCAAAAATATGTCCCAATTGCCGTTGTAATTTACACATTTTAGTCCACAGTTGTCATCCCCGTTACATTATCATTTTAGACCTACGCATCCTTATGCATCGCTTATAATATCAGCCATATATTCGTTACTTGTAAATAAAAGCCTCTAGTCAATAATATATTTCTCATAGATTAAGTTAAATAAATAATATTGTTTTACCATATAAATAGATAAATCTGTGATAAATCTCCTCCTCCCTTATAATTTATAGACAACACACCGACTAAAACGTCTAACAACAATGACAGATACATTGACCTCCTAGCGAAAATAAGGCGTCGAGGAGCCCACGCATTATTCAGATCAAGACATTTTATTGATTGTAAAATACGAGGAACATTTGCCTGTGTGTAAAAAATGCCTTTGACGGCGCGGTCCTGTGTGTGTGTGTGTGACGGTGTTGTAGGTACACGGGGCGGCGCGGCCTGTCTCCTCACCTCTCTCCCTAGTCCCTACATCACCCAGTCCAGTCTACTGTCCTCGACTCGTTTCCACACCGCGATATACTGCATTGTATACAGTCGATGAAAGCACGTTGTATTAAATATCAAAATAACCATAGAAATATATGGCAGTTACTTTAATAATGTATTGTGATTTCAGTAAGAAAACTGTTAAATAGATTAAACATGGAGGCAATAAATCTTGTATTGCATAGAAAATGTTATCTAGTTATGTTAATAGTTATCTTGATTTTCCATTCATTCGACATCGAAGTATCTTTCGTACATACAGAGGTATTCATTCCTTCATTTCTTTCATTCGAATTATTCCCACTCCAGCCCCATTGTTTGTCTGTATTTTTAAGGGTCTCCCAGTTATGTGTCATGAACTCGTATGTGCTGTAAAATAATTTCTGAGATAAGAGGATACAACTTCTATAATTTCTAATAATTTCTAAAGCGTTTTGAGATGATATTTTAATGTCTTCAGCATAGCACCTTTAATCAAATTTGGAAGTCTGTTGGCCAAAATAACTCCTGCCTGCTATCAAATTGTAAACAAATGCAAAACTAGACCTAAAACTGTCTCCATTCAACAAGGGAATTTTCCTCTTATTGACCCACAGTCTGTTTCCCTGTCAGGTCGCCCAAATGCGCACCATGAACTCGCCTGTGCTATAAAATGCTTTTGAACCCAACGGGGTTTTTAGACGGTATTAAAATTTCTTGGGCATTGTGGCGTTTTTAATGGAGTTTAAAAGTTGACAACATGAATTCCTGCCCGCGAAGGCAATCCCGTGTCTCTCAGTTCGGTAATTGACACGATATCGAGATATCTAGTAGATCTGCCATAAGAGTGTACATCATACCATTTGTGGAGTTGAATTTTTATACCTGTTTTGTACATGTTCTGACGGCTTTTTTGAATAATGAACAATCGTGAACATTATTTATTTGTGCAACTTCCCCACAAGACTACTAGGATAGATGTGGGTAAATAAGCTCATAATACGACCTGTTACTGCAATGTTCGGTAAATCAAGATCTTCCGCAATTAAACTAAAAATTACGTAATCACAGGGTGTAAAGATAAACCAACACTTAAAGGTGCATTTGAATATTATTTCCGAAAAATCGCCGTTTTACTGTGATTGGTGGGGAAAATATTCAAATTAACGCCGTAAACGTCATTTCCACAAACATTCCGTTCTAGAACATGTACTCGTATACACTATTTACCGCGGCATCTCATAAATGCACCAATTCGCTTTTATGGCACTTAAACACGTTACATAAAGTAACTAATAAACGTAATAATTTAGACGACATAGAACCAAGTTTTACTAATGCTAATAAAATGTGTTAAAGGACATTACGTCAACTTACAGGAGAAGTTAAAAAGAATATTTTTAATTAATTATGTTACTTGTTGGAGTGCCCTTGTTGCACTTAGGTTCATAGTAACGATTACAGTATTGGTCTAGTGCAGGTCAACATAGTTTTCAGTTTATATAAGCAATAAATCCTAAAAGGCTCCTGAAATTAAATCAAGTTTCTTTTTTTCGATAAATTGTAATGGCGTATGGCGTAATAGTATTTCTTTGGTCTATTTTCAACTAATGGGCTGGTGTATTAGTGTCACCTATATTAATATGTAAGTTATATGCAAGCGTCTATTTTTCAAGCAGAACCAAGATTTATTTTATTTTCTTAATGGTCACAGATTTACAAGTACACACGGTAAATTTACTCCTGATTGTTGAACATCATGATTTTAGTTTTGTCATTTGTTTCAAATAAGGTGTGTTTAGGAGATGTTGCAACGTTTATGAATTTTGGCTTTATTAGCGAATACCCATAGAAAATAGAGGAATAACTCCCATTTCTAACGCCATTTAGAACAACACGTCGTAGAAATTAACGCAGGGAAAATTTAGTTTGAAAATTCATTTACAGTTTTTGAAAGAGCTGTAGTTGAGTTTGGTATCATACCAATCAGTAGTTAAACACAAACTTGATCCCAATCGATTCACTCTGTCCAAAATGACGCCTTTGGTTTTATAGGTCGACCCTCACCACCGCCTTTTAGTCATGGATCATCATTTTTGACCGCATTTTGTAATATTCTGATCGACTTACAAAGCAATTTAATTTTATTTATGACGTCATATGTCTTTGTTGAATTCATTACTCACTCCTCGTAGAGCACACCCCAAGGCGGTCGAAAAATATTGGGGTTGGTTCCGTATAAAAGTTAAGTTGTATAAAGGGAAATGTATCAACGCGTTAATATAAGACGGTGATATATTTTAACAGTAAATTTTTAGTGCGATTTACACAGCTTAAAAGTAGCGTATTCTCACAGGTTCTAGATTTTTCTCAAAATTAAATTATATTTAAAATCTACTTCTAAACCGTCTTGTATGATAAATTGACTGCAAATTTCAATGTTTTACATTTCAAACCCAACTATTTGAGAAAATAGCATTTCTTTGAACTGGAAACCTCCGCGAGGTAACCTGTTGCTTGGTTCCCGAATGTCTACTGTGCCGTGTGGTCATGGATAGCGGGTAGGTGTGTAAGGCAGGAGCCGCGGCGGAGGTCCGTGGACGCAGAGTGACAATCCGTGTCCAGGCAATTAGTCCGCACAGTGACTCTGGATCATTAAACTATAACACCTTGTGCCGCGGACTTGCCGACCTGACTTGCATGTGCACAACCGGATATTTCACTTTTCAATCACAGCCATTCATTGTCCCAACGTGCAAGTTGAGTTTCGCATCTGGGCTGTGGGTAATTTTCGCGTCTAAATTAATTAATAGCTTTCAAGATTATGCAGCCATAGTTTTGCCTTTTTCATCAATAAAATTTAAACGCATGGTAATTATAGCATTTTAATTTTTTGCACCAATTCTTCTTCTAGCACTACCTAGTTATGCAGGAAAATCCAAACCTCTATTATGCTCGAATTATTTGTTACCTGCTTTTTATCGTCCACTTCAAATGATTTCAACGGTAATGCTCCAGTTTAATGTAATGAAAATCAATAAAAAATCTTGATTTGTAACAAAGCTAGGAAATGTTTGTCAGAGAAAACTTAGCTTTTTAAAATAGTTATACAGTACTAGTTTCCTAACATAATATCAACTTCGCCTTATAAAACATAAAATATTGGTAGAAAAATATACTAACCCTGAACTAGAACCAAATCCTCGTCAAAGAGTTCATTCATGTTTTAAATATAGACAAATGACATGACGAGCATGCGAAACCCTGACTAAGGCCCGTGACTCACTCACCCATTCTCACTCCCCGGTCTACCGTATGCTGTATTTAATGACATTGTGATGTTTCATTCTAGGACCACCTAAAGGCTGCCGCTATTTGTACTTTAGGGAGATCGAATTAATTCGTGCGGCGCCAGCGCCGGGTCGAGATCTCGACAGGTTTTTTCAATTAAGCCTAATTATGTCACCTGGCTCGGGTCGGGCGCGACAGAACTCCCCAATTAGTGGGCGAACACTCAGGCCAGCTTGTCGCGCCCAGTTTTATGGATGTACTCTACTCTCGCCGACTGAGCCTCTCTATTTTTATTTCTTTTCGATCCGTTACTTTGCAATTTCAATAAAGTTTCAGGATTTCCTCAGTTTTATTGCATATCAAGAGCGCCGCTCAGTCCTGCCGCTAGGGTCTTCTTCCTTGACCCCTCAAAATGATCTGCTAACCAAAGTGATGAAATTAATTCTATTTGCTTAATAATTTATTAGAGTATAAAGTTTTACTGAAGAGAGCATTTCATATTGCCTTGGACCTATAAGATTTGGTTTGCTTCAGGTAGTACTATTTTATAATATATTTTTGAAAAATAAAATTTGTCATAGAAATTCTTCAATATTATATCTTTATTTTTATATTTGAAACTAAACACTCAAAAAATATAACACCAGACCAACAAATATATTAGAAAATATATTTTACAACAAAATCTTTTATGAAAGGTCTGTAAGGTTTTATTCAGAGCTATCCAATTAATGAACAATTTACCTCAAGATTTAAAATTTGAAGACAACACGCCGAAATTCCAAACTAAACTAAAAACATAGCCACTAGCGCTACTGTGAGTCTTATCAAATTTCCAATAAAATAAAAAGGGTTTCATTTATCCGTTTTAAATTAGACGAAACTATGTCATACACAATTAGTATCTTTTACAATCATTTATTTTTTAAGCTTCGTCCTATTTACTCTGTGGATTGTTTGAATTGAAATTAATGCTTTAATACTGTAATGCTTAAGCTATGGTTTCCTAGAAAAGTTCACCGCTATATTACGGCCGTAATTTAGCGGTGAACTAAAACTATGGTTTCCTAGAAAGCGGTGACCACTACGTTACGGCCGTAATATGACGGTGAGTTTTGTTTTCAATACAATCATCAGATGAGAGTGGTTTCCTAGAAAACGGTGGACGTAAAGTAGCGGTGAAAACTAGTTTTTCTCGCCAGATAACAAAATTTGTTTTGTAAACAAAAGTCCAGCTTGCGGGCATTACTAAATACGTAAATAAACTGTGACATCTAAAATAAACAACATGTCAAAAGTTATTTTGTCTACATCTGTTTAAATATTGTGTTGCGACCAGTCACTGTTACCGTCACCGCTAACATTACGGCCGTAATATAGCGGTGAACTTTTTTCTAGGAAACCATAGCTTAACCGTGATGGACGTAACACAATATTTAAACAGATGTAGACGAAAACAACTTTTGACATGTTGTTTTTTTTATTTGTCAAAGATGTATTTGCGTGTGTAATAACAATTTTTTGTTTACAAAAAAAAATGTGTCACCTGGTGAGAAAAACCTTAACTAGTTTTCACCGCTACTTATTGCGTTTTTAGGACACCACATCTGATTGAAAACAAACTCACCGTCATATTATGTAATGTAGTCACCGGAAACCATAGCTTTATATTATAGTTTTATTTGTTTTCAAAATGAGAAAGTTGTTTACTTTTGGTATGCTAGGAAACCTAGGCTAGTAAGTTATTTATTTAGCAGCTGATGTAAGTAAATTGGTTTCTATTAAATACACAATGATTGATGTCTGCCCAATGCTGTATATGTCAAAATTAACACATTCTGACTTAATAGTAAAACTTAAATAGCTTTTAAACCATAGGTTC
Organism: Matsumurasca onukii; assembly: GCA_018831715.1. NCBI lineage: Eukaryota > Metazoa > Arthropoda > Insecta > Hemiptera > Cicadellidae > Matsumurasca > Matsumurasca onukii. The sequence goes on along the minus strand of CM032059.1, from coordinate 51,250,629 downwards.
TAGAGCGATGGAGTTAAAAATCTTGTATATAGGTTAAACTGTGTATTCATTTATGGTAAAACTACAATTTTATAGGAATGATAAAACTTTGAATTGCCACCATTTTAAAACGGCTGAACTGATCTAGCTGGTTTGATTTTTATCTAACTTATCAAATTTCAAATGGCGGCCATTTAAAGATCTCAAAATCCCAATTTGATTCCATTAGAATTTGAAAATTTTAAATGGTTGCCATTTTGAAATTTGATAAGTTACATACAAAATATTTTGGCAAATGTTATTAGGAACACAAATGAAGTTTATACCAAGTTTCACAAAAATATCTCAACAGACTTTTGAGTTATTCATTATTTTCAAAAATGTACAAATTGTCGGATTACGGCTAAACTAAGCCGAAATCAAGAAAATGTCACGCTAAAAATATTTTATTATTAAGACTCATTACTCAATCTTAATCAATGATTATTTAAAAGATAATGAAGAATTTGTATGTGTATAGTTTTAAATTTCCATTGTAAGCGTATTCAATTTTATTGTTGACAGCAATCAATATTTATTTATAAAAACTACAAAGGGACATTACACAGCGTGCTTACACAAGAAAGCTGTTTTGAGCCAAATAATTTTTAGTCAAATATGAACAAAACTTTACGGGTAAGTTTCAATAACAAAGCCAAAGCAATTAATTCAGCAAAATTAACACAAACACATTTGCATTAGCCAAGTCAAAACAAATTAGTTTTATATTAATTCCTGGAAGAAGAATAAATCAAAATTGATTAAGTTGGTTTTCATGTTCTTTTATGTTTGTATTGTTTTGTTTTTATTTATTTTTGGTATTTTTTCTTTGATTTTTATTATGTAATTAAACTATTTTATTACTTTATGTTTGTATTGTATTACTTTTTTTGTTTTTATTTATTTTTGGTATTTTTCCTTTGATTTTTATTATGTAATTAAACTATTTTATTACAAATATTTTTATTATTTTAGTTTAGTGTGGGGTTTATTTTTATTTGTATTACTTTTGTATTGTAATATTTGTTTGAATGTCTTGTTAATTTCTACAATTTGTTAATGTTCATCCTATACGTTTTGTTACGTCAAGGAATAACTGGCATATAGTTTATTTATTCACGAGGCTCCAAAGTAAAACTTTGTGACACGAGGTCAATTTAATAAATGTAATATGGTAGTATTCCTTTGTAACATTTAGTAGTTTTAGTTGGTATTCATTTTGTGTTAGTATTTTTTGGTGAATATTTAAACAATAGCTTCAAATGGTTTGATCATATTATGAAAGCTAAACACTTTACCGCAAACCCTCTAGTTTAGTTGGAACGTGAAAACACAAAGTAAACATTTGTAATATTTAATTATAGTTTGAAATTAAAGATTATAGTTTAATAATAATAATAATAACTAATTATAGTTATATCTTTCTAATTGTTCATGATTTGACTCCTAAAACAACTCCAGACTAAAAGTGGGCTAGCACTTTCTTAATAGTGGCATGTCGCGAGAGCGCTGCAGGTAGGCTATGGTGCTGTGTAGCACTACAGCAGACGACGGACGACTTCCGGCGATCAGCTGACAAAGGCCCAGGTGACGATGAATCAGCTGACTACCATCACACTAATGCCATTACCTTGTTCCGCCACGTGAAAATGGCACATTCAGGCCAACCTCTTCTTCCGGACTAGCTCTGAGCCTCTTCTACTGTTGTTTCAAGAACGTGCCCAGTTTTCTCTCAGAAAACAGTACTATTTTTTTGTTATTTGCTCTAAAAAACAGCTGCTTTAGACACACGTTTAACCATGCTAAAGTGTCACTTTTACACCCACGTAAATAAATGATTGTATTGATGATATTTTTCCCCTAGGGAGAAAAGGATCAATTTAATGATCTTTTTGTACCAGCTGTTTCAACGAGTTTGTTTTGATTTTAACACAGACTCATAGTAAACCAATGTAACAGCTGTTTCTTCCGAACAATATAAACCAGACTGCTTAGTTCAAAACATTAAGAGCAGTTTTTTCAATTTGGTTAAAATTGGGACCGGAAGGCAGCCAATAGGAAAGCTGGATATTTTGAGGTTAAGTTTTACTTTGTTTGTTTTGATTTTGCATTTTGGTGTTACAGTTTGTATTTAACTACATAAGCAAGATGTAAACATGTTAAATTCTATTAAAAATGGCAAAAGAACCCCTTTGTAGTATGAGTGATCCTTAATAATTCATTTAAGTGTTTTGAACGTTGTATGAAAATGTTAACATCGCCGACTGTAAACAACTTAACCAGTGGTTAGTTAACCAGCTGGTTGGCAGGCAATTGAAAAAACGGCCCTAAGTCTAAGCAACGCCTCGGTTGTTAAGTGGGGTTTATGTCAAAAAGTGTCATTTTAGGACCTAGAGATGAAATATGGTCTTTCTATAAGTCATATGTTGTGTAAAAATTCAATATAGGGAAAAACTGATCATATGCTTCATGGCAAAGTCTAAATTAAATAAAAAAACTACGGCATTGTTATGTGCACACTTTTTATTTAGTCTTTTTGTTACGGGAACGGTCAAAATCAGTAGATTAAAGTTTTTTAACAGCAAGGGTAAACTGTGACAGAACATTGTTGCATATATTTCTATACCTCAATGTTGCACTCTACAAAATGTCTTCATGCATAGGCTACATTTTTCTGTAACCCAGTTGCGGCAGTAACTCTTACGAAAAGAGGCTACTCTTGAAGTGTATTTTTGTTAAACTGACTATAAGTTGTAAACCGTTATAATTTTAAAAACAAAAAGTTGGATTCATCAAATTTTTACACACTAAAGAGCGTTTATTAGTTATAAAATCATAAAGTTAATATCACAGTCACAAAGACACTTTTGGGCTGAGTCATTCACCCTACTTCTTTTGTAATACTGCAGATTAATATCAATAAATGTATTAATTATATTGTATTTTATTTTAAAATACTCCTAATTTCAACCATTCATTTATATCCAATAGTTTGAGTTGTAATGTTTACTTGGGAGAAACAGCTGTTGTTACACTAGTACCGATCTTAGGTAGTGTTTCGTATAGATTTGGAATCGATTATTTATCAAAGAGTACTAGACTCCATAAAGGTCGATACTTATAGTAGGTCTATTTACAACAGTCTACTTCTTTATAATATATCAACCATTCCTATCAATTAAAACTATTGGAATAGCTGATGTCCTTGCCACAAAATATCGTCAAAACACACCTTTATTCATCTAGGCATGAAAAAGCAACTTTAGGTCATCAATACATGTGTCTAAAGCAGCTGTTTTAAAAGCAAAATGAAAAACGTCTTTTTAATTTAATATAGAGTGATCTTCAAAGCTGTCCGTTACACAATAATATTGTCCTAAAAAAATAGTTACTTTTTATCTTTACGTAAATGCAAAGAAAACCTGGGGGAAATATTTAAAAGCAACTTAGAGTAACATAAAACTCATTTTGGATCTTCGGTGTGTACAATTGGGCTTTGCTGTACATAATTAAAAACTAATGAAATACTATGAGTATAAAACAATAATAAAAATATGCATTCGAGATATATTGTTGGAAAGCTAAGATCATTTTGAAACGTTTATCTCGTAAATGTCACGTTTATGGCCATAATTGTTTGGTTTAATACTTTTGTTAAATGTTACACAATACACACACAAGAAAGATGTTCTACGATTTCTACTGTTGTTTACATGCCAAAATTCCTAGATTCAAGCCAGTGACCTACATATTTTATTACTACCTGTATTAGAAGTTTGAAGGTATACTTTACGGATTCCTCTTTTAAAATTTAGAAATATTCTTTTTTACTTTCTAGGACAATTGTTTGTCTCTAATCGGTTTGTGGTCACCTTGTATATGGAGCTGCTGCTAAAAAAACAATAAAATATTTTGATACTAAATGATAATGTGATTCTAGCTCTCGTAGTAGAATTGTTGGTATCTAGGAATGGACACAGAATATTTTTTGAAAGATTTTAGAATTATTATAGTTGAATACATGCTGTGTTCTACACTAATTATAATAAGTCCTTTAGTTGTCATTAAGAAAGTTTGACTTGTTTAAAAGATTACATTTCTACATTTTAATAAGGCTCCTCATACTAAAGTGAGAAACCCCTCCTGTGCTGTGTATTATACCAATCAATTAGCATTGTTGTTGTACGTTGTGTAATGTAGTTTCGTGGTACTTTCACCATAAGTACCACGAAAGATGGTTACTTGCACGTAGATGGTTTTCTTTGTTTATCAAAAGTAGTGCAAATAAAAATCCAAGCGTTTTCACCAAATGAAAACACCATACAATATTACTCTATAGTTACCGTTCCCATATAAGTGGCTTGGAGACTGCTCACGTTGTAAAATCCTTAACAGTTACTCCCTAACAATGAGTGCTAACCTTGATGGCACTGATGCCATATATGACCAAACAAACAAGCCTTACAGTGGGAAATGTTTAGTTCTTTGTGACCTTTTGTAAAATGCCCATAGAGCGTTTTATGGGTTGAAAGGACTTCCTTAAAGACTGTGTACATACCTTAAAAATACCTATTAGTGTTTGTTGAAATAGGCTTCCGGTATCACACCGCGTCATAACTCATCCTCAGAGTCGCCCATACTCTGATGTGGCATCCCCAGTGACATCAGTACATATCGAAACTGACGATAGTGGTAGTCTTATGACGCGGTGTGATACCGGAAGCCTAGGATATAGTTATGACTCCGGCCGCTCAAGCCTACGCATTAAGAGTGTTTGTTGTAAATTATAATAGGCCCCTATGTATAATATGGATTTAAATTCCCTTTTATACGAACAACATCCTGTAGTTTATAGATAAATCAATGTTTGGTAGGTTATAACATGTTTGTATGCCACTTAATAAAGGACATTACAATTTCATATTAAACTTCTGTCATAGCGGTGAAATAGGTTTTGAACACAAAGTTTTGTTTAGTTAGCTAAAAACTCATTGCCTTAACAATTCCCAATACTATACCGATATGTTTTTGAAATGACGAACCCATTTACAGTGGTTCTCAGTTAAACAACAACCTCAAAAACCTTTGTTATTCATGGTGACCAGTTTGCAAAAGTAGTAATACTAATTTTAAATGATAACTTCAAAAATTGCAAACAAATATTGTGTAGCCTATTAACCACAACATGTTTCGCAAAATTAAAAGTAGTGTTATTGTTTTAGTTGGTTTTCTACTCGACAATGACATTAATTTTGTTGAAACATGTTGTGGTTAATACAAAATTTTTGTTTGCATTTTTTGAAGTTATCATTTAAAATTAATATCAAGAACCTTAGGTTACAACTTTGTAATGTCTTCGTTGGACTAGGGAATTACAGTTTCACATTTAGATTATATAAATTTCGTTTATAGGTTATTCAAGCTCTACTAAGTTATGCTTAAATTTATTAAACAAAAAACTACTTCATGTATATATTTATTTATGTTTCCAGGTCATTGACCCAGTATGGCACACTTAATATACTTTAGAAGCAGTACTTTTTTTCAAAGCCTCAAAGGGCTTTAACCCTGGAGAGGCAGAGACGGGAGCTTCCCCATCCATCAGCGAGTGGGAACTGGGAACCCCGTCTAGCCAGCTCTCTCTTGTAGTGTGTGCCACCAGACCAGACCACTTTACCCATCATCCACTTGATCTTCCGGGCCCTGATAACAGCTGATACTGCAGGCTCCAGCCTTTCCCTCGCCTCTACCCTGCCCTGACCCCATCTACTGTCGGAACTATTTTTAAAATTGCAAAGTCAAAACTTTTTTTGTTTAAAATTTTTTTTTTGCGGAAATGCAAACGCCAGTTTGTTTATAGCTTCGCAAGTATTGCAAAGGTCCTGCAAGTCCTGGAAAATTCCTGCTTTTGCCTTTAAGGTCCTAAAACTCTCTTATTTTTAATTTGAACAAATAAATTCAACTAGAGTAGAAGATTGTAGACTAACCGTGAGTGGTAACACATCATTCTTAAACAACTGAAAACTCAACACAACGTTTCGATTAGGCTATGCTAATTGTCCTCAGTTGTATAAAAAATAAAATTAATAAGAACAATGTGTATACTAAGACAAATTTCTCTAACCTTGTTTTAAATATTAAACTGTTTTCAAGTAATTATCCTAAAAATTGTTACTTTTAAAGTTGAAGATGCTTGTTCAATTTAAAAATTAGAGGTGCTAGATTAAGTTGTTGTTTTTGTTCAAGTACGGTTTAATTTATACTCGCACTTCGGCCCTGCAAAGATGTCTTTGTTACAAATGCATATTAACATCGTAATTAACAAAACTTACGAGATATATACCCTATATTCAGATGTGACATACTGTAATTTGGCAAAAATAACTAAGCGATAGTTCTTTTCACGCACTACCTGAAGAACTAAAAATATTAGTCCTGTGAAGTTGAAGGCACTTTTCGCACTTGGTAATTGGAATCGTTGCTGGTAATTGGTTGTCACATCGTCTATTTCATATAGTGGCTAAAAGGAGAACTGCATGTAACTTTTCAACTAGCTGAAACATCTACCTACACCACCTGGCTTTGACGTTTACCTTTTACGATTATGTCACTACAAAAATCCACCAGTTTTTAACGGGGATTTCAACGTTTAAACCTTAAATATTTATACATCAAGTTGCTTAGAATAAAAGGTCTATCTTTACAGGCAAAGTTCGTGTGAAGTCTTCAAATTATCACTTTCATATTCACCAACTTGTCAACAGAATGTATTTTGTTTATGACAATAAATCTTAAAGCATGTAGTATTTTGTAGTTAAACCTCATCACAGAAATCTGGGAGGCAAATAGATCCGGGAAACGACTTCTGATGAGTTGTTTAATCACTTTTCTACAAAGACTTACATGATTTTAATACATTAGTAAAAACGTGTCAAAGTAATTAACTAGGTTTACCTATTACATATCTGAAACTCAATATAACCTTTTGTTCAAAAATCATTGTTCTATAATCTCCAGCTGACCTGCTATGTGCGCGTATAACTTGTCTTGTCCAGAAATCTAATCAAAATTCCTCCATCGTTTGACCGCGCGATCTGGAGGTGAATAAATTGAAAATGTATCAATAGATGCCGCTTTCTCGCGGATTATAATTTTATTCCAGTATGGGAGGACGGGGGGTGGTGGAGGGGAGGCCGTAAGTCTCGTCGCTAAGCGCTATCCTGTGTACTTGTGCGCGTGTTGGCGGTTATGTTCCTCTTGCCTCGCCACCTCGGCACAGCACACCGTACCTGCATACCTGCCCTCAGCCTCGCTGTCACTACTATCCTAGACCTAGACCATATCATAGACTAAATTTAGCTTAGATATCACACTTTACGCAATATATCACAAGTTAAACACAAGAAATTATTTAACTAGCGTTTTATATTTTGTCAATTTTATTGTTAAACGTAATGACTGTCAAACGTTATATAATTTATATACGTTAAGAATCAAATTAAAAAACCAAGCCGTCACGCAACAATTAGCGCTTTTAATTGCAACTCTAATTAAATGCGCTCAGCCCATTGCTCGGCCTCAGCTTTTCGTGATATATTATCACTGGTGCTATTAGATGTGGTGTTATTAGTCTTGTGTTATAAGGCTATGTATGCTGAACAGATTTACGTGGCCTATTACTATAAATATCAGTTCTTATCACGAAAAGATTACTGATTTAAAATTGCATTGAAATAGGATTACCCATTCTGTCGTTATAGCGAAAAATCACTTTATCGGCCATTAGTTGGAAAAACTTAACAACATTTTTTTTTCATAATTTTGGACATATTTATTGGTAATATAAAGATGCATCATTGGCTTAAAATGTTCGGAGTCAGATACCTAGCTAAAACCGCTCTTTTGGTGAACAGACTTCCGGTATTCCGATTTTGCTGGCTAACGAAATTAGCCGAAATATTAACAACATGAACTTTTGCATTAAATATTTTGAAACCCGAACAAAACATGTGACTTGTAAAGAGCATTTTATGTAACATTTGTATATAAAATACCATGTGTATACCGTATAAAGTTAAAAGCTCCAAACGCGTACGGGGGTCTGGATCAGTGCCCTGGTTATTGATTTATAAAACGGCAAGAACATATTTAATTTATTTCATAATACTACACAGTTTGTATCCAATTAAAACTTGAAGAGTGTATTGTTGATTGATATAATTCGTGTAAAAAGTATAAATAATAGTAAAACTCGGTAAATGAATAGTCAATAAGCTTTATTACTATAAAAACTTAGTTAAAACATTATTTTGTAGAATCCTCAATGAATGAGTTGCAGTCGTGCCATTTTGTTCTTAAACTAAACGAAAATCCCATCCATAGTTACAATTGTATCATGAATTTAATTCATTCATTCATGGGAATTACGTCCTCAAGCCAAAATCTCGGTCCAACCATAAAACGGCATCATTGATGTGCAAAACATTAGTCCCGTCCATACTGTAAAAAACATTTCGAATATTAATTGTACATTTAAAATTGTATTTATTCGTAAAGAAAGTACATTGTGTTGACTTTATATGTAGATGAATATGACTCAATGACAAAATGAATGAGATTTAGCATGACATTACATCAGTCAAGAACAGTGGAAGCAGAAATGACTAAGCCTTTTTCAGAAGAATTTATCGAATTGGGCGATTCTTTTATTATCTGAGCTCCTGCCTGTGAAGACAAACGTTCATAAACCGTTGTTGGTAGTTTTCCATGCCTGTGGTATCACAAGAGTGTATTACCATACCTATCACGAGATCAACCTTTGATTTTGTTTAAAACACATGTTTCCTAAATGTAGAGACAGAGATTATTCAACAAGTTCAAACTTTTGAACGCCAGTCTACACGACTGATTTGAAGAAAAACTCACTTGAAAATATGACATAGAAAGATGCTATGCGCTTGTGAAATACTAGTAAGTTCCCTTAGTTGCTATTGGCTATTAAAAAACAACCTCAATCGCTTACCTGGTACATAAAATCAGCATTATACACTTACTTGACTGTTTTATAGATTTATTAAACAGTTTAATCTTGTATAGACCTATATTTTGATTCTAACGACTTTGTCCTCTTCACAAAAAACGAGCATTGCGTAGAAATCGAAAACCAATTTTCATAAAAAATCAGAATACAACATGGAGTTCCACAGGGATCCATAATGGGCCCCATATTATTCCTCATTTATGTAAACAACTTACTAAGTTCAATCACAAATGGGGATGTAATACAGTTTGCAGATGATACAAATCTTCATTTTAAAGGTAAAACTATAGAAGAACTAGAAATAAACTCTTTCTTAGATTTGTGTTCATGCATTCAACATTTTGCCAATATAAACCTCCTTCTTAAAATCTAATTATATCTATTTTTCCTTACGGGAAAATGAAATAACAAGCCACCCTATGGTAGTGACATCTTTTAAAACAGGTAGAATCTACCAAATTTTAGAAATTTTTATTGATCAAGGATTAACTTGGAAGGTTCAGGTTAACGAAACATGTAAACGAGTTTCCTCAGGAATTTTCGGTTTACGCGTTTTATCCAAATCCTGCTTTGTTCAAATTTCGAATAGCTTATTTTGGACTAATCTTCCTCATCTGTCATATGGAATAAGGTTGTGGGAGATGTTCAAAAAATTAAATTTGAGAGGCTTTTAGGCTGCAAAAGAAGCTATTAGAATAATGTAATGTTTTCACACGGGTACGAATAATAAGGCGTCAGTTTGTTAACTCACTATTTATTTACACAGTCTATTGTAATACACTAATATTAAACGCAATTAAATCACTTAATGGCTACAAACATTACACAAATGTACAGTTCCTTATTTCACTATTTGCACTTCACACAGCTCCACCACACCTGGCGCGAAGTCCGTTCACTCACGTGTTCTCGTAGCACTCTTCAGTCGGGAATCAACGGTGGGTGTCGATGCCTCGAAGATCACTCGCACGACGTTTGCAGCAGTACAATGAAGATCACTGACACCGAGAATTTTACACTGTCACTGTTCACGCACAAGGGTTGTGACCCTGTATGTTCACACAGCATTACACATTCACTAGGTGCGCGGACCTTCTTACACAGTCTTACACTGGACTGTCGTTCACAAGGGGAACGCGGCCCCGATTCGTTCATTACATCATTCACGCCCGAACTGACTACGAGTCTTAGAGGGCTATATATGAGCCCGGTGGAATCTTTTTAGAAGGTCGAGAGGTCTGTAAACAAGTCGCTCGAAATTAGGTCAACGCCCGTGGTGAATACAGGCACAGGCACCGAGGGTGGCGCCGCTTCCGAAGGCCTCTATACGCCCGTGACTCGATGCGCCATCCGCGGTCCCCGCGAGACCCAATGTCCGCCAATACACCCCTTCTCTTCAAGCCTGTTCTGTCCCAGAACAGGAAGATCTACTGGTTTTGAGGTCCAGGCTGATCGATGCAGCGATGTCTTCCTGCCTCCTGAAGCCCCTGGGGTCGAAGATGCACACTAGAACCTCTATTGCCGTGTTCTTAATACGCTCGATCATGCTCCTCACCTCGACCACTAAGTCCGTCGAGCCCACATGACAGCTTTGGTATGGCAAGTTTCCGGATTCCATCGAATCATGGTCTGCGCAGGTCAATCAAACCCCTTTAACCGACTCGTAAGTTGGCTTCCCATGAGACCATTGCTTCGTCACCAGGTAGAACAGGTGTTGATGACCATGCCTCAAATGCAACGTCCTTCCTACAGCCGGAACCTGCACTCAGTTCTTCCACACGCCCGAACTTACCCTAATACCCGGGCGACCCTTGACATGTTCAAATCTTAAACACAGTGTATGAGCGCATACCTCTGTGGAACTTCGAAGAGATCTCTGTAAACGATCCTGTTTACTCCACGATGACGACTGTTCCTTGAAGGTTCCTCGTCCTTGTTGATTGACGTTCTCCCGGCGTACGATATCTGACCTCCTGCTCCCTCTGAAGCTTATTCCTCTGCTTTTGAAAGGCGCCAGCCGATTGATGTGGACAACCTGAGGTTTCCCATGCGTTGGTTTCCTATTTGTAGATCAAATCGTTGATCCGGGTGACAACTTCATGGACCGTCCTTGTTTCGAAGGTTCGGAGAGGCTTTGGCGGTTCCTGGGATTGTTCAACCATACCAGGTCTCCAGCGTTGTAAACCCCTTTTTCCGCTCTGACGTCGTAGCATTCTGTCATCCGTTCACTGGGTTGCAGGCTGGGTCTGACTGCTTGTAGACATCATTTTTGCCCGTTTCAACATGTGGCACATGATAATCTCCGCCAAGTCCTCATCTGGCTTACTACCACCTATTCACACTTCAAAATATGTCTTCCTTTCCGTTCCCTTTTGTCTCAGCCATTGGTCATCCTCATTGTGATTCTTCGCACACGCGGCTCTTCGTGGCTTTTTCTTCGATTTGTTGATTTCGTGGTACAGGTTCCACGGGTACACTCCTTCTATTTGTTGCCTGGTTTACTACAGCAGCAGCGCAACTCCTTCTTCTCTCCAAACCGATTAACATCGACAACCTTGCACCAGATCATCCAAGGTCCACTGTCCTGCTTTTCTCTGCATTATGTACTTACTCTTGCGTTTTGGCACCGTATTGATTCTTGACAGCCTCAAACTCTAAAGCTTGGGTGAGCGCCTCGTTCGTTTAGACGGGACAGTTTAACTGCTTGCTGGGTCTCAGGCCCCGTATGTACCGTCGATGAACCAGTCCTGGACAACCGCTCATAGACTTTCCGGCAAGGCGGGTAGGCTTGCACAAGTCGGACAATATCCGCTCAAACTCCCTGCAGGATTCATTTGGCTGCTGGCATCGGTCCTCAACTGCGAGCGATACACCTGTTCAAGTGCCGATGTCCGAACCGCACTTAGTCTCCTGATAAGCTCGTCATAGTTCAGGCGGTCCACAACTGAATCGAATGAAGGACGCCTAAAGCGTCGCCCCGTATGATAGGCTCAACACAGACGCCTTAGTCGCAGCCGTCCACTTGTGTACGCGTGCTGCTGTTTCGAATAGAGTAAAATACTCCTCCCAGGGCGTCTTTGCCGTCAAAAGGTGGCAGGTTCGTGTCCGGAATTGAAGGCGCACTTCACTGGCTCGGTGTAAGAGATCTCAGCTGAATATCCTGTAATCTGGTTGATTGCAATTTAGATTTAGTCTCCCAGTATTTCTTCGTACCTGATTCTAAAGATCAAATACGCTTTAGCCTCTTCTACTTTTCTAATTGAGTCCTAACTTGTTCAACATCTTCTTTGAACTTTCCCCAGGGCTTTAGAGCTTTCCTTAAGTTCCTCAGCTTTGAGTTTTCTAAAATTCTTTGTCCCTAATAGTTTTGTATTCCCTAGAGTGCTTTCTTTCTCTCTACGCTTCTTTAATCCATTCCTAATGCCTTTTGAGCCACAGAAATTTTCTTCTCAATGTCTTGTTTATTTATCTTCTAGGGTTTTGAATTTTCCAATAATTTTCCTCTAGTTGTTTTTGAGATTTTCTAACAATTGTCTTCTAACGTTTTTGAATTTTCAATTAATTTATCTTCTAAAGTTTTTGAATTTTCACTCAATTTGTCTTCTAAAGTTTGAATTTTCACCAATTTGTCTTCTAAAGTTTTTGAATTTTCATTCAACTTTTCTTCTAAGGCTTTTGAACTTTCCTTGAGGTTTTCTTCTAATAATCCACTGAGATCAGCAAATGAGCCGCGAGATATTTCAAACAATGGGCTATCCGGATCTTCTCCTTCCTCTAAGACCGCCGCCTAATCTTATCCTGAAGCTGCGTCTTGTTTCCGAAGTATCCAGTTCCTGCTCTTCGTTCACTTTTAAGTTCCACTACTTTGAGTTCACTTAATTTCTACAAACTTGTAGCCATTTGTTTTATGTAAATAAACAAAGTTTCACTAACTAACGCCTTATCCCACATCTGACACCAAATGTAAATGTTTTCACGGGTACGAATAATATGTCAGTCTTGTTAACTCACTATTATTTACAGTCTAGTTGTAATACCATATTAATATTAAACGCAATTAATAATTCACTTACTCTATTAGCAAAACTATTACAATAAATGTAATACAGTTCTTTATTCCACTATTTTGTGGTTCATATTGAAGTCTATTCATTCCGGCGCGAAGTCCGTTCACCACGTGTTCTCGTAGCACTCTTCAGTCGGGAATCCAACGGTGGGTACGATGCCTCTCGAAGATCACTCGCAGCCGACGTGCTTGCAGTAGGCACAATGAAGATCACCAACACCGAGAATTTACACTCAGCCACTATTCACGCACAGGGATGTGACCCCTGTATGTTCACACAAGCCTTACACATTCACTAGGTGCGCGGACCCTTCTTACAAAGTCTTACACTGGACCATTCGTATTCACAAGGGAACGCGGCCCCGATTCGTTCATACATTCATTCACTGCCCGGAACTGACTACTCGAGCTCCTGAGGAAGCATATATGCGAGCCGGTGGAATTTGCTAGCGGCTGCTTCTGGTGTGAAGGCTCTACATGCTTCCGTGACGATGATAAAGCATTCAAGAGGGTTCTCAAGTGAGACCTAAGTTCGCTACAATAATTTCGAAAGCAAGTTTCAGGGAATCATGTCGAGACATATTTCAAGGAATACGTTTGTTGACACTTCCCAGTCTCTATATCTTAGAAGTGATTTTGTATTGTAAAACTAATAAAATGTTGGTTCAATCTAAAATCACTCATGATTATAACACAAGAGGAAAGAACCACTTGCAAATTTGTCAACATAGAACTTCTAAATTTGAACAACTACCCATGCAAGTAGGTATAAAACTCTTCAACCACCTTCCTAAAAATTTAAAAGAAATTGAAAGTACCAAAATTTTCAAATCTCGAATAAAACGGTTGCTGTTAAGCAAAGCTTATTACTCGGTGGATGAGTTCATAGATGATCTTACGGACAAATAATTTCTTTATATAATATTTTAATTCCTCCCCCCCCTTAAAGCCAGGTCACGTTAAGTGTGAATGTGGAATGAGTGTGAAATCATGTAAGTGTGAGTGAATGTGAATGTTTAATTTCATTGTATGTAATTTGTGTTTTTTTTTTGCTACGCAATATTTTGTATTGTCTTTAGCAAATATATTATTGTTATTACTGAAGTGATTTAATATTGATTAGCTATAGTATGGTATACTGTGTACAATTCAAACATAAACGTTTTTTTTTGTAACGTTATAAATTGTCCTACGGTGTTATTCATTTTTATTTCTTTAAGAACATTCTACGAAAAAATTAGCAAACTATAAGATTAATCATATCTTTGAAGCCGTTCTCGATTGTATGCCATTGCCAACACAGTCTGGATTCATTTATATATATATATATATATATAAATTTCCCCACAATTTCTGACTTTAAACTTAATGGTAAAAAAGGATTCTTTTATACGACCAACGTTGCCACGTGACATCATATACTCGTATATTATATTATGAAGACGTGTTCCAGACGTCAAACCTAGTCTACTAAGACTAAACTTAATCTGCCGTAGTGATGTCGATCGGAGATTATATCACTCCGACCGTATCGGCCAGTGTGATAACGCGACGTTGAGTATTTGGGGTTTACTTAAAAGTTTAACATGAGTGTTAATATCCTGTTTATTTACCACTAAGCTCTGTCTCAGGCAAAACTCTCTCCGAGGAGATAAAACCGTAAAAATGGAGGCCCAATATCCAATATCATGGTTAAAGGTTGATCTTTCTATCTGGAGCTGCTGTAACGGGCAAGGATAAAATCACTGCTAAGAATATTAATTAAAATTCTTTTGATCTGTGTACATAGCTGAATATATTTATTTGTCTTAGAAATTGAAATATTGGTTATGTAAACATCACAAAGCGGACTTATTACACTCCTTAAAAAAACAGTTGAACAGTACTAAAATATATACAATGCTAACTACTATAGTTTATTTGCTTCAATGTGGATTACATTTACTGGCTACAGTAAATGATTACATTTTCTCTATGAGAACTAAGATCAGATGATTGGTCACTTAGAGGATCACACGAATTAAATTGAAACCTACGAAATTTAAACAGGTAATATCCATTAAAATTTATTCAGAACATGTTAGTTAGTTAAGAACACTTTAAAAGTAACCAGCAGAATATTCCATGAACACGAGATATCGACACCGGTGCGTGAAACGTTGTGTTGTTCTGGAGTTGTTTATGTTATCCCGAGTCTCACGCGAAGGTGAAGGAAGTAATTACTCTGTGGTATTCACGGTTCCACTCCACAATCAGCTGTTTATTATGATAATCAATTACAAGATGGCGGCCAGGCGGTACTCGCTCTCTGAATCAATTACAGCGTTGTGCGCGGACGCAGAAACTGGACTGCGCTGCCGCTTCTAGTCGAGCTATTCGTTTTGGATTTGTTGAAATTAACCTGGATTCGGCATTCCACAAGCAGCGAGCTTTACTAATTTTATAACAAGTTTTAAACACTCTGTCATCCAGTTATGGTGGAAGAGGTAACGTTATGTCTCTGACGATGGTTCGACGCAAGGATGCTAAAGAAAGATCCGGATGGCCTATACAGTAGTGGTTGAAGAGGTAATGTTAGACGAGGGAAGAGTAGTTTCAACCAATCAGATTAATAATAATGTTTACAGTTGATTCCAAGCAACATTATGTAGCAGCTATAATAGTGGTTTAAAGTTTGCTCTCTTACCAAAATGTTTTGTTGTCTTAAAATTTGATTTGATTTCAACAATCTTTAGCATTATTAAACATTAGTAAATCTATACATATGATATGATGAATTATACAACGTCCTCTCTTAAGATGGCAACTTCTTAAGCATTATAGAGCCAACTTCTGATGGTATCACCAAACGACTTCCTCTCAGCAAAAGACCATCCACAACAGAGAGCTCTTGATGACTGAAAGAATAGAACGGCTTCATCTCAACAGGAACTTCAGAGTACGCGGGTCATTTACCGTTTGTACACTGCTTAAGATTTATTTATTATTTATTTAAGTTAATACTGGGTCAACTGCTCAATAACGTGCAACTTTAGTGACATTTTCATCCGTCGCAGGAAGATCAGCCAAAGTAAGTAACATCATGAGCATTAACTTCTTCTTTTAACTCTTTATCATCTTCACTCGGTATAGGCTTTTGCGAAAGAGTATCAGCTATATACAGGCTCTTCCCTGGTGTCATACTATAATCATAGCGCACCATTCTCATATGGAAGCGCTGAAGTCTCGGTGAAAGGTCATGTAGATTTTTAGTCTTGAAAATTTGCAAGAGAGATTTGTGATCTATTTCAAAAACGTAGTGTTTTCCTGGTAGAAAGCTTTTCAATCGATCACTTGCCCATATTAGAGTTAAGGCCTCTCTATGTTTGCATAATTCTTTTCAGCAAAGGTTAATGTTCTTGAAATATAAGCAACATGTTTCTTGACTTCATTTTTCTCTTGTAGCAAAACAGCTCCTAAGCCAGCGTTAATGCATCACACGTTACTATCGTAGATTTATTAAGATCATAAATGTCCAGACATGGAGACGATGTGAGTGCTTCCTTGATTTTTTAAACGCTATTTCCTGAGCGGGAACCCAAACAAAATCGTTCTTTGAGCTCACGAGGTTAGTGCATGGTTCCATAATTGTCCTCCTATTTGGAATAAATTCAGTCAAAAAGGTTACCATTCCCATAAATCGTTGGGAAAACTTCTTGAACGTTTCTTGGAGCTTGCATGTCAACAATTGCTTTCACTTTACATGGGTTAGGAGAAACTTTTCCTTTTGATAAACCAAACCGCAAATATTCAACTTGCGTATGCAAAACTCAATTTTTTGAGTTACACCCGTAGATTTTATTCCGCTCATAACATCTTATTTGAGATATTCATGCAGAACATCATGCAAATTTGTCATAGAAAGATAGAACGGAACGACAAAATAATGTAGTAATATCTTTAAACATATGTTTGAACTGAAATACAACACATCTGGGAGCAACCATAGCTCAGTGGTATAGTGCGTACTTTGCAGCAAACCGCCCCGGAACCGATACCCGGCGCTGCAGTAACTTTTTACCCTGACCACCCCCGTGGTTATGTTAGGTTAAGTCACGTTGGTCCATTTCCATTCAAAGTTGGACTATCAATTAATGGCCCAACGGGGAGCAGTCGGCGCGGTTTGTAACAATACTTCACCTCACCATTCATCAAAAACACTCATCACACTAGTTATTCATCCCTTACTGACCTTAAAATGTACTTCAGATTGGTTTATGTATCACCTCAAGTGTGATCAACTCAACATGAGTGATGACGCTCACGTGTAGAGAAAAAATGTCACTACTTTTATTTCGTAAATTATTCATTTCTCAACGGCATTTTGTTTATGCGATTGAATTCTGGCTTCAAATTTAACAGACAGGGAGCAAAGACTTGGGTATGTAATGGTGAGTGTGCGTGTGCGAGCGTGCACGAGCGGTCTCCTGTATGAGCCAGACTACAAGTTACTAAGTGGTTTCCAGTGCCGCAGATGATATTGGTCCAGTATTTCACAGCATCGAGAGCACCAACCTAAGTGCACTCGTTACTCAGTCCTAACAATGTAAAGCTACATCGGCCCTTTGCACTTTCTTATGCGCTAGACCGCAGCATGCAGCATGTAGACCATCGTGCATAGTAATAGGCTATTTTAGTGTATACTGCCGTTAGTGTGCCGATGTAAGAAGAATATAAGTATGGTTATCATTTAGAATTTAGAAAGTGTTTGATGTTTTTATAATTGCTTATGGTTGGTTTGGATGATCACAACAACAATTGCGTGGACTTTTAATCCTCACATGTAATTTCGTTGCTATATAAAAAAACACACTGCATTAAGTAACAGGTTTCACCTAGTGGTGATGAGTAGAACGAAAAACCCTGTAGAACTTTAAATGTATGATCACAAATTCCGTGAAACCTCCACTAAATTAACAACTGGGATCATGTGAGCTATAACGGTGTTCTAAAAATAAAAACAAAATCATGCATTAAAAATGGAATTGTTATGAGTCGCTCAAAGATCACAATGATCGTAGCTCATAACTAAAATCTTATTACTATAATCAAAGGCAATTTTATATTAGGATTTAATAAATGCCACGAAAACATTGAATCCACTGAAAGTTTTATCTAATTTAAAATGAGGTTAAGAGCTTACCTAATAGAAAGGCTCATATAATTCTGTTGGCGAATTTTTAGATCAGGATTTTAATCATGATAGTTAAATTTTATTATAAATTTAACTACATACTAATTATTTAGATTAGGTTTTGCAATAATCTCTCTAGTTGTTTACATTGTTTTATTTTAAATATTTGTTTTTGTTTACACTTTTTTTTACCTTTTTGTATTTGCAGCTTTGTCAACGCAAAAGCTTTTGTATATGACAAATAAAATTGTTATTGTTATCAGGTTATATCAACGTAACATATAACATTAGTGTCCGACAGTTTCAATTTTCTCACAACTGGTTTCGGAAATTGTCTCATCAAATCTTATTTTCATAGTATTCCTTCAAACTGGATTTTGTCCTACTGATATAACATTATACATTACAGTGTCTTTGCTGTAGCCTCTGTCTTCCCATAACTCCCCGTTTCATCACAAAATTAGGATATTTACAGTCTTCATGTTAGACATTCTCCAACTTGTATTCAAGTAATGTTATTTTGTATCCACCCTACTCTCGTTTTCTAGATTGTTGTCTTTTTTCCAAACTTTTAGCATTTGTATGTCCCGCTCTAAAGTAACTTCACTGGAGCAACCCCACTGAATTGCACTCATTATTCAATGGTAGGCTGATTCACGTTTCGATAATTTGGACATTTCACGTGAAATATTGAAGAAATAGTAATAAATGAACTACACCAACCCCTGGATTGAGCAGTGAATTTGATGTTGTACGTATCGCGCAAGACACCATACATTTGTCATTTGCTTAGTAGTCAATGATGATGGGTTAAGTGTCAGTTTACTTAAACGACGCTGCGGGTTCTAACCTAATCTAATCACCGTGTAAATTATAAATGACATTTTTTAGGTAAAGGTTTTTTAAATTAGTTCTACAAATATTGAAGTAACGGTTAAAGTATTACTTGACTTATGTCCATTGATTCATAGGGCCTCGACGAAATTCCGCCACCCATCGCGGTCCGCTGCAAGCGCTTTGGCCTCTCTCAACTGCTTAAAATATTAAAACAGTTATAAAATAGCTCTGAACCTGGACACAGGATGAAGGACCACACATTATCCCATGCAACTTATTACGAGATGTACTAGTATTAACTTTATACTGTGGTTAGATTTGATTGAGAAGAATATGTATATTAATTTTAAACGTATTTATTTAACCTTTTCCAGGGTTGTTTTAATATTATTTAACACATCTTGGTCACACATTGATCGCGTTGTATTATCCGGCAGATTTGATTTTAACTGCAAAACTATTAACATATTTTAAAGATTGAAGGAGACTTCACTAGGTGGTATACTGTATGTTTATTAATAATAACAAACCAGGAAAACCCGTGAATTCTTCCTTTAAGTGCCGGAAGAAATAGGAGTTGAAAAAATCTATATCTTTGTAGTCCAACACATTTTATTCTATAGAATAACTACACTGTAGGGTTATCAAAATAACTTGGGGAATACCGTAATAGTACTTGTGAAGTATCTGTTGAGTAAAAAAAGGTAAAGGTAAAGTTTGTCTTGTCTAACTTTGTGAAGTTATGACTACAAAGTCCTCTAGAAAAAGTTATTTCCATGACGTGTTTGCCTGTACTGTGCATGCACCTGGCTCTTAAGTGAATTTAAACAGTTTTACGTTTTGACCTAAGCAAATCGATATTTTGATAAGCCGATTAAGCTAAGTTAGTTTTAGCAACATTGAAAGTAGGCAAATGTTCGTAAATTAGCTGGTGGGGTGCAAATAATTTAGTGAAAGAAAAGCATATTGTTAGTGAAATAAGCCAAAGGTCAAAATGAGTGAAAGTAAAACAGAAAATAAGAGATAAAAATATGAAATCTACGTGAGAAACAACACAGTTTAAATAGTTTGACCAAAGTTGAGGTGGAGAGACGAGCAGAGAAGGATCTAATAGAGAAGAGGTGGGGAAAGGAGGAAGCTTTGGATACAGAGTTTGGGAGATCAATATCACAACAAGATAGTGGTGACCCCAAGATGAAGACGAGAGGCTTGACTTGTAATTGATTTAATATACTGTATATGAATACTGCTTAGTTGTATTGTGCACGCAGATGTGTGGTGTGTCCAGTAGCAGAGCAGCAGCAGCGGCGTCTGTTACTCCCTATTTCTGGCAAAGCAGAGGGAAGGGAAGGCTTCTGTCTGACAGTTCCAGAACAAGATCTACAACTCTTCTCAGGTTCTGCTGTTTGTCAACTGTTCCGCAACCAGTCGAGCAATTAACAAGTCAACCGGTCCTACTTCACTCGCACTAGTTGACATCCAACTATTCATATCTCTGCTTGAGGATAATATTAGTGCCAGTTGACGATATTCGCGAGTGAGAGTTGGGAAAATTATATGGAGGAAAAATGTATTAAAATTAGAAAATTATTACTAAGTATATAATTTACAGGGTGTTTACGAACGAGTTTTACAACTTTACCAGTGTCTCTTTAATTTATAGGAAATAGGTTATAGGAACTTTGTGTTACACGTAGACTGTTTGATGAATTGGTTCAAAAGATGTATTGGATATGGTTTTCTTAGGGTATTGGATGTCCTGTGTTGTTGGCTGTGTAGGAAAATAAGAGAACTGCTGAGTTGTATTTTATTCTCAATCAATAGCCAGAAATAAACCCATCAATCAAGATTTAGAGTGATATGTCTATTCTGCTAGATCAAATAACAAACAAATAACTGTTAAGTAGAATGGATAGTATCCTAGACGCCTAACTTGATGACTTTATTCGAACGTCTCATAAAAGGTAGTTTGTTTTGAGACTACGCAACAAAACAAAAATAACAACTTTGTAAATCAAACCATCACTTAGTTGATCAGTATCAAATAAAGTTGTTTAAGTCA
The DNA here is from genome assembly GCA_018831715.1 of Matsumurasca onukii. Taxonomy (NCBI): domain Eukaryota; kingdom Metazoa; phylum Arthropoda; class Insecta; order Hemiptera; family Cicadellidae; genus Matsumurasca; species Matsumurasca onukii. The sequence continues at coordinate 51,229,433 of CM032059.1, read as the reverse complement.
ATCTTCCAGAAAACCCTACCAGACATGTTTATCTCCGTTAGTATGATTAACGAAAGAGAATGTGTTAAATTTATGACTTTTTTATAAACACCATGTACTTATTAAACTAGAGTGTTGAACTCTTGTTACTTCACGGAAGTAGAGTCTACCTCAGCAACGTTTTCCCGCAACCTGTTTGCACTTCATTATGCTGCACGTTTCATTTTATATAACGTAATACTGTGTGAATAAACAAAATCCAAATTTTAGTAAAATAGATGGTGAGATATTTTTAAACAAAACCTTGTGTTACATTCGTTGTACGAGAAATGTGTAATGTAGGCGTGTTGGTTCTCAGATAATTAGTTTTGTTGCACGTCCAAAACATAAAACTATCAGATTACAATAGGATTTTCTTGGTAAGGTTCTATAAATCAACCTATATTTTCTTATCCTTTGCTAAACATCATCTCGGTTAAAAATGAAGCTCTAGGTTTAGAAGAAAATCAAGAGGCTTTGATATCTAAATGGTGGGTTGAGTTAAAAATAAGCCTTTCAACTGTTAATACAGTAATAATTATTGATTTCAATGATGATCACACGAATCCATTTCAAACGAAAAATATTTGGTAGCTCACGTAAAATGTTTAAAATAAATAAACCGTTTAACCGCGTGGTTCAACTTTCTTTTCTTGATATAAGAAAATTCTTAAAGTAAAAAAAATAATCGTAAATAAAAGATACTGAGTAACACTAAATTTCCGCTCCAGATAATTACCGCTTACCGCGAAGAAGAGCGAGAGGGACAATATGACAATGCGTTTATTTTACCTGCCTTAGGACCAATGGTTCTCTCTGCCCTTAAGACAGGTCCCAAATTGACCATAATTATTCTTTACAGAGTTGAAAATTTAAACTTATAATTACTTTTCCATTTTTGTATTAACTCAAAACACTTAACTAATTTTACGTCACATTTCTTAGGTGAACATAATTTTTAAACAAACACTCTGGGGTTTTATACTTTACCACTTTATACGTTAAAGATAGTACACTTACCTCTCTTCATTCTTTAATCTTAGGAAATTTCAACGATTTATAATATGATGTAACGAGTTTATCAAGTCTAAGATTCAAAATATACCTTATACAAGCATTTTGAGGTTTCTGTAATTTATGTGTCAACTCATCATTAAGATCATAGTACGCACTACGCAGCGTTTGCATTGTCGAAATAGGGAAATATTAAAGATATAAGATTCTAGGTGCGTTTCTTTACACTTACAAGAGGGAGAGAAGGAAGGAGAGAGAGAGAGAGAGATGAAGGGTGAGGATTAGTGTGAGATGGGCGAGTGATAGGACCGCAGCTACCAGGAGCTGATAATCTCAGCAGGACATCTCAGCATCTAATGGTGCTGGCGACACCTCACTCTGTCGACCACCTACAGACATCCACCAGCTCACCAAACCACTCATATATCTATATGGCTGAATGGAATTCATATGTATCAAAATAATGCAACTATATAAGTCAGATCTAAGTCGATAAATCAGATGATGAATACACGATTTATTAATGTTTTTCAATCGTCAACTATTTAGTAAATATTATTCAGCACTATTCCTTCTACATCGATCTCTTTCAGACGTACGAAGGTTCTGTCAGTTCCACTCCGGGCTCCAATAGTTAACCAGTTGTAGGACTCCTCAATCGTGTGCTATGCGCTCGTCTGTGCTATTGTAGAATATCTCCGCGACCAGAATGTTTCAGAGGAGTTTTCAGAGACTTCGGAAATTATTTTACTTTAATTTGGTAACAAGTAAACTATTTAAACTCATGCTTGAGATTACGGTTCACATGACCCTTAGTTCTATGACGAACAGGTCGGCAGTTGGCCCTGTCTCTTGTGTAATAAGAGTGTCGCTACCTATTATATTATCACATATTTTTTATTTGAAGTCAAATGACGAGACTATGTCAATGGTTACAGGTTTTTAACACTGGTTACCAGTACTTCCTTGCGTTTTTATGCAAGGAACAAAAACTCTGGAAAAGTTTGCTTTTGAATATTTTCCCATAGTGTCAAATTATACGAAAGTTGGGGTAAGATTGGTCCGAAACATGCCTTTATTATACCTGTGTTGGACCGTATTCAGACTGATTACTCAAACTATACTAGTGTAGAACAGCAGACTGCGCGCTGCAAGAATAAAGCCGTTGCCCTAAGAAACGAAAGTTGACCGATGATAGCAAAGCTATTTAAAAATGCTTTAAAATGTTATAGCTATATTTTAAAATGTTTTAAAAAGGTTAAATAATAATCACATAATATAATTTACTCGTACTTTAGTATGTTATAAGAGTAATTGGAACTTTATCATTTCAACTGTAAAACATATTGTAGATTACCAATATCTCCTGCTGATGCACAAGTAGGCTATAACGTATTCGAAATGTTATCATACATTGATGTAAATTAAATGTTTGAATATAATATTTTGAAACATAAAATTTAACCATATTACCCAAAGATTTTTGTTTACAATTTAAATATGATTTTAATATACACCCGACAAAAACTGTACACCTTTTCTAAATAAGTAAATTTTAGTTCAAGAGACTAATAAAAGCTTAATTGGTATTTTAGAAGACACCAATGTTCTTCTAATGTCGAGTAACAGAATAAATACTTAATTCAATTCGTTAATTTCTAGTTATTTACATCATAATGGCTTCACCAAGTTAAAACTTGTCGGTGAGGTCCACTTTTAACATATACTCGTACTCGTACATGCATTTTATTATTATCGTACACATATATTTTTTTGCATTTTTTATACAAGAATAACGTTAAATTATCTTTAAACATAGTAATTTAACATAATAAACATATGATTTAGCACTGGAACCTCTAATGTGAAAGTATGTTTCCTCCAGTATACAATGTAGACAGGGGTTTTCAAATTTGAGGGAAGGCTATTAATATAGTATATTTCATCACTAGGTCCGAAAGTGACACTTTTTGATATGAGCTCTAGTTCGAGGATCAAAAAGACACTTTAGGGACGAGTGATGAACGATAGTTTTTGCCATGATGCAAGTAGAAAGAGTGGTTAAAATGGTTAGTTAGTTAATTTAAAAATGTTTTGTAAAATATTTGAGAGAATTATGGTGTTAAACGCTACAGTTATTATTTTTCATTGTTTTGTATAAACAGCTATTCATTTGATTTTCCATTGCCAGTGTTATGATTCGATATTAAATCGACACATCGCACTCACTCTAAAGTTAAATTACTTGCGATATAGATTGATATTCACAGTTGTATCGACTATAAACAATAATCGAGCAAATCATTCAATTTTAACAAAACCATTAGACCAGCTGATGTCCATGCCACGAAAAGATCATTAAAACAATCCTTTATTTACCTGGGTTAAAAAGTTACACTTTAGCACTGTCAATGCATGAGCCTAAAGCAGCTGTTATCGGAGGTAAATGACAAAAAAGCTTTTAAACGGTTTAAAACTAATAGTTTTTACGAAAACAAATTTGATTATTATTTGTATCTAGGTTTAATTAAAAGTTCATAACTTCTATGCTTGATTCTATTCACTCCTTTTTTTTACCTATTTTACACTCGGAAGTGAAGAACCCATGACATTTATTAGTAGATTTAAATGTCTTACTAAGTTTTTAAATTTGACTTAAGTAGTAAGTATGAGAAATGTCAATAACAATCCTTTCACCCTTTTACTCTAGTGTTCTTATCAAAGGTACCGACAGTTAACAAATCTATGCAAATCAGTGCCTACACAGTATATGGTATTGTATTTTCATTCAACTATTGTTCATAGGTAATTTGGAAACCCCCTTCTTCGTGCACCTAGAGGTTATAAGGCTTAGTCTAATGAAGTTGCGTTGATAATGTACTAACGGCAGCTTATAACTCAATTCAACTCAATATAGCTCAATTCAAGGCGTTATGTACATAAATAAAATAAGCCTTGAATTTTGGAATCAATTCAATACAAAACTGCAGTGTAACAAGCAAGTTCACTCGTATATAAACTTTTATTCGCAAATATATTATGGTCAAAATTAAAACCCCTTTTTCTAGATTAGAAGTCTAAAGCTATGCAAATGGCTTTGGTTCAAACTCAAAAATGATGTTTGATTAAATACGAATGACCCTTGAAAACTTATTGTGATAAAACACATAACAGCTACTTTCCCATGAACATAGTTATCATAGTAAAAGTAGTTATATAAATTGTAAACTATATACATACAATGCACATAGTATGTTTAATGGTTTGAGAGTTACCACATCAGTAGACATCTGATAATAGATTTATTTTTATGTGGTTTACAAAAGTTATAAATCAATTGTAATACTCTGACCTCAAGATATAATTTTATTTGTGACTATCAGTTCATAAAAACTAGCTTTTCATTGGATAGTGTCTATTAACAAATCAGCAGAGGAAATGTGTTCAAACTTTCGTCCAAATTATCAAAAGCTCTATGTGCTAAGTATCAAGCGTACAAGGAATAATAGTTTTTATTTCAATTTAGTATAAAAACAGCTGTTTAATCTCATGCCAAAACATGCTAAAGTTGCCATTTTATTTACAAGGAAAAAGGGTTTGTGCTGATGATATTTCTTCACCTAGAAGAAGAAACTAATATTTTCCCCTAGAGGAAGAAAAAAGTATATTTCATCACTAGGCCCTAGAGCTTTAGCTACGAACTCAAGTTAACCGTCTAAAGCACAGCCGAGGGCTTGAATGTATCGTTCGATCCTTTTGGGACGAGTGATGAACGATACCTTTTGTCGTGCTGCAACATTATCAAGGAATAAAATTTAATTTATTTTTTAAATATTATAAATAAATTATTACAATTATTACTGATTTGAGTTATTTGGTGTATACTTTTTTTAAAAGTGTTTAGGTAAGTAACACTCGCACTTCATATGTGCACAAGTTTTCCTGCTCGCTACACTGTAGGCCTATGAACAACGTAATCATTTTGCACTTTTTAAGATTAGCTTTAACCGCAAGATTCTAAACATGAATTAAACCTATTTTTTCAGTTTTCATTAATTTCAAAGAAACGCACCAGTATATTGCATTGTTGCGGTGTTATTACAGAAAATTTCAAACAATATTGAACACGTTTAGAGTTAATATAATTTAAAACAACATATTCATGTTTTGCAATTTACGACCCTTTTTGTGTTGGACAACAAAAGGGCTCGTGTTTAAAACTTGGGAATAAGACCACAGCTCACAGTACAATGCAGTTAAAGGTTCGACTATATTACAATATTGTTAATTGAAATCCTTACAATATTGTAATATAGTCCTTAACCAAATTCTTATTTAATGACCAGACAGTTTAAATATAATATTCCTGTCAGTCTTTTGTACTGATTATCATCTTATTTTATTGCAACGACTAACATCTAAAAGTTCCAGTTTATAAAAATCATTTTGCAATACATACACAGTATGTTTTACATGCGACTTCGTTACGGTTCATTCCATATTGTTTTTCAACTTCATTAACAATAAAATGTTATGATTTTTATTTGAATGACCATTTACATTGAACGTAATAACTTTAAGATCAAATAAATTAGGCTTGCTAACCTAAACATAGTATTTTATCGCTAATATGTGATATCTTCATTAGGACTCTGTAATTCTAAGATAAAAAGGTAAGGTATCTTTTATATTATGCAAGTAACATGGATAAATAAATTTCTATTCATTTTGCAAACAAAACCCTAAAGTAGGCTGACTTCAAACATTGTGTGGACTCAGTACTCTAATTTATAAAGTTTAGAAGAACCCACTGTTTTGTTATACTACTTATACACTGGTTTACTATTAGCCAGTGATAGACAACAAGCGTATTGACACAACTTACTGTTACACCTATATATGGATAATGAACATTATATTCTTCTCCTTAAGGAGTCAAAGATCATCAAAACAGTTATAGAGCAACTTTAGTACGAGAGTTCATGTGCCAATAAGAGTAGATCCTAGTTCCTAGAGCAAATTATTAAAGGGCTTGTCACCCCTGGAAAACCTTTAGACCTTTGAATAAACCCATTTCAATTAACACAACGTAGCCATTCACCCAGTGCATTTATTATTTAATGGTGTTCTTCAGTTCAGGTTTAAAGCAAAACTTTCGCATCTTTGGTTTACTTTGTATTATATACCATCTACAGTTTGAACGATGACAAAACCAGCATAAATATTGGTTCCTATTAACAATCATGTGGCACAGTGACACGTTTGTTGTTCTTCACTGTCAAAATTTGTCGTGATCATGGAAATAAAACCACAACGACTTGTAATAGCTCTGAGGATTGCTCGTTTGAAATAGTTTAACCAAAGTCAAGAAGTCTTTGCAACAGGGTAACAACGGCTAACCCACATTAGGATTTAGAGGAGAACTCCGACAGTGCCGAAACCTAGTGTTATTATGTAAACAATTCTTGATCAACTTACCACAGTGGAAATCAGATTGGAGATACAGTAGAGAGGAAACTATTGAACACAGATTGAAGCACAGATGACAACACTCGCGCACGTACTCGTCCAGCGGCCTCGGTTCACTCAGGAGGACTGAGGTCTATCAGCCCAGGTGCGACCTCGGGGGCGTGGCCTACACGCGCTCCTGGCCTCCCATTGGCCCAGCTCACTCACTCTTTTTGTTTTCTACATAACATCTAGATGCTCTTAAGATTTGTTGTAAGCCCGAGACTTATGCGGCCAGTATTTATGGGATGCTTTTAACCGGCGCCTGATGATGCTTCTGGTATACTCTTTTCCACGTTCATTTATATTTGACCGTTCTTGGGCAACTTAAAGCGTAGCATCACGAGGGTTCATTAGGAAAATGAGTGATTCTACGTAATTTCTACCTCTCTAGCTACTTAACCAAAGTGAAACTCAGCTATTAAGTTATACTTGTTGATGCCAACTAAGCGTCGAATGGACTGTACGAGCTGGGTGCTCGAACGCTCCGAATTTTGACTGCAATTAGTCGTGTATTAGTCCCGGGGCCTTGAACTTGGTATAAAACACAAAACGCGACGCCAGCAAGCCTGAAAGGTCAAAATACTTCTTTTTCTACTGCTTAGTGGATACACACATTAACTGTCCATCAAGCCCCCAGGCCCGGCCGGGCGCCGAAATTGATCGTTGGACCCGCAATAGATACATCTCATCCTTTTACAGGGTTTGGGATATTTATTCCGAGAATTTTCAGCGCCGCTGTTTAAATAGCTAAAGTAAAAATCTTTATTATCACACGCAAAGAAACTACGAGTACATTGATTAATTAACGTACAATACACAATGCAGACACTGTCAGTATTACGTGTACGAGTATTTATTGGAACGAAACTGTATTTTTTTCATATGAAAACTAAACTACACACAACTTCACTGTTATGATTTGTTTGTATAGAGTGTTTTAGACCGTCCGTGACGTTCGTCTCATGATTTTAGTAAGTTTTTTTAACTGTCTTTGTTGGTACCTGAGAAATCTATAAAACTACAGTAAACTCCGAACCCCCTCCCAAATGGGTCATTTTTCGGCAGTAGGAGTCGTTTTCGAGAAAAGTACAAACCTATGTCATGCGCACTATGAAAATACAACGTTTTAAAGATATTCATAAGAAATGTTTTACAGCAAACTAAACTGATAAACATATCTGCACTATTGTACTAACACAGCTCAATAGAAAGATGAGTATACAGACACCATTCAATTCACCAAGTCAATAGAGCGAAACGATTAAAACGAATTAGGAGAAATAATCTATTCGATAGTATTTTAAGTTAATGGCTTTGTAGACAAAACTTCAAGCAGAAAGGTTCGAGCAATCATAGGGCAAACTACAAATTCATGCTCAAGGGAGGTTTTCGTAGAGCAGGTGGATTACAGAAATCAACATCTTTATATAAGTACAATTAACTATTAATACAATGGATCTGACAACAAGAGAATACACGAAATCCTAAGCATCGTTTAGCTCTAGTAAACAATAAAAAACAAAATCTGATAAGGGGCAGATATAAAATTATGTAAAGTTTAAAACAAATTCATGTGAAATTTATCGGAGAGAAATAACAATTTGTTAAAAAGACTACAACTAGGGTCAACAAGCTAAGGAAACATGTTTGTAGGGTACAAAACATTTCCAGAGAGATAAAAACCCCGGTAAAACCAACGCATCTCCTGAACCATACAGCCTTGAGTGATGATAAATGACATTTAATCAACAAACTTTAGCTAATTTAGTAAACCTAAACACGATTTTATTTATTTGTTTGAGCGCAAGCCTTAAAGGTTTTACCAACCAACTATATGTCTACTAAAATTCGTAGATTATTAAAGATATGCTTTTTGTACGTGAAGCAATTACATCAAGTGGTATAACGACGCTAAATAGTATTTCATACAGTGCTTAAAGTACGGAATTTAGTTAAATTTTGAGCTTGGCAAGAAATAACTATACGAGTGAAATGTTTAGAAAGATTCAGAAGAGCAAGCCGGGTCAGTTACACAGTTATTTCGAAGTTCTTCAAGTCAAACCTTCAGAAAAGTCATATTTATTAACTTAAGGTAAACTAGCATCACTTAACGATGGGTTCTAAAGGTTGGTTCAACTAGTTGGTTTACACTTTTATGTGTAGCGGCCAAACAAGTTCTTGGGTCGTAAATTGTAATTGATAGAAAAAAAAGATATTTTCTGTAAATTATGTACAAATGTTCAGTTTTCGTCAATTGAGCCTTTTGTAGTTAAAATTTATAGTCAAAAATGTTCGTAGATAAATTACTTTTGACGTGTATGACTAAATAACATGAACCCTAAAAATAAGAGTTTATAAAATAAGATCTTTGATAGTAAGGAGTTTGACCAATAGACAACAGGAATTTATCGGAAAAGTAAGGAAAATTGTCATTTTGGTATAATTATTATTTCATCACATTTACCGAAATTAGCACTTGGCTAGAGAATGCCACATATTCTTGTATGGGGTGGAGAAAAACATAATCAAAACAATACTTTATTTAAGTGACACTTTAGCACGTCATTACGTCTGAAAATTTTAATACAAATTCAACTACGCAAAAAAACTGTTTTTTAATATTGTCTTGTTTTTTGTAATACTCATTTGAAGAATTCAAAAAAATGAGGTGAAAACTCCAAATTTAACTTACAATTTTTTAATGATAAATTTGTTTTGAAAATCTGATTGGAAACATTACAATCTTATAAAATAATTCCATAGAGTATTTTAAATAAAAGGTTGTCAAAAAATTGATTTAAAATGTAGCATTTAAAACCTGTTTTCCTGTAAACATTAAATGGGTTTTAAAAAACTATTAAAGAGATATAAAAATGTGGTTTTGCATTGTTGAGTTTGTATTACAATTTCCTTTCTTTTGAGGTGCCACACGGAGGCGTGGGGCTTGTGCCTATTTAAAACATTTGGAGCACTCTCCCCGGCTTTTGGGTGGGGGCGGGGTGACGCAATGTATACGTCAAAACAAACTTTAGAATTTTATAAAACATTCCTTAAAGGGGTTTTAAAAATCTTTCCTTTTTCAAAAGTTATGGTGGGGGGCATATTTAAAACTCACCCCGTACATTCCGAATGGAATAAGTTCGTCCAGGTCAGTGATGTACATGACAAAGACGCACTTTTTATTATATAGAAGCAAGGCATTGTGGACAGCTTCAAGCTTATGAATGCTTGTTCACACGTCTCTCACGAAGAGATTTTGGCTATTGTTTGGACAAATCTTTTAATGGATGAAAAGTCTGGAATTTTCAAGTTTGCGCAAAACCCTCCTTCCTAACACCAATCCGTAGGATGCTTTATAATGTGCCGTTATCAGTACCTGAGTTGGGTAGTAATTTAAAAGCTCCTGTGGAGTATAAATGCTTGAGTCGGTATACAATCTTCGATCAAGGGATATTCCTTGGAATTCTGTTGGATAGACTTTCCATTTCAGTCTCATCCAGCATGACAGTTGAAACTTTAGTCGTTAGGGAGCAAACACAAATGGATACGCAAGCTAATTTTGAATGTATTTTTTAATAACGAAGGCTCGCTTGAATGTTGAATTGAAGCAAGTTGGATTATCAGAAAGATTTTATACCTGCTCTGTGAATTGAAGAGATGAGCTCAAGAAGGGTGACTAGTGGGAGCTTTGACTTCACAACTCCTGTGGCTGGATGTGGCGGCATGAACAGCTTTTTAATAGAGGATTCTGGAACGTGTGGGTGTCCATTAAACAAAATGTTAGCAGGCTTCACTCTGGTGTTTTTGCCGCTAACGAGAATGGAGATGGTCTTGTTGTCTCGATGTAGAACTGGATGTGGTCTTGTGTACGAAGGCTGGAAAGCTCGACGTCCGGAACTATCTCGCAAGAGGATGTTAGAGTTGTGTCCTCCTGGAGTGACTCAAGCCAGTTACTTGAGGACGTAATTTAGTGATCTTGGTCCTTTTGTTGAAGGCGTTTCGGATAGTAAGGACAAGTGTCGTCAAAAGTCGGCACTTCTTATATCCAGGTAGGCTCAGGGTGCCATGATCACTCTTTTCGAGTTATATCATGGATTTTCTCCTTGTCCCCGGCTACTCGATGTAGTACGTGTTTTGTTGTCATGTTCTCCCTCAGCTTACGCCTCCCAAACCGTGACAGGGGCCGAAGTCAACCCCTCCCCAATTAGCTTTCAGGAAAAATTATTTTATATATTTTTAAACAATTATATTTTTTGAACAAAATGTTAACAATTTGGTTCTTTGTTATCTGCCTATTTAAGTACACACTTGTTTGCACTTTGCACTCTAATTGAAACGAGAGGTGGTCGAGAGAGTTCAAATCGTAGTGCCATGATGACATCTTAAGACATTGGGATATTGTATTTAAACCGTATTAAAAGGAGGCATATGATTGCAAATAGGTCTGATGTAACTAAATTTGAACTGACATACATTAGTAGGCCTACTATTTATTTGATTCTTCTGGAAAAGCTTTTTATCAACAATCGGTTCTCCGTGTGCGTGTACGGGTACTGTTGTTTGGTATGTCAAGGGATGGTTTCGCCCCAAACCCATGGGAATCCCCCTATGTATAAGAGTAATTGATAAAATCATTTGACAATATGCGAGCAACGTTCCTACAGATGCACAACAATTTTTATTTTCAAATAGGCTAAGTATTTGTAATTTACCTAGTTGACCTGTTTGCATAAGTTGGAAGAGGTTCGTCCAAGAGCATACGCCGTTTATTCAGGTAAGCCATTTCCTTTCAAATTACTCCATACTCATAGTTGACATTTACGAAGAAAACTGTTTTATTTGCTCTTATAGTAGCCTCCCATTATAGTTTGTTCCTGAAAATGGTAGTTGGTGTCTGAATATTTCTTTCTCCAGATATGGCATGGATCCATTTTATTCAATCTTATTTTTGAGCTAATTTTACAAAATTACAATAGACAATTGTAGCCTTTAAGTATGGTAATTTATTCTTCCCAAATGCAAATTAATAAGAGTTGCCCCCACCCTGTACTATATCCTACATAGACACCCTTGGTTATTTGTAGCAGTCAATAACTTTATTACAATTAATATAATTATCTATAAAGTATGATTTTAAACCTTTAGAAGTACCATGGGTTCCTTGCAAGATGGTAATTCAATAAATAATCAGACTATGGTAAACAAAGTATTTAGACGCTTTGTGGTGTTTTATTAATTGTTTATACTATAAACCGTACTTTAACTCGTCAATCCTTACTTTAAGAAAAACCCCTAGATCGGGAAACGATTTGGCATCGGAAGCCTCAGTCCCAATGCTACGGAATGCCTTTCAGTAAAAAAATCTTTAGAACTGGCAATTAAAAAGACTTTAACATTTTCGTTTTAAAATTTATAGGCTACAGGCCAAAGACAATATCACTAAATCACTTTTTGTGATGCCGACCACTCTTATGTGGGTATTTTAAGGCAAATATGTGGTGAAGGATGATTGTGATGAGTGGTAGTAATGAGTTATGAGGTGTAATCTTGTTAAAAAACAAAGGCCGACTCTTCCTTAGAGTGGGCCGTTAATTAAAAGCCCAATGACCAATGGAAATACAAGGACCAACGGCTTAACGTGATTTCCGAACCACGCAGGTCTGATTTGTCTAAACGATGGTGGGAGTTGATGCGGGTATCATCAGATGATCACTGAGTCTATCTGAGCCGCTTTTGACCTATATCATCCTCAAAACCTGACCTCCATGAATCTGGATTACAGGACCACGCCACGAGTCCCAGTCGCGTATATGTATTACTTTTTCAAAGATCTTAAAGTTTAGAACTATTTGGTTTTACCATTTTTAAGCAACAACACCCACTAACACATACACAAACACACACACAGCAGACGAACAAAAAAACTGTTTGACCTGCTTGTTAGGATTTTTCATTCCATTCCCTATCCATCAAATCTAATGTCTAAGATAAACAAGGCATATAAAATATTAAAATAATTATTTTTATTTTAAAAATTAAAGACTATTCAACCACTTAAGGAGAAAATGAAAAAGCAACAGAAAAATGAGTATAGTATCGTACGTCTCCTTTAATTTTGTTTACGCCTGTTTGCAAGGAAAGGTGCTGCACACAATAAATGCTAGATAGTGTTGAGTACCACCCAGAGCAGCGTAGTTCATTACCTCAGCTCCATACATCACTCAACTCATTACGTGCTGATACGCACTTGTGAAAGGTCAATATCTTAATTCTGTAATCAGCGCTCAGCGCACACCACCCCGCGGTACACCCTTGCCTCAAACCCAGAGTGCGATTTGCTGTTGCACTGATGGCCGGTCTGCAAAGCGCCACACGCTTATCTTTACGTCTAGTGCCGACCGATAACAGAGTAATTAATTCCCAGGTTAATTGTGTTCAATTACCACTACAGATAGCCCGCAATGAAGCGCAGCTGTGATTGGTCCAGGTCGCTCAGGCTCCGCCTTCTTTCTCTGTGAGATGGCGTCTGCAGCTCCGTACCTGGTGCTGTGTACAGACACAGACTCCAAGCTCAGGGTTTAGAATGGCAAATACACAGTTTAGTGGTAACATGTAGTTTAAAAAATACGCAATATAAAATTGAATATTCGGTATCAAGTTTGACTTGATATGGATTGAACTCCAAATGAATAAAACTAAAATAAGTTAATGCGTATAATGTTATAATTAAGGCTGCGCAGTACGAGCGGATATAGTGATGACGCAGAGAGCTGTTGTAAACGTCGCTGTGTTAGCCTACTATGTATGTAAAACATTTAACATGAAAGTCATTGTATCCTATAGAGTGGATTGGAAGCAGATTGTCCAACCTTTTGACTGGTTAAAGGGTATTGCTCGTTGGGTATTCTTTTCAATAGTCCATGTTTGATTTTGCGAAATCACTGACGATTCAAACCCTGTGTTTTCGAGCTTCTTACTCGAAGAACCTATTAACAATCACCTTAAAATAGCTCCAAAAATATTATTCCTACGGACCATCAAGGGATATTGTGGTGTTTGGGGACATCTTTTGATCCCCAAAAACAAAATCCAGGGAATGTGGGTGTGTATGAACAACACTTTTTTGAATAGGTCTGGTCACTATGGTGGTATTGTTTACTATAATTCTTCTACGTATAAATAAATAGTTTATAGTGGAAATATATGGACATGTAATGCAATCATCAATGAAGTTTTACACTAAAATGTGCCGTTCGTTCTGACATTGAAGTTTTTTTTAAAACATACCTTTTGTTCATTCTCTATTTCCCATTTATTTGAATGTTTCCATTGTAGCCCTTTTATAAGTCAGTGGGTTTTGCCTTGCGCCATACACTCGTCGGTACTCTTTAACGCCTTTGCAATCAAGATTTGCTTCAGACATAAGTCGCAATTAATTGAACGCCTTCGGTATTTGGGCACTTTTGATCAAATTTAGCAACCGGTTAACTAGTTGACATCCTGCCTGAGAAGGCAAACGCTCATATACTACCGTTCTGTGTCCCACAGTTCGGTAGCTCTCCCTGCCTCTTGTTTTATAAGAGTGAATGTCCCTTCATCTTATGGGGTCACTGAACACGTTTTTAGAGCATTTTAGTCAGCTTATAACTCGAAATCCGCTGAAGCTATAACAATGAAACTTCGTTTAAGGGATAAGCTCATAACGCAGTGGGTCTTCAACTATATTTCATATCCATACAACATCCACAAAATAAATGGCAAGGGACCAAAGTAAAAATAGTTTTAGGCATTTAGGAGCGTTTATAGGTCAAAATCGGCTGAAACTATGGCAATGAAACTTTGTTTAAGGGCTAAGCTCATAACGCAGTGGGTCTTCAGCTATACTTCATATCCATACAACATCCACAAAATAAATGGCAAGGGACCAAAGTAAAAATAGTTTTAGGCATTTAGGACCGTTTATAGGTCAAAATTGGCTGAAACTATGGCAATGAAACTTTGTTTAAGGGCTAAGCTTATAACGCAGTGGGTCTTTAGCTCTATTTCATATCCATACAACATCCACAAAATAAATGGCAAGGGACCAAAGTAAAAATAGTTTTAGGCATTTAGGACCAAACGTTTATAGGTCAAAATCGGCTGAAACTATGGCAATGAAACTTTGTTTGAGGGTTAAGCTTATCACTCAGTGTGTCTTTAGCTACATTTTATGTCCATATAACATCCCCAAAACAAATTGCAAAAAACCAAAGCGAGTTCAAAAATGGGCGGAACGGCGGAAGTACCTAAGACTCCCACAAGGTAGCCAACACTTATCTATATAAATATGATAAGACTTGTGTCTGTACATTGCAAAGAATCCATCGGTTTTGGTTATTTGGTGTTTATATACTCGTACTTTGCATGGACAGAAACTGGCATCAAAAAATCCTGTCTATCCGTAACGTTTTTAAGGTGTTTGGACCGCTTATAGCCTAACCCAGAATCGACTGAAGCTAGGGCGGTGAAACAATTAGTTTAAGGGAGATACAATTAGTACAAATTATAGTTTAATTTAGTTAATTACGCAGTGTTCATTTAACTGTATTTTATACCCATACATCATTCAAAAAGTAAATGCCGAGGGACCAAAGTGGGCACTGAACACGTTTTTTAGACGTTTCGGACCTCCTATAAGTCAAAATTGACTAAAACTATGGCGACCAAAGTATGTATAGGGGTTAAGCCTATCACGAAGTATATCTTTAGTTACATTCCATATTCATACAACATCCACAAAATAAATGGCAACACTTCTAAGGAGAAGATGGTGAACTAACAGGCAAAATAAATGGTTTTCTAAGGATACAAATTATAGGAAACTATTTTTTGTTGTTTATTTTAAATTTGCATGTTTTTAAATATACACACAGCTATGTTAATAAATCCCCGAGGCGAAGCGCGGGTACTCTCAGCTAGTGCATAATACAAACTGAGAGAGATGCTAATTTAGTTAGCCAAAAGATTTCCCCCAGATTTTAAATTTGGAGTCCTGCGCCCTTTAGTCGCCCAATTTTTAAAATATAATAAAACATTATTAGAAAAATTAATCAAACGCCAATAGACTGACACACTAAAAACTGAAAAAGTTACCTTTTTTTTCTTTTTCAGTTTTTAGTATAACATAACATTTTAACATTTTTATTGTCATTTGTACAAAATATATTGTGTTGACAATAGTAGTACTACAGAAAAAAAAAAAACAAAAACAACAACAAAACAAAACCAATTCACCGAAGTAAAACCACTGTTAACAAATAAGGCCTAATTTATACTAATATAATATAACTAAATTATTCAAAGGCGCCAGAAGAATTCAGAAATTCATCTATGGTGTAGTATGCTTTATTAACCAGGAATTCTTTTAGTATTTTTTTAAAATTAACATTAGCCTTTTTAAGTTTTAAAGTTTGTGGAAGATTATTGAATAATTTTATTCCTGCATATTGAGGTAAATTTTGCGACATTTGGAGCCTGTGGTATTCATTTCTAAACTGATAATTTTGTCTGGTGCGATAAGAATGAATATCAGCTCCTGATATCTTATTGCACTTATTTAAACAAAATAAAATTGTTTCATAAATATAAATACAAGGTAATGTCATAATTTTTAAATGTTTGAAAATGTCTTGACAGGACTCGCGAAATTTTGCTTTAGCTATTATTCTAATAGCTTTTTTTTGCAATATAAAGAGCCGCATTAATCTGAATTCTGAGCAAGCTCCCCAAAGTGTAATACCATAAGATAAATGATTTTGAATTAAGCCATAATAGGCGATTTTTAGTACATTGGTACTACAATAGTTAGATAATTGTCTGATGAGATATATTCCAGTGGAAGTTTTTTTACAGACATAATCTATATGCTCATCCCAAGACAGTCTGCTATCAACATAGAGCCCGAGAAACTTGGTACATTGAACTTCATCAAGTACTACATTATCTTCAATAACGACAGATGGTTTATAACGATGGAAGTTAGTTTTATTCAATTGAAAGCTAATAAAACAAGACTTACTAAAGTTCGTGTGTAAATTTAAGTTTTGGTAATATTGAATACACGAATTAAGTTGTTAAAAGCTTTTAAATTCCAATTCATCAACATTTTTTTCAGAAACGGTTAGAGTTGTATCATCGGCGTACAGTATAACTTTTTCGGGTTTAACCGCTTGATTCAAGTCATTGACGTATACAAGAAAGAGTATAGGTCCTAA
Organism: Matsumurasca onukii; assembly: GCA_018831715.1. Lineage (NCBI taxonomy): Eukaryota > Metazoa > Arthropoda > Insecta > Hemiptera > Cicadellidae > Matsumurasca > Matsumurasca onukii. Next base: position 51,212,637 of record CM032059.1, on the reverse strand, counting down.
GATGGACCCTTGAGGTACACCGAAGCCTACAAAAGCCGGATTAGATAGTTTGTTTGAAATTTCTACTTGTTGGGTTCGACCGCTTAAATAGGAATTTAACCATTTATGTGGAATTCCTCTAACGCCATATTTGTATAATTTAGACATTAACAAGTTATGATTGACACAATCAAACGCTTTTGTTAAGTCCAAAAATATACTCAGTGTTTTATCTTTATCTTCTAAGTTTTTGGTAATAGTTTCAATAAGTTCATTAATTGCATCGATCGTTCCAATTCCTTTTCTAAATCCAAATTGATTAGACGAAAATATTTTGTGGCATTCAAAGAAAGATACTAACCTATTGAAAAATAATTTTTCTATAATTTTGCTAAAAACAGGCAACAACGATATCGGTCGATAGTTTGCCACATTACCAGGGTTACCTTTTTTGTAGATAGGTATAACCTTTGAAAGTTTAAGTGCGGTGGGAAAAACTCCTTCTTCAAAAGATTTATTTATAAGGTAAGTTAGAACATGTTTAGTTTCTTTTGAAAACTGTTTATGTAGACAAACAGAAAGTCTTTATAAAACATTGTTATAAATGTAATAAAAATTCGTGTTTGACCTTATTGATTGCGATCGTGATGGCCGGCAACAGTTTTAGACTCAGTTTCGGAGACTATTGTAATAATTTAAAACAAAATCTACATGTTCAATTTTTGGGGTCATGGTTACTCCCGTTGTTTACCCGCATGAAAAAAAATTCTGAACCAAATCACTCTGCCCGAGCATTTGGACAATTTTATTACAAACAAAATCCGAAATTTCGGACAAAAATAATTTTCTCTTCATGTCTGATCTGGAAGTAACTAAAATGCCGTTAAGTCCTTTGCATTTCTTACGTATCTCTGTTTTTTTCCCATTAAGAGTGCATGTGTTTGGTTTCCTTAATTTATTCTTTGTCATAGAGGTTTACCTAATTGTTTACTAGAATTTTTTAGTAAATTATAGCAAGTCATTATGAGACTCTCACATAACAGTGCAAACTAATATTACAATTTGGTGTTGAATCCGTTGGCAATACTCCTGACGGACTCAAGTACTGCCTTGGCTCCCATAAAACAGTATAAAAACTAACCTGTGTTTGTGTCGAGCCCAGTTTTATAGATAGAAATTCAGAGAATAACCTCTCTCTGATAACTCTTAATAACATCTCTTTTCTATGGAATCACATACCCAGAAAAGAAATCGCCGCTGATCTTCCATTCAGAGACTTCCTAGATCGTTAAGTTAAGCGTCCCGTTGATAGGGTGACCGATGAGTTTTGTTCCGAATAGTGAAGAAGAAACCACAAATCATAAGAGATAAACGACGAATCACGCTTGATAAGTTGTCTAGTGAACAATTAATCAAATACTTACTTACAAACTAACAAAATATGTGATTTACACATCTAAACAGATAAATGTAAGTTTTCAATTAAATTTGACAAAATATAGTAAGTGAAAATGTAAGTACAAAACTAATCATAATAACTATTTTTATTTGCAACAAATAATGAAATTGTCAATACAGTACTTAAAAAATAACTAACGCAAAACAGATTAAAATAAATTACAGTTCTTTGCATCCTTCCACTTTGAGGGTAGCCTCAACTTTATACAACGAACAAAGACTTATATTTCAGAGGTGTAATTACAAATCTTCCTGATCGTGTTCTTGGTTTCAATTTCGGCTGTTCCTCATCTTTCTTCTCAGACTATATGTCGTTCATTTCTTTGATAGAATCTTTTTTCGATGACACTTCAAGAGCGTGTAGTCTTTGCACAGGTCTAACCTGGGTCCGATCCTGAGTATTCACTCTTGCAAGTCGTACCGTTCCATCTTTGCTTTGTCCGACAAAACCTCCACCACAAGGACTGGTGGACAACCTACACGTTCTAGGTTTTCAAATTCCGAAAATACGACTTTTCCAACTTCATGTATTGTACATCTGTTGTTGCTTTTATGCCTCAATACACTAACTAGCTGGCCAAGGTACTCGTTTCGAAGCCGTTTTCTCAGATAGTCATTAAATGTTGAAGGTACTTCAATATTTTGTTAAAATTCGTTTGTTCTATTCGGCCCAATGTCTATGTTCGGAATTCCTTGCTATCTATGTTTCCAGATTTCTGAAGATTTCTTGGAGACAATAGTTAGGAGAACGAGGTATAAGACTCATTCGCCATCAGATGTGCAGTTGAGTGGTCTTGAGTAAATTAGCATTAGTTAGATGTTGCTTAGGGTAGAACCGATTGACCAGGCTCTATACACACCTAAACGCACTACACTAAACTCCTCACAACCAAGCAGGCGACATATACGATCAACTTTTGTAGCCTATGTCGTCACACCCCTCTGAGAAACGTACTGCTCAGGTCTGCCTGAACGGTGGTGTTCTCGAACCCTTCCACCTCTGAACCGGGGTTTCCAAGGGCTCAGTCAGTCCATTCTTTAACATAACTTTCGTCCAGCTCCACATCGAGTTGACCAGTACGGGGCCAGGTGGTCTCGCTGAAGATTTTGCCTTGTGACACTGATTATTTCAGTTGTGTGGTTTTAAAACAAATAAAAGAATGAAAAATAACTTTTATTTACATAAAAAGAATTTACTTGGTTCACAGTAATATGCCATTAGTGTTTAAAAATGATTTCCGGCATATGAGCTCCATTGCGTTCCCGTAGAATGCCCAATCTAGCAGTCCAATTTTCAAACACCCTTTCCAGCATCTGGGGCCGTATTCCGCCAATAACTCGACGAATGTTTTCTTCCAAGACGTTTAGAGTATGTTGTTTGTTGGCGTACACATGAGACTTCACATATTCCCACAAAAGGTAGTCTGTCGATGTGATATCACATGACCGTGGAGGCCAGTTAACATTACCTCTATAGGAGATAATGCGTTCACCAAACGTTCCCCTCAAGCGATCAATTGTGTCATCTGCTGTGTGGCACGTCGCGCTATCTTGTTGGAACCACATATTTTCTAGGTCAACTTCGATTTCGTTTAGCTGAGGAACGAAAAAGTCCCTTATCATTGCTCGATAGCGTTGTCCGTTTACTGTAACAGTCTGGCCAGCATCATCTTTAAAAAAGTAAGGACCAATAACACCACCTGCCCAACTGGCACACCAAACTGTAAGTTTTAGTAGATAAAGGGGCACACAGACAAATTCCTTTGGATTTTCATCACTTTTAATCCGGCAATTCTGTTTGTTTACATAGCCGCATAACCAAAAATGAGCCTCATCACTGAAAAAATCTTGCTTTTGAAAAATGGATCAAGGGCAATCTTATTTTGTGCCCATTCGACGAAATCAAGACGCTTGCGATCGTCAAGTTGTTTCAATTCTTGTACCAGCTGAATCTTGTAAGGAAATAAACCTAGATCCTTGCGTAAAATGTTTCGTATAGTTGATGGACTGAATGAACGCTAATTGCTGTGCACGATGCTGTGCACATTTGGATCCTCTTCAACACCACGCGCAACAGCACCAACATCATCCTCGGTCCTTACTGTGCGGCGTCTCTGTGGATGGTTATTGTCAACTAGAGTGTAAGTAGTGCGAAACCGATTCACTAAAGCTCGAATACCTGACTCTGATGGGCGATTATGACGACCGTAAAACGGTCGCAGTGCACGGTAGGTTTCCCGAACTGAACTACGGTTTTCAAAATAAATTTGTACAATTCTTAAACGTTCTTCTTTTGTAAGTTGACATGGTTGCGATGCAAATAGAATGAGCACTAGACAATACAAATATTGAAGTGGCATAAGATAATAAACAAAAGTCAGCTGTTTAGTTTTAATTTCATCGTTGTGTGTAGCAGTGCTACCAACTTAAAACCCACACCACTAAAATAATAACCCTTTACAAGTAGCCCATACCTACTAATGAACCCATTTAATTCTTAACTCTACTTCTGTAACAAATGGCGAATACTCCTGAGCATATTCAAAACCCAGCTCTGCTTTTTTAACCAGAACTCCCGCAAAATAGCCAACGCTAGAGGTTTCTGCCTTTACTATCTTTCATATTCTACGGTAGCCGCCTCCCCCATTCATACATAACCTTTACATTCCTCGCAAACACCATAGACTTCCAGGTAAATTTCTCCACTTTCCATAAACACATAAATAAGAGTGTAAGATCACGCTTCAAATTCCTTTTTATTTAAATTTCAAACACAAATGCTGCAAACCCTTACTCTCACCAGACTTTACGCCTCCGTAAAAATACCTGTTCTGACTAACGCCCAACATTATCTTCTCCGAGGGCTGCCAAAAGGAGAGATCTCCAACTAGCCTCACATCACCTGTCATGGGCCTCTAACCCATGTGACGACTCAAAGCTCACACATCTCTGAGACTTTCTGCTCAAACTCAAACCAAATTAAAATCTCACGTTCTAGAATCCGACCTATTAGCTGACTTCTTCACCACTACGTTACACGAAACCCCACCTTGACCAAACTGCCCAATCTCGAGCAGTAATTCCTTAAGAGTAAAATTCACTAACACCCTGGGCTAAACTTAGTCACGGAGCTGTAGACCAATTTGCAGAGATCTGCGAACTTCGCGACATCGTCACCGTCACAGAGTAGGTGGTTGCACCAACGCCACAAAGAGAGTTCTAAATGGAGAAATTGATATAATTCGGTTGATAACCATTACATCATGATGGGGTTGGCGAACAGCCGGTTGCCTTTAAATTGTTTGTGGCAGCGTTTGTGTTGGCGTCTAACCCAGGAACGAATGGGTGCCTTGGTCCGGATATGTGAGCTTAGATAACATACACTAAAATGAACTAAATTTATTTCTATGTTTTTTATACATTTATTACATCCAAATCTGTAAACTATTTGTGTATTTGTATTTATTTGTAGATTGTTTGTTCAGTGTATATGTGTATGACCCAAGGTTTGTACGATTATTATTGTTATTGTTTTCTATATGATAAATTGTGTTAATTTATTTATTTATTTACGGTACCGGGTAACACCATTCTATGTTTGATACAATTGGCTGAAAATAGAAAATACAAAAGAGTAAGCACAGAAACATTATTAGAACAGAAGAGTAATATTTATACTACACTGCTTAGAAAGATAATAAGGCCGGGTCTTCCATCCACCCCTACATCGTGGTACTTTTTTGTACATCTTTTCTTTTTTTTCTTCTTTTTTTAACCCATGCTCATTTAATTCACCACGTTGCAAGTAAATGTAAATTAATTAGGTGCTTGCCCTTAACCGCTGTTGTATTAATCTATGTAATGACTATCAGTTAATTTGATTTTAAACATATGTTTAGAGCATTCCAGTTTAGTAGTCAGTCTTTTTCCAAATGAAAAACGTCTTTGTACATATTTTATAAGTATTGGAAAATAAATCATTTATTCAAATCATAAATCAATGATTCAAATGTATTGTTTTCAATCAGCTTAAGGTACGAGATGTGTGTAAAAGACGGATGTAATCTTTTGAATATTATAAAGTCAATATTCTATAATCCATTTTTATTCCTGTGGATGAGGTAACGCTATATTTTCCTAAGTAACCAATTAGAGTCTGGCTCAACTGCAGGTATTCTAACAACATGTTTTGAATATTATAAAGGTAATATTTTATAGTCCAGCTTTATTCCTGTGGATAATGTATCGCTATATTTTCCTAAGTAACCAATTAGAGTCTGGCTAAATCGCAGGTATTCTACCAACAGTACCAATACAAGATGCTGATTGGTTGAAGAAAGATGGTAGCAAGGGCCACTATCGGGCTTTTGATAGAGGACAACCAAATCAGTCATGAGTTGGAGTTTGAGCGGAGCAGACGTGTGTAGGAGCGGAGCTTATCAGTGTAGTGTATCGTCCTAACCTTAGATTCAGTGTCTGTGCTCGTCGTGCAAGTTGTAACGTGCCTATTTGTGCTAACTCTTGTTCTACAATATCTTCTGAAATAATGTCTAACTGTAAAGTGTGCTTAAAATTGATTAAGTCAAACCAGTTTAAAGTTAATTGCAAAGACTGTTCTTCGGATTTTCACGGAAAATGTGCGAATGTGAGCCAAGCAGATGTTGATTACTTAAGTGAGCAAGGTGTGAGCTTTAGATGCGAACTATGCAATAAGGAACGTAGGAAAAGCATGCGTCTTGAGTATGCAGAAGGGGAAGTGACTTTGGAAGTAGTTATGCAGGCTCTAAAGGATATTCAGGAGAAGCAAAAGGAAGCTGCAATTGACTTTAATGCATCTAATGAAGAACTAAACAGAAAGATTGATGAAAATACATCAATTGTCACCAATGGCATGACCAGAATTGAAGAGTATGTCAAGGAAATCGAAGCTCTGAAATCGGAAAATGCAACATTGAAAAATAAAGTAAGTGACCTAGAAAGCAGACTGGACGACCTTGAAAACTATTCCAGAAGAAATTGTGTAGAAATACATGGAATCCCGGAACAACCACGTGAAAAAGTATCTGAAGTTGTGAAGGAAGTGGGAAAAGCGTTAAAATTTGAAATTAATGAAGACATGATCGATGCTTGCCACCGCATTGGGAAAAACGTCGACAGAGATAGACCACGAGGGATTATAGTGAAGTTTGTGAGAAGGACTGACAAGGAGACCCTCATGGCCAAGAGAAGAGAGAAGAAGATGGACTTTTCCACTCGGCATCTCGGCATGGCAATGGACAACCCAGTGTATGTGAACGAGTCCCTGTCACCAGCGCGGAGGAGGCTGCTCGCCCAGGCTCGGCATATCAAGAAAACCAAGGGCTACAAGTACATCTGGCTGCGGAACGGGAGTATCTTGCTGAGGAAAGAAGAAGGGTCTCAAGTTGTGGAAATCAGAACTCAGGCAGACCTCAGTGAGTTACAGTAAGTGTATTATTTGCCATAAAGAAAAATGTGTCAATGTATGCATGTTTCATGGCATCTACTTTTTGTGTGCAATAATCCTGCTTTTTCATGTAGACAAGGCTTAACCAACGCAATAAAGAATGGATAAATTACTAATTGTGCACCAAAACATTCGCAGTATGCGTGCAAATTTTGACGAGTTTTTAGCCGAATTGTCAACATGGGAAAAGTGCCCAGATTTAATTGTATTGACAGAAATTTGGATCAATTCTGAAGAAGCAGGATTATATAGTATTCCTAGATTTAAACAAATTGTCAGGGCCAATGATAATCATAGGTCTGGTGGAGTATGCTTGTTTTATAATGACAACCATATTAGTATTTTGGAACAGGAAACACCAACTTTTGTTTCAGCAGATACATTAAGAATTAAATTTTTATATAATGCAAGAGAATTTCAGCTGTTAGCTGTTTATAGACTTCACCAATTCACGGTAAATATTTTTGTAAACGAGTTGCATGATTATTTGCAAATAGTAGAGAATAAACATAGCTTTTATAACTTGTTGATTCTGGGGGATTTGAACGCAGATATTTTATGTGCAGAAAACAATGCCGATATAGATAATTATAAAATATCAATGGCTTGTCTTGGTTTAGAATCTCTAGTTAATGTACCGACCAGAGTAACTAATTTATCTAAAACTTGCATTGATCACGTATTTGTAAGATTTTAAACAAAAAAGAAATTTATTGTGAAGCAGAAGTGCTTCAAACGGAAATTACAGACCATTATACAATTCTAGTTAGGCTGGGTGTGGAGATCGGTGCGGGCGGGGAAGGGGACGGTCAAACAGCTGACAGTCCCTCCTCCCCCCTGCCCTTGCCTCCACGCACCCGGGTCTGTTACGATCAGCTGATAAGATTGCTGTATACAGTTGACTGGTCAATTGTAAAAGCACAGAGCGATGTGATAGTTGCATATGATTTATTTGAAGCGCAACTGTTAACTTGCATTTCCGCTTGTACAGTTGAAGTTGACAAACAGTGCCTTAAATTTAAAAGGTTAAAACCTTGGATTACTTTAAACATATGTCAACGCATTAAACAGCGAAATAATCTATTCAAACAAATTAAGTTCAGGGAGATTGACGATAAATTTAAGCAGTACTATGTTAGATTTAGAAATAGGCTAAAGAGAGACATCAAACTTGCAAAATTATCATATTATACGAATAAATTTGAAAAAAATAAGGGAAATTCAAAAGCCATATGGAACACCATTAATGAAATAACAGGCCAAAAAAAACTTGATAACAAAATATCTTTGAACATAAATGATCAAATAATTACTGATTCAGAAACTATTGCTAATGAATTTAATAAATACTTTTTGTCAGTGGTAAAGGAGGTTGTGGGCAATTATACTGTTCAAGATGATCTTCTAAACTTAAAATATAGTAGCGCATTTACAAACTTTCACGAGAGAAATTCTTTTTTGCTCACGCCAGTTCTAAGTTATGAAGTTGAAAAGGTAATACATACTCTAAAGAATGGAAAGTCTCCAGGTCTGGATGGGTTTCACTCGACAATGTTAAAAAATATATATCCTGCTATTCTAGAAGTTTTAACTTTTTTGATTAACTTAAGTTTTACAACTGGAACTTTTCCAGATAAATTGAAAACAGCTGTTGTAATACCAATATATAAGAAGGGTCCACCAACAACATGTTCAAACTTCCGACCTATATCACTAATATCAAGTTTTTCAAAAGTTTTTGAGAAAATTATAAAGTCAAGAATGTTGGACTTTTTGAACAGAATTAACTTTTTTTCAAACAATCAATTTGGTTTTAGATTGGGACTCAGTACAGAGGCAGCTCTTCTAAATTTCATGGATAAGATAAATAGTGGTATCAATAGTGGTAGTTGTACTAGTGGACTTTTTATAGACATAAAGAAAGCCTTTGATACGGTAGATCACACTATTCTTTTAGACAAGTTATACAACTATGGCTTTAGGGGAGTGGTACACAAATGGTTCAAAAGCTATTTAAGTAAAAGACAACAATGTGTAAGAATAAACAATAGCCTAAGTCAAATGGGAGAAATTTGTTGTGGTGTCCCGCAAGGGTCAGTGTTAGGCGCAGTTCTTTTTATAATATTTATAAATGATCTATGCAATGGTAAATTTAAGGGAAGTGTTACGGCTTTCGCAGACGACACTGCCCTTTCATACGTAGACAAATCATGGAGTTCAATCAGTTTTAATATGAGTGAAGATCTGAATTCACTCAGTTGGTGGTTTTATAGAAATAAATTAGTCTTAAGTACCGAAAAAACCACATATGTAAACTTTTCTTTACGAAAAAGCAATGCCACTTTATCTGATATCCTTTACCGTTGTTTTGATTGCTTATTGAAAGGACTATCTTGTAGCAAGTGCTCAAAAATTGTTGCAAGTCAAAGTATAAAGTATCTGGGAGTAACTTTGGATAGTGAACTCAATTGGAAATTTCATATAGAACAATTAAAAGAAAACTATTACCAGCTTTCGACTTTTTTACTTTCTTAAGAGTATTTGTCCTCAGAGGGCGTTAAAAGCTTTGTACTATGCCATAGTAAACAGTAGACTTGAATATGGTATTATTTGTTGGGGTGGAACATATCTCACTAACATAAAGCCCTTGATAACAGTACAAAAGTTTTTTGTGAGATCTATTCTAAGGAAAAATCGTTATGAACCCTCAAAGCCATGTTTTTTGCAACTAAAGATTCTTCCACTTAGAGCAGTATTTATTTACAAAACACTAAAAACCTTTTTTGCTAAAAGCTCTGAGGGTGGTATAAAAAATGATAATATGTACAAATTAAAATTAAGAAATTCTAATCAAGTGTGTGTGCCAAGACCTCATTTAACTTTTTATACCAAAACCTTTTCATTCATAGCACCTACGATTTTTAATAAGCTGCCCGACTATATTAAAATACAAACAAATGTAAACACCTTTCTTAGGCAGGTTAGAAACTGGTTACTCTCCCAAGAAAATATAGAAGACTTATTTGAAATTATTAGCTAGTAACCCATTTTGTTTCCAATTCTATTTGTATTAAAAGAAATACAAAAAAATTTGTATTTCTTGTTTTATTGATTGTTTGTTTTATAATAGAAATTAGTTTCTTTCTGATTTGTTAGTTTTTAGTTATGTAATTTAACTTTATAATCTTTGGGCTCACTTCTCCGGTCCTTGGTTGTTCATGATCAGTACGGGCTGGCGAAAAGCCGGCTGCCTTTATTTGAAGGCAGCGCCTGTGTTGGCGTCCAGCCCAGGAACGCTTGGGTACCTTGGTCCGGGGCGGTGAGCTAAATTCTGTTCTTTATTTGAAATAGAGTTTATTATTTTTATTGTACTGGGTATATCGCTTGTGTTTTTTAAAATATGTTATACTCTTTGCTCAATAAAATGAACACAGCACATTTCCATTGTATATATTTAAGTAAATTTTAGGATATAATTAGTTTATATTGTATGCTCCTGAGCTCTTGCTTTGCATCTGTTTAATATATTATGAATTATGATGGAACCCCTAATCGGACAAAATTGTCCTAGGGGCCCTATTTTTTCTTTGTACAGTACTCTGTAACCTCTACTGAGTATTGCAACACTGTAACCGATTGTGTTTATTTTATGTTATAGCCAATGTTTATTTACGTATAGTGTACACCATTGTAATTCACATGTACAAAGAAAAATAAAGAATTTATTATTATTATTTATTATTATAAATAGTACATGTCAAGAAGGATACTACAGCAAATAAAGTGTGGAAAGCGTTAGAAAGCTATCACCAAAAGTCAACATTGTCTAACAAAGTACCTCTATTAAGAAAAATATGTAATTTGAAACTAAAGAAAATCAAGATATGGAAATGCACATAAATTATTTAGAAACCCTTACGGAATAGTTGAGTGCATTAGGAGAAACCATAGCTGAAAATCTGTTGATTGCCTTAGGAGGATTGTTAAGCAGTTTTGTAGAAAGCTATAATACATTGATAACAGCTCTTGAAACACGACCAGAAGAGGATCTTACTTTACCTCTGGTCAAGAACAGATTAGGCTAGTTCAGGAGTTCCAAAGAAGGAGCAATTCTTTGAATGAAAATTTTAGTGATAAAGTAATGAAATCAACAGAAAACCCAGGCAAGAAAATGAGCCTGAGCTAAAAGGAAACTTCATTTCAGTCGCGAAATTGACACAACAGGGTCTCAAAGTAGTTTTTGAGGACAATAAATGCTCCAATTTTTAAGGAAAGCACATTAGTGGCCACAGCCACACTAGAATTGAACCTATACAAGTTGATTTTGCAGAAAGACAAAGGAAATGCCATGAAAGTACAATGTGAAACACATACAGATGGGTGTATTCATGAATGGCATAGAAAGCCTGAACATAGAAATCCAGAAAATATTAAATTACTTGGAAATAAAGATAAAATTACTAAACTATCAGACTGTCCAACAAAGATTACTTTTAAAGTATGTATTAAAGGGAAAATTTCAAGAATCCCATTCTCGAAGGACAAATACAAGTAAATATCAAAAGATCTTGGATTTAGTTCATACGGATCTGTGCGGACCTACGCAAACTGAAACTCCCGGTAAGAAGAAATACTTTCTTACCATGATAGATGATTACAGTCGATACACAGTTGTCTATCTACTAAATAATAAGTCAGAAGTCTACAGTAAATTTGTCCAGTACATAGAAAATATGAAGACACAGTTGGGTTTCAAACCCAAATGTATTAGATCTGACAGAGGAGGGGAATACTTAAATAAAGAAGTAAAGGAATTACTTATCAAAGAAGGAATTGAATGTCAAATGACGGCTCCATACTCACCCCAACAAAATGGTGTTGCAGAAAGGAAAAATAGAACTCTAATGGAAATGACAAGATGCATGCTTGGCAGTAAAGCTTATGCCAAAATTCCTGATGAAAGAAAAAGGTAATTGGATCCTGTTCGATGGGTAGATTGATGTAAGATACTGTATATAAAAGATATTGATAGATTTGTAACAAAACTTTAATTTATTACTTTTAATATTTAAACACAACAAACATTAGAGAGATACAGGAATGGATCTTGATGTCAACAACACAATAACAATGTTTACATTCATTTGCAAAAAAACAGCTGATTTGTAAAAATAAGCTGTACAGTATTATTAAGAAAAACATAGATAAATATTTTGTTTAACACAATACAAAATACCATATTAAGTTTAAACAGATCCTAAAACCAAATGCCTCAGATTTGTTGGCTATGCCAAAGGAACTAAAGAGTTCAGACTCTTGGATATGGAAACAAACCGGATAACTATAAGTAGAGATGTCAATTTTCTCAAAGGCTGCGAAAATGAACCGACAATCGACTCACAAGAAACCGTAGAAACCACAATGATGAGACTATGGTTGAAATAGAATTCAAAAGGAAAATAGAAGATGAACCGAAAGAACAGAACGTTGAGATTCCATTGATTGCAGATAAAGTACAAAGGAGGCTTAAAAAGTCTACCAAAGGAATAACAACACACAGATTAATAAAAAAAGTGAAAGAACAATAAATTAGTGAAAGAAGACACTGACGGACCTAGAAACTATAGTGAAGCAATGAAAAATAAAGAAAAAGATAAATGGATTAAAGCCATGGATGAAGAGATAAATGCTTTGGAAAAGAATAAAGTTTGGGAACTGATAAAACTACCAGAAAGAAAGAAAGTTGTTGGAATCAAATGGAAGGGAAAATCAAAGTTGAATATTGTCTAACGGAAGACATCGTCGCAGATATGCTCACAAAACCACTAAACAAAATCAAGATACACACGTTCAGAGAAGACATTGGAGTTATTGACTAACTCAACTTGTTGAAGCAAATTAACGCTTAATCTTTGAGGGGGCGTGTTGTACTAACTAGCCTATGCAATGACTATTAATTAGTTAATTTGATTTTTAAACATAATTTATGTTTAGGGCATTGTAGTTTATATTTTGTTTTCATTCAGCTTAAGGTAGGTGTAAAAGATGGATGTAATGTTTTGAATACTATAAAGTTAAGGTGAAAAAAGTATGTACCCTTTGTTTAACATTTTATTCACACTACCGGTTTCAGAGATAACTCCATCTTCGGGTGTACGTACAGATAATGAAGCCTTAAAATTGTTTGTTAACAAAAACTATAAATCAAATTATTAGTAAAATTAATAAACCATATGGTAAACGTAGAAGACTATTTTGAAAAATTCCTTGATTTTAATACTATAATATGACTAAACTTGTTTCATTTTGTAGATGTAGACAAAAATAGGATTCTTGTAGTTGTAATGCGTGTTGTTCAATAATCCCCCTTCATCTCTTTTTTTTACTCATATATATTGTAATGTTTTTCACGGGTACGAATAATAAGGCGTCAGTCTTTGTTAACTCACTATTTATTTACACAGTCTAGTTGTAATTACACTAATATTAAACGCAGTTAATAATTCACTTAATGGCTACAAACTATTACACAAAATACAGTTCCTTATTTCACTATTTGCACTTCACACAGTCTATTCACACTCCGGCGCGAAGTCCGTTCACTCACGTGTTCTCGTAGCACTCTTCAGTCGGGAATCAAACGATGGGTGTCGTCCCTCGGAGATCACTCGCAGCCGACGTTCGCAGCGGGCACAATGAAGATCGCTGACACCGAGAATTTACACTGACACTGTTCACGCACAAGGGTTGTGACCCTGTATGTTCACACAGCACTTACACATTCACTAGGTGCGCGGACCTTCTTACACAGTCTTACACTGGACTATTCGTTCACAAGGGGAACGCGGCCCCGATTCGTTCACATTCATTCACTGCCGGAACTGACTACTCGAGCTCCTGAGGAGGGCTATATATGAGCCGGTGGAATTTGCTAGAATGTTTAAAGTAGGGCTCTTTCCAGATGTTTCGAGAGAGGTCTAGTAAACAAGTCGCTCGAAATTAGGTCAACGCCCGCGGTGAATAGGCACAGGCACCGAGGGTGGCGGCCGCTTCCAGGAAGGCCTCCAATACGCTCGTGAATCGATGCGCCGTCCAAGCGGTCCCCGCGAGACCCTATGTCCGCTACATTACCCCTCCTTAAGCCTGTTCTGTCCCAGAACAGGAAGATCTACTGGTCTTCTTCTTTTTTTTTGTTGAGGTCCTGGCTTATCGGATGCAGCAACGTCATCCTGTCTCTTGAAGCCCGGGGTCGAAAATGCACACTAGAACCTCTATTGCCGTGTTCTTGAATACGTCTTCGATCATGCCCTCACTCTCGACCATTCAAGTCCGTCGAGCCCACATGACAGCTTTGGTATGGCAAGTTTCCGGATCCCCAATCGAATCAAGGTCTGGCGCAGGTCAATCAAACTCCTTTTAACCGACTCATATGTTGGCTTCCCATGAGACCATTGCTTCGTTACCAGGTAGAACAGGTGTTGATGACCATGCCTCAAATGCAACGTCCTTCCTACAGCCGGGTCCTGGCATCTCAGTTCTTCCACACGCCCGAACTTGCCCGGGCGATTCCTCTTGACATGTTCAAATCTTGGGCAACACAGTGGGCGAGCGCATACTCCTGTGGAACTTCGAAGAGATCTCTGTAAACGATCCTGCTCACTCCACGATGACGACTGTTCCTTGAAGGTTCCTCGTCCTTGTTGATTGACGTTCTCCCGGCGTACGATATCTACCTCCTGTTCCCTCTGAAGCTTATTCTCTGCTTTGAAAGGCGCAGCCGATTGATGTGGACAACCCGAGGTTTCCCATGCGTTGGCTTCCTAATTCTGTAGATCAAATCGTTGATCCGGGTGACAACTTCATACGGACCGTCCTTCGTTTTCTGAAGGTTCGGAGAGTAGCTTTGGTGGTTCCTGGGGTTGTTCAACCATACCAGGTCTCCAGCGTTGTAAACCCCTTTTTCCGCTCTGACGTCGTAGCATTCCGTCATCCGTTCACTGGGTTGCAGGCTGGGTCTGACTCGCTCGTAGACATCATTTGCCCGTTTCTCAACATGTGGCACATGATAGTCTCCGGCCAAATCCTCATCTGGCTTACTCTCAGTCTGCATTTCACACTTCAAAATGGCGTCTTCCTTTCCGTTCCTACGCAGTGTCTTGTCTCGCCATTGGTCATCCTCAATTGTGATTCTTCGCAAACACGCGACTCTTCGTGGCTCCTCCTTCGACGGTTGATTTCGTGGTACAGGGTCCACGGGTAAACTCCTTCTTCTTGGTTGCCTCAGTTTACTACAGTTACAGCAGCGCAACTCCGTCTCCAAACCGATTAACGCATCGACAACCTTTTGAACCAGATCATCCAGGGTCCATTGCTGTCCTGCTCTCTCTGCATTGGCGTATTTTACTCTTGCCTGGCACCGTATTGACTCTTTGACAGCCTCGAACTCTAGAGCTTGGGTAAGCGCCTCGCTCAATGTTTTAGGACGGGACAGTTTAACTGCTTGCTGGGTCTCAGGTTCCCGTAGACCGTCGATGAACCAGTCCTTAGACAGCCGCTCATAGACCTCTTCCGGCAAGGCGGGGTAGGCGCTCCGTACAAGTCGGACAATATCCGCCTCAAACTCCTGCAAGGATTCGTTTGGCTGCTGGCATCGGTCCCTCAACTGTGCGCGATACACCTGCTCCATGTGCCGATGTCCGAACCGCATCTCCAGTCTTCTGATAAGCTCGTCATAGTTCAGGCGGTCCGCAACTGGGATCGAATGAAGGACGCCTAAAGCATCGCCCCGTAGCGATAGGCTCAACACAGACGCTTTAGCCGCAGCCGTCCACTGGTGTACTCGTGCCGCTGTTTCGAACAGCGTAAAATACTCCTCCCAAGGTGTCTTGCCGTCAAAAGGTGGCAGGCTCGTGTGTCCAGGAATTGAAGGCGCACACTTCACCGGCTCGGTGCAGATCTCAGCTGAATATCCTGTAATCAGGCTTGCTTGCATTTTAGATTCGGTCTCCTCAGCAGTAACTTTCGTACCCGACTCTAAAAACTCAATACGCTTCGTAGCCTCTTCTAATTTCTTTTCTAATTCAATTTTGACTTTTTCTACATCTTCCTTTACTATGTTCTGAAATTTTTCCTCCAAGCTTTTTGAATTTTCTAAAATTTTGTCTTCCAATCGTTTTGTATTATTTAAAAGCTTTTCTTCCAATGCTTCTTTAAATTCGTCTAATGCCTTTGAATTTTCACAAAGTTTTTGTGAGTTTTCTAAAAGTTTTTCTTCTAGACTTTTTGAATTTTCGCTTAATTTTTCTTCTAGAGTTTTTGAATTTTCACTTAATTTGACTTCTAAAGCTTGGCCTAACTTGTCTTCTAAAGTTTTTGAGTTTTCACTCAGTTTTTCTACTAAAACTTTTGAACTCTCCTTGAATTTGTCTTCTAAAGCACTTAATTTGTTGTCTAATAACTTACTGAGATCAGCCGAGCCGCGAGATATTTCAAATAGTGGACTGTCTGGATCACCTCCTTCCTCTAAGACAGCCGCTCTTAATCTCTCCTGTAGCTGCGTCTTGTTTCCTGATGTTTCCAGTTCTCGCTCTTCCAATTCACTTTTGAGTTCCGCCACTTTAAGTTCACTTAGTTTCACAAACTTAGTTGTAGCCATTGTTTTTATGTAAATAAACAAAATTTCACTAACTGAATCGCCTTATCCCACTTCTGACACCAAATGTAATGTTTTTCACGGGTACGAATAATAAGGCGTCAGTCTTTGTTAACTCACTATTTATTTACACAGTCTAGTTGTAATTACACTAATATTAAACGCAGTTAATAATTCACTTAATGGCTACAAACTATTACAAAATACAGTTCCTTATTTCACTATTTGCACTTCACACAGTCTATTCACACTCCGGCGCGAAGTCCGTTCACTCACGTGTTCTCGTAGCACTCTTCAGTCGGGAATCAAACGGTGGGTGTCGTCCCTCGAAGATCACTCGCAGCCGACGTTCGCAGCGGGCACAATGAAGATCGCTGACACCGAGAATTTACACTGACACTGTTCACGCACAAGGGTTGTGACCCTGTATGTTCACACAACACTTACACATTCACTAGGTGCGCGGACCTTCTTACACAGTCTTACACTGGATTATTCGTTCACAAGGGGAACGCGGCCCCGATTCGTTCACATTCATTCACTGCCCGGAACTGACTACTCGAGCTCCTGAGGAGGGCTATATATGAGCCGGTGGAATTTGCTAGAATGTTTAAAGTAGGGGCTCTTTCCAGATGTTTCGAGAGGTCTAGTAAACAAGTCGCTCGAAATTTAGGTCAACGCCCGCGGTGAATAGGCACAGGCACCGAGGGTGGCGGCCGCTTCCAGGAAGGCCTCCAATACGCTCGTGAATCGATGCGCCGTCCAAGCGGTCCCCGCGAGACCCTATGTCCGCTACAATATATATGCAGATCTTCCTTACAATGCATCTTCTCTCCTTTCTTCGCTAGCTCGACTATTTGCTTATTGTGTTCCATATTTGTGTAAGAATGGTTCGAGTCTAGAAGGTGTTCAGCGTAGGAAGATTTCATGGTCGTGCTGTTGTTCGATCTTAGGGCCAGATGGAAGGAGAGAAGATGGATTGCAAGGAAGATCTGCATATACAGTATATATGATTAAAAAAGATATGAAGGGGGATTATTGAACAACACGCATTACAACTACAAGAATTCTATTTTTGACTAGATCTACAAAATGAAATAAGTTTAGTCGTATTATAGTATTAACATCAATGATTTTTTCAAAATAGTCTTCCACATTTACCATATAGTTTATTAATTTTACTAATAATTCGATTTATAGTTTTTGTTGACAAACAATTTTAAGGCTTCATTATTTGTACGCACACCCGAAGATGGAGTCATCTCCGAAACCGGTAGTGTGAATAAAATGTTAAACAAAGGGTAGCCTACATAATTTTCACTTTTATCACTTTAATATATCCAGTATCCCTTTTAAGTGAATTTCTCTTTTCTCAAACTATAAAGTTAATATTTTATAATCCAGTTTTATTTCTGTGGATAAGGTAACGCTATATTTTCCTAAGTAACCAATTAGAGTCTGGCTAGATCGCAGGTATTCTTCCAACAACCGCCACTATTAACTAAATATATAAAAAAACGAATAACTTGTAAATTGTAACTGCACACTGTAATGAAATTGAATGTATGCATGTTTTTTATGTTATGCATCTATTGTTATTAATCGATTGCATGTGGTCCTCACCGACAAGTTATGCATAACTTAGTGGGACCAAAATGATGTAAAAATTGTAAAATATATCAAATAAAAATATGTTCTGTTGGTGAAATACCTGCGGTTTAGCCAGGCTCTAATTGGTTACTTAGGAAAATATAACGTTACCTTATTCACAGGAATAAAACTGGATTATAAACATTAACTTTATAATGTTCAAAACTTTACATTCATCTTTTACACTTACCATACACTGAATAGAAAACAAAACAAAACTACAATGCTCTAAACATATGTTTTAAAATCAAATTAACTTATAGTCATTGCATAGAGTACTACAACAGGTTCAAGGGTCCTCAGAGCCTTTTTACAGATGCTGGATATATGGTTTTCAAAGTCGAGACTAGTTGTAAGATTTTAACAGAGTTAACTCTTGTTATACTCTTTCCCAAAATAAAACATAATCCTGCAACGCTGTTTCTGTAGAAGACAAGGCTATTTGTATAATTCAAGTCCATCTCTTTATCACTGCTCAATTCTATGGAGAACATGTTGAAGGCAATCAAGGCATAGGTAATCGCTAACACATAATATCTCTCTTAACGCGCAGGTCTATGGCTTTGTGTAATGGACATTGTAGTTCTTCTAGTGTACACGACACGTAAAAATCCTTTCAACACTTATAAGTTCAGATAATTATTGTAATTAGTATCATTCACAGTTTTATTGAATTCCTAAAACATTTACTTGTGATTCAGCGTCGGGTCACCTTACAGTTAAATGATACAGTGCCATCACATCCATTGACGCTTGTGATCATTTGTAGTTCTGGTTCTGTGTCCAAACTAGACGCGCTAAAACCAGTATACAGTTGCTTAGTTTATTCTCACGTATACTATGTGATAGGTGCAATTCCCAACGTGTGTTAGGTACAAATGCTTGTAATAGATCATTTAGTCTACATCAATCTGTGGAATCTATAATTCTTTTTATTCCGGTAATTTTTATTATTAATATCATAATTCTGCTATATGCGAGTATTCATAGTTGAGTAGTTTATAGTTACGTAGTTAGTTAGTACGAGTAGTTCATAGTTATTCTTCATATCTTCCAGGTGATCCAGATGATGAGTTGTGCTTCAATTTATATCAGGATGGATTACACAGGTGGTTAAGGATCTATAAGGTTTTAATTTGTATTTAGTTTACTCATACATTGTACATTGCTATAATTGATCAATATCAGCTGCGAAGCACGTGGGCGTTGTAAAGGACGTACATTATACAATAGGATAGGGCTACAACGATGCCTGACGTAGCAGATAAAGTTACATACTGTAGTGACAGCCAGGTTACAGAGTGCCAGTGCCAGATATGTCCTGACCTTATCCTTATCACTTGTTATCAGTAACTAGTCGACAAGTTACTGTTAGTGATAACACTCGCTGATTATACTAATTGTCTTCAAAGCATATCACTAAAACATGATTCATTTGAATGCTAAGTTCAAACTATCTGGTATTTTCTATCGTTCTAAAAGAACATTTGGAAACATTAAGCAGTCGAGCTAGAAATGGGTGTTGACTGTTCAACTGCTCATAACAACGATTGATTTCATGTGCATTACACAGATAATGTCGATCCATGTTATTTAGGTTTTAACTGTGGTTAAGTGGAAGAGAGGACTTTAAAGTCCTAACTTCGCCACCAATAAAGACGATTTCCATTCCGTTCCATTTCATTTGATTTCATTTTGAATTCTTTTATTTTTTTTTTTTTACCAAAATAACAATATTGGTTATGAGATTTTTAAATTTTCTTACTTTATCAGTCCGATATTAGAGTTTTTTCAAGACCTACTCCTTTTCTCTTCCGAATACGGATGTTCTCTTATTTTTACTAGCAGCCCAAGAATATGCTTCATCGGGTAGTAGCGAACAGGTCCGTTGGTCAAAACATTACAAAGGAACTTTTGAGCCATCCTCGAAGTGTCGTGATCGAACTGGTACGATGGTTAGTAGGTAGTTAGCAGAACCTCACCGCCTTTCTCTACAGATCTGCAGGAGTCACTCGTCAGAATCAAGTACGGTACAATTATTTTGGCAACTGTACTTATTTTGCAAACTGAAATGATTGTGAACTAATATAGTTTTCTAATCATTAAATGTGTATTGAAGGAAAATCACACATACGAACCCCTAAAGGTGGTGTTCTTCTCTGGAGAATACAGTGCAGTACTGGCGATTTGCTGTAGCGTATTGTAAGAAATTATGCGTGGAATACATTATTTAATTTATTGATTCAATTCAAACAATTATCTTTATTGATAAAAGATATTCAATATAAAATATAAAACTTGTATATCTTAACCATTAATATACATACAAACACAAGTGTCTTATTAATTATTATTATAGCGAATAAAAGTTTCATTTTATAATTTAAATACAAAATTTGAACAAAAACGTGTTAAGATCAAGATCATAATACACTGAATAGTAAAAATTCATTATTTGCCCCTTGGATATCAATTTGACTTAAAATAGGTTTTAGTTACCTCCGTCAATATCCAACAACCCTCAACACAACTTTTTTGGATATTGATGGAGGTAAATAAAACCTATTTTAAGTCACACTGAATAAGATAAAAAAGGTAAATTTTGTATTATTTAACCAGACGAAACCATGTCTACAGTCATTTTTAGCACTCAACCTCAACCTTTACCTAGTGTTACCGCAAAATCACTTAACAAACTTTTAGTGGCGACTGCGGGGATCTTCACATCTCCGGAATTTCTGGCGATACCAACACACCACGAGTCCGTTAAAGATAGTTTAGAAACATTGTTTGTTTTGACTTATACACTAATTAGTACAGGCCATGATAAACCAGAAGGAGCTTATCGGTAGTTAGCCAAGGGTATAAAGCTCTTAAGGCAAAACTAATGCGATTGAACCTGCCACAAAGTTTGAGCAGATAATGGCGCTCATATTGGGGTGGGGGTACGGAATACCCCCCAGGAAGAGGACCTCCGGGGGTCCTCCCCTGGGATACAAGTTATATACACTAGAAAGATCAACTGTCCGATAATACTGCCCTGAAGAACACAACAACCGAAGCGGCAGACATTTCCAAAAACTGTTTCTTGTTCGATACCTAGAACTTAAACTGGAGTCTCCAATGTCCATCGGACCAGTACGAAAACCACCCAACATAGACAGCCGTGCATAGGTAACCAATCCCTGACCACCCGAAGTTACTACCTTCACCAAATAATAATCCGTGTTCACGATCCTTACTACTCCTTCAGTCTGGTCGATCTCACTGTGTTTTCCAAGTGCTATTTCAGAAAGTGTCTCGACTCTCTCGACTGTGACCCATGGCTCGTGTCTCCTACATGGTCACTGTCACAGTCACCTCCTGCAGGTAATGTATCGACCGTGTCCCAGGCGTGTGCCACACTCTCTTCCTTCCGCCCTCATCAGGATATACAGGCTGTCCCGCTACTCCGCACTGGGCCACCGGCACCGGCACTGGTCGACCACTTCCGAGTACCAGTGGCTCTTACCGAGTAGGGTTGAATACCTTGAGCAGTACTGGTTTGTTATTGGCCATAGTTATTGACGGGTTTTAAACACTTGTTGAAATTTGACCAAAGCCAATAGCCATAAAAACAAAATAAGAGTTCCAACAATTTAATTAAAAATAAATAATTATTTAAATCCAAACAAGTTTCATCAAGTATTCAACGAAAAAAATAAGAGTATCTTAATCACGATCAAATATTATTTTTACAATCGCTCGCGTTGGATAAATGAAAAGCTGCAAACTACTCATTAGTAAGTGAAAAAGTATGAGTTATACGTTATTGTATGGATTACTTTCTAGGCTTTCTAGGTGTTAAACCGCGTCAGTGGACTAACTCCTAAATTGTCAAACGTTTCGCCCATTCTATGATGTGGCACCCTCAGTGACTGCACAGCTGAGACTGAAGAGAGAGTCCAAGCGTCAAGTATATATTGTCCAGGCATATTGTATGGATGTTTCATATGCTGCCTTCCTGGAGTTGTCATGACGAAGTGACTAAAGGCTTCAATATATTTTCTCTTAGATTTAAGACCCAGAGGAAAGTAAAATCATGCAGATCATGAGCACACACCGAGGCTTATTCAAGGTAATAAGCTAATGTTCGGAAAAAAGGTATCCCACTCATATGGCATGTGTTATTGGTTCATGGAAAACACTACTCAATGTAAAAGGCGAGCTATGTTTTCTAAATTACAATATTTTTCAAGGTTCCACAATAGGACAACTTAGTTTTTGCCTAGAACAAATATTTGAACTTAGTAAAGTGTTAAAAAGCTCTTAAGCTTAATACTTTAAGGCTGAATGGGAAAATATGTAAGCTTTTCCAGTCAATAATTTAACATTTGGAACATGTCATTGTTAGTGAAGGTCTCCATAAATAATAAAAACTAAGATACAGAGCTTTTTACAAGGTAAACGCCCTTAAAATGTGTTTGAACTTAAACCTTTCTCAGACTTACAAGTATAAAAAATGTAAATGCGTATCCTCCGTATGCTCCAATAAAGAAGTAAAACATATTACTGATAACATGGTGAATTTCGAGTTGAACGCTTTTCAAATCTTCAAGTCTCTAATTTTTGCTATTTCCTTATAATTATTTTATTCTATTACTAGCGGACCCGACAGACTTCGTCCTGTCAAAAAGATTTGTAATGTGGCAGTTTGTTTTTGTTTTTCTTCTACCGTACATATATTTTATAAAATTAGGGATATCAGCTGGCAACGAATATCAATAAAGCTCAAATTGTTTACGTTTTAGTTAGAAAACGTTTGTATAGCTATGGTTTCCTAGAAAGCGGTGACCGCTACATTACGGCCGTAATATGACGGTGAGTTTTGTTTTCAATACAATCAGATGAGAGTGGTTTCCTAGAAACTGTGATGGAAGTTAGCGGTGAAAACTAGTTAAAGTTTTTCACCAGGTGACACATTTGTTTTGTAAACAAAAGTCTAGCTTTTCCATTACTACATACGTAAATAAACTTTGACAACTAAAAAACAACATGTCAAAGTTGTTTTGTCTACATCTGTTTAAATATTGTGTTACGTCCACCTGTCACCGTTACGTTCACCGCTACAATAACGGCCGTAATTTAGCGGAGAACTTTTTTCTAGGAAACCATAGCTTAAGGGAAAAAGAAAAGGGCTGTTTTAAGGGGTTTCCGGCAATTATTCGAATTTTTCTCGCCGTAAATACCATCCTCGAACTCCAACGGACATTTAAAAAAGAAAATTTGGCCAAATTGGTCCAGGCGTTGTTGAGTTATGCGCTTAGCAACACATTTTGCGATTCATTTTTATATTATAGATTAGGTATCTCGTACTATATTTGCATAAAACTAATTCAAACTCAACAGCATAAATATTGAGTTTGATAAAATTTTCTTAGTACGTGTAATTCCTATATAAAGGTACATACAAATAAGTCTATAGTTCTCAAGAGGCTGCAATGTTATCGATATTGGTCCAGACTGATTCGCGACTGCACTGATACTGCTGATAGCGGCCTCAGCGCGCCGCCGAGGATAAAGTTATTATAAAACACACAGTCCATTAGGATAATGGCGTCTATTGGAAAACGATTCAATAAAAGTAAAATTTAAGGCAATTGGTTTGGAGCAATTAAGCCAGGTTCGGAGGCGGCGCATTAGCTGGACACGGTTCTGCCATTTGGAGCGGTTTGGAAAAAACTTGTCTGTGGTGCGCATAACTTGCGGCGGCCGCGGCGCGCCTTGAGTACTGTCTGGACTCCCTGGGTATGGTACAGGAGGTAAGTAAGGTACAGTACCTATACCCATGTACAGGTGTACCTTGAGTACTGTCTGGACTCCCCGGGTATGGTACAGGAGGTAAGTAAGGTACAGTACCTATACCCATGTACAGGTGTACCTTGAGTACTGTCTGGACTCCCCGGGTATGGTACAGGAGGTAAGTAAGGTACAGTACCTATACCCATGTATAGGTGTACCTTGAGTACTGTGTGGACTCCCTGGGTACGGTAGAGGAGGTAAGTGTGGTACAGTACCTATACCCATGTACAGGTGTACCTTGAGTACTGTGTGGACCCCTGGCAATGGTAGAGAGGTGTGACGGAACAGTACCCAATATACCCATGTACAGGTGTACCTTGAGTACTGTGTGGACCCCTGGTACGGTAGAGGAGGTAAGTGTGGTACAGCAATTACCATAACACCATGTACAGGTGTAACCTTGAGTACCGTCTGGACTTTCCGGTACGGTAGAGAAGTAAGTGAGGAATTGCACTGTACCTATACCCATGTACAGGTGTACCTTGAGTACCGTCTGAACTCCCCGGATACGGTAGAGGACGTAAGTATGGTACTGTACCTATACCCATGTACAGGAGTACCTTGAGTACTGTCTGGACTCCCGGCATAGAGAAGTTAAGTGAGGTACTGTACCTATACCCATGTACAGGTGTACCTTGAGTACCGTCTGAACTCCCCGGGTACGGTAGAGGACGTAAGTATGGTACTGTACCTATACCTATGTACAGGAGTACCTTGAGTACTGTCTGGACTCCCGGGTACGGTAGAGGAGGTAAGTGAGGTACTGTACCTATACCCATGTACAGGAGTACCTTGAGTACTGTCTGGACTCCCCGGGTACTGGTAGAGGAGGTGGTGAGGTATTGTACCTATACCCATGTACAGGTGTACCTTGAGTACTGTCTGAACTCCCTGGGTATGGTAGAGGAGGTAAGTGAGGTACTGTACCTATACCCATGTACAGGTGTACCTTGAGTACTGTCTGGACTTCCCGGGTACGGTAGAGAAGGTAAGTATGGTACTGTACCTATACCCATGTACAGGAGTACCTTGAGTACTGTCAGGACTCCCTGGGTATGGTAGAGGAGATAAGTATGGTACTGTACCTATACCCATGTACAGGTGTACCTTGAGTACTGTCTGGACTCCCCGGGTACGGTAGAGGAGGTAAGTGAGGTACTGTACCTATACCCATGTACATGTGTACCTTGAGTACTGTCTGAACTCCCCGGGTACGGTAGAGGACGTAAGTATGGTACTGTACCTATACCCATGTACAGGTGTACCTTGAGTACTGTCTGGACTCCCCGGGTACGGTAGAGGACGTAAGTATGGTACTGTACCTATACCCATGTACAGGTGTACCTTGAGTACTGTCTGGACTCCCCGGGTACGGTAGAGGAGGTAAGTATGGTACTGTACCTATACCCATGTACAGGTGTACCTTGAGTACTATCTGGACTCCCCGGGTACGGTAGAGGACGTAAGTAAGGTACTGTACCTATACCCATGTACAGGTGTACCTTGAGTACTGTCTGGACTCCCCGGGTACGGTAGAGGAGGTAAGTGAGGTACTGTACCTATACCCATGTACAGGTGTACCTTGAGTACTGTCTGAACCCCGGGTACGGTAGGGACGTAAGTATGGTACTGTACCTATACCCATGTACAGGAGTACCTTGAGTACTGTCTGACTCCCCGGTACGGTAGAGGACGGGTGAGGTACTGTACCTATACCCATGTACAGGAGTACCTTGAGTACTGTCAGGACTCCCGGTATGGTAGAGGAGATAAGTATGGTACTGTACCTATACCCATGTACAGGAGTACCTTGAGTACTGTCTGGACTCCCCGGGTACGGTAGAGGAGGTAAGTGAGGTACTGTACCTATACCCATGTACAGGTGTACCTTGAGTACTGTCTGGACTCCCCGGGTACGGTAGAGGAGGTAAGTGAGGTACTGTACCTATACCCATGTACAGGTGTACCTTGAGTACTGTCTGAACTCCCCGGGTACGGTAGAGGACGTAAGTATGGTACTGTACCTATACCCATGTACAGGAGTACCTTGAGTACTGTCTGGACTCCCCGGGTACGGTAGAGGAGGTAAGTGAGGTACTGTACCTATACCCATGTACAGGTGTACCTTGAGTACTGTCTGGACTCCCTGGGTACGGTAGAGGAGGTAAGTGAGGTACTGTACCTATACCCATGTACAGGTGTACCTTGAGTACTGTCTGGACTCCCCGGGTATGGTAGAGGACGTAAGTATGGTACTGTACCTATACCCATGTACAGGAGTACCTTGAGTACTGTCTGGACTCTCCGGGTACGGTAGAGGAGGTAAGTGAGGTACTGTACCTATACCCATGTACAGGTGTACCTTGAGTACTATCTGAACTCCCTGGGTATGGTGGTAGAGGAGGTAGTATGGTACTGTACATATACCCATGTACAGGTGTACCTTGAGTACTGTCTGGACTCCCCGGGTACGGTAGAGAAGGTAAGTATGGTACTGTACCTATACCCATGTACAGGAGTACCTTGAGTACTGTCAGGACTCCCTGGGTATGGTAGAGGAGATAAGTATGGTACTGTACCTATACCCATGTACAGGTGTACCTTGAGTTCCATCTGGACTCCCCGGGTACGGTAGAGGAGGTAAATGTGGTACAGTATATATACCCTTTTCAGCCTTTTCATCGTATTTCATATAGCTAACGGTGAACACCAATCCATGTTATTTATTGATTTAATAATATGTTAGTTTAGTTTTGGTTCAACAACTTTGTAAACGCAAAGAATTGTGTCTTTTTGGTGAATTCGTTTTATTATTTCATCACGTAAATTTTAATACATACACAACTCCACTGCTTCTATGTCATTTACTTTGATGATATTCATCTTCCTCGGTGTCATCCATGTCACTGAGGCAAGTCTCCCCTATATCAGGTCGTCCGTTGTAGGTCTCTGGTCACAACTATTCACCGCCAGTCTTAGTGTCGCAGCTCCCTGAAGTTGACTGGTCCCTTAATCCACCCCTAAAAACTTTGCCGTACCCTGGCAAAGGGGCACTTACAGAGAAACCGTCATTCGGGCCAGATGATCTCCGGTTTTTAACGAGGTTTATACTCCTCCGACTCCTCCTCGTGGCCGAGTCCCGGGCTTGCCACCGGCTTAGCGGAATTAAAAACTAGGTGTTTCTTTTTAAAGGTGTAAAAACCAAGAAAACCACACCTTTCCCGTGAAGTTACCCGGTAGCAATTCTCGGTGCAAGCCCGACCTCCTTGCCGCTCGTTTCCACCGACCAAGGGACCTAATAAGGTATTATCAACGCAGACCCGAGCGTGAAGAAGACGGGTAACCACGGTGTAATCTCCCTTAACCAAGGGACCTAATCGGGTGTTATTAGCGGACGTCAGACCGCAGTGGGTACAGGTTTGCTACTGTGTTGTCTTGAGTTCCCATAGAGATTATGCGTTGCATTGTTAATGTTTCCCTTTTTAACTTCTGAAACTATAACGTTATATAAAACGAAATTTAATGAATAAATAAATTTACATATTCTTACACATTGTAAGTTGTTTAACAAAGACTACAATTACAAATTTTGACTGTTGGTGTATAAATGATTTGGTAAATTGCAATTGAACTCTTGATACAAATTATTGGTATAAAATTTAACGAATTTTGTTTAAAATTTTGATTCTTCCAGAAATCACGAAACAGTTTTTGTATTGTTCCTCTGATCCAATAAATAATCCAGTAACTTCAAAATTTGGAATTTGATATTTGGAGGAATAATAATTAATTGTATATAGCTTGCTTGTCTTTATGGACAATTTTAAGTTGATCTTTGTTATTTTCAAATCGAATAGTCGGGTCCAAAATTAGTCCAGTATTCTTCTTCCTGTCCACAATTGTGTGCTATATTGTTGTTTTATTTGAATCATTACAATAAAAGAAGTGAATGAACTTTAATCTCACAAAACCAAATGTAAGAAGTGTCAGCACCAAGACTGTCTAAAAGAAGCCTGTCCCATTGACCGTATCACCCAATTTCAAAATTTGAGTAATAATTTATTGTAACTAACACTTTGATGTTCTAACCAGTTAACAACAGCTGGCACATTTACAACGTTTACTTTATCTTAACTATGTCATTGTGTATAAAATAATTTATATAAATAAAATAAGACCTTTGACTGTAGACCCTACATTGCGATATACCCATCGGTTTTTGGTTATTTAGTTTTTTTATACTTTGCTAAGAAACTGACGTTAGAAAAATTCCTGTCTAACTGTCTGTCTGTAACTTTTTAATGCATGTTGGACGGCTTATAACTCAAAATCGGCTGAAGCTACGGTGGTGAAACTTCGTTTATGGGTTTAGCATTACGCAGTGTGTCTAGCTATATTTTATATCCATACAGCATCCGCAAAACAAATGGCAAGGGACCAAATTGGGCACTTAAGACGTGTTTAAAGCATGTTGGGCCTCTTATAGGCGCAGACCCTTGTGAGGGTACACACAAGAACTCAAAAAGTTGCTTTTAACATAATGTACATGTATCAGCTGATCCATTGTTGTCACTTGAAGCTTCAAGGTCCAAAATCATTACCTACCATATGGTAAACATCATAAACGTGCAAGAAACAGCTCAGTGTGTTAAATGGTGCATCAAAACAAAATCAGATATTTTTTTGCAAATAAGATTTAGGACACGTTATGGTATACATAACTCCATACGAGCCTGGTACAATAAGTTTATGCTCAATGAACGCATTAAACCTTTGAAAGTTAATGGTAGGCCTAAGCTAAGGTTGTTGATGTTATTCAAAAGGTGCAACAGTTATTCCTACGCAGTCCTCAAAAATCTGTTCGGATTGCAGCATGCGAGTTAAATTTTCCAAAATCTAGGAATCTGTGGAAAAGTTAATAAACATAACGTTCGAATATGGAACACTGAAAAGCCACATGACGTTCGAGAACATGTTAAGGGCATACAGCCCCAAATTAAATGTTCGGTACGCTATATCTTGTGGCGGTCTAATAGGCATGCCTACACACTCCACAGACTGGCAGTTTTTTGCTGCCATTACCTTATAAGTAATGCAAGGGGCAAAATTGTATATACATGTAAAGTTATATACCCTATATATACAGCATGTTCTAAATTGCACTATGTGATCTTTTCGTCTGGGCTTTATAAGTACCAGGTTTATAGGACAAAAAGTCTCCAATACTCAAGAATAAGGATTGAGAATTAATAAAGCCTTCAGAAACATCACTGATGGAATGCTGCATAGAGTGTGGTCAGAGCTAGATACCCGCATTTACTATATTTTTGCTAACGACGGGGCCATGTTGAAATTTTCAAATGAAACATAATTATGTCTAGAAAAACTTAGGAATATTTGGGTTATTTTAAATGTATTAAAAAGTCTGTACGCTTATTAATAAAATGTTTACACTGCAACAAAGTTGTTCAGTTTTGTATTTCTACGTATTGGAACCTATTTTTGAGATATGAATCAATCTAAGCTAAGCGTGATCCTGAGAAACCGTATTGGTCCAGTTTCATTTTGAGCAGATCATGGTTCACACAGTCGAACGCCTTAGGTAGGTCTAAAAAACTGCAAAGACTGAGTTTCGACTGTCCAGGCTATGAATAATTTTATTTAAAAAAGTGAACACAGCAACGTTTGTACAAAGTTTCTTCTGAATCCAAATTGGTTGTTGTTAATAATTTTGAAATTGGTTAAAAAGCTAACTAATCTGTTTAAAAATAATCTTTCGTATATTTTACTTAAAATTGGTAGGAGAGCTATCGGTCAGTAGTTTGTCAAGGGTGTAGGATCTCAAATTTTATAAATTGGTGATATCTTGGATGTGTTCAAAGCATCTGGAAGAAGATGAGTTTATGAGAGTAGTTAGTGGTTCAGTAATGGAATCTGTGATTTGCCGTATCACGTCAGAGGATATGCCGCTGTTGTCAGTAGACTTTTTGGTTTTAACTGCTTTATAGCCGGTTTAACCTTTGTTTCCCACAAAAATAGAATCAAATATGAACTGGTATATTAGAATAAAAATTGAAACATAGTACCCTCTAAGCATTTTATAATTGCACGACTAGTTTCGGCGGTCACGCCATTTTCTTGGTGCGATCAATACAAACTTGTATTGTACTCAATTTTTATTCTAATATACAATAAAGTAGCCCTATTTGAATCTCCTTCTATAAAATGAATGCACTGGCAGGCTATATTTATCATTTTTGTATGCGAATGATTTACTTGTTGAAGTCAAGTCTTCAGCAACGTTGGCAAGCAGTGTTGAATAGGTTGCTTATTAATTTCCTACCAGTAACTATTTTTTCCTTGCTATCTTTAATTTTAATGGGAGTACGTTTCATCGTTTCAGGATCTTTTATGGTTGTCCATTCTGCTTTTGATATGTTATTAGAGTTTATTATTTGTTTATTAATTTGATATATTTTGGCTTCTTTTAAAACCATCCTTTAAATACATTTATAAATTTTAATATATTCTACTGTTTCTGGGTTCTGACTAGCTTTCAGTAAATTTGGAAGTGTTCTCGTGGTGATGCTAGATTTTCGTATATTTTAAGTTATCCATGCATTCTTTCGATGTTGGAATCAAACTGTTCATTTATGTCATTGATATTGTACAGGAAGTTTCAGTTTTGTTCGTTTAATAGCCAGTTTGGGTGGAAAACATTTGTATAAATGCTTTCAATTGAATACAACTAAATTACATCATTATGAACCGTTGGTCGTGATTGAGGATATAATCCTTGAAGAAATCAAAAGTGCCAAGGTTTTGGGCTGTTCAATTTGTTAACAGCTGGCGTTCTTTGGATGAAAGAGAAGAAAGAGTTTGTATGTTACAGTATTTATAAAAAAATATTTACTGTATAATAATAAGTTAAAAAATAATTTAGCCAATTTAATTAATCGGAGGCGCAGCCGAGGACGTTAAATGACCCCGAGGGTCGAAAGACACTTTCGGACCGAGTGATGAACGATACTTTTAGTCATGATGTAAATAATAACGATAAATAAATGGCAATAAATGTTTTAATATTATAAAGAGTTAATTAGCAGCCTGAATAATAATAATGTTTCGAAGAAACAGCTGTTACACTGATTTACCAAAAGTCAATGTTAAAATTCAAAACAAACTGGTTGAACCAGCAGATGTCCATGCCACAAAAAGATCGTGAAAATGATCTTTTTCTCCCTAGAAAAAGACGTCATCAAAACAATACTTTATTTACCTGGGTGACACTTTAGTACTGTCAATGGACGTGTCTAAAGAAGCTGTTTTCAAAGCAGAATGGCAAAAAAGTCTTAATTTTAATTTGAAAAGCTTCTAAAAGCTTCTGGTTAGTAAAACATAGGCCCTACTACACCGTGGATGATCTCCTAAATTCTTCTGACGTCTTTGAATAGTTTAACCCAATGACATTTGTAATGATCTTGCCTTATCGCCTTGGCTTTACTTCTGTCAATTAGTTTGTTTAGCGAATTTGCATAGGAAATAGAGCTGTTCATTTCTCTTGCAAAAGAGGAGGACTAGTCGAAGAAAGATGCGGTTTGCAGTTTTTTGCTGCCTTCTAAATCAAATGACAAAATTGTATATACTCGTACATGTAAAGTTATATACCGTTATATAGCTTGAATAAACCATCTTAATTGAAGTTATATTACCATGGTAAATAACTCAACTTAACTCGGACGTTAACTATACACACAACTATTTTATTTATCTTCTTTTTTCATAATTATTTCAACTAAAGATAACTACCATAGAGTAGTTAAAACGTCTTTTGAAAATAAAACACCTTTTGTTTGGTTCAGCCAAAGGTTTTATTTCTAAAGGTTTACTTAAGTTCTTTATAATATTAAACACTTATTGACATTTATTTCTCATTATTATTTGCATCATAACAAAAAGTATCGTTCATTACTCGCCCCGAAAGTGTCTTTTTGACCCTGATCGGTAATATAACGTTCTTGGCTTGGCCTCTTTGTCAAAAAGTGTCGCTTAAGAGCCTAGTGATGAAGTATACTATTATTTTATTGGAAATTCACGAGGATGCAAATTGGCGCTTCTGGCTCCAATATGCTTTATTTTGTATTAGTTAGATATATCATAGATTGTTGTCAAAACGAAAATCTGTTTCCCTCGTTATGAATTTGTATGTTGTTCCAACCAGTTTGAATTGAACTACTCAGTGATCTTAAGCGTGTGAAGTTGGAACCGAGCAATTTTGAAGGTAGTCTACCTAATTAAGTATGTAATAGAAAGTGTTATAAACTTTATAACGTTTTTATTGAAAAAAGAAGGGTTGATTATTTTCAACCACCTAAAAAATATCTAACCCTTATTTTGTGGAAGAACTGCAAACAACCCCTGGGGAAAATTGTAGTTAGAGAATAGACTTATTGGAAAGGGTAATAAAACAATAAGACATTTCAGACTGCTTTGTTAAATTAACAAGAATACCATCTTTTAGTTAGTAACCAGTATCGTCACGACTTCTTTTAAAAGTTTATAATCATAACAATTATAAAAAAGGTAACCCTTTTTAAATAAATAAATATTTTTGAAAATCAAAAGTACGAGTAAAGGTACCTTTGGTGGTCCTGAATAATAAAATAATCCTTTGGTGCCATAATTTGACATAGGTTATTTACTACTGCGAACTACAAGAAAGAAGAAACTTACCGAATTGTAACAGATCTGTCCTCAAGTATTGCAAGCAACATCGAGCGCATTTTAAGCGCCTTCAAAATTGACTGTTTTCTTCTCAGCCGCGACAAACAAGTGTACAGTAAATGCTGAAGGCTCTTTTCTAGTCAAAAATACTTATTTTAGGCTGAATAAAAATAATTCTTTTATCTTAGTTAAGAGGATTAGTCAACCAAGCAAAACCCCATGTTTAGTCATAGTCATTCTTTATTAGCATATAAATTTGTTACACAGTATAGACAATACATTTATGTTCAAATATTTTGCTTCGTCAATGGTATTTACGTTAAATTACCTCTATAATTATATGAATCAAAACAATAATATTTCAGTTATATAAAACACTTAAATACTCATTTAAAACTTAAAAACTCCTTGACGGAGTAAAAGCAAGGACGATGGATAAATGTTTTACAGAACTTTTGAATTTAGAGAAGGATTGTATGGATTTCAGCTGGTCTGGCAGTTTGTTGAAGAATTTGATTCCTCGGTATATAGCGATCCTTTCGTAATAGGCGGTGTGATGGATTGAGAAGAAAAGCATGTCAGTCTGTCGAGTTGGTCTTTGGCTAGGCTTTTGAAAGTTGACTTTGATTTCGAATGCAATTTTTAAGGCCGAATAAATGTAGAAGCAGGGAACCGGTAGAATATGGCATTGAAGGAAAGTTTCTTTGCAGTCATCTCGACGGTGTAAGTCAAAGACTCTTCTCAGAATACCTATTTGCGCCTTGAAGACCTTGTCTAGAAGATTCAACGATCCCCAAAAGGCAATACCATATTGTACCAGGCTCTCAAAATAGGCTCTGTAGACATCAATGATGACCTCTTCACTGCAAGTGAGTTGATGGCAAAATTTTTTAGGAGTTGATTGATGTGGGGTTTCCAAGAAAGCATTTCGTCCACTATTACTCCAAGAAATCTAGAGTCTCTGCCAACAGAGAGTACAGTTGACGCGTTGATAACTATTTCACGGCCTACATGAGAAGAACGATTAAACAAGCGGAAGTGGGCTACGTTGGTCTTCTTGGAGTTCAACAAAAGTCCATTAGCGTGGAACCACGAGGAACACTCCGCTAAGGCCGAGGTCATCGTCTCCTGCAGTCCAAGTAAATCAGCTCCTCTAAGTACGATTGACACGTCATCAGCATATTTGATGAGCTTTGTATTAGCTGTATGGCATTTGAGGTCGTTTATGTATATGAGGAAGAGAATCGGAGACAAGATGCAACCCTGAGGAACTCCTATAGTTATGTCAGCCCATGTATGAAGTTTTGGTGAGTCGGAGATGCTAACAGTTTGTTTGCGGTTGGAAAGAAATGAAGTTAACCAATCCAGAGGTTTGCCTCGAATGCCATAATGAGCAAGTTTTTCCAACAGCAGCTTGTGACTAACGCAGTCGAATGCCTTGGACAAGTCACAGAAGACGCCAACCGTGCTCTGTGACGAGTCCAACGCCTCCAGTACTGAGCCCATGAAATCAAGTAGAGCTGTAATTGTTGACTTTCCCTCTGAAAAATCATGTTGGGAGAGGTCCAAGATTTTCCAGTGATTGAGGAAAGATATCAGGCGCTTAAGGAAGATCTTCTCAAAAGCTTTTGATAGAACTGAAACCAGAGCAATGGGACGGTAGTTTTCAATCATAAGTTTGTCGGAGCTTTTAAAAATTGGTTTTACATCCGTGTACTTTAGTCTATCAGGAAAGATGCCAGCGGACATTGATTGATTCACCAAGATAGATAGAGGATATGACAGCTCGTCAGCACATTGTTTTAAAAGAATAGACGAAACTTCGTCAAACCCTGAGGAGTATTTGTTTTTCAAAGATGAGATTATCGCTAACACCTCATCCCCAGTAGTTGGAGCTAGAAACATTGAAGCAGGAACTGGTTGAGTTGAACTATGAATTTATTCAGGGCATCAGGCAGCGATACTTTTGGAGACGAAATCAAGGACTGCGTCAAAAAGTATTCATTAAAAGCCTGTTCAATTTCAGATTTGTTTGAGTAGGTGACTCCATTTTTCGTAATGGTTTCTATGTTCTGCTTTGGCTTAGTTTTCCCGGCTTCTTCACGTACAATTTTTCAGGTTTCTTTAATTTTGTCCTGCGCATTTCTGATTTTCTGGTTGTTGCAAGTTTTTTTCACAAACTTTATTAGTTTGGCAAGGATTTTGACATAGCTTTTAAAGTAGTTCTTGAACTCAACGCTGGTACTGTTTTTGATATTGCTGCAAGATCCCTTTTATTTTCAACCCACTTGTGAGCCATTCTTTATTGTGTGGCTTTTGTATTTTGACATATTTCTTTGGAAAGCTTTGCTCAAAAATAAGAGAGATTGTTTGACTAAATCTGTTAAAGTTTTGGTCTAAAGATTGATAAGGGTTAAGCATTGTGTTCCAATTAGTTTCTCGCAGACTATTCTTAAATTGGTCCTTATTGCGTTGACTGAATATCCGTCTTAGCTCAGATCTGCTGTTTTCACATTTGCCTCTAGACATGGCCGGGTGTCGGACAAACTGAGCTGTATGGTCAGAGAGGCCTAACTCAATGTTGTCCGTGTCTTTGGGTTGGTCACACTCGAAGTTAGTTACGATGTAGTCTATGCAAGACTCAGATGTAGCATCGATTCTAGTAGGTGAGTTAATCAGAGATTGTAGGCCATAGGAATCAAAGAGAAGAAAAAGATCTACTTTCGTTTGAGATACATTGAGACAGTCCAAATTGAGATCCCCCCAAAGTATACACAACAAA
This sequence comes from Matsumurasca onukii, assembly GCA_018831715.1. NCBI lineage: Eukaryota > Metazoa > Arthropoda > Insecta > Hemiptera > Cicadellidae > Matsumurasca > Matsumurasca onukii. Next base: position 51,177,066 of record CM032059.1, on the reverse strand, counting down.
TACTTAACTTTTGAGATTTTATTTAGGGGTTTTACTTTTTTCCCAGATTTATAAGTGTTTTTAAACGTATTATGGGTACCATTTTGCAGTAAGTCATGTTTTGGGCAGAACGGTACCATTATCATATAAAAGCATTACATTAAAATGAAAACTTCGTCAGCTTAAATACGTAAAGCCCGTGCGTCGGGAGACGGATGCCACGCTGATTCTCGGACACAAAATTATCTACCTGAAAATGCAACGACCGTGCATCTCGGTGGAAGTGGGTTTTCTGCCTCGAAGGGTGTAATTGGTGGGGGTGAAGACACCTCTGCAAATTGACCACCGGCACACCCGTCACCGAGGAATTTTTCCCAAATATTGTTGGTATTTTCCGCATTTGTCCGGAGAGAACGCACCGGGTGCACCGCTACAGAATTAAGAATCAGTTTGTTCATTGTGATCTAACAACCTAGAAAAGTCTTGTAGTCCCTCTTTACCTGAGATGTTTGAACACAAAGCGACTACAAAATGAAACTCTCTGGACATACTTTGTACACAAAACAATAATATTTTACCAAATAAAAAGGGTTCTCTGGCGCTTCGTTGTCAGTCTGTCTGTTTGAATGTGTTTTTTATTAAGCTAGTTATGACAATAAAACTAGTGCTCCAATGTTTACCAAACTTCAATCTAAACTTAAAATAAATAAATTAGGCTGTCAAACTTCAAAAGTGGCGGGCGTTCTAAGTTTTAAAAACTAAATCCAAAAATGTATATAAACTTTGAACAAATCAAATGAGAAAAACACAGTTATTGTAATTTCCGTCTCATTATTTAAAAATGGTCATGGTAATTTAAGTACAACACGCTTTTGTACAGCATAATTTGCAATGATATACGAGCTTTCCGCTCTTAGCAAAAAAATCTCTGAAACAAAAAAATCTGAAAACGAATAGGCCTAATTTAATTTAATTTGTTAAATATCGCAGTTACTCTAATTTAACTGTTTGTAGTATAAAATACAATTCTGACGGAAAACAGGAAGTAGTATGACAATGTTTTAAAATTCTTTACAAATCAAATTTAAAGACAGCTCAGTTTGATAAAATCAGTTAATAAATAACGGTGCAAGCATTGTTTATAAAGTCTGCAGATTTTAGCTAATATTTTTACCACATTTATGCTAATAGCCCTGTTTCGCTGTCAATTTTAGTAAGTTATAAGCTACTAAAACAAATTAAGTGTCATCATATTGTACACGTTTGTTGTAAGCTGAACTAACAAACCCAAAATGCTACTGAACATACTGAACATGTTGTTGAAATAAAATCTAGAAATCAAGGGAAAACACTTGCGAAGTTATATTTGTTTGGCTCTGACTCTGAGTGGTTTTGTTGTACAATATTGAAACTTATTGCAAAGCTAACATGTACTGTTAACTAAAAGTTATATAGGCCTATTCAGGCTTGAATGTCTGTAAATAAAGAATAAAGGGGTTTCTTGAGCGTGGTCTGTAAAGGGTTTGGGCTATACGCATGCTGGAAAAACAATGGACGCATCTGCCTGGTCTCTTTGAACCTATTTGTTTGTTTCACGTCTCTTGCATGCTGGACTGGTCTCGAGGTCCTTCTACATTTCTCCTGATGGCAGAAGTGCCACAACCCGGGTGTGATTTCGTTCAACTCAGTAAACTGTAATAATCCTGACTAACGCGTGGCAGGAACTCCTACACCCGTTAAAACGTCTGGGATAAAATGTACGGATGTAAAACCGTGCTAAAACGTCTGGGATAAAATGTACGGATGTAAAACCGTGTTAAAACGTCCGGGTGTAAAACCGTAAAATGTCTCAGAACATTTTTATACACTTTTTTAAACAGAACTTAAAACATTTTATTGAAATTATGTTGTAGAAAATTTAGTATTGATTATGTTTGTATCTGTACTATTTTTATAGCCTTGCGAAGCGGGATCTAGATACCACTAGACTCGCAAGGAGTAAACGTTTCAGCATGAAAGTTCAGACATTTTATTCCTGTTTACAGAACCTATAAAGGGTTATAAAGCATGTAACATACGTGTTTTGCTGAAAACTAAGCTATGCACAGAATTTATATCATTACCGGGTTGATTATATTGAAAATAAAGTCTTTATGGCTTTCATACTTATAAGAAACGCTAAGAATGACGTGTTTTTAGCGAACATAGCTCGGTCAATATGAATATAATAATACTTTCTTAAAGACAATTAAATTTTACCCTCACTTGGCTCCTTCAAAACTTTCATCAAATGTATTTTGATACTTTGGCGTCTACAACACTTTGAATAAAACCAAAGAAACTTTTCGGGTTATTTTATTCGAAAATATCTGTTTATCTCGGCCAAATATCTGTTTGACCTTCAAATATTCAAAGGACATAACGCTACCATCTTGTAGGAAACTATTGCTATTGAAGTCCTTTATTGATTCGAAATAGTGTTTTTACCACGCGCAACATGCTACAAAAACATAGTTTTTTGAGATTTTTTCGAGGTTTTTACGTTTTTTTTTACTAGAAATATTAGTTCGATTGAGAGATATTTAAATGGGAGTAGATGGAGTTAAGATCTATCAATCAACGCAAACTGGGTGTAAAACAGTGACCGCGTTCAAGAGTTATTTGTAGACATAGAAAAAGTCAAGCCGTAGGTCAACTTGTATAACCTCCTCTATTCTCTGAAGTCCTAATTGTGGGACTACAAGATTATGTTTTAAACAACTTTAACTGGGGTGATGAATCCTCCTAATAGCTTACATACCTTTTAATAGTTTCAAAATAACGATCGGGTGAACACATAATAGTTATGGAACTGAGTGAATACATGACGAACATAAATCACACTATATATAATAAACTGCTCATCTTCCAATAATCAAAAATGTGCATTTAACTTGAGGTAAATACAAATGTGTGATCATTGGAAGATGTGCAGTTTATTTATAATCATATATAATTTGCAATAAGACTGAGCTCCTCAAACCATAGATCACATTGTTGGCTTTATCTGCGGACTCTAGGCAAAACACAACGCCTTCTGTTAGTAACAGGCAGTCAGCTGATCGTGCGAGCTATTCACTAATCACGTATCTTGTAGGCACTGAAAAATGAGAATTTGGTAAACAGACCCAATAATTTCAAAGTATTATGACATTCAAATATTTATTGGTTGTGAGTGCGAAGGACGTAACCTTAAGAACAATGTAAAACCTGCATATTCTTGGGACACCTCACATGTGTAGTTTTCATCGAATTGTTGTGAAATAAACTTAGTTTTAAATATATATGGAGACAGCTTCTTATTAAAACAAGTTATAACCAATTCAGTTAGTGTTTGGTCCGAAGATAGAAACATTGTTTCCGAAAGGCCTCACCCAGCAAATCAAAAAAAGTTTATTGGATTGTTTGAGTTCAAACTTTTATTAATTCGTTTTAAATGTTTTGGTGATTCCACTGAGCCGAATTTTCATTTTGTCAATCATCAAACCGTGATATAAATTCTTTGGAGAAACTTTGTATTTGAATGTCTTATTTTTACTTTTGAACTAATACAATTTTGAAAAAAGTGATAAGCAAAGACACTGAAGTACGTCGTGATTTTTCAAATAAACCTATTTCAAAAATACCCTATGTGTCCGAGAGGTGTCTCAAGAAATTGTTTGTTTTTACATTGTTCTTATAAGGCAAAATGGCCGACAGGTACTATGCACTCTTAACGATGGTTAGTAGTTATTTAGATGTTGCATTGATTGGTCATAATTCAATAACTAGAAGTGTGCTGCAATACAGATCAAAAGCCCAATAACATTACAGTTTATAATAATACATATAAAGTAAACAATATTTAATTATTTAATCAATAGTATCAATGACTTACAGCAGGTTCATAAAGACTTTTGGAAAAAGAGTCAAAATTATCAGTTGTCTAAGTAAAACTTATAGTAAATAATCAATAAATTTGAAAACTGTTCAGTTTTCCAATGTTTTATTCATAGCTCTGCAAAATGTCCTCACAAAATCTGTTTTTCACAGCTGCCTGTGTTACCGTACTCTTCAGGTAGAACAATTGAAAAATTAGATTATGTTTACCATTAAATATTAAACTTTGCTTTATGAAAGTCCCCCAAACGAGGATTTCCGGTAGTCTGAATTTGCTATTCAACGAACTCGACCGAGATATTTATTAGGAACATTTGTACCAAATGGTGAAAATCGGAACAAACGACTTGTAGAGATGATATAACATACATGTACGAGTATATAACGTTAATAAAGATTTTTACTGTGGTGAATCGATTAATAATTTGTTTATTTAAAAGGGAAAAATCTTTAAATGCATAATACGCGTTTAAGTTAATATAAATGTATTAACAGCTGCTACCAAACTGACAATTGTGTCGAACTGAATTTCTTGTTACACAATGCATGAAATTTCACCGCATATTTAAGCCTAAAGCAGTTATTATGACTGAATGTTTCGATGAGTGAATAGGATTGTTGGTTTTAACCAGTTGTCAATTAGTTTAGCAACGTTGATCCATACATTTTGGAGGTGTCATGTCAATTGAAGTCAGCGCTGACCTAGAAATTGCTTTAACAAAACGCCGACTCCACATGACATTCTCCAAAATGCGGATCAACGTGGCCCAAACTAGTGTAACTGAGTTTAAAGCCTTAGCCAGTCCAATATTTCACCTATCGAAATGTCATCTGCATATGCTGCTTTAAGACTAAATATGGTTGGTGGAATTTCAATGCATTGTAAACAAGAAATTGAAGTTCCATTTTGTAATTATTGAAGTTTGGTAGCAGTGACTAAGCTACATTATAGTAGACTAAGACACGTGATATTATGCATTTAAAGTTATTTTCCTTTTAGAGCTTTTCATTAAACAAATTATTAGTTTGTCTATTTTTATTAAAAAATCTTTTATTTCACAATTTTAGTTATATTTAGACGAATGTTATGATACGAGTAAGTGTTAATAAAGAAATAAGTCAAAGAGCTAATATTTCTTTCTGAATTGAACCTAATTAGATATTTGAATTTAGCAACTTAATCATGTACCTTAACAAAACCATAAATGATTTTGAACAAACGTAGATTTCATCCAGTTTGAGGTGGTCCCTGTCAGCCTTTAGGCTCCAAGCCCTTCATCTTGATCGTTATTGCTGGTTTAGCTTAACTGTCTGAGATCTGGTAAGCGTATATGTCAAAATTTCGACGGCTTCTCCAAGTAGCGGTTCTAATGTTTGAACATCGTTGGATCAGGTTATGGTAAAACCTTTACACGATAGCTTTCCTAAGGATGTCGAACATGACTGGTTTAATAAAGCCATCATCTTAGTATAATAAAACAATATTCAATATAAAAATACTGTATAACAAATATTATTTTGTTTCTATACTAACTCTTACTCCCAGGGCCATTTATATCCGAGTTGGTATTTAGCCGCGCCAACGTATCCCTCCACCTGGACCGGTCTTCAGCGTCTTCCTGTAGCTCCAAGCCTCCTCATGTCTTTCAAAACTTCATTCCACCATCTCTGTCTTGGTCTTCCCTGGTCCTTCAGGCCTCCCTTTCATAATTTCTTGCAGCCAGTTCCCTCTTCCCTTCTTAGTAAGTGTCCGTCTCTGCACGTATTTCGCCGATTATGTCCGGTGCTTTATTCAGGTCTCTTAACTCTCTGTTGTGTTTCTTCTCCACTCACCTAGCTCGTATGTAGGTCCATATATTTTTTAAGTACTTTATTTTCAAAACAACAAGTTTCTCTTCTTTGTTTCTTCCATGTTTCTGATCCATATGAAAGGGGAAAATTATGGTCTTGTATAGCCTAATTTTAGTTTTGTGGGATAGTAATTTTGAAGTCATTACTTTGTTGCAGGAGTACAAGCATCTATTGGCTAGGTTTAATCTATTTTGAATTTCCGGTTCTTCTGTGTTCTCATTTGGTATAATTACTTCTAGGTACTTAAACTATTTACTTGTTCAAATGTATGATTATCCATGTAAAGGGTCTAAATTTTTATTTGGATGTCTTGCAAAGTGCATATATTTAGTTTTCGTATCGTTTATATCAAGTCCTAACTGCGCGGTTTGTTTTATAAATATTTTTGTTAGTGTACAAACATCCCAGTCTTTCTGCGAATATTGTGACATCATCTGCAAAGGCCAAAACATTTAGTGTTCCAATTTTGAAGCCCAGATCTGTCTCCGTTGTTTTTGTAGCGCCTAGCTATTTTGTTTCTATACTGTAGGCATTATATTACATAATTTTTATTTTGATTAGTTTGGTATCCTTATTTTTAATATTGCGTTTATAAACCGCCAACTTTAGCTCAGTATACGACTCCGCATGACATTTCGGACGTTTTATTAGGGTGTCCAAGGGTTATACAAAATTTTAAACATTATACTTTTAGGAAATGTAGGTATACACAGAACGATATTGTTACCATGTTTTAATATATATAGACAAAAATAGTTCCTATGGCTTTCAAACTTTATAGAAATGTTTAAAATATTGCGTTTTTTAACAAGAAGGAGGCCAAAGTCCGTAAATATAAAGAATATCATATTAACCAACCATATTTTCTGAAAGACAATTAAATTTTACTCTCACTTGGTATCTTCAAAACTTGATCAATGTATAGCTCTATAACTCTGTAAAGACAAAAGAAAGATTTTCATGTATTTTAGAACAAATTATGTTTTATCTGGGCCGAAATCAAAGGTCCCATGAATTTAAGGATACCGTGTTATTAAATTTAATTTTACGTCAAAATAGTGTCATTTAGTTTTTGTTTAAAATAGTCCCGGCGCAAAACATACAGAATATAAGTTTTTACTTTATAATTATAGAAGCTTACAATTGATTCAAAAGATTTTCATATGGAATAACTGTGGAGGTACCCTCTACAAACAAATCAAACCGCGTTCAAAAGTTATGCGTGTACAAACATATAAGAAAAAAGTCTCACGTCGAATGTGTAGCCCCCTCCTTGCGTAGAAAGTCGGTTAAAATAGTCGGTCATTCAAAGTCATGTTTTACCCAAAAGTTGTAGCTTTACCATAAATTAATGTCCAAGTCTACCTGTATAATAGAATATCACCTTTTAAACCATCAAAACATCTCTTGTTGCTCTGGAACCGACCGTTTTTAAGTAATAATTTCAATTTAATTATTTTGTCGGAATTTCTTCACTTTGACATTCAGAGCACTTGGAAGAAATTAATGTAGGCTGTCAAATTTGAGCTTATTCTTTTACTAGCCTAGGTTTCCAAGGATACAGTAAGTAAACAGCTGTCTTATTTTATAACATATTCAACTAATAACAGCTGTTAAGGCTTTGAAACTTAATAATGTTGCTTTAAATTTTGTTTTAGCGAGAAGGAAGCCGTATCTCCGTAAATATAAGAATACCATATTCACAAACCATATTTTCTGAAAGATAATTCAATACCCTCACTAGAAGTGTGCTGCAATACAGATCAAAACTTTGCCCAATAACATTACAGCTCGGTTTATAATAATACGTATAAAGTAAACAATATTTTTTAATTATTTAATCAATAGTATTGACTTATCTCAGCAGATACCAAAGTTCAAAAGACTTTTGGAAAAAGAGTCAAAATTATCAGTTGTCTAAGTAAAACTTATAGTAAATAATCAATAAATTTGAAAACTGTTCAGTTTTCCAATGTTTTATTCATAGCTCTGCAAAATGTCCGCACAAAATCTGTTTTTCACAGCTGCCTGTGTTACCGTACTCTTCAGGTAGAACAATTGAAAAATATTAGATTATGTTTACTGCCATTAAAGGCCATTAAAATCCCGTTTTGGTGAAAAGTACCCCCAAACGAGGATTTCCGGTAGTCTGAATTTGCTATTCAACGAACTCGACCGAGATATTTACAAAAGGAACATTTGTACCAAATTTGGTGAAAATCGGAAAAAATGCGACTTGTAGAGATGATATAACATACATGTACGAGTATATAACGTTTTCAAAAAATGCTCAAAACGTGTTCTGGGGGTGAGGATTGGTGCTCATTTCATGGTCCCGTGCCTGGATCTTATAAAGCTGACGGCATGAATATCTCATTTTCTAAAAACAATTCGATAAAAACAAAACAATTCGAAGCTGATCAAAGGAAAATCCTTTAACACAATAGACTAGCTAGCTCACAGCATCTGCGAATATTTTTATTTTCAGAACATTGTTAATAGTTGTTATGAAATCATGTAACCTTGTGGCACATTTTTGTTTAAAATTTACATATCTGAGTTGAGTGCCGCAAACTGCAAGTGATATTTTTTCAACTCAAAAACATCACTTGAGACAAATATTCTCGTTTGAAGTTAAGAGGAAACGGCAACTCTAAAAAACAACCTGCAATCCGTCCATATCATGTTAATGATTGTATCACGGTGTTATCGTACTCGAAATTGTAGGGTAATGTGTCTAATGTATACATGTCCAACACATTTTCCATACAACCCTCAAGTCATATAGTACTCGTATATTCTGATTACATTAATTAAACTGTTCAATGCCATGGTATATTTGGGTGACATGTATTTTAGAGTTTGCGTTTCCCACTCAACTTTAAATTGACATATTTTCTGTTAGAGTACCATCCCATTAAAACTCTGTTTGCGGTATTCATCTCAAGAATGTGAATTCTGTACAATTATGAGCCAGATTGTACAGTCTAGCATAACGGCTCTTTACTGTACCCTCAGTCCTTGACGAAACATTCTTTGGTAGTCACAGTCTCACACTTAGGGCCAAAAATAAGTACTTAGCCTTATATATATTACTTAAAAACATTCATAATTGTCCATGATATTTTTTTAACAAATACTGCAGTGTGTACATACATTCTCATTGCCCTGTTACACAAACTGGCTAAAGTTTCGCACGTAGTGTAAAGACTAAGCAAGCACTATTTTTCTAATTGTTCGGAAACACCTTCATTTTCTAAAAAAGGTTGTGAATAATTGTATATACCTTGAATTCAAGATGTACCTAGTAAAACCTTGAAGTAAATTCAATAAAAGGTGATATTGAACATAACGGCTGAATGTTATTCTTGAATAATTCCACTCTTTTTAGATTTGATCCATAAAACGTGAAGTTGTTCTTAAGGAATTTAATTACTTTCGTAGTGGAAACACAAGGACTATTATTTTAAAATATTAATTAAAAGGGAGCTGGCTGCTGTGATTTGCTATGTGCTGAAACAATCCATATACTAACCTAGATATCTTTTAAATTAAGCTTGTGAAATATCAGTAAAACCCTTGTATTGTGTATAGGAAAATAAGCAAAACAGCTTTTATGTCACATTGTTTATTTACACAAAGTATAATGACTAGATGCTATAAATAGATAAAAATACATTATTTTCACTTGTTCTATACAGTGAAGTTAAACAAAACATCTAGATAAACAATAACAATCAAAATCATAAGCAGGAACTTGAACAAGTAAAATTATCTCTATTTTATAGTAACAAAATATAATTTGCTAAGTTTGTACATAATAACTTATTTTAAACAAGTAAGTTTACTTATCCCGACATGATGCATAGGTAACACTGTGGAAATAAACTCAATGAATACAATATAAATGGTACAGAACAAGGTAGTGTCCTATGAAATAAAATTATATGCACCACAAATGATTTCCTTGTTTTATATAATGACCTTGTTTGGTCTATAATGCAATTGTACAGTAGTATCAACATGTTAAACAGTGTATAGTAATATGAACCCACACAGGCTTTGTGGTAATGGCCTGCCAAGCTTAGGACGAAGTTTAGCACACCCAAGTTTGCAAAATGAACACTTTATTAAAATGTTCAACATGTTTGCAAAAATACTTTGCTTACCTGCTTACGTTTTAACTCCCACTTATCATATGTTTGCTTTTTTGTATATTTAACTAGTAAAATGTTAACTCAAATGTTTTAATGCTTTTAGGATATTTTAATATGCATCCAGCAATAACTCCTTTTGACAACAAACATAGCCATGAATATAGATAGGCTAATAGGGCTTTAAGCAAAAAAAGTTGTTTGTGAAATAAAACTTCCATCGTAGAACTTTCGTTTTAAAATTTTTTAAGCTGGTAATATTGTTTCAGATATAACATTTTAAACTACTGCTTTTTGAAAACAACACAGGTTTCAAAATTGATCATGGTTTTGCCACTTATATTCTTGTTTGTGAACATTATCTCAAATTTCAACTACATTGATCAAATCGTTCTAGAGATCAAAACTGTTAAGGGAAAAATATGTCATCATTTTCTAATACTAATTTGCTACATCTTGTCCTAGGCTAGAAGGGTCTATACTTAACAACTTTTAAAATAAATAGATGTTTGTTCGCAAATATATATACAAATAGTTTACAAAAAAAGTAAATTAATATATCCTTAGATTTGTAGCTAAAGTCTTTTAGACGTTAAATAGGACAGAACTCAATGATTTAGTTTTATAACTATAGTTAAAGTGAAATGAAATTTACGTTCCTTTTTTTCTGTTGAAGCAAAATATTACGCGTCCGGTTCCAAGTCACGTTATCTTGATGAAGATACAACGCATTGTAATTTACTTAGAACTAATAATTCTATATCCAAGACAAATAATTCTTGGTAATTTGTTTGTCTTTTACAACTATTAAGAAGTATACGCAATAACCTTTGGCCCTGGCCACTTTGGTCATTTTTTGCAACCACTAAGATCTTCTGCTAATGGGCTCAAACCGTTATACGATCCACCCAAAACGACTGCTTTGTAAACTGTACTTTGTTGTAACGGTCAGTTTGCTGATGACGTCATGTAACACAGAGTAGGGGAGGTCACTCGTATCTCATGTGATTAGGAGTGGAGGTGATGACTGAGGGGCCTCCATGGATAGGTTCCAGTCCAGGTACACTGTAACAGAACTCACGTCATTGTATTTGTCATATAATCTGCTGGCAGACTTTTTACTAATTATAATCATTGTTTACTTTTGTTGATTGTTTTTCAAGTTGTAAATTGATTTTGCAGTATTGAGTATATTGGATTGATAACTTTCTTACTTTTGAGTTGTACACAATTACAATTAATCATATCTACTTCTCCAGTTTTTATATTATTTTGCGGCACAATTAATCATATATCTACTTCTACATCTGTTTAATAATATTTTACAGTATTGAGTAGGCCTATATTGGATTGATAACTTTCTTACTTTTGAATTTACTACTAACAGTAGCTGATCCAATTTATAATAAGTTTACAACGGTTAGAGGTTTACATGTTTTTATAAAATATGGCCTTCTTTTGTTGAGAAACAGTGCGCTCCTTACGAAGCAATTACAAAACATTTAAATCACAAGGGTTAGGTGTGATTCAACCCCATTGGCATCCGGGAGAAGTTAAAGTAAATTAAATGAATATGGAATTTTGTTTCTTTCTTTATAGGTTTATACTCGTACTTAGTTGTCCCATGCACGCCACCTCAGTGTGCATTCCCAAATTGCTGGCATCTTCTGGACCTTCTTTTGTTGTCCTTGCCGAAATTACGTCGGAAAGAATTATATATTTTGGATAATGATAATTTTTGTAAAGTTTAATTATAAACCATAAGTCTACCATACTGCCTTTTAGTATTTTTAATATGTGCGAAATGATAGCAGTTGTAGAGCCCAAACGGAAATCAGAAAATACAAATATAACTGATGTTTTCTTTTACAAAGTTCCATTCTACAAAACATATTATTGAACCTTTTCAAAGCTGTAAGTTTGTTTGTTACTACGTTTGTGTACTATGTTTGTTTATTTCCGTTCGGAAAGGTTTGTAGGTTATGTGACCAAGTTCGAACTATCCCATTTCATTGACACTTTGGTGCCAGGTAAGGCGCGTCTACAGTGTGTCACTCTGAGTGACAGTTTTCTATGACTAAAGAAATTTGAAGACAAAAGTGTTTGGACCGAGTTTTAGCTTAGATTAAAATATTACATTATGTTGAAGCTTTCATAACTTATACAAGAATAAGTAAATAGAATACCTTACAAGTTAGGCTAGGTAGGGAAATAGGGAAATACTGACTTGGAGTACTGATGACGCAGATGGTTCTGGAGCATGGTGGGAGCGAGAGAGCCGGAGGGCAGGTAGTGATTACCGTCTCTGTCTAGCAGAGGTAGAAGCACCTTTCCTTCTGAAACACACAATGTATTCATTCGGCAGTCATCAAAAAAGTGTGAAATTGTGAAATATATTTCATATTTTACTTGCTTTAGAAGTATTTAATTTGAACGGAGTATTTATTTTGGGAAGATAGAACTTTAGAGATCATTGTCGCGAGACTATTGAAAGGTTGGGCCTTTTACCCATCCAAATCTTTATATTTTCGAGAAGATCCACTTTAAAGGCTCCCCTTTGCAGAGCAGCTCTATACACGAGCACGATACAAGAATCAGAAATTATTTGCGAGGACTAGGTACCTTTGATTTGACATAAAATTCAATCCAAGCAAATATACCTTACGTTATGCTTTCTTTCAATAAAATATTTTAAAAGCCTGTGGGTCATTTTGCATACTACATTAAATAGCATAGTTAGTAGATCATAACGCCGCTAACGCCAATTGGTCCAATTTAGCTGAAATTACAGCCATACAAACGGTTAAAATCTCTCAAACTTAAAACACCCACCAAACGTTCACATTCAAAAATCTAAAAGAACAATTGCGATGTTGAATTTTACTAAGCTTTTAAAATTTGGTATCGTTCAACGAAGGCTTAATATAAAAGTGTATGATTTCCTTCAGCGTCCCGTCCCCTAAGCATGTTAAGAAAGCATGCTTTAGAATATGGCAATCACCCATAGTTTCAGCAAAGACTAGAGAAGAGATACTGGGAGAATTTTTTATATGTCTGCAAACAAAGACCCTACTCTCCTGTCATAAGTATAGATAGATATTCCTTCAACCTTCCTTGTGGTACAACCAAGAATCAATGCACGTATCAACATGACAGTTACACTGGAAATGTATTTAGAGTTAGTTCCTGTATAATTCGAAGTATTGGAAAATCATTTTATGAGTGAGGTGTGATGAGTGAAACGAAAAAAGAGCATGTTTTTCTTAGCTTTCCAAGTGAAATTTAGCTTTCCATGTTTTTCTTTGCTTGACACTGAAAATCTATTCTATAAAAGCTACTCGTCGATTGCCAAAGATTCTTTCGGCCATTAAAAGCTTACATTTTCTTTTAGTTTAAATTTAATGTCCATTTTTATAGGAAAAGGTTGTTGTGACTATTCTGAAAGTCGCGATTTTCTGTGAGGAAATGAGCTACAATATAACTGTAGTTTGGAGTTTCGATTTGGATTAGGCTCTTCCCTGTTCCCATTCTGCACAATTTTATTACACAGGTAGTAATAAAAATACATAAATAACTGTATCCCATCTCCTCTAGAGATGAGTTTGTCGAATGCGTCAGTTATGTGTATTGAGTATTGACTGGGTGAGGGGAAGGGGAGAGTTTAATGCAGGTGTGGCTGTCTGATACAATTGGCTGTCATCTGGGACAGGTAAACCAGCTTATCAGCTGAGCCAACATCATAAGGTCGACATTCTGTTGATTCTAGATAACACCGTGGACCTTGTGGCCCCTATTCTGGATCACCCAAACCTCGTCAAAACACCTAGTTTCAAGTATCCACTTCAAAATAATCTAGAGAACGGAGAAGTTCCAACCGAAAATGTAAAATCACATTTTAACATTAAAGTATAATATGAAATAGTTGTAGACTTTTGTTCATGTCGTTTATTAAATGCACGTGGCAAGTGGTTATTGCAAAAGTTGATGGAATAAAATTACTGCAAGTGATACGGTCAAATCATGACTACAGTTAGTCAGTTACAATTTCTAATGTACGAGGTTTCATTGCACAACATAAATTGACGAATCTCAAATCTGCCCTGTCACTATAAATACGGTGAAATTAAAAGTGACTCGGAGAAGCTATCAAAGAGACATTATTTAGAACATTGGACATGATTTGACACTATACACCGCAATACTTCATTTTCCTATAATTTAAACATTTCGCCTTAAATTACAAGAAAGATTAAATAAAATGTTAGGAGTAAATAACTTTAAAACGAACATAAAACTAGATTGGACTTAGCACGGTTTGTGAAAGGATTAAAATTTAAGTGTGTTGCCTATTGAGATTAAACTTGACTACGATATAACACGTCATGTGTCGGGCTTTAGATTATTTGAAACACTTGTGTATTAGTGCGTATAGACTTGCTAGTGAGGGACTAATGAAAGTAAGCACAAAATTTAACACAGTCGTTACAATCTCTTTTACAAGTACTTCATGAAAGCTATTTAAATTTTGATTTTTGAGAAACATTCATTTAGAACAACTGAAAATACAGTACTTTTAGACTTATGAAAACGCCAGTTAAAATTAGAATGTCGAAGGTGTGGTTCTGATCCACCGTAAATAATCTTTTTCATTACGTGTAAAAGATATGATACAAACATCAGAGGAGAGCAGTGTTTTTTGCAAATTCTTATAAAGCAACTTAAAGCTTGTTTTGTAACACCCATTACATTTTATTTTCTATGTTCTTGAAAAAGCTACCAAAGACGCGCGTGCAAAGTTGACGCGAGGTTTAATAGTTTCTAGCCGCCCGTGAACTACGCTGATTGATCAGATTACGGCCACTAGTTCTATCCGTGTGAAACTCTTACACTGGATAAAAAGAAAGTAACGAATACTTCATCCTCATAGGATGTTCCCGCATGAAAAAAACATTGTAACTAAAAAATACTTTTAAACACGTACTGTTCGTGAACTGTTAGTTACAAGCAAAATCGAGGTGCAACAATTATAGACAAAGTATTAGGCTAAAGTATGGATGAAGAAGTTGATATGTATGAAAGATTTCAAGTTTAGGTTATAGCTCTTGAAGAAAGTATACTGAAGTGTGAGTTAGGTTTTGATATTACAGTGAAGCATAATCATTGAAATCCTTTCTACAATGTACAGTTTTAAAAACTTACCAGGTTTTTCCGTTTTCATAAGCGGGCTGGGAGTCATAGAGCCTGAACCCGGATTTTTGGGTTTCCTTTTTCGTGTTTGGATGCCATCCTTTTTCATTGAAATAGGTCGGTTAACCTGTCGGATAAATACGTAAGGTAAGCTTGGATTCAAAGTTATCAATGTTGTACTTAACTACTATAATAAGCCCATGTTCTTAAACTTGTTCGCCTATTAAGTTTTATCTATATACATAAAAATGATTTGGTGTGATGGTTTAAGTAATGATGTTAGGTTTGATAAATTAGTTAAACACGTAACTTTATATCTAGTAGAACTCCTTATTGGACATATAATTTTGAGGTTGAACACAAATGATCCAATACAAACTTGTATGGTTGGTAAGGCCTTTCGAGAACAATGTTCCCATCAACAACCATAACATCAACTGAAGGTTAGAAGTTTTCAGGCAAATTCAAAATACGAAATTAAGTCTTCGTGGTGTTAGTCAACGCGGGTCTGCCAGCACATTAGCGGTCTGGAGTCTTACGTTGTTCCATAGAAACTAATGAAATTTCTGTCAACATTGGAGCCTCCATTAAGTGATATTATCTATGAACGTTGAACGTAGAAGAGGGCGTCTGCCAGTACCATGGCGAAAATATAGCACGTAATATAACACTAATTATTAAAGCCGTGACAAATGATCTACGTTTGTGACGTTTACACCAATGAAGTGGCAGCTCGCAGGAGTGATTACCTCGTGATGACGCATGCGTGGTGTCAGGAAATGATAACACGTCACGAGCTAGTGTTGGGTGCGGGGGGAGGGTCTGGGAGGTGGGATTGAGGGAATTTCGGAGGAAGTGAGGCCGAGGGCGAGGAAGTAGGTGTTTACCGAGACCGGAAGCGGAAGTCGTGGTCAATATTTGGCACTTGTCACCCGCCAGAGCTCGGCTTGACAAGTGCTGAGAAGCGTTGGACTTTGTGTGGTTCAGATACAAAGTATCCATTGATCTACCCAAGATCTGATAAGGTTTTGGATTTACCTATGTTGGTAATGGTCTTGGTCGTCATTTTTCTAGTTTTACTTGTCCTACGGCAGGGCCGCAACATCTCAAAGCCGGGTCTAGGACCAAATTCTTATCACAGGCCCCCAACATTGGTGTAATCTACCTATCTTTCCAAAACCCCATGATATCGCGCCATGTTGTTCCTTCTTTCTTTTGTAGAGTTACGAGGGCTAGAGTACTATAAAAAGCATATCTGTAGCATCATTTTTGTAAAAAAAATCACTGTCACGGACCTTCTCTTCAATGTACGTAAATGAGTTTCTTCGTGAAAGAGGGAAATTCGTTTGCTGCCTATCAAAAAGCATACACAAGTATATTCACTTTTTATAATTATGTATATTCTTTTGATTTCTTAATTTATTGACTTCTAAATTTTGTATGAATTTAACAAAGTGATTTCTGTAAAATGTCTTGTATTCGGCCACGTAACTGTCAGATTTTAAAATTATGACTGTTAATAGCGCATTAAAAGTTTAAACCCAAATATTTTATTATAGTAGGTCTACAACTTTAAAGTATAAAAAAGTAGTTACTTGTAGTGACTTCGTTGAATTTTATTAAATTGTAAAAGACCTAGTTCATTATTGGAATATGTCAGATATTGAATGAGCTTGCTTACATTGTGCAGCTTGAAGTAGAGGCCGCACGCGTTGCACACAGGCTCGCCGTTGTTGTTGCGTCTCCACAGTGTTGTTGTGTTGGTGTTGCAGTTGGCGCACGACACACCAGTGCGTCTGTTGCCCGTCTGCAACACAACAATAATGACACATCATTTTTGATACCAGGTGTTGTCTTGGATTAAGTTCTTGAAAGGTTAACGATCATCCAAATACAAATGAGGTAATTTCAACAATTTTTAGGTTTAGAAAGCAAAACAAAATATGACAAACATTTAGCAGTATTTCTATGATAATGGTCATGAAAAATGTACATGATAGTTCAACAATGACAAGTTTAGCTTGTGTAACGAAACTAGGCACAGGAAATGTTGAAAGGTAGAGAACGAACACGTTCACCTTAATAGCAGTAGGACTTGAAAGAAGCCTGAACATCAATCAAACCATCACCACTAAAGTATCAAGGCATAATTGCACCGCAGATCTACAATAGCACGAACACTTAAACCACTAAATGAGTATACATTTTCCTGAATTATAGCTGCTGATTGTGTTTAAAATGAATTTCAATAATGTTTAGCTATTTCTTTGTGCACCCCCATAATCAAAGTCAATTGTGTTGCCACGGTCTCAATTCTAAAGCATAGGGTAATTGAGTAAGTACTGTATAAATTGAATGGTAAGATGGTAGGCTATGTACGAGTACTTACAGCGGCGACTTTCTTCTGATGGGTGCGCACGGGCGGGCGGTTGACTCCGTTGATCCTGTTGTACAGTCCGCACGCATTACACAGATGATGTCCTGTGCCATCCCTGCGCCACAAGGGGGTGGAGTTGGCGGCACAGTTCACACACTCCTTGATGTCTGACCCGTTCAACATCAGGTCTGTCAGCAGACAACATCTCTAATCAGTGATACTGCTGTGCTGTATCAAGGGTTATCATGCTGAGTCACTAGTCAGGGTTGAGAGGTTATCTACTAGATTACTATTGTATTATTATGAGCTAATCAGGATATCTTATTTATGGAGTAGGACTTGTTGACCAAAAGTAATTTTTGTGATTTCTAAGAACAGTTTAAAGTTGTAAAGATGATTCCAGAAAAATTTCTCATTACAAGAAAAAATAATAGTGGAGAGGTTATCAAAACCGTTGTCTGATGGCAGAATAAATTTCGTTATTAGTCAAAGTTGTAAATGTAATAAATGAGGGTTTATTAAACTATGAATAGATGCATTATTTTACTCTTCTACTACTTTTACTGATGCAAGAGAAAACACTAAATATATAATGTATGGTCTTCATTTTAAATATGTATTCTAACAACAAAATTTAATAGGTTAGTAATTATTAATTTTTTGTTTCAACCTTATAAACTAATATACCTTCAAGGTAAAAATTAACGATACAGTATCTTTCCAAACTTGGACCATCTGAATCTCGAATTTTAGTAGTTTTGGTCAGTACAAACATAATTTTAAAAACATGTAAATATAATAATATCTAGAAAAAATGTTGATTTTACGACATTTTTTGATTTCTTTTTGTTATAAAGTTAACTCGTCGAACATCAATAAATATTGTATTTTTATAACGTTTAACATGTTATCATAGATTGCAAAGGTCACTTGTATACGGTGGGTTAAAGTAAAATTTGAGATCGGTTCTAACATCGATAACTCTTTCAGGCTTAGTTAAAGATAAAGACTCTTTCAATGATATGGCAAATATTATGCATTCAGTTATCTAGTTGTGTCCGCATGAGGTCAGGTGCCAATTACACGTATAGAAGGAGTAGAACAGCTGAATTATAAATGTTGTATGCTGGTAAATACAACTCTAGAATATTAAAAAATAAGCGCCATTTAAATTGGTTTATCTATCACAAACAAGTTTTTTAATAAACAGACACTGATACAGTTATTCCAATAAAGCAAAGTATGTAAAGCGTTTGTAATTTTTTGTAAAAGATCCATTAAAATCAAAGTATGTGTTACATTTAATCCAAAGTTTGTTAATTTTTAAGACCTATACAGTTTTTAATTTGTGACTTTAAGTTCCAATGTAACCAGCGTTTCAGAATCTCTTGAAATGTGTAAATAAAGAAGTAACTGTTTTTATTATATGTACAGTCGAATGCAGTAGTTAGTTGCATCACCGATAATATAAACTACTTCCAAACATACTTCCTAGACTACTTATATCTCCCCTCCCGTTCAATGGCGAAACACATCATTGAGCGCGGTTGCCATATCGTGCGCCTGACTGCACAGTACACACTCCCAACCGCGGGCTACTCTGCACAACATGGCAAATGCGCTTGGTGATGGATTTAACCACACTTCGAAGCACTATCCTATATATACATTCGGATCTCTGTATACATTCTATTGTCTGTGATTACAACATTGGTTGCGAAAGTGAGGTACCGTTGTGCACAAGGAGCTCACTTTGGTCATACTGGTCGTCTATCCAGGGTTGTTGGTTGGGGCTGTACACGAAGCCGGTGGGCCCGGAGGAGCCCAGGTGTACGGCCTGGGAGTCGAGCACGCCGTTGTTGGGGTAGTTCACGTAGTCCGGACTCGCCCAGTACTGCGGATCCTGCACCTTGTAACGTGGCCCGTACACGGTCACCTGACAAACCATCCTTACACTAGTACACATCTTCAATATTGTATTTTATACAAAAACATATGTTTTCAATTGAAAAACTTATTTCAAATTTTATTGTAATTGGACTACTTATAAGGCTGTTATAGTGAAAGTCATTTTGACTCGATAAATACATAATTGTTTTTAATGTTATTGCATTCGGACGAAATGTTCTGGTTTTTAGAGCATTAAAACCACTTTTTGACCAAAGCTCCCCCAATCAAGTACTTCAGGTACTTTGTTGGCTAACGAATCTTAACGAGATATTTACAAAAGGAATATTTGTACCAAAGTTCATGAAAATCTGTCACAGACTGCAACTTGTACAGAGTACACACATATGTACGAGTACATAATTATATACTTGTGTATATAATATAATATATATATATAATATATTATGTAAGATCTTAATTTGTATAAACGCTTAAAAGCTAATTTATTACCAAAGAAATTTGAAGACTGGGCCGGACTGGTGGCATCCGGCCCAACTATTTCTGCCTTCATCCGAAACATCAAATAGTGTCTGGTTTTGTCATGTAAGGTTACATATGTATATAAAGTGTTGAAAAATGGTCAAAACGTGTTCTAGAGGTTAGGATCGGTGCTCATTTCATGGTTTCGGGTCTCGGTGTTACCTTGCTGACGGCATGAATATCTCATTTTTCCAAAAGAAATTCGATAACAAGTATAAACAGCTAAAACCTGAAGTGGATATTAAGTTGTTCACGTTTAAGAAAACTAAAATCGACCCCTTAAACATAATTCCTAATCACAGAATGTTTTTAAATCACTATATATATTGCCCGTTTTTGTTATTTTAAATATTTGTAAAGTACGTATTGCCAATAATCTCTACTTCAAGAATTTATAACAAAGTAATATTTGAAACTAATTGCCTAACAAGCTTCTCTCTCCTATTGTTTATGTCCTAAACCAGTTAGGATTAAAACTCTTAGGTTTGAAACGTAACATTTTATGCGATTGGCAGTAATTTTGTACTCTGATTTATACTCTGACGTTCATCTGTTGATACGGCCTGGCAATACCTGTTGTTGAGACTGGCCGGGCTCGTAGTGAGAGGGCAGCATAGTGTCTTGGTACTGCTTGCCAGGGTCTGTCCTCACATACACCATGCCTCCCTCCTCCTTGGTCTGATAGTAACTCAACTGCTCCTCCCTGTACTGGGTCTGAGGGGTGCCTGGGTACGAGGGTGAGCTGTCTTCACTGTACCCTGCCTTGTGGTACTGCGCCACCCCTGTCTGCGCTTGAGGCAGAGTCTCCAGAGTCACGTAGGTGATGCCGTGCGGCCCGTGCGCTGCTAGGTGCTTCTCCCCGCCTGAACAAAACCCAAAATATCTTCTAAAATATGTGTATTTAATTTATGAAACACTATTTAAAAACAAACGTAGTTTTATTTTTTCCTGACCTTTAATAGCGTACACAAGACGCAGATCTACAGTCTGTGATTAGACTTCATCCTAGTGCACGGTTTACGTTGAATGAAATACACACATAGGGCCGTTTTTTCAATTCAGCCTTAACCGGCGGTTAAAATTTAACCAGCGTCCAGCCAATAGGGAAGCTGGATATTTTTCGAGGTTTTATTTTGCTTGTTTTGATTTTGCATTTTAGTGTTTTAGTTTGTAATTAACTTTTTTAGCATAACGTACACATGTAAAATTCAATACAGAATGGAAAAAGAACACCTTTATTACAGGAATAATCGTCAATAATTCATTAAATTGTTTTGAACGTTGCATGAAAATTGAAACATTGCAGACTGTAAACAGCTTAACCGGCGGTTAGCTAACCAGATGGTTAGCAGGTAATTGTAAAAACGGCCCATAGAGTATCACACCAAGATATCCGAATCCTTTGATTTAGTAACACCAAATAAGTGTCCTAAGGTTAATTAGCTACAATCAAAACTCTTTCAAACTGGAATACAATATACTGAGAAGATAGATACTTTTGATACTTTGATTTGAGATACCGACCACTAAGAGGGTGTGTTGAGTGTTTTCGAAGGATGATGAGGTTTAAACTTGTTACAAACTAGGACCGACTGTTCCCCGGATTGGGTCATAAATTAATAGCCCAACGACCAATGCAATGGACTAACGGCTTAATGTGACTTCCGAACCACGGGGGGTAGCCATCGTGAAAAGTTATCACTGCACCCGGGAATCAAACCCGGGCTGACATGGTGCGAAGCATAAAACTCTCGTAGATGCTGCTTGAATTTAGTTGAGAGTTACACTTCCTTAATTGGAACCTAATCGTTTCTAAACACCAATCACGCCTATACAGACTTGGATTAGGTTATTACGCCTATGCTAGATACTATATATTATTCTTAGAATATTAAAAAAAAATAAAATCATATTTATTTCAGGTTTTAATATAAACTAATGTTCCTTGTTGCAACACGGTTCTAAAGCTTTTTGGGACCTCTCGGGTTGTGTATATTACTGGTGTAGAGCAGCTCCCACTTTAAATATTGTAAGTAAATTTTCTAATATCTGAGTAAGCGTAAATCCTGAGTTGGCCTTGCTTCTAAAATGTACTGAGTGTCTTACCTTCATCCCGCTCGTACTTGATGTGCTGGCTGTACTCCTGATCGTGGTAAGGGTCCTGGCTCATGATGCGCTGGTATCCCTCACTCAGTCCGCCCGCTACCAGCTGTTGTTCTTGCTGGCCAGGCTGGTACATGACCTGAGGTCTCGCCTCCTCCTCCATCTGAGTCCCCTCCACAGTCACGAAGTGTGGGGAGTGCTTCACCTCGGGCAACTCCTGCGGCATGGACGGTGATCCCTGGTGGTAGGTGGGTGTAGGGGAGTTGTGGGCTGAGGAAGGCTCGGAGTGCCCGGGAGTGGATGTCTTGAAGGATCCTGACTGGTGGTAGTCGACGGGTGACGGCATGTTGCCAAGTGCCTTGTCGTTTGCTGGATGCACCTCAGAGTGTACTGGAGTTGCACTCTTGTAGGACCTGGGCTGGTGATAGTCTACAGGAGATACTACTGGTAGGTTTTCCAACGCAACTTTCTCCTCCATTGACATCCTGTAAGAATGTAAATATATTATGTTTAAGTTTTAATCTTGAGGTATACTTAAATCATCTTTCTGGGACCGCTCCATCACATCCTTGAACAATATATGTTGGAAATAAAATCTGCAAAACAAAAATTCCTTTCGCACTTCATTCGTTTGAATCATTCACTTTATACTCGTATTATGTAATTTCCCTGATATACGATAAACTCGTCCGTGCTGTGAAATTCTTTCTTGCTTGGTCAGGATTGTTTTGAGACGAATCTTAAATGCCTTTGCCAAATAAGCACCTTTAATAATTGAATTCAGCAATCTGCTGACATAAAAGATTCCTGCCTCTGGAGTTTTACTATTTACTGTCCGGTGTAAATAGTTTTTAATCCACATGTTATAAAGTTACACGTTGTTTTGAAAATACAATATTTTTCATTCCAAGAATGTAGAGGCATGGCAATGTGGTTTTAGTTTCAGGTTTTTAAAAGCTAGCTTAAATGACTCTCCAACTGTCTGCTTCCTTTTCTTGGTGAAACCTGAAAAACTTGAGAATTTAGCAACATTCCTACATGACCAAACCTTAGGAAAAGTATGATCAATACTTCTAAAGTCTCTAAACATAATATGATCATACGCCGTCATCACTAACTGAGTCGGGCAGTGTTTTGACAACCGTCTCAAAACATGAGGTTACTTTAGAGAGCACGTGATGAGTGATCAACGTGGCCATGCCAGGTCGATAAAGATTAATCCAACTTTCTATGTGAACGTCTTTAATTTTTGGAACGTTTTTGAATGTCCAACTTGACTATTGGATTTTAACTTCATCCTGATTATCTCGGGTAAAAGTGAACGCAATGTGACTTTGTTGGATTTGTTTTGAGCTTGAAGCGTTGAATAATACTGTTCAGTTCTATGAAAGTTTTCAGTCTGATTTCATTGATCGAATTTGTGTTGGGAAAAATTTGCGTCCTCTGCATACTGGACGAACCGCCCTTGGCTTACCGATGAGGCAGCGTACCTGTTATCATGGAAGGACGAGGTAGAGCCACTGTCCTCCTCCTCTCGTGGCATGGTGGTGATGTGTCCAGAGGTGGTGATGGTCCTCACTAGGTGTTGACCTGTTCTTATCACTCCTGGACCAGGGTTGGGACTGGACGTCTCTTCTTGTCTGCTCGACTCGTCCATAGTAAATATCTGGAGCAGCAAAAGCACAATTAATAATGAACTAAATAGGTCATTTAAAACGGAATAGGGAAAACCCATTAATACTCACACTAGCACTTAACTGTTTAAATTAAGTACGGTTGTTCCAAAAACTCACATAAACTCAAATGTTTGGCATGAGCTCCACACATAAGTTTAGGCGACAAGTTCCAGTAAGTCTAATGTCTTGGAAATATGTTGTATGTATATACCCGTAACCTTATTTTCAAAACAAGTTGTACGTTAAAAATCGCAATAATATTTCAAAGGCAAAATTATTTTATTGTGTACTATTTAATGCGATAAGCTTTGTGCCATTCATGAAAATACGTATCGTATACCTGTATCGTTTTAACGGAAAATAATTAGAGTATACTCAATGCCATGTAAAGTGTAAACTGCATCGATTTTAGATCTGCCAAGGGTCACACTTTATACTCCTTCTTAAATACTAGTACCTTTCTAGACACTTTTTATGATTTATTAGTTGACAAAAACTGGATGAAAGAAACGTTGGTTTCTAAATGTTTACAGAATTTCTCTTTAGTAACCTAGACGCTTTTATCTACCAAAGAAAGGCAGGAACGAATAATGCAGTAAAGAATAAACAATAATTGTAAGATTAGTCATTATATTTCAATTTGTTATTTTTACATGGTCAAAGTTCAAGTGAAGATAAAGCATATATTCTTACCACTAATCAAAACAAAACAGAATACAGCATTTTAAATTCAAATTATTGTTATGAATAAATAATTACCATTGCTCTTTAAGAAATAAGTTTCGGAAACGCGAGCTGTCATTTTCAGTATTACAGGCAATGTTTGTCAAACGTAAACGTTAATTTCAGTGGAAGTAAAGTACCTAGTATATTTATAAAAATCAGCTAAAAGTAAGTAAACAGAAAACGAAAAACTATTATGTTTTCGGTTTTTGTTAAACTTTCTAACTTTTGAACACAAAAACTGTATGATTTCTCATTGGGGTACCACAAGGCATTATTATCAGAACATCCAAAATTATTATTGGGTTAAAATAATGTAACCTGATAAGATTTATAATACAACTTGGTGAATTGTAATAGTCTAGTAGTACAAAATATGTTAAAGATGCTAATCCGTCATACGAGAGCCGTCGCCCACTTAAGATTCTGTTTAAGCTGTTTTAATATTTGATTCGACCACAATCAAAAACATACTATGTTAGATAACTAAGAGATCAGGGACAGTGTAGTTCAGGGTTGTACATAATTATATTGCCATTAGGCCTACTCAATTAACAGCTGTGTATGTTATACTCACAATCTGTGGTAATGTGACTAAGGGAGGCATTTCACAGCTGACTGGGCGACACTCTGTGTGTTGGACTCTGCGTTCTGTCTGTCTGTCCGTCAGACTGTGTATTTGTCAGGATGTTTGCTTGCTTCGCTCTCGTTGTGACGTTCTTCCCGCCACGCCGCCAATGTCCCATATGTTCCGCGAAATGTATGTCACGTCATGTATGTCATGTGCTATATGGGTGACTAACAGTGTCACCTAAAGATGGGGCGCCCTGGTAACGCGGTGGCTATACTCCTCAACCAACCCGAATCTTTCGTCATATCTCTCCTGATAATGGACATTCGAAGTAATTAGAAGTCGAACAGTTTCCGGATTAATAAAACAATATGTTTTCGCGTTCAAAAAATTTGTCCCTAATCGTCGTTTAGTATATACACGTTTGGCGTGTTCTGTGGGGATCAGTATTCAATTTCGGAGAAGCTCGTCAATACAATAAATAGTGGACAATTTTATCTATAGTAATTATCTTTAGTAAAATAACATTTTGTGAAGGCTGGAGTTTCTATAGTTGACATCGAGCTGTTTTTTATTTGCTTACTAGGTGGCACTGAAGGTAATTTTGCAATCAAAGTCAAAATGAATAGACTACCTACAGATTGTTAAACATTTTTATGCCGGTGTTGTTATATAACTTAATGCTCGACGGAATTTCTACTAATTATGATGTTATTAAAATACAAAACGACTCGACAGTTAAGAAAACTCCCTTGTTATCAAGTGAAACCTTCCCGAAAGCATTGATTATTTAAGATGTGTTTCACTTGATAACGAGAGGAGTTTCCTTAACTCTCGAAACGTTTTAACTTTATAATACAATTAGGTTACAGTAGCCTACTCAGGCTACGCTGTGGGAGTTAAAAATTGATATCTTGTGACTATATTTAAGTAAATATTTCTAAAAAAACTTCAGCGTTCGTGTTTTTTGGTAAATTATAATGTTTGCTTGTCAGTTCGTCATATTATGGTTCTCCAGTACATAAGAATGACTATCCATAAAGCGTCTAAAAAACTCAGATTCGCCGAATGACTGTCCAAGTCAAAGAAATCCATTAGTAGGCCCTATAAACATCGAATCGGAAGGATACATTTCGGCCGTCACTTCTTTCGGACCCATTTAACCGTTTATTTGTGAAGAATCCAATGCATATTCACTAAAGAGTAAGGAAGTAATAAATCCAAAATAAAACAGAGAACGGGCGTTCAAAGATAAAACATGTTTAGTTAATCAGTTACGTGTAGATAAGTACGGTAATTTAAATTTACTTATACAAAAACGTTGTGTGGATTGGACAAACCCAGTATAAACCAAAGAGTACGTGTATAATACGTGTACAATATCTACATATTACAAGAAAACAAAACCTAAGAATTTTACAAATATATTCAAAACCAAGCAAACATTGAACAAAATAAGATTTAACTGAAATTTTAACAAATACTAGCCTACAGAAAAACTAATAATCTTGTTGATTATAGATAGTCTGATGTAAATGTACCGAGTATACCCAAAAATTATAAAGATTGGACAAACTCGGTAATCTTAAGAGTGCACTTGTATAATTTATGCAATATCTCAACAAATTTAGCTAAAACCAGTGGAACGAAAAGAGAAAAGGAAAAAAATCTCAGAGGAAAGTTGAGTGGAATAAGTAGCGTGATGCCTCAAGCAGGTGACTACTACCAACTGCTACTAAACCATATGGACAGGAACGTTAGCTGATGCGGCTTGGTTCATAGGTGCATGCAAGCCTTCTATAGTAGTAAGTAGTCTTGCACAACATTTCCCCCTTGTACAACATTAGATACATACTTAATATGTATCTAAATTAGTTTGATAGCATCTGATTTAGCCTACTCGTTCCCTGGTTACATGGTTTAAAGACTTATTTATGTTAGGTGTATAGATATTTTGAATACTTTCCGAAAATATTTATTAAACACTGTATAAAGTATTGTGTCAAAAAAATTAATGCGCGTTTTTAAAGTGACTTCGAGGTCGAAGCTTGGGGTTCTACGTTTATACCACAAAATATTATTTTGTTATATAAAGTTCAGTACCTGATGATTCTAAACATTATAGTTATTCATGTTGAACATTATACCATCATTTCACTAACGAAAATTCTTTCGGTTGAACTTCAATGAGCCATATAAAAATAATGTTCTTTACTTTTTATATAATATAGTCTCGCTTTCACTTTCATTTACTAAACATACAATGTAGTAAATAGCCTACATTGTACATGCTTAACCAAATTTAGACATAATTTTGGTTTGATTATTCTACTAGGACTGTTTATACGATACTCAAGCAAATACAATGGTATATATGTTTTTGATATCGAATAGGTTAGGTTGTTAAGTATTTTTTCGTCATACTATTCGGAAACATATGACTTTCAACACTAAGCTGGAGCTACAAACTTGCTGTTTTCATTAAAAATAACATGTCCATCATACTATTCGGAAACACATGACTTTGTCTTTTTCATTATTAAAAAAAAATATGAATCTGTGTTCTCTTTTCCGATTACTTCTTTTCCGAACACTAAAATTAGCACTAAAATTAATTAATCTTATGGCGAAAGCCTATTTTGACCGGACTGTTCTGAAGTTTCAACAGGTGACTTTCTTTGTTATGAAATCATTGGTTAACCTCTTATTGATTTTACAAAAATAAATAAACCTTGATTCTACCAATTCGTAGAGTACTTTTAAATGTGCCTTTCTCAGTGTACCTGAGTTGGGTAGTATTTTGAATAGTATAAATAGTTGTATATTTATAACTTAGTTGTACTCATATTTTGAGCTTTTATGGTGTGGACAAATTTATATTGAACTACACATTGTACGCAAAAGAATTAAAAGAAAATGTACATACATATTAAAGAAAATATTTTAGTAATAAATTAAAATTTTAAACTTTGTACTTACAACCATCGTCTCGGTAAACTTAGCTTTATGGGGCAATCCCTTTAATATACCAACTGGTTGGCCATGTAAAACAGTACAGAAAAATAGCATTTATTATTATACGAAAAAAGCTGGTTTTATTCAATAACCGTTAAAGATAGGGCAAGGTGATAAAAAGAAAAGTATAGTGGGTTTCTTGACCAACGGGTTTCCACCGATTGAATTCAAATAGTTTCAGACTTGTGGTTTAGTTATTGCAATGATAAAATGTGAAGTACACGTTTCAAGCTATCAAGCTAGTACAGTAGTCATTTCCTTCAGTGTCGATGAAAATATTAGGGGAAGACATATTTGATTTCAAATAATTGTCAACGTCCAAAAGTGTATCAAACTTTAGCCATGATTCTCCATCGATAGGTATTTC
Organism: Matsumurasca onukii; assembly: GCA_018831715.1. NCBI lineage: Eukaryota > Metazoa > Arthropoda > Insecta > Hemiptera > Cicadellidae > Matsumurasca > Matsumurasca onukii. Next base: position 51,148,715 of record CM032059.1, on the reverse strand, counting down.
ACCAAGCCATTTAAATAATTAAAACGGAAATGTATTATCGATGCAATCTCTCATAGGATAGGGAGTTTCAAATTCTCTATCAGATTATTCGGCATTAATTTTAGAATGCACACGATTGATTAATTTAATTTTTTACACGATCTTTCATGACTCTGAACACATGTATACGCGTACCGAGATACCCCATTTCGTATTACTTTATCAATAATAAATTACGCTCTAATGTCGAATATGATAAAGTAGAGTCTCATTTATCCGTCGTTCGGTTGTCCGACATTCCCTATTATACGTCATCCACAACTATATGATAAATTATACGGATCTTATTTATATACACGCTAAATATCTAATTTATTACGAAAGAAATTTGAAGACACAATATGTAGACCAAACCGAGGCTCGAACCCGGGTCTCTCACTTGTCGGGTGATTACGCTGACCACTACATCGTCCGGGTCACCTATTAATGCCTACAAGTTTTTAGAAGTGCTGAATGTTTATCCGAAACATGCGACTATCAATAGTGGCTTTAATCAAGCTTGTTTCACTTGTGATTGGAAAGTTGGTCAAGGGAAAGTTAGGGCATACATCTAGTAAGACAGGAGGAGCCTGAACTGACCATGGTGTATTGTATTCTTACACCATGGAACTGACGAAAGAAACAGAGCTGATTCGGAAAGCTTCAGCAGACGACGTCAACGTACTTCGCGTGGTCTGACCTGGCGTTATTATACGTGAATAATAACAAATAATACGTCAAGTATTAAGAATCATAATAAATAATATATATAAATTAAAGCAGTCAAAGTTATAGATACGTTATATTCCGAGGTTGAACAGTGCATTTTCCTGTTTGTTCTAATTTTAAATTGAATCATTTTTTTATACTTAATTGGCTTTTATTAATTTGCGTAAGTAATGTAATTTATGCACAAATATGGTGTGTTCTACGGTACAAGAAATACTTATTTCCTACTGGCAACACCTAGATTTAAGAGTTTCACCCAGAGGTTCTCAGAAATTGGTGTACATTTTTTCCAATCTACTTTCCCTACATAGTTTTGCTTTTAAAAATCCACTTTTCATTCAATAATAACAGAAATGAACAATTTTCTACTTGTTAGAATTAAATTTAGAGTATGCTCTAAACTATTTTCTTCAAAGATTTGCTTGCGGTTGGGGTGTTATATTTACTAGACTAAAGGTGCAAGATAAACTAAGGATAAGATATGATAGCGGTTACCTGATATTGATAATGTTATCACCTCGGAGACCTGAGGTTGAGTGATAACCGGGTATCTGGCATCGCGGCCTCGGCTTATCTCTGATTGGCCAACGGGCTGCATCCTCGCACCCCATTGGCTACAGCTGAGCCGCCATCTTTCTCACCTCTCACTCTCATCGTTACAATATAAAACTATACAGCTTTACACCACCTGTTATTAAGGACGAGCTTATTGCATTAGGTGGAATGTACGCGGAATTCAGTACCAGTCAAGAGCTTAAATGTGCTTAAATGAGAGCACTTATAACAAAATCTCCGAGTAAAATAAAATTGTGGCACGACAAGGCAACACTGGATTACTTTATCTGGTGTTGTTTTAGATACAGCTATTTCTACATATTTTACTTGAAACATATCATTTAAGCGCGTTGGATGCAACCCTTAAAAAATAATGTATCTATCAATGCGTAGACATTTTTATTTCATAAACATCTGAAAATAACAAATTTTAAGCTGATCTTTTAGCTGAATGCTTACTAGTCAATCCTACAAATAGTTAACATTGAAAAGACTGAATAATTGCATTATCTAACGTAGGCTGTTGTTCCATATTTTGATAAATATGAGAAGGTTTTGTCATACACTTATCGTTTGACTTCTGCGGCGAGGAATATACCTGCGTGAGCTAAATTGTCCGTGGATTCTAACCATGGGAAGACTCATCTAGAGATGCGGTGACGATTGCATAATTAAAGTGAGTAATTAAATAGCTCATGTTGAAAAGGTGTCAAGCATTTGCCAGTATTTTATTTAATGCATAACATCTTAATGTATAACGATTACTTCAGTTTTGTTGGTCATAGCAACTCGTGAAAGGCTTCACAGATTTAAGTAATCTTTTTGTTAAAAGCTTCCTAATTTTTTGTAGCAGTTTCTTACGGAAAAATGAGGGACACCACGGAAATTTGAAAAATTACAGAAATTGTTGATGACTTACTTTTACACAGTATACTATATTATGTCTACTTAGTAAACAAAGCATAGGCTGCAGCTGGTAAACACTAAATAGTTTTAGTAAACATATATATTTGTGGACCGGACAAAGTTTGTCGGTTAAGCTAGTTGTTTATATATTCTGAAATTATAATCCCTTCCAAAAATACAATTGTGGCCGTTCATTCACTCTCACTCATTTGAATCGTTCCATTCTAGTTAGCTCATTATGTTACGCGTTCTTCAGTCAAAAACGAGCTCACATTACTAACTGCTTTTGCGATCAAAATGTTTTCGGGACAAGGTTAGAAGATCTTTGGCGTTGGGGCTCTTTTTATTGAATTTGGTAACCGGGTGATAAGTTGAACTCATACCTGAGAAGGCACACGTTCATGAAATAACCGTTCAATTATAACTTGATCCACTTTAGTGGTACTCCTCGTATCCTATAGTTATGATATTCCAATATGTTGGCAGTCAAATTTTGACCGCACTGAAACCAACAAAGAGCTGCAAAACTTCATTCAAATAGCTGTGTATCTGCAATGTCGTTCAATCTACCTCCTAGGCTATCCAGCATGCCAATAAACTGGTGACTCTCTGACCAGGCAGAATTCGGCATTCCATGTATTGTGGACCTAGGTTCAAGTCAAGAAGCAAAGCTTTTCAACCACTTGAACAACAAGAATGGAAACTTACTTTGCGCCTCTGGAAACTCCCGCGTGAACACACTTTTGAAACACAACTTTGAAAAGATTATTGAAAGAAATTGGTTAACACTATTTTGTGATTGAAAAACGATGTTAGTAGTTTTATATTCTTTGAATTCCAACTTAAGCGAGCAATGCATTGAAATAGCTTCAATGATTAGTGTTAGAACGGTTTTGGGAAAAACTACTCATCATACTCGTATGTGGGAAACATCTGAAAATGTTATTTAGACTATATAGTAAAAGTGCTTCGAGAAACAGTGTTAGTGAGTTTCATGTTTGTCAAATATAAAATCGGCAGAAGGCCACGTAAGATGATGATGAACGTCTGGGTCTCTGCCATCGTTAATATTTCATTTTAACAGTTTAATTAATTGTACATGATCCACGAGCACAGTGTCTCAACATTACAAACACTTTCTCCTTTGCATTTGAGTTTGTCAATTTCGAAATAACCCTGTGATTTTTCGATCTTGTTTTATTGTGTACGTTGTAATTTTCCGTTGCATTTTATTAATTTCATAACTTTAAACAATTTGACAGCAATGGAATAATCTTTCGTGCCATAGCATAGTTCCGTGTTGTGTTAAGTGCGTTGTCAGCTGTGTGATGGGACGTGGAGAGTGACAAATCCAAGATGGCGGCGGTCACGTGACGTGTTTAATAAAGCCCTAGTTTGCTCAGCTCTCGAGTGATAACACTGTTATCATAGCGGCAACCAGCCGCAGGAAATAAGCTACAACTCCAAACCAGTTTAGACTGTTCGCTTTTAAGTTCGTAATTTAGTTTTTTCCTCAATATCAAATACGACCATGTGCTAGACCCGGATTCACTGTTCATGAAAACCTTATCCAACAAAATAGCTTAATAACTGCACATAGTATATGTTTTAAGTAATTTATTCTGGTATAGTGCCTTTACGTAGCATAACAATAAGAGATAGGGTCAGCAACTAACAGAAAAACTTATAGATAACCGCTCTAACTCATAAGGAAATCCATCAATAACTCGATGATTGGTTATCCCCTAAATTAAGCCCTAACTTAGGGCTTACGTGGACATCAAAGGCACGGTAATATTGGTACTGAAAACATCATAAAAAATGCAATCTATATTTCTATTTGGTTCTGTACTATGTACAGATAGGAATTCATCATTCATACTTGATATGGCAATTACCATCCAGTTAACCCTCGTAATTAGTGTTGTATTCTGAGATCAATTATATTTCAGTTTTATTTATTCATTTCTACTTTGTTTTCATTTAGTCGTAATGATCCACCATCATGATGAAAGTATTATGTTATTATTATTATGTTGTTGCAATGTTACTATGTTATTACGAATGTGAAGAATTAAGTGTTGTTCTCCTCTCCTGGCTTGACTTGATGCCTGCAGCCTGTAGGCGTTTATCCCGATATTCGCCAGCCACAATGCAGGTTCAGTTCCCACCTCCGGTTGCGACGCTATCAGTCCGTCTTCTTCCGCTGCGGTTGCGGTGGTACCGCGCCTTATCACTCGTCTCTTCGGTCTGCATACATTGATAAGGCCTATAAATTGTTAGACCCTATCTGTGGAAATATTTGAATTCTGTTTGCAGCTATATATAATAATCCTAGTATCTTGGCTCGGCTATCTAGCACGATAAGGTATCACAGTCAGATTCTGGCGTTGTTTCCATCATCCCGTACCAGTGTCGGGGTTTCAACGGTGCGCGAGAGTTGTGTCCGTGGAAGTGCAGGGTCGGGGGATTGGAGCGCAAGGGGTCGTAGAAAGGGGAAGGCGGGAAATCCTGTGTTTGTTATAGTGTTATTTGTTATTTTGCAAAATTTGACCAGTGTGTTCGAGTGGTACGGTTAAAGTATAATAGTGATAAGAAAGACAGTTCTGAAGTGTTTGTGCGTTTGTTGAAAGCCAGTCTGTTTATTGTGTCGTTGAGTGATCTAATATAATATTTGAGCTCAAAGAACAAAGATCCCTATGACGTGGCGAGAACGACTATTGTTGTTCACTGTGCTTTTGTGTCTAGCGTGTGAGTCACAAGTTTGCTTTCAGCATTCTAGAGACAGCGCAATAGTCTAGGACTATACTTGCTGTCGTACAATTATAGTGCTTTCGTCAAGGCCCAAGAACTGCCTCGCTGGTACAGAAGACACACCTTGTAGCTGTAAAGTAGTTCATAAAGTTGCGTAATGTTGAAGCCTCTGCTTTGATAAAGTGGATTTCAAATGTTAAGTGCCACGTGAGTTTTACTGGCTCTAGAGCCACGCCCTGAGCAAACTACTCATTCAATTCACGTCCTCTAAACATTTATGTAAAACTGTTCAAAGTATTCAAACAATAAACCAAGTAATAAATCAAGTTAATCGATTTGCTTTCAAGATCTTAATACGTTTTATTTTGTCATAATTGAAGTGCTAGTAAGTTAAGATGGCTACAACACGACGTACATTGTCAATTTCATTGAATAAAGCATTCAAATTCTAACGTTCTTACGAGTCTCAATACCAATTCTCCATAGTAATTGTTTGATTGTCTGAAGGATGATAGCTTCGAATCCGGTTGGATGTACTAATGCCAGTTTGGAATGTAGTTTTACTGATAGCATTTGCACAGGTTTGAATTCACTACATTAGAAAGGTTTATTTACATAGCACTGTGAAAAAATCTAAAGCTGTTCGGCAGTAAGTTCCACTAAACAATTTTTAAAATAATAAAACACGGACAAATTACAGAATTTATAGGAGTTTACTAAACACAGCTTTTTTGTTTATCGTGAGGGTGACACAAATTGAACTGACGAATTTAAAAAAGCTAACGAATTGTTATTAGTTGTCATAGCAACGTTGTCCGTATGTCATTTTGAAGGTAACTTTATGCCCTTCAGGGTACAAAGGCACAGTAGAATTTTCAGCAGCTGGATTTCGCTTATATACAAGACCTGTATTAGAAGTAGTCAATCAGTGATCAATACTTGGCGGATGTTACGTCGGAATTTCAATATTGACGGCCATGCCGTTGCTCTATACCGAAATACAGTACACTTTGGTAACGTTGGTTGATAGCTTGAGAGAAACATGAAATGCCCATCAATATTGAAATGCTAACGAAACCTCCGCCGAGTATTCATCACTGCCCCATCACTTGCAATATAAATCTTATAAGTAAACCCCAACGCTGAACATTCTACTGTAGTCCAGGCAACGAATGCTCTAAAACTCAATTCAATTAGCCCCTGAACTGTGTATTTAATGACTAAAATTAGGTAATTACCTCCGTCAAACAGTTTAAAATTTTGTGGACATAACGAAGTCCACATGGATGAATCACCAAGGTTTTCAAGCCTGAAGATGACGATTATTCGTCGAAACATGTAGCTAACAGAACGTACTGCAAAGATTTTGAACTGTTTGACGGAGGTAATTACCTAATTTTAGTCATCAACGAATGCTCGAAAAAAGGTATAGAAGGAAATGAATGGAACTTAATTTTTGTCTTCGTAACTTTGTTTGAACTAGTTAGGAGGTGAATATACGTATCAAAGGTCCCCGCCCGAAGTCTTTGAGCCGGCAGGGGAGAGGGGGTCTAAATGTACCATTCTTTTAGATTTCTGGTTATATCTCGAAAACTATGTGTTGTGACGACGTAAGCACATGTATAATTAAAGCTGGTTAAATTTGTTACAAGTCTTATATTTAAGGTTTTCAAGTATCTTGTATAGATTTTGAGATACCTGCTCTCAAAAGTGTGTAACTTTGAAAAGAAAATATTCTTGCCTGACATATTTTGCTATTTTTGATAAGGTAGGTCTTGATCGATTCATCTAAAGAATAAACTCCGGCCATAATAAGGTTGTAAAAAACTAAATCTCCACCAATACTTCTTTTCTCTTTTGTACCTATTTTCCAATATTAAGCCTGAATTAAGACGTTTTGCGTAATTTGTCGACTATTGAACCTTTTTATTTTTCACCGTTTCCTAGCAATGTTTTTTTTTCAAATTACAGACTTTTTAGAGTGGATATCTCGAAACCTATTCAAGATATTGAAACACCTTAAAAGCACGACTTGTAGCAAATTTCATTAGCTTTCATGTTGTATATTATGTTTAAAGGTAAACAAGATAGTGTGTCTTGTTTAACGAAACGAAGTTAGGACTACAAAGTCCTCTCTTCCACTCAACCTCGACCTTTACCTAGCGTAACCGTATTAGTCACATTACAAATTGTAAGTGGTAACTGCGGGGATCGAACCCGCGCCACCGAAGTGATGATCTCCGGTGTAGCGTGCGATACCAATCCGCCATAGATCCGCTGATTATGTTTACGTTGTTATAACGCATAGTTTTGGAAATATGAATTTAAAAAACACAAAAAACCCTTTAGACACCCTCTCCTCCACCAGTTCAAAGGCTAAGGGCAGGGACTTTTGATATAATTATGTTCACCTCCTAACAAGTCCAGACAAAGTACCGAAGTCAAAAATTGTGTTCCAAACATTTCCCTATTTACCTTTTCGTTGCCTGAACTACTGGGCTAGTCTATCTTAAATTACCTACAATAATTACTTTTAAAATGAATTATGAACAACGTTGCTATGACAACTAAAAAAAGGTAAAGGTAAAGTTTGTCTTGTTTGACGACCTTTACCGACCGTCACCGTATTAGTCACATTACAAATGTAAGTGGTGACTGCGGGGATCGAACCCGCGCCTCCGGAGTGATGAGCTCCGGAATCTCGTGCGACACCAATCCGCCACGGATCCGCTAACTAACGTAACTAAATTATAACTAATGTTAGAGACAATTTTTACAATCGTCTTTTTTTATCACATAGGCCTGCCAGTGAAAAATAAAACATGATTTTTTTATAACATATACAGTTATACATAAATTATAATTAATATTTATACAGTTAATGTAATTCATTTGTTAAATTGGTACTTATGGTTGGATGTCAAAATTTAGGTACTGTACTCACCAAAAAAGCTCCGTTCGTAAGTAAACGTTTTAGTGAAGTTTTAAATTTGTTACAGTTGTCCTCGCGTTTCATTTTATCAGGCAGTTTGTTGAATAGTTTTGGTCCTAAATTTTGGGGAAGGGAGGCCGCGATCTGTATGGGGTCTTTCGGTGCTCATCTCTGCGTCTTGTGTCGTAAGAGTGCACTCCTAAACCAGTTTGGAACGTCGCGTATTTAAATTTATAAAAGATAGGCATTTCATATATGTACAAAGATGCCAAAGGTAAAAGTTGAAGAGTTTTAAATATTTCTCTACACGAAGCTCGTCTACGTACACCCGCCATAATGCGGACTGCTCTTTTTTTAGGCGTCCTCATTACTACTACTACTGGGACTCTATAAGCGATGTGTATTAATACGAGTGTACTCGTACTAGTCGCATTAAAAAATATTTTGGAACTTTGGAAAGCGCGTTAACAAGAAAAGTTGTGAAGATAGTTTTAAACACATAAAGTTTATGTGCGGCGCCCAGGACAAATTTTGATCAAAGGTTAATCCGAGGTATTTTGTTTCAAACTAGAACTCCAGTTGAAACTCGTCTATTTGAAGAATTAAGTTCGGTTGAAATTGTCTTATGTTTGAGAACTGCAAACACTTAGTTTTATTGGGAATAATATGTAGATAGCTACTGTTTAAATATTGATACAATTATCTCTGTCATCCTGTATAAATTAACTGAACCCCGATGAATTGTGTTCGAAAACAAAACCAAAAGTGTGTTCGTTTGTCTAACAAACAAACAAACAGTCTAACAATGTTAAAGACACATCCATAGGAAATAGCGTAAGAATGGTAGTTTAAATCATCCAATGCAAATGTTACAAATATTCAAGCGAAATTTAGCATGTTAAATTTTATGAAGAATGAAAAAAAGGATACCATTATTGGATAAATAGTCTTAAATCAATCATTAAAGTGTTTTTAACGTTGCGTAAAATGTAAACATTACAGACTGTAAACAACTTAACCAGTGGAGAGATGAAAGAAGCTCTTCTCGTTAGATTTATATAATTTCGAAATTACTTCATATTAGCTAATAATTGTTTTTATTGCTCTGAGTCCTTTCAAATACAATGTTCAAAAAAGCACACAAACTGAAAAAAATTTAAATTAAAAATATTATAAAAGTATTATAATATAAATTCGAATAGTTAAAAGAATTTTGAAACAAAATAAAAAGATTGTACCGACATACTATAAAGAGTTAGTTAAAATAATTAGAGGAAAGGAGAGTTTTCAAATAAACCTGTTGAAAAAACCTAGTTCGTTGTTGACTAGAAAACCTAGAAATTGTTGACTGGATTTGTGTATAGGCCTTTGTAGGGATTCTGCTGCATCAAGATACTCGTATCTCTGATTCTGTACTTCTTGTAACAATAGTGGTGCCCGGTTTCTAAACAGTGTTTTGCCGATTTTCTTCTTGGTTATTTTGAAAATAGTTAACGTGTTCTTTCAATCTTGTTTTGAAGAAAATCGGCAATCGCAAAACATTTTTTAGAAACCGGGCACCACTTTGATGAAGTAAAATTGTTACAAGAAGTACAGAATCAGAGATATCTTGATGCAGCAGAATCCCTACATGTACACACAAACCCTAATTTTCTAGTCAACATCGAACCAGATTTACTTCAAAATTCTCCTTTCTTTAAATTATTTTAACTAACTCTTTATAGTATGTCGGAACAAACTTTTTATTTTATTTAATAAATTTATTTTAAAACGATTTGAAATTGTATTCTAGCATAGGTTTATGTACAATATTTTTAATTTAAATTATTTTTCCTTCAGTTTGTCTGTTTTTTGGAAATAAATACATTGTATTTGAAAGACCTCAGAGCAATAAAAACAATTATGAGATCATATGAAGTAATTTCTATATTAACATAACCAGTGGTTAGTTAACCAGCTGGTTGGCAGGCAATGGAAAGAACGGACCTAACTGTATATTATTTATTTAAGGTAATGAACTGTCTGCATCGTGTTGACATTTAGACGAAGTTAGTACATTAAACCTCATGTTTTGAAAATGGTTAAATGACCGGTAACATCGCCAACCATTGTATTATAGTATCTTCTTCCTAATCGTTCGTTATTAGTTCATGTTATCGTTATCATTTCTCACTATTATCTAATCTAGGAGTTCAAAACAGTGTTTAACAAATAGGATACAGTATGAGCTGCATTGTCCAGAGATTCACTATTCAGGTGGCATGACTGTGTATCTTACCTTGAACAGCTGTGTAGTTGCAGGATGGCGGGAACACTCCGATCAGCTGGGAACTGTGGAACTGTGAACCACCACTACTCTGCGGTTTCAGAGCTCTCTGGGCTGTTGGACTCTGACCCCAGCAGTCTCTGGCCCTGGCGACTGTTGACTGAGGGATGACTGGATTACTAGTGTTACTCATCGGCCGCCATTTGTTAGACAGATAACGGTCGGAATGGAAAGTTACAAAATATTATGTTTACATTACGTTAAATTATTGACACATTAAATTATACTTAATCTAAGTTTTCATCAGTTATTCGATGAAACTGCAGATACACATTCAACAAACTCTTAACAACGCAATTTCTCTTAACATTTTTGCTTTTTTTGACATGGTAATTTTAAAAAAATGGTAGATAAGTGAATCATTGAAATGAGTAAAATGGGTTCCGGTTTCCATGTTAAGTTATAGTGTTATCATATCAGACTTGGTGATAAGATTAGCCCACAACTAACGGGAGTTCAACTTAACAGGATCGATTAAATGTTCATAAAAATACTATTTAGGCTAAATGCCAAATAGAGATTTTTCACATGCTACTGAAACTATTTACATGCTACATTACAATATGTGTGAGAGATGATATCTTCTAAATGCCCACCTACGCTCAGGCGACACTTGTTGATCCTTGTGTTAAATTTGCCATAACCTTTTGGCATATGACCACATCAATTCCATCAGTACAACGTCTAATCTCATATTTAATTGTTGAATGGTGGTGGCTCTGTTCATATACACTTCTCTTCAGATAATCCTTGGTGGCCATTTGACTGCATTGTTACTCGTATGAGTGATGATGCACCCCGGAAATTTATTTTCGAGAAGATACATTGTTGCGTAGACTGTATGGCATGTGGCGCCATCTTGTTGAAACCACATGTAATTGATGTCATAGTCTCGCTATATTGGCTACACAATTCGTTTAACATTGCGCGGAAATGCTCAACATATACGAAAACTGAATTCCCAGCAGCATTTTCGAAAAATAATGGCACAATGGTCCAGCAAAGAATGCACACCAAATAGTAACTATTTTGGGTAGAACTTCGATTCAACAAGTTCTCTAAGATTTTGCATTAGCCATGGAGCTGGTCTCTTCAAATGCTTTTGAAATGTTTGCAATATACTCTCAGTTGGTCGTTTGTGTGTGCCAAAAACTTCGCGTGTTCAACGAGAAACACTTTTATTTTAATGTCGTTTCTTGTAATAGGCTTTAACAACTTGGACACGTTGGGCGACACTTACTAGACGCTATGCATAATTAGATTACTAACTTACTAGATGTGCCAAAATCAACCACTAACCAAAAAACAAACGTTAGCGTTTGAGCACTGTTTACATTTAACATCTTACCAAACAAATGGAACGCCTGATAGTTCCATCATCCCGAATCATCCCCGCAGAGGCCACAACCTAAAAGTTCACGATGACAGCTCTACCTCAGCCTCTGAAACTTTCCAATAACAATATTCCGATGTCTCTTACTTGATCGCACCTTACTGTAAGCCTAAAACGTGAAACGTCTATGAATCATGAACACTAATAAAGACTCTCAGTCGGTGCTGCTGAAGCGATATTATCAAAAGAATCGTAGCACTGACTCTAACATTTTTTTAAAGTGAATAAAGATTATAACAACTAACAAAATAAGTTCACAATGTGGCAAATAGTGTGCGTATATGGTGGTATGTATTCTAATAATAATTGGCAACTTTATATTTATTTTATTGGTTATCATGAAATGATTAATGCTGTAAAATCAGTAGTGTAATTGATAAATTATTGACTATGCAATGTTAAACATCGAAAACCAACTTTTTATGAATGTAGAATGTAAAGCCATACATAATTGGAGCATTTTATTGTAGGTTTACTTTAGATTATAACAACCAACAAATTAAAGTTCACTATGTGGAAAATATTGTGCGTATATGGTGTTATTCTAATAATAATGGGCAACTTTATATTTATTATATTGGTTACCATCATAAAATGGGAATAGCTGTGGTAATTTGCTGTAATGTAATGGATAGTAAATGTAATGTAATGGCTGGCCTCCTTTTACTGCCGCTCTGAAGCCAAAGGTGGAGAAGTTGCAATGTTTGTCAAAAATCTGCTTCAACTTACCCCAGACAGACTCATTGACTCAACAGACAAACATTTCTAAATTACTGGGGTAAAGACTCAAACACAACAAACAAAGCTCGTAGTCATCGGACTATACAGATCTCCCAACGGGAACGAAGACATTTTTTTTTCTAAATTAGAACAACTGTTGTCTGACCTAACAACAAAGGGTCGCCGTTTCGCGGTCATGGGGGATTTCAACATTGATGTACTTGACGTCAACAACCCCATGACAAAACGGTTTGCCGACTTGCTTAAGTCGTTTGGCCTTGTTTGGTCGGTGACCTTGCCAACGAGGGTCACCAACCACTCAGCAACAGCCATTGACAACGTTATTACCAACATCACAGACGCAAAGGTCAGCGTGATCAACACGGCAATTTCAGACCACTATGGACGTACCACTATGGAGGAGAAGTGGCTAAGTTACGAGGTCCCCCAAGGCTCCATTCTAAGTCCACTGCTCTTTTTGATTTACGTTAACGATGTTGGCTCATCGGTACAAAAGGGACAACTTGTCCAGTACGATGACACGACTCTTTGTGTCAAAGCACCATCAGTGCAATAACTCGAACGCGTGACGTTTGTTGTTGACAGTTTAATTCAAGATTTTAATGAGCTCAACCTCAAAACAAACCCAATAAAATCAACATTTATTCAATTTTGCTTGCGGCCAACGACCTCAGATAATCCAACAGTAATGTTGGACGATACTGAGATCGAAGAAGTCTACTCGACAAAGTTCCTTGGGATACACCTTGATCGAGGGTTGACTTGGGACTGCCACGTAGACAGTGTCTGTTCAAAATTAGCCTCGGGCATTTATGTTTTAAGGCAACTATCCGAGTACTGCCCAATTCAGGTACTGATGACGGCGTATTACGGAGTAATCTACCCACACCTGTCTTACGGATTAGAGTTGTGGGGTGGTTGTTCGAAAACGCAATTTTCCAGAGCTTTCATTCTCAAAAAAAGCCGTTCGTACAACCGCAAAACTTCAAAGAAGAGAGTCGTGCATGCCAACTTTCCAAAATTTGAAATTGTTGACTTTACCTTGCCTCTACATTCTTCAAACTTGTCTTCTTTTCAAATCAAAATGTGACCCCATAAGAGGAAGTGATAATCACTCTTATGAAACAAGAGGAAGGGATAACTATCGAACTGGGAGACACAGAACGATAGTTCATGAACGTTTGCCTTCTCAGGCAGGAGTTCAACTAGTCAACCGGTTGCCCAATTCGATTAAAAGTGCGCAAATGCCGAAGGCGTTCAAAGCTCGTCTAAAACAAATCTTGGTCACAAAGGCATTTTACAGTACAGACGAGTTTATGGCACATAACTGGGAGACTGCAGAACCTAACGACGTACAATAGGAGGGCTAGAGTGGAACAATTCAAATGAATGAGAGAGAGTGAATGAACAAAATGTATGTTTGAATGGGACCTCAATGTCAGAATGCAAGGAAAATTTTAGTTCAACCTATAAATATGACGATTGCATAGCGTGTATATGTTTCCGCAATAAACTATGTATTTATTTATTTATTAGTGAATCTATTTTTGTACGCTGTAAAATAAACGCATTTGTTATGGATGTAGCACGTAAAGCATTACACAATTGCAACACCCAATTATTGTATACTTTTAAGAGCATTTTATTGTCGATTAATTTCTAAAGTCGGTTCAATTTGTTTGTAAAAAAGCTTTTATTTCACAATTTGTTATATGTTCTAACACCTGTTTATCTAAAATTTAGATTTAATCTCTTTTTAATTCGGTTAAATTATTTTCCTAAAGGTCTTTTATTACAAAAACTTAAGTTTTCCATTAGATAATGGTAATAATAGGCTAGTTCAATACAATAAAACAACGTCAAAGAGTAAAATTTCCTTCTCGAATAAAAAGTGTTTTAATTCGAATAAAAGAAACATAAATTATTTGCCAGTGATGAATTATTTCGTACTTAGTAATAAAATCACATGATTTTGAAATCAGTAATTAAATTATAAGATCTTGAACTTGGTAGTTCAATCATACAATCCGGATGTGGCAACCTTCTTATTGGCCCCTAGATTTGAGTCTTACATCTATCGCTGGTTTGACGTGATTTTTCTCAGCTCTTCCAGGTAGGAAATTGTCTCGTGTAACGAATCTGCCGCACGGGAGTGCTGGGGAGAATCGCCTGGATCAGGGTAACGTTTAGTCCTTTGGTTTCGAGGCCTTTGCTTTTGGTAACCTTGCAGAACATGGGCCCTACGGAATGGCTGTTCAGGTCGCCCAAAAATTGTCTGGATGAATGAAAATTATGTGAGAGTGTTGCAGCAAGTGTACACTGAATAGGCGCCTGAAGCGAACATTTTGACAATAAATTCTTGTTTTGTATAAGCAACACGGTGCTGAGGAATTTTTAGTTCAATTGGTAGATTTCAAGGAAGAAATTTATCCGTGAGGTCTACCAGTCACCATAGTTAAACTATAGGGGAAAATAGCCAGGTAGGCTACGTTAGATGAATGAAACAACCTTAATTAAAATTATACGAAAACTTCAACCACGGTATAAGTCTTCCTTGACACTGAACGGAAGTCATATTGAACATTTAATGAACTAATTAAAACATTTTTAACTTACTTTTAAATTTATATCTTGTTTCAGTAATGTAAATACAATCTTAAAATTTCAGTACTGTTTATTTTGGCGCATACTGTACTTGCAGCAAAGACTGACTGCAAAGAGTCTAGTGCTTTTATGAAACTGAGAAATGATATTTGTATGTGGCGTGAGCAATGGGCACGTAATTGTTCTACTTCCAATGCTTCTAAAGCTTACGAGTGTTGTCACGCGACATCTAAATTTTATCCTAACATTAAAAACACTTTTGCATTTGCTTTGTGTCCTACCTATCACATCCTGTGCAGGGGAAAGAAGTCTTCATCTATGAGACTCTTAAAAACATATTTGAGAACAAGAAGGGCCAAGAAAGGCTCAATGGACTAGCTCTTTTAAACAACCACAAAAATGTAATTGACATCAGTGCTTCCGAAGTGATCAATGAATTTGCGCAAAAACATCCAAGACGACTGCAACTGGTATAGTAACAGATATTAACTTTAGTTAATATTAACTTTTTGAATATCTTATTTTAGCTTCAACTTGTTTTGATTTTATTTTTGTTGTGAATAAACTATGATTCTAATGTAACTTCGAATGTACCGTTTAAGTTCTTCCTTTTTATGATAAACAATATTTTTTGTTAATGTTGCGTATACTCAATATAGCCTACATGTATATTATGAAAATATGCAATGTATTATGAAAATAACGCTACATACAAGATGTGTTTATTTAAATATTATTATTAATCATAATAAATAATAAAAATAGTGTATTGCAAATGTTACAAAATAGTACCGCAATCGTCAAAAAGGACAAGTTAGGAAAATATACAGTATAGCAAAAATATTGCATTCACTCCTTACTTAGAACTTCCATTCAATATACATTATAAAGTACATTCACCCAATTTTATTTTGTAATACCCATGCTTATTATTTTGTAATAATCCAAATGGTTTCTATAATAATTTAAATCAAACTACAGACATAATTAATTAAAATAATATTTGAGACTGAAACACTAATGACAGTTTACTCTGGGGTTTCTAACAACATATGAAAACGGCTTTAAATAGATACAATAAATTATATTAAGTATAATAATTGTCTGATTGTAAAGTGTCTAAAAAGAGAACTTACCATGCAAATTTGAGGGGAAAAATTTACATTTGTTGGGAGGTATTAAATCTACTGGTAGCCCCCCTCAAAACAATATTCTAGATCCGCCCCTGCAGCTGGACAAATCAACAGCAGACTTGCTTTTACCGAAAATAACATGTCGCAACTCACATGAAAACTGCAATTTTCTTCCGTCATTGGCCAGCACTGCAGTAGGCCTGCAGAGTTTGAAGGTACAGGTCTTGTGAATGTGCAGTGAAGTTTTTGTACTTATCCATCTGTACGTATTGTGAATGTCGTTTAATTTTCGTGTTTGTGTCGAGTAGTGATCAACTTATGTTCGATGTATTGGACAAATTTAAAATAATTTGACAATCATAATGTAGGAAATTTTACTTTTGACAGCCACTTCAAAGACTAGAGATTGCATATGAAACTGCGCTGTAGTAAGCGCAAAACCTGTATTGCTTGGATTACTGACATCTCATTCAAGTGTATACATCAACTCAATTTTTCCAAAAAAAAAACAGAGTATATTTTTTATAGCCAATTTAATAGTTTTGTCATCCACACACCACTAAGTTGTTTGTTTATATTGGTTTCAATAATTAATAAAAACTGAACGTACTTATTTGAAATTTGACACTAGTTTTTCACTTATTTAAATTTGTTTAAACAATCAAAACTATCTGATAAGTAAACGAGGACAGTTTTAACTTTTTGAACGGTTGTACGTAAAAAAAGTGTCTCTTGTATATAATTAATAATAACCCATCAAACTATATTTGTTGAAATTGGTTCATAAACCGATATATTATAAAGAAAACTTAACGCAAAACCACATTGTACGTACTGTAAACTAGACTGTAAATGCACTTAAACTGGGTTTTATAATATATCAGTTTGTTTTAACATATTGTAATAAACGTAGTATCATTTGGTTATTAATAAGAACATTTTCTGGAACATGCTTTGTTATTGCTGTTCAAAACTTAAAATTATCCCCATTTTGTCTTACTTGCCAAAAAATGTTTTTCACAGCTGTGAACATTCCAAACTTGTACATAAGATAAGCCTTTTTCACAGTGGCTAATAACATGACGATAATATCGGCGATCTTTCATGAATCCTTGAGATCTTATGACTGAGAATTGTCTAGCTGTTGTAAAAAAGGTGTTTGAGCTAAATACTGCATAAACCACTTTCATACAAAATTATTTCTCTTTAAAAGAAAACTATTTCATACTAATTTACACCCAGCTATTTCTTAAACAACTCACTCTCGCCTGTAGGTAAATTTGATTTTTAAATTTATACAAGATCTGCCAAAACACCTGAAAACTTGAGTCCGACTCGATTTGCCCGAAGACACGCTCACAAAATGAACATAATCCGTGAATCTGTGAGAATGAAGTAACTCTTAATGATAGTAGTTATTTACTGTATTTCAAGTCGTAATGTTCTTCTTACAAATTCACGAATGTTGTTCATTTCTTGAACGAGTCTTCGGGCAGGTCAAGTCTCCTGATTAATACTTCTCTATAGCCATTTTGATGTTTTCAAGTGTCCAGGCAAATGTTGTGCGTCTTGGTGGTTTCCATTAATTTTTTATGTTTATGTGAAACTATCCACCCTTCTCAACAACGAATTTGAATTTGGAACAATGTCATACCTATCAATACACATGACTTCTAATATTGGTCTCATAAGCGAAGGCCCACTGCTGAACATTCCATTAAGACATTGCATCTTAAATGGCATACAATTACCTTCAAAATGACATAAGAACCAACGTTGCTAAGACTAGTAATAAAAATTTGACAGTGCTTTCAAATGCGTCTGTTTAATCCGTGTCACCCTGTATTTAGACAAAATAAATTAAACTTTACACAGTTTTCTCAAAGGTAATTCCAATTCCAAAGAAGATCATAGATAAATGACCTTTATTTTGTTGAGACCAAGATTCTGCTAAAGCTAGCTCAATTTTCAATAACCTTCCGTAAGGATTTCAAATAAATAAAAGCCAGTTTGAATAATAAATTTAATTTATTAATAACTTTTTAGTGTATTCACAGAAATGTAATAAAACAATGAAGATCTCTAAAAATTGAACGTAATAACACATTTACATTAGATGACAATGTACAATTGGACCTGTCCTCCTCTAAAGGTGAGGGTTTTAGACACTGATGAACTAGAACACTCATACTTGGTCAGTCGCGAGACATCACGATACAAATACTAACCTATACTCGGCTACGTAATCTAGTCTATGTACAATATACGCTGAAACATTCATGTTGAGATGTGCAAGAACTGTGGTAGCAACTAAAACATACAAGAGGACTTAGCAATTATAATTTAGTGAATCTTTCAGGAGAATATACAACTCCATTCTTAATATTAAATTACTGCTTCTAGTGTAGGGCTCAGCCTTAAACAGTTGCATTTGGAAATTCAATCATGGGTTTGGTTAAAACTCTTTTTGGAAAAAGACGTATATAAAATCCAATTTCCCAAGCTTCAGAAGGTTTTCAGTTTTGTGGTTAAGTGGTAGAGAGGACTATAAAGTCCTAACTTCGCCACCTAAATAAAGACTTTTTCCATTTCATTTCAGTCTAGATACTGGTCCTGAATACAAATTTGGCAAACATTTACCTTTCTTTATATTGTTTTTTTTCTTTTGCAGTGTGCAATTAAGTAGATTAAATCAGACACAAAATATTCTTATAAAGATTTTTTTTAAGTTTTAACGTGCTTGAAAATGATTATTTTGGTAAAATCTTTTTATGGGAGGGTAATAGACCTACTCCTCTTCATTTTGATAAGTATTACAAACCCTCAGTTGTGTTTGAAACTATCTGAAATCGTCAAGGCTTGTATTGCCTAGTTGAAGAAATTTAGTTTTCAATTTTGGAAATATGTCCCCCTTCCAAAAAAATGTCTAGAGGGCACTCACTGTTCATTTGTACTATTTTCGGACTGAGTTTAACCATCCTAATTAGTAATGAAAACCTATGCTTAAGAGTATAATAGTGAGTTATACTCAAATCCAAACACGCATTTATATCTGTGATGCACTATAAAGGTGTACAGCCCAAAATATTATGGATTTTCCAGAGGTTTTTCAATTTATCAAGGTGGTTTTATTAATTGTAATTTACCATGTTTTTGCACAACTCCTATACCTTACCTCATAACAATTAAGTGTCAGTCATAAAATCTCTTATGTTAGTTTAACTTATTGCTTATTTACAAATTATTTGGTATTTGCTCTCCAAGCATCCATCACAGGGATACATTAACTAGTAACTAAGCTTACAACTAAAACTGACACTGAATGTAAGGTGAAAATGACATCGCATATGCTTAAAATACAGAGTCTTGTCTGACTTGAAATATAAAATTATTCCTAAAACTCTGTTCTATGTACATCCAAATCAATAGACTTTATGATGGTGTTTAAGCTTTCCAGCAAAAATATGTGGTTTAAAGTGAAGGGCAAACGTCATACTTGAAGGAGAATATCAATTTAATAGACTTAAAACTGAATAAAATAAAACCAATATGAGTAGAAAATCCCATCTCATCCTTATTTTTAAGAGTTTTTTACAACTTTATTATTTTACAACAAGTTGTCTTTGCTTCATTAGGTTTTTTCACACCCAACTTGTCATGATGCTGGATGCCTAGAAGGGCTTTAAAGAAAAATGGAATGTCTGAGCCAGTCTTGAATTGAGATTAACTTTTAAATAGCGTAGGTAATATACATATATAATACATAAATTAACTGTAAATATAAAAATAAACCATTATTTTATTATAGTTCTTCTTTAAAACATGTAAATTAAAGTGAACAGAAAATTGAAACCAACTATTTAATCCTAAAACAAATTAGAAACTTACAAACATGTCTTTTATAACTAAACCAAACTATCTTGACTCAAACTTACTTTGGTCACATTTGGTAACAAAATATTTTATTGTTTTACATATGTACATATATATTTTGATCATAGTATGATACAAAGGGCTAAACAAAGTATCAGTCTACAATGAATTCTTTCTATTGATATACTGTATTATTTACAGTGGGCACATAAAATTAGTTTATATTAAAAGTAGTGATTGTGTCATTAAATAAATTTTAAATTAAAATAAACAAATATAAAGGTTTAAACTGGTCATATTTTGAAAATCCAAGTTGAAAATCAGGGGTTGTAGTAGCTCACAGTAGCATTTTTATGTTATCTTTATTTAAAAATCAAATAAAACTGTAATTGGAAAATAATATTTTTGCTTTGATACTGAAGCCGCATTAGATTTAAAAAAAGCTGAATCGAAGCTGACATAGTAAACAGAAAATAGATAAGAATGTATCACACGGTATAAAATACACATACACTAGAGTCCCGCTAATACAAACTAATTAGGACAAAATTTAGTTTAGATTAGAATAATATCAGATTATCTAGAAAAAAATTTAGGGCTATTTGGAAATTATTGGAAATAGTTGCAAGATATGTATAATAATTAACAGTTGAGTACTGTAAGAATAACTCATGTCTATCCCTAAAACACTAGGTCATAACATTGTGTAGGGCTTAATTACGATCTTCTGCCTCACAACCTGTCAGTGGTTACGGTAACCACTAGGGTGACTGTGACATCCAAGTAAAACAGCTTACTGCCTCACCATGGAGTCCAAACCCAGTATCATTTCTAAAAAAAATACATAAAACGTGTTTATATTAAATTAATTTTCGGATTACTGGAGGTCGGACTAGCAGGAACCATGTAACAGTCGTAATTTTAAAGTTGTTTGTAATATAAATTACCCCAAAATAGAAGTATTGGGCTGAAAACTATGTAACTTTATGAAATTAGATTTTCACTATGTTTTATTGTTGCATTTCTTTCAAAGAATGTTTGTTATTTCACAGTTTGTATTAGAGTAAGCAAGTGGCTATGACCTTGAATTCCCCAAGATATAGCCTAAAACATGCATTTTCTTGGAACACCTCAATCATAAAGCTTTCATTGGATCTTTACAAAACAAACTTTGTTTTAAAATGTATTAAATGTGTTAGTGACTTCGCCAAGCTTCCATTTTTATTATTAACAAAACCATGACATAAATTTATAAAAATAAATAAATGTTCTTTTTTAATTTTTTGATTTGCTTGAACCAGTAGTTTATTAAAAAAAGTTGTCAATACATAGTCATTTTTCAAATAAAACTTATTTTCAAAAGTTCTGATGAACATTGCAAGAGTGATATGTGTCAAGAAAATGCTTGTTTTAAATTTTTTCTTATTAGAGGTAAAACTAAATGTCTGACTCGTTCTGGACACAACTTTTAGAGGTTTATATTGGGTAGTATTGTTTTCTTTGTGCAGGTATTATTTGTTATGTTTATGATGTCGGTCAATCACTCGGAGCCACATAATGCATTTACTGTGTCAGGCGTACTGGTACTCAAAACTATTACACAGAATCAAATGCAATTTTCAGATTTTAATACACATCCCAGTGAATGTGTAAATAACCGCTACTAGCTATACTTGTAAAGTTTTCAGTATGATAAGCAATGCCACAACCTTCAAACATTATCAAATTACTACTGTATGAGTGAAGTTTGAGGAATATCTACATTGTTTGCCATTGAAAAAAATCACCTGATTCAATGATGACATGCTGTGACAGTGGCAGCGCTTCCATATGGGGCCCCACCCAACTCAACGAACAAAATATTGTTGTTACAATTTTATATGAGATTAGATTGGCATCGTTTATTAAACTGTGGTTAAAATGCACGTTCGAGGGCCAAAGCGTTCAAAGCGTAGTGGGCCAGATCCATCAGGTTGCTCTAGCTTGCCGCACGCAGCTGAAGCGCTAGTAGCTTTGTTTACATCTTGAGCAAGTCGTCTGCTCTCTCGTTCGAATATCGTCCGGTGCAGTGTAATTATAGTTTCTAGTCAAGTGTATTATTGAATATTTAGTTATTTATTGTATTTTTTATTGTGTATTGTGTCTACAGTTTAACAATACAGGAGAAATAATCATTATTAGGTTGCATGATCTCCTCTATTGCCAATATGGGCACTGGGCAGGAAACGATATTGTTGTTATTTGTTAAATTTTAAACGAATAGTAACTGGTAGTTTTAGTTTTGCCGGTGGTTTAATTTTGCTCAGTATTTACATTGTAATAGAATTGATTAAGGCATATTTGTCAATGTGTGAGGCTAGATAGTATAAATAGTTTGTTCTCCCGAATGTGGCAGAGTATGTCCAGGCCGACCTTTCTTGATTACACAGAGGCCTATATTGTTATTTGTTTGAATCACATTAATTTTGAGGATATTAAGGCATTCGTTGATTTTAAACAACTGTATCCTTTCTAGTACGGTAATCATTCAGAAAAATGTAAGAATATGAGATGGTACTACATTTTCCATTAGAAGTTTAAACATGTTGTCCCGAAATTTCCAGAAACAAACTTGTTGGATAATAATTGTTAGGCTCTTAAAACTGACAATTTTACACCTAAAATTCTATACCCCCTAATCCCCGGTGGACCCACCCATGTTAAGGTCAAGCGGCCGCCACTGTATACTGAAAATTGAAAACTCAAAACATATTACTAGTAGCAGCTCTAAGATATTAAGTAGCTCAGTGTGAGATACTCGTTAAAGACCTTCATTTAAAAATTATCAGGTTTGGTAATATATACTTCAATACCAACAATATAAGTACAAGTACTTGAATTAAACCATACTATATAACAAGTTCTTTGTTATAATCAGTTATTTAAAAACTATTTTGCTCAATCAGCTAATGATTTCAATATGTTAATCAAACATACAGCAAATATAACTATACAGTTTTCGATAGACATATCACGCCCTCTATGGTACAGTTACAGAATGAAAGACTGTGAGATGAGATCTAGTTAATGAGCACACTAGGTCGCTCGCTCTTGTGGTTGACGTCGACACTATCGTGGGAGTCGCTCTTGTTGTTGGTCAACTCGTAGTACTGGCTGAGACTAGCAGCTTGACTGGAGTTACTGTACAGTCCCGTGTACTGCAGGGTCGACACTCCAGTCCCTGTCCGGCAGTCTCCGTACGCTTCTGCAAAAATACCCAATATTACTGTTTAATATACTGTTGCAATCCATTAACTTTTTGCCTTGACCCTCCAAACTAATACAGTTTGTTGCCTCTATTAATGGCAAACTTCAATCATTGAATACTGTTCTTCAGTCACTAGCAACACTACCTACATACACTGACAAGAATTCATTTTTTCACGTCAGAACATAGTGACATGATGACTTTTACAATTGAACAAATTAACAACAAATTGAACAAATTGAACTAATTGAACAAATTCCTTGTGTTTATTGTTATTATAGAAATACATTTTTAAGGGGGCTCAACTTCCTAATTGGATAGGGGAGGCAAGACAATGCAAGTTTGTGGTACTACATTGAAAAGCCACGTTTTCTTCTGCCAGCTGGCTTCTGAAGGAAGTGATTAAATCAACTTATTTCCTAGAGCATGTGTCAAGCGCCAGTCGAACCGGTTAAGGCTGAGGGATTGACAAGTACATGATTCAGGGCCATATTTTCGAACATGTAAACCAAGCAAGTGCCTGAAGTGGCAAATTTGGAACAAGGACAATTTCAGTAAGAACTAGAGCATTCTTATTACATGCTCAATTTTTTGAAAGCTTAAACTATCCAAGAATTGTTGCTGATTCTTCTGGAAACCTAGTGTTATCTACGAAAAGTTAAAACTTGAGGTATGTCACGAAACTCTTGAACTGCCGTCATGAGGCTTTCAAAACCAGAGATTTACTGCAGATGCTTTCTGAACCATTTAGCACACAATACACAAAAATGTGTGGTAAGCCCCCTAATATCCACCGATGGTTTTGAAGCCTCAAGCCACAAACCGTTACTTCAAGGGTCTCAAAAATCCTCGCAAAAATCTCAGTGCAAACATGGGCCCCAAATGTATTAACAATTTAACATAAAATGGGCTTTAATGTCACAGCAAAAAATCTTGTGTCTGAAAAGTCACAGATGAAAATCAGGGACCATTGAACACTATGTTCAGCAAAAAATAGTTAGGAGTTTTGAATGGCGCAGCCACAACTCTGATTTTCACAATATTTTTTACTTAGATTCATAACAGTTAACGCATTATCATGGTAAGACCCAGACCCCTGGACTACGAAATTAGCACGGATCCCCAGAACACAATTTGAGCATTTTTTCAACAGTTTATTTACATATATGTATATACTGTAAACAAGGTGAGTTTTAAATCTCTCCCGCCTTAACTTTAGAAAAAGGAAATATTTTTAAAAACCCTCTAGGGAATGTTTTTACAGTAGGATCCTAAAGTTTGTTTTGACGTATACTTTGTGTCACTCACTTCCCATCCAAAAACCAAGGGGAGGCCCCCTCAAAGTTTTCAAATACAAGTCCCTCACTTGTGGGACATCAAAAGAAAGGGAATTTGAACACTAAGTCAACGACACAAAAACATGTATCTCAACTAGTTTTTTTGTTTAGCTATTTTAAAATTACAAGAAATCAGGTTCAAATTGCCATATTTGAGATACAATTTATTTTGAATGACAAATTGTTCTTGGAAATCATCTGAGGTCAAGATCACATAATCCCATAGAATATTTTGAAAAAACATTTGTGATAAAAAATTGTATATCAAATGTAGCTTTTAAACCCTGATTTCTTGTAATCTTTAAATGGGTATAACAAAATAATGAGTTGAGATACAACATTTTTTTGTATTGTTGAATTTGAGTTAAAATTCTCTTTTTTTAGGTGGGACAGTGGTGAGGTGGTTTGTATTGGGGAGGGGTAAAAATATACATTTTGATCAATGTACCAAAAACTTTGAAAATTCATTGAGTCGTTTCCAAATGACTACCAAAAAAGTGATTTTTGCTATGACAGCCTTATGAGTAATCCGATTTCAATACAATGTTAAATACGTTTTACTTTCAATATTGTTCTAAGAGAGATAAGGCGGTTGACAAACGCTTCTTTAAGAAAAGCAATGTGGTTCATGTCAGTATAGCTGGTTGCACCAACTTGCTGGAACCATTTTAATGTAAATTCAGGTTTTGAACACGACAAAATCTTCTAATGTCTCTCAGAAACCTATCAAGAATAGTCCTATATCTTTCTTGATTCACAGTAAGAGAATTTACATTGTTGTATTCAACAAAGTATGGCCCAATTGTGCGTCTTCCTGAAATATCACTCTTCCGTGATTGGTCGTTTGTGCAGACAGTAGCAGGGCGGCAAGAGCGGTTCTTCCGCTGAGTCAAAACACTACCGGTTCTTCGAAATTTTTGAATTACACTTATCATATCAGCATTACTCGGCGGATTTTATGAAAATTCGCTTGAAACCGAAGTGCAGTGTGGGACAAACTTGGCCCACCTGCACCAATCCCGTGTGAGCGGAAATAATGTTCAACAATAAAAGTCTTTTTTGCAGTTGTCAACACCATTTCAGCCTAATCTAACCTTAAAGGGGAAAGACAAAATAAACAGGAAGACGTTGCAACAATTAAAAACTGCCACAGCTGATTGAAAAGAAAGGTACAGGTGTTTCAATTTCAGTACTGTTCATTTTGGTGGGCGTTGTATCCTTAGTTTAGTGGCCAAAAAATGTACAACACAAGTAGAATTTCCACTCAAGGAGAATTTCCAATCAACGGTCAGGGATTTCACGGTTTTTCCTCAATGGTTTTTTGTCATGTATGTGGATTTCCCTCAGAATATTTAGAACTTATAAATACTATTAGTTTTGTTTTATCAAGGAACAAAAGCTAATCCGTTTGATACCAGTGCTGATTAAACCAACTGTGAGTCATAGTTGGTACATTTTGTGAATAATACCCTACCGTATGAATAGAAATCCAACAAAAAAGTTGTTTTATTATCTAAACCTAATTGGTTGAAAACTTACCATTACGTTCAGATTTTATGATGACTCCAACGCCTTTGGACATGTCACCCCCTTTGTTTACAGTTTTGGGTTTTCTCTTCCTTGTCTGAAACAATAAACAAGAAATTTATTTTAGTTATCTCTTAGTTAAAAATGTTAGTACTTTTAACGTGAATGCAAAGTAATTTGAAAGCTCCCATAGAAAATATGATGTATAGTTAATTTTTTTCACTCAGCCAAAAGCCACCACTAAAAGTAATTACATGAACCAATTTTGAATGTTTAAAAAATTAAAAAACCATTTAAGAGATATATAATTATGTTTTTGAAGTTTTTAATTTCATTTCTTAGTATTTTAGTGTAGCCTACAGTTGTATTAAACACTTCCAGATAATAAGTAAAAATATTAGTCCAGAAAATGAATCTGAGTGGAAAGGGCTACATACATATCGTTATTTCAAGCTTATTTAAATATAATAATAATAATAAAACATCTTTATTAGTTTTACAAAAGGCAAAGTTAAATTTTTACTAATATCGGATGGAAATTAGTTCCTGCAACTTATTGATGCGAGTTGATTGACACCAGTGACTGCAGAGTCCAAAAATTGCAGGAGCTGGCATATTCTTAAAATGATTGTATGAAAACAATGTCTACAGTTTTGTTACAAGAGGACTGCTTGGTGGGCCAAAGGCATGTCTAACTAATACAAATCACCAAATACAATTTTAGTAAGTTAAAACCTAAGTTTGAGCACTGTTGTTGTGCTTTCAACCAAATCTTAAAAATAGATCTTGTAATCAAACATTGCTCAATTTATTAAAGCTATTTTTACTAAGAGATTTTTGAACAGGCTAGAAAAATTTCAGAGGAGCTTAATTTAGTAAAAAGAGAAGAAATAAATTTAATACTGAACAATGTTTAGTACCGCACTGCTGTAGCTACAGTATTTCTGTACACTGTACTACAGTTTAGTGAGTAATGAATTTTATTATCTTTTAAACTGTGAGTTTTTATATGTTTCTTTAGAATATCTGTAAAATGTGCCATTTTCAAATGTAATATACTTACACAAAAATTTCCATTGTGAGCAAAAAACACACAATCATCATAAAATTAATCCAGTGCAAAAGTTAAAGTATTCAACATTATTCAAATCATAACACATCTAAAACCCCCCAATACTACACTTTCCAGATTGTACAACAAACAGAACATTTCCATCAGAGATTTATACAATTGTTTTTATTTACTAGAATTGAAATGTAATATATCCCCTCATTCTAAGATGGGAAAATGGAAAATGCTGAGGGGTGCAGTTCAAAACATGCCACTGTATAGAGAGTGTTGTGTGTTTTAATTAAAATCAATACAATAGAAACTCTATAGTAAGACACTCGTTAGTTGGACAATCCCTATAGTATGACATTTAACTTGTTTGGTAACTTAGCAATAACAAAAATGGCAGACAAAGTAAGATTTAAAATTATTGTGTACTGTTGTAATAATTTGTACAAGCTATGTAAAATTGGGGTTTCATTCTTTTTAACACTTTAATCTTTGGCTGAAGAGCGCTATATTTAGTGCTGGTAATTCAACACTTCTCTATGATAAAATCCTATATAGGGTGTCACAAAAATGTGTAGCGTGCTATGCAGAACAAAATTCTACTTACAAAAGTAAGTCGAAAAGGTACAGTAACATTTTTTGATTTCGGCTTAGTTCAGCCGTAATCCGCCATTTTGTAAATTTTGAAAAATAATTAATAGTTCAAAACCCCTTTGAGATATTTTGTGAAACTTGGTGAAAACCTTAATTGTATTCCTAATAATATTATACAATAATATTTTTTATTTAACTTATCAAATTTCAAAATGGCGGCCATTTAAAATCCAAAGTTGAATTCCAACTTGATTCCATTTTGACTTTGAAAATTTTAAATGGCCAAAATTTGATACATTCCATACAAATTATTTTTTGTGAATGTTATTAGGAATACAGTTAAAGTTTGTACTACAAAGTTTCACAAAAATATCTCAAAGAGTTTTTGAATTATAAGTTATTTTCAAAACATTACAAATTAGCGGATTACGGCTAAACTAAGCCAAAATAAAAAAAAGTTACTGGTCATTTCCGACTTACTTTTGTATGTGGAATCGGTTCTGCATAGTGCCCTACACATTTTTGTGACACCCTGTATACATACTGGATAGTTCGACACCCTTTTGGTTTATGTTTATGAAACTATTGAGTTTCTGTTGTATATTCTTAACAGCAAATTGAAATAGCTTTACAATTTTTTTTTTTTTTTAAGGAAAATCCACTTTGTAAAACGTGCAAATACACTAATAAATAAACTATGATATCCAGAGTTTAAACCCAATAACATTTAACTATTGTGTAGCTATTATGTATTGTCTATTGATCAGTGAACACAGATGCTTTTCTGTATTCTCTGGTATTGATGTAGGAGTAGTGTCAAGTTTTTATCTTATTTTCGAGTAACAGAGTAAAATATGTTGCAAATGGGCTGTAAAACGTATGGATATAGCACAGATAATCTCACAATTCTACTTGTTCTGACCCTTGTGCAAGTACCGAGTACAGACGTACCTGGATGCTGTCCTTCTTCATGGTGAGAGGTCGGTTGACGTTGTGTAGCTTGTAGTAAAGGCCGCAAGCGTTGCACACAGGCTCACCAAGTGCATTGCGTCGCCACAGAGACGTGGCGTGCGTGCTGCAGTTGCTGCACACCAGGCCCACGCGTCGCGACGCCGTCTACACACAATACATCAACTGCACTCAGGTAAGTCAAAACCGTGCTCCGAATGCTGCTAACTGTTCTTTTTCCAAGGAGAAAAATACGACACAAAAAAACGACTGTACAGGTAATTAAAGTGATTTTGAGTTTAATTAGATAATTTTTTTAACCTTTGGAATAGTATCAGAAAATATTCTCAGAGAGTTGAGTAAATGACCTGTATTACACAAGTATACTATGTACCACCAAACACTGCTTTTAACCAATCTATAAATAAATTTCAATTTTTCATCAAACTGTCTAATACAGTAAAATTTGTTTGATTGTGAGGCCTTTCAAATGCGTGGCATTCATCATCAGAGACATTCAGTAACTACTCTCTGATGATGAATGTCACGCATTTGAAAGGCCTCAGAATTAAACAAATTTTACTTTATTAGACAGTTTGATATTTTAAATTTATAAAGAATCTAATAAGATCCAGCTCTTGAAGATATGTGCAATCTATAAATATTGTATGAGTAAACTCTTACATTATGAGTTATACCTTGAGAAGGCCAGATGCAAAGTTATAGCGGCTGCAGTTGAGGTATTAGATTATGAAGAAACTAAATACTAGTAGGAGGAGAAAATAAAAGCTATAAACATTTTCAAAATGTGGTTGAAAGGGCAAAAAGAGCTTTAAGGTGCATTATATAGTGTAATAATCAGAAGTGAAAGCAAAAGTGAACGAATTTGAAGGAGCATGCGGTAAAGAAATGAACATACCAAACGTCGGTTTCCCTTATCCTCCAACAGGAGGTTGGGATGGGGCGAACCCCTGGAAAACATCTGACTCGCGTAGAGCGAGCCCTTGTAGAAATCACCAGGCGAGGCCACTGCAACAGGCGCACAAGCATTACACCCTGAATATAACCAGAGTAATAGTAGATCTAAAGATCCACTACTAGTCTAATCGTATTCAAGATCTAGTTACACCGACACTACAACACCCGACACGCCGGCTGATGTTCTACAAGGGCTTTCCATCGGATTGCAGTAAGGACTTGAAACATACGCTTGCGTTTCTACAATGATTTGCTAAACTGGCCTTTTCGCGGTAGAAAGTGAAATGTACGCGAAGCTACTGTATCGAGTGATTTGCACATTGGATGTGTGGTTGGTGAAGATGCGGCTTCAGTTGAGTTCATCTAAACCTTGGCGTGATCTACAACTGAACACAACACAACACACCAACCATGCAGATGCAATGTGCACTCCCCACGCCCGAGTCAACACCGAGTAGTACAGTCTTAAGTGTTGAATTTGCAACGACCTTTTACTGTTAGAGCCAAGATTACACATCTGTTGCATAGTCTATCCGAATATTTCAATAGGACCTTTGACGGCTACTGGATGGTAACAGCCTGCAAGGAGACAGTATTTATTTGACTGGGACCAACTGTTCCCAAGATTTGGTCATTAATTAATATCCCAACGGTCACTAGCAATGGAGCAACGGCTTAACGGGACTTCCGAACCACGGAGATGGGCCGTGTTGAGCTGATGGTCCCCGTGGTCACATTAAGCCGTTGGTCCATTGCCATTGGCCGTAGGGGTATTGATTACGCGTACAAAAGATTTAGTTGTATTTGCTCTTAATTTGCGATTTTCTGCTGACTCCATGTCGTTCCCAAAAGATGTCCTATTTTAACACTGCCTAGGTAGACGGTAGACTATGCAACAAATGCGGAATTATTTATCTTCGCTCTAATATCACTAGAAGGTGGCCTAACGATCTAGACTGAACTAGGGACCTAGGTTGTCTGCACCCTGCACGTAGAAAGCCCTTGCTTACCAGCCGACGAGGTGGCCGCACCAGGGGTCGGTTCATGCCGTTCATCTTGTGGTAGAGGCCGCACGCATTGCAGAGGTAGTGTCCCGTGCCGTCTCTGCGCCACAGAGGTGTGGATATTGCGCCACAGTTGACGCACTCGCGTCCTTCGCTGAAGCAGTCCATCTCTCCTACTGGCACAGGCTCGAAGTCACCTCAACCAAACAGACACTCAAGTCAAACACTATACTTACACAGGAACAGTCCGAGCCGGTCAATCCATCTGAAAACATGGGATTTATAGCCATGGGGTGTTAAAGGTGCCACATCACCCCGATAGGCATAAACTAAACTTTAAACTATGATTAACAGATACCAAATTGTAACTTTCATGTGCGATATACTAATTAGCTGTAAAACTCAAGTTAGCAAAGCGTACATTTCAATTTTTGTAGGGGGGGACTCACTAACGCTCTTGTTCACAAAATAAATTCTTGGCAACGCCTGTCGCCCTTCTCAGTCAACTAAAGAAATGTTTCGAGTTTCAATTCTGTGATTTTCATCAATATGGTGCATGTTAATCTATGTTAAAATTGCAAGATTATTATTGTGATCACCTATAATAATGTAGTATTCTAGAGCCAAAGGAAAGCACGATAAGGTTTGATTTCCTCGTTCGTATGTTATTGATTTTAGAGGCAGTTTCTAATAAAAAGATTCTAAAAGAAATTGCCACTTGTAAGAATGAACAAGGAAATGTCTAACGTGTTCAGCTGATAAAAGGAATTTCCAATATTAGGTAGTTGCACTCGTGTAATCGTGAAGACGTAAGATAAAAGATAGAGAGTATATTGTCATTCATTCCATATCATGTATTTAATACGTATGAACGCCCGACGATGAACGATGGAAAATGCTCAAAATAATGTCCATCATGCTGCATCATTTACATTTTAAGAGTAATGCCCTATATTCTATCCTCTGTCAGAAAATAAAAGCTAAGTGTAGGAGTGACTGGTGTTGAGGAGGGTCCTGGGTATATTTTTACCCGGCACGTCACAACGTCGGTTGGTGTACAGTGAAGTGATGGGAGCGAGGGAGGGGGGTGGGTTTATCACAAAGTCTGCTGATAACAGTTCGTGTGTACTCAGGCTCAGGATACGAGGCGGCACCAGCCACACACACCTTCCTTATCTACAGGTCCTGAGGCCCTGGCCCTGGACGCCTGTTTGGCTTAGGATTTGGGATACCACCGTTCCACCGGTCTAGTCTCCAAATCGAAAACTACTTTGGATTTTAAGATGTCGTCTTATAATTCTGAAAACTTGATAAAGTTTGAATTCGCGTTAAAAAAAGAGAAGTATGAACGTTCTCAGTAGTACATGAACAACTCAGGGCGAAGCCAAGGGGGTGGGGCCGTGGGCAGGGGTTTCCGGGTTAAGTAATGATTACGGTTAACTCAAATACCAAATCCAAAACACCGTTTATACGTTTTTCGGTATAATAGGGCTGCGCAGTAGAGGCTGTGTCCTTGAATTTCGTCCCATAAGAGCAATGTAAAACATGCATTTTCTTGGGACACTTTACGCCTACAGTTTTCATTGGACTTTTATTAAATAAATTTTGTTTCAAAATGTATTATATGTTTTAGTGCCTCCACTGAGCCGAAATTCCATTTTTTCATTTATAAGACGTGACATAAATCCAAAATGTGAACAAGATTTGTATATTATTTTCTATTTTTACTAGTAAACTAATACAATTTTAAAAGAAATTTTCAGCGGAGCCACTGCAGTAAATTGCAAATAAACCTTATTTCAACAAGATCTGATAAAAATTGTAGGCGTGAAGTGTCTCAAGAAAATGCTTGTTTTTACATTGTTCTTATGGGACAAAAAACAAAATGGCCGACAGGTACTGTGCACTTTTAAAACTGTTGATTTCAAGATAAAAGGTTACGCTTAAAACACCCTAAAACTTACTCCCCTATTCCCATCAGGCCACACAGTACTTTACGCTCTGAAAAAGTCTCTCTCGTGTTCCTAACCCTCCCCTTTCTACCACAAATCCAAAACACTGGCTAGAGTGGCTACGCCTCTGAACCAAGGAGGATTAATAGAAACCTGCTCTGTGCTCTGAACCAACTTGTTTCCGTAGGTGCTGAGCTTAGAAATTGACATTAAAAAATTTCACAAGACAAGCAAAAAGTTAAAATCCAGAAACATTATTGAAACACTACTGTCGTCCTACTCCAATGTCATGCAATGTGAAAAAGTAAAACCTTATAATAATTTAAAACCAACTACTGTATTGTTAAAAATATGTATTCTGGAGTCTCGGCATCCCATCACTATACAATTCTATGCTGAATCACCTAACCTAACAGCCAACCCGTGATGAGTTGTACACAAATAAATCTATATCAAGGAAATGTGCAAGAAAGAGTAGCAAAGTTGGCCTTGTTTAGTGAGCAGTTTCAGTTTGTGTAGTGTGAACTGGATGATTTGTGCCGGGTCGGCAAGTTTCATGATGTGATGAGTCATCTCACCACACACGTCATTTTCTCTGATGTTTGTTTTGCTGGCCAACCAAATAACGCTAGTTATTCTCTTGATGTAAAGTCTATCTAATTGTTACTTCTAGTTGGTGAACACAAATGTCTAAAAGTCCCATTATTCGCAAAATTGCTATTACTACTGTATAATGGCAACAAAACATAGCCCGTAGAACTGTTATATAACCTGAGGCCTAACAGTAGCCTATGCTACTAGTTATTATGAGTATTTTAAAGTGAGGGAGGTTGACTCATCTGTTGGAAATTTGGGAGCTTCATTGAAAAACTTTGGTGTTTTTAAAAGGGTTTAAGTTTTTAAAGAGGATCGTATGAGCCGTGAGCAGACCATTGGACTTGTGATTTTATAAGTCCTACTTTAATATAGTGACTAGGAAGGGCCATGACAATTTCCAACATAGTAAATTCCTTCTAAGATAAAATTCCAAATCGAGAGCACATGACCTTTGCACGAAATTTAGCAAGTAAAAGTACTAATATATGCATAATAGGTATTTTCTCCTTGTACGAATCTGACAATACAGCACATCGAAGATATTTAATGAGCCATCTGACTACAACTGATGAAATAATTGACAACAAGAGATCGTTGTAGGACAGAATAGACCTCTGTAAGAATAATTACTACTAGTAGGTAGTACTAGCCATGGTACTAGCATCTCACTACTATCTATGAGAGGAAAGAAGAGACTTTAGCCACGAGGCATGGGGTTGTTTGTAATAACTGAACAGTATTTTTTCCGAATTCAGAATTAAAACCTCGGGTAATATTGAAGCAACTGCACGAAAATGTCATCTGAATAATATAAATGGTTTTAAACCGATTTCATAGATCTATAATATTCTGAAAGCGTTGAAATCCGACTAATCAAAGTTTAATTTAATTTTGTAACATTCGACTTATAAGAGGCTCGTAACTTATTATAGGTTTTTTAATGTTCAGTAAGTGTTATATGGAGATTTAAAAAATCAAGATTTGAGTTCACCAGGTACTGTAAATGTATTTTTTGTTAAATTGAAATTAATAAGGCAGAGGTATTCTGTATGAAATGTACGAAAATGTCCACAAATTATGAAACACAAAAAAACACGTGAATGTGAGTTGTTTTTTATTGCGGTAATAGGGGCTTTTGTTGTGGGTGGTTTAATACAACTTGCATTGTTATATAAATTTGTGTATAAGATACAGAGTTGGCAAAGATGGAGTTTAGCAATGTCTAAAGTTTGTTGACAGGTTAAGATAGTCCACTAATAGTCTCTTCATCACCGATTCTCCAGAACCAAGTAAATTCCTCGTTAACGAGGGGGAAACTACGGTGTCTTCCGGTCATTCAACTTTGCTGATGACCAGCTTTTATACTCGTGGCGCTTAAAACATCTTCCTGAATTCTTATCTTTACTTATTGATACATTTATGTAAACGAATAAAATAGATGTAACATCGAAAATGATTAATTGAGTTTCGATAAAAGTTCAGAACGAGCGACATTTTTTAGAAATAGTCAACTAAATAGTTATGTACTGTATTTTGTATTCTACTGTATTCATGCTAGACCTAAAATAAAGTGTATTACGACTAATTTCTGTTGTAGTCTTTTTCGAAGTAAACTCAAAAATTGATAGGTTGGGTGGTGATTGTTAAATAAGAAACACGAAAGTAGAGTTTAATTGGCAACCAGTGAGAGAAAACAATCGTTTCGTGAAAGGTAATTTTCTTACAGATTTTGTAGTATGACACAAACAATAATTGTGTCGTTGTTTCTGTGCGACGCCCTACAGTTGGAGCGTGTTCAAATGATTACTTTATGAAACTAATGTGCAATCATTACTACAAAAATATACAGGGTTAGGCAAAAATGTGGAAACGCCTTTATACCTTTTTAACCAGTGTTTTCAGCGCAACCGAACTCGGTACACTTTATTAGAGGAAACCAAAGTACCTTTTAGTGCATACTGACACTTTGCCCCAGTTTTCAAAATGGGGATTGGGGGTAGCCCCATAATTTTCATAGGGAAGCCCCATCGAGTGACACCTCATTTTGAAGGTCTTAGAAAATGTTGATGAATGCTGCAAACTAGAAGTCTCTATCTTAAACCAGAAAGAAATGGTGTCGATTTTAAGTTGCACAGCTTTTAATTAGGCGAAAGTGTGAAAACGCCTTTATAACTTTTTAACCAGTTTTTCAGCGCGACCGAACTCGGTACATTTTACTAGAGGAAACAAAAGTACCTTTTAGTGCATACTGGCACTTGGCCCCAGATTTCAGAATGGGGGATTGGGGGGTAGACCCATAATATTTTTAGGGAAGTCCCATCGAGTGACACCTCATTTTGAAGGTCTTAGAAAATGATGATGAATGCTGAAAACTGGACGTCTCTATTTTAACCCAGAAAGAAATGGCGTTGGTTTTAAGTTACACAGAGTTATAAGTCTACCTCCCCCCTAATCCCCATTTTGAAAACTGGGGCAAAGTGTCAGTATGCATCTAAAGATAGTTTTGATAACTTTAATAATATGTACCAAGTTTGGTTACACTGAAAGAACTGGCTAAAAAGTTATGAAGGCGTTTCCACACTTTCGCGTGATAAAAGTCTGTGTATCTTAAAATAGACGCCAATTCTTTCTGGGTTAAAATAGAGACGTCCAGTTTTCAGCATTCATCATCATTTTCTAAGACCTTCAAAATGAGGTGTCACTCGATGGGACTTCCCTAAAAAAGTTATGGGTCTAGCCCCCAATCCCCCATTCTGAAATCTGGGGCCAAGTGCCAGTATGCATTAGAAGGTACTTTTGTTTCCTCTAATAAAATGTACCGAGTTCGGTCGCGTTGAAAAAACTGGTTAAAAAGTTATAAAGGCGTTTTCACACTTTCGCCTAATAAAAAGCTGTGTAACTTAAAATCGACGCTATTTCTTTCTGGTTTAAGACAGAGACTTCTAGTTTGCAGCATTCATCAACATTTTCTAAGATCTTCAAAATGAGGTGTCACTCGATGGGGCTTCCCTATGAAAATTATGCGGCTACCCCCAATCCCTAATTTTGAAAACTGGGGCAAAGTGTCAGTATGCATTAAAAGGTACTTTGGTTTCCTCTAGTAAAATGTAGTGAGTTCAGTTGCGCTGAAAACACTGGTTAAGAAGTTATAAAGGCGTTTCCACACTTTTACCTAACCTTGTATATAGCCTAAAGAGCCTGAACATGTATAATTTACTTGGTTGGGAAATCAAAGTTTTCAAGTTAGAAAAATCCGTCCCTATGCCTAGTCACGCCCCTAGCCTACCCTATCAAACATTAGCTCTCCAAGACCTCGTTCAAGTCACAGGAGTACCTCACGACATTATCAGGCCAGTTACTACATTTCATTACTGTTCCGCCAAGGAAGTTGGATATGAACAATGGCTGCCACACAGAGCAAGCGCAGGCACATTAATATTCCTCCCACATTGCGCGCGCACCTCACCTGAACAAGACATGCAATAACTCATCGCTCGAAACGTCGTTCCGCGATAAGCGCGCTTGCGCACTGCCATTGTGCATCAGTATGTCAATTACATTTAAGTAGGCGGTGATAACGTTATCAGCTGCTGATAACAAGTGTCACGGGGTATCAGCAGTAGACCTGCGGTGTGCGAACAGTCATTGTCAGTCCACAGGAGCTGAAGTGCATGCGGGCGAAGCAGTGAACATGGGTGCCGGAACCGGAACAGGTTAACTATGGGAAAATGATAACAGCGAAGTGTTCACTTTAACTGATAATAATCTGTCAATAATCATTAAACAGTAGGTGTAAAACAAATGTTATAATTGGCGTTTCGATCTATTTTTAAAAGATAGTTCCGTATGACAGGCAAATTAGTCTAACCCCAGTATATTGGTTTAATTTTACCGTTGTTATCCCGTAATTCAGGTCGCAACGATTAACACAAATGTGTTAATTGTAAAAGTTACATTAGAGGTTACTAGCGTTAAAAACTTCCTTTAGCCAAGGGCGTCGTTTAACATGAACTTTGGTGAGGGTTCCGGGTTATGGAATAACCCCCTTTCAAAGGAGTCCAGGGCCTATGGGTGCTCCCCCAGAAATGTATAAAAGTTTAAACAATTTGAAATTGTTATATTTAGCTTGTGTTTACCTACTATTTGGGAAAACAAAATTTCCTATTTTGCTTGAATAGGGGTTAATATTCTCTAAACAATAGAGGGTCTGACCCTACTGTCCCCATTCCCTTCAAACTATCAGTGGCGTGAATCTCAATAGCCAACGCCATCGTAGTTTTGAAGTTTTATTTTTCATCAACGTACTCGGAATTTTTGATAACTAAATTTCTGATTTCTAAAACTTAACTAATTAAACATTCCAGCCCTCGCTCGTGCTATTCACATTGGCACTCCTGATAAAGAAATCACGTAAAAGTGTCCTGTGGAAGGAACGTGCTGGAGGAGATGTATGGAAACCTTGAAATGACGTGTGCCAGTGCAAGTGCACGCGGTGTTATTGTCAAGCAGTGCTCACTGACCTAGTGACACACACGAGCAGGTCACGTGCGTGTCCAACTGTAGACTCAGCAGAAACAAATCAACACATCTCCATCTCCATCTCGCCATTCATCTGTCTAGGTCACACACGGTCATTTCTTTACAGTGGTCAAGAAAAAGGACGAGAAATTGTCGTGGAAAGTAAAGTTTTGACGGTTTCTGCAGTTGGCTATGGCCTATGTTGGTCTTATCTTACTTCTACCGTCAAAAGACATTAGAGCTTCTGATCTGAATGTCCATCAAACTTTACATTTTCAGTTCTTTCCAACTGCTAAAAGTTCCAATCAAAACTTATAACACCGTCAAAACATGTATTGACAGTTAAGATAAGTCTCTTAAAGAACACTGAGCAATGGAATAATTAATGATTCTGCCATCATATTCCATATTGGGCCTTATCCTTTTTTTATTAGTTTCTGTTCAATGAAATTTGAAAGGTTTTCTTGTCCAAAGTGAAATTAACGAGAGGGTTTTATTTTTGAATCTTACGTCGTTCATGAACCGTATTGTGTTGTAAACGAGGGATGCGGATTGCGCAACCATACATCGGAGTTTACACTTGAAGTTTTAAGAGTTCGTTTGTAATAAACTATCCAACAATCGTGGCCCTTTTTTGCTGTTAGACGCTTTCCCTTTCGCAATTTGCGGAAGACTACTGTGTTTAACAAGAACTGTCAGAGCGTAGATCAGTTGGACGAGAGACGAGACGTCCCTAGGGAGACCCAGAGGGTCAGATCCAGTAAGGAACGACTTCACGGAACCTTCAGGCTGGCTGCAAGTGTCCAAACACAGAGGGGTTGATTAATTGTTGACGCCATGGAGGGAACACGTGGTCAGCAACAACTGGACAAGGGTGTACTGTAACCCCTTCTTTTTTATAGTGGTCTGTCAGTGACCTCCAGCTCACTAGGAGACGTACCACTCAACACTGGTTCTTATCTTGACAGTGGCTATCTTGATAAGGGTTGAAGACGTTATTTTATGATCCAATTCAAGTTATCTTGATTATTTGGTTGAAAATTTTCCACAATACGCAGTAAATTGCTTCCATTAAAAAAATCATTCTCACTCTCTCTTTCATTCATTCATTCTCATTCTCCAAGTCATAGGGGAAGTCATGGTTCTTTTTCAACGAAGTACTTGTGAAAATCCTGCCATGACTTTCGTATAATACAATCGAAATCTTTTTAAGTATATGTCCTAATGTGGTACTTTGACATATTGGGCATAACACTGAGCTTGATCTTGGACTTGATTACATATTATTTTAAACCAGTTAAAAAGGCGATAAACACGAACCTGTGTTTTTACCCTACAATAGCTGACTTCTAGACAAAACTGTACATAGACAGAACAACTATTGTATACGTATCGTTGAGATAATTTCAAGTACATGAAGTATAGAATGATTGACATTATTTCACACAGTGAGCAAACGGGTCTGGGTAGTGGGTACGTTTCCCGCACACCCTACTGGCTACTGATAACGAGACTTCCGGCAATGGCCGGTTCCGTTCTTATCAACCACGTGTACTAGTTACAACGTGACAAATTTACATTTTAATGAATGTTAAATATTGCTTTCAAGTGTTAACATTGGACACTGAGGGCTCAGTTCGGCAAAAGGTTGCAAAAACACGTTAAGTTTGTTTTCTTTGTAAAAATCTTATGTATTTACGATATTTTATATACAAAAGTAGACAATATACAGAATGTACACATAATAATAAAATAGTGTTTATCGTGAAACACTTAACGGCTTACACTAAAACCAAAACGTAGAGAGACAGGCTTGTCCGACCCACAGCTCTGCCACGAGCAGCCACCTCGCTCCTTGTGTACAGCTGAGGATGTATTGATGGCGAACAGACGGGGCTAATCTAACATGTTATCTATTTCACCTCAGGACAGTTTCAGTACAGTTCAGTGCAGTACAAATTAAATATTTTGTATATTTGCACAGTTTTCATTGCTGTTTTTTGAATGGTTATTCTTACACAACAATTTGACGAAAAAATTAATCAACGAGGATTATGTACAACGCATTTTGTGTGGACCTGTTCATATTACAGCATGTAACTACTGTACTATGTTGAAATTGCAAACACTCTATTCTCCAAGTTGCACCCGTTAGTGTCCACCGCCACCTTGGCTCCTCCCTTGTCTCCCCAGAGCGCACCCCACGAGTTGACCACTATCCAGTACGCACTG
Source organism: Matsumurasca onukii (assembly GCA_018831715.1). Taxonomy (NCBI): domain Eukaryota; kingdom Metazoa; phylum Arthropoda; class Insecta; order Hemiptera; family Cicadellidae; genus Matsumurasca; species Matsumurasca onukii. The sequence continues at coordinate 51,108,757 of CM032059.1, read as the reverse complement.
CCCTCAGGGTCTAGTCCCCAGCCCACCACCTTGACCGGGTGTCTAGCCAGCAGTCGGCCGCGAGTGTGCGCGTACACGCCACTCCTGTACACCAAGAAGTCCTCGTACAGATCCATGACCGCTACCACTGATCCCCTGGTCAGGATCTCGCTCTTGATCACATCAGAGGAGTTCCGTACGGAGTAAGCCTCCGAGCCGCGCCTCAGGTCCATGAAGGGTTGTCTCTTGACGTACCCGGAGCGGCAGTAGCCTCTACACACCGGGTCTATGGCGCGCACGGAGGGACAACTGATGTTACCTAGGAGTCTCGGGCAGATGAACATCTCGTACGGGTAACACTTCTTGCCGGGGGAGCCCTTGATGGTGAGGTGGAGCAGCGCTTCTGTCACGTAGCCGCCTAGGCAACTGACTCCACAAGTCTTGCAGCACGCGAGCACGTGTTGAGCAGACACCTCGCCGCCGCCGACCTTGGAGATGCAGACGCGATCAGAGAACACGCTGGCTGCTGTGATCGCCCAAGCTGACGCGCAATTCCCTTGCTCGCGCACTCTCCCGATGTTGCATCTCCTCCAGTTGTTTCTACCGTCAAAACTGTCCTGGAGTTTGTTTCTGACTGAGACCTTGCGCAGGGGGAGAGTCTCGTCCCTGCTGGGAAGAGAGCTCAGGAGGTTCTTGACGGAAGAGCCGGGGAAGAAGCTGATAGCTGCTGTCCAAGCATGTTGAGCCATGTTCACTTCGCGTACAAACTGCAGCCCGGGAGCCACACTCACGGACACGTCTATGTCGTGGATGCGACACGTCACCATGGCAACCGTGACAAATACGCACACCACCACCAGCCACTCTCGCATCTTCATCACTAGCCTGTCTCACGACATACAGCTGTCGAACCATTAACAATGGGGAAATCCTAAGATTAACTTCTAGGTGAGTTTCGATTCTTCAATTGTCTCTTTGAGTGGATTGATTACGTTCTACTACAGAACCATATCTGTATGTTACCACTTGAAATGTCAACACCATCGCAATTTGTATTAAAAAGCGTACATTTTCTAATCATGTTCTCTTTCATTTCCAAGAAACACAAACTAACTATAAGTGTACCTGAAACCCACAGATTTCATCATTGTATGGCTATATTTCCTCCTACATGTAATTAATCTATCTAGATTGGCTCTAAAACTTCGATGTACTCTGTACAGTATACTGTAGTAATTCTGTTAATGGGCCGACAATTTATAGTAAAATGTACCGTACACCTAATTGTTATAAATTATTGGGGAATAAAATAGGGAATAATAAGTTCTCAGAATAGAACATTTGTACGGCAAAGTTGCAGTGATAATCGTCAACTTGAATGGATGGAGAAACTGGGAATGTGACTTTACTGCGAAATACCGATAGCAAATATTATACGGTATTAAAATGAAAATACAGTTATATTTCCAGCGAAGTAATAATGTGTGTGTTTAGCCTATACGCGTAGTGACCACGACAGTCGCCTAGAAAGTTATGAGACGCTCTCCTTTGTGCGAAGGACCACGCTGGGAGGGTTGGAAGGGTCAGAAACTGAAAGTGTCACATCCATAACAAACACAAACAAGCCGCTATAATTACCAAAACAAGCAAAGGATGGGTTTTTTGCCAAGAGGACGACAATATTTCAAGGGTAAGTTTATTTTGTAGAGTGATCTGTTCCGGAAGAGTCAATAACCTTGCAGGGCCAGGCAGGGTGTCGAGGACTAATAGCACCACTAGAGAACCTCTTTGCTGTTCCGGTATAAATAAACCCTAGATCCGTAGTTCGTCACTTTTCATATGGGAGGGCACAATGTGCTTTTCGCTGGTCTCCGGCCATATGGCATTTCTAATTATAGTTTATAATACTGTCCAAAGTACGTTCCAAAGGTCTTAGTGGCTAAATGAGCAAACTCTTAAAAACTTGCATTCGTTCATACTATCTATCACAAGATTGAGCTTGACAAATAATGATGGATTGTTTGTAGTCTAGTGAGTCGCCGCTGCTCGGCTCGACACCCAGCTAGAACGAGCACCAAATTGTATTATTCTATAAAAAAGAGCAATTAAAATATTCGGTAGGCTAAAACTTAAAGAATCCAGCAGGGAACATTTTAAATCCTTTTGTTATCCACCCACAAATTAAATTATTATTTAACCAACTACCAAGCAGGTTTCAATTGTATAATGAACTTTTTGTTAAAGCCGGTAGAAAGTTAAATCTTCCCGACAATTTCAAATTTACGCTACAAAGAAATTCAAAACTATCTCTCTCAAAACCAATTTAACAGTACTGTAGAACTTTTGATTTTTTATATTTTAGATAACCTAAATTATTCAATCAGGGCTAAGTGTTAATTACTTGTAATAAATAATATAAGTAAGCAAATTATAAAAAAATTATTTTGTATATACTTTGACATTAAAAGATTAAACTTATAGTTAAGAACAACTACTGTTGCTGGAAGTGATGTCTGTTAAACATGTAATGAAAATCGAGTAATCGTTGGGCGTACTCCTTTTGAATTGTATTTAAAATAAAATTATCTACATTGTTAATACGTTGGCCTACGAAGGCTTTGATAGATGCATTGTTTTTTTCAGTATCGTGATTGGATGAACAATTGGGAATTATGTCTGAATGTGATGGATGAAAACAGGACCCCAATGGGATACCCCATGGCCCACAATGGCTTTCAGAATTGCGAAATTAGTACATTTATTTATTCAACCTTTACAAAAAAAAACTTTGTTTCAGGTATAACAACAATTCAAATATCTACACGTTGGAAATAAATATTATAAATATGGTGTATTTGATTTAAAATATATAAAATTTCGAACTAAGAATAAGGAGCCACCAGTAACAACACTGTAGTCATGGATCAAATAAGAGTATTGCTAATTTTTCCAGGAACCATCAATAAATTCCTCTACGCTATAAAACACTTTTGAAAGAAGAAAGTTTTTTAATTTTGTTTTGAACATGTTGAAATTTTCATAATTTTGTATATTGATTGGAAGTTTTTAAATAGCATGGCACCCGCCTGTGAAGGTAGCAGGGAATATAATTTAGATCTGTGTTGGTTTATGCAGAAGGAGTTTGTGAATCTTGTCTCACGGAAATGAATTTCTCTACCTTGAACCATATGAGATTTAGAAAGACAATAAACTATTGTTTCATAAATGTACAGGGATGGTTGGGTCAAAACTCTAAATGTTTCAAATGCATTTTTGCAAGAATCTCTGTAATACAGTAGTTATCATAATCACTATTTCCGTCAGAAAACATTAGTAGATGAGATTAGCCTATCTGATTTTTGTCATATTAATAGACTTGTTGATACAGCAAAATGAATTGTGTGGAATAAATATTTTTTTAAATAGAGGCCATCGTGCGGCTGGTAAAGTCAGATCCGACAGGGCACCAACACATATCAACACCTACCCTTTCAGAGGTCGGGTCCGAGGTTAACCGAGGATATAAAATAGGACTGAAACCACGCCCGTGCGAAAACAAAAACTGGCTATCAAAACCGAGCCATGTGTCAAAGGGTCTGGCTGGAAATATTCCTATATATCAGTTTTAATAGAGGTTGTGACACCATAAAATCTTCAGCATGGATCACGTCTACCAGGTCCTCTAATTTAGGTCCGACCCCTCACAATATTGTGACCTGCGATGTGTTTTTGTGCCTTTGGAATTTCGGAATAAATCATCGGTAACTCGGTGCTTGCGTTGGGTTTTATTTGGTAGCATCCAGGTCATGACAGAATAATAGATATTACCACCATGTTCATACTGCAACAGCAAGTAAAACCTATCCTTTGATTGGTTTTATAACATGTATCTATAGTCTGTGTAAAAAATTGTGTGTAAAGAAGTAAAATGTTTTGATTTGATTTTAATTTCTAACAACGATTTCTGACGGTTCATCAAAACAAACGAATATAACGAATTTACGACATTGATGAACTAAATCCGTGGATGAGTGAGATTGTGTCGTGTGTCGGTAGCGTGTTGTGTGGAGGTGTTGTGTGGAGGTGTTGTGTGGCGTGTTGTGTGAAGTGTAGGTGGACGAGGGTAAGCGACCTGGCGCTAATGTTCTGGAGGCTCCAGGACAACTGACAGCACATTAAGCTGTTGACATATCCATCATCTCAGTCTGAGTCCACCAGCAACTATGGGGTCGCTGACATGTTCACGAGCAACATTCATAGCTACACACAGATAATACAACATCTACAGAGGTACAATTGGATAGGGAGCGTGTTTCCTAGGTTAGTCGGCGGAGTGCGAGAGACCTCTCCGCAGAGAAGTGCACGATATGCCAACTGCGCTCGGTGATAAGCCTTTCTTCTATAGCGAAGAAATAAATGTCCATAGATACTGTCTATTGTCTGTGGTCAGGGGGAAGTACTTGAAGTTCAAGATAACTAGTAAGCAGTCTCAAGATAATTGAAGGGGAGGTTGATTTAATCACAGATCATAGAGCTCCTAATTGTATTGTCCGTGGCACCTTTCAGCATTGGTCTCCCAAAAGTTGATACACAAATTTATTTGGGTGACTGCAGGGCAGTATTATCAAAGGATAATGATAATCTTTATTTGACAAGGAATGATAAGATTAGGCTGTAATCTGTTTGCAATCGTTCTCTTCTGAACTGCTTCCCATTGTATTCCACAACGTTTCGTTCTATATGGCAATACTCGTAGAAATGAATAACTCTATTTCATATGGAAATTCACTAAACATATTGAATCGCACGTGTTAAATGCGAAAGTGCTCAAGTCGTCAACAATTGCCAAACCATGCCCAGCTAATATCTTGCATAGCAACATAAGTTACGTCAGTTGTGTAATGTTAGTCGGTTGTTTGCTTGGTAGGCAGTCTGCAATGATGAAATGTCGGGTCAGCTAAGTACGGTCAGTGCCTAGTTTACAGTATCATGCGCCAGCTGGAAGTACGACAGTGTCTGTGGTGATATTTGCAATGTGAACGTGATAATTGTGTTGGTTTGGTGAAGTTATTGATTATTGTAGTGTCTTGTGAATACTGTTTCCTTCTTCCACGATGTCAAGAAACCAAGTAAGTACAAGTAATGAATACGTTTATGTCAAAGACGAGAAATATAAGTAATTTATGAAGGTTACGATCTTTTTTGCAGGAATTCCATCGTGTGCAGATACTTATTTTGTACATTACGAAAGGAAGGGTCAACCTTCAGCCACGCACTAATAGTAGGCATATGTGCTGTTTAATTGAAACTACAATTAATTATTATCAGTATAGTGTTACTAGAATTTCCGGTAATAAGAAGCGATATCCTTAAAAACATTCTGGTGTCAGTCATACTGTCCGGAAAAAACATTCTTAAACATACAAAGTATAAAAACCAGGGCTATAAATGACAAACAAAACGGATCTTTAGGTTGTAAAAATTAGACGAGGTCGTGCCAGGACCTAAACAAAGTCATAAATCTGCACAAGTGGTGAGGGGGTAGAGGGAGGGAGTTCAGATATCAGACCGACATAACTGTCGCAGAGAGGTTGATGGAGTCCATGGGGAGGCTGCAGGTGCATGGGTCGTAAAGCAGCGTTTCGTAAACAGACAAATGTTTACTCAATCTGAATAAGCTAAAGAAAGAGGTGACACACTATTTTAATAACTTAATGCTGAGTTTTAGTACGGTCTTCACGGCTTAGGATATTTTTAGCACGGAATATAGAATTCATGTGTGGGTCTAATGTATACGATTTTAGATACAATCAAAAGGTGTTTCTAAAGTCCGCTTGTTACCGCTACCGTCACTTTACATTTGTCAGTCTTTGTACATACAATTTTATTAATTTAGAAATATTCGGGGATTGTTTAACGAAAGTGTTACATACGGTGTTTACGCTATAACACAACCAAATTAGATCACACAAAACAGTAACTCAATATTTTAGTCAAGGACTCATTCATTTGCAGGAATCTTAAGCTCTCCAACCCATTCATTGCCATCGTATCAATCGTCTTCTACAAACAACTAAAGCACATACAATAGAAACTCTACAGACATCATTAATTTCTTTTCGGTATACAAAAGATCAGTTCAATCACCAATTCCATCACCGGGCGCGGCCATATCGTGCGCCTCCCGTCACTCTGCAATCCACCCGGTATGCGTGGCAACCGGCTTGGTGATGGATTTGGACCTCTGCAGAGGTTCTATTATCTATGATTCTGTAACGGAAGGAATGGAGTGAGTACTCACTGGCGGAGAGCTGGGAGGCGGCGCTGATTCCGCTGAAGCCGTGCGCAGGAGGGAGGGAGGTCCTGCTCCTGGCGGCAGGATACTGTGAGTCCTGACTGTACTGAGAGCTCCAGGACTCACTACTCTGCTGGTAGGTAGGGTAGGTCGCTGTGCCACTGCTGGGTCGTGAGTACGCCTGGAACCTGTGACTGAAGCCGGGCAGGTTGCTCATGGGACCTGTACTGGAGGCCAGGTTCTGGTACTTGCTGCCGGGCGGCGAGTATTCCTCCGAAGCTGCACGAAACATCAATGGTTGTTACAGACTTGCTTGAGTCATTTTGAGTCATACATAGTTATCGTGCTTACTAGCTCTTAATTGTTCAACACATTTGTTTCTGTACGATAAAGTTTCTGTAAAGTTATAGTGGCTCTAGTGTAGAAAACTGAAAAAAGGCAAATATCTGTGTTTTTTTCTGACCCACAGAATCGTTTCCAGTAGTTTTACACTTGACTTATGAGACACCCTACATTAGCTAGAGTTGAAATGCTGACGTACCTTGTTGGCTGTAAAGCATGCTCTGTGGGCTGGAGGGACTGGAAGACTGCTGGAAGTACGGCTGGAGAGTGTTGATAGGGTATCCAGCCCCACTGCGCGGGTACATACTGCCCCTGTAACACACCATGTCCCGAGATATAGTAGCCTAGTCGTGCTGCTACTTATAAGCTATGTGGATGTGTGGATTTCCCTCCGAGAACTTGTGTGATAAGATTCAGAAGCTGAAGAGCAATTTCCCAGCAGGTGCTCCGCCGTTACAAGATCAGCTAAGGGTTCTAAGAATGAGAATCTTCAAGAAGACCTTACATGCAAATAAGAACAGCGATTTCAAACAGAGAAAACCCGTGTAGCTAGACAACACATACACCTCGGTAACGTAAAAACTAAAACAAAACCGGTTTGAAAAAAAACACAAACGAAAATTTATAATACGTTCAGTGAGGCAAAAGACGTGTTTTAGCTTATGGTAAAAAAGTATATCAAACGTAATATATTTTGGGCTTTTAAACCGTCTCTTTCGCTGAGGTCCTTAACTGTAAATAATTAATAAATTTAATCCTTAACTTTAATTAATTTAATTACTCTACCACAGTACTACGGTTTTGATTTACTCGTACGTATAAGCCAACAACTAAAAGGATGATAGTATCAGTTCAATTAAAAATGTGATATCAAATTTTGTTTCTTTGTAAATATTTGCTCCAATAACAAACAATGACTATGATGAACTTATCGCATCCCCTTACCTCGGACCGTCCTCCCTGACGGCAGTGGATTAGAGACCATTGTTACCGAGTTTAGATCATGCCTTACTTGACAGATAAGAGTGTGCAGATATCAATTCGTCCTGTCAGCTGAGTGATACCGAAGTCAAGGAACATAGGAAGGAAGGCAAGGGACGAGAGAAACAAGTGTACGAGGATCAACAACTATCCCATCCAAGCCTTTCCAATCCTCTTTCTTCACGTAATAAGTGTTTAAACATTCCGATTCCAGACGATCCAAGATAGTAATATGAGTGAAATTCGGCATCCAGTTACAATAACTCATTCTTCAGTGCCTTGGTAAAAAACATTTGAACATAGGCACCTGAGCGAAGACAAAGAAAGGACTTATTTGAAGATGCGGTATTTTGCTTCAAGTAGTTTGGCTTCGGTTATTGGTATAAATATATGCATTTAACGAGCGGCACGAATGCCAAACGTCTTTCCACTAAATAAGAAGGAAACCGCACATTGTTTCACTTCAACTTTGTTTTGCATATCTCAAAATTAGGTTAGGTCTGAATTTTGCTTTGACTACCTTTTAAGAGGCTAATAACAAAGGAGATAAATCATAAACTCATAAAAGGGTTGATTATTCGTTACATTACTCTGTGCAATTGGTAGTTTCTACTACCAGAACGGTTGAAAATGACGTGCAATCTTTTAAGAACAAATTGAGTACAGTAATTTAAACCAAATATGCGCGATTGATGAGTTGATTCCGAGCACAGCTTGCTAGCCTACGACAAAACGTAGAAGAGAAATGTACACAGTTTATGTGTGTGTGGGTCAGCCTATAAAGCCGGTAACGAGAGCTACGTGCTCGCAAGTGTGACTGGGGTTCTTGAACCTGTGCCCTGTGTTTACAGGACCTTCCGGGATCAAGCCATAGTAGGCTTACCACTCCTCATCATGGCACGCACATAAGCGTCCACTGGACCATAACGTAAACAACACTGAGGACCATTGCGTAGCTGAGACTGACTACAATGGTAGAGTCTATAGAATGGTTATTATTAGAATGGATGAGGGAGAGTGAATGTAAAATCTGTAAGTACGAATGAGATTTCGATGGAAGATTGAAGAAAAAAATCATAGCTCATAAAAAATTACGATTGCGACACAATTCATGTAAAAGTGTTCATTCAATGAACAAAAATATAATTTTTGTCCAAACATGATTCATGTATCGTCAATACATCGTAAGGCACTAAAATATACGTGCTCTTTTCCACAGTGCCAAACCGTAGAAAAGGTGTGAATAAATTAATCCAAAATATGCCGCAATCAGTACCCAAGTGTGCTGTAATTTTGAAAGCTCCCTTTCGTAAATGCCTGAGGCAAGCTTTCAAAATACAATATATTGCGTCATACGTGGTAACATTCTTTATCCAAGCCAACAAAGCCTGCCATCTGTTAATCGCATAAATAAACCCACTCTGAATCCGTAGTGTAGGACCAAGAAACCTTCGAGCTTCAAGCTTAGTCTAGAGAGTGACGACGTACATTGGGCTCAACAGATCAACCTTCAGCTGAAGGCGCCGCTTCTTTGTTGTAACACAAAGGCTGTTTCAACTTCTTCTTAATAACTAGTCGAGTTTTATGAAATCGCACAACATTTTATTAATTGTGTGAATTGATTACAACTTGTTCAGTTATAACAGCAAGGACTAAAAATAAATAGAAACAAAAGCGACGGCAGTCTGATGTGTCATGACTACGATCTTTGAATACACAATTGCATGCCACTTGATCGACATTTTAATGGGATTCATAACATTTAAGATAGTGTCCAATTGTTCACTCACTGACGGTTTTTAAAATCTTGTTTTTCTAATAGATGGCGATATACTGCTGCTAATTGCCTAAATATACCATTTAATGCAAATATTCAATGTATGTACGAATAACGCACAAGCTGGAACATTCCTCCATACGTTTTTAAACTTGGCTCAGCATTGAAATGACTATTGTTCGTTACAGATGTACTCGAACTACTGTATACCCATGCCTTTACGAAATAAGAGGCAGAGACAATAAAGGAAACACACCAAATTAAAACACGATTGACAGTTCACTGGTTCAGTAGTAAAACTACTAAATATTGTTACATCTCGGGGTCATTTGTAAACAAATAACACAGCGTAAATAAACCAGCGGAATTCACCCAACACGATGACCTTGACAAACCTTGCTACAGCCGAATCATAACGAACCATCTAAAGAACATAAACATTGAAGAAAGCAGCAAAGCAGTAAGATAGCGAGATTAGTGAACTTGTCGCACTGATAGCCGTGGACTCACCGGTGTAGATAGGGAGAGGTGGCCACGGAGGAACTGAGCGAGTGACGCGCGGACTCGAACCCGCGACGTGCGGTCACCAAGGTCACACTCTCGCCTTGGGCAGGGTCATCGCGAGGCGGCACGTCCCGCGCCCTTATCTCGCACACTGTTGACTGTTTACACTTGTGATAACAATCCAGAAGCACGCGACCACATGTCCACATGGCTCCCGGCCATCCCGGCATTCTTCATTTTTCAATTTGGAATTTGGGGTGGAAAATTGAAATTGTAAATAAAAAGTAAATGTGTTATTGGATGCAAATTTATTGCAATTTTCAAATCTTAAAAAATTGTGGGGAATTAAATTGTCCAAAGTACGTGTATTTTTCTTCTTGTTCAAAAATTCCATTTTTAAACTTATTTAAATACGCATACCACAATGAGAGGGTGGCTGGTGCCTATCAGATGATTACAAGAGAACAACAGCCTGCGACAAAAGTGAAGAGATACCGGAGGAGTGTGTCAGGTGGTCAAGTGTGATGATAGGGACTATGGTGATGCGCTATAGCGGGTGGGGGGAGATAGCTCGAGAAGTGGGGGCCAAAGTAGCGCCGCCCCGCACCATTGTATGCGGGCCCTCACATTATAATAATAACCTCGCGCGGCAGCCATTCCACAGTCGAAAATGGTCGCTTGTGTCTGATTCAACAAAAACATCCATTCAACTAACAAAGTCCTTTCAACTAACAAACATTGTGCTTGAAATTCCGAAGGTTCGTTGATAGTAGGCCTACGGCCTAACTTGTTAGAAGTGAATATTAAATCCATTACAAGTGTAGACTCACTTCAAGCATTGAATATACAGTATACAATGTAGAACCTCAACCAAAAGCTAAAAAATACTAGTATATTCGTAAGCGAGTGTCGTTTTTCACGTAGTTCCACCTCGATTCCTAACATTAGCTATGGTGTCCCTCAGGGATCAGTAGTGGACCCTGTGTTATTCGTAAATAATGACAAGAAATAAATTCAAGATGGTAAAATTATAAAATTTGACAAAACCTTTGTTTCACTGCAGAATTTCAGAATACTTTAGAAATTCAATCATTTACTAAACTGAATTTGAACAGTTCTGTTCAAGACTTCTTGGCAGATAATTTGAAAACTACCAATATCAAAACAAAATTATTTGAATTATTTCAATATTTCAATTTTGTTTGAGACCTCAGCCGTTAGGCTCATAATCAATAACTATGGTAGATGACGACATTATTGAAGAAGCTCAGGTTTTTTCACTGTCGTGAGAAAATTGGGCTTTTTGACCCTTCCAAGTCTTAACATTTTGAGACTGTCCTGCACTGCCGCTTTAACAGCCTTGAGCCTTTGCAGGCCAGCTCCATACACGAGCACGACACAAGAATAAGGAATTATTTGCGTGTTCAACGGCAAAGGACCAAATTATTCAGCAAACTTCCCATTTTTTAATTTACAACCAGCAGAGATAGAAAAATTAAAATAATATCGTTCAGAGCTCGATTGAAACGACATTTAGTGTCCCATGCCTTTTACGAAGTAGCTGAGTGTCTAAATCTATCCAACACGTAAACCTACCTTTAGTACTGTCAACGCGAATTGCTTACCTTTTTCCAGGGAGGAATGAATGTGTGTATGAATGACTTGTATGCATGAAAATGTGAATGAAACCTAATGTATTTATTTATTTACATTGATTCTATGGGACAAACACTTTGAACCTCATTGAAGGTACTGATCTACTATAGGTCTTCCATTCTAACGGACCAGGGGTGCACAATAAGCTTCGGTTGATGTGCTAGGAATATCACAAGTCCTCATACCCCGCTCACCTAATCTAATCTAATGGGACAAACAACAAAATGACCAACAGGTACTGTGCTGGACATATTACAATACTATGTTCTCTATTTACAAAAAGCTCCAGGAGTTGATACCGACAAAGCGCGGTCAAAACTGGAATGGGGAGAGAGTGAACCCATTTGAGTTCTGACAGTCATGGGTTAATTCATGTTTTAGATAGTGCTGCCGTGTATCAACTCACAATACATACGCTCACGTTGTTTTGGTTGGTTAAAAGATATTTTATTATAAATTAAACTAAGTATAGTACTGATTTACTGAGAAAACCACGTGTTTGGACCATAAAACCATAAAAAACACACAAAAATGCTCAAATGCTCAAATGCTTTGACCACGTGCTCAAATATTTTGACTTAATGTCAAATGTAATAATATTTAACTGTAGTGACCTACTATTCTTATAAATAAAAAATCCTGGTTTAGTTCCAACTTAAATTTCTTTAAATGAACCTGTTTGTACTGACAAGGGACAGATGATCGAACGAGTGAAGTGTTTATAGATGCTGATTGGAAAATAAATTTAAGTAATATCTTCAAAACCGTAATCAGCATAGCATACACGAAACTAGCAAAATCAAATAATTACCTGACGGAATGCAGCAGGAACACAGATCCAGGAAGTGTGTTGAACAGTAGGCCTACATGCAGCGGTCACAGTCCAGGAGTGAATGAGTAATCTATGAAAGGACGCAGGCTTGCTGCTGCTTATCGCGCGATAGCATGACACATTCTTGCCAAGCAAGTCAGTATTGAAATACATTCTAATTGGCAAATTCTTTGTCAGAATTATTTGGCAAGCACTATAAACAAAACAGTGTGAAGACATTTATCAGAATGAGTATGCATTCCATGACGTCAAAATACTGTTAGTTTCGCGGATCTATAATTAAGTTGGTTAACAATACGCGTTAAAATATGTTAAGGATGTTTATGCTGAATTCGTTCGCAATGTGTAGGCCTACAACAGTTTGTTGTTACCATATAGGCCCAATTGTGTGTGATTTCAGGCTGACTGACTTCAGGAGAATCAGAGGTTGTTGATACTATCTATTGGTTACACGTTATATGCACGTCATGACGACAAACAACTCAGAGCTTTGGGGATCTATAATTTAATTTAGTTAGTAAACGAGTACGCGAAGAAATTATATAGACAGAAGTATAATTAAATGATATAGCGTGAATGGTTACTTTGTTGCGAAAGTATCTGTTGTCATACTTTGTTGTCATATACGTGAGTATGTGATATACCTTTTTTCGAGAGGTCTTTGACGAGTCAAATAGTAAATTTATACAACACTCTCCCAGCTTGTTTAAAACAAACTCAAAATATTGTCAAAAGTTCAGATCTGAATAAAAAAACTTAATGGTAAATGGTTTTTACTCTGTGGAGGAATTTAAAGATTATTTTAAAAATTATGTTACACTAGTTTAACAATTTTTAGCTTTAACTATTTATTGAAATGACGAGTGCTCATGTACTGTAAATATGTATGTATCATAATAAAGATGATTTGATTTGAATTTATTGTGTAATATGTTCCGTAGAATGAACAACTTTTTGAATTATTTAATAAAGAATGAGTAAGATATGATAGCCACTAGTAGTAAGGTGCAGCAGACACCTGGCGGTCACGTGTTGGAAACTGGGAGACTGTGTAATTACGCACAGTGCACAGTGTGCGCAGTGTAGGTGGACTGGCACGCACAGAGCAAGGTAATGGTCGATTGTTTGCCACAGCGCACCTACGCGCAGGCGCACTTCACTCTGAGTACCTTGACAGTTGAGAGGTAGGAATAATCACTGACAAAGCTCCGTGGTCGATGCAGGGTAACAAAATTCTAAGTTGAAATATAATTACCTTATACGCTCGAAATGAGTTTTTAAATAAATCAATACAATGTATTAAAAAGGCATATAGCCGATACGTATCCACAAGCGAATCCCAGCGAATTTCTAATCACGGGGGGGAGAGGGGTAATTAACTCGACGAATGTGATTTACGATATAAAATATATTATTTTTATGATCCGATTTCAATGAAACTTGATACTGTGTACACATTTATGTCCCCAAAACGAACATGCGTGAAAAAATCCAATCCAAGATGGTTTAATAACAAAAAAGGATTTTGCTGATTTTGTGAACGACATGTTGGTTACGGTGACGTAAATTTTTATACCAAATTTTATCAAAATCATATGAATACAATGTTTAAAGAAGGCAATATTTTGGAGAAGCTGCTTCCGGTGAACAGATTTGGCTTGTTACCGAACCTGTGTAAATCCGCTACAAATGTTGATTGGCTGTGGAGAGTACCTACTGTAGTTCTATAACAAATGTTGACTTTCTGGGGTCAGAAATGAGGATGTTTCACCCAGTCCGTGGCACAAAAATGCAAATTGATTAACTTCTAGGATAAATATAGTTCATCACCATGTAAAACCATTTATAACTCAATTTAATGCAATTGACCTACTTTATTTTAGGAGAAATTAAATATCTAACACGTTTAAAGGTACTTAAATAGCCTACTCGTAGATTTCAAGTCCACAACTAGCAAACAAGAAAACCATCAATCACATATCCCAGCCGAGGCATGAAATCTCACCAAGTAGCTGTCGTAATTCATGGCCTTTGTTCAGAGAATACATTAAGTGTTAGGGGGATTAATTAGATTTGCAGATGAGGAAAGCCGAAGGAATACTGTCGGTTTCACTTGTGCAAAGTGAGGTGAGGAAAGTGAACAAAGAGTTGGTCGTGACAAGTCAAACATTAGAACAAGATGGGGAATAAAGCAAACAGTCGTTGTGCTTGGAGGCAGAGGCAGCGTGTAGCATACACTGACACAACACACACACAGGCACGTACTGTGTACTGTATACCACACACACAGCGAGGTGCAGCAACCGTCCCAAACTTTTCCATTTAGTGACGTTATTTAGCACGAAAGTTGGCCTCCAGTGTAATTGAAAACATAGCAGCTGCGTAGCCACGAGCACTACCGTGAATCCTAGCGAATTCCCAATAAAAAAGTATAAGTAACACAGAAAATGCCTTTAAGAGGAGCTTCCCTCAAAAGGGTGCTTATGCTATATAAACTGTATTTATAATCCGATTTTTATTTGCGAAACATTTGCGAACCATACCTAATATGTGTAAACATCAATACAATCCAAACAGCCTGGTCAATATGGCGGTAAAAAAACTATCTTCCACCGCATAAGATACACACGTCATACACGTGTACTGAAAGTTTAATCGTAACTATACCATAAACTCATATCAAAAACTCATATAAAGCCCTCAACTCAACTCAAAAAGCGGGGAAACGCCCGCTCCCCCTAAATTGCGATGTGTGGTCTGTGGACCACCCCCAAACCAGTGTGGTATTCTTTGAGATAAAATCTGTTGTCCTTTGAACGCCAAAGGCATGGGGACATTTTAATAATTTTGTGACGAAATGAACAGAGCACGGTGACAAGAGGCTCGACCTGAACTAGAGCTGAATAAACAATCGATTAACGACGTCCGCTAGGCTGAATGTACGAACTATACAGTGAGGAATGCAGAGCTGCTGTACCACGTGACTGACTGTCACAGAATATTGTGCAATACGGACAGATTGTCAGATAGTAGAGATAACCACTCGCCATCTTATCTCCCAGCTACCCACTCCCATCTTTGCTACAAAAATAACAGGTTGATGGTTATGTACTTACGCTTAAAATGTCACGGATTTCATTCCTATAACCAAACTGAATAATCTAAATGCGTACAAAAACTCGAAATCGCCATGTACGGAAAATTAACCTATAAGCATCCGCACATGGCACACGCACGTCCTACTGAAACATCAGCGCCATATTGAAACTCCGCAGTGAAATGAATCATACAGTGTGATCGTCAAAACAATTTTACTTGAAGGTATTTCTGAGATAAGCTTAAAACGAATATATTAGCTATGGTATCCCCAGGCGAATGACGGTTTATAGACCGAACTGAAGACCCAGAATTCAAACGAGGTCATGGGCCATGAGTTTGACTGGCGTCTGGCGGAAGTCCTCATGAACGATAGTTGTAGATTTGAACAATATTGAATACTTACTGCAGCTCAGCCAGGACATTTTGGTATAAAACAAAGTTGAACATGTTGGAGAAAGGTGCACTGACATAGAACACAGAGAGCACGGGTGAAACACTGAGGATCTAGGCCTAGACGTAGACTGAGCAGTAAGCACTCAGCAATGAATGAATATCTGTGAGGTGCAGGATGTGGCGTCAGCACACACGAGCAGTCTCGTCACGTCACTCGTATCCCTACCCAATGAACTGTCCGGCTTCCATTCCCACACATTTTGATTTTGTGTCTGTTATTGTTATAACGCTAAAGTTTACAGATCTAAAGTTCTCTGTTCTTTGAGAATTCGGGAAAGTAACTTGCGGTCAATAGAGTCATGTACACTTTCGAAGTTAACACACGTGTATTTGCGTTTTATCATGTATTTTTCATGTTTAAATATTAGTTTCAAGTTTAAAATTTGTTCAGGACAGAAACCGCCTTGGTATTCATCAATTTTATGTTTAACTGTTGTTCGCCTCGGTGTAAACAGGCACACTGAGAGAGCCTTCTGTAAGTTATGGGGCAAAGAGATTCCACGATAATTTATTTTTAGCATCAATCCTATCACCTTTCTTGTGTAATGGATAGATTAAAAGACGTTCTTTGATTTTATAAAAATGTTTTCTAATAAGATTTTAATAATTTGAGTGATTTCTTTTACAGTATTATGGCCGGCTGTTTTAAGTTTTCAATAACGTCTTCACCCGACACGGGCTGTTTATTATTTATTTATGTCAATTTCGGGTTGGTGCAAATGAGTCTTTGTTATTAATATTAGTATAGAGGAGTGGAAATCTTTAGAAAAAACTGTACAGTACAAATATATATAAATATCCCTTAAATTGCTGGTCAATTGAAAATTAAAAACGTTAATTAAAAATATTACATTGTTAACAAACAGTTTACAAATTATCTCTTGTAGAAAACTAATTTAAGGGAAATACTAAAGGTAAAACTACAGATTTTATTGTTTTATTTAGTACGTTGCTATAATTAGCCTTGTATTTCATTTGTTCTATTGTATTAAAAAAGGTTTTATACTAACATAAATTTTATGAAACTAGGAAAACATACTGTGCTTTTTGAGCGTTTGTATTTTGAACTTAATAGTAGTCACATAGTAATTATACCAAATGCTATGAATTATAAAAAATCCTAGTTTAGACCGCCTTTGATTTACAACAAGTTTTGAAGGTTTGATTTTACCTTATAGTTTAGACAAGTGGTAACTGATTAATTATTCGAAATGATCGAATTAGTGAAAATATGAAATAATCAAGTCATATGTTGAGGAAGTAACATTACTTTTATTTTCGCAATATTAATGTCATTAACTAATCGAACTTCAGAAAGTTGTCTTTATTTAGTACAACCTCAGAGTAGCCAGGAGACACAGATCTGTTTCTGTGGTACAACTGATTAAAAAGAATAAAACTTAGCATGTTGTAGGAAAAGCGAAGAGTGGATGTGGTCTGAAATGTTTTCTCGTGTCTTCGGAACTAATTAATTAGCAGTTACTAGGCAGCGCTTCCTCAGAGACCCGTGCCCTCACATCCTGGCGGTGGAGTGCAGACTTGTGTCTGTCCATGGTCCGGTGGTCAGCTCGGCACGTGCTCGCCGCAGCTGCCAGGGGACATGCTGGCTGGTCCACGCACTGCGGGGTAACGTACGACACGTCAGGCAACGTCGCTCATGGATATACCATGCAATAAACGTGACCAAGGCAATTGAGTTATTTCGACTGACATTGCTTCCAGACCGCGTTGTCAATTCCCTGAATAGGACAATTTTTTCACCTAAATAAGACGATTTCCTTTCGATATCAATCGCTATACAATGCACTAACCCCAGTCCGTTGACTTAAGCTTGGTTATAGAGTGGTAATAGGGTAAGAGATTTTAAAATAGTAGACCCTACCCATCAAGAAGTAATTTTCAAATTGGACCAATTCAAAACGATAATTAATTTATTTAAATCTGCGAGATGTAAAAAGTGTGAGGGAGCGGCCGTGCGTGTGCGGTTCTTTCGACGAATAAATGCGTATGCTTTAAACTGTCAAAGCTGTGTGCTGATGAGTAGCAATAGTTGCAATGTCCAATAGAAACACCCAGCAATAAGTACAATAGTGCATTTTGTAGTGCCCAAAATTATATTATTTTTATATTATTCAAATAAATAGAAAATAAATAACCCCTTGTAATGTTAAAAATTAAATCGCGTTTAATTGTTAAGTCTGTAACAATTTACTGTTAATTTAACACTGTACTGATTTAATATTTAGACTTTACACTTGAGCGGTGACGAGTTGAAATGATACAAACTTTTAGGAACATCACTAAAAAGACCTTAATTTTGATTATAATTTAGTTAGTTTTAAATATCGTTTGTTTTCGATAGTACGTTTTGACCATGCTATGCTAATCAGCTTAGGCTGTAAAAATAAAATAAATGTCTTCTTCTCTTCTTAATTTTAATTTTTACAACTAAAGATGATTACCATAGCCTAGTCAAAACGTATTGTTACGTTTAAAATAATTATTAATTAGTTTTTCCAGTGGTAAGGTTTATTAAGGCAAAGGTAAGGTTAAGGCCTTGTTAAGGCAAAGGTTTTTTATTATGTACTTCAATACGGGTACATTTTTTGTGGGATGGTCAAAAGTGTCTTTTAGTGAATTGTATTCACACGAATCATGAGCATTCTATCATTGCTCAAATCAAGTTATAATAATAGTTGAGCTTTTAGAGCTAAAACAATAATTGTGCACTAGCGTGTACTTAAATATTTGATAAACAAGATAAATCAAGTAAATTACATAAAAACGAATGACCACTTCGTACAAAAAACTACACCACCATAGTAAATATCATATATGTTCTGAAAGATTACTTCGCGTTCGGGGTGTCTTGGCAATGATTAGAATTTCCGCGAGAAATTTGAAATAGTTTTATTTGTATAAACGATACCGAGATACAGTGGTCTTATCAATTACTGTAAGCGATTTCAGAAATTCGATAAACCCGGCAAACATTGATAATCTGTCCGTTATCAGTGCTCAGCAATCTACCTTGGCCTCCACTATCAACATTGATAAGGGTGAATAAGGATTCAGGGCTTCACTTTATTTACCTGTAGGCTACGGATTTGGTGGACAAAATGCAGCTTGTACAAACTAGACCGCATCGAAGAAGTGGAATTTCGGCCTGCTGAATCAGGAAAGAAGACAGTTGTTTTACTACAACAGACTGAACAGTCCGAGTCCGTGGCATCTGCTGGCTGTACACAAGCACGAGATACGAGGGAAACACCATCAAGTTCCGTGGTTATAAAGTAGTTCGTTTTAGTTACTTTAAGATTTCAGTACGTTATGGTATTTCAAATGTGTACAATCTATGTCCTAACATCTCTGATAAGTTCTATCATCATTCTATAAACACTTCTAGGCACTGTAAAGAATGATTATTGAACTAAACGGCAAAAGAATTGCAAGAGTACCGATTATACTATACCCCTATAGGTACAGTAAAGTCCATTCTACTGAGCCCTGGTCAAGAAATCTTCTAATATTACTCATTGGACGAGTTAGTACTCATTGAATGGTAATTAAAATAGCCTGTAACCGCATTGATCTGTAGGGGTTTTAAACCACTATGTTAAAACGGAAAAGTGATAAATTTGTAGGAAACTATCGCACATGTCTTACTTTGGAATTTAGAAGAGGCAACTTGAAACATTTCCTCAAATTATTTAATTCCACCATGGCTCAAGATACGTTCTTGAGTAAACTGACGTTTTCATTCAATTGTATTTGTATTCAACAGTGTATTTTATAACCAATATCGAAAAGTGTTGTAATTCTTATATGAAAATAAAATAAACTTAGTGCTCCATTGAGAACAATCTTTTGGGTTTCAACAGTGAGGACAGATGAATTCTCCACAACACGCGTGTATAAACATGACAAATCAGCTGGTGCTTGAAAGCAAATTCCATCCACCGAGTGCGATACACCCAAAACTTGGTCTCTCGTCGTTTCGCACCTAACGAAAAACTTTAAAACTTTCCTGAATCGTTCTACAAAAACCATTGGCCCCTACGGTACAAGATAGAACTCAAACCTACTTAGTTTTACTTTTGAAGTAAAACCTAATAAAGTAAACTCACTTTTAGTTAGTTACTATTCTAAAAGACACAACCGGCATTTGACTACAAACTGAAACCATAAAATAAACCAGACCGGCACACAGATAAGCGCCACTGACATGAGGGGATCGAGTTTCCTTTGCAATTTGTTACTCTAATTTGCTCTACTCACAGCTTCGCTTCGACCTTCGGCCTCATATTTTTATATTATATTAGGACGAGTGTTACGAGGCTGCTATACGCTCACGGCCTCGCTTCGACCCTCGGCCTCAGCTTGGCCTCCCTATGATCATGAACGTTATGTTACGTTCGGCTTTCGGCTTCAGACCTACGGCGTTTTATACTAAAAGTTATACTACATATAATGAAAAGAAAACACATTTTAAATTTCAATCAAATCGGATTAATCATTCCGTTGTTAAAGCAAAAATCACTTTTTTGACGCCGTTTTGAAATGACTGGATGGAACATTGATGTATAAATAACAAAATAAATATACTGGATGGTACATTGATGTATAAATAACAAAATAAATATAATTCATGAAAATCAGACGACATTTACTGTTATTAGACCGATCAACTCCCTTTTTTGATCACAAGCCCCAAAGGAGGGTTCTGGTAGTCCGATTTGCGATTTTGCTGGTTAACGAACTCAACTAAAATATTTACAAAAGGACTATTTTACCAAATTTGATAAAAATCGGACAGAAATGCTTCCTGTAGAGATGTTACACATATATAAAAAAGTACGGTACATACATTTCGGTATATCAAATTATCAAAACGTGTTCTGGGTGTCAGGATCGGTGCTCATTTCACGGTCTGGATCATACCATGCCGACGACATGAATATCTCATTTTTCCAAAGGAAATTCAATCATAGTCTCAAACTTTACTAAATATGAATACGAAACCATATTTAAATGCTCTATACTATTATGATCTGCCCTAACAGCCAAACTCGCGTCAGAAAAACGTAAATCAATAGATTGAGCTGATGTGATATTTAAACTTCTCGACTAATCAGCACTTCACTTTGTATTTATGTTCCCTGGCGGGCATTTAACTGTGATAGAGAATAGTCACTATTGATTGATAGTCATGTAATAGAATACTACTGTTATAGTATAAAGTATACAACACATAAATCGTGTTTTTTCTACATGATGAATAAATAAATGGTTTATTGTTTATGAACATTTCCCCAATACATTCCAATCGTCAATCAAACTATTTAACTCAAATTTTCCATTTACTCAAATATTGAGAACTCTTTCAAACAAACATGTGATCGATTCATGAATGTGACTGATACTCCAACAAAGAAGCACTTTGATTACCCGCAGCGATTAGACTGGTTTATGCACAAATTACTCCTCATTGAGTGACCTAGTAGACAGAAAGAAGTCTTGATACCGAAGTGATGGTGTTGGCTCACGGAACACTAAAAAAACTGTACTCGTAATGTATAGTATGTAAACAGCGATCAGCTGCATCGAAGATAGCTGACTGTTTATTTTTGTTTGGACGGAGATAACAGATCACTCAAGTGTCCCATGATTTTGTAAGCGGAATTCCTGTTTGGAGGTTTGGGTAGGTCATGGTTCTAGACTCGAGACAGACACCCAAACAAACCTGAAAACGTAAACAAATGTCTTCCAGCTTCGTTTAGCCCTATCATCGTGTCCTTAAAAATTGCAGAAGAGTTAGAAAGTTATCAGCAATGGTCGTTTGTCTACCAGCAAACGCATATATCACTCCAATGAACCATTTATGTTAAAACAAATGTGCAACAAGAATTAAAGTGGTAAGATGTTACTGGTAATAAGGCTATATTAGGCTGGTAGTAGACAAGGATATAAGGTTTTCATGGGTAATGTGAGAGATGGAACACGGGACAGAAACTGATGTCTACTTCGCAGAAGCGTAGGCTTCTTTCCTGTGGTTAAAAAAAACAACTTTTAATTTTCTTTTCAAATTCTGGGAGAAAACCCTTGCCCGCTGAACTGCCATTACTTTGCCCTCGACCCTTGTCTGTTGCTACCCCGCTCAACCAAAGTCGTTGATTACGTCAGCGACGCAATGTTTACCTCCACGATAACATAGAATAACTCGACCCACCCCGCCCCCACCAGCAAGGGTATAGACTATAGACAAACTCCTGTGTGCGGTAGTGATAGAAGATTAAATAATCTATTTTTGGTCGAACAAACGTACACATCCTCGTATGTCGAATTGTAAAATGACCACTTATGCTGGAATATTGGTCGAAAATAAAATCTCGGCACGATAAAAATTCACTCTACCAAAATGTTGTAAAAATTAAAATGTGTGAATTAAGCAATGCCACATGGCTTACGTGTACAACGCACCTGTCCCATGTTAACTTCATGTAGATTGGGCAAAAAACACCTTCTGAAAAGACTTTTCAATCTTGAAGCATACGTAAAAAATAAGACATCTAAAAGCGTGACATCGGCAACATCTAAAAGCGAATCCCCATCAAAGACACTATTGCGCCTCATCCAATTAATCCAGTATTAATTTTCCTTGGTATAAATTTCATACAAATAACCAAATTCCCATTGTTAACCCTATTGTTATCAACTAGCGTCGTCGCAAATAAAATAATCGTCAAATCATCAGCACGATATTAGCCATACTTTAGTTTCCAAACTAGAATAAGAAGCATATACTCCGTAGATCCGTTTCAAACTGCGAGTATATGCAATATTTACAGCTGTTGCCTATTGTGCAAGGTTCAGTCAAAGCCCAATGAGAGTAAGAGGTTAGGTTAGAAATTCCAATCTGATAATAAACAATTCCAAACTGATAGCTAAATACAAAATTTAGTACCAACCATGTCTTATCTTGACCGAATTATAAGGAGTGTATGTTCTGTACTCACGATTGATAGTTGTTGGAATGCTGGATGACCTCACTCTGTTGGTAGGCAGGTTGCAGGCGGTGCAGCGACTCCTGAGAGGCTGTCCCCTGGCTCTGATACAGGTCCGTGGTGTCCTCGCCGTCCTGGGTGTGACTGTGAGCACCGGGGGAGTGCAAGGCCGCCGCCAAGTGGACAAAGTTCGTCGAGTTCTCGTGATGGATCCGCATATCCCGATGCGGCAAGTGCAAATCTAAAAGTCCGTCTTTATTTTCCGCGTAGTCCAACCCCGGAGGAGTACCGTGTTCCAGTCCTTCCGAAGAGCGTCCTGACGCGTTGCTGCACACGTCCAAGTTCCTCCTGACATCCACCTTGTCACCGAGCTCGAGTATGTCCTCGTACCTGTCGTCCGCGTGCTCCTCCACATCCCGCTTGATGACTAAGTCCTCCTCATTCTTGTACATGTGCATGGATGTCATGTGACTGCCGTACTGAGGGAAGATGCCTGTGAACTCCTGAGGTGTGACGTACCGGTAGTGCGACTGTGCGGATTGTTGCTGGTGCGGTAGTATCATCTCGTCCTCGCGACTGTACGACTGCGGCTGTCTACTGTGCATCACCTCCGCCTCATCACCCTGCGCGCGTTGCTGCAGGAATGTCGTGTACTCGGGATCCTCTGCGCACCCACTGGACGCACTCGCACTGTCCGCCTCGCTCTGGTGACGTTGGTTCAACTGGTCTATCGTGTCGGCCGCTGCCCTGTCCTCCTCGCGCTGTTGTGAGTCATCCCCGCTCCCTGTCCCCACCACCACCCCCACTCCGTTCCCGCTCACGCTCACGTTCCCTTCGCTCATCTCACCGACACCTGCAACACAATACATGCCAAAACATAAGTTATTTAATCTGTACAATTGGTTGCTAAAATGTAATCAATTAGACCCTGAGCCAACAAATGAAAATTCCTGTTTATTGCGTTCTTATTTCACAAAACATACGTTGAAAATGTGTTTCAGGAATATGTTACAGATTTGTTGTAGTGTATCACGACAAGAGATACCACAAGCAATGGTCTTGTGGATTATCGTATAGTTCGATACGCAATATATGTGATACTTATCTAGATGTGACGACATGAATATGAGTAGGAATTTGTCGATTTTTATCGAAACGCTTACTACGTAACTCATAGTAAAAGAAATTCAATAATGTATGAGAGAAACGTCAAGTAATTAATCCCTATGTTAAAATGTCACTACCGACAGATGGTTAAGCTCTCAAATCCATGGAAATACATACAGTAATCAAGTAACAAATCCCAGTGGTTTCAGTTTCAGCTAACAGTTATTATCAGCAACCCATTATCGTGAATCCAACATGGCTTTGTCGGACTCCGTGGGGATATAAACGAAGTGTGAAACCGAAGAACTAAGTTAAGTACTACACTTGAATCATTCACACAGTACATGTTGTTTACAATGTATACAATATACATGAACAAAACATGGATGAGCATTCGGTAAAATACGGCAATATCTGTCTTATTTTTATATATGATGTAAAACAACTAGTTTATTGGTTTAAAACAGTGGGTTTCAGGATTTAACCCTTTCAATCTGCGTATAGTTTTAAATATGTGAGCGGTTTTGCATATAGACCACATCATAATTTCAGAATATTTAAGTAGTTATTTTAACTGTTTTACAATACATAATACTCATATGGTTTCTATGTATCCATACAAAAACACATCGTTTGAAGCCAAGCAGTTTGTTTTATACAAAAGATTTGATTTACAAAAGAAATCTATTGAATATTTTCACAGTCCTCTTTATATACAGCGAGCCCAAGATATATAAATACATCACTTGATCAGAGTAGCTCTAAGCTTGCTATGCCACTATTCGGCAACATCGGCTCCGTACTTCCACATGATGATACCGTGATACGCACCATCGGTGGAAAGCCCGTGTAACGTGTGTTAATAAGCATTAGCAATTCTATCATTACAGTTTTTTTTAGTCAAGCTTTATTGTTGCTAACACCTTGAAACTTGATGCAACGTGTTACTGTGTAATGACATGGATATATTTTTCTCCATTTATAACAGCAGATGTGACGTGCGTTTATTTGAAAATTGCATTTCGCGCCAGGAAGACTCAAGCTGAAACGACCAAACATTTCCTCTAACGACACATCTCTTTAGTCTTTGGTCGTTAGTCTAATTTGTTTACTCCTAAAACTTTAGACGAGTTCTCTGATGAGTCCAATCCTTTATTATGTGGGTGTTAAACGTGGGTTGAGTCCAAGACAATGAATACTAAAAAAAAACTAAGCAATTATTATAGAACCGTGAATATTGTCCTTTTGCTTTCTGTTAATTAAAAATTAGTTTACAGTAATTTATGATCGGGTAGGTCTTTACAGAGGGTCTCATAGTAAGTAACAAACTTAGGGAAATGATTTTACAAGTCAAAATAAAGAGGAAATAAAAAACTACAGTTTTCCACAAACCATGGAAAAAATGGATTGCTTTTCATTTTAGTGAAAGCGTATAAAAATGCGACAACTAGGCCACCTCCTGGAAATATGAAATTGGACCACAAAAAGTAATTTGTTCCCGTAAAAACGTTTTAAAAAACCGGTTCGCCGGAACAAGAGATACAAATGATTTGTGCAAAATAGCTGCTAATGGGTAAACAAATCGTAGCCCTTGATTTTCTCTTCATTTTAGTTTGGCGCTTTACCTAGGAGACAAAACTCCCCGCACATAGCAAGAATGTTTACATACCATAGTCCTTGCCTACAATCATCCTTAATCTACGGAATGCAAGGACTGGAATCTGTGGACGTGTGGTTTCTCATGTTCTTCATGTCGACCTTTTTTTTATCAAAAGGATATTTCTTTTATATCCCAGTAATTTGAGGAAAATAAATAATAGGCCGACAACCATACAAATAGGGATTTTCTGAAGGAGTAGGAAGGGATCATTATACAAAATACGTACGTGCTTTGCAGCTATGAAATGTGCATATAGACAATATGGAATTTACGGCATTATTGTTTGGACAGGTGAACGACTAATTACCGATTTACGTAGACCAAGTACAGGGTGAACCAATGAGAACGATACAATTTAAGAGAGCTATAAGTATTATACAGAACGGTAGATTATTTCATGCCATTCTATTTTAAGCTATTCATTTTATGAAAACAACATCTTTTAAGTTGTGACCTCGAACAGGCTGACACTGCTGATAAAAATTGCCTCTGGTACCTTCTCAACATTGTCTGGTGTACGGACTGTTTTAGCTTTTCCACCGATTTTTTTTTCTTGTAGTACCTAAATAAACGTACCTAGTTTGTAATTGTTTTACGTCTAAAAACCTTTCCGTACAGACCGAAGTAAAAAAGGTATTTGAAAAATTGAGTTTAACAAAAGAATTGCTGGTAAAAAAATACTTCAACAGCAAAATGACAATGATTAGACTCCAAAAGCCATTTCAACCGAAATGGGAGAACTTTATTGAGGTTATAAACACAGCTGTTGATTAATTGTTGCCATGTGAGAGCGTAAACAAATTGTATCGTTCTCATTGGTCCACTCTGTACCTTGAACAACGTACCCGACGTGGAACTCGCGACGGAATTATTCTAAAAAATAGAAAATTGGCCGTATGAAACTAGAAACCTCCATCGTAAGATAAAACCACAGAGTATAAATGAAGCTACAGATGACAGCAAAGAAGCTCGAGACACTATAACAAAGCAATTAACTGTGGTGACAGGACCAGGACAGAGGTGAGGTAGCTAATGTCCAGTCGCATGGCTGGGGGCTCACTCCTTGTTGTGTTGTGATCCTCCTTACGGTACCATCAGTGACGTGGCTGATACCAGGTGATAAGCGGTCATCCACCGTGATAACTGATAACTGTGACGTCACAACAGATAACTCGTCACAGCTGTAAGCTTCTTAGCTTCTCTCCTAGGTGTCTCCACTCGCCACTTTCGTGTAATATTAGGTCGTAAATAAACCAGTTTAATTAATGATAGTTATATGGGTTACTTCATTTCGGTTGACGATGTTTTCGCTAGGTATTGTTTTTCTGTGATGATACTGTAAAGAGAATCGCCCTTTGCTCGATACAGTAGTACCGAAAAGTACCACCGGAGCAGCACCAAAGTGGTTAATACAGAGTGTCTAGTCATTGCGGGATCAAACTTCACCAGTTGATTTGTCAGGTCTTAGTAATAAAAAATGTCCTATAACACATAGGCTTATCTGACTGTCTGTGTTTTTCACTAAATAATTTTTATCTCCGAGGTCAATTAAGTTATAAACTGAAAACTTTGCACACTTGTTAATATAGTTAAAACCAATATTTAAGAGTGCACAGTCCCTGTCGGCTATTTTGTTTTTTGTCCCTTAAGAGCAATGTAAAAACAAGCATTTTCTTGAGACACTTCACGCCTACAATTTGTATCAGATCCTTTTGAAATAAGATTTTGTTGAAAGATAACAATGTAATGCAGTGGCTCCGCTGACTTCTTTTTTTAATCTTTATTAGTTTACTATTGAAAACAGGAAGTTCAGTACAAAGTTAGTTCAATTTTTGGATTTATGCCACGGTTTTATAAATGCAAAAACGTAAATTCTGCTCAGCGGAGTCACTAAAACATTTAATACACTTCAAAGCAAAGTTTATTTTATAAACATCCGATGAGAACTGTAGGCGTGAAGTGTCTCAAGTAAATGCATATTTTTACAGAGGTGCGAGTCCAAGATCGTAAGGAGTATGGACGAGTTACACACAAAGATGAAAGAGCTCCACGCAGCTACTACATAAAGATGCCAAACGAAGGAGTTTAGTTTACATTTAGTTAGTTGTTGAGAACAAGAGTTTTGGAAACCATCTATTTAATTTATTATAATTCTTGTTTAGTAAAATGCCGGATAGGAGTAGACAAAACACCATGTCTAACTAAGACACTGGTAATATTTTTATTTTAGAGAAACTTAAAAGTTGTTTAAATTCGTTGAAGTCATCTATCGATTTTAGTATGAAATAGCAATAAACCATTTGACTTTAACTTGTTCAGCTTTCAGTATAGCAGCAAATACACGGTGTTTTGAGAGTATCGATGTTTACTCTTTCTATAGAATCTTAAGGGCAAATCAAATATTTTTATGGGAACACAATAGAGTTGAGCTCTACAAGAAAACGCAACTCGCTTTTAAAACAATGGTCACTTTCGAAAGTTAAGTGCGGATGAACATAACAAAAAAAGTCACAGGATGAATTGTACAGCCTCGTCCTTGCGTTTGCAGTAGGTTGAAAATACAATTGGCAAAAATGACCAAAGTCCTCTGTACTGTTACGGACTATGGTGTATTATATGTTATGATGAAAGTGACATTTTCACTGATGAGAGCCTGTTATCGCCCACTGCCGCCCCCGAGTGCTGCTGATAGTACCTTATCTCTCCCTTATCCTCGCTTATCACTTCCCGCCCCGGCTTCCAACTTCTGACCCCTTTATCTGGGGCCTTCTCACCAACGATATTTCACACTTTTGTATATTTCAAGCCTGGACAACAGTTCTGCCAACCCTACGAGTCCTGCAGGCAGTGTTTATGTTTAGGGGGTTCAGTTTCCAAGGGTGACAAGTAGCTGATAAGTTTCGTCAAAACAAAGATTTGCTGAAGACGAATGCTTATCACGCACATAGTCCCTCCTTCAGTCGAGTTTTTCCACACCCTCTTTAAAACTTGTGTTTCAGTAACGTTCGTGGCAGTTTGACTTTGACGAGAGAAACTGCGATCAAAAATAATACCAAATTAATAGTTAAATTTAAAATTGCTGTGCACATTAGAAACCACAACTAATGCTTGAAACCTTTTACTTTATTTCGATTTCAAACCCGTAATATTAAAACCTTTCACTATATCACTATTTGAGATGCCGACCACTCTCATGAGGGTATTTTAAGGCAAATATTGGTGAAGGATGAGTGTGATGAGTGGTAGTAATGAGGTGTAGTCTTGTAACAAACTAGGACCGACTCTTCCTTAAAAAGGGTCATTAATTAATAGCCCAATGACCAATGGAAATACAAG
The DNA here is from genome assembly GCA_018831715.1 of Matsumurasca onukii. NCBI lineage: Eukaryota > Metazoa > Arthropoda > Insecta > Hemiptera > Cicadellidae > Matsumurasca > Matsumurasca onukii. Next base: position 51,079,732 of record CM032059.1, on the reverse strand, counting down.
GACCAACGGCTTATCGTGACTTCCGAACCACGCAGGTGATGGTCTGATATGTCTAAACGATGAGTTTGAGTCTTAAAAAGACCATGCAACCGATATTATTATATGAGCACCGTACACCGTTTAAATATGATTGTAATTTTACTTTAAACAACACCCGTCGGAGATAAATAATGTAACAGACTAGTGCGGGCTATGTTAAAACGGTGACAGAAAGGTAACATTTTGGATTTGGTGCCAAACTCCGTTTGCATAAACGTCCTGTCATTCCATTTCAGCTGAAGGGGTTTTGTTTACTGACTAATATTTTACAATTACAGTAACTAATTTAATTGGTTTTCTTCAAATTTAAGGAACCTTCTGTAACAAAAGGAATACTACTGCAAAGTCCCTAAACCTATTTATCTCGGTCGGTCTGGTCCCTAATATATCAAACTAAAAAAATGATAAGAAAAAAAGTGTTATCACACAGACTAGCGAGTTTGTCTTTCCATTAAATGTTAAAACTTCATTATTGACCAAATTAATACATAATTTAACATTGTATGGTTTATACATGTCCTTTGTATAAGAGAAATGTTACGCAAAGTTTCTGGCAATTAACGCTGGTTATAAAACCCCTGCTTTTCTAAGAAGCGAGACTAGGTTATCTGTGGAGGTCATCAGGTCAGTGGTGACCTTGACCTATCAGCTGACTTGTACGTCAGACATGACACAGTGGTCTGCTGCTGCACAGCTGGTTCAGCACTTGCTGCAGAGAGGCTGAGTCAGCACAGTCTCAGAAGCTCTAGTCATCACTTGCGTTCAGTAAACAGTGCAGTTCGGACATTTAATTGTGTTTCTTTAGTAGATTTTTACTTGTAGCATTCGGTGGATTCTCTTTAGCGGCATTTCTGGTGTTATAATTATTCACTAGACGTCTTCTTAATTTAGCCAAAACCATGTTGGCAACGTGTTTTGCTCTGTTTGAAAAACTATGAACTCATTAAATAATATAATAAAATGTGTAATTTTTTCAGACAGGTTTTGCAGAGATTGGGAGGTGAATCAGTTATATTGAAGGTCAATTTATAATTAGTTGTATTTAGCACTTTTAAAGGCAAAAAGCCTAATTGCATTGGGTGTATTAACGTTAGTGAAACGCTAATATTTATTAAAGTTATGGACTAAAGATCATATTAAAAGTCTCCTTTGTGCACTGTTATGAAATAGTATAGTTTGCAAGGAAATCCAACCGCTTTAAATACTTACAAAAGAAGGAAAACCTAGACGGAAAATGGACATTACAGGAAAAAGCTGTTTGTTACGACTTAAAATTATTAACTCATGAATTGTTAGATAACGCCAGTTTTAGACGATGTGTATAAAACTATTTTCTATATTCTCGTCTAGTCAATAGATCAAACGAGTTCAATCACACTAGCCAAGGTGTTAAATTACCGTTGGGGAAAACGCTGTTTTTGAATAGGCCGTGTTCCTAGGTGTAAGCCTGCAGGGATCACATTTCGTTTTATTGAAAAATATGAAATTGTAGTTGCAGTGATGTGGGACCAAAATTATAAAAGTAGACTTGACTGCGACGGGCGGCAACGTAACATTGCATCGGGACCCTATTTTGGATTTCTGTGGTTTTAGTTTTAACTAGTATATTTTAAAACTTTCACGATGCGTGTTTGAACTTTTCCTGTGCAGTTAGCACACACACACACGCGCACACTGATAGAGGGGTTGTCGTCACTGCCGTGCTGCTGCCACAATTAGTGATAAAACCATCACAGTTACTTATTTTATCTACTTTCCCACCAAGACACCTGTGACAGCTCCGACTGCCTTGCAGGTAGGTGAGCTGGTGAGGGTGTGCGAATGCTAACTTCCGGCCTGGGTTATTTCCGGTCACAATTAGAGCGGGTTGTTTGAATGTTTGGAAAAGGACAGGCTTGGGACACGTATAGCACGAACCGAGGCGACCGCGACCCAGATCTGTTTGCTTGAGTTCTATAGTATAAGGACAGCAAAATAAACTCACATTGTACAGAAGAATAATTGTACTATTTTCCGGCTACATAAATCTAGATAAATTGGTAGAATCCCAGTAAATTTTATAAACAAGATGAATTTGAATTACGATGAAGTTAAAATTAGTAACATTGTTGAAATTACTAAAAATCAGACCAACAAAGTAGATGTGCAATCACTGTCTCAAGTGAACTTAACTCCTAGGCTATATGAACTTGGAAAGGCACAATTAGGAAACGAACTTGTGTTAGTACAACTTCATTTAGGTATTGTGTATATTGAACCAGCAAGGAAAAGCAGTATGCCTACTCTGTATTGTAAACAACATACTTTTCCGTGTTTCCGATGCACCTTTCTATATTACAACAGTTTGGTTTTGCTGATTTAATAAGAGCTATATTGTAAAAGGTAATGTGAATACTGCATATCTATAGGGCGGTTTTTCTGCAAATCAAGTGAAAGTATACGTGAGAAAGAAAACCCCCAAAAAACTGAACTGCCCATACAATAATTCATGATTCAAAAACATACATGAACAGTTTAAGACTGCTCAGTGCTGGCGAAAACGGTTACGATGGAGAGTTATTTCTACTCGTAGTCCAAAAAAGCCGTCATTATAAATAATATGAATTTGAGTTATAAAAGATTAACTTATTACTAAGTGCAAATTGAATGCATTAAAAGGGAATTTTCTGAATTTTACTTTTCATTAGGGCATAAGTTTCAACCCGTGGGTAACTCACGGATTCTGATATGTAATACTGGGTTATAAATCTCTCAATCTTATAATCTTTATTTGGCATCATTGAATTATCTAAACGTGTCGAATAAATAGGTATTTCATAACAAATACGTTTTATAGATACGACTTTACATATCGTCGGTTAAAAGTGCCATAAAATTGCCCCCTCGTACAAATCCCTTCCAGACATACATTATCCTCTACACAACTATTAGACATACATTAGAATTATACGTTACATTATACCTCATACATTTATACATTAGACGTACACAACTCATATATTCGAATTTTCTCCACTTTAGTTATATATGGTCTGTCAGTTGTCTTTTTCACGCGTGGGTTCCCTCAAACGTGGGTTATGTACTTGCTTGTACTGAAAGAGTACTCGCGCCTGCGGCGCTCGCTGGGAGTGTCTTTTGCTCTATTACGTCATTGTGTCAGAGAGGTAAGGTGTGTGCTAGCCCGTGGACCGTTGGTCGGTCAGACTTATAGACATTTCTACTCTGTCCTATAGGCCTATGGTCTTTGTAACACCGTAACTGTGCACGTATTATACACCCTCGGGAAATTTAACAAAATATATATTATCAATGTCAAAAATGTCCTTTATACATGTGCTTGTCGGCCTACACCTGGCGTGGTGAAGGTTGAGAATGTACAAAACAAATTAATCTTCAACAATTAGAAACACGTGCAGCAGCAGTAGCTTGTTCCCTGAGGAGAGTTGCTGGCTGGTCGAGAAGACGTCCCCCGGGAAGCCCGAGTGGTGAGACGCCCCTTGGACACTTGCCTCAGGCACACGACACCCGGAGCCTCCCTGGGGTACCTTGGCACAAGCCACATGCTCGTTACTGCAGTCCAGACGCTTCTGCTCAACGTCAACGCTCTAATGCCGTTCATTAATTATGTTGAGTCGAAAGCTGTTACCCGCATAACGTACTAAATTTGATTTTGGTAAATATTTAGTTCAAACTATCCGAGCGGTACTGAAATACTAATTGAATAAGTATACGAGAAAGCTAATTTTCCAGACATACGAGTGAGGTGGTGTTAGACAATCTGTCCAATAGTTAATTACTGTACTACCATGTTTGGTGTTGTAGTTATCACTTTTACTTTAAGTTACGCGCTGTGTAACCTTTGAGTTACTTAATTTGTTTAACTGAGATTAAAAATTGTAAACTTTGTTTTAAAGGTCGGAGAAATTATTATGTGTTTGACTTTTAGCTAATCCATTGTACAAAATATTAGCTTAGAGATAGATTAGTTTTTTTTAAACTTTGGATACCCCTCGATCGCATTATTAAAACCAGGTGATGATACTCGGACCTTTAAAAACTATTTGATACTCTTACCATCAAATCATTTCGCCTACATCAGTAATTTAGTGGGTGATATCATTATATTTTTGTTTGGATAATGTTTAAATATATTTTAACGCCATAATACGGCACTTAAAGTAGGTTACTTCAGAACGTTCACTGTTCCAGAAAAAAAGTACAAGATAGTATGCGGTGTTTTTAAGAGGACACAAACACCCAATTATGAATTTATTTACTCGACAAACTTGTGCAATTCTGTTCAACAGCGGGCAGACTTCTCTGGGCTGTGCAACAATACTCGAAATGGGGGAATGGATATACTGCACGAAGCTAATGACAATGAAACTACATGCGGAGTGTTGGAGAGAAGTCATAAAGAATCTTTCGTATAAACAGTAAGTCTTAGAAACACATTTAATGATTTAACGTAGATTTCAAATATTTATTGTAACTTATGACCATTCTTGATCCACAAGTCATCTCTTTAAATGTTTTCAGGTTACACAAAACAACAGGAGAAATAGTGGTGGACATAAATTTTATTTTACGAAAATCTGTGTCGTAGTGTGCGTGTTTGTCTACTCTGGTTTCTCCGCCCCTGCGGCCCCCCAAGTGACATTCAGACCTTTGCTGATTGATGGTGTTAATGTTTCCCAGCCCGCCGTTAATGGTCCTTAACTCTAAAACAAATTATTGACGAAGTCGAATTCTTTGGTTATTTATCGTGCGGCTGCACTATTTATGACGCAGCGTGACTGTGGGGTGGAGATGCCGGCTTGTCACGTGCGGTGAGCGACTAAACCACCCCGACCTGGCAAAAACCCCTCCTAACATTTAACCCTACAAATTATACAAACGAGTCGAGGCGGTTGACGGTGACTTTTATTGGGGCCTGTGTCAATTTGTGGAGGAATGTTTCATAAACAGATCGTTCGAAAGAAATACACACTGATCATAAAGCGTCACCGGTTCTGGATGTTTTGGGAAGATTAACAAGTGTGGTTGGAAAATGTGACCTTTCACCTGGAATAATAATGTCCTCTCTGGTTGTTCAATTATTGCATTGAACCATTTTAGCATATGGTTTATCAATCACACTCATGTGCATACTTTGATTTGAAACACCGACATCCTCCTCCAGAGAGTGTTTTAAGGTGAATATGGAATGAATGGTGAGTGTGATTAGTGTTTTGATGGATAGTGAGGGCTAGTAGCACAATCTAGGCTCGACTGTTCCCCAGATTAGGTCATTAAATAACTTATTGCTTATTGATCGAAATGGACCAACGGCGTAACGTGACTTCGAACTATGGAACAAATATTTGAAAAAGCAAACTAAAATGTACACTACAAGCATATTAGTTTGGATAGCCGATTACCAAGAATTGATTTACGTCAGGAATAAGATCCAACACTGCCTACACCGTGTATACTGTCTGGAATTAGCCTCATTCGTATGTCCTTCTTATTGGCGGAGATAACATTATAGAATTATGGTTATACTCTCTTATTAATTACTATTTTGTTTTCAACGAGTAGGTAAATGTGTGCCGGTAAATCTCTATGGAAAACAATTGTATGAAAACTAAACTACGCCATTAGTTTGATTGGTCACTCTGTGCATAAGATCGACGTTGAGTGTTCTAGAAAAACTACGAAACACGTGTTTTTAGCTTTCCACCTCTTTAACAAATTATATAAATCGGCTGAGATAAAAGTCATGAATGCACAGCACAATGTGGGTTTGATTTGCGCACACAGCAGCCGATGTAGTGAGTGAGTGTATTGTTGCGGGATGGCGGGACGTGTCGCCGGCACAAACACGCGTGTTGTACGCAGCGGTCACGCGCAACTACTACTGTACTACGCATGCGCACTTGTTCTAGAGCTTCAGCTCATCTGTGTTCAATGCCCTATTGACCTACATGAGTACTCGCTCACTCTCTATCATAGGTTCCAAGAAGAAAACAACAGACTGTTTTTTGCAAAGTAATGATTTGAGTGTTATTAACTTTTTTGCGTATAGCCTGCACATTATTGACGAACGGTTCATATTTTGAACTTGAGAGTTGGATTCAAAGAAATACGCACGTCAAAGAGATATGATCGTTATTAGCTTATAATATTATAGTGACTCGTGTCTACTTAATCCGTAAAACGCCCTCGTTCCAACGTCCCGCACCATAATAAAGGACTTCGCAAATTTAATTGAATCCTGTGCTAAACAGTAGTTTTCGATGCTACAATAATGGTTTACGTCACTATTATTATAGTGAACTGCCTGGCCTCTTGCCTATCACTAAATCACTATTTGAGATGCCGACCACTCTCAAGAGGGTATTTTAAGGCAAATATGTGGTGAAGGATGAGTGTGATGAGTGGTAGTAATGAGTTATGAGGTGTAGTCTTGTAACAAACTAAGGCCGACTCTTCTTTAGAATGGGTCATTAATAGCAGCCCAATGACCAATGGAAATACAAGGACCAACGGCTTAACGTGTTGTCCGAACCACGCAGGTGATGGTCTGATATGTCTAAACGATGGTGGGAGTTGATGCGGGTATCATCAGATGATCACTGAGACTATCTGAGCCGCTTTAGACATATATCATCCTCAAAACCTGACCTCCATGAAGCTGGATTACAGGACCACCCACGAGTCACAGTCTAACAAGAACCGACATTTCAACTGTAAAACTTCGAATGTACATGTTTATTCCGTTTGTAACCCGTTTTAGTTCTACAATGTATCGTCGTTCTCTTTGGCGATAGAAATGAACACCTCTATTTCTTATGGAACTCATACGAGTGGGTGATTTACAGCCGATGTGTAATAATTGTTTATGTCATCAATATAGTGCCGGCACGGTAGTGCTCTGTAGTGTCTGTGAGGTGAGTCGCCGGCACATAGTAGTACTATGCAATACTCACATTAAAAATAATTTCTATTCAACTTTGACTCACATAAAAATGTTGACATAACTATAACATATTGCTATAAAATTGCAAAAGTATTAGCCTACTAACTAAAGTTTGGTCCAATTTGTTCCCAAAGTAGTAAACTAGCACTTTTTCACAAGAAGTATTTTTAGAGCAAATATAATCAAATATACGTGTAAACAATGTGAAGATTTATTTAAAGTTCACGAAAAACTACGAAGAATTTGCTTTTTATATTAATCTTGAGTATTTTACTTAAGTAAAATCATCGATGTCATCGTTTTTATAAATTCTTTGTGTTAAGCTATAAATAATGAACCGTTTACTGAAAACTATAACTTTTTAGAGTCTTTCATGGTATTACGCATAAAAGTGAGAGGTCTATAAAATCCTGCTGTATTTTAGGCCGCGGCTATAGTCCCTACATTTTATCATCGGGATAAGAATTAAGACTTACCTATCGTCCACGACTTTCAAGTTAAACACAATAAGTATCGCAGACCCATCCCATTCGACTCTAAGCTTCAAAAATGTGTCAAGATATTAAATAAATATTCATCATTGTATGCGAATTATAATCATCGTAGACGCAAACTATAATAAAAGTACGACCATCAGCGTAAAGTTTCTTGTGTTTTAGCTTAGAGCTCGCAGTTACCAAACCCTTTCTTTATGGCAGTCCTTTTGGATACTTCTACGCATGAGAAAGTCAACCAAACATAAAACTGTTCTTGATGATGCAATAATTCCTGCACCCAGTCAAAGCGCCGACCAGTCATCTGCTGACCATGCTGAGGACTAGATGGCGCCGCACACCTGACTGCAACATATATTCGTAGACGATGCCAACGAGGTTAACAGGTAAAAGCAGTCAGATTCAGCATGTCATCGTCTCGTAGGTCAGCAGAAATATAGAATAAAAATACAGCGGATTCATCGTGGTAGAGTAAAGTATAGAGGTCGGAGGAATTGCGAGTCGCGACGGTTGATTTTGTGTCCTGAGCGCAGTCCTGTAGACGCCCCACTGAGGGTAATTGTTGCTCTGCTACACCTTTGGACCTAGATATTACAGACATTGAAATGTAGTTAGTGCTCATGAGGTGCCTTGTGCACTGTACAGGTTTAGCATGAGCGTCGACTGCTTGAATGTACGACACGGATGTACATTCACCCAATTTAGTTTACTGATAATGCTGCCACGATAGAAACATAACTAGTTAGTATCATTGTATGTAGACTAGTTATTTAGAGACCTCGAAATATAATTCCGATGCTCCTTATTGAATCACATTTGCCCAAGCCGGCTGACACGTAGGCTAAACATGTGCTGAAACAGACGCCGGCCGCACTTCAAGGAGAAAAGCACTGGAAGCATTTACTGGGACCGAAATCGTGAGGGGGGAGACAAATACCCCGGGGCCTGGGCTCCTTATAATTCAATAAGAACAACTCGTTATAAGTTTAGTGAGTTTTTAAATTTTAATGACGAGCTGAACGAATATTATTTTTTACAAGGGGCACACACTTTTGTAAAGTCATCTGCCGATCGCTGAGAGTTTATTATAAACAGGGTTTAAAATAAAGTTACAATAGATCTTCGCGATGGACCGCCAGGATAAGTTGCATATAACTTGGATGGGTTTAGTCGGATCTAGACAATCAATATTCATGTTTATAGTAAATACCAATCTGAATACGAACGTAATTATAGTTATTTTAATGAAAACCCCCCTGGTTCATAATCTTACTAGAGCTATAGACCTCAAACGAAAGTGTTGATAGCACGAACACAATATTGCACATCAGAGTTGGAATACTTGTTTTATAATTTGTTTTATACTAAGATGAATGATGGACGAGACTGAGATGAGTACATAATACCGCTATTGGGTACGAAGCAGCAGTAAAAGAGCCGGAGGAGTGTGGTATGAAGTTGAATGTGAGTGGGATCTGAACTGGCAGTCGGCCATGTCTGTGTGTAGGTGTCACGGTGATATTTTGTAAACCCCGCCCCGCCTCACGCAAAGCTGCCAACCCACCCGACCCACTCATCCAGCTAAATATCCCACCGTCCACCGTCCACACCATCTAGCTTACCTTACATGAGTGATATGCCGTATACTATATAAATGAAAAGTAGTTAAAATTATGTTTATTTCAGAACAAATGTTTGAAATCTGCAAAGGATTAAAGCCGAACTATGATGCTGCCTAATTATCGGGAAACCGCATTATTATGGAGTTACACTTTAATGTATACTAAGATTTGAGTATACTAACATAACCCCTTTTTATTAAACATGTCCATCGCGATGCTGAGGTATGACCATCTTCCTTTTCAGCATGTGTAAAACACAGAGAAAAACATCATAATTTATTTTTATAAATGTCATGTGGGGCACTCTTATGAGACCGTTGTTAGGGCAAACAATGAATTTTTCCAATGACTTACTATGAAAATATGACAGTTATAATATATTCAGTGACGGTCATGAAGCTCCCTCATACGTAGAAATGGCATGCCTTTCAAGAATGAAATGAGAAGGTAACGCTATAAATGTTAGGCCTAATAGCACTACTCACGATACTTAAGCACTGCAACTCTAGAAGGCCAAGACAAAAGAAAATAAAAGAATAACTTTGTGTTATCCTGTTTGTCTTCATTTCCTATAATCCACACAGAACATCTAAACACATCTTCAGAACACACATCAGAACATCTTCTCACGTGTTTGTACCAACAATCCGAAGTTAATCGTAATTTAAATGACTTTTGGACACCTGACACCCTAAAAAGTCTTTGCTTTTACCAGCAGGTGGTTGAGGATCTATGTTGGTGATTTTTTAAGTCCTACTCAATTTTACAACCCGGTCCTGAGAAATGGTCCATTAGTTATATTTCTACATCATACCTAAAAGGTGAGTAGTTTGCTATACTGAACTTCTTTGAAATTAACATTATATAAGCTAGCCGAAGTAGCTAGCCTAGTAAATACGTAAACGATTACTTAACCCTTTTTCCTACGTTTTGAAAATATACTCTTACACTGTATAGATCTTCTGAGGACCGAGTATAAAAATACTTGACTCAAAATACAGGACAGAAAGTAGTTAATGTACGAGTGATAACGGTGATCCTTCGCGGTAGTATCTGCTTAAGAGTGTATTCCTGTGGGACGCTCGACTCAGTGGAACTTCCTAAGTTTTACATAACCACTGAACTAGCCTCGGCTGCGATGTAGGAAGGTTCGTTAGACTTGTTTTTATTACCTTCTTTAGACTCGGGGTTAGAGGAGAAAAGGGCGGGAGATAAACCCAAGATCATAAACTACCATCAGCTGTAATAATTAGTTGATATAAAGATGGCGCTGGCCGTAACACAAGTAAAGTTGGGTTATCAGCTGATGGGTCGGTTGAGGTCAAGAGAATCGAACCATAACCGAACAGCATACAAGCCGTTACTTCGAATAAGCCATACACGCCTTTTCATATGTGTCTTAACGAATAATTACCCCCCGAAGTGTTCATAATAATAACTGTGTATATCATGTTTTCAACCAAACCCTTTTAGAACATACAAATAAACAAACCTTTCTTGATTTAAAGTTTTCTAAATAATTTTTATTAAGTATTTTGAGCTAAATTTAATTTCTGTTCGATCCCGGGACTAAATGAAGCCAGGTAAGGGTATATTTATTTCATCTAAAGCCCATTCGTTATTTGTACAGCCGTCATTTTGATTTTCATGTTATATTTTCAGCGAATCGGTCAAGTCCTTCTAGTAATTTCAAAATGGCGGTCAAAACGGGATTTTTCGCTACAACAGCGGAATGAATAGTAAGCCCTTATTACCAATTGAATTTCGGTTTCCTTATATCATATGTAGTATATAATTTGCAGTAAAACCTCGTAAGTATGAGGCCGAAGGCCGAAGCGCCCGTAAATAATACAGGACGAAAGGCCGAGACCTGCGCCTCGGTCTGGTCAAATGTAACTGAAATTCTGCATACATCTTTACACTTCCATAGCACACTCATTAAAAAATAGTTTGCACTGTCCTACTAATAAAACTCAAATGGAGTCCAGTTATAACCGTTTCTAATGGCAATAGCTCAAAACTTAACGTTCACAGACAGTACTTAAAAAGGCATTTGTTTGACAATTTTACTACAAACACTTTACGCAACGAAGATATGAGGGAATAACAATTATTTGTGTTCATCTAAATTTGAAGTGTTCTCATTACTTATTTTCACTGTTGACTTTAACCTTCGGCCGATTAAAGCAGTCTTCTGCCTATGAGAATGCTTCACGAGGTGTCAGGAAAACCCGTCAATGAGAGGATAGATCCAGTTAGTTGGATTATGTTATCAAAATAAGGGCTAATGTTTCCCTTTTCGACCCCTTTTGAAAGAACTTGGTTGGGATTGGGTGTCAAATTAAAGTTCTCGCTTACTTGATACGAAACAATGCCGCGGAACCCCGAAAGGTTAGTCTATCCAACGTTTTGGAGGTTCTAGTTCCGAACCTTAATTTTAGTAATGAACTTAATTTTAAGCGTCCATCATTTAGTTTTTCTGACTCCTTGTGGACCGTTCCACATAATATATAACGGCCGCTAACTACGTATTTAGAAAATTTCCTTGGTTTTATGTATTTTGGTTTAATTGGATCAATTTCAAAATTTATTTTTCATTATTAAAAGGTTAGGCAAATGGTTCCATACTTTTAGCTCACCACAAATTAACTCTGGGTTGATGGGCGGAGCAACTGGATTGGACACGTTCAAAAATATTTTCTCCCAGTTTACCTAGCAAACATGATTGTAGGTCGTGGCGTGACGCACTTTGACACCAAATACTACTATTGTCTGTCTGTCTGTCCGTCTGTGACCTTGAACCTTGATCTTCATGTGACTCATTCTCGTCTCTCCAAAAATAAATCATGCACCCTTCAGAAGACACAAAATAGCAACAGCTTGAATATGTAAAACTGTGACCATAAAGTGTAGTTTATTTTGCGAAACTGTACTTGGTTCGGTAAAAAAAGAAAATGTATTTTGATGACAATAATTTAACCTTTGAAAAAGACTCTACATAAAGAATGAGAGCACGCTCTGCAAAAATGTTTGGAATTTGAACGTACTGTACAGTTTGAAATAAAAAGAGTCATTTCAAAAATAGGCTTCAAAATATTAATAGAAATAGTTTGGACCGGCTTCTGAGAAATTAGACTAAATGTAGAATTGAAATGATTCAAATTCTTGAAATTATTCTCTCTAGGAAAACATTTTTGTTAAATATTTCTAGAGATGCAATGCTTTGGTTTTGAAAACCAGGGGCAAATAAACTACCTTTTAATAATTTTAATTTCAGAGATATGGATAAGAAACTGAGCTATTTTTAACCGACTTCAGAGGAACGAGGAGGTTATACAAGTTGTTAAACCCAGCATTTCCTAGAAATGTTTGTTCGTTTATGTCTGTTCGGTCTGAAGCAAATTACACCTTTGTGTGATGTGTATGTAGAATTATTAATAAAAGGGTATTGTACTTTTAACCCCGTTACCTATATTTTTATTAAATTAAGAATGCGCAGGACTGGCCGTGACCTTGAATTTCGTCTCATGAGAGCAATGTTAAAACATGCATTTTCTTAAGACTCTTCACGCCTAGAGTTTCCATCGGATTTTTACAAAATAAACATTGTTTTAATGTGCTGCATTAAATAATTTAGTAGCTTCGATGAGCCTAAATTTCCATTTTCTCACTCATAAAACCGTGACATAAAACAAGTTGAAGACATCTTGTATTTGAATTTCTCGTTTTGCTATGAACCAAGACGAATTTTTGAAAAAGTGGCCAGCGAAGTCACTGCAAGGAATCGTTATCTTTAAAAATACAACTTTTTTAAACTGATCCTCTAAACATTGTATGTGTAAGGTGTCTCAAGAAAATGCTTGTCTTTACATTGTACCTATGGGACAGAAAACAAAATGGCCGACAGGTACTGTGCATAATTGATGTGGTTAATAGTATAATATGCTTTCATTAATAACTAATGAAGTGATTGGAAGAACATTAAGAATGTCTAGAGTACGTGCCTATTGAATAACTGTATATACAACTTATATAAAAGAGTATTATGGAAAGACAGCTACAACAGGGCAATGATTATACAATTATATTCAACATCTGAACGTGCTAATTGCAAGAAATCAACTAAGTCGATGAACAAATCACCTGTCCACATATTCCACAAATCGTCGACTTTGAATAATGTTTTGTCATGACTTTTTGAATGATGATAATATTGATATTATAGGGGTACCGAAAGGATTTAACCATGTCTATGGCAGTCAAGTCAAATGTGTTGTGAGAATTCTGCATAGTACTTAAATTTAATTTTTAAAACACCTTTTCGTCAATGTATATAATCAACAGGCCAAAACAAATCATTATCAGTTATTGGTTTTGTATTTTTCTTCCCTATGATGTGCTACTTGATGGGGTTTACATTAGAAACCTTCAATTTATTGGTACAAATATAGCCTAGCGGTAAGGAGGTAAAACTCTATAAATGGTAAAAAGTAAACTCCAATTACCCCTTCTACATGCCAAAGCAAGTTTGAACATTTTAGCCGAGGGAATAGTTATGCGACATCCGATAAACAGTGTAGAATAGTTTATTGGCAACGCAAAACTTTGGCTTAAGTGTATTTTCTTATATGCACACTTCGAACAGTAAAAACATTCAATCTTATTTTGCTTTAATATATTTCAACTAATTTTCAATGAATATAGTATGGTATCATATATTTGTGGAAGCGTAGTGAATTTGTTGATTACTGATTGACTAATTATTCAAGTTTAGCTGACTAGGAAGCTATTCAACGAAGCCAGAACACAGAAATCCATTGAGAAAGCAAAACCTGTTTATTTAATTACAAAATTATTTTCAACTACAAAAAATATAACACATTTTATAGATTTAAAATTTTCAGAAGTAATTAAATAGTAGCATATTTAATAGAGTATCCTTCATAACGTAGCCTTAAAACTGTAAAATTTGTTTTCCTTATTGTCGAAAACTGGAATTCTTTCACTATATAAAAAACCAAAATATAAATACATAAACTAAGTCCACTTACCGAAGTCGTTCATAAATGTATGGCTGTCGACGAAACACGTCCTTGAAAACACTTCTTCACACCAAAAATAAAAATCGGTTATCGAAAACTACAACTCGTAAAGAAAACAATACACCGGCACAAAACGCATTGTTTATTTTGATAATGGTTTAATTGAGGGAGGTGATATGAAATTATTAGATAAAACCCGTTATCGCTACACGTAAGACATATAAGTAATCTTATCTAGGGTAGATAAGGTGAGTCTAGTAGAGTAGTGTATTGAGTGCAGAGAAGCAGTCGCTTGCTCTTGTAGTCAGTCGCGGAGAGTCGCTGAGTGTGAGTGTGTGTCGTTGTAGTGGTACAGTGTGAACAGCTGATCGTGGAGGGAGGGGAGAAGTCCCTCTCCCCCCACCATGCCCATCTACTACTCTACTGCCTGTCCACAAACCACGTATGTTTGTTTTTATTATATTTTTTGCTTGCTTAAGGAAATGACTTTCATTTTCTACTGTACTAATAGTAGTGAGTACTCAACCGAAAAACACTTGCTTTAAAGAATAAATAAAACTTAAAGTTGGTCAACTTAAGAAGGTCAACTTAAAGCTGAGGTTGTCAGAAACAGGATTTGTCAAAATGGAATACGAGAAATTTAACATTTACAGTCTATTCCCTAAGGATATATTAACGTATCATAATCAATGGGCCTATGGGCTATATTAATTTGATCATAGGACCCGTGAATTTAAATTTTATAGTGTGTATACTTTTTTCATTACTTAAGAGGGCGCAAATTACCTTAAATTTCGTTCCATAAGAGTAATGTTAAAACATGAATTTTATTGGGGCACTTCACTCCTACAGTTTTCATCGGATTTTTATGAAATAAGATTTGTTTTAATTAGGCTATTAAATATTGTAGTGGCTTTGCTCAGTCGAATTCCCATGTTCTCACTCATAAAGCGTGACATAAATCGAAGTCATTTTGTATTTGTGTTCTTGTTTTACTATGAAACAAGTAGAATTTTCGGAAAGGTGGTCAGCGAAGTCACTGCAGTACATCGTCATTTTGTAATAAAACCTATTTCTAAAGATCAGATGAAAATTATAGGGATGAGATGTCTCAAGAAAATGCTTGTTTCTACATTGTTCTTATGGGACAAAACAAAATGGCCGACAGGTACTGAGCACTCTTAATATATCATAATCAGTAGGCCTATGGAGAACAGTACTTTAATTTGAAAACGTCATAGACCGAACCGAGACGAAACTTGCCGGGTGACAGTGATCAAGTATATGAAATCTGAATATTTATCATAAACATGTGACTGACAAAAGAAACTTAAACTAACATAAGGAAACTTCCCCTCAACTCAGTAGGTTCCTCTAATGACAGTCGCATGCTTAAGATAAAATATATACTGTACTTCTAAATGTGAAGGCATAAATAGATAGGCCGGATGGTGTAATGTTTTGCATACTCGTCCGGCAAGTGTTAAGGGGCAAGTTCAAGTCCCACACGTATTGTCTTCAAATTTCTTTAGCAGTAAATAAACTTTTTACACAAATTTACAGGTTATTAATTTAATATATTTAGAGACTGAACACGAGTTCATGGCATACATATACTGAAGAAATTATACCTATATTATTTGAACTAGTATAGGAATCATTACGGCCCTACCATTGATCCTTGAGATGCCTACTTCAAAATTTAAAGGAATTGGATAAACGTCAAGGTACAATTTTGTAACTGCTATTGACAAGAATTTGCAATTTATGATATATTTAGTTCAATTTATGTAATATACAACCTCTGGGGTTAAGTGTTCTTCTTCCGTTTAAAATAAGCTCAGTAGGAGTTTTGATAAGTTTAAAATGTAGCTCGCTATGTAGAAAGCCACCTCATAGCCCACAATTTAAACTTTCAAAGTATAGATCCAACTTTTAAGGTCTTTTGACAAGGCAACTCTTCTGACGGAGGGTAGAGGCTACTAAACGACTATTTGCAGTTAAAAGAAGACCAAAAATGAAACCTTAAAAGAAAGCCCTATTTTTTTAAACCAGTTATACATTAGAATTAGACACAACTAAAACAAAAGCGAGCCTATCTATAAGAACTTGATAACTTGACTACAGACACCAACCAATCGATTCATAGGGGCAGGGGGTATTTTAAGGTGAATATGGGATGAAGGGTGAGTGTGATAAGTGTTTCAATGGATGGTGAGGTGTAGTCTTGTTACAAACTCGGGTCGTCTGTTCAAAAGATTGGGTCATTAATTAATTAATCTCTCAAGAGCCAATGGAAATGGACAAACGTTCGTGACTTACGAACCATTATCAAGTTAAGCGGTACAGTCAGTAACAACTTAAAGTAATAATCTCCTGAATTACATTGAAAGTTTCAGTGTTGTTATTCAGAAGTTGAAAATAATTTATAGATGGACGATGACAGCATATATTTTGTCAGTTTGTTCATAAACGAAAGGAGTTTTTATCAGGCCTGCATGAAGTATTTTCTAGACACACACATTGGCGGGAACTGCATGAAATTTCAACTTCGCGTTTAGTTCAGTTGACAATGCTGGGTTTTGAAATACAACATAGGCTACAGTTATGGTTTTTGTGTTGAGCGAGTTTATTGTTCAATTGGACACGACCGAGGAAAAGTGCTAAAGTTTGTACAAGTTAGCCTGAGCCACGCAATTATGATTTGTCCTTGAGTTTCCTACGTGATAACGTCGTCTCGGTTCAGCATTATTTCCTTGACAGCGAAGCGTTTTTTTAGAAACGACGCTAGAAAACTCTGAAACTATGCAAAAGTATGCATAGCCGAGTAGTACAACCGTTAGAGGATGAATCAAGTAACAAGCCTACTCGTAACCAAAAGCGCTATGGTAAATCCTTATGTATTTTCTGAACGTGGGAAAATTTGCAGGGCCTTTTGAAGGGACGTCTTCCCCTTAAATTGTTGGATCTTTTGTTACCAAAACTGCATTTATAATCCGATTTTGATGCAACTTTGTGTAAACAACAATGTCAGTGTAACTAATACGTGTAATAAAAATCAACAAAATCCGGCAGACCAATATGGCGGTAAAAAATGCAATTTTCATATTTTGATACCAGTGCTGAGTACGGTAACATCAATAATTTTACGAAATTTGATCTAAGTTTTAAACAAATACAGCTTTGCAACAAATAAAACCCCCCATTTCAGAAGGACCCCTCCCCAAAAAAGACTATGTTCTTTTAAGAGTGCTCCGGTCGGTCATTTCGTTTGTTGTCCCATAAGAACAACGTAAAAACAACCCTTTTCTCAAGACACCTCGCGCCTAAAAGGTGCATAAGATATATTTGTTCACGCAGACTCCACCTTTGACGAAGGAAGAGTGGAAGAGAGGATACGTGCGGACTGCGCGTCTAGCAAAGACAATGTAATGCATTGTCCTTGATTCAAGTTTAGACACTCTTTGTGGCCAGCATATACAATTGCATGCTAGTTGCGTGCAGTGTAGCCACGCTTCCAGCCTTTGTGCGAGTACGTGTCGTAACAACAATCTTGCAAGCCAAACCTTGTGTGTAGCTACAGTTTTATAACTAAAAGTTTTCCAACTTTGGGGGCCGTGCTTTGAAACGCATTCCCCATGCCTGTTATCAGCCATATTCTACTTTCTGCTATTATATTCAACTCATTCTGCCATATTCTACAAAACTGGAAACTATTACTATTAAGGCCAAGTCAACGCATCAGATTTGAACTGAATATGAAATAACGAAAAGCATGGAAATGCAATTGCATGGAAATAGGAAACCACTGAGTAACCGCAGTATACAGCTGGGAAAGTGGCGATGCGGAAAGTCATAATTTTCAAAAGAGGTCATTGTCAAACGTTCATTTTTAGCTTTAAAATCCTTATAAAAGGTCATTATATTTCACAAAAGAGGTTTGAACCGATTTTTGAATTAATTTTCGTGTTTGAGAACTATGAACATGGAAAATGTAAAATATATCACTTTTTGAGCTTTGTTAGGTCTAACTTAGGTTTTATTAGGGTCTAACTTTGGAAAAATCAACTTCCAACCGCGTTTATAGAACATGGACCTATCATTTAAGTTTTTCAAATTTAAAATCGAACGTTTGACAACGACGCTGTTTCGAAACTGTAAACCCTCGTAAATAGGCTAAAAATGCGTCTAAAAAGGTAAAGTTTGTCTTGTTTAACGAGGCGAAGTTAGGACTACAAAGTTCTCTCTTCCACTCAACCTCGACCTCGAAAAAGGTAAAAGTGGTAGTTTCTGGACGTTTGATAACATACATTGATTGTCAGGACACTTCGCCCGTACTGCGTACTCTAGAGTCTGGAGTGGCACAATTTGTATATGGGTGACTAAAGCATGACTCTAATTAATGAGAAATGTTATATGTTTCTGACGATCGACGAAATGAATGCATTTCACTTGTACAGGCAGAGGGTTGCGGCAAGTTGTGTTGTTCACCCCATGGGCCCCTTATCTCCCGTACTACTTTGATAACAGTATTTACTCTAGGCTATTAAACATTTCTCGGCTGCACAATTTATTGAGTGTATTTCTCTCCTCCCTTGCTTCCAACACATCCACAGTAGGCCTAGCTGCCGTCTTCACACATCGTTCAACACAGTGATCGTAAATTGGAGACATTTGGAACTAAGACCAACTCTTTAGTAAATGTGTGGAACGAAATTCGTAATTCGTAAACACAAAACGCAACAACCAAATGTTTTAGAATAGACTAATTCACTAAAGACATTAAAAAGTAGACCTAAAATTTGAACTTACTGAAAATAACTTGATCAGAATAACTATCTTAGTTTTTGTAAAAAACAGAACCATCGCAAACATGAGGGTAAAAAAATAATACATACATAAGAAAATTAATACTGTAGTTGGAATACTTTGAGTTCTAGGGTTGTAGAACTCACATGGACAGTTTATAATTGTAGTAGTCATAAATTTACTATCAATTTGTACTATCAATATTGTAAGTACTATCAATTTGCACTAGTAATCTATTCACAAGAATATTGTCAATGTCAGCTCAGTTGTTGAAGTCACAGAATAGTCATCGGTGTTGTACACACGGACCTTTTAGGGTATTCATAGAAAATAATAGTTAAAGTTCATAAAGATCTAACAAATATACACAATACTACTGATAATTGAACGGGTGTGATGGCCGTCATTCCACGATATTATTATGTTCGTACAGCGTACCCAAGAAAGTTGTGTCTCACCCATTGCGACCACAAAATGAATGTCAAAAATCAACCCGTTTGTCAAACACCACGATGATGCTCACTAATTGTTATTTAATTTATACACATAATCCAGCGTTTAATTGAAGTTTCACAATCATTTCCGTACTCTCCAAAACACATACACTTCAAATGTACTGAGTGTTTCTAAAAGAGCCATCTAACATCTCACGATTATAGGTACCTATTTCGAACAGTAATTAAAGCATATAGGATTGATTTATTTAGGAGCACAATTTACAATTTGTTCCACATAACTTAAAAGTTACTTTGTAGAAGGCATTTCCAATAAATGTTTTCCCAGACAAACCGTATGAAATGTCCATGGACATAATGACGCCATTCAAGGAAATAGCTCACTGTAAATAATTGGTAAAATTTCCACGTCGAGTATTTCTTGTACGTTAGCGAGCTATGTATTAAACATTTATTTTGAAACTGAAAGAATGTCAATGATAGGGTTTTAGATTGTGAAGATTTTCAAACCCCGAAGTAGGTCAACAAGATTTTCATGTTGTTGTAGGTTAGAACAACATGGACGCCATATAATAATACAGTAAAAGGTACAAATACGAATACCTGCAATACGGTACAAGCACCATTAAAATTACTCTGTAAGATACAATGGTAACAAATGTATTGCACCAGTCCAAACTGTTGACAGATCGCGTTTGACAGCGTATTGAGTTCTGCCCACAGAGTATCTAGTCCCGACTGGCCGAGTGCAGACGCTATTTTCACGACGATTCTCACAGATGCTTGTTGCGGTACACTGCAATCTGGTGTAAGGAATTAGTGACGTCATGAATTAGTCCAGTTTTGTCATGGCGATGCACCCTGTCATGTCAGTGCTACTGTAAACATTACGGATACCGGTGTTGCATCCAAATGGCAAACTATGTTGGCATCACCATTATTTAAGCTACCTGCGTCTAGATTTCAGGGCCGTTCATCCTTTCTTTTTCTCAGTGTACCACAATGGATGTGATTTTATACAAGCGGTGGTTTAATAGTGATTTTCTAAACTTTTTATATTTGAACATGCAGTTTCAATTGACGACTGAGCTTGATAGCACTAAGAGCGTATTATGATTGACAACAGACACTATAGAACCTCTTATTGTTTATCAGCTGTAGACGACGCTCTATTGGTATGACACATACGCACACATGGTAGACTCGGGTGCAAGCTCAGGTAGAGCTGTCCATGCCATGACTCAGCCTACTTGACCCAAGTCCAGCGCTGTGACCAAGGGATGACTCAACCTAAGCTCCATCACAACAAAACCCCTTCTGTAATGTGTCATGTAATCCCAGCATGATACATCCATTCATAAACTGATCCATGAGCAAAATCAATCTTTGCCGCCATTCTTCTACTTGTTAAGCGTGCCCAGTACCAGTCTGACAATAGATCTATGTCACGGTCCTATAAAAATAGAAACTGAAAATCGTCTTAGTGGAGTCAATAACGCCTTTTATACACTTTAAAAGTTTTTTAATAGAAATCCCATTAAAATTGTAAGCATGAGGTGTTCCGACAAAATGCATGATATAGGTCCCTAGAAGAACATAGTTTTCATGGGACAATACTCAAGGTCCCGGCTACCACTTTCCATTCTTAAAACTATTTGATTCTCATTTTCATCGGCTTCAGGACATGTCATTAAAATATGACACTTTTATACTTTGCTTTGAGACAACGAACATTCTATGAGGATGAAATATGGGATGATGGTGAGTGTGGTGATGAATGATGAGGTGTAGTCTTGTTACCAACTAACTAAAGGTGCCCATACACTACACGAGAATCATGCTTGCTTTTCAAAATGAGGGAAGTGGAGAAAAAATTGTAAATTTTAAGCGTAATGCTCCATTACGTGATGTCTTATTTTGAAACACATAGGAAAAAATACAATGAGACTTCCAAAATGGTGTTTTATTGACGCCTTGTTTCCAATAACTGGCAACCCAAAACGTGTACTAATTTTGAACATGTTATTGGCTTACAATGCAACAAACCAATGTGTTATATGCTGCAGTATCAACGTTTCAAACAAAACCATTGCATATTCAGTAGTTAAGTTCTCCTTACTCGTTAGAGTCGTGACTTAATTGTTTTGAACTTTCCTAGCTCAACTATTGGCAGCTAAAAATATTGTATACACATTCGGAAACGGGGTGTCCATATGTGTGCGTGTATGTATATGCTATTTGGTTTTGTATTTACGGTAGGCCTATATGAATTTTAAAATAAGGAGTCACTGGAGCAGTAAAGCAAGATGGACATTACATATGAAATTTTGGAGGCAAACCTTTGCCATCTGCCAAAGGGAAAGGCTCTACACTCCTCTTTTAGTAACTCACTCAACACCTATGATATCTGTGCAAAGTCCTCATGATAGCTCAAACTTTAAAACCTCTTTAACTATTTCGGGTCATCAAAAACTACCCTTGATAACTCTATACAACATTTGTCAAACATTGTCTTTTTGACAGTTTGGTTATGCGCCTCTTTATAGCTTTAACTTGAACTGAAAACTGATTTGATAGTAATTGGTGTTGTCGTGACAGAAGCTGTTATTGGGCGGTAATCTTATAATTATAGCAACAAGTCAGATTAGATAAAGAAGTTATCACAAACATGAACTTTGAGATAGGCTACAAATCCGAGACAACTCTTTTATCAAAGACTTATCCTTTCAACTACATTGTTTGAAACTACCATTTGATAAGGATGTTTTATTTATACATAAGAGTGTTTGTAGACATTTTCTGCACTCCTTTCAAGGTATGTTTTATGTCTAACAATAAAAGCTTTAGACGATACCATAGTCAGTATTATTTACATTTTATCTTGTATAAGTCTTGGTTTAAAATTTTTGTCTGGTTAAATTTTAACTGGTAATACAACTGGTACGTTTGTACCTTTGTGAACTTTCTCGTATTTTCGCGACTCACTTTTCTTGCTTATAATCAATGATTTATTGCTCACCTTTCCGGGTAGATTTTGTAGCAAAGCCCGATATAACAGTACGCTGTACAATTATTTACTGATTGGCTTATGAATAAGTGTTGCAGAGTGTTTCAAAAACCTCTTCTCCCACCACCCTTGCAAGTTTGCAACTTTCTCCCAGTGCGCCAAAGCGTCAAAGTGCGCCAAAGCCAGTTCGAATATGTTCAGCCGATCAATAGTTAAATTTGAGAGGGGTGACTTTAAGACCCTCTGTATAGAACACCATACAGTTAACTTAAGATCCGGTCTAAATTTGACAGCTTTTATATACTTTGTTTGATTTGTAAGTTTTCTCACATAAATTACGTATGTTATGAGAAAGCTTTGTACTGTTCTTAAAATTGTGGTTTGTGTGTTTCAGATGCTCGCTATCTGCTGGGGAGTTGGAACGAATAAAATGACAAGGCTTGAGCCCAGTTTTCACTCATAAAACTTCGGGTTCTCCATGTACCAGTTTACAACGCCTAAATTCATTTTTAAATTTCTGCATTATTCCATCAACTTACAGCTTTTAGCTGTTCACTAAATACTATAAGAGTGTTTTTTCAAATCTCATTATGATAGTTTGTATAATTAGAAATAGTGGAAACCCTACAGTTTTTAAAAATACTAACATTTAGTTGGGGGAAACCCGTATAACTTATATCTTGGTCTGGCTAAAAATATTCTTGCCAGCAATTTTCACAAATTTATATTTTAAAATTGCCTTACCTAATTATTTTGGAAACGTTGATTGCTTCAAGTTAAAATAGGAGCTAGGTTTGTTTACATTCAGCTACATTATTCTAATCACAAAATATATTTTTTTGACCGCTGTGTAACAAGTACAGTACAATCCATAGTACTTTTGTAAAATGAATTACTACAAATAATAATGTTATTGGTATAGTTTATATAGTATTTGTTAAAGTAGGCCTACTCACGTCTTGTTTAGCACGTGTTTTTAAAGTTTTTATTTCAGATAGCAGTTAAAATATGGATTCAGTGTTTTCACTACAACTATGACGAGATGGGGGTTAATCAAATCCACAAATTTTGACCCACCTTCTTTATCTCTATTCATCTTGATAATAACGAAATACTTTTGGAAAATCACTGAAAGTACAAGTTTTTTTCGTTCGGTTTACAATAAATTACTAAATTACTATTTGAGATGCCGACCACTCCCATGAGGGTATTTTAAGGCAAATATGTGGTGAAGGATGAGTGTGATGAGTGGTAGTAATGAGTTATGAGGTGTAGTCTTGTTACAAACTAAGGTCGACTCTTCCTTAGAATAGGTCATTAATTAATAGCCCAATGACCAATGGAAATACAAGGACCAACAGCTTAACTTGACTTCTGTACCACGAAAGGTGATGGTCTGATATGTCTGAACGATGGTGGGAGTTGATGCGGGTATCATCAGGTGATCACTGAGACTCAGAGTAAGTGCGGATTTGCAGAGTGTAAGTTCTGTAGCAGAGTGTTGAATATAAGTTGATCACGACGGTGTGAAGATGAAGATGTTGGAGAGATGAGGATGGACGAGGGTCCAGGAGGGGAGAGTGCGTCACTGACCTCTGGCCTCTGCCACCATAACTGATAACAGCTGATAACTACTTCTGCCAGTTCCATCAGCTTCATCACGTCCACTAGAACACTTCAGTATCCACATCAAATTAGAGAGGAGTGTACCTAGTACATTGTAAAACTTACCAACTGGAGATGGTGCCTTACTCCACATTAGTAAAAACCTATAGGTGGTCTATAACACTTCGTACACATCAGCCTCAGTAAAATACAGTAAATACA
The DNA here is from genome assembly GCA_018831715.1 of Matsumurasca onukii. NCBI lineage: Eukaryota > Metazoa > Arthropoda > Insecta > Hemiptera > Cicadellidae > Matsumurasca > Matsumurasca onukii. Next base: position 51,055,476 of record CM032059.1, on the reverse strand, counting down.
AACATGTACGTACACATAAATACACATTAGAAAGTTAAACATTATTTTAAACTTAATAAATGTCAACATACTGATAGATAAAATATTAATATATTGAGGAGTTCTACTAATCAGTCAGCGCAAGGTCAATTAGTAATCAGAACTGAAAATATGCTACTATTCCAAAGTTATTCTCTAAAAGCTCAAATATTTGGAAAATCAAATTGACCTATGAAACGAGAAGGTAATGATCACAAAACCTCATGAAGAAATGGTACTAATAATTAAATTCGGCATAAATTAATGCAAGCAATATAAAGCTTGTTGACTATATATTAGCACCTGTGTCCTGTAAACTGTAAGTACATCGTCATATCCAATATCTAGTAGCCTATGTTGCCGACATGTTACCCTCGCCTCGCCCTTGCCTGTCCTCGCTTATCCACTGTCACTGTGTCACCAGAGGCTCTGTTCTGTGATGTCACTTCCCATAACCATTCTCAACAATGGTTTGGTCTATCACACGGTATCAGTGTACAGTTAGTTGCCTGTGAGATACTAGCGACATACTTCCGTACCCATCACTGCACTATCATCATGCTCCACTGACCACGTCTTTCTTACAAACTGTTAAAAAAGAAAACCTTTTAACTTTTGACTCAATTCTGTTAAAGTTATAATTGTTCATTTTACAAAGTTTCAACGTAATATTTTATTTATAATTACTAGATTTTCTTAGACAACTTACAACAAGCTAAAATTTGATATCTTCTAAGCTTGAAAACGTGATCTATATTGCTCTACACAATACATCAACGATCGGATGTTGTAAATTCACCGTAAGAACCTTTAGTAAAAGTTTTTAATGTTAATTTACAACTAGAGATGCAGTACCTTTATTCCAACGCTCATTTGGTCTATTTCCTATACTAGCTCAAAGAGTGCGTCCAATGAGAACGAAGAAAAGACAACAGATATGAACCGCAAGTATCTATAACTTAGTGTGCATAGCAACAGCTGTTGTTTTCCGCGTAGCTCAGGAGAGATGCCTGTAGGTGCGCTACTGGTTTATTTTTGACATCTGGTCATTACAATAGATCAAATCTTCAAATGCTTCTGAATTGATGCCGACAGAGTGCAAGCTAAATTGAAATTCATTGTGTTTAGCCACGAAACTGTGTGTAGACTATATAAGTGGTAAATTACCTCGTCAAACAGTTTCAAATGAGTGGGGGGAGTGGTGGAACCCCACTCATTTGAAACTGTTTGACGAGGTAATTTACCACTTGTATAGTGCAAGCTAAACTTAGCGAAATAGAGTCTAATTTGTCACCAAAGACTTTTTTGCATTTGGTTAAAGATGAAAATACTACTATGTAATGATATCTGATAAGCTCATTTTCTGTTCAATGACTAAATACATAACATTGTCATTGAATGGTCGAATGAAATCCTAGAGAAATCTATCAATAACCTGAAAATGTAACAGTGTGGTGTTGCACGTTTTGGAATAGCTGTAGGCCTACCTATGTTTTACTATCAATAATGTACAAAACAAGTATAAGACTAACACAAGTTCAAAGTGTTATAGGCCTACAACTAGGGAATTGTGCTTGTTGAAAGCAATCAATACCTCACTGAGTAATGAGTAAGCATGTTCAACTTCCCTCAAATTACCTAAGCCTACATTTCGCTCCAATTGCGAAACGGCGAGTCATGTTTTGCCGCGTTTTCTGTCTTGTACTGTTCCCTAGTGTAGAGTAGTAATGAGCGACAACCGGGGCAAGGCTCGAAGCCATAAGGCCTATGTTAGCTCGACAACCAAGTGAAACTGAACCTTACGAGCCACCGCTGTTATCAATGTAGGCGAATAGCTGTGTTATCAGTAAAACAATTAAGTTGGGTCGTTAAGTTATGCTTATTGTTTGCAAAGCGTGTCGAGCTACTAGTAGAGTAGAGGAACACCTGCACTCGACGCTACTGGTTACTGGTTAGACAAGAACACTGAACATAACCTACTCAAGTCTATGTGACAGTCACTTCATGTACGTGAAAGTTATGCATACACCCTATTCACCACACTTTTCTTGTTACAAACTGACGGTTGCTTTTGTACTAAGATTTAAGATCATGAAGCGTATAAAGTTAGTTTCATGTAAACAAAAAACTCCAACGGATTTGATTATGAAAATTTCGTTAGAATATTTTGATTTTGAACGAAATAGTTTAGATTATTTGAAATTAGAATCTGTACCATGCTTGATAAAATAAACCTTTTGAGGTCGGATGTAACGAATTTTTTCTACCAAGTTCGCTCAAAGCCTCGCTTCGTCCCTTGAACTTAGGGCCTACGTGTTCTTTTACTGCAGGTTTTATTATATATCGATCAGAAGAAATGTATTTCAAATTTATTGAAATCGGACTTCTCAAAACGCTCTTATAGCTAAAAATCACTTTTTTAACCACCATTTTTAAACGACTCAACGAATTTCCATACTTTTTGGTACATTGATGGAGACCATTAAAATACATATTTTTTTAATACAACGTCATCAAAATCGGATGAAGTGTACTGTTTTAAGATAATCAAAACACTTGTTTTACTAAAACTCTCCCCAAAGGATACTTCCGGTTGCCCGATTTTGCTGGCTAACAAACTTGACCGAGATAAAAACTCCGAAAGGTTCGCTCTGCCGAACATGGTTGCGGTCTTATAAAGGTTAAAACCTTTAAACGTCCACAATTTCATTGGAATAAAAACATTCAAATGACATTCCTAACCCTGTAATTACTTACCGAGACCTTGATTGTCATGTGCAGCAATACTTGCTCTCGTTGAAATTTTGAATATTTTCCCGTTTCTACTGTGATTTCATGTGAGCGTTCTCCATGGCAGTAAACGACGGCTAACTACTTAAAAAGAACGCCCGGCTTTATGTCTTCTCGTGGGTAGAAATGGATACATTTAATGTACACTATTGAACAGTGGTTCTATATACCTTTGATACACCCTATATAAACAATCAATCAACAGTCAAAGTTTTATTTCTATTAATGTGACACAATTTTCCGCAAATACGTAGGACTGTAGGCCTACTTGTCAATAAATAGGATTTTTGAGAAGGTTCAACTCTTAAAACCATTTTGTACATAAATTGTTTCATTGATTGGTTAGGAAACCTTGGACAAATCTCCGATTGTCCGATTTACCACTCAATGTATCTGTAAAAAAATACATTTTCATTACAATTCCAAGAAGACTAAAAAAACGGTGAACATGATGAACTTTGATTACTTTGATTTTAGACACCGAACACTCCTAGAGGGTGTTTTAAGGTGAATATGGGATGAAGAGTGAGTGTGTTGAGTGTTTTTGATGGACAATGAGGTGTAGTCTTGTTACAAACTAGGGCCGATGTTCCAAAGATTGGGTCATTAGTTAATAGCCCAACGACCAATAGAATGGACCAACGGCTTAACGTGACTTCTGAACCACGGGGAGTGGTCATCGTAAAAAGTTATCACTGCGGCCGGGAATCGAACCAGGGCTAATTTGGTGCGAAGCACGCACTTTGGTGGTAAAACAAAGCATTCTGCATTTTACACTTTTAACCTAGCCAATATGTCTAAACTTTTACAAAATCGAACGAACAGATAGTTTTGCGCACCATGCATACTTGTAGTTAAGAAACCACAAAGATAATCACTTCCACCTTACACTTTTCTAGGTTCCGAATCGGTAAAACACAAAGAAACATGAACGGAAACAAAATCCAACTTGAACCCTTTCAAATACTCGTAATTTACAGTTTTAAATGTGTTAAAATAAACTTTTGTGCTACCATAGATTATTTAAACAAAAATGTTCCACGTTTAGTTTTTTCAAATGGACGAACGACAATGAGGGATTCCAAAGTTTGAATATAGCAAAAAGTAAAATAGAAGGTACAAGAGTAAGAATACAAGATGCATATTGTGTACGTGTGTAATTGCAATGACGACGTGATCTCTGCTAGAACACACTATGGCATGTCAGAGGGGTAGTTTTGAAGGCGATGTACGAGTACACAGGATCAGTGACGAAGGTGCAATTCTCGACTACACACCATGTCAGTACGAGGCAGTTGTACATATACCCTCATTACCATTTTATGTCTGATATAGTACTCTAACTCTAATAAGAGCAATGTAACGTAGAATCTACGAGTACATTAGGTGAGTTTTGAATGTCCCCCTACCCTAACTTTTGAAAAAGAAAACAATTTTAAAACTAGCAAAAAACCTTTTTTATCACGACTCGTTTTTGTGTAATTATTTAAAGATTACAAGAAATCAGATAAAATGTTGATGTAAAATAAAATAGAACGTTTTATATTGGCCTACTGTGTTAAATTTATATTAATCAAGTGTCAATATCTCCAGAAGAAGATCAACAAGAAATCAGGTTTAAAATGCTACATTTCATATACAATTTATTTTGAAAGACTCATTTTGCTTCAAAATACCCTATGGTAATATGTTATAGGTTTGTAATGTTTCCATCAAAAGATTTTCAAACACAATTTATCATTAATCAACATTTTACGTGAAATGTGGCATTTCAAAGCTGATTTCTTGCAATCTTTAAATAGGTATTACAAAAAAAAGAGTCGAGATCAAACATTTTTCTTTGCGTCGTTGTATTTGTATTAAAACTCCCTTTCTTTGGAGGTGCCACAAGGGGGGGTTTGTATTTATTTATATGTAAATTTTGGGGGCCTTACCCCTCGGATTTTGTGTAAGGACAAACAAGTCCCATATTTCACTTCATGAGAAATCTAGGAAGTTTTTCAACTCTCAAAAATAGGGTAAGGGAGAAATGTTCAAGTACACATACAAACCTATGTTGTGCAGTAGTACAATTTAAAGAGATATAGCCGGTATTTTATGAACATTTTGCTACAGAAAGATTTTAATCCATGTTTTTATTAGGGCTGTGACCAAAGGCCTCCCATGTAGGCTTGAATGGTAAAATGTGCTGATGCTACCCTAATCAACTTAAACCGACCACATTTTTACTGGAGTTACAAAGTTTACAATAACATAATTGTCTGCATACTTATATTATTAGGGGTTATAGTTTGGAAAAACTGTCAAGTTGACAAACTTTTAAATACCAATTTTCAATAATTGTAAAGCTTAGCTAGAGCAATTTTATTTTTATATTAGAATATAAAAATAAAATAGTTTTGAGTATTTTTGAGTGTTTTGTTTTGGGTATGGTTTGCACTTTTTTAGACAAAAAATAATAATTTGAATTTTTTAGTCTAAAGTTGCTTTAGTTTTCATCTTAGGTTCCCATTTGAAATATTTGAGAAATCGCACTTCACAAACTGCCAAAATTTGATTATTTTTAAAACTAAAAATCACAATACTTGTCAAATTTCCGAATGGGCGTAAAACTCGGTTGGTTTACGTTGGCTAGGGGTTCCAAAGAGTATTTGATTGGCCAAACTTATCTCTTTACTGCCGAAAAGGTTTACCTTTGAAACCCAGTTTTGTGTTTAAAATTTTAAAGACATTCTTTAGTAAAAGTGTAGTTCATGAAAATACCACAAATGTGTATAAGCAAAAGTTAAGAAATACTGTATAGAAAATTACAGAGTGCCCAATCCATACAACACCTTTTATACAAGAACATTTAATTTCATTGTCACTAGAATATTTAACCAACTACCTGAAAACATTAAGTAATCAACATAAAAAGATATTTGTAAGAAAGTTAAAAGAGTGGCTTCTCACTTTGGAAGACGTTGATTCCTTGTTTTTTATTCAAAGATAAGAACAATTTCCCAGACCAAGAATTTTTATTTTAAACAAACTGTTGTTAAAAAGATTTTTTTAATGATTATCTATTGATTTTTTATTATGATTAAGTATTGCTCCTGTTTGCGTTACTTTGCGTTGTTTTGTGCTCGCTTCCTTGTTCCTTGGTTGTTCAAGTCTAGTACGGGCTGGCGAAAAGCCGGCTGTCTTTGTTTTTAACCGACTTCAGTGAAACGAGGAGGTTATATATGAAGGCAGTGCTGTGTTGGCGTCCAGCCCAGGAACGCGTGGATGCCTTCCAGGGGGGTGAGCTTGGGAAAACTATGAAATCGTCCAGGATTTTTCATGTTTCTTAGATTAGGTTTTAGTTGTAGGAATAAAGGTGCACTATTTATTAATAAAATCATACAGCACTACCTTTTGAGCTGACCGCTGGGAACGGAACTATTTGCCTTGCCCTAAATCCGTAGCCTTAAAGGATCTCTTTAATTATAGATCAAAACAAACACTAGAACAATTAAAGTCTAACCAAAATAGCTGATTTCATGGTTTTCAGTTGCTGAGGTAAAATAAAGGTGCACTATTCTTTATTAATAAAATCATACATGCACATAATACCTTTTGTTTTGTTTCTTCTTAAATCTCTAGATTCTTCCGTTGGAAATAGAGGTTTTAGAATTTTATTTGTTAGTAGAACAGATTTCAAAACCCTTCCATTAATTTGAGAGGGAGACCTGAAATATATTGTTATTTATAAACATCCCCTCAGATTTCTGACCCGCTGAATTCCGTTAGATTTAAGTTTAAATAACCACGGAAGGCGGTCCATTGTCTGAGTGTCGATGTTAGGTAATCAGAGATCTAAATATTTGCTTGCTTAGAGGCCCTAAATTTCCTCAGCTGTTATTTTGGTTATTATTATTTTGTTTACGATCTATAATTAAAGAGATCTTATGTATTACTTGTTAGTTTGTAGCAGTGATTGTATATAGTTATGTAATTTATTTATAACAGTCATGTCACAAAATATAGTTTGTGAACAGTTGTAAATTTTAGTTTTAAATATACTTGGCAAGTCACCTTATGAGAAGCTTTATTGTGTTAAACAAACTTGTATTAATTGTAAAACTGTATTTAAGGAAATAAATCAATTTGAATTTGATCGTGCGAGCCTACATTGAACAGATTTAGGCACCTTTTATCTTGTAAGAACACAGATTAAAAAGTTAAGTTTGCGGCAAAGTTTGCATAAGTACGGCTTAGTTATAAATCTGACAATTTGTCTATATTTGGAAAAAAAACTGAACACGATCCCCATTCTTAAAAAGTGCCTATAGAGGGAACCTTTGGTGGTTGAAAATTATGTTATTAGATTTTCCAAGGTCGAAAGAGGGGATACGTGTTGAATAGAATCAGTTATCTATTTTTATCATGATGTAAAGGTGTACATACTGACTCACCCTTTATAACCACCGAGTTGGCGCCCACGTTTACCGACTCGTGAGTTTGGGATTTAAAACACACAAATTCTTCAATAAATAATATTTGCGTAATGTTTAAATCCTACGTGCTTCCTGAGTTAATGTTATTAATAGTATACAATTTAGTGATTATTATTTTCTTAAACCCAGTTAAACTTTTATTTAATAGGCAAAAAATGTAAGGTTTTAAAAGACAATACAGGTTAAACCTTACATTTGTTTAACACTGCAATGTCAGTAAATCATGTTTAAAATTTTAAATCTGATGGGAGTGGAGTATTTTATTTGCAAGAACGCCTGCATACACGTCTTGCAACATCTACCCACGTATGTTGTGTTGCCGCGCTGTATTTTCAGGCGTTCTTTCAAACACGTTTGTGAATAATATAAATACTCTTTTAACAAACAAATTAAACCCCACTTCAAAAATTAATCGACAGTCAACTGCTCTAAAAAGTATGAAACAACAATTCCAGATAACCTTAACGTTGTGCCTTGTTTAAGATTCCTTGGTGTATTAATTATTGGTATAATTGGTTTCCAAACCTTATGAGGTATATTTTTCTTACTTTCAGTCTCATATCTCGTATGGTATAATTTTTTGGGGAAACTCATCTGATGCTTTTAAAGTCTTTCAATGCAAAAGAACATCATAAGACTCATGACGAAATCACAATTCAGGGAACCCTGTAGAGCTCTTTTCAAGCAGTTAGAAATACTTTCCCTTCCTTGTCTGTATTTTTTCAAATACCTTCTCTTTGTTTACACACACCCAGAAAAGTTTTAAGGTAAAACCACTTACATCATCATTCACTAAAACTCCACTCTTCTGCAATATTCTGGTCATCGCACAACCTTTTTCGAAAAAACACCGTGGTACTCTTGCACAAATCTTCTTAATAAACTTTTAAACCAATTGAAAAACGAGGACTCTCCTAAATAATTCAAACAAAGTATCTTCAAAGGTCTTCATAATCACTGCTTTTATAGCGTTCCGGAGTACCTCGCTTAAAAAGAGCTCAGGGCTTACGAAACTTTTTTTATTCTTTCTTGCCTACACATTGTGTAATTATTTTATTTAAGTACTGTAATTTGACAAAATCACAATCAATTTAAATGATGACAATTTATGACTAATTGGGTGTTGCAATTATGTAATGCTGTACGTGTTACATGCATAAAAAATGGGTTTTTAGTGTTTTACCGCGTACAGGCAATAATATTTACCCATTACACTGCAGTAAAATATTACAGCTGTACTCATTTCATGACAACCAGTATAATACATTTTAAGTTGTCAATTATTATTAGAACACCACCATGTACGCACACTATTTGCCACATTGTGAACTTACTGACATCCAAGAAAATGCCCACAACTTTTTCCCCTACTGCAATGATTATGGAACTAATAAATTCAATTTCCGCCGTAATCGTTGATTTACCTGCCTGAAGCCCATGTTGCTTCTTGTCAAATAATTTATTTTAAGTAATTGGCTAATTGAATATATACAAATCTTTCATGTATGTGTTAAAAAATAGAAGCAATGAGACTTGACGGTAGCATGAATTATCGTTGTTTTAAAAGGGGAATAACACTTGCTATCTCCAGTTTCTCAGAAAATAATTGGAAATTAAGAAAGTGTTTAATAACTGCGTAAGATATTTAATTATTGAGGGTAAAATCTGTTTGACTAAATTCATTGAAATATAATCATATCCACTAGAAAATTTGCCTTTAAAAGTACTAACAACTTTATTCAAATATAGTTCTGTTAATGACTGAAACCAAAAATAACTTTTGGTGTTACTACAAATATACTCTTTACTGTCTATTACTTTTCCAAAATTTTGGGATCACTGTTTGCTCTACTACTGATACAAAAGTCGTTTAACACATTGCTAACTTGTACAGGGTCCGTCAATAATGTCCCATTAAAGTCAATACTTATATTAGAGTTTGAATGCTTTTTAATTTGGTATTTTATTAAACTCCATGTTACTTTTGAGCAATTTACTGATATTTTAATTTTACTATCAAAGTGGCCCTTTTTAGCCCTAGCCATACAAAGATTTAAATCTGTCTTTAATAGCTTGATAATTGTCTTTGAGTCTTCATCTCTACTCTGTCTATACCTAACTGCTAAATCGTGGATTTATTTTTTCTAAACCTCATTTCATCTGTTAACCATCGGTTAGTATCACCTTCCCAGATTGAAGTCATAGTTTTAGGAAAACAAATACTTAAGACAAATATAGACAGAGTCAGCAGCAAAATTGATAGGTTGAATAATCTATTAGAAATAAAACAACCGGACATTGTCACCCTTACTGAGCATGGTTTAAAATCCACCGAAATGTTACACATTCGTTTGAATGGTTGTTCATTAGTAACAGCCTTCTGCAGAGAAAATCATATGAAAGGAGGTACAACTATTTTTAAAAATTTTAAATTAGCTAATGAAGTAGAAACTCTTAACAGCTTGAACCACAGTGAGGAACTCCTGCGTGAAATGGCTTGTGTTAAGGTAACAATAAGCAAAAGCTTTATATGATTGGTATCTACCGCTCCCCATCTGCGCCGTCAAATGATGCACTTTTAAGACTAAATGATGCACAGATTCCAAACTCCAATGCTAGTACAGTATCTGTGTTCTGGGAGACATCAATGTTAATGGCCTGGTGCAATCGAGAGAAACTTCAGCAGTCTCAGAGCTTCTAGCGACATTTCATATTGAAATGATTCCTTTGCCTCCAACTTTAGTTACATCAATCGACATTGTTGGAACTGATCTTGCTCTTGATAGAGTGGATGTAGAAGTTATTCAAACAGGCCTCTCGGACCATCTAGGCAAATTTTGCCGTTTTAATGTAGCTAAAGAAGTAAAGAAACCTAACACAACATTCTCTAGGAATCTCTGCAGAGAAACCCTTCAAAACTCAAACAACAATTGAGAATGGCTTCCTGGGACACAGTTTACCAAGCTCCTGAAGCAGAGGCTTATTCTGCATTTATTAAGGTATTCACTCAAGAATTTGACATAACTTGTTCACAAAAAAACTCCCGTCGTTATCGAGAGAAAGCAAAGCTGTAGTACAGCAAGAAATCCCGAATCAGACAATCTACGATCAATCTTTCTTGAAGCGCATGAAAAATTCTTGATGAGTGGAAAAGAAGAGGATAGAACGGATGCATTTCACAAGAAAAAGACTTATGACTTAAATCTAAAAGCCATCAAGAAAGAAGCAAATGAACGTAACATAGCTTAATCAAGTAATAAGAGCAAGCCAATTTGGAATATTATTAATAGTGAGAGAGTGTCAAAGAAGTGTGACTCTGATGTACAATGGCAGCTGAACATTGCAGACAAGACAGTTGAGAACCCGGGAACCGTTGCAGAACATTTCAATACTTATTTTGTAAGTATAGGAGATACAATTTTATCCCAGAACAAGGCAGTTAACAAACCTCAATTAATTAAACAACCGAAACCTCTCACAGAAATCTTATCTAAATATATACCAACTACAAATGAAGAAATACTCAAAATAATACGTCCCTTGAAACCAAAATCATCAAGTGGAATAGATGGTATAAGTTCAACGGTTTTGAAGTTTTGTAAACAGGAAGTAAGTCGACCTCTAGTAAACATTATTAACAAATCATTGGCACGAGGAATATTTCCCAGGTTACTAAAAATATCAAAAATTGTTCCACTACATAAACAGGGCAGCAGACAAGATAGAACATAGGTTGTTGAGATAAAGCAAGTAATCACAGGAACCTTAAGATGTGAAAGATCTCAAGGTTCACATCTGTATATTTTATGTATGTTATGTTTTTTGCCGTTTCCTAAAATTCAACAAGTGTAACAAAATATGATTTTTAAAGCGCAAACACTAGCAAACAAGCACAGCAAAAATTCATTGTCATTCTAGAATTGAAATAATACTTGTCCAGCACCAACAAAACAGCTTGAGAATCTATTTTGGTACATTGCAGAATTTTCAGCCTTCTTTCCTTGTTGCGAGAGTCATGGTCAAAATTTGAGGTTTAATTATTGTTGCAAAATAAAATCAAAATTTAGTGACTAGTCTTTCTCTTTGGGTGTCTTCCTTTCCCTGACCTTACAGAAATCTGCAACATCCAGCAACTGCATGTGGAATGTTAATAAAGGATTTGGAGAACATTCACCAGTACTAATGTGTGCACGCCATTCTTCAAGGAAAGGTTTTGGCAGACCTCAGTTTGTATAATGTACGTTAATATATATAAAGAAAATTTAATAAATAAATTTACATCTTCTTACACATTGTAAGTTGCTTATCAAAGAATACTCTTGCAACTGTCCTCAGGACATCAGGAAATGTTGGGAAACAATAATTTCTATTTTCTTTTCTGCCTCCAAAGTTCCATGCAATCACTTCCTCTTCCGAACTACAAGCTTTTCCCATTGCACAACATAGAACTTCCTCCCTAATACAGAGTGCCCTCTAAAAATGTAAACATATTCAATTGGTGGATCAACTAGTTGTATTAACTTGCAATAAGTAAAAAATATAATAAGAAAACGAGATATTTTTTCCTTTCTTGTAAGTTGATCAAATAGTTCATTAGGGACAACAATGCCATAGGACCTCAAGTCAACTATTGATGGCGGCGAGGTTCTGAGGATTGAACGCTTTCATATATCATGCTCGCTAGCCGAAACTACTAAATCTCCATCAACAATTGGATTTTCGTTATTCTGCTTTCAAGGACTTGTTTCTGGCTAGTCTCAATAGGGAAAAGACAAAAGGGATTATTAATTTAAAACTAGTATTAAACAGCTATGGATACTATTGTAACGTCCAGCAGATTTACTTTTAATTATGTATTTTAATTAATTTAAAGCTCAAATGTAGTGTTTAGTGCTTGACATTGTTATGGTATTTCATAGTACTTATTAATTGAAGGTAAAAAAACTACTATTTTGTCAACAACCAAGAATATCACTGAGAATCTGCTGATTGTATGGTCCTGTCTTCGTTAATACTATCAAAGGGATGAGGGCACCCCATTATAGAGAACAAGTTACATAAACACCATCATTTCCCTTTTATAGAAGGCAAAAAACTCTTAGGATGAGGGGTAAAGAGAGAGAAAAGTAAGGTTGAAATTTTCGGAACATCTCACAGACATTGCATAGTAATTAAGGGTTAAGGAGAGTTTTGTTTTTAGTGAAATCATTTGAAAGCGACCACAATGATTTAGGAATTCGCTTACATTGAAAAAAGCGTTCACCATCATATTACGAAACCGTAGCTTTATGATTATTAACAAAAGCTGGAGTAGTCACAATATTTTACTTTCATTACAACACCTTATAACCACTGTTGTGGTAAACAGTAGGTAACAACACTTAAAGGGTAAATAAAACTGTGGTTAACAAATTAAAATTTGTATTTTAAAGGTACAAAAGTACATTTAAAAGTCGTGGAATTGAATTGGAATGAAATGTGCAGGCAGCTTAATCGAACAGACCTGAAACACAATAATCCAAATTAATTATTTGAAATTTTCACAATTTTGTACAGACAATTTTCATGTTGGTTTACACTTGGTTTCAGCCCTTTTATACTACACCTAAGTCCATGCCATACCATTGCAATCTAGTCCACACTGATTGAATGTAATGACTGAGGCATGCAATGCCTTTGCTACTAAGCCCAGTAATTGTTCTAACATTTCTATTATTTGGTCTCACAAAATGCCATCCGAAGAACTGTCCATAGATCACATTTAAAAATGTCGTCCCATTTTCAATTTTTAAAGATTTATCTTACACAGTCAGGGCCACTAGAGTAGCTTAAGAAACTTCTCTTAAGTGGCCATCAATGTAGCTTGGTTAAATTTATACAAGTAAATTTCATGGGTTATCACACAATACTCAGCATAATAATATTGCTACTTTTTAAAAATTAACACAGGAATCTTCCAAAAGTCATAGCTGGGCCCGCTAATTTCAAGAATAACACTGTAAAAGTTCAGTTTATTATCGCTCTGTGAGCTGAATTTTTCCAATGTGAATCCCTTGCTGCGCAACAATTTTGGAGTTGGCCAACATTAACTCCAGCATAATTAGAACTTTTTACCACCGTAAGAATTTATGAGTGACACTTTGGCATTTTACTTTTGCAATTTGTTCTAGAGGCAGATTTACACAGTGAAAACATTAAAATTAATACCATTTAACTCATATGGTACGCCCCAACGTATGATGGAAGTAAGGTTTTACTTCCGTGACAATTTCCAAATACCGTCCTATTTCCAAGATTTGGCCATCTTGCTATCTTATCTGAGCCAGTCAAATTGAAATAAAACAACACAGTACATTTTCAACACAATTCACTGAAAAGTCAAATTAGCCTGGATAAAATACAAATAAAACTGAAGTAACCAAACATGTTCATCAAATTAACTCTGGAATAAAAACAAATTAAAGTGAGGTTGCTTTAAACTCTGATTTGAATACTATGAAAACTCACCAAAGCCCATGTCATCTCCAGATTCATCCTCGCTCTCTTCCTTCTTCTTCTCTTCTTTCTTCTCAGCAGCCGGAGCAGAAGCAGCAGCAGCAGCAGCTGGTGCACCTGAGCAAAGTCACAATGTGAAAACAAGCACATTTCACTAAATTATGTACAATATTAAATTTTTAATAAGAACTCGAATTGAAATCAGCGGATTAAGTACCGGGTTACAGAGTCCACACAATGCACAGAGTCCTCACCTAGTACACTGATTAATAATTTAAGACTGGTGTTTTTTAACCATTTAAATAGATTTAGATTAGATTCCTGATTCATCCAGGACTCAATAATTATGCAACTAACTTGCTCCCTATCAAAAAAATTCTATCAAATTGTGGGACTAAATAAGATTAAGAGAAACGTCAAGAGGTATATTAGAAAAATCATTAACTTATAAACAATGGTAGAGACCTAGCAGTTAGAGGTGACCCAACTGGCGCTGAGGATCTTTAAGTGAATCAACAGCCAATGGCAATATGGTACAATAATACAAACACAAATAATTAATTAAAATAAAAAAAATTAAGAGTATTTTTTTCCAAAATTCTTAAAATTCTGGATGCCTTTTACCCTAAACTTGGCAATAAACTGTCCCATTGGCTTGCTTTACAGCACAAGCAGTTTGTAAAATACTACTTGCTGAAATGGTTCATATCCTAAGATTATTTTACCCCATCATTTATCTGCGGGTTTGGGTCAAATCTCAGAACACGTTGGGATATTAAGTTAGCATCACTATTTTCAGCCCCGAAAGAATATTCATCATAGATTTGACCTCATCCAAAAAAGTGAAATGATGGAAACGGTAGGAATACAGCAATTGCAACTGTCATTATCTAATGAGCACATCCTATCCTTTGGGATAAACAAATGTTCTATCAGGTAATTGTGTCATAAGTGTGTCAGCCCTTTAACTCAAGAAAGACTTAAGGAATTGTATTGAAACTCTCAATTTTTAAGCCTAGGTCCAAGTTTACTATTGAGTTCATACAAAATAATTGAATTCAAAATGATAGAGATTTGGGAAAACAATATCCTTTATCAAACAGGTGCAGACAGAAGGGAGAATTTGACTGACTTTCAGGAGACCTTTATGGTCTGTCTCAGTGATCCTCCAGAGAAAGGCTGAATTCATCCGCCCATGGTTCACTGGACACTGTGCAAAGAGCAACTGGCTAAACAATGAGCCTTCTTACAACTGATGCGGCCTAACTGTCAAACTAAGCGCGCCTGCAAAGGTTTACAACGGCTTGTTTTTCACCTTTCAAAAAAATTGTTACATTAACAGACATGATATATTTGCAAACTAGGGAGTTTTCCGACACATGTATAAAGCACAATTTCTCATGAGTTTCTCAATAGTTTAAAATTTAAAGATTATTATGAGTTTAATTTTCCCCAACTTAAAAACATGCCTTGGGTTTTAAAATTTATAATAACTTGGTGTGTACACAATCAAGATAAAAAATGCACTGAACTATCAATTAAGTAGTTTGTCACAAGATTAAACCACATCCTACTTTCTGGACATTCTCTAACAACATGGCAATATACATATTGGCATATTCTACTGCCTATAGAACATGTGTTTGTTAAATACTGAGTTACTTGTTATGATCGTTCATGAAAGAAAGAAGATTATTATGAGTTTAAGTCAAATCTCAGAACACGTTGGGTTATTGAGTTGGCATCACAATTTTCAGCCCCGAAAGAATATTCATCATAAATTTGACTTTACCCTTTACAGTATCAGGACACATCATTGGTATGTTCTCGGTTAGACGCACTTTTTGTTGTAACTTGATTATTGACATATTTTTAACATTTTTTATTTGTTGAAAATTAAAATTAAATTCCAATGAATTAATAAAGGTTAAGATATGAATTTTTATGTAAAATCCACCGTTTATTGCCATGTAAACAAGTAAGTACAAATCTTTGAACCACCCTTAATACTTCTTATTATTATTGGATCAAGGACAAAACCAATATTTTTAAACACATATTACTATTCGGTCCATACAAGTTACTCTGAGGATATAAAAATCTCTTACAAGAACTCTTGAGATAAAATGTATTAGTGACTAATCAAAATAATAGCTAGCAAATTGAGGCTGCACAGTAGTAGCTGTGGCCTTGAATTTTGTCCCATAAGAGCAGTGTAAAAACATTCATTTACTTGGGTCACTTCACTCCTACAGTTTTTAGAGGATTTTATGAAATAAACTTTGTTTTAAAGTGCATTATATATTTTAGTGACTCCGCAGAGTCGAATTTCTATTTACTCAATTATCAAAATGTGACGTACATCCAAAAATTGAAAAATGTTATTTGAATTCCTTGGTTTTACTATTAAACTAATACAATTTTCAAAAAAGTGGTCAGAGGTGACACTGCAGTATAATGTCATCTTTCATATAAAACGTATTTAAAAAAGACCTGATAACAATTGTGGGAGTGAAGTGTCTCAAGAAACAAAATGGCCGTCAGGTACTGTGCACTCTTAAATGATGTCCGGACAGACAGACACACTGAGGAAACCTTAAGGAAGTCTAAAAACCCTAAAATACAGCCATTTTTTTAATTCAATTAGATTTTTGTGTGTTCAAACGATGGCCATTTTCAGTGCTTCCTCAAATTTTCCCCAACTTAAAAAAACATGCCTTGGGTTTTAAAATTTATAATGACTTGGTGTGTACACAATCAAGATAAAAATGCACTGAACTATCAATTAAGTAGTTTGTCACAAGATTAAACCACATCCTACTTTCTGGGCATTCTCTAAGATAGACAACATGGCAATATACATATTGGCATATTCTACTGCCTAAAGAACATGTGTTTGTTAAATACTGAGTTACTTGTTATGATCGTTCATGAAAGAAAGAAGATTATTATGAGTTTAAGTCAAATCTCAGAACACGTTGGGTTATTGAGTTGGCATCACAATTTTCAGCCCCGAAAGAATATTCATCATAAATTTGACTTTACCCTTTAAAGTATCGGGACACATCATTGGTGCGTTCTCTGTTAGACGCACTTTTCATTGTAACTTGATTATTAACAGATTTTAAACTTTTTATTGGTTGCAAATTAAAAATAAAATGCCAATAAATTAAAATGACTAAAACGTAAAGTTTAAATTTGTATGTGAATTCCGTTGTTACTTGTTTCTTGACATGTAAACAAGTGAGTACAAAACTTTAAACCACCCTTAATACTACTTATTATTATTAGATCAAGGACCAAACCAATATTTTTAAAAACAGATTACTCTTTGGCCTATACAAGTTACTCTGAGGATATAAAAATCTCTCACAAGAAGAGAGATAAAATTGATTAGTGACTAATCAAAACAATAGCTAGCAAGCTAAGAGTGTACAGTAGTGACTGTGACCTTGAATTTCGTCCCATAAGAGCAGTGTAAAAACATGCCTATTCTTGGGACACTTCACATTGACAGTTTTCTGATATGAAATAAACTTTGTTTTAAAGCGCATTATACATTTCTTTAGTGACTCTGCTGAGCCGAATTTCCATTTTCTCATTTTATCAAACCATGACCTAAATCCAAAAATTGAAAAACTGTGCATTTGAATTCTTTGGTTTCATTATGAAACTAATACAATTTTGAAAAAAGTGGTCAGTGGAGACACTACATTACTATGTCATCTTTCATATAAAACATATTTCAAAAAGATTTGATAACAATTGTGGGCGTAAAGTGTCTCAAGAAAATGCTTGTTTTTACATTGATCTTATGAGTCAAAAAACAAAATGGCCGCCAGGTACTGGTACACTCTTAATGATATGTGGACAGACAGATACAGGAATTCTACTGACCATAAAAAACAACCATGATTTTAATTAAAGTAGATTTTTGTTTTCAAAAGATGGCCATTTTTCAGTGTTTCTTAAATTTTCCCTCAACTTAAGAAACACGCTTCCCCTTGATTTAAAAAAAATTATAATGACTTGGTCTGTACACAATCCAGATAAAAATGCAGCATTAAGTAATTTGTCAAATAAGATTAAACCACATCCTACTTTCTGGGCATTTTCTATGATAGACAACATGGCAATATACATATTGGTATATACTACTGGCTGAAGCAAATGGGTTTGTTAAATACTGAGTTACTTGTTATGATCGTTCATGAAAGAAAGAAGATTATTATGAGTTTAAGTCAAATCTCAGAACACGTTGGGTTATTGAGTTGGCATCACAATTTTCAGCCCCGAAAGAATATTCATCATAAATTTGACTTTACCCTTCAAAGTAACGGACACATCATTGGTGCGTTCTCTGTTAGACTTTTCGTTGTAACTTGATAATTAACAGACTTTAAACTTTTTTTATTGGTTACAAATTAAAATAAAATTCTAATGAATTAAATTGACTAAAAGGTTAAGGTAAACATTTTTAAGTAAAATCCACTGTTTCTAGCCATGTAAAAAGTGACTTAACAAAACTTTAAACCACCCTAATTACTACTTATTATTAGTGGATCAAGGAACAAGCCAACTTTTTTTTAACAGATTACTCTTTGGTTTATAACTAAGTTACTCTGAGAATATACAAATTTATTAAACAAACTAAAAAAAATTCATTAGTGACTAATGAAAATAATATTTAGCTAATCCACTTTTGTAAGCATCAGAGCCACTGCCCAAGTTTTAAATTTCATGTAACTAAAAATAGCAAAATATACATACCAGCTGCTGGGGCAGCGCCCACACCAGCTCCGATGTTGGTGATCAGGTCCTTCGGGTTGACACCCTCCAGAGCCTTAGCGAAGAGACCTGGCCAGTACGGCTCAACGTCCACTCCAGCTGATTTCAAGATGGTCTGAATCTTCTCACCCTGTGACACATAATGGAATGGCTAACTTGATGTGGGGTTATTAACAAACTAAACAACACAAAATGTATCGCTAAAAGTAGGTAGCTAACTAAAACTAAGTAAGGGGAGAAATACATGAGGCTTTTATTAAGTACTTAAACATGTCTACTCTCAGGAGAAATAGCCTATTAGGAATATGCCATTAGAAACAAATTTTTGAACCTGAATTAGCACGTTGTCAGTGGCGGCTGGCTCACAAGGACTCTAAGACGGAGTCCTCCCAATTAAAACATTTTTAAAAATCAATCAGTATATTTTGATAAAAGAACAGCAAATAAAGTCAGTTTGCACAAATATTGTGTTGACTTTGAATATGAAAATATAAATGATACCATATTGGTGAAATGAGAGTGAATTACAATAAAAGATTGAGTGATGGACATAAGCCATTGGTAAAATACAATACTTTGTACTTTAGTCTATTCTCCAATTACTGTTTTATTTGCATGAATATTTTAGATTATTGGTAAGTGAGCAGGAGCATTAATCAACAAATACTCTATTAGTGTTCTTCTGAGCTAAAGCGATAGTAACTTTGGGACGCCGTCCATGTAGTAGTTTCACCCCTCACCGCATCAAGAAAAAAGCGCTACATTCAAATCATGGGAACTGTCCTCCGCTTTGAACTGATCTTTCAGTGTTTGTGCTGTCTTGGTGGCTTACAAAATACAAATGTTGTATTGTAGTTTACTAACATCGAGTCATATTTTCTAAAAGTACTGATTTACACGTTTGTTACTGTGTTTGAAATGAAAAATGACTTTATTAGGTGAAGTTAGGACTAACAAGTCCTCTCTTACACTTAACCTAGAGTGTTTATGAGAGTAAATAAATAAAATGTACAATTTAGTCAGACAAATAATGCAGGCTGTGAAGAGCTGAATTATCGATGCAGCCAAGTTCATGAATTATCGATAACCGGATATAATTGAATCTACCAAATTAGATAGCCTACTTTTATATCAATATGGGTGATTGCTAAAGTTGGAAAGGTTTACTAACAAGATATTATTAGTCCATCCTATGGCCCAGGCCTAAATAGGCTAATTCTAGTTCTCTGGTATGCATGTTTAGTGGTTGTTTGAATGTCATTATTTTTAGTAAAATATAGGTTATTATAACACAACTAATACTTTGGTACCGGTATGTCAAATAAAAACCTATATTATAATGTTTATGTGCGACGGTCTGCGGACACAGAACTATTATGCTAACAATTTTTTTTTGGAACCTTCTTTGTAATTTCATTACAAGTGAGTCCTCCAAAATAACAACACCAGCCCCACCGCATGTTGTGACAGTGAGTGAGTAATGTTATAGTAACTCTCAGGACTTCTCTATGATAGAAGACACTCCCTTCTCTACTATCCAGGAGTTTTTTTGTTGATACAGCGATAAAGGGGGTATATAATTGGTGAAGGAGTACTGTACTACATCACAGCACTATCCGTTTTGGCTCATCTTTCGGTGTGCAACTGTGTTGTTTTTCAAAAAGAAAAACTGTCAGAAATATAGCTTATCATTAATTAGTACTCAGCTCTAACCACTTTCCACTATTAACAAAACAATCTGCCGCAGTACAAAATTACAACTATAACAACAAAACAATCTTCCACAATGTAAATTACAACTAACGAATGTGTGGAGTTGATTAAAAATCATAAACTACTTCACCATAGCGTTGACTATATACAGGGCTCCCAGTTGTATATTTAAGTAAATATTAACTTCCGTTCAGTACGGGCCGTGAGATGTCGCAAAAACGTAAACATGTTGTTTTGGCAATAGATAAAAAGTACATGATTTTAAAAATGTTAGAAAGTGGTGATAAGTTAGCTACTCTATTCAAGGGACAACCATCGGCAACATCATGCATCAACATCGGCAGATCATCAACTCAGACATTAGTGAGATCCTACTGTATTGCTATAAATATTTCAGTCATGACTCAATGTGTCCAATTTAAGCAAATCCATTCCAGATACTCAACCGGAATATTAGGCTCATCCAGAAAGTGGTTAACGGCAACCAAATAAAAAATCCTGATGACACACGGGGTTAGATGGTTCAGCAACACTCCCTTCCGCTTGCAGTAACATTGTTCATCATATACAAAATGCACTGTAGTATCAATTGAGTAGTTTGTCACATAAGATTAAACCACATCCTACCTTCTGGGCATTCTCTATGATAAACGACATGGCAATATACAAATTAGTGTATACTACTGGCTGAAGCAAATGTGTTTGTTAAATACTGAGTTACTTGTTATGATCGTTCATGAAAGAAAGAAGATTATTATGAGTTTAAGTCAAATCTCAGAACACGTTGGGTTATTGAGTTGGCATCACAATTTTCAGCCCCGAAAGAATATTCATCATAAATTTGACTTTACCCTTCAAAGTATCGGGGCACATCATTGGAGCGTCTCAGTCAGACACACTTTCCGTTGTAACTTGATTATTAACAGATTTTAAACTCTTTTTTATTTGTTACAAATTAAAATAAAATTCCAATGAATTAAATTGACTAAAAGGTTGGGCTTTAAAAATACTACATCGTCGCTCCACTCGATTTCATTATATATGAGGACCGCACAACCGTCACACTTCTGTGGGAACAAATCCCTACTTCACAACACTGTCATCATACATGATAATAAAATATTTATCAACTACTAGTGGCTACCCATATGACAGCTTTCATCATAACAAAACCTAACCTAAGCCTGAAATTTAAGCCATATGGAATTTATATCCTCACGGAGACTACAAAAACTGAGAGTGGTCCAGCAAAATAAATAAATAAATGACTGAGCCTAGAATGTGAATAATAGTACCAACTTTATAACAGTTTTTTAAGGAATCTGAATTTTTCGTAGCTTAGCATTTAAAAAAAGCCAATAAATACATTTGTTGCTAAAGATATCGGCTCTGTACAAATACTTTACTAAATAAAAGAGTGCCTTTACTTTTCAGAGTGAATACAGGAGTAAAAAAGAAAATCACAGAGGTTCGCACTTTCAGTAATTTACAAACAAGCTCCCTTGTACTTGCTGTAAAAATCATGTCTACCTTGCACTAGTTCTGATAGCAGGCAGGCATTATTCAGCTGGTGGTGATGGACGCACCGGCTGCGATACTTTCTATGGACTCACAGCTATAGAGTGTGCATTGTCACCGATCGAAAATGGCAGCGCCTGGAGCAGTGAATTTTGTAACACAAAGTGGAGGGACCCACAATTTATTTTAGACGATTGAACCCATTAATAATCCGTGTTATTTCTGGAACTTTTCCTAGCATATGCCGCTGTGCAGATACTATGTAACGGGAAATCAGGTTAGATTATTGTCCCATCTCCAATGTTATATAAAGAGACTTCGAGCCAACGTGAATCAGTCTCACCAAGTCCACTGAGAATGCTCCATTGGAAAATGAGCGAAACGTCTGGCGCTGTAGAAGTTAGAAATAGCCAATTGACACGGTCTTTACCAGAAGCCTTAGTAGGTT
The DNA here is from genome assembly GCA_018831715.1 of Matsumurasca onukii. Taxonomy (NCBI): domain Eukaryota; kingdom Metazoa; phylum Arthropoda; class Insecta; order Hemiptera; family Cicadellidae; genus Matsumurasca; species Matsumurasca onukii. Next base: position 51,033,228 of record CM032059.1, on the reverse strand, counting down.
ATTGTTGTCTAACTGTATTTCTGATCTATTCAATTTTATAAAGAAATCACTCACTTTTGGCCATTATACAGGGTTTGCCTACAAAAAGGGCTTCAAATACCAAAACTAGACATATACTCAACAATTCAAACGGCCTACCACTCTTAGTGTTACAGCCACATCTTCTCAAAGAGCCTACCTGGGGGAAAAATGCAATGCAAGCTAACTAGGTGATGATATGCCTAATAAGACGATGCAGAGCCAGAATGAATGTGCTGTCGAAACTATCAATAGACCTACCCCACAGGCTTGTGGTTAACACCTAAAAAAACTCAGGGACCAACCGTGTACTTTCATGTCAAGTACGCCTAGCCTAGAAAGCAATACAGCCTTAATAGTGTTCTTTGCACAGCCTATACTGAGGATAAACAGAGCTAGGACTAACTACCCGTTACCACGTGGAGAAGCCAGAGATATATATATGCAAGTGATAAATACTTCAAATATGCTAAACTTACCGTTACGGCAACATCGTCATCGATGAGCACGAGGGCGCTGTAAACGCAAGCTAACTCAGCTTTAGTCGACATGATAAAAATAAGTTGTGCAAGTCGCCACGAAAGGCCTTAGCTCGACAGAGAACAAGCACGGAGAAACGTGGTCAACAGAAGAGAGAAGGAAGTGACTTCAAAACTAAAAGTAAAATTATAGGTTAGGAACGGTAAAAAGACACAGGTTAGGCAACTAACTTTTCTCCCAGATAGACAAGTTCTATGACCAGTACTATATGTAAGTCGTTTAATAAAGAGTTATAATTTAGAAAATTACAACTATGAATGAATTTTAAGTAGAAGCTGTGCAGTTTGATTGTCCAAAAAGAATTGTCAGTACAATTTAAGTAAAGCTTTGCACAAAAGCTTTCTTTCGGAAGCGTTGAAATTAAACGCTCAAATATCATCTTATTTAACCTTATTCGTTGATTTTAAATGTTTGGATATTTAAAGTCAATGCCTTGTTGTAGAAAACTATTGTTTCCTAGGAAGCGGTGAACGCTATATTACGGCTGCGGGCCGTTTTATGACGGCGAGTTTTGTTTTCAATGCAATCAGATGAGTGTTTCCTAGAGATCGGTGGTTGTAAAATAGTGCTGAAAACTAGTTAAAGATTTTCTCGCCGGTGTTACATTTTGTTTTGTAAATCAAAGGCAAGCTTGTTCATTTCTACATAGGTAAATAAACAAAATGTCAAAATTTGTTTTTGTAAACATTTGTTTTAATACTGCGTTACGTCCACCGGCACTGTACGTTACCGCTACATTACGGCCATATGTAATGTCTACGGCCGTAACATAGTGGTCAACGCTTTCCTAGGAAACCATAGCTTATGCGTATGTCTTATTAGGCTACCTTAACTCTGTCCCAGTCACGAACCGACTTGCGTCAGCCCTTCAAACGAACTCCAAGAAAACATTTAACTATAGCATTGTGTTGAATCTGCTGATGTCTAAATGATGTGCCTTTAATTTTTTCAAACAATCAGCTCAACGACGCAAGTCACTTTACGAAAGGGACAGCGTAGAGTTTCTGTGTCACTGAATGTTTTATTATCTATTATTCATATTGGCTTTGGTGTCGAAAAAATTAAGGTGTGGTAACTATGTAGTCACGTGAATAATTCGTCCGGTGGGACCCACGCGTTGGGCTGGTTGTCTTACGTAAAATAGGGATGTTTTCAGTAATTTCACCAATTGTATTTCTTTATAGGGTCATACTGATAGGGTCCTTCCGGGGTCATGCTGATTTCTGATTTCATACGATGCGCAGTGCGATATGGGTTTTGCATAGCGTAACGCTGCGCTATATAGTGACAAGGGGAGACAAACATGATCGACAATCACGTTACATGTGGACGGCCCCTAAAATATGTAGTATATTTTATTTCCATACGCATAGTTGAAGAGAGATAGAACAGACGATCAACAACTACCTATCAAATCGGTCACTGTTCATGGAGAACGTCTTAAAAGGCTGTAATAAACGAGTCTTACGTGAAACTTATATGACAACAAATTATGAACTTATGTTTAGTTGTATTAGTAGATTTTATACAGTACTGTATATCATAATGCAACTACAAGATGGATTTAAACCTTTTACCGTAGTGCAAATATTACTGGTATGTAAAAATGTGAAATTTCTCAAGCTGTTTCACGATGAATAAATTCCCTCCTAACCTTTTCCCCAACTCAAAAAGTTACTCCGCCACTTATTTACTAACTGATCTAGAAATTTTAATACATATCATTCATCTTAGTAAAATATGTGTTTAGAGTTAAAAGGTTCGTATCACAATAATTGTTATTAATTTTGACCTATAGAGGGCGATGAAATGAGGGAGTACCCTAGAAATTTCATTGTATCATTGGTACAAATTCTTAAAAACTGCGACAAGTATATGAAAATATTATAGTCTTAAGCAAAAAGGAGTTTGTTTAAAACTTTTGAAATTGAAATTCGGAACGCCACTAATTTGTTTACATGGATAGGATTAAACTTTTGAGTACGTGTTTAATTGTGGCCTACTCAATATAAATATGACTAGATGAGATAGAATCTGACGCGAATGGTTTTGTTCGTATGGAATTCTTTCGAATTTCCGGAACTATGGATAGAAGAAAAGATTGACATTTGTCAGTTGATCGTAAACTAAGCTGTAGAGTGTAAAGTGTACTGTAGACTATACAATGGGCGGGATTCCCGCTGACGCGCCAAGGACGCTTTGTCAGCAGCTCTAGCTGGTAGTGGTGTAACATCTGCGAGCGAAATCGAGTTCAATAAAACAGCTGACCTGTTTACTGTGTAGCTATTATAGGACCAACCGCCAACATAAAACAGCTTAGGACAAATGTGCAAGCAGTGTGCTTTAAGACAGGCCTATGTTTTCAATACAGTAAAGTAAGCATAGTAGTAAACCAATGAAATGGGCTTCTGTACATGTTGTAGTTTTAATCTCTAGGACATTTTAACCATCTCCGGCCGGAGTTAGGTAAAATAGTTGTTTCTTGTCTCACCTTTATTGTTACTATTATATATAAAAAGAAAAAAAGCAACAGCGAGAGAAAGCAAACCATCGTAACTTTCAGCTTTTTATAATAATTTAATTATAAAAAGCTGAAATTTGTGCCGTGAAAACAGCGGTTTTTATTCTCTCGCTGTTTGTGGCTTGGTATTCGACTTGGCACCCGTCTATCCCCCAGTGAAGTGACCTCGGGAGGGTCCGGTTCACTGTGGGTGACCATGCACTAAACTCTGGTTATTCCCCAACCTTTCTGTCGCTGTAATGCTACTTCACGCACGTAACGCCTCTAAAAGCTACGTCTTGTAAATGCTGCCGGTGCAATTGTTGCACTTGACCTTATTCTCCACAAAGGCGGCCGTGTCGTTCGGCCTTTAGGCACTTATCTAGCTGTTATCTACGACTGATGTGTTCATTCTTTACTTAACGACGTTTTGTTACGTACCTTAATGTAATCAGAATGTGCTTCGTTTTACGTTGATAGAAAAAACCAAAATGTCTAAAGCCAGCAGTATAGTTAGAGGAATTGTTTTGTAATTATATTTTAGTATAGGAACAAAATGTTATCTGGGCCTTTAATATATACAACATGTAGATACAGAAGTCCAACCTTGTGCATATCATCGTGCTTCAAGCCAACATTGACAAATATTTACACGACATTAAACGTCTATGTATCCAATTTAGCGATTATGGAAACTTAGTGCGTGTTTCATGTGTCTTTAACTAACAAGGATTTCTAGGAGGTAACATAATAGGCCAGTTCCTAGACACGGGAAGATGGTTTTAGCACATATTTTAGTAATTAGATTGCACGTTTATTACTGGAAAGACCAGCTTATACTCGTACAACGCGGCGTTGTCGGCTTTACAAGTAAAAACATTTGCAGGTATAAACAAATGTTTAATTGATGATATTTTATGGTTCGTCTTGACAGAAATGATTGTACCATTAGGCTACTACGTACTGTCCATAAAATATAATCGTTTCAAACACAGTGGCACTACCAATTGACTCTCTCAATCTCCTCCTATTAAAAATGTATGCATTAACTTGAATTTCCAGATGTCAAAGATTAAAATGGTTTACATATTGTTCTAAAGTAGAATTGTTGTAAACAGTTTGCTTGGTTGTGAAATACTTAAAAATTTCCTGCAAGCCTCCTGGCTCCCGAGTATGGGCGCCCATGACATTAAACTAATTAAATATTAATGATCACAATATTTAATATAGCACTTTTATTTAGTTACATTTTCCTCTGCGGCCATCAATAGAATCTTATCTGAACGTGTGAATTGAATCCAACCTCGAAACAAGCTTCACTATAGTCTTTGACTCTTTGTTCTAATGGACACCACCGCGATTGCAATATTCACACAGTGTAGGACAACAGTAACAAATGAAAGTACTTATTATTTACCATGGTTATTCTGGCTGGCAAGAACAGTTTGGTAACTCCGCATGTTTTCAATTCATGTGATATTGTCAATTAGCCGACATGACATCAATCACGTACATATGATCGGCCGCTCTAGCTGTCCACACGGGCAGATCGCTGTTAACCGATTTTAAACACATAAACTTAATTAAATGTAATGGTTTTTGTCATCTATTTTAAAATTTGTATCATAGAAACCTGCAGAATAAGATCGGTCGGTACCTTATTTGTAGGATTGTATAGGCAACACCCGATGACAGTCGGATTCCTTATGAAGTCATGAGATCAGGCAAAGTGACTGATTACCCTAGAGTCAGGGTCGCACACTAACAAGGTGCGGGTGTTAAACTCTGCTCTCTATGGAATAGTACGGGTATGGGAGAGAGCGAGAGAGGGTCACGGACGAGCGAAAGCAGATATGCAGCGGGAAATCCGCCCATTTTCGCCCGCTTATTGTAGCTTGACTGTCCAAAATTAAACATGAGGTTAACGGCCTAATACAACTGAACCAGTAGCTACTCAACACCATGTTTCCGCAGCAAGCTCGGTGTTGAGAAAAGTAATTAAAAGTTGCAATCTTTAAACCCCTCCTGAAGTCCTGCTAAATCTCCTCACTTTGTATCTACGCACCTACAGGATGTTCCCTGGGAACCGCATGAATTTCGAAAAGAAAAGACACAAATATTTATTTTGGTCTATATAATGTGTTCTAAAGACTTGGAAACTTATTCAAGTTTCACAACACCTAAGTAGAAAACAAAATACGAGTACATCCCATCCCGTAAACGATGTTTTTTCTGATTGAATTCATGTTTTTAGACGTTGCTTATAAGTTTCGTATTTCGCCCTGTAACCGTATTTTGGGGAATACCTCGGATTTCTGTACTGATGGTTTCCTTCAACTCTGGTAATGTGGTTTATCAACATAAATACTGTACGTGATTTAAAGAATCCCCAAAGAAAGAAGTCCAGAATGGTCAAATCAAGGACCAGTGAGGCCAAAAGTATATCTTAAAACCGAGAGGTTATACTCTTCAAGGAAAGCGTGTTTGACACGTTCCATTGAAATTTGTGCATTACTATGGGGTGTTGCTCCATCTTGCTGTAACCAAATTTTCGCCATTTTTGCAACGTCGGCGAAGTGAAGGGATGGAAAAATTCAACATTCCCAAGAAACGATCTGCGACCTAGCCGTTAGCGTCCTCAAACAAATGCGGCACAATTATTCCTACTCGAGAAACTTCTCGGGAAATATGTAAAATTGTTTCTGGCATATATCTGGGAATTTTTCTAACACATGAATCTAAAATTATCTTGTTCACAAAGCCGTCTAAATGAAAGTGAGCCTCAACGCTTTGAAATTGAATTGCACGCTTGTTGTAATCTTAGATTCTCACAATTCACTGCCAACACTCTAAAACGCTGTCTAATTAAATCACCAGGCTAAATAAAGATAGGCAATATTGGGTGTACTGTACATGAAATGTCTACACCCCTTCTACACTACATGACCTTCATTTTCATTTTGTATCCCTCTACTAACAGTCTAAGCGTTTCCTAAGAAACACCATGTACATCGAGAAGTAACTTCACACCTCTATATCTTCTCTAAGCATAATGGCTGACTGCTAATAAAATAACCTGTCATAAAATGGTGTATAATAAGTATATTAATACATAATATACTGTATATATTTAGGCTATTAAAGTAAAATATCGCGTTTACAAGTTACACCAATGCAAAGTACTTATGTATCTACGTTATAGACTCTAGCAGACTTCACACGGTTATAACATATAACGGATACTCTTTTACTTGGGGGTTTCTCACGCTAATATATCATTGAAGTAATCAGCTGACAAGTGACAACCAATACAATTTATACACAGACTCTCCGGTTAAAGTTCTCTGAAGACAACCGCTAACTTTTCCGTCACCTATTATTTACATTGAAGATTCACGTCCCAGATAACGTTATCGGGAAATACCTAAAGAGTATGCGGGGAGAACCCCATGCTTTGTGATCTATGAGTAATTGTTTAAAATAAACTTGACGGAGTTAGGTTGCGAATGCATAGCTTTCCTGTCGGCGAAAGTGACTTTCTATTAGTTCTGTATAGTAACTCGCTTCACCTCGAGGATGCAAGCAAGTTTTGTGGATGACAACCATAACAACTTGTTAGATCGATTGAATCAAATTCAAAATTACAATTGATACAAAACATTCGAAGGTTTCTTCTTATAAAAATAATTGCACCTTTAATGGAAGTCTTCCTTCAATAAAAGCCGTACAATAATAATAGCCATACAACTTTAATATATGGCAGTAAACCATGCCAGGTGATCCATTGCAGTCCGGTATAGATGTGAGTCTGCATAGGTGTGGTTAAGGTCTGGGCTCGAGCGACTACTTCAGAGTTGATTTTGGCAATGCAACTATGGTAAGGTGATTTTATTTTCCCAAACACGAAATCCGGGACGTATAGGCTTAACCACGAGGGGTAAGGGAGCTTAATCACCTGTCTGGGGCCTTCCCGGAAAATACGTGTACTTTTAGACGAAAAATAACGCATTTCGAGGCCCCATGGAAGCATTTTAACGTCTTAGAATTTGTAATATTTAAAGTTATTTTGGCTCGTTTTATTTGTTTTAAGGTACAGTATTATTAACACATTGAAATCAAAACAGGTCACGAATACGAGTATCATAGGGTTTTAATTATTACTAGAGTAGAAAGGTTAGATTCTAAATTCCCACCCCCTTCTGACAACTACCACGTAATCACATAGCACAAAGAAATCGACACCAAATAAACTGCCAATAATAAAGGTTAACTACATGATCTGATGTATGATTACTAACTATGATTTACTATGTTGTTATAGTTTCCATCAAATTACATTGTTATTAGTTGTGTTTAGTTTATGGTTGGGAAAAGCATATTACTTTTACACTAATTGGAGGGACTTCTATGAGCAATGGATAAACCTCTGATGAATTACCGTCCCGGATCGCTTGTAAATCCTGAATTTTTGTAAGATTTTCTACATTCAGATAGCAGAGCTGACTCTCTGTGATTTCCCAGATTTGAGATAAATGATAACCCTAAAGATCTGACAGGAAAACCACACGTTATACTGCAATAATAAATAATATTGCACTATCTGACCACCATGCATTCTTACAGAATTTCCAAACATCATCATTAGAAAACCCCTTTAGCTAAAAGCACAAGCTTTATACTTCGCAGAAATTCAGCCTACATAAATTAACACATTTGCAGTGAACTTTACAAGAGTGTTAATTCACGTCAACACTGTCGTAGACGATAGTACATACTTGGGATTTTCATTCATCTCGACCGCTTTCTGCGAAGTGTACACTAGAGATGAGATGACTGTCAGGTAGGGGAGTCGGATGAGTCACAGCTGATAACGGAGATAACCAGGATCCAGTGAAGTACAGGGGAGGTGGAGAAGTAGAGAGTGGTTTCTCTACTTGGACCAGACCAACCTTCAGTCACTCAGTCAGTAGTCAGTAGTCAGTGAGCGGTGTCAGTGTGGAAGTTACCTACGTACTTACTGTGTCTGGATACCTGACTGAGGTCAAGGTAAGTGTATACACTGCTGCCAATTCAACTCATACAACCTAAAGCTTGTTTAAATGATCTTTCTTCGTTTCGAAAGATTGAATATCTTTGATTGTTTTGTTGATTGAGTTCCAAAATTACAATACTAGCCTATTCATTGCTTACGACGCGTTAAACTTACTATCGATACCTCATTCAAATGAAAATACGGTACCCGCGATGATTGGTCGGTAAATGAAAGCAAAGTGAAGTTTACAGGGTTAGGTGATATTGGTAAAACATAGAAGTCCTACTCGTTGTGGGTCGGCAGAGTGCATCCCAGTCCGGGCGCAATCCCTGCAAAATGTACCAATAACAGTGTAGCTTATATTTGCGGTAACCGGGTAACGATGGTAAAGCTCGAGATTTAGTGGTAGAAAGAACACTGCCCTCTTTCTCAGTACAAACAAAAACATAAACACATGTTTTAAAGAATGTTTGGTAGAAAATTCACAATTCAAATGGAACGATTTTTATTAACTCTGCTTTGTCGAAAAAATATATGCATCTGAACTCAGTACTCTTAATTAAAAATACAGAAGGTTGGAGTCCAACAAACGCCACCTTTATTGTGTACGTTTTAAACTTTGCAATGCAATATTGATATTCTTCAGGACGGGTTAGAAGCCGATATTCTAAATTTTATTTCAAGAAAATTCTACTTTGAAACACTTAAAAATACAGTACTTTTAGAGCTCTAAATCGCCCATTAATTAAATGCGTCTCCAAATTGGCTTCCATAACAGGACGACTTCATATAAAAATAATACACACAGAAAGACATCACACGAGAACAGCGTTTGCTGGACTGTGTAAACCCTTGCAAAAGCCATTAAACGACGCTTGTTAAAAGTTGACGCAAAGTAGCAGCTCGCAAACATATTTTATTCTGCGGTCAGACTACATTAACATCATCATTTTATATTTTGACACCCGTAGACTGCGAACCCTGCCTGTCCACTGTACTCGTATTATGACGGCGCATTAAGGACAAGGATCGTACACAGGCTATAAACCATTCATGTATTTCGCTTTGCACTTTAACCTTAATAGTGCACCGATTAATTATTCGATTCGGAGGCCACCACCACCAGAAACCAAAGCCGATCTAGTTTTCAAAATCGCCCTGGACCAAACTTAAGTAAAATAAAAGCACATCTAGTATTTTTTTTTAAATACTTATAGTAGTACGCAAAAGACCTTTCTATATTCGGTATAATGACGAGAAATGAAATGAGATCGGTGTTAAGTGGGTTGTGACTTCCGACAAGTGACGGACGCCACAGCCTCCATCAGCAGCCTTGCTTTCCACAACAATCGACGTTTCCTTCACTTCCGGCAAGAATCTGAGCCGGAAACGCACGCTAGAGTGCGCATGTACAACATGATCATGTGGCTCAGCAGCTGTGCGACGGCTGAGGTCAATAGTCGAGTTGTAATCTATGGGTAGGGTCTGGGCAGGGCACCCGCACCACAAACCACTTGTAGAGGTAGGGGCCCGGGCGTTTCACATTGAAATTTAATTTAATGTTACAAATAAGACCAACATATAGGATACAAGTGCAAGCAGTTATTAGAGAGAAGCGGGGAGGTTCTGAACGGAATGGGTTATCTATAACAAAGGGGTCCATGGATCCCCCGGGAGAAGAAATTGAAATTTAGGCATCGCAAACTTGAATGTTCAAGCTATAATAGGGATCACCTATAGTAATGACTTATATTCTATTGGATATTAACTTGTACATGTTATCGCAATCGGTATACATTCAAAAATATACCGGTACCATTTACGTTCGTTCAAAATTGAAATGTCATTCGGACATACATCCAAATTCCCATTCATTCTGAATTTTCCTACTCATATAATACCCGAGGGTCACTGCGAGGTCTCCCACGAACTCATCTGTACTATAAATGCTTCTGAAATCAACGTGGTTTTCAGACAAGATGGACATTGTGGCGTTTTAATCAAACCTGTGAAAGCAAACGATCATGGCTACCGTCAGCCCATCATGTGTATCACTGTTCGGTAGCTGTTGTCACTGCCTCTAGTACTATAATCAGAGTGTATTTCACTACCTCTTAAGGGATTGGATTTTGATTTGATGAAAATCGCCGTCCCTAAAATGTGTAAAGGCAGCATAGAGTCAACAGTTTCTAACTTTTGAACGCTGTCTATACGTACGACTCTGCAGTTTTGCGATTGTTCATAATACGCCGTCATCAATACCTGTATTGGGCAGTATTTAGACAGCTGCGCCAAAACATACATGCATGAGGACAGTTTTGAGAAGACGCTGTCTACGATAGTGAATCCCATGGTAACCCTCGGTCAAGATTTCTACAATCTCTTTGTCATCTAAGATGACGTGCCGGCAGATATTGGATTGCGTCAGTGCGTCTGTTGTCGCAAACGCGGAAATTGATGAAAGTTGAAACGGATTTGTTTTTAATTATCTGTTGATTTCAAACCCACTTAAGTTACAATTTGGCCTCTGTTAATCAAAGTTTCAACACGTAACTTTACGAGATTCCGGAGGGTGCTGGAGCACTTTTAGCAAATTCCCTTTAGTTTTTTTCTTGATAGGTTAGGCATGTACTCGTAGTAAGTGCACAGTGACTTTTGGGTTATTGCAATCATTTTTCATTGACCTAATGGTCCTTCGTCCTGTAGAGCATCCACCAAAGTCCAAAACGTCGGAGACTGAAGAAAATATAAAAATTCCTCTGTACGCGTTATAGAAACAGCCACGAATGACTATCCAGGAAGAAAGAAAGATATACAGTATTATTATGTATTCCGTGGCATACAAGATGCATAGGAAAACAAAACACGTTGAAAACAGAACAAATAAAATAAATAAATGAACAAAACTAATCTTCTCATATTTTTCCATTATGTACGAGTATTAGAAAAAAACAACATACAACTTACACAAAAACAACTACTGTAGATACTAGGCACTATACCTAGTCAACCTATACTAGTTGTGGTAGTTTTAAACAGGTTTGTAGTCCTAGCATGGACCATAGATCTTTGTTTCAATCAACCGCCTCTAAATTTTGAGCAACGTTGTCGATTTTGCCCGATTATTTTCATATTTTGCTTTGTGTTTATATAAGCCAGGTTTACATCTATACCCCGCACCACGAGAGTTGACGTTTGAGCAACTCCAAATAAAACTCTAAAACGGCGTTTAACATTACAGCGTTAGTCCGGTTTTGCACTTTTCAATCAGCAGTTATGTTCGGATCTTTTTGAAAGCCAGCTGATTGCTTACAGTTCGAAGTTTCAAATTAATTAAGTTGCCAAACGCTTTTTATAGAGTAGTTTAAGACACTTTCCAAACATCAACTCTCCTGGTACGGGGTGTAATTGTATGCGTTCATCTAACATTGACCGTTGATTTGATGAGTTCAAAAAGTCTCGAGTGAGTATGAATCATATAGCCTACAAGCCTAATGTTGATGCAAACAGAGGCCGGGAGTGGTGAGCGGCTGGTGAGGTGGAGGTGGCCCTGGCCGTAGTTACGTCACCACTGGTAATCCCGGCCCGGGGTCCGCGAGCAGCCGTGATAATGGTAATGAAGGTTCGGAGAAGAAAGCCACCACTTTCACTTTGCCCGCATATACACAACACTCGCACACGCCTTAGTGTCTCCTCTCTTACTTCACTCGCTCGTCTCACATAACACGAGACATCCTGTTGACTCACACTGCTCGTGAATTGTTCAGTAAGACTAGTGTAAAGTCGTAAAGGTCGTTGCTGTACCTCACACAGCAGTGCTGTTGGAATTTGGAAACTGGATTTTGTTGTACGAGTTTAGACTAGAAAACTATGTCCAGTTATGCCTTCTCGTCTTGCTTATTGGAAAACAACTATCTATGACTATACTGGTTTGAACTGACATGTTCTCAGAGCAAGGTTGGGCGCCTTTCCACCAAACTGAGGAGAGGGTTGGGTGCTAGACGTATGAGATGTCTGTAGGATAATGGGGCTCAGATCTTAAGTTTCTCTGGATATATTTAATAAAATAGTTGCTGTAACTATGAACCCATTTGGGCGATTTCTAGCAAATACCAGCGGATGACTAGTTGTTGAATAATTTTATTTTAAGATGGTTAGAACGGTTTTGGAATACAACTAAATAAAATGATTCATCAGTATAATTATTTATATAGTTATAAATATTAAATAAAGCAGCACTTTAAAGATCTCTTCAGCTTTAAAATAATTGATTGCAAAAGGACCATCCAAGGCTGTAACTAAAAAGTGGAGGCAAGGGCAAACAATTATGAAGGGGCCCTTACAGGGGTGTTAACCCCTTGAAAGATTTTGATAACATAACTTTTAAAACCGAGTTAAACGAATTCTGGAGGTTTGTTTTATTATCAAACTTAGTGTTAATAAAAATGCTGTAGATATGGTATACTGTATTTTGTAAAATTTAGTTTCATTCCAATACAATATGTTATGTGTACCCTACAGCCTGGTTGTCATAACTATCTACCCAAACATGAATTTTAATAGGTATGCATGCGGCTGAAAACTATAACTCTCTTTCGTATAGTGCAGTTTGAAAATGTTCCTAAAGTTTGCTGGTCTATAGGATTTCCAGCTAATTTGAGTAATTTCACCATTGTACATTGCTTTTAATTCGGATGATGTACTTTACTCTTGTCTTCGCCAAAAATAAGTTTGAAAATCTTCCCATAGACCTGGAATGTGTGTTATGTTATTGTTATGACCTTCATTGCGTACCCCAGCCCTCAATGTCAGGTGGCGGCTCTGATTTAAACACACAAATTAAACTAATATGTTTGTGGTTTGCAGATGAGGCTGTTGATTCTATCGCTGATAGGAGTGACAGCTCTGCCATTGGTAACTCCTCAGTGCTTGACGGAGAACGATGCTTCAAACCAGACGTCGCCGAAACCGATGCTGTACCAGGGACAGCCGCAGTTTGCCCTGTCGATGCTGCAGACGCTGATATCTCTGGAACCGCAGACTAACTTGTTCTTCTCTCCTCTCAGTGTCTACCACACACTCCTGCTTACATACTTCATCAGTGCTAACCACACAGAGAGAGAACTGCACCAAGCTCTCTTCCTGCCACCCGATACTGTGAGTATTATAAGAACACACATAATACATGGCTTCTAATACGAGTAATTTCGGTTTCTGTCACAAGTAATTTATTAAAGATGTTTTACTCATCATAATCTAAACAAAAACATTAAATTTAATCCAATTTTGATGAAATTTGAAATAAATATGTATTTTATTAATATACCAAACATTATAAAAATCCATTGAGCCATTTCAAAATGGCAGCCAAAAAGGCGAATTTTGCTACAACAGCTGAATAAAATATAGTCAGATTTTAATCAAATTTGAAATTAATTTCTCCTTAATGATATGAAGTATAACTTGCGACAAAAGACCACGTAAGTCTAAGGGTGAAGGCTAAAGCGAGACTGTGAGAGTAGTGAACAGCCCCATAATTCCTGTGGTAATAATTAGGACATTTTGCTTCACATATAACAGCGGCGCTGTAATTCTTAGATGCGTGTCGGTCTGGTTTTACTATTTCTAGAGCAATTGTTTAAAGTCTGTAAACAATGACTTCACAAGACTCAAGTGACACAATTGTTATTGTAATGTTGGAGTTTCCAACTTAGGTATGTACCGGTTCGTGCCGTTGTTCAGTATGCATGACACACATCTCTGGAAGAATGATGTATACATACATTAACCTATTTACCAACGTATTTTCTACTGCTCTGGCACTTTTCCAAATTTTGAATAAACCTGAACCAGTTGCCTTTGCTATTACTTTTACAAACTATTGAAGTGATTGCTATAAATTAAAATAAAGTATAAACAAAATTGTTTTGTCTATTTAAAAACAGAAAATTAAAGGTTAAAATGAAAATTTCACCAAAGAAATTAATACAGTTTCTCCCATTATAAATTTTGAATCAAATTTTAGTTTAAAATGATTAAAATTGGAAGCTCATATGTTTCATAGCAGTGCTATCATTATTTTCACAGTGTTGTTAAATTAAATGGTTAAATTTAATTATTTAAATTTTGCTTGATTAAAAAACTAAACAAATAGAGATTTTTGCAAAAGTTCTTTTAGGGAATTAAATTTGTTGACTTTACCTAGCCTCTATTTGTTTGAAACAGCCTTATTTTGTGGCTTGAAATGTTACCCGACGAGAGGCATAAATATACATGATTACAACACTAGAGGTAAAGATGAATTGACAGTTCAGCAACACCGAACTCGTGTTTTTGAACATTTGCCAATGCAATTTGGAGTCAAAATTATTAACAAACATCCACAAAATACAAAGCATAAATATTATTACAAATTTCAAACCACAAATAAAAAACCATTTTATGGTGAAATAGTTTTACTCAATTGAGGAATTTTTATCAAGTTGTTGAGAATAATCAAATTAAAAAAAATATAGGAAGGGTAGAAATAAATCTAACAACAATGTGATAGATAAACTAAATTGACCTATATTTTAGATTATAGTTATAATAATGTCTTAAGTTCTAATGTCAAATTATTTTTTTTTAATATTATTTTTTAAATATGTATCACACTATTCACTGTCAATATTTTTCCATTAAACACTATTAATGTAATTCATCCCATTATACATGTACTGCATTGAACCCATTATCATGTCATTTCATTTTAGTTGATTTATTAATTCGGCTCTTATTTGTTTCAAAATTTTTAGTTTGTGTAAACACATGCAATGACAATGAAAATGACAAATTTGTTTCTATAAAAGCATGTAATAAAAATAAAATTTGTTTAAACACATATACCCTAACAGATAAGGCCTCTCAAGGAATTTGTTGTTATTCCAGTGCTTTACAAGTCCCAATACAATTGAATTGTGACTATGATATGCAATTTAACTGTCAAGGCTGAGATGAATTATTAATGGAGGTAGTAACTAGTAATCCAACGGGTCATTAAGGCCATTAATTACTTTGAGTCTTTGAACAACTGCAAGCAGGTGTAAGTAAGGCCATGACTGGTTGTACTGTAATTGTACAGTGAAGGTCACAGCTACACCCGTGCCGCTGAAAAGCGCAGGATGGAATTCTAAATATACCTTAAAAACTAGTCTCATTCTATGGGTTTCAATAAAATATTTATTTCTAACCTTATCAAAAGTTTCACAATAGTTTCCCAGTAATATTTCCAGTTCAAAAAATATGAAAGATTTTAACATTCTAACAATTAGATTGAAAATTGAGAGTAGATCTTGACAACAGTGAACACAATTGTTGAACCCAGTCTGACTGCATATCTTACACAACCATGTTACATCCTAGCAAAACCTACCCAACAGATCCTGGTTTCAAAACAGAGTTTGATACAAGCTCTTCAACTCAATTTTCTTGATCTGAAAATTATCTAGACAACACTAAAGAAAAGTATCCTTTTGTCAATTGCATGATTTCTATCAGGTTCCTACGGGAAATATAGCTACTCATTCCTATGAGTTAAGGAACGAATGGTCTTAGAATAAAACAGATATAATGGATTTTAGTTTCCCATAGAATTTTGAGACAAATAGTAAACTGTTTTCACAATAACGTTAATCTGGCTCAATAGATTTTGTTGATTTTTGCACACAAGTTGGTAATAAAAATACAATTATTGGTCTCAGAAGATTGTATTTTAAATACAGGTTTTTGAGCATAAAAATGGGTTTTGTAGAAACATAAATTACTGTAATTTAAATTTCTTGTGACTTCACTTTCTATGTTTTGTTCATAGTTATTTATTTTCATGTAAAATGTTTCAGAACAAAGTGAGTGTGCTGGAAGCCTACATGTTGGAGCGACTGGTGAGCCAAATGCGAGGGCTTCAAAACCCTGACTACCAGCTGGTGAACGCAGATCACATGTTCATCGCAGAGAACCTCACCCTGAGACCTTGCATGGAAGACTTATTCGTTACAAAAGATTACGCTAAGAAGTTGGACTTCAAGAAAGACGTTAATTTTGCAACTGACTACATCAACCAGTGGGTTTCCAACAACACCAGAGGACAGATAAATCAACTAATAGGACCTGGACGTCTTAGCCCAGATTCTAAGTTAGTGTTGGTAAGTTCAACTTAGATTTTGTATGAGAAAAGGTTTTCAGTAAGAAAACATACAGTTTGACATTTATACTTTAGAGTTTAGGTATAACGTTTAATATAAATTGAAAAATTAATCTTATTTTCTTGAATTTATATTTTATTTTTATTACTGATTAATGCAGACAATTATGTAAGATCATTATGGTGAAAAAGAAATCTGTTTTGACAACTTTGAGCAATTTTCTTGTCACGCAGAAGAATAACATAGATTGTAAATGCTTGGCTTTAACGTAACTTTATATTTTTTAGGCAAATGCTGCGTACTTTAAAGGGCTATGGAAATCAAAGTTTCTCCCTGCCAAACCTAAGAAAGAGATATTTCACATTTCAAGTACTGAAAGAGCCCTGGTCACTATGATGAGGCAGAAAGGAACCTTCAACCACTGTAAGTAAAAGAAACGACAATTAACAATGACAAGGAATTTATAATAATGTAGAAACTTTATAGTTGACTATTATTTGTGGATACACTAGGGCTGTTGAGATATCCAGTACCTATGTAGGACATGATAGATACATCGAGCTTAACATTTTAGCCTTCTAGATCCAACTTGTATTAAAGAATTTTTTACCAGCGACACTTTTTTTTTACTGTATACGCCAATGGCAATTTTAATGTTTTACTTAACCTAGGGTTTGTGGGTATCACAAAACGCTGTTGGGGAAAGCGGTCCAAACCCTTGTGCCTGCGCCGGAATCGAACCTGCGACCTTGGGCTTTGCAAGCCGTGACTCTATCCACTGAGCCACGGTTTATTGACATTCTTCCAAAAACTGTCAAATGCTTGTCGACTTTGGTATTCATTCTAATTCAAGCTATCATTAGAAAGTTAAAACTAATTAAAAATACAACAGTTTCTCCTTACAAAAGAAACACTGCTGTTTTAGCAAAAGACTTGCGTCATGTCGTAATTCTGGTGAATGCTGCCACCTGCCACAGTTATTCCTTTTTCAGGCTTTGAAGGGATTTAGATTTCCTGAATCTTTTGACAAGAAGCTTCTCGAGCCTTTGTCTACTGATTGAAATACAAGTATAAATCGGCACAGCCGGTCCTGCCGTCTTAGAACAAAACTTTATTTCTTAATTACAATAAATAATTGTAGACATTGTTTCCTTTAACTAACGTTGTGGTATTCTTCCCATTTTTATTTTTAACTAAGAATTTTACTTCTGTATGACCAGTGGTGTCTGAGGCTCTCGGTGCTCATGTACTTCAACTGCCGTACAAGGGAGACTCTATCAGCATGTTCGTGTTTCTCCCGCCGTACGCTGCGCCGCGTGGTATCACCAACATTCTCAAGCGACTCACTCCGCAGATCCTACGAGAGATCCTCACTGAGGAGGTCATGATTCCTCGTGAAGTGGAAGTTGGCATTCCTAAGTTCAGTATTGAGCAGTCTCTGGAATTAGTGCCGGTGAGTGGAACAAAGTTGTTGAGTATATTGTTACACAGCTACACATTATTTAGGTCTAGATTTACAGGTGGGCGTAAACTATTTCTTTTTCTTCCGTGCAAAACGCTTTTGTAATATTTCTTACACAAGACTGCCCGAGGGACCAGAGACTCTTACTTATTTATGTCCTTCTATCCCTTCAAGAAACATAGGTCAGCACTCACCCCTCTCCAGCACACTCTGTTAGCAACCGTTATTTTGGCTTCCCTCACGTCTCGCCAGTCTTACGTAACTTCCGCCTCACTGTACATTGTACTTCCGCCTTCTGACCAAACACTCAGCCACACTAAAAACTATCCAAATTGAATTAAACTTCTGTTACAAGAAATCTTGAATTCCATCCATAAACAAACACAAAAATTGCACATCCATAGGCCTCTTCAGACTTTTAATAAGACGTACCAATTTATCAAGAAATTGAGGAGTTCAGAATCCTCCCATGAAACTTGAGAGTCTTAAGCTTTGAAATATGCACTTTACTTCCATATTCATCTTTTATGAGGCTTTCTCCCAATTCTCGGCACGTAAACATTTGAGTAGCAAGCAGCCAAGCAAGAAGGAAGGTCAGTCATTTGTTATCCTTAACGGGAGAATGGGGAAGTCAAGCCTAGCGGACAGTTATATCACAGTATGGGACCATGCAAATGGGGGAGAAGGATGTATGAAAAAATCCAACCGAACCGTTTTCCAACCCCAGGATTTTGGGATCAGCTTGGCCTCATCTTGGGATAAATATATTTTTTGTAAGGAACTAATATTAGGAAATAAACAATATTAATGAAACGTTCAAATCATTTTCCAAAGAACACCATCAAGCTCTCAGATAAAATAACAGCTAGTACATAAATGAAGTCATCGTTCGCTGAGCACCTACTCCAGACCAATCATTCGTATACGGGTATGGACGAAAATATGGAGATTTTGGAGAGATAGGTGAACTGATGGACTGCAAAGAAGATCTACACATATATTTAAATAAAATGGCAGATCCAAACATTCTTAACGTGACCCACGCAACCAGCAAAAATCCAATTTTTGAATATATACACAGTATGAAAACAACACATTTAAAATCAATTAACAACTAAAGAGCTTGATCTAGATATTAGTTCATCACCTGCCAAGAAGGTTTTATATTTTTGTCTCATGTGTGTTTATTTTATACTTTGTATTTATTCTATTTTATTAAGCTAAAGGTTTTAGACGTTACTCTACAAGCTTAATAAACTTGAAAATGGCCTAAGCCCCCAAATTAAAATATTCAGGGTACTTCAAAGTTTTCTTTTTTCTAATTTTTTCTGTTAATACAATGAGTAGCCCATTCTGTGAACTAGATTATCAAAATAATAATAAGAGATAACTTTATTTTCAACCATTCATTTATGCGGGAGACACATACATTTAGGCTTCCATGAATGGTTATTTCTTGTGTTAGATCTCTAAGAAATCACAGTTTTAAGCTGTTTTCCGTTTCAAAAACTAAAAAGAGAGTCAAAAAAGACTAAAACTAAAAATTATTTGTACGGTATTTGACAAATTTTAAGTGAGCTTGAGTTTTACTTTATTAGACCTTTTGTACACACTTTTTTGTAACAAAAAAAAACATAAATTTAAAATACCAAACTGATATGAGCCATAAAATCTGTATTGACTTCTCCAATCGTTGCAGGTTCTAGCAACAATGGGTGTAGGAGACATGTTTAACTCCTCAGCAGACTTGTCATTGTTGACTGGCTCGCCTGACATCCAGCTGGACGATGCCATCCACAAAGCCAAGATCTCCGTGGACGAGGAGGGCACAACGGCTGCCGCCGCCACAGCCTTCTTTACCTTCCGCTCCTCCAGACCTCTGGACGCAGCACTCTTCATCTGCAACCATCCCTTCGTCTACCTTCTCTACGACTCACAGACTCAGGCCATTCTCTTCACTGGCGTCTACAACTCCCTCCCCACAGCGACGTGCCGGTTGAGTCTTCTCAGCAGTAGGAGGGGGTCAATGTCAACATTTCACAATAGTTGTGCTTGAAGAAACAAAATCCACCGTACAGTAAAATTGTTATAATTTTGTCTAAAATCTAAAAAAAAAAAACTATGAGTATGAATTTATTGTACATGTAAAATAAGTTCAAACTTAGCTTGGTTATTAAGTTTAAAAAAGAAAAATGCATTTTGAATAGAGAAGTTGAAGCATTGTAATGTATGTTGTAGTCCTTTTTGAAAGAAAGAAAATAGTGTGTATAGTTCTATTTTGTACATACAGACAAATGTTAAATGACTTAGTTAACTTGATAGTTTTATTTTTTATTTAATTTTACTTATTGTGTTAATTGTGCACTGTGATATTTTCTAACACATTACAGTTTTAGCTCTTAATTTGTAAGTAAAATTCTTATAACTTTTGTTTTCCTAATGATAAGTGTTTTAATTATAAGTATTGCTTTTTGTAAATTGTTTTAATACCAAAGCTGGATGAGTAAACTCTAATTTTAATGTTAAGTTTTAGAAATAAACCTAGGACAACCGTAAACTTGTGTTTTTTTTTATAACCTGGTATTAATGAAAAGATACAGCAGGGCCACCACTTCTCTAAGCCGAGCCCCGGGCTGTATTCCAATCACAGGCTCCCTTAGTAATATATAAAGTTGTCTACACCCTCCCTCCATTTTTAATATGTTTAAAATTGTAATTTAGGCGTTGTGTCATATTTACTCAAACATCAAACATGTCAATTTTACATACAAATTAAAGGGTTTTAAGGCAAAACTTGTTAAATTCGATTTGGATACCAGACTCTGTTTGGTGCTTCCAGTAAAGGCCTGTTTTTAAACACCCTTGAGACTTTAGAATATATAAGAGTTTTTGAAATTGACTTTTAAACATGTTAACTACCTTAGAAGTTGGCCAACTCTGTTCAAATCATTATGGTATAGTCGTGCGTGGAATAGTTGGTATAATCCTTCAATGGTGTAAAACCGATTCTCAAACCCTGTTCTTATTACTTCTATTTAGAACTTTTATTGCCAGTTGAAATTCTTTCAACATGTATTTTGAACTTGCTAAAACCCCTTGTTGCGAGCGCCACTGTCTAATCTGTCATATAAAATACGTTTTTTTGTTGAGAACTTAGCTATGCACAGAATCTTATCATTACCGAGTTTATTATATTGAAAATAAAGTATCTATGGCTTTCAAACTTACGTGAAGTGCTAAAAATTACGTGTTTATTAGTGAGAAGGAGGTCATAGCTCGGTAAATATGAGTATAATCACATTACAAATATATATTTTCTTAAAGACAATTAAACTTGACCCTCACCTGGTTTCTTCAAAACTTTGATCAGATGTATAGTTGTTAATTATTGACCTGCAACGACTGCAAGACAAGATACTATAACATTCACGTAGTACTGTCAAGTGAGTGATGAATACTCACAGTGGGGCCCACTGTAGTGTTAGCATTGAGAGTGTTGTGAGATCCAGCAGGTCCCCCCTTCATTAAGCCACAGCAACAGTTTTCGGCTTCTAGTTTACAACCTATTATTTCAATGTTATAATATGTAAAAAAACATTAATTGGTAGGTAACCTAGAAATGAGATGATTGAACCACATTGTAGGAAGCAATAAAAAGACACATTTTATGGCTTCAAAATAATATTTTGTGCTTTTAATGTTGTTTGTATAGGAGAACAACAGTATAAAAATATAACAATATGTATACAACAGCAACAATAATATAGATGGGAAGTAAGTATAAAACTTACGTTAGATACCTTTAAATTGTAAGTTGAACAGATTTCTCACTGATGAGACCATGATACTTTTTGAGAACAGGTTCCACTTCATTTCCAAGAAACTCGGTCACCTGGAAAAAAACAATTTATTTGGGTGAACTAAGAATACTAACGATTTTGTATTGAGAGTAAATTCATAGCTTATGTAAAATTTCATGATTATTACATTCGGTCAGATGCCCAGTTATATTGTTTTTTTAATAAATATTATCATGGTGGGTGCACCAATTTATACACTGGATGTAGATCGTGTGCTGTCAAAAACTCCAACAGTCAGAAAATTTGAATTTTTGATGTAAAATCTATTTTTTAACGATATTGAAAACTCACCTGTTCTGGAGCCCGGCCCACAAAGGTTGTCGGGTCAAGCAGACTGTCAAGCTGGTCCAGAATGCACTTGAAGTATGGGTGTTTCCTGACTCTTTCGACCAAGTCATTGTCTAGCCCATCCTTCTTCACCACCATCCCTGCTTCTTGTGACAGAACTCGAATGTGCTCATGACACACCTACGCACAGTTAACACATCGCAAAGTCAAATTAACGACAAACAATTTTTCAGACGCTACAAGAAACATTTTTTTAAGTAGGTAAGGATCTAGGGCATACAATTTCACTAATTGTTATTATTTACATCAAACCATTTCGGGTATGGAAACGATGTGCTGGACGAACCTGGATACAGATAACTATAAGTGGAACAAAGACAACTCACACCAAACCGATTCCCATCTTTAAATCAAAATGAACACAATCTGAAATTTAATTTTGGAGAATAAAGTCATGAACTAGACTCAAACCAACTGAAGTGAAATATTTCAGTTCTAATTGAGCTTGCATTGTACTGGATTCAAACCCAACGTTGTTGGCCAGACTAACTTAACCCTTCGTGCTCTAATTTTATTTTTAAATTTGTGTAAAAAGCCTCTCATATGGGTTTCCCCAGTCCCCTGTAAGCAAAATTTCAGCAAAACCGCTTTTTAGTACAGTGCATTACCAGTCATTGAACCACTCCTCTAAGCGCGGGGATTTAGCACCTCCCTAAGCTCAAAAAGTGCCACTCGCCACCTCACTGGATTTGATGAGCCATTTTCTCTTCAGTGAGCCTCAGCGGGTCATTGTGGCCCCCGCACCCGGAATGATCCAATGATTAGCATTGCACCGTACCAGAGCACACCTGGGTGGGATTCGAACCCACGCTATGACAGACAGGGGCCAACTGTCCGTCACTATAACCACTAACCACCGGGCTGTTTGTCGTGGGCAGTCAAACTCGCACGTGAGTTGGCGTCAGGGGGGGAGGGAGTGGTAGTTTCGGTGTTCTCTGCTAGGTGCCGTTAGTGTAGCGTAGTCCTTGCCTATCGTTTGCGCTATATGCAATAAACGTGTCAAACTAGACTATTTTGCCGTTCTACTCCGATGTCAGACCCAGTTCGCCATTGGAGCGCAAAAGGTTAAGTCAATACTGTATGTGATTCACTTCTTGGCAGAGTGAAATTTGCACAGCAAAAGTGGCACAGACCTAAGAAGACGTACCTAGTAAAAGTACAAATGTCAATAACTCAATATTTTGTTTTGAATAGATTATTGTACCGTAACTATCATTTAATATCAGTTGTAAGTTAGTGTTTGAAGCTTCTCCAGTCTAGCAGAAAGATATATACGCCGAAAGATATATCTACAAACAGTTTTTTACTAAAGAGAGTGTTTTCTGATTGAATTGTAGCTTCTCTTGTCAGATATGCTCTTCTCTTCTGCCGGCTTAGGCCAAATCATACTATTTTGTACTAAATTGAACATTTTGCACTTATTACCTTTGTTTAGTTTGATCTTTTTTCATTATTTAATCAGATTTTTGCATAACATAATCAATCAGGGTGTCCGTCATTCCGGAAAACTAAATTCCTGGATAAATGTTGCCAAACTTTGGTTTTAAGATACCGTACAGTACTGGAAGATTTAATTCACATTTAAATTTAAGTAAAAAGTTGAAATTCTATCTAAACACAGTCACAGTTACTTCTGTTTACCTTTGGCACATAAAAAATAAAGTGTGGAAGACGGCAGTGAACTCTAGTATCTTATTAGTGTCCATGACAAAATCATGACTTGCATTGGCGGTTAATAATAATAAGAACTTTATTTGTAACTTACTAAATATATTTGTATGACAAAATAAAAATAGGCAATTTACTAAAAATAAGTTAGACGAACCAGAGTAAAATAGTCTAAAGACGTATAGTAGGTTGCGACTATATCTAGACCTCCATAAGCGTCTGTGACAAAATGAAAACTTTTTGGCATCTGATACATAGTTACGACTTTTGTTATTGTCCGCTACAAAATATCGACTTTTAAGACCATCTGTTCCAGCATAGAAATTTTTGGTTTTCCCGGAATTGCCGTATGCTGGACAACCTGATAATATATTATTTTACTTAAGTACAGTAGAGTCTCGATTATCCAACCTTCGGTTATCCGACCTTCCGAGTTATCCGACCTACCGGGGCAATGTATTATCGGTCATTTATCATGAGTTTTCGTGGAAGGCTGTTGCGCGAAACAGCCCCTTTCATCAGACCCGACTGTACGCAGCAGATTTCCGCACGATGCAGCCCCTTTCCTACCCGACTATATGCATTGTTTTAATACGCTACATGTATTTTAAAAGATTCTTATGTGTAAATAAAATTACTTTAACACATTTTCAACGTCGTTCTTACCGATTTCTGAGTTATCCGGCCTTTTCGCTTATCCGACCTAGTCACGGCCGGTTTAGGTCGGATAATCGAGACTCTACTGTACATACAGTTCAGTTGACTTATAAAGCTTGTTGAAGAAATAAACACAATACCAGGGAGGGTAAAAATAATATGCTCATCATTTTGGTAGCTTCCAAAAACTGATGTCAACTGGTAATGCATGAAGTTAGGGAGCAGATCTGCACTTAATGTACACTGTTATACAACAAATTAGAAAATCAATCAATGCTGACCTGTCGATCACCTCCAGCTTTGACAACGGCCATGATGATGTTCTCCGTGCTCATGAAAGGCAACTCTTGTTTGATGTGTCGCTCTATCACCTTGGGGTATACCACCAGGCCCTCGACGATGTTCTGTACCGTCATCAATACACTGTCGGCGCACAAGAACGCTTCTGACAGTGTTAGTCTCCTGCAAACACAGAAGTGAAACTGCATAAAATTTTTAATGAGAAACTTAGATTCAGCTCCCACGTAATTTTTAATTCGATCACAGGCCGTCAACCTCGTCTGCTATCAGCTGTTCAACCACCACCAATGAACTCTCACCAGACCGCAGCACTGCACGGCACAGCTGATAACAAATAACCTCAAATCCTGTCCAGTCTGTCAACTACCGGCTCGTGGTCGTGACGCGTAGTAGGCCTACTTGTATGTACAGTTCGTTAGTTTTTCGTTCCGTGTTTGTGTTTTGTGTTATATTTGTCACCATACTTTGTAACGTTTCATAATTCTCGACAATCCTAGCTGGAGCTATCATCAGTGTACTTCAATGTGTTTAATGTGTACTACCACCTGAAGATGGGACCGTTGTCCGAAACATGTAGTGGAACTCCACTCATTGAAACTGTTTGACGAGGTAATTTACCACTTATACTCTTATAGTATAGCAATCATTGTGATTAAAACGTTTTCAAGTAAATGGTGGAGAAAAAAGAGATTAATTAAGAGTAAAACTAAATGTAAACAATAAATTACAACATTTTTATTTTCAGTAAAAGAGTAACTACTGAAAGGATCCGTGATTGGTATGGCGACTCGAGCTCATCACCGTGGCTGGTTCGATCCCCAGTCACCACTTACAATTTGTAATGTGACTAAGCGGTGACGCTAGGTAAGTCGAGGTTGAGTGGTAGAGAGGACTTTGTAGTCCTAAGCCTCGTTAAACAAGACAAACTTTTTTTTAACTAATGTTGATTGAATCACACATAGTTTATCTTAAACCCTCAGTTTAATTAAGGCTCAGGGCCCAGTTTACCCAACATCCAGAATATGATGAACTTGGAACAAATCATACACTCAAGTTTATACCCAATACTCTCCGCCTCACTTTTCTTTTGCTTCTTTGTAGTAAAACAGTCTAATTTAAATCATTATTGAAACTAATGAACATTCTGCATGATTCATTCTTTTCCCTTATTTCTACAAACCTGAAGCCAACTACAAGAGTACATGTATGTCATTTGCTCATTTGTATTTTTGTCGTGAGTCCGGTGTTGTCTGAACTCCACTTAAGTTTACAAACTGCTTGTTTTGGTAGTAAGTTTGACAACGTTTCATGACATAATAGTTTTCTGACACTGACGTCTGTCAGTAAGTCAGTTACAGACGACAGCTGAACGGCATCACATGACCTGTTCAAAATGTTTTCGATTGATCAAAATTCTTAACTTAAGCTATCGTTAAGATTACTGTGTGATGAGTCATTTGGCCGAGGGGGTATTTCTTGTTGGGTTTTGTTTTGCTTGGCAACAAGTTGTTGCTCGTGATAGTGAAGGCCCGTGCAGCTGGTCTGTACTGGGCAGGCAGAGTTATGCAGGGTGAACAGCTGGTGCTCTGGTTGGTGAGCAGTGCACACTGGAAGAGGGGGAGAGAGGGGTGCAGAGAGATAACACGGGTGAGTCTCTTGGTGTCCAGGGAGTGTGTGTGTGAGGACTCTAGCAAGTGAGTCAGATAGTCGGTGTGTCTGTGTGTAGACGGAGTGACTAGTGAATCTACACAGTGAATGTGTGTGTAGTGTTTCTTGGGTGAGTTGACCCGTACCTATTACACTTAGCATATTTAGCTGTTATTATCTGATTTGATTGTGGAATATCACTATTTGAGATGCCGACCACTCTCATGAGGGTATTTTAAGGCAAATATGTGGTGAAGGATGAGTGTGATGAGTGGTAGTAATGAGTTATGAGGTGTAGTCTTGTTACAAACTAAGGCCGACCCTTTAAAGTGTTACAGAACTGATCTGTTGTGGCAAGTTTTATAGTTAAGAGGCCGCTCAGATCTGGTTATTGATTTTGAAATATATAAATAATAATAATTAAATACAAACGCCAGTATATAAAAAATATTTTATTGTGTTAATATTTTAATAATAATATTCTTTTAGGCCTATCAGTAAGTTGAGTTGTTGGGCAGAGTATTTGAGTTTGAATGACAGAGTGACATAAATTGTCTTGAGCCTGTTAAGGCCCTTTTGACTACATATAGTGGGCAATACATTGAGGCCCCTATATTGATTGTTTTGGGCAATATTAAATATTAGGGATACGTGGCGGATTTGTTTGTATTTGAGTTTCAGGTTAGCTAGGTGAATTTCGGACGTGAGGCCTGCCGTTGGATTTGCAGTTAATACGTAGCTGGGCAGTGTAGAGGTCCATTTCACCGGAGCCCTAGCGTAGTGGGCTTAGGCCCGGCGTGTGAAAACCAAATAATAAGCACAGTACGAAATAGAACTTGCAGGACCTGGTTTTGTTAGCTGTTACCGGTGGGTATTATAGACCCCCGTTGTGCAGGTCACACCAAGGCGTTGGAGCGTGCAGGCGACCAGTTCTGTCAGAGGTCCGATCTCCTAGAGGGTAGATCTCCTGAGTCCGACATCTCAGATTCTGCTAAGTTTGTAACTCCCGTCCAACATTCAAACGTAAAACCTTCGGTGATACCTCAAGAGACCGAGGATTTGGAAGCAACTAATTCTAGACTTAGGACACGGTTGGAAGAAGTGACCAGCGAGATGAAAACACTACTAGATCACACGATCGAGTCCGACCGCTTACTACAGTATACGGACCAAGTATTCGTGACAAATTCAAGGACCAAGGCGACAGCTGAATCGCGAGTCCAATCACGAACAACAAGCCCGACTTGTGCGGATACCCGAGATATTGTGACCAGACTCAAGACAACAATAGAAGTACTGGAAGCCGAAAATAAATACTTGAAATCAGAACTTGAGAGACGTCCATGCAGCGATAGTAAAGCAAATACTGGCTGGACCTCAGTTCTGAGTAAAAATAAAAATTCTGTTGCCATTCGTAATAAATTTGGCTTACTAAACACTCTATCTGCTGATGATGATAACTCAAAACCAATATATAATTGTAAAACCGTAGAAACGAATAGAAAAATGTTCCCCAAAACCGGAAAACATAGAAAACCTCTAAAAACTCTTCCTCCAAAAAATAAATCTACAAAATACTCTCTGGCTCAAAATAAAAACATCAAACGTAAAAATCTACCCATCTTAAAAACAAAACAAATTTATATAAATGCAGACAGCCACGGGCGTCATCTGAGTGAGCTGATTCAAGAACGTATCAGCTCATGTTCTACAGTCTGCGGCTTCGTCAAACCTGGGGCCAAACTACAAGAAGTGACGGCTGGAGCAGCACCGACCCCGACAGCTGCACCGTGCTCATCGCTGGCACCAACGATCTGGCGGCTGGTCAAACCCAGCACATATATCAACAACTAGAAACGTACATCGCCTTGCACCAGGACCCGTCGACCAGGATAATTGTGTCTACTATCCCACACCGGCATGACCTGACACCTGACCACCCGATAAACCAGCAGACAGCTAGCGTGAACTTCTACATCGAGGAACTGTGCGCTAGATACACGGCTGCCACTCTACTAGACCTAAACATCATCAGTAGACGGTGGTTCAACAAGAAAGGTATGCACCTTAGCTTCGCTGGGAAACGGGTCCTCACCAACCTCATCATCGAACATCTGATGGAACCAGCCGTGGGCAAATCTCCGGCCTCAGCGAGGACATCTTTAAACCCCAGTCACCTGCGGCGTTCAGCGTCAGCCTCCGGCCCAGCCCAGGATCATGGCACATGAAACCTTCGAGACACCGTCAGAAGCACCGGACCATCACCTAATAGACTTGACCACCCCAATAGTTTTACAACACATTTTTAAGGACACCACCTCTAGCACCCGTTCAAAATTAACATACCAAAAAATCAACAATGAAAATCAACAACAAAATTCTCTCTCTAACAAATTGGTATTAGTGCACCAAAATGCACAAATAGCCACAAATAAGCAGGATGAAGTTTCTCTCATATGCGAGGAACTTCATCCTGATTTGCTAGTTGTAACCGAGCACGGTTTCACCAACAACAATATTGAAAACTTCAAAATTCAAAATTTTCAACTTGCAAATTTTACTGTCGCAACTTCTCTAAAGGAAGGAGGTGTGGCAATTTTCCGAAAACAATTTTTCCTTTACCCCACACCAAATTTGTACATCCACAGAAAAGATTTTGAAATTACGGGGTAAAGTTGCAAACCAAATGTTCTCAAATTGAAATACTTGGTTTGTATAGGTCTCTAACGGTAATCAAGAATCCTTCTTTTCAAAATTTGAACAACTTTTGTCAGACCTGACCAAAAGAAACCGCGACTTTGTGGTTATGGGGGACTTCAACATCGACATCTTAGATGTACAAGCCCCTATGACAAAGAAACTGGCTGACTTGTTAAGGTCGTTTGGCCTTAGGTGGTCAGTTAACTCTCCAACGAGTGACGGCCAATTCAGCGTCGGCAATCGACAATGTCATTTCAAGTCTTTCAGACATAGAGGTTTTGGTGATCAACACCGCGATTTCTGACCATTACGGCCAACAGGTCATCATTAATGTTCACGAGCCAACTAGGGATCAAATAAATAAAATTACAATCAGGGACATGAGGCCCACAAACGTCGAGCTCTTAAACTTTCTCCTCTCAAAGGAAAGTTGGAGCTCTCTAAATTTTGTAGATCCCGTTGAGCTGCAGTTTCAAAATTTCGAACACACTTTTAACTTCCATCTAAATATGAGCTGCCCGTTCGACAAATTAAACCAAAGCCGAGGAAAGAAAAGTGCAAATGGATTACCAAAGGTATCCTGGTTTCGAGAGAAAAATTGTTATTTTTATCCGAAATCAACAAGCACACATCAGCACAAAATTTCAAAGTGTTTTTCAAAATTATAAGCGAATCTATAGAAAGGTCATCAAAGCTGCAAAGGCTTATGATGTAACCAAAGCCATGCTCACGACAAAAAATGTTTCCAAAACCGCCTGGGCCATAATTAACAATAAAAATACAAAACCAAAAAAATTCAACTTCAAATTAACAATGAACTCATAGCGATACAGCCAAAGTCGCTGAAGAGTTCAATAAATTCTTCGCCTTGGTAGGAACTGACCATGGGCTGAGCCTAGCTCAGAGTCAGTCAGCCCCTCACAATACCGAGCCCCACAGCCTCTTTGGCTCTGGCACGGTCACAAGAGAGGAAATTAGTAGAGTGATAAGAGAGTTCACGTCAAAAGGTCGAACCACTCAAGCCACATTTCAACGTGGCTCCTTAAGCAGTGCTCAAAGCATTTGCTGGCTCCTCTTGAGCTTTTGATCAACTTATCGTTTCACTCTGGAATATTCCCATCCTCTCTCAAAATTGCAAAGGTCACACCAATCTTTAAGAAAGGTGACCCTTTCTCCACACACAATTATCGTCCCATCTCAATACTACCAATCTTTAGTAAAATTTTGAAAAACTTTCTTTACTCGATGCGTTCAATTTTTAGAAAACCATCTGTTATCAGCAAACCAATTTGGATTTCGAAGCGGTAAATGACAATAGACTCAGTCGGTCTGGTCGAGCTGATAGTAGAGGGAATCGAAGGTCAAAAGATACGCTAAGTGTATTTCTTGATCTATCGAAAGCTTTCGACTGTGTTGATCACCGAATCCTCATAAGCAAAATGGAGTATTACGGGATTCGAGGAGTGCCCTTAGGTGGCTTGAATCGTTTCTTAGCATTCGAAAGCAATTTGTAGGAATCTCAGATGTAAGATCAGGGCAGGAATGCCTTAGATATGGAGTCCCTCAGGGTTCTATACTCAGTCCGTTGCTCTTTTTGATCTCGTTAACGATGCCAGTTCAGCGGTACAGCAAGGGCGAATCGTTCAGTACGCTGATGACACGACTCTATGTTTCAAAGCAAATTCTATCAAACAACTAGAAATCGTGACTTTTGTCGAGCTCAACAAAATAATTCAACATTTCAACGAGCTCAATCTCAAAACAAATTCATCAAAATCAAACTTTATTCAATTTTGTTTTGAGAAACGACTCAGCGAGTTCCACAGTAATGGTGGACGACACTGAGATCGAAGAGGTCTACTCAACTAAATTCCTTGGAATACACCTTGATCGAGGTTTGACTTGGAATACTCACGTAGACCACGTTTGCTCAAAACTATCCTCAGGAATTTATGTTTTGAGGAAACTGTCCGAATACTGCCCAACTCAGGTACTGATGACGGCGTATTACGGAGTAATTTACCCACACTTATCCTACGGGTGACTTTGTGGGAGGCTGCACAAAACAAATTTGTCTAGGATTTTTATTCTTCAAAACGAGCAGTCAGGATAATTGCCAAATTGCGAGGAAGAGAGTCGTTTAGGGAGGCATTTAAAACACTAAAACTGTTGACTCTACCTTGCCTCTACATTTTGGAGACGTGTCTCTTTTCAAATCAAAAGTAATACCATAAGAGGTACAGACGTACACTCTTATGAAACTAGAGGCAGGGACAACTACCGAACTGGGAGACACAGAACGGTAGTTCATGACCGTTTGCCTTCCCAGGCAGGAGTTCATTTCGTCAACAGACTACCAAATTCGTTCAAACATGCCCCTGAGCCTAAGGCGTTCAAATCTCGTCTTAAAACAATTCTTATTTCTCAAGCATTTTATGATACAGACGAGTTTATGGCATTCAATTGGGAGACCGTATGATTAGCTAACTCATTAGGGGCTAGAGTGGTTACATTCGAATGTATGGGAGAGAGTGAGTGTAAAAAACTGTATGTTTGAATGGGATTTTGATGTAAGAATGAAAGGAAAATTTTAGATACACACAGATTGACGATTGCGATACATTTATTGTAAATGTCCATAAGCAATAAAATATTTATTTATTTATTTAGGTACTGTGCTACGTGTATTATCTGGTGGTGTGGTGTCTTTATTTATAGAGGTCCTGCCCGTAAATACCGAAACCCTGGAATAATACCCAGCCAATAGTAGGCTGAGTTGTCTGTGGCAATAAATTTATTTGTACGAGCCAAACTTGTTCTTAGGGCAGGAAAGTTTGTCGCAACTGCAATAGTAAATTTTGATTAAAACTCCCAAAATTTTGTTACACTTTCAAATTCAAATATGGTTTCACCTTAAGACAGTTGGTTTAGCTTAACTCACTTAAAGAGGGGTCTCAACTACAATCAGGCTACTATATTATAGACATTTCATGTTTAAAGTGTTTTCATGCAATACTTGGATTTTAAACGGCCGCAAAGTCTGCAACTACAGGAAGATGTTGTTGGTTACCTATTGGCACTGTCGTCAAGGGTTCTCTCCATCCACTGAACCGCGCAAGTGTTCAGAGCCGAGTTCTGTAGAGACATGAGATGTCGAGCCAAGGCACACACTCGCTCCGACCGCATGGGGTTGCGCTTGTACGCCATTGCACTTGAACCGATCTGTGTGCTCTCAAACGGTTCTTCCACTTCCTTCATGTGTGCCAGCAGTCTGATATCTGAACACATCTACAATCAATCGAGAACTTAAACGTCTTTGTCAGCATTAGCTCACATCATTGATCTTTTATTACCACCTATTGTTTATTTCAACTGACTTCAAATATGCCAAAAAACTAATTGAATTTGGCTCCCCTAAAAAGGCGTTTCAGCTAAAAGCAAGGTACAACATAAGTTTCTATTTTCCTTGAATGAACTAACGTTGATTATTATAGAAAGTTCATCACAAAAGTGTGACGTTTTCAACTTTTTATGAAATGTGATTTTATTAATGACTGCATTTGAAAATGTTTAGTGAAATACGTGTCTGTCATACAGAAAGTAAGGAATGTCGCGCATTAAAGCCAGTGCAGATGCCCTACCATTATTATCGCATATTCACCTGACTGCTACATCCCTTGGCTTAGTTTGTTCAAGTCTTATTGCCATACAAAAATGTGTCATAGTTCTACAATGATTTTAGTTAGCCGCACCAAATTTAACATCGGCCAAAAGTAAAAATACTAGCATTATTGATTCTTTTGATAAACAGCAGAATCTTTTTATGGAATTTTAAGGGAAAACTATGATTTTTTTATGACAACATTAGAGTATTACCATAGAATAGACCACAGTAAGGAATACTGCTTAGTAAGCTAAACACTTAACCGAAGTTTCACCACCATAGATTCAGCCAATTTCGAGTTATAAGCAGTCCAATATGCCTTAAAAACGTTACAGACGGACAGGAATTTTGTTGCTGTCAGTTTTGGTTTTTGCAAAGTATAAAAAAACAAATAACCAAAAACCAATGGATTCATTGCAATGCACAGACAAAAGTCTTATTTTACTTATATAGACAGAACAATCATCATACTTTGTGAAGGGAGGCTCCTAAACTGCTGAGAACTCCAACAACTTCAATATCCAATTTTCGAGAATAGGTCTGCCCACAGATTGTAAAAGCTGAAGGAAAGCCAGCTTTCTCTGTCACAAGACGGTCCAAAGTCTTAACCTTCTCTCCATCTCCTGTACAGAAAATTTGTTAAAGATTTACCACTTTATTACCGTAATTTAAACTACATAACAATACTAAGGTCTTATGGGAATTGTAGTTTTAAGTAGGGGAACTAATTCAAATACTAATAAGATTTATTTTCTTTTTTATGAGAATGCTTGTAGCTATCCAGTAGTTAACTTCAGTCAACTCCGACTTAATAATCAACCGTCAACTTAATATCTGAAACTTCCGGTATAGACTGTGTCAATAAACTATTGACAGTGCCAAACTTTTCACTCATTTTAAAATCAAGCATCCTCAGTGGTCTTGCTGTGTATACAGTATTTCAGGAGGAGCTATATTCACCTGAACCAGTCTCAGCAAGTCCACTGAGGATGCTCGATTGTACAATGAGTGAAATGTTTGGCACTGTAAATACTGTAAATAGTTTATTGATGCTACCCATACCGGAAGCTTTAGTTGAAAGTCGTGACTACCGCCGCTTAAGCGTTTGTTCACATCTGAAACCTGAAATGTTTAAATTAATTCTTAAATAAGTCATCAATTTACCATTGAAAAGTGTCATGAAGGAGGCTTGGGTGCCAGTAGTGCCCTTGACTCCTCTGAACCTGAGATCACTCCGAGCTCTGGACAAGGCTCTCTCATCCATCAGCAGGTCCTGGAGCCACAGACAAGCTCTCTTCCCCACTGTTGTCAACTGAGCTGGCCTGCACACAACACAAGTAAAAGTCGTAGTCATATATCTTTATTTTTAACACTTGAAGAATTGTAATGAAGTCAATACATAATTTGTTACAAAGAAATTTGCAATTAAATCTTCACCAATTTAAAAGTATTCATCCACACAATAGAAAAGGCAGCTCCATAGCCAGTTAGTAAATGCTGTCTTAGGATTTGTTCTACCAAGGCAAACCTTAGTGATTGAACCTAATTGAAGTGCAATTTCAGTGTATCTATCACCGGTACAAGAGAAGGTGGTTTGAAATTTCCTAACAAACAAATTGTAATAATTTTGTAACATTTTGTGGAAAATGATATGTTTAATTTTCATTTGATTAAGTTACATCAGTTCCTTCTATGTTCCTTTCATTTTATCTAATGTAGGATCTAAGCAAATATTTTAAAAGACTGTCCCCTTTATGTCTTTTTGTCGCCTTTATGTCTCTTTTAATTATACAGTACAAACTACAAAACCAATATTACCATTTATTTATGTTGAATTAATTAATATATATACAGTTGTTCTCAACATGACAAATACATCTGGATGCGAAACGGGAGTGTCTTGCTGAGGAAGGAAGAGGGATCTCCAGTAGTGGAAATCAAAACCCAGGCTGACCTCAGTGAGTTGTAAACTCTTTAATGTAATACATAAAGGCTTTGCACTTTTTTTTACAACAGATTAGGTAATGTTGCTTTTCCTGTATATATATGTATATTTTTCTTTTTTCTCTTCTTGTTTAAAGTACAAATATTTTAGTTCAAGAAATGACTAGCACAAAACAATTAACTAATAGTTTAATGATTGTACACCAAAATATTCGTAGCATTGAGCAAATTTTGAAATTTTTTAGCTGAATTAGCAACATGGCAAAGATGCCCAGATGTAATTATTCTGTCTGAAATTTGGATTAATTCTGGGAAGCAAACTTTTATACCATTCGAAATATACGCAAATTGTGAGAGCGAATGATAGTTATCGTTCGGGAGGTGTTTGTTTGTTTTATAATGCAAATATTAATGTCCTGGAACAAGAGGACCCGTTTTTCTGTCAGCTGATACAGTTAGAATAAAATTTGAGTATAAAGAAAATGAATTTCAATTGCTGGCAGTTTACCGGTTTCATCAATACACAGTTAATTTGTTTGTAACAGAGTTATACAATTACTTATCAAAAACAGATAAGGAAAACAAATTCAATAATGTTTTATTGATAGGGGATTTTAATGCAGACATTTTTGTGTAGATAATAACGCTGAAATAAATAATTACAAGTTATCTTTAGCAAGTCTAGGTCTAGAATCCTTAGTCAATGAACCAACAAGAGTTTCTAATTTATCAAAAACTTGTATAGATCATGCATTTGTCAGATTTGTAAACAAAGATTACATTGAATGTGAAGCAGAAGTAATCCAAACGCAAATTACTGACCATTATACTGTTCTATTGAGGGTGAGTGTGGGTGGTGGGTTGGGGGGGAGGGACGGCAGAACAGCTGACGGTCCCTCTTCCCCCCCGGTCCGCACACAGGTCAGTTATCACAAACTGATAAGCCTTTTATACACGGTAGACTGGTCAACTGTAAAATCACAGAGTGACGTGTGGTAACGGTCCTTATGATTTATTTGAGACACAATTGTCAACGTGTATTTCTGCTTGTACATTGGTTGATAAAAATAGTAGTAAGTTTAAGAGGTTGAAACCATGGATTTCAAAGAGTATTTGTATGCTTGAATCCAACAGAGGAATAAATTGTTTAAGCAAACCAAGTTTAGGCCAATTAATGATAAATTCAAGCAGTATTACATTGCATTTAGGAATAAGTTAAGAAAAGACATAAAACTAGCTAAGATATCTTATTATAACAATAAATTTGAGAAACACAAGGGAAACTCAAAAGCAACGTGGGATACCTTAAAAGAATTAACCGGCCAAAAAAAAACTCATAGTAACTATATTTTAAGTAAGAATGATCAAATAATTTCTGATCCTGAGGAAATTGCCAATGAATTTAATACATATTTTCTATCAGTGGTTAAGGAGGTAGTAGGTGTTTACTCTATAAATGAAGAATTTTCAAATTTACAGTATAAGAACATTTTTACCGATTATCATGAAACTAATTCATTTGTGTTTGCACCAGTCCTAATTAATGAGGTTGAAAAGGTAATAAAAACCCTAAAAAATGGAAAATCTCCTGGTTTGGACGGGTTTAACTCTACAATGGTAAAGATTATATGCCCTGCAATTTCAAGTGTGCTTACGTTTTAGTAAGTTTAAGCTTTATGTCAGGAAAATTTCCAGAAAAATTAAAAGCAGCGGTTGTAATACCTATTTATAAGAAGGGCCCGAAAACATCTTGCTCAAACTTCCGACCCATATCTTTAATTTCAACGTTTTCAAAAGTCTTCGAAAAGATAATAAAGTTAAAAATGTTAGAGTTCTTAGATAAAAATAATTTTTTTTCAAAAAACCAATTTGGATTTTGATTAGGTCTAAATACAGAGGGAGCACTTCTACATTTTATGGATAGGATAAATATTGGTATTAATAATGGTAATTGTACTAGTGGCCTTTTTATAGACATGAAAAAAGCCTTTGATACTGTAGACCACAATATTCTATTAACAAAGTTGTACAACTATGGTTTTAGAGGTGTAGTACACACATGGTTTAAAAGCTACTTAAATAGGAGACAACAGTGTGTAAGAATCAACAACAGTTTTAGCCAAATGGGAAATAAGCTGTGGGGTTCATGAGGTCAGTGTTGGGCAATACTTTTTATTATTTTTATTAATGACCTATGTAATGGTAAGTTTAAGGAGTGTTACTGCTTTTGCAGACGACACTGCACTTTCCTATGTGGAAAACTCATGGAATACTGTTCATCGGAATATAAGCACAGATTTAGATTCGCTTAGTTGGTGGTTTTACAAGAACAAATTAGTCTTAAGTACAGAAAAACCACATTCATAAATTTTTCTCTCGCAAGCAAAATATTCAACCAAGTAATGTTCTTTACAGATGTCCTAAATGTGTATAGAGAAGATTTTGAACTATCTGCCATACAAATTTCTGGCTGTTTGAACTATAATACTAATTCATTAGTGCTAATTGGGATTTACCGTTCGCCTTCTGGTAAAATTAGTAACTTCTTAGCTCATTTTGAACTTGTACTCTCCTCTTTGTTTAGAAAAAGGTTTACAATTCATGATTGTTGGTGATTTTAACATTGACGTTTTAAAAGAAAAAAAACCGGATGTTATACAATTTTGTGACTTACTATCATCTTTTAAATTAAAATGGAGAATCAGTACTCCTACAAGAGTCACAGATTTTTTGGCAACTGCCATTGATAATGTGATATCTAATATAGATGGTTCTATAACAATTGACATATTCGATGTTGGAATATCAGACCATTATGCTCAAAGTATAGGCATAGAAAATCTTAATGTTCAAACTGATGCACCACAGTTTATTACTAGGAGAGCGTTTAGTGTTCATAACATAACCTCCTTTAAAGAAAATTTGAATAACGAAAACTGGTCTTCACTAGACAATCTTTCTAGCGTTGATGACAAATTCAAAAGATTCAATGACATATTTTTGGGCTATTTGAACAATACTTGTCCATATATGACCTACGTATAATACCTTTAACCCCAAACCAATCGGTTGGATGACGAAAGGTATTTTAGTGTCCCGAAGAATCTCAAAGGATGTTGAAACTTGATTGTAACGACACTGACTTGAAATTCAAACACTATTTAAGAGAGTACAGGCGTATATACAAAAAGGTTATTAGAATGGCCAAACGATTTCACGTGGATACAAAAATAAAGCAATCATCTAATATATCTAAATCAGCCTGGGAAATTATAAACCATAAATCTACCACAAAACAGTTCCATTGAAATTAAAGTTGACGGAAATAAAACTGTTACAGATAATCGTA
The DNA here is from genome assembly GCA_018831715.1 of Matsumurasca onukii. NCBI lineage: Eukaryota > Metazoa > Arthropoda > Insecta > Hemiptera > Cicadellidae > Matsumurasca > Matsumurasca onukii. Next base: position 50,995,359 of record CM032059.1, on the reverse strand, counting down.
GTTTAGCGGATCTCTTTAACAAGTTTTATTCGGAGTCGCATTAGGGACAGATGAACACGATACAGTAGCCTCCACAACTAGGAACAATAATACTATTATTTGCCCGAAATCCATGTTCTTGTCTCCTGTCAGTGAACGTGAAGTAGTTTATGCCATAAGAAAAATGCCTGCCAAAAGATCTGCTGATGTGTATGGCATGTCTGCTTGGTTATTAAAACAATGTTACACTGATATTGTACCACTTTTACAAAATTGATAAACTTTTCATTTGAAGAAGGGGTATTTCCATCAGTTTTAAAGCCAAGTAAGGTAGTTCCTGTTTATAAAAAGGGAAACTCCTCTGACATGACCAATTATCGCCCAATTTCACTTTTACCAGTATTTGGAAAGTTAGTAGAAAAGATATTTTACGAAAGATTATGTTCTTTTGTTGAAAGTCAAAATATTATATCAAAAAGCCAATTTGGATTTAGGAAAAACAAATCTACTACTGAGGCAATTAATGAATTGGTAGAATGTAATACATGCTTTAGACAAAACAAAAGGCTGTCAGCATATTCTTAGATTTGTCTAAAGCATTTGATTGTGTTGATCATTCGAAACTATTAAAGATATTAGACAGCTATGGTGTTAGAGGTCTACCTCTTCAATGGGTGACATCATACCTGTGTGACCGAACACAACAGGTGCAAATTAACACTGCTTTATCTGACCCAATTGAACTGAAATATGGAGTTCCCCAGGGTCTATTTTAGGACCTATACTATTTATTTTATATGTGAATAATCTAAATTCACTTATGAAGAATAGTCATTCAGTTCAATATGCAGATGATAACTTTAACGGTCACTGCTCAGGCACTGCAAGAACTAGAAATTAATTGTTTTCAATCTACAAATATTTGTGTTCAGTACTTTGAACAACTTAATCTGAAAACAAATATTGACAAGTCCAAGTTTATACATTTTAATATTGGTTTGCAAAAACTGACGTGGAATCCCTTCGTATTTTTAAATACTAATCTCATTGAAGAAGTGGAGCACTTCAAGTTTTGGGTATTTATCTTGATAGCAAATTTCACGTGGATTTTCATATTGAACATGTATGTAGTAAAGTGTCATCTGATATTTTTACTCAGACAGCTGTCTAAGTATTGCTCTAGGGACATTTTAAAAATAGCTTATTACGGCATCATCTATCCTCACTTGAAGTATGGCATTTGTTTGTGGGGGAATTGTGCCCATACTAAAGTTAAAAGGCTATTTATTCTACAAAAATTTGTCATTAGAATCTTATGCAATTTGAAGGCCAGAGACTCATGTCGTGATGCTTTCAAACAATTAGACATTTTAACCTTTCCATCCCTTTATATTTATGATTCTATTCTTTTCTGCCTTAATAAATGCAGTTTAACACAAGGCATTGAAATTCATAGTCATGATACTCGATCAGTAACTAGTTATAGAATTGACTATCATCGACTTGAATTGTTCAAAAAACTGCCATCTCAGGCAGGAATAATATTGTTTCAAAATCTTCCGAACAAAATTCAAAATCTCCAAAACACAAAATTATTTCAAAAAGAGCTTAGAACTTATCTGGTCACGAGTGGGTTTTACAGTGTTCAGGAATTTATGGACCACTCACTTGCCATTAAGAAGTCTGTTGATTAAATGTTATTATAAAAATTAAATTTTGAATTTTGATTAATTATATTTGCTGTAGTGGCTTGTAGTTTTATTTAATTATTTATTGTATTGTTAAAAAACCAACACAAACAATTTTTGTACATTGGTGATTAAATGATTAAATGTCTAGTAGAAGATAGTAAAGTATGTAATAATTGTTCGGAAATCACAACTAGCGAAAATATAAAGTATTTGGGAATAACTTTGGATAGCGAACTTAGTTGGAAATGTCATTTAGACATACTAAAAAGTAGGACTATTGCTAGTTTTAGATTATTTTATTTCTTAAAGAATATGTGCCCTCAAAAGGTTCTTAGATCTTTGTATTTTGCTATTGTGAATAGTAGACTGGAATATGGTATTTTATGTTGGGGGGGAACTTACCTCACAAACCTAAAGCCTTTGATAATGGTACAAAAGTTTTTTGTAAGGTCAATTTTAAGAAAAATAGGTATGAACCTTCATACCCTTGCTTTTGTCATTAAAATTCTTCCACTTAGAGCTCTGTTTGTTTTTAAAGTCTTAAAATCTATTTTTCCGAAAAAATTAGATAATATTTCGAATGAAAATACTTATAAATTAAAATTGAGACACGTGAACGTGTTGCATGTTCCTAAACCTAATCTAACCTTTTACACAAAAACGTTTCAATTCATAGCACCAAGGATCTATAACCAACTACCAGTAGATATAAGCATGCAAAACAATATAATCACCTTTCTAAGATCTGTAAGAAATTGGTTACTCTCTCTAGAGAGTGTAGAACATTTACTTGAAATTACAAACTAAAATCAAAATGTCTTTAGCCAACCAAAATGTTTGTAACCAAAAACTCAGTGTTGTATTAGTTTGGAGATTATTGTCTAGATTAGTTAAAATAAGTATTTGTTAAATAACTGTAATTATGTTTCATTTCTATGAGGAAATTAGTTTTTGTTTTACATGTATTGTCCTAATAATGTTAATGTTTAGAAAGTCTGAGGAGCACAGTAAGTTTATATTTTTATTTATTGTTTACTTAGGACGACATTAAATTTTATCAATTGCTCCAGATCTCGTTTAGTTGTTTTTAGGATAAGGATGGAACCCCTAAACGGACAATAAAGTCCTAGGGGCCCTATTTTTTCTTTGCACTAGGTCAGCCTGTGGTAAAGTGAGTGAGTTTTCATGAGGAGGACAGTAATTATTTTGTTTTGTACTGTACTAAGAAGTGCTGTTTCTGTTATGTGTACACTGTAATTATTGTAATCCCTGATTTTTTGTGCAAAGAAAAATAAAGAAATTTATTATTATTTTTACATGAACTCTAGTGAAGTCAGTGACTTAGCCACCCACTTAACACTTACTGCATGTGGGTGAAGCCGAGGGTGGGTAAACTCTTGTAGGAGTCGGCAAACTTGGCCAACCGGCTGATACAACTTGCTAACTTCGGCAACAATATATCAAACCCCTCTTTAATGGTTATCAAGTCCTGTAACACAATTATCAGTGTGTATGATAAATAATACACAATACAAATATCAAACAAAATCAATAATTGATAAACTATATTCAGGATTAAACTTTTAAATTGTTAGTTTTATTTTGTTTTGTTATTACCGTCTTGAATTTATAATGCCAAAGCCTTAAAGAAGTTTACCTGTAACTTGACAATCTTACCAAGAATTTCTAGTTTAAAAATTCAAACTGAATTTCAGTGTTTTGGGACAAAACCACTAGATAATATTATTAGGGTTAGATTTTTGAAGAAAGAACAAACTCCAGATGTAGGCAAAGGTTATGTAGGCTACAGTACATTGCATTTGAATTTTAACACTATTTAGTATTTACCATACTGCAACTTGTATACTTTTTATTCATTGTGTTAAAAGGCACTGTCAAAATTTACAACATGTACTTATCAAATTCCTTGCCAGACATTTCATTGGTTCTTATTTACTGTTCTTATTTTCGTTTCTTTAAACATTTAAACTCATAAGTCATAGTAAAACTTTGTTGAACCCGACTAACTGGCATTGGATACAATCCACATAAACAATTCCTAATATAATGTAAAAACCAAAATTATAAAGAAAATTCTGAACAAGTAACATAACTTTTTAGTGGTTCTAGTAGTAAATACTGTGTTGTTGTCTCTTCATTTTTTATAGGTATTCTACCCTGACAAGCCAGATTTAGATAAACAAATAAAACACACTCACAGTATTGTCACCAACATAGCAGGAGGTGGCTCCTAAATGAATGATTGGTGCGGCCAAGGGGCAAGCCTTTGCAAACACATGAACGTGAGCCATGACATCGTGACGAGTCAGTTTCTCCTCTTCCACTGCTGCAGCAAAGTCAATCTTGTCCACCTTGGCTTTCATTTCCTTGATCTGCTCATCGGTAATGTTCAACCCCAGCTCCTGCAACATGTTTTAAAGTTCTGGTTTGAAGTAAACTGTTTTTAGGAGTTTAGATTAGATGCTTGAATAGTTCACATTAACGTTATTTGTTCATTGCCCATGAATGGTTTCAACTTTGTTTAGATATGTTTCTTTACAGGACAGCAACAGTAAGAATTTTAAATCTTACAAAGCCCCTCCTGCAGTTATCCCTGAAGTTTAGGTAGTTGAGAATTCTTAAAGTTCTTTTTTGAAGGATGAGAACTTTGTTCTAGTATACACCCTATGTCTATCCCACACTGCTCTAAGAACGCACAATATGCCAACACTATTGTAGTTTTATAAAATACATCTGGATTTAAAACTAAGTAACCGTTGAGTAAACAGTTGTATTTTCACTAATATAATTTTACACAAGAAAAGTACAAGAAAGCGAGCAGCCACAAAACAATTCAGGATAAAGTCAAAACAACTCATATCTAAAAATATGGTATTATAGGTTAAAGCAATGTTGGGCCACCAAGTGGACTGTGTTTCCGAGTGCAGCTGAATTTGTAAGTTAAGCATTTCGACACTAGACAAATAGATTACAAGTATTCGCAGATGCTAAATTCAACTGAACAATTCTGTGATTAATTACGGTGACCAGGAACCTAAAAAACGTACTATTTGACCTAAGTATAGGAAATATATCAAGTTTTTGGATTTTCTGGCTCAAAACCCTAAAATATTTTAATAGTTTTGCTTGACGTCAGTTGTTACGTAATTAAAGAGTGAAAATATTTGTAATGAAATGTTTTATGTGTCTTTTGGCATTCCAATTTTGTGGCTGTGGGCTCATATTTTAAGACCAGTAATTGCAATTGTCAATTGGAATACCTTTTTTTCAAATCATTAAAGATTCCTGGTCCTTGTGCATCTATTGATTTACCTTACTAAAGTCTAGGTATGCAGATGTCAGATGTCTATTATGCACATTTATGATAGTAATTTTGACCTTGCCCCTGTATTTTGATAGCCTTTATAAACATTACATAAAAGATCGCTTGTAGATAGCACGAATAAGCTTTGTATTAAGTTTAAATTCAATGTAAATGGTCTTAATCAATCTTTACTGAACCTAGAAAAAACTGTTTAAAAATTGCAGTAAAATTCTTTTAATGTAAGCAAAACTGTCATCTGATTGGACTTAGATGATACTTAATGTATTTTTTCTTTAGATTCTTTGAACTGATCCAAGGAGGAAAGGTCACCAAGTTGTTCAAAAGTAAATTCAAGAGATGTTTATTACAGTGATCAAAGAGGTAGAAAGAAGGTATTGTAAAAGTTGGTGCTAAGTTGTGAAATTTAATATAGTTGAAGATGTGCCTTTTTAAATATTGTAAAATGTATAGGATTTTTAATAATTAGGAGGTTTAGTTGTAATTAGCTTTTTTCTAACAAACAAAATCCAAGTAGCACGTATAAAAGCAACATATTGAGTCACATCAACCAATGACAACTTCACCGTAGCATAAAACATAAATATTAGTCATGACGAAGGCCACCACTCGTAAAGTTGCGAGACAGGCTTGTGACTATGTTTCTCTATAAACTTGCAGTTTGCATTTCCTGATATGAACACCTGAGAGTGTATTACCTACACTCAAAAGGTGTATTGTCACGAGATGTAGACTATGTGTTAAGAGGTGATGTGAGTGAGCCACACCTCACAGTGCTTATCTCTTATCACTCCTGGACTCACTTCTCTTGTGACAGTGTTCCTACACATACCAAGCTTGCTGTACCCACATACCGTCACCATGCCGAGCGTCGCCAGCATTGCCACCATCGTCATCAAAGTTGTCAAACTGGTAATTACTGTACTTTAAATGAGTATTTGAAAACAAAATAGCTAAGTTTGCAATCAATTTGTGTATACAATATATTTACCGACAGTATAGAATAGGTAGTTAGAGTTTATGATCTCTGAAAATTTAAACCAACCTGCTAAAATGTATGGTGAAAAAATCATCATGGCTTTAAATGAACAGAGACTTTAATACAGTACATTGAACCCAGGACTTACACCATATCAGACTGTCTTGCATGTCAGACAATACACCACTGTTCCTCTAATTAATTTCATATATGCGTGTTGCAAAGATTAGTTTTTAGGTAAGACTCTCAGGGAGTTAAATGTTAGCTCTGTAAACAAAATAATCAGAAATATACAGTCTTGCAATTGTGTTTTTTAAAACAATAGAAACAAATCTGATATCAATTTGACCAGTTGCTTCAACTAAACGTACGTATTTTGAAAAGGTGCTTTTCACATGAATGATTTGTTTTAGTTGAAATCATTTTGAGATAGTGAGAATTCTGAGAATTGGTTTAAACAAACACATCAAACAATAAACTAAGAAAAAAATGCAAAACAACTACCACTAAAATATTAAGAAATCAACATCAATATTATCATAATTTTGAAATCCACTGGTGAAACTATAAGCAAGGTTGTCAATTATAGTTTGTGATATTTCTTGTTCTTTTGCTGATTGGATTTAGAAGAAGCGTGAATATTAGAGAACATGTTTAGTTTCACAGTTTGAAGTGTGAAACAGGTGGTTATCAGCATTGAGTCAGGAGATTATCACTTGTGGGTTATCAGACACTCCTAGTCCTTATCTCACTCTACACTAGACATCATCAAACAATTTATGAATTTTGTTCCCTTCATAATATTCTTCTCTTTTTAATCAGACTTTTTTACATATCAGTAAAACATAATATACGACTATACGAGGACTTGTTCTCTGTCAAATACCCAGCAGTAAAAATAAAAAACAGCTGTTTGCACTTGCTTATATTAGGGGCGGGTCCAGGACTGATTCAACATTTTTCGAGGTTCATGAGCCAAAACCAGCAGTGGGTCTGGCGAGGGTGGGCTCATGGCTCACCCTCTAGCCTAGGGAAGGTCGGATAATTTGAACATTTTTCCTTAGAAAAGAGCAGTTTTAACCATTCTGACTCATAAAACCAGACTTTTTTAATTTACAACAACGTAACTATTATGAGCAATGAGTAACATACTGTATTGGGTTTTAGGTTGAGATTCATCCAAAGTTATATTGATTTTATAACTATATAATCTTATATACAAATTATGGTCGACGAATTCAGAAGTATAAACCTATTTATATGTGAGTTTAAAACTTCAAAACTAAACTGCATTCTTTTCCAAAGCAATTTCCTCTCATTTTAGCAAATTCCCATTAGTTTGGCCTGTCTGAAAGTTTTTTGACGTTTTAAAGACAGTTAAATATTAAAGACACTTGACTCCTATTGCCAAAAATGTGTATGCCAATCCAAGAATGTGTAGAACTTAATAGATCAACTAAAAACAAACCTATTTATTTTTTAAGTTTCAGAACGGGGGATTTTAGATCCCCATAATATATGACCCGCTCCCAGAATCCTCTACTGGCTCGCACACTTTGTCAGCCAACATTTGCTTGTTTATCACAGATTGAGAACCCTGTGTAGACATTTCAAGCAATATTGTTTTAATACAAATCCTACTTGCAGCTCATTTTAAAAATGGAAACTGATTTTGAAAAATTGTTTAGGTAATCAACATGATCATCTTGCTGATGTATCGGTTCGGCTATGGCGGTGCTTTCTTAGGTGTGGGCGGAACTTGGAACCTGAACGAAGAAAAGAACCCAGATGCGGAAATCATAGCGTCGGGAGTATTTGTAGGGTTCTTCATATACACCAGTGTTATCTTGATATCCTACTGTTTCGGCACCACAGCACAGAAGCGCACTCTTGTGGTGAGTTTTAACAACTGAGAAAAATATTGCTTAAAAAATTATTTTAATCTTCTTGTTTGTTTGGGATTCTCACTGACTTGTGAAAATGTTTGGGCACTACTAGGTAACATAACATAACATAATCTTTATTGTCCATACAATAATTATTGTGTGACATACAAAAAACAACAATAAAACAATAAAAAAAAACAGTAGCTAATAATAAAAAAATATATAAAAGAAGAAAGGTAAATTCACCATAAAAACTGAACAAAAAATGTTTGCTGACCACCAAATAATAGTATTAATTTAACATAAATAGATAAGTAATAATTTTGGAAATGTATTATAGGTCCATAAATTCATCTACATTATAAAAAGCATGTTGGACCAAAAAGGATTTTAATCTGGCTTTAAAGGTGTTCATATTTTGTATACTTTTTAAATTATCTGGCAGTTTATTGTATAATTTAGCTCCAGTTTGACGGGGTAATTTTTGAAAAATATTTGTTCTGTGAATTTCAGTTCTATATTTATGACTATTTCTAGTCATATACTCATATAGTGAGATTAATGATTGAATATCTATTGAACAGCTGACATGATTTTGTCATATCCCCAGAATTTATATTTAGAAATAAGAGAAATTTAAATTGGAAGGTTTTAACGGCAGACAAAATACATTACTTAGTACTTGATTTGAGACACTGAACACTCAATGAGGGCATTTCAAAATGAAGATGAAATGAAAAAGTTTAACGCTAAATAGCTAATTTATTACTAAAAAATTTGAAGATAAAATTTGTGAGCTGAACAGGGATACCCGTTTTGAATGAAGCCATTAAAAGGTGGGCCGGATGATGTGATGGTTAGCACACTCTTTTATTTAGTTTAGATTTTAAACAAGCACTATAGGTTTTACAACTGTTTAAAGTATGAAGACATTGTGGAATGAAATAATTATTCAGATATTTTAATTTAAATTTGTGTAGTTTTTTTTGTTAACTATTTTTCAATCATTATTAGTTACAACCACTAATATAAGTAAAACTAGCCGACTAGCAAGCGTTAGAAAGTAAGGCTGTGAGTATTGTGTAAGACTTGTTTGATTCATAAGTAATGAGGTAAAGTTGGTGGGTTCACAGAAAACATCTGTAATTTGAGAGGATCTGAGAGGAGAAATGTATAAAACATATAAGGAAGTTCAATTTGAGTTCAATTTCTCTTCTTTTATTTAAACAAACTATGGAGGGATCACACGTTTTAGAAATATACATTACTTGTACAAATACATTTTACAAATACCAATGATTTTGTATGAGCCCTATTGAAAGTGAAGGAATGGTTTCAGGACATCATCATGAACTTTGTGGGCACTGTGATGTTTGTGGCAGTGGGAGGAGTTGCTTTGCACTATTGGACGGGCTATCAAAATGAGCACAAGTAAGTGTTATTAGCGATACACGTCAAAGCAAACAAATGAACAAGGTAATAAGTTAAAAAACCAATAGGTACCTCATTGAAATATTTTATTTTAATAATGCAGATTTTATTATTGGCATTTAATGATTAATTATTTATAAGAATTGTTAAACACTCCAGATAAACATTGAAGATTTATATTTAAATGACAATTTTATTAGGTGAGGTGTCAATCAATAAACTCTGAATATTTGGGCCTCATCACCTTAAGGTTAGCGGAAGACTAAGATGTCTTGAAGATTGTAGAGATCTTCACGTCAAAACAGTGTCTGTGTGTGTTTTTGATGTGAAGATCTCTACAATCTTCAAGACATCTTAGTCTTCCGTTAACCTTAAGGTGAGTGAGTGCCCAAAAAGTCAGAGTTTATTGATTGAAGATTTAAATTAAACTGAAACGAAACCATAAACCATGTCTCCCCTGGGATAAGCCTTGGACGTACCAAATACTAAAATTTGTAATTTCTTGAGGTTCGAGCATTGATTATCTTGAACTAGTATCAGTTTAAATAATTAAATGCTAAACAACTTTGATTAAGAACAGCTTGATACAAGTTATAGTGCATGAGTAAAGTAACAGCTAGTGGAAACAGGTTTTGTTTCTGATAAGTTTATTTCAAATTTGAATCTTGATATAAATTATGGAACTATTGTATACAGAAACTAGAGGAGTTATCTGGCATGTGTATAAAGCCCGATTTCTCATAAGTTGTTCAATAGTTTCTCAAATGAACTTTGCAATTGTTCAAGTTTTAGTGCTTTTCAACTCCATTTTGTACGGATAATTTGGAAGAAAAAAATGCTTAAACAGGTGTCAGAAATATCATCTAGTTTCCAGAAACAGCTCCTCTAGTTTCCAAATATGTCATGTTTATTAGTGTAGAAATTACTTTGAAAGGTAAAAACAAGCCGCCGTAAACCCTTGCATCAAAGCGCAGCATTGAATAGCTTAGGTTTTATTAACCAACTTTAATTTCCATTGCATTTAAACTATAATTATATCTACAAGAATTTGTTCAAAAATAACAGTTTGATTGTTTTGTTGCAGATACATTGCAGTTAGCAGTGAGAAGCAGATTGGGATTGCGGTTGGATGCTTGTGTATCTTGTCCGGTGCAATCTACCTGGTAGACACGGTCCTGTCGTTCATACACTTCGCCAAGGACTTTGACTTTAGTCGATGAACAAGTCTTCGGGGAGTACAACAAATGAACAGCATTTGAACATTATACATTTCAGACAAGTTAATGTAATATTGAACAAAGATTCATTTAAGCGTATAATGTATCTTTAATGTGAAAGTTGTATACATGCAAACAATCTATAATCTCGTAAGTTTTAATTATTATTTTAGTGTCAAGGTTGGTAATAACAGGGCACAATAAAATATACAAAAGAGCTTAATAATTGCATCAGAGAAATATCCAGCTAAACTCATAGGTGTCAATACAACTTTATTTTAAAACCTGGTTTCAGTATAGAACATCAAGAATTCAAGATGTTTGTTTTTTATTGAAGAAAGATACATAAATGACAAAATATTTGTAAATATAAACTAAAATTATGTAGATTTAAGTTACCTTAGAATGTATACTTGTAGTAAGTAGCAAATTAAAGGTATAAGAAGCAAAGCAAGACAGGTTTTGAAAGTTTGACTGCACGAGTTGATTACTTGATGTTTTGTTGAGCTGCATTTAGGCGTAGTTAGCTATTAACATTTAACTTTAAGCTAATTTTAGGAGTTTTTTTGTATTAGTATAATTTTTTTAGCTGATAGCTATAGCTGTAGTTAATTGTTTTACAGTGTTCATTATTTTGTAAATTATTTTCAGAAATAAAATACAACAACCAATATTTTGAAGTGTATGCCATTTTTCACATCATTGTCTGCCATATACAGTGTTTAAAAATCCCCTTTTACCTTTGAATATAATAAAAATGTTCAAACACGCTTTGGTACTTATTTAGGTTTTCTAAAATACTTTTAGACTTTTATTCCCATTCCAAAATTCAATACATAAAACAAATTGTATTGTCTTGTTTTTGTATCTAAAACTTTATTGAGCAGAATTTTGTTGTAAAACTCTTGACCTCCTTTAACCAAAAGTTTTATTGGTCTTTATCTAGCAAGACTAAATCGTTGTTAGCCGTTTACATGAGCAAAAGTCATACACGCTTTAGACGGCAAATGAAGAACTGAGCGTTGCAAAATAACTTTTGGGGATACTGTATTGTTGGTGTTGTTTTTATGACACTCAAAATTATGAGTCGCACAATAGGACATCCCAAAAGACATTTCAGACTTAACTTTCAAAACCCCATTTCGAGGTGGAGTGGAGGGAGACACTGCCAAAACCTTTTAAGACACTCTTATGAAATTTGCCAAAGCGAGTAAGTTGTTGATCAGTACAAAAGTTAAGAGGGGAGGGGAACCTGGTATATTATGATACCTATAAACAGAGGAGCACCGAGCATTATTCTAAGGAATAGTTAAGTGTGTGTGTTGACTGAGACAGAAGGAATTAGCATGAGAATGTGCGTTGATCAGGGAGTTGAGAGTATTGTTGCAACTAAACGTGTGCTCCGCCAGTGATGTATGCAAACACATGCGTACACCCGTACACCCAGCCTCTCACTGTCAGTGTCGCTTCCGTAACCACTAACCAGTAAACAGTGCTGACAATACGTAGTGTATTGAGAACATTTTCATAATAACTGGTTTATTCGTTGCAAAATCTTGAAAATCTACCTTACTTAAATTAAATTTGATCAACAATTAAAATTTGTTTATAAAATAAATTAATGTTAATTTAATCCAACCTCATAAAGTTGGCACAGTTACTGCCAGAATAGATTTACTGCTGATGATTTCTAAAAAAAAGTGTAACTTTTATCTCAATCATTCTCAGTTTGAAAGTGAACATGGTTAATTAAACGAAAACTGTTCCGTGGTGTAGGCCTATAACACGTAACTACAGAGAACTGAAGAGTTTGTTAGCCAGGCTTAGAAGAATAATGAGCGTTTCTGGCAGTGGTGTTGAGAGAAAGTACCGGGACGAGGGACTAGGTTCTGCTTACACCTCTAGCAACCACGTCACCCATTCCAGCATGTCTCGGAACAAATTCAATCAAAAGAGAATAGAGCCGGAATTGCGTCAGCTGCAGGCTGCAGGGCAGTGGGTGGTCGCTGATGTAAACAGACCAAACAAGCCACGTGCCGCAGCGTACTTAGCTCCTTGACAGTCTACTTAAATGGAACCAATCAGTGGAATTATCGGGCAAAAACACAGCAGTATCGACGCTATCTAGGTTAGGTTTTCACAATTTCTCGCCGTCACGTCGCGGCTAGCGTGGAAATCGATTCAGGCGCGTCGAAATCGGGAAAACGGATCTCCGCCACCGAAATGGAAGATCAGTCTCATTCAGTTGACTCTGTGGTCTGGAGTGTTTGTCTCACGCAGCTGATCAGTGAAGTGAATTGGCGGGAACGAGTGACAGTTGACAGTTCGTCTGCAGACAGTCAGGTGACAACAGATCACGCGAGAGGATGGCTAACGATGATCGCACTCTCACCGAGTCCTTCATAGGAGCCTCGCCCTTCCTCATCAAAGTTTTGGAACTGGTAAGTTACATTATGTTGTATAGCCAACAACATCAACAAACAATCATAATTTTATTTAGTTTAAATTGAAAATAAAGTTATGTATATTTTAAGATTTGTATTAACTTTTAATAGGTAACAACTCTTGACCGATACTATATGAAATAATGTGCGGAATCCGTTACACTGCAAAGTTTCTTTGACAGGGGGGACTTTATTAACTATAACGTATGGTATCGTAATTTATTTGATGGTACTAGTTTATTAATAATTTATTTCAAATTCATAAACAAAATCTGGTACAAGAAATGGTAAAAATTACATTGTATTGGAGAGTGATATAAATGTAGATAACTAATAACATCAACAATCATAATAATTGTATTGCGTTTAAATTGAAAGTAAAGTGTTGTGCATTTTAAAATGTGTATTAATTAGCTTTAATGGTCCAATAACGTTTAATGGTTCAAGCGTTTAATGCGGGTCCAAAGGCCCAATAACGCTTTGATTGATGGTTTATGAAATGAATGATTTGTGCATTGCAAAACTTTCTATAACAGGAGGACGTTAGGATAACTGTAACGTATTGTACCGTAATTTATTTGACAGTAATAATCTATTCCATGTTAATAAGCAAACTCAACACTTATTGCGAAATATTGATAAGTTAAATTTTAAATTTTTATCACAGTTTGATTTTTCCAAATTAAACCAATATTTTGATTTTTGGATTTTTTAATCGAATACGATTTAGTATTATTTCTAGTACGATGCCTAAAATTAAATTAAAGTTTTAAACAGTTTTTTTAACTTTAGATATTTGTAACGATAGCCTATTTGACGAAAATGTTCAAAAACAGACCAACTTTGAGACGAATTGAACTATGATTTAAGAACGTGATGAAGGGGAGAACGTAAATCCGTTAAACTGAAATATACCTGTACTACAACTGAAATAATTATGCCAGCTACAAATAACACAGTAAAATATTTGACGTTTTATAATTATGACAGTATCAATTATTTGACATGCGTGACAAATTATTTCGAATGTATACAAAGTAAACGTGACTATTCTAAATGAGCTGCAACTTAATTAGTTAATTCCTTGTTGTATAGCTTAGCTAAAGCAACAACCAAGCAAACTGTGTGACATGGAAAGTTGACAGCAGAGCAACAGAATCTATACTCACCAAGCAAACTGTGTGACATGTCATCTACTTCTTTTAAAATACGACATTATTTAAACTTGTTTAAATTTTAAGTTATTGAATTAATCCGACATTGATGGTTTCCTAGAAAGCGGTGACCGTTGTTGAGTTGACAGCAGAGACGAGGTAAGCAGAAAAGCACCGTTTTCCTGTGAACAAAGCATTCTCAGAACTGAAAAATGATGTTTGTTTTAACATTTCTTGACTGTATCAAATTGACAATACTCACCAAAAAATTGGGTTACTACTTCTGACATACACCTGAATGACTGTGTTGATCACGGAAAACCATTTTGCGAAGACAGTCAGACATGGCGATGGCAAGTGCCAGCAACGCTCATCAGTACAACAATGCTGACAGGAGCTTCGCTATAGAATTGGAACCATTAGCCTTTGTCATCAGATTTAATAACAGCCATAAACACAACATGGATTATTGAATTGTGTTTGTTAAGTAACCTTTCAAATGTTTGGCAATTGATTCAGTCATCTACTTCTTTTAAAATACGACATTATTTAAACTTGTTTAAATTTTAAGTTATTGAATTAATCCGACATTGGACATTGGTTTATCGACATAGGCCTCCATGGTTTCCTAGAAAGCGGTGACCGTTGTTTACGGTCGTATTTTGACGACGAACTTTTGTTTTTAATGTAAACATTAGTGTTTCCTACAGACACGGCAGACGCTTCCTTTTAATTACATTGAAAGCAAAAGACGGTTGTTAACAATGACCGTAAAAGCAGTCACCGTTTTCCTAGGAAACCAGCATATTCTATAACTAGATTAAAAGTAAACGTTATACTGAAAACTAAAAATCATGCAGTATCTAAAATTGTGAAATTATAAGGCAATTTATTGTTATAGTTTTTGGATAAGCTAATCTGATAAAAATTATTCACTAGGTTAAAAAAAATCTTTCTGTGTCAGCGGATTCGCGCTATAACTTGAGCGCAGTCCACTGAAACTTTGTACAGAGTATTTTGTTAGTGCCTACACTGACGACCGGTGTTGAAATGGCAAATCGGTGCGGTAGTTTTTAATTGGTGAAATGGCTATACAATTAATAAATAAAATACAAAAAGTAAAATTGGGCCACGATAAAACCTTAATGCATTGAATGAACGCAGTCAATATATTGTATCATCGATTATTGAGCTCCACTCATCCTGATACGCGTCTTAGCACAGTGATGTAGCAGAGAGCTCTAGTTTAATTTGGTTTGTAAATTTTCTCATAATTTGTGACGTACGTGACAACAGGCGCTCGTGGCTCCGCAGTCACTCACTAACAAGTTTGTCAAGTGTCTAAGTGGCAATGTTAGGTAATGGTCGAGGTTGAGAGCGTGGCGATAAAAAAGTAAAAAAGCGTGGCGATAAAAAAGTAAAAAAAAATAAGAGAGACCGTTATAATACGATTTGATTAGGTAATTGAAGTAAACTGTCATGTTTCGGTGTAAAATTTGTCGAGTTCCTTGAGGGTCGAGGGAGGTGGTTTCAAGCCCTTTGAGGAGGGGCTTCAGGGAGTAGAGCAAGATCCCAACACAGGGTCAGTAGTCTGCCAGCACATCTCCAGGGACTCATGTAGGCATATAGCTGATTATACCATTGGCAGAGCATAATAGAAATACATCAGTCTTGCAGAGGACTAGGGGAAGATGGCAAATTTTGACGTTCCTAACTGTTTGCAGATCGTCGTTCATTAGATCACATAGAAAAACATGCGACCGTAAATATTTAATGGTTTTACAACTTGTCCATATTTGGTCGTCTGTGCTGTGAACTTAACAAAGCCAGGAAGAACCATTCATCACTATTATTGCTACGTCAATGTTAATTTGTTATTAGAGTCGAGTTCGTAGAGTCAATTGTAATTTACAGATCAATTGGTGATGAAGGTAGGAAGACAATCAACCTTGGGTTGGGTTGGGAACAATGGGTCATATACGTGCGTGCGTGTGTGTTTGTGTTACAAAACGAGGAGAAAAGTGGCACAAAGCGGGGAGAGCAAAACAAGCCCGGCACCAGGGGAGCCCCGTTTTGTGACCTTTTGATCTAAATCTCAATCCGACAAGAAAAAGAATAATTTTTTTTAATTTTTCCTTGTATTTAATCCACTTTGAATGATTAATGTGGAGTGTGTGCTTTTAACCAACGCACTGTAGTTCGAAAAAAACAGAAACTAACAATGCCGCAGAAGACTCTTCACCCGACCTATAGAGACATTTCTAATGTCTTTTTTTTATCCTCTCACCGTAACCCGTGGAATTATATTCTGTACTACTGTAACTTTACGAAACTGGATACGTTTCTCTATTTGACCAAGTCGGTCAATAAAGTCACAGCATATAATTATTATTAGTATAATACCGACATTTTCAAATCAATACAGAGATATTATTACCAATGTTATACGACGAATAAATTAAATGGTCAAACCTTCTTTTAGGAAGACAAATTAACAAACTAATTTATTTTTTTAGAATGCGAAAATTATCTTTTTTTGTTTAATAGGTGATTATTCTTTGTAACAATTCGTATTTTCACTAAGTTTTGGAGTTCAGATAGCTCTTCTGTGCTGTTGAACTTTCATGCATTAACAACAAAAAAGGCCACTTTCGTTTTACATACAAAACGTGTATTCGCGGCCTGACCCGATTACACCGTGGTTCCTTACAACAAGGGTGACAGCTCTTCCAAATCTAATGTGGCACATTGTACGTGGCTAGGCACATTGTGGTGTTTAGTTAACACACACTTTAATATCCCCATTAGTTTTGTGCAGCATTATGCAAATGTTGACTGTGGGCGTAGCAGCCTATAACTCCCGTGGTAAATAAATTAAGGCCAAGGCTGATCATTCGTTGCTCTAAATTTACAATGTATTATGTTATGTAATCGTATTTTTTAATTCTCAACTTTTAAGTTTCTTAAATATCTAAAATTTTCCTATAAGCCCTGTGAGATTTCGTGTTTACGACGGCTGTTAAAATAAACCCTCATTATCTACCCGTCCCATTGTTGTCAAAACAGCACGTTATTTTGGTCAGTATTTAATTGTTATCCGTCGGTTGTACTAGGCCCCGCTTCCTTCTTCAATCGAACCCCTGCGGCCGCGGGCGCGTCCATTCTAAAGTCGCGGCCGGCTCTTTTTTATACATTACGCTGTTTTCCACGTTTTCTCCCTGAGCCATGCTAACTTTACTTGTTCGTTTGTTGTAAGCCCCCATGCTTGAACGCACCAAAAGTAACATATTATATATTTTTAGCTCGTCAAGTTGGAATGCAATAAAAGGGCGTTGGTACAATCAAGTTTTTCTATTTCCTGACAGTTGGGGGAGTTTAACTTGCGAGTAGAGGGTTTAATTATCTTTATTTAAAAATGAGAAAGGCATTATTCGGACAGAAAGACGTCGATCATTTACAGTTGATATGTCCTTCATTACATAAAAGATATCAGGGTCGCATTTTGATAAGACAAAAAGAATGGTGGTTTATACATACAAAATTGTCAACATTGCACAAAACCACTTCTTTAAAGCTTGGTTGTTTATTCCTAGGCGGTTCGTCTGATATATAATGTGTTGATATTTGATGGGGTTAAGCGGTGAAAACCCCGAACAACGGAACTTAAATTATCCACAACTTTCTGTTCGACCAAATTCAACAACTTTTTTAGAATTTAAGATAATTAAACCCTTTGCTTGAATAAAATAAAAAAATTGCCCCACCCCTTAACTTGCCCAGGAAAATTCGAGAAAAAATAAAATGATTCACACTTTAATGTTTCATTATTTAATGATTCCAAAACATATAATATGTGGTTTATCATTTTACGAGGATTAAACTAAAAATGTCTATGGACGTGTGGAATACGTGGGTTCTTTTTTCTCCGTAGGGAAAGAGGTGGGTCGTCTGCAAAGAAAAAAACAAATATATTCTTGATTTTATTCCAGAAATATAATGTGACTAACTTCCTCCCCGGAATGGTTAAAAACTAAGTCCTACTAATAAAATCAAATCTCCCCGAAGTGTCGTTTTAGTTCTTAAAATCCATAACGTATTACAAGAACCCGAACCTCCCCACTTTGTCGGTTATAAATCATCTCCCCAAGGTGGTTCTTAAAATCATAATGTATTTATTCCGCGTTATGTAGGATAAATGTGTGAACCTCCCAATCTCCCCAGTGTGCTGGTAGTATTTGAACTTTCAATTAGGATAAATGTGTGAACCTCCGACTTTGTTCGATTAAAACTCATTAATAGAGTCAATCTGTTTTGTAATTGGATAGCAAACCACTATAAAATGATGTATAGCAACTTCCGCCCTCTTTACGACGGTGAAAACGAGATTAAACCACGACCATTTGTACGTACAATGAACTAAACAAACAATTTTCGTAGGATGTTTTTATTTCCTACAAGACAGAACCTGTGATATTCTACACAACTGTGTTTCTACACCTTTCTGACAAAACATCGCAACTAAGACGTTAATGGGTAGGCAAAACACACGGGAACACATCGGACGACTGTCCTTTTGTCCAGAAGTACGTGCTGACAAAATTGTTGACGATCTCCCTCCCAACGGTTGGCATAGCTCAGACCCACACCCTCTGGAACAATGATCCCATCATATTTTAGGTCATTAAAAAGCAATCGTTGGGTACGCTTTATGCGTGCGTGTGCGTGTGCGCAGCGCTCTCTCACGGTGTTGGCTTGAACTAAGCTCAAGTCATTAACAACTTAGCGCCACTTTGGCCTACTCCACTCACTCAGTACTGTTCAAGCTGTTTCACTAATGTATCCTGACTATTCACACACCTCTTGCCAAATCTCATGTCACTGTACGTGTAACAAGTACGATGTTAACACACACATATCATCTATGCACTTATGCGAAGTGTTGTGTGTGTAATGTTTGCTTGAATGTACTGTCACTGTATGGTCTATGATGACTAAGCCTCTCCCTGTACAGGTGACTGAGGCTAGGTTCAATCCAACTAAAAACCATTAACATTTCGCCACCGAGTCTAATATATACTCTACTGCGATTAAGGTTCGAACTTTTGGCTCAATCTACACAATTAAATTGTTATTGTGTGTGTATGATTTCATTGATAAATTCGGCAGTAGGTAAGACGGAAAAGTCTTGCCTTAGAGAAAATCTAGAAGCAGAACCAGAAGAAGTCCAAACAACAGAAAAAACCAAATTACTCACCTCGTTTGGTCATGAAAGGGAAAACAATACCCACCAGCACCGATAGTAGATACCTTGGTATCACCATATCAAACAACTTAAACTGGCACTCACATATCTCAAATATTGCCAATCGACTGGTGGTCGTCTGCTGTCTTGCAAGAAGATTACAATCTTTGGTTGATAGGGATGTCCTTTTGAAGGTGTACTATGGATGCTTTCATAGTGTTCTGGCATATGGAATATCAGTATGGGGTAGTAGCTCAGACAGCTTAAGACAATTTGTAAAAAAGAACAATTTGTAAACCCCATTTTTTGAGCCATTGTAAACACATTTTTCAAGAACTAAATATCCTTACTCTCACCAGTGTATACATTTTGGAAGCAGCAACTTTAGTAAAAAAGAATCCTGATGTATTTATCAAAAATAACCAAATACACAAATATAACACAAGGCAAGCAGAAAATCCCCAAGTACAAGGTGTAAAGTCCACACTGGTAAAAAAAGTCGTCTAACATTCAAGTATAACAGTCTGTAATAAATTAACAGAAGAAAGATGAAGACAACATAGAAATATTCAGAAGAAAACTTAAATCCAAATTGGCTGATAAAGCATACTATACAATAAAGGAATTTATGGAAGATCCTATCTGAAACAAAACAAAATGACGACTGCGACGCCTGGTGTTTCTATCAGGATATCTTCAAGTATCAAGTAAGTCCAAAGTGGGAGAAGCTCATGACTTTATGGAGTATAGATCGATTAGTCACTCCATAAATTTTACTTACACCAAATGTTAGTAAATAGTTCACACAAGTAGTTTGATCAAAATAAAAAGAACCTCCACGCCAAAGTCTAGAGGGAGTAAATATTTTTATTATATTTGAAACTCTAGCCACTATCAACTTAGAAACCACTACCTTTTCAACTTAGCTACTTCATCACAAATGGTCCCAAATGTAAATAATAAAATCCATAATTACAAGAAGCCTTAGGTTGAAAGCCACAAATGAAGTCTCAGTAAAACAGCAAACAAGCAGAAATATTATAGTCTAGCGCTGACTAGGGACTAAATTGACTAATGCTATGTTAGCATATTAGCAAAAGTACTTTCTCTTCATTCTGATTGCCAAATAAGACTTTTGCAGTAGGTCATGAAAATCAATTGCAAGTTTGAGAGCTTGTCGTAGCTCATCTGCAAACAGCCTGGGTTCAATTCCTCGACATAACAATCACAAATTGGACTAATCTCATGGTTCCGATATATCTTGTTGATGTTCAGTGTTTACCCAATCGTAAACTGAAATAAGGTTTCAAGTTGGCAAGAACACTGCCTTTACTTAACATATCCTTTCACTAAAAGGCATCACAGAGGACCAAATATGGAGAAGTTGTAAACTCCATTAAATACATTATGGTCGCAGTAGACACTTTTAAGCAACAATTTTGTATGCACCTCTTTATCATAAATCTGTAATGAAGGACATATTATCAACAACGACGTGTCAATAATTAATAACAGTTTGTAACATGTCTAAAAGACTTAGTCAAAAGTTTCAAAATGTACAATTTTTTGTTGTTGAAAATATTCTATTTTCCGAAAGTAAGACTCTAAAGCCGTGAATTAAATAATTGGGCTATGGAATCTTTGTGTCTATAAATTCTCTAACTTTGTAAAGACAATGTTTCGCAAATTTCCATAGGAAATAGAGCTACTCATTTCTATTGCCAAAGAAAAGATATGTTGAAGAAACAAATGGTTGACAGTTTAAAGCTTCTCAACAACTCCTAAATCAATAAACAAATTCTTGGTCTTGCTGATTGCATTTGGTAGATTTTTTGTACACATATTGGGTATCCATCAAGACACATGATTGACACATATTGGGTAAGGGTTTTTGTACACACATGATTAAACTGTACACTATATTTCTTTTGAAATCTAATGTTAAATACATTTTTACAGCATAAAACTCATTTAAGGTTTTTAAGTGTGAATAATTCCACACTATACCAATTTAAAATATCTTGGGTGCAAAAGTGACAGATTTTTGATTCGTGTAACTTTTCATAGAGGTGAATTTGGCAAAAGTCCCTGTAGCTTTTTAATTTTTTAGACTATTTCGATCAACTACCCTTTTGTGTAGAACACCTAGCAACAAATAGAATAATTTATGAAAAATGGCATTAAAGATTTTGATTGAAATACACTATTAATGGCGTAAAACTAAAATAGCCAAGCTGTATGTCTGCAAAATGCTTGTTCGAAAGTTATGGGATTAACTTTTTTGGGAGTAAAGCAAAACTATAAAATATTCATTATCTTTTAAGTGGATTGCATGAAACTTGGATCAAGTGTTTACCTTAATAAAAGAAATAAAACATAACTTACACGTAGGAATAAGTGCTACTGTGAATCCTAGCGAATTCCCTGTAATGGGGGATAATTTACACGGGAAGTGCCTTTTTGGTAGGGCATTTCTCCTTAAAATAGTTTTTAAGTTTTTTGTTTATATTTTTTAAAATTAAATGCATGAAGTTTTGGAATTTGACTAAGGAGGTGTTAGGAAGTTCAAAACTGCAAACCGTTTAGTTATACAACATCTCATTCTTTTTGGAAAGAAAAATCCATAGTTCTATTTCCTATTGTTATAAAAAAATCTTTCTCGTTGGGCTGACACAACAAGCACAAAACCACTAAAGGTGAGTGAAACGATAAACAAGACTCGTCCAGTTGGTGAGTTGTTATGAAAGATTAAGTAAGCGAGTAAAACACCTAGGAAGACGAGCAAAGGGAACAACATTTTACGTGAAAGGGAAGTGCAAAGAGGCAAAGTTTTAATGTCAAAACTAGTATTGGTAATGTTGAATTACGCTTTTGTAACTTTAAGCTAATAGGAGAAAGTTTGTAACATAAAAATGTTATTACTAGTTAAGCATAGGTAAGCAATTAAGGGACAACGTTTATGGATTTAATTACTTAATTTTTTCCCCTTTTTATGACTAATTTTTATTGTAACTGCCCGGAAAATAAATTACTATACTGTTCAGTCCTCTCTACAACACAAAAAGAAATGTTATTAACAAAATTTGTTTGCAGGTGCTTGCATTACTATGTTTAGTGCTGGTTTACGTGCCGTTTGACAACAGGCTTCAAACCAACCTGAACCATGTTGGGATCATCTATGTTGCTTACTGCTCAGCAATCATCATCAACGGAGTTCTAATAACGAGTCACTTACAGGGGAGCGAGTGCCACAGAAAACGGTGAGTTGGACAACAAACTTATAAGAAGACACAGATAATAATTTTCATCATGTAGTAAGTCTTACCCTTACATTTTGGAGATATTAGAGTACTGGAATGTTAAATAAAAGATATGTTTAAATTACTAGTTGAAAGAGGTAAACGGTTTTTATTGTTAACCGACTTCTTTTACAACACAGTTAGCTCTGACTACGGTTACACATAGGGACATGTCAGAAACACTGGATTTCAAATACACAGTACAAGCAAAGTTCACTAACTAAATGAAAATATTTTATTTTCACTGAAAGTAATAAAGACAGTACTGTAGTTAACATTGAACACAGGTTAATAATCTCCCCAGAAACTCATTTGTAGTTGCAACATGTCTGTCTTATCTAAGTAAACTCAGATCTATATCTCATTTGTTTAATCATGTCTTGTTCCAAAAATATAAATTTTCTGTAGTTAATTCTGGATACTGTGTTTATTTTATTTCAAAAGAAAAACTATTATGATATCCAAGCAGACTTGAATTATCTCCAAAATATGACCGTAAATTTGATAAAATACATATTAACAAGTGGTTTTTTAAAAATATGTTACTAACTTTTATTGGATACTTACAGTTATCCCAAAGGTACCACAATTTAAAACGTATTAAATACTCAATTAAATTTAAATATATGTACTTCATACATTTTACGTTGTATTCTTGAATAACTTCAGATTCCCGCGACTAAGAATAAGTAAAATACAAAATAATTACTATTTAAGGATCCACCTCAGCTGTGCGGCAACACTTCAATGCAAGGGTTTACATCCTGTTTTCACCTCTCAAAATAACTTTAACATTAATAAACATGATAGGTTTGGAAACTAGAGGAGTTTTCCAACAATTGTACAGAGTTTTTTTTATTTGTGTGTTTTAAGTGTACAAAATTTAGTTGAAAAGCACTAAAACTTGGACAATTTCAAGTTAAGCTATTGAACAATTTATGAGAAATCGGGCTCTGTACATGTGTCGGAAAACTCCTCTAGTTTCCAAATATATCATGTTTATTTATGTACAAAAACCATTTTGAAAGGCGAGAATCGGGCCCCCATAAACCTCCGCAAGCGCTTGGTTTGACAGCTAGACAGCATCTGTTGAAAGAAGGCCCACTGTTTAGCCAGTTGTTACGTGCACGGTGTTGTGGGTTTCTTGGGTGGACAAATTCAGCTTTTCTCTGAGGTGGACCCTTAATGCACTGTGACATGTTCAGGTTTGGTTGAACAGCTTTCACAACTGGCAAAAGAAATAACTGCTACAAATATCGGAGAGAAATATTTTAGAAACTAAATAAAACTACTGTAAGCAAAAGTATTTAATTTGGTTAAATAATGAATTTTGATTAACCGCTTGCTAAACTTTATTGGCTGACTTTACTCTTTTTTGTTGAAACTTGTTAAGTCTCAAGTAGCCAATACATTTTTTATTTGAGGAAATTACAAAATGAATAATGTTTTCTTCCGTTTCAGCTGTTTATATTCTCCACAGTTCTCGGGCTTATGTTCCTAGTGGCCGGATGCGTTACCCTGAACGACTGGTGGACTCTCATGCACAGTCTCTACTTCCACCCGCCCAAGACATTCCTCGATATGATGATCTGTTCTGGCGTATTCGCTATAGTCAACAGCTTTGTATTTTTCACTGATATCTGGCTCACTTACCGTTATGGATGAATAACATAAGTTTAAAGTATTCATGTACAAATAAGAAGAAATTAGTTAAGACTGATACACCAAATATTTTTGAAATCAGAATCAACACCACCTATACTTCAGCGGTGAAAGCTAAGGGCAACCGTGTTTTGCAATACTTTTTCAAATTATCGGTCAAAGTTTTTTGTAAAATTAAGAAGAGGTTTATTTTTCTGATTATCTGTTACAATAAAAGTTACAATACAATAAATTTTTAACGGCATCGTTTAGTAATGTTTGAGTGAAAGCGTTGCAAAAACTGCTATTACACCATAGCATACGAACAGATATTTCTCTAGCATCAGTTTCAACGTTTTCAAAATACAAAATTACAGTTCCACTAAAAATATTAAATTCTAAGCAATGCAAAGTTAAGACTACTATTTTTATTTACTTATATACGTCGTTAGTCTGGTATGCCAGCCGTTATAATCACAACCGTTGTAATCAGCAACTATTTAAAATTTTTTACATAGTTAGACAACCTCACCCTAGCTCAGATCTCAATGTAAGGTATGAACATGGCTAATTTGTATTAAACAAATGTCTTCTCATATTTAACACTCATTGTTCTTACTTCATTCCTCAGAGTCAAAACAATTGTGTAGTTTTTCTAGCTGTTTTAGAAAAATTATGGTAGCACGTCATTATAGTAACAAGCAGTATATCTACAACAATTTCCAATTGGGACCTTAGGTAGTATTTTTTGCATCCTGTTTACCCAATATGACTGGGCTCAGCGACCCAATTTGATCCTAATTACTGCGTCTCTTAAGTCTCTGATCATCAAAGAATTATATGTTTGCCAGTGGCTAGAAACTATGAAACATTATTTAACAAAAAATGCCTTTTGGTAGCTTTGTAAGGATTTGCAGTCCAATTAACCCTGTTTTCATTTAATGACTTTCAGCATGAATTTTCTGTTTTTAAATGGGGTTTTCAGAGCTGTAAAAATACTGTATTTTCACAAAACATTTCAAAGTAGACTTTTTAAAATTAGCTTAAAATTGGAACTAAAGAATATATTCCTTTTTACTTAAAAGTCACAGTAACACTTTTACAACTGTGGTGTTTGCTGGACTCCAACTTTCTGCATCGTTACTTTTTCCGTCCGTAATGCGCAGATTTAATGATTATCCATTAATAACTCAATACTGAATCGGCCTTGGTTAATATCTGGTCTGTCGTGTCTGATAGAAGAGAACTTAGGGCTCGGAACAATTGGTCTCTAGATTTACTGAGGAACTCAGTAGACACAGAGTAAACAGGGTAAATTTCACATTTTTGCTGGCCAGTTTAAGACTGCTAAGCATACAAGAGTGCTTGAGTTGACCACTTTTGACACTCTTCCCGAGACATACTGAAAGAGTTGCCAGAGAGTTATAAAATGGTTCCACAGGCATAACAGACTTTTTCATCTGTGCCTTGTCGAAGATTACCTTTAACTGTTTGACAAACAAACATGGTGCAGGTAGATGACAAATGAATGGTAAGTTAATGCAGTGTTAAAATACTGACTGACGGTGAGCGGCTTGCCCCTTGGTATTTGCCTGCTTGGTACCCAATTGGTATTGGTGGTTAGCACTTAGGTCTGTTGTGTCGCGGAGAGGGGTTAAGGTTGATAGGAGGGCAGAGAGTAACAATAGGCTGTTCTGAGTCAATTATGGAAATTTAAACATTCAAAAATATAGCAAAGAAAGCACTTGGGAGCGATGATTGGCAGGAAAATCAGTGAACTGTCGGTGAATCTCGGTTAAGTAAGTTAAACATCGGCTGCTGCAGCCTTCGATAAACACAGTCCTCTCATAAAGAACCAAGGTTTGGTCTCACACCAACTCGGATGACTACCAAGAATCTGATATTCGGAACTGTTTGTGTTTTAATTTTACATGGTTTTGAATATTTGTACAGCAGAAACACCGAAAAATCTACAGTAAATCATTCTTTTCAACTTGTAACAGGTGTTATTTAGTTATTTTCTTACCGTTGTTGCCCTCTAAATTAGAGAAGTTAGAATTTATGTAGATATAGAAAGAACCACTAGCCAAGGCTGAAAACATAGCTTACATGGACACAACATCAGACATGCCTCAAAATACCAACTGCCCCAACATTGAACAACACTTTATAAAAAAAAAATGTTGGCTGCAAGATCCACAACCTCCTTCCAGAAAAAGTGAGAAGCCTACCAGGACTTTCATGACTAGGGTTGCCATATTTCTAGTGTAGTAAACCGGGACACCTACAAAAGGCGTAAGTACTATAAGAAAAAAAGGGACGAAACCAGTGACAGTCCCGGAAAACCGGGAAGTATGGCAACCCTATTCAAGACAGGATCATCAGCTGACTGTGCAGCAGACTTATCTACAGCGTGAAGGAATATTTTGCCATGGAGAAGATTTAGTTACAAATCTTTCTTTTTATTGTAATTATGTATTGATACCATTGCAATTCTTAACATTTTGTTAATTGTAGATATATCCTATTACGGTTTAGTGCTTATTAAACAAGTTAACCTTTTAAAGTTTAGCAAATCCTCAGACCACACTGTTTCACAGTACATAGCCTCTCGCAAGGCAGATTAAAACACACTCAAGGTTAGATAGGTACATAAAATCTGGTCTAGCTGATACCGGTTAGATAGGCTAGGCCAATAACCCTCTACTATATGTTGAAACCCCTAGTTCACTTCAATGACACCCAAATGTTTGACATAGAAATTTGTCTAAGAAGATATGTTATATAACTTCATAATATACCCTACCTTTTCTGCTTCAGCAAGATAGATCCAGAGTTTCCGCCATGTAGTAAACTTATTCACTTCACTAAAAGTAAACTGCATTTCTTTAGATGCATAACGCGTTGAAAGAGGAGATTGATAATTGGTTGACATACTGAATGATTTACCTTCCACGCAAAAGCTGAACAAATCAGGCTTGATTGATAGTATTACGTAACCTAGCAGAACAATACAAGATCCAACGCAAATTAAAAACTAGGCTAGGTTCTGATTATAACCTCGGTCTTTTAAAAATAAGGTTATGTCGTTTGTCTTGGGAGAAACTGAAAAGTGACAGAGTCAGCTGGGCGAAAAATGAATATCATATACAGCACGGAGATAATTGAAAGAAGGCAAAGTCTCACCACAGCCAACTTATAGTACAATGCGTTCAATCTATAGTACTGTAACACAGATATAGAAGATGCAGATAAAGCATTAAAACTGGCCATCACCATTGACTTTGAATATACACATTTAAAATCAATGCCATCACGCATTATTTTAATATAGACTTAAATATGGCATCCTGCTTTGGGGAATTTCATCTAAAAGCAATCTGCAGCTAGTTCTCGTACTCCAAAAACGAGCTTTGAAAGTAATGGTTGGTTTACATCCTCGTGAAAGTCACAGACTAGTATTTAAAATCTCTAATAACCTGTTAACAGTCACTTAAATTTATATACTTGAAGTCATCATGTTGAAGTCATCATCGGCGAGGTGGCTGAGTCGGTAGCGCGCGAGACTGTGGATCCGTAGTCCGCAGGTTCGAGCTCCGCCTCAGCCAACGGCCGGTAGTTAGTTCGTAGCTAAGGTTACCGCACAGGCTGCATAGGCCCAGAACATACTTACGGAAAATCTAACAGCGGCACACTGAAACGTCGCCATAGCTGCGTAGAATGCCCTTTAATATTTAGACGGCTAACATATTCGTAATATTGGCAACACTTGTCCTCCTCGGACCCCATGTCACCTACAGGGTACATACATTACCTTGTCTGTGTATATTGGGCCTGGAACTGAAGCGGTTAGACACAATATTGTGTAGCTTTCTTAATGTTTTGCCATAATTTAAGAAATGCGTCCTGATTATGATCTAGTAACTTACCCTCGATAATGTGAAAAAGTATTACAATCTGTAATACTACTACTAGTGCGCGTGTATATTATGTAAATATTTGTTAGTATAAGAACCACAGTGTGACGCTGACGATGGGGCACAACTGCCCCGAAACGCGCGTCCGTTAAGGAGAAACCAACATCTGTAGGATCAAGAGGCACCACACAAAGGTAATTTTTTTATTACAATCTCTTGCCGTTCAGAAATTATAAATTAAATCTCTTGAAAACTAAATGTTTGCACATACATATGCAATTATACATATAAAATATTGTGGAATCAAATTACGAACCACTCATTAGGCTTGTCGCTACACATCGATTAACCTAATTAGTTTGTACTCCTCATTCAACGCATACAACGTC
The DNA here is from genome assembly GCA_018831715.1 of Matsumurasca onukii. Taxonomy (NCBI): domain Eukaryota; kingdom Metazoa; phylum Arthropoda; class Insecta; order Hemiptera; family Cicadellidae; genus Matsumurasca; species Matsumurasca onukii. Next base: position 50,966,747 of record CM032059.1, on the reverse strand, counting down.
TCGCTGTAATTTGTAGTAATATGGACTAAAATAGGCTTTGTCTGTACGGTTCATATTTAAGTCAGATCTTAGTTACGGTACATGGGGGTTCGTAACATTTTAACAGTAAATGATGAACATTTAAACATTTATACTCGTACACAGTTCTTATAAAAGTTTAATCGCATTTCAAAACAGTTCACGTTGTCTTTTTCCAAAATAGCGAAGGTGTAGATATTGTCAGATTAAACTTGAAATTCTTGCTGTATCCGTTAGTAAACCTATCGGTGTCGTGTTTGGGGCAAGGTTCTCTTTTAAAAATAGTTTTTTTTTAACTAAACTTAACTTAGCCCTTTTAAACAACTTCTTTTCAATAGTCCGATATCAAGATAATCGGAGCTTCCAAACCCTTTCAGACAAACTCTACCCTATTAGTAAACCTATAGACCCTTCTAACCTTTAAACAAAAGACGCATTGACACTATGTATTCATTTATTGATTTCATTCTCCAACAATGTACGTGTATTTATTTCATTTTATCGGATTTCAAAACAATATTCTGTGGCTTTATTCTCCATCACACTACGAGACGAGTAGAATGAGATGCATGCGGTTTAATCAGCATTAAAGAGCGACTACGGTATACCTACGCTACTATAAAAGAGCCCCTACTCAGCTCTTCAACTACTCAGCTTACAAAGGCGATATTGTGGGACCATTTCTCCAAGACAGAGGTGTTAAATGTTTACCGCATAAAGCATAGTTGAGAGCTTGGCTGCATCTTGCATTACGCAAACAACCTGCTTAACTTTAACTAGCATTTAACAACCTTTCATTAACCTTGCAGTTTGCACTAGCGTATAACATCAGTTGACAAACCCCTTCAGACGAGTGAGACATGTGCGACTGGATTACCTCAATTTGTGTGCATATATGAGTGCACATATGTATTCATTGTGCTAGAAACACGATAATGTGTAATTTTGTAGCTGCCAGAAAGATAAATAACCAGTTACAGTGAATGATGATTGTTGGAAGAAAATAACAGAATAAAACGTTATAACACCAATTTTTATTTCTTAAACGTAGTTTCTTGACTTGTCTTTAAGACAGTAGAAACGTCACCCCACTTGTAATCTATATTTATAATTGCGTTATTTAGGTTGAAATACAAATATTTGTGGTAATCGATGAAGACAATCAACAGTGAAAACGGTGTCGCCCAAACGATAAAGGATAAAATTTTGGTAGCTTTTACTAACTAAAGATTTTTAATCTTATAACGAGTACAATACAATGTTGGTTAGAAATTCGGAGATACTCAGGACCCTCTTCTTTCAGGAATTCCTGAAATAGTGATCTGTATAGGTCTTTAAGGCACAATGCATCATTCCCGCCGGAATAACGTAGGAACTTATCCTGACTGCATTCAGTTAGAAAAGTATTGCTAAAGCAGTATTTTTGTTTGTACGAATGGCTTCGGATTGGAATCTTTTGGATGTGTATTGAAAGGGCGGAACAGCAGATCTCCATTTAGATATCTGATCCAGGCTCAAATCTGTATCCTGTTGCCTCTTCAAACATGTAACCCATTATTGGTGCGTTTCCTGCTGATGATTGTTGTGATGCTTTGTGAGGTCAGTGTTACATAGGCCTCCTTAATTCCGGGATGTGAGGGCGATAAGGGAAAATAAAATCTTAGTTTTGCCTTGTTAATTATAAAATTAAAATGTAAACTACAACTATTAATTTTAACCCCGAGAATTGGAGATTAACTAAATTTATAATAACTATATACTTTATCAAACAATCCTTAATAGATATATGTATCTATACAGGACGTAGATAAATCTGTTATGGATGTTTTGATGAGGAACAAATTATACATTTAGTAACCATTTTGTAAGGAAGGGTATAAAACCCTTTAACAAGCGTAATACTATATTTAAAACATTAAACACATTTACATGAAGTAAAAAGTACATTGAAATGTCCCAGAATCGTATGTTTACTTTCTTCCCATTTTTGTATCAGAATCTCTGACCATACCTAGATCGCAACTTGGGTTACTTCAGAAAATACAAGATTCGAGGAATTTGGTTAGAGGAAATCATCTGCAACAGAAACCTTTTTCCCTTAAAACTTCAAATAAGTTAAAGTTCAAGTTAAGTTAAAATATTTAAACCTTTGATCCTCAGTTTTGAGAAATACAGGAATTAAAAGGTAAGAAGGTAAAGTTTGTCTTGTTTAACGAGGCGAAGTTAGGACTACAAAGTCCTCTCTACCACTCAACCTCGACTTACGACTTACTTACTCGAATTACGAGTAATGGTTGAAACATAAAGGATTATTTTACGCTACCATAGTCTTATGCCAAGCTTTCCTCTAGATGTACAATTGTACATGTCGTATGGATGCCCTGAGACCCAGTACAGGGTTTTGTGCATTAAGTTAGGGTTTCTCCACAACGCATTTAAGGAGGTAAACATCGATTCAGATTAACATTACAATAGGCCATAAAATGGATTAAAATACTAATCAATAACGGTAGATGTGTTCATTATGAATGCAGAACGTGAGATAAATACCTCCAGTATAGAAATGTAAACAATTGCACGACCATTGTTGAGCTCGGTGAATTAATTAGTTGACCAATATTCAGATAAACGGTAACACCTAACGTGACACAGCCCTTGGGACACGTGGTGATGGAACCTTTGTTGCAATACAGTGATGTAGCAGGGCGATCAATACTGCTGTCTATGTTGAACAAATCGAACATGACCTAAATAATGCCGGTTCAACAAAAACTGTCCCAACCTTCAAAATCATAGTTTCAATTAGGTTATTTAAGTCTCAAAGTCGAAACACTCAATAGTTCAAATCTAGACAGCAAAGGTGGGAGTTGAACCTAAAAGGAGGAAATCCAATCATTCAACTTTGAAAATCGGGATTTATACTTTTAATATAGATTTAACTAAATCGTTGAATTTCAAAGTCAACTTCAAAGATTTGCTTTCCTAATAAAGTACAGATTTGATTAATGATTAAAAAGGTCAACCTATCTTTCATGGTGGATTTTCAGCTGTAAAAGATGAGCCACCAAACTCAAACTTTATCTGGGAAATCACGTCTTTCACATTTACGAGTAGTTTGTACTATTAATGAATGATAGTTTTCTATTATTATGTTGCATTACCATAGCCTTTATTTACTATTCTTAAAGAAACATATACTCCAGCTGAAAGCGTATAAACTGTTATGAGTTTATTAATTCATTCAGTACTAGAATACGAAGTTTACCTTGACGAACATCTCAGATAAATGACAGAGATCAAGAGAAGAGTAGATATTGGGAGATAAATGGATGTTGAATCAAAGTTCGCCTCGCCTAGAAGATGTTTACCTGCTAAGTACTGAACACTGAACCAACTCTGAAGTAAGAACACTGCTTTGTTCCTTCTCACTCTTTTGTTCTTCGGTTTGCTTTGTTCACCACTTACAGCTGTTCCATTCGCTTTGGACTGTTAAACTCGCTTGTTGAATTAATCTTCCACAATTCGTACTAACAAAATTAATCATATTAACGTTTTAAAAGAGTCAAGATCCAAAAAACCGATGGTTAACCTCCGAAGTATGAGTGTTTTGTCCGAATCCATCGATCTTTGTTTTAGACTATGATGTTGACGTTAAGGGATTTCATTTTCAAGCCGAGTAACTATTGACATAAACCAACAGACATCGATTTCGTAAGAAAACCTTTTCATGTACCCATCAAGAACATTTACACCTAGACTGTGTCTTAGTTGTTACATGCAAGATTGCATTAATACTGCCGTGGTATACTGTACACTATAAATACCCAATAAACCGGAATGAGACAGTGAAGCACAAAGTCAGAGCACCAAACTATGACAAATCGATTCACACTCTGAAATCAGAAGTTGATCTTCAGGAGCCTGATATAATGATCCATAGACTCTAGTTCAAGGCTTAACGTGTTCCAACTCTACATTAAGAATCTGATGATATATAATTATTTTAATGAGGGCTGAATCTATATAATATATGCATTAGACAAAAGTACTTTTTAATATTTCACTACGCATCTTTTACCGATCATATTGGTGTTCTCTAAAACATAGTTAGTTGCATTACAAAACATGATTGTTCTCTTCAAAATGCCTTCAGTTAACGTGATGAATCCAAAACAAGTGAGAGTAATATTATGAATCACACACATTATATCAAACCTAACCTAACCTTCGAAAGCCAGTAGAAAAATACGGTTCCATTAAAAAAGTATACAATTTGTTATACTAAAAATGAATGTACCAAAAATGTAGAAGTAAATGTGTAAATGTTGTAGTGTAAGATGAAAACATCTTTTGCCTACAAGAAGAGGATTAATATAATTTGTTTTCCCGCTGGCCAAGACGAACATACAATTTCCAACATCTCAATAGGATATAAACACTTAAATTAAGTGAATAGTTATAAATTATGATTATTATTGGAACTAGTTGCTGAAATCGTCAAAACTGGGGCGGTTTGTAGTTTATGCAAATTGAAGTCAGCTATTAAGATAACATATGATGCAACGTATTTGGGTGGATATAACTCAGCAGGTTTATGCGTTCTTACTCCAAGATTGTGCTGTAAACTGAAATCATCTCCGCCATATGGTCTACCCCAATGGCAACAGTTAGATGGCTTCGTACTACTTAACTTGGTTTTAATTGTTCAAGTAATGATACTGTATGGTTATACTGAGTGGGCCAAAGAAACGTGATGGTTTTAAGTACAGAATAACTTTCGAAAAAAATAATATTTTATTTATTTAATACAGATAATATTTTACCACTATTATACCATTTTTATCTATGAAAATAGTATTACGTAAGTGATGACTCGCTACCTCTACACATACAGGCTTCCCATTTTTCTACATATTCGCAGTTGCCTTCCGTATCATTGCATACATAATATCGGCTATCTCTTCTCGTATACACTGTTTTGGATTAGAGATGGGGCGAGGTTTTGAAACAAACACTTTTAGATATTTCCAAAAACCAACAGTCACAGGAAGTAAGGAATTATCAAAAATCGTTAGAATCATAAATTGCCTTTGAGCAGAGCGATTGGGACTTAGCAGTGCCCCACCGAACAGTTTCGGTATTTTCCGGTGTACAAACTGAACAGGGCCGGCCACTTGGTTTGACCTTTACAGCGAAAGATGTATTTGAAAAGTTGGCAGCAGAATAGTGATACGATAGGGAATGGCTCCATGACGGCCTACGCCGAAGTGAACGCGAAACAGTTATTCAGTAAGGATAATAGACTCGTTTTTTCAACTACAAGTTTCAACAACAACAGGACGATGTAGCATCACTGGGGATCCATGTTTGTTAGTTTATCCTGACCTAAAAAATGACATGATAAAAAGAATCATTTACTGCAACGACATATTTAGCTAGCATAACAGCTGATTTATTAAAGAACAACAACCGTCAGGTCTTTTTGGCGTACCCATTATTATAAACTGTGATACGGGAGATTATATAAGCTCCTGTCTACTGTCCAACTCAGTCCTAATTAACTGTCATGTAGTGACATGACATTTCACGCTGCAGTATAATCAAATCATTATTTGCTTTACAACTTTAACTTTCTACACAAACAAATCTATTCATTTCTGTAAACATGTAAAACGAAACGCTATAGAACTAAACGGAAAACAGGTATGAGCATCCCAACAAATTCTGAGTCAAAAGGCAGTTTGTTTACCAGCAATATCTGTTCACTGGAAGTTCTTTCTTCGGGAAGGGAAAGGGGACGTTGCCTAAAAACAAAATGTGCTCAAAAACAAAATGTATGATTAGGATATACAAGCATATAACTGTAACTGAAATGTTACAGACAGACTAAGATGGCGGCAATTCTTGGTCTGACTGAACGGGTTGTGTTAAATGTTAGATACAAATAACGGTTACAGTCACGCTCAAATTAGTTACTATTGATTGCTTTTTAAATTGGAAGCACGTTGATAATCTTGCCTGAAAACTATCGTCATCTCTTTATATTATTAAAACCATTTCAAAACTAGAATGGAAACAATTTTGGCTGTGAAATCTATTTATTTATTTATTTGTGACGTGTGATATTTTAAAATTTGAGCCAATATATCTAAATACTTTTACCTAATAAACAGTTCTGTATTTAATTTAGAATTGAAAGTGTGATATACTTGTATAACACTTGTACCTATTTATGAATATATGACGTTTAACTTATGAATGTATAGAGCATAAAATTACCTTTTTTAGCAAGTTGCAAAAAGGAGCACTTTAGAATTAGGTATTTGGGTTGGCTGTTTTATAATACCGTCCCGATCTTGCAGAAGTTTAAACACCTGCCACTCACTCCTGTTTTTCTAAGAAATTAAAACATTAAGAGCGTGAAAACCTATACATTAAAACAGTCAGGGCATGAAAAAGTTATTTCTGAATACTAGTTTTGAAAAGCGGTACTGTGAAAATAGTTATAAAACCAATTATTGTTGTAAAACGTTTTGTGATTCTTCAGCTGTAACCAAGAAAGTTTGTCGTACGAATATTTTCCTACCGTCTTTAGACGCGGGATTAGTGGTATGTGTTAATTTTCTAAAAACCAACATGATCTTCTTCCACTTTCTTGTAGAAAAATTATGTTTTGTTGAAAATAATTATGTTAAATATAAAAACCCTACCGAAGTCAATTGGTGTTGAGGGGGGAATTATTGCCAAGTCACCAAGGGTACAAATTAATCATAGATCAATATACATCTACAGGCAGTAACTATAATACGGCAATATTTTACAAACTTTTGACAGTTTTAAATTAAGCACCTGTTAAGCTGTCCAGTACAAAGTGTATGGCAACTTTCTTTTCTGTAACTATCTGCAGTAATACGTCCATCGCAAACTAGCTGCCAGACACAGAGTTTCACATCTCTAACGATGGGATAATATGAGATACATTGTCACACTCTGGACTTGCTTCAAGTAGTTACCGTGAGGTCAGTAGCAGCAGCTCTCATTAAACGTGTCTGTTCAAATTATTCATTAGCAGTATGTGAATAGGCCTATAATAAACTACGTTGAACCGAAAGTTTGTTAGGATGTTTATGGATTTTGGAGCACTAACAGACTCCAAAGTACGAACATCTTGGGAAAGAATTCGTCCTTTCAGCTTCTGAACCTTTGTCTTCTGATCTTCTTTGTTCAACGTTACACCTTCTGTTCCAAACTTACCAATTCATTCCACAAAGTCCAAACACGTCTAAACTACACGTCTAGTAGTTGTTTTGCAAGCAATATGTCCGTCGTGTTCGTGCTAAATTATTAGGTATCCTAATTGTTTTTGTACTAATATGTATCAATTTGTAGACGTCATGAAGGGACATATTACCTTAAAGTTTTAATCTTTAATCCAAAAGAAATGGCGGTTGTTTAAAGTAATAAGTTCTGAATTCTAAAGCGCCAACGCCAGAATAGAACGAAATAACTACGAACGAACATTTTGTGGTGTTATTTTAAGTACATGGAACAACCTTTAGTCATGTTGAATACATGTGTAATAAGATTCCAGCAGCGGTATATTTGTTAGGAAACATCTCTTGCCACTGCTGCCTGAAAGTACTGATTGTGGCAGTTACTCTTACTTATGTTACGTAATTATAGTTGTAATGCCGAGATACTTTTTAGAATTAAAAGACACTACCGAGTACGTATATTTTTGAAAATGTAACCTCAAGTCATACTAGATGTAATATAATAAATGACATTGATAACCATGATTACGACACAGGGCATAGAAATGCGTTTCGGCAAAACAGACACAGGCTAAAATTGTCCGAGAGCATCTCTTCAAAAGCAGGCGCCAGACTTTTAAATAGACTAACAGCTTGCAGGGATCAAGCTGTTTAAAGGGTACTGTATCTTAAGAACTATTTTACAACACATGCAGATTAGACCTATACTGTTGATGGTTTCTTCGCACACAAATTAACATTTCTAATGTATCAAAGTTAAAACTCAAATATTAGTTTAGTTGGTATTATGAGTAAATTACAATAATACAGGGTCCGGCAGTCAAACCTGACGGGTTTTGAAATGGAATAAACCAAAAAGTTGTTGAGATATTTTAAAAACTATTTTTTTCTTGTAAAGAGGAGAATTGTAAATTTAATATTCATAATAAAAAAGCACAAAAATAACTTATATCACAATAAAGTTATGTCACTTATATGATAATGTCGCTCAAGGTGAACAGAATGGCGACAATCCCCACCTGACCAGACGTTCCCACCACTACCTATCCCCACTCAAAAACCGTCATTCGGCGAGAACTTTGTGAGATAGACCCGCACCAAACATTGGAGATAGTCATGACTTCTCCAATAGACTCGTACAGTGAAGAGAAAATGGGGGTTATCATTTAAGTGACATAACTTTTGCTATATAATTTATTTTTGTGCTTTTTTATTATGAATATTAAATTTCTAATTCTCCTCTTTACAATAAAAATATAGTTTTTAAAATATCTCAACAACTTTTTTATTTATTCCATTTTAAAAACCGTCAGGTTTGACTGCCGGACCCTGTATTATTACATCTAATATTGGTACATTTGGTTTTGGTACATTTGTTTATACGATTTTGTCACTAGTAACTTTTACTACTAAGTACACTGTATTTAGAACCACTTTGGTTTTAAGGCACTTTGTATTATTGTGTGCATAAAATATTTTATTTTTAGTTATGCGTGGCGTAAAATAATGTAAGTATCTTCAAGAAACACACAAATAAAACTAGAAGAAATCGGCAAGCCAGCTTATTGCTGGATAAGTAAGCTAATTTTTGTCAAGCCACCAAAAAAACGCAAATCCAAAACTGTTATAAAATATATTATATCATGAATAAATAATAATATGTTATTTATCTGCGAATAATTTAGCCTAAATAAATTTTTGGCTCCAAGACAATAAAAATCGAAAATATATCCAATAGGAAGTGATTTTTTAGTACACTCTTGTGTCCTCAACGTGATTTATGTTACAACTATAATAATAATAAGAAGAAAAAACGATCCAAACAACAAAACAAAATGAGGTTTAAGTTAATAATGGTGGAACTAACTTAACTGTAGTGACAACCTTGTTTATGTGACCAGATAATTAAATTTGAAGCGTGAATGTAGACTGCAATTAGCTTAGTTAAGTCAACATTATAGAGTAACTGCAGCATCATAAACACAACAAACCATAGCAGGTTTTTATATTTTATATTTTTTTGTAGCTATTTATAACTAAATGAATGTTTTGCTGACATTTCTAGTGCAGTCTACTATGTACTATTATTATGTTTTTGGAGTATTCACTGTCTTCAGATATTTGTTTAGTGTTTTGAGCTTTTTTTGAGATGGTTTTCACAGAACCTTTAATGACGTGCACTTATGTGGGCTGACATAGAATTTCTTACAATTCGAGTTGAGTTGGCGAAATACCACTAAATAGAAATAAATTAGTCGCTTTCAGAGAAATGTGGCGAGGTCTTGTAAATTCATACAAAATAACTAAAAAACACAATTCGCCATTGTGCTTTAAGAATGGTATTTTTAATAATGGTAAAAATGAAATTTTGGCACTGTGCACGAAAATAATGTACTGGTTCTATTATAATTAAAATAATTTGTATTATAATTTTGATTGCCTTTAAATTGTTATTTTGTGTTCTAAAACTTTTGTATACCTCTGTACTTTTGCGCACTATTATAAAAGTTCGTCGAAGACAAACAAATAAGTATTTAAATATGATGGACCCTCGGTTGATCAAAGCGTTGCGAGCTGTATAGAGTGAATATTTGACAAGCACCCGCTCTCGCCTTCCTTTCCAACGTAGAGGTAGCCGGGCGCTTTTGAATGCACGAGCTATAGCACGATTGATAGCTGACACTTGTTTTGACTGGGGCGGTCAATTATTGCAGCTTCAGTTTTAGGGTCCGCCTCAGCTGCGGGGCACCGTTTCAATGCAAGTGGTTACGGTGGCCCGTTTCATCTTTCAAAATAGTTTTTACATTGTATACGTACATACGTATATTAGGTAACGAAAAAAGCTTTCCGCCACGCGTACCGAGCGTGTGTTCAAAATTATGAGTTTTAAACGTATGAACTGGACTAAAACTGGACCAAAACTTCAAAGCTGATTTGTGAAACTTCTGAAATTGGGCTTTATACAAGTGCCGGAAAACTTCTCTAGTTAATAAATATACCATGTTTATTCATGTAGAAAATGTATAACATAATTTTGTGCATTAATATGGAGTCATAAAATGAAAAAACCGCGTTGTTTGACTGAAACTATATTTTATTTCGTTTTACAACATTAATGTGAAAAAATTCTAGATTGACACTCAGCAAACAAACCCCAAGTTCACTCAGTGTGCAAATTGAAGACAAAATTCTTGAAACAAATCCGAAAATGGCGCACACCCGTCTCAAAAAATAAAGATGAATTCGTACTTAAACGAAGCTGGTGAAAGACAGTTAAAACTAGCGTAGATACGTTGTTGGTAAGTGTTACAGGTTAGTGCAGACAGACACAGATATGGCAGCATATGGTGTAATATGGAGGCAGACATTATTCTGATTTATGCATTCTTACCTCCGGGATTGTGCTGTAAAACCAGCAATCGTCTTCCACCTCCCACCCCCACACATTACTCATCCTTATAACCGGCTTTACAATATTCATATAGGTACGATTTGTAAACATACGCTTTTTGTCATTCTGGTCTAAAATCTTTAGACACATGTATTGACGAGCTAAAGAGTCAATTTTTAACTCAGGCCAATAAAGGATTGTTTTGAGATATTCTTTTCTTAGGGAGAAAAAGACCATTTTAATGTTCTTCGTGTCAAAAAGTGTCACTTTAGGACCTAGTGATGAAATATACTATTTTTCGTATGGTAGTTAACACACTAAGGGTTCGCGCGTGGTTTTCGTCCATGATTCGAACTTTAAGTTCCTGTATTAAATTATTCTTAATTATTCACAAAGTTTAATAATACATATTGTATTTGTGTACAATACTTTTGAACATTCTTCGGGATATTATTTTCTATCTTTTAAGAAGGATACCTTTTTTCCGCTTGCTTATGGGCACAGTACATCTTTAGAAAAGTAAGATTCAGATAGGAAAAAGAATCAGGATTGGTGTACGTGTTCAACAACATAGGAAGTTATTCAGAATACTTTCCTCTCAACCATACATTATAAATGTATTAACAGCACAGATTAGATAAAAAATATAAAATTCTTCAAACGTCAATTGGAGCGACATTAAGTGGCCGTATTAAATATTTCTAACTAGTAGGATTTTAAATATACAGTAATTATTTTCAACGCCGAATTACTGAACTTTTCAGTAGCAGAATAAACGTGTGGATGAATGGCAAGAGCGCATGCAGGAGTGGGAATAATATTATCATAACTTAATTTTCGTTTCTTTTGACTATTGAGAATACACTATTTTATTTACTATGTAAAATAAAGTGGTTCGATAAAAATAAATATTATATTAGGTTTTAGAATGTTTCACAGTAGACGGAAGGTGGATACAAGTTCGTTACTTATAACAAGTCAGATTAAAATATAAAAAAGTAAATTATCTATCCTTCTAGATGAATGATCAGTATTGAACTCTTTGAAAAAGGGAAAAAGATAAGCACCCCCAAGAAAGTTTGAAGGTTTAAGTTGGTCAATGGTAGCTGCGAGTAACCACAGTGTCTCGATAACTAGATACAAACTACAAGTTACTTGTGAAGACGGTTACTTCAAGCAGGAAACAACAACAGGTTAACTCTTTGTAAGATGGTTAACCGATGTTTGGAAACTAAACCAGCTACCATCCTGACTTGAGCTAGTCGTAACATCCAGAACATGAACACGGATTATATTTATTTAATAACCCACGGCTAAAACAATGAAATATCGCGACAACTTTGTACTCGCGTATTTTATTCCCTTTCATGGGTTTGCAATTTTCATAATAACGTCGTTTTCAATTGGTAAATAAATAAATGGTTTATTGCGTTCAACATGTTAACACTTAATTTTGAAAAGCTAAAACTTTCCACGCATTCTAACATCGAAATCCCAGTCAGACATACATTTTGACATTCACTCTCTCTCATTCATTCGAATTGTACCACTCTAGTCCTGTAGTCAGTTTGTGTGTTCCGCGTTTTCCCAGTCGTGTGCCATAAACTCGTCTGTATTGTAAAATGCTTCGTAAAATATTGTAAAATAACTTAAAATGGACGCCATTTCTTTTTGGATTAAGATAGAGACTTTTTTTCAGCAGTCATCAACATTTTCTAAGAAATCAAAAACGAGATGTCACTTGATGGGGCTCCCAATTAAAATTATGGGGCTACCCCCTCAAACCCCCATTTTGAAATTGGGGTAAAGTGTCAGGAAGTTACTTTTGTTTCCTCCAATAATATGTACCGATTTCGGTTGCGCTGAAAAAACTGGTTAAAAAGTTATAAAGGCGTTTCCACACTTTTGCCTCACCCTGTGTATTGACGGTAAATAAAAAAAAACTCATTTAATAACTTTTAACGGCTTAATAACAATTTATAACCTTAAGCTGAACTATTTTAGCGTTTGGATCAAGTAGTAATAGTTGTGAACTACTTATCAACACGGTTTACATTGAGTGCGGAGTTAAAACAGTCACACCACTTGCTTGCTACAATAGAGTTTCTGGAACAATCTGGCAAAGGTTGAAGTTTGATTTCCTTGTTGCCACTTAACAATAGCAGTTCCCTTGCTTTCAGTCATTTGGCAAGCTAAGTCTTAAAACTTCCCTAGTGTCTTTGTTCTTTAAAATATTATTTATCTTCTTACACAAAGTTACTGGTTTGACTTTTGTGTACTAGTTATTATTAGCCTAATCTTCCTAATCCATTCCGGGTGTATATATTCGTTATTAAAGACCAATGCTGTATTTAAAACGAATAATGATTACAAACTGTCCATATTCGTTACATACTGTATTTAAAAAGCTTCTTTAATTACATTCTTGGTGTTTTGCAGGTTGTTTTAATACCTTTCTTAAGGCATAAACACTCTTGATACGATCTTTTTCCTTTCATGGTTGGTAAAATATGGGGTTTCAATGGTAAAACTAAACAGTTTGGCGATTGACAAAACCAAGAGCAATTGATGAAAATAACTCAATGAACTGAAACCATGTAAAGTTTTGGTTTATTTGTAAGATTTATAAGTTTGTTTTCTCAAGGATGCTATCGTGGTGGCATAGTTTACTTATCAATTGTGTTTGCTAAAATGTTTTCAAAAGACATGCCTTTTGAATTTAGAGTTTGTCTCATGGTTTCGAGACCATCAGATTTGACTTCCGGAATTTCGCTGAGTGGATCAACGACCTTTTTTATATCCTCCATTACTGCAGAGAAACTCACGAGACGCCTTAAATTCTACAAGTGATAACACAGTTGAAGAACAGTGTTAGTCACATAAATTATCATAGACCACTGTCGAATTGTTATACTAATATAACAAGAAACACAGTTTGCTGAGAAATAACGTTACAGTAATAATGTTGTTGATGAACAATTTAATCACTAACCATTTGTAATTAGCTGATTAAATTATAGCAAAACATCGAATCGGAAAAACAAACCAAATGCTGATGCACTTTAGTATAGTCACAGTGTTAATAAAGGATTAATACTGCTTGGAGAGTGGGTTGATGTCAATGTAGTCTTTGACTTTGTGATGGACTGATAATCCCTGTTTAATTAGCTTACTGCAAGGACAGCCTCTCAATACTCTGTTGAGCCACATTGTCTGGCAATGCTAGATGCAATAGATAGGGCAGTCTACTGTACATTTCAGCGCCCTAGACAGTACCACAGATCTCCCGTGTTACAACGTATCACAATATCATATCACAGTATCATTGCGTCCTAACTCAAAATAATAACCGCTGGCATAACTCAATCGAATTTTGCTCGATATTTGTCACTCCCTCCGTTCATAGCCTCAGCATCTGTTCGTTCTATTACCAAAGTTACCTCAGTTTGGCCTCCTGTGCGACCAAGTGCGTTATGAGGCTTCGGCTTCAGACTTACGTGTTCTTTTACTCCAAGTTTTATTACATGTTTTAAAGAGATTACAGATTTTAAATATAATACACAATAGAAATATGTTAAAATTTGAATCCCATCACCTTGAAATGTTTAACAAACTTCTACGTCAGGCTGGTAAAAAATTATTTAACAAACTTCCAATGGATTAGAAAAAAACTGAAAAATTACCTAATAAACCATCCACTTTACACTTTAGACGAATTTACGAAAACTTATTTTTAGTATAAATTGTTATAGTTTTAAATTGCATAGTTACAGAATTGGACCTTGTCTTACCAGTGGTAGTAGTCAACACAATTTTATTGTACAAATGACAACGAATCAATAAAAGTAAATGCATAATGTACGTATTCCCAGGTTGAACGAAAAATTGCCAGAGGTGGTAACACCATTTCAAGATACACTACTAAGCTGTTAGCAGCAATCAAATAGAAGTAAGTAATTTTTTTACACAAGTTTGATACCTAATGAAAACTTTTGCTCAAGCGAGATAACATTAGTTAGCGAGGCTGAGCGCATAGTATAAATGCCGCTGGGTTGTAGGATTGATTTCACCTGCATACGAGTAGAGCGAAGTCCGGCTGATGTTGAATGTGTAATTTGTGATCCCGTGGGAACCAGACATATGCGCGTGTTCCGAATAACCGTAAATAACACACAGGCTTATACAGTATTGGGTTTTCATTAATAACGATATAGGTAATACCGAAACAATAGTGAGCTAAACCCGATCACAAAATATTCACAACTATGGCCTTATAACTAATATGTTGTTGACATTATCGGAGAAAAAAATATTAATCTACAAACTTATATGTTTAAAATATTTGAACTGCATTGATTCACGATTGAAAAAAATTGAAGATACTTTTATTTAGTTGGTCATTATATTTTTTAAGAAAGCGATTCAGTTAGGAAAACACTATTTTTAATTTCACTAGGTAATTTGGGAGTTTTTCCTTTGGAAAAAAAAAAAAAAAACTTTATTGTTTGTTAGTAGAGCTCCCATCACCACAGTCAGAGAGCAAGGTATCTACAGCACAAAGCACTTGTTACGCTTGTTATCTTCATCAGATAACAACAAGTAACTGTTCAAGTGGCTAAACTGTTAACAGCCCGGATATTGCCAACCCCAAACTCTCACTGACCGGAACTTCCCTAGACACTCCTCATTAAATCCAATTCCCGAAACCCAGATTGTTAATCACAGCTCAGAGTTATACAATTCAAATACACTTTTACTAATTAATAAATTTCTACTTTGATTACTTTTTGACAACAACTGTTTAATTTATATATACTACATTAGACAACTTGAGATGATCAGTTAACATTTCGAAGCTTAGGAGTGTTCAAAGCTACTCTTCATAGAGTTTCAAAAAGTACTGTCAACCTCTTCTTAAGAAAACCAAGATTGACAGCAAACAAACGGTTTTCAGGCTAATATAAGACTTAGTTCAATACTCTCATATATTTTGAACGGTTTTAACTATGTCAACATTCTGGAATTCATCTCCAACTCTGATGAGAGTACGCTTGTTATTGCTAGCTATCTTACCAATAGAGTTTGTGGTCTACAAAGCTCCTTGGCGACTCAAGTTACCTTTCTTTTGTCATATATTCATTTAACGAGAAGCAGTGTTACGAGTGCAAGCGTTTAGTTTGATACAGATTTCAAAAGCTTCTGCAGCATTCTTTGTTTGTGATACTAAAACAGCATCTTCATAGCTTTACAAGTCACGATGGGTTGAGTCACGATCATTTTAAGATGAAGTCAAAGATCATGTTTAAGATTATGTTCTTATGTCCCTAATGCATTCTATATAGTACAATATTTCGTACGTTGACTGGCCTGTAAAAGAGGTGTGAACAAGTAAGACGACGGCAGCAAAGAAGGCCATATTGTCCGACCTCTCACAGCTTTGGCCTTAAGCCTGGGATCAGCGTCTCAAGCAAATATAAATCACTCCTCCATTTTAAGCGAAATCTCTCCTCATCATAGGAGCAACGTGTTAGTTTTCGCAAAAATATTGGAATTAGTTTTTTTTATTTTGATGAATTCATGAAAATGAAAATTGTATTGTAAACAATGACAACATCGTCAATTCAAATAATTACTCATTTGTTAAAAAAAACGATTTAATTTCACAGCCTTCTCTAAATTTAGCAATATTTTTATTCCACTAATAGAAGACGAAATCAAGAAAAAGGTTCCAAATTCAACACAAATCCTCAATTAAAATCATATGTTATTCATTATAGTATTTAAGGGGTTTTTATAACTATTTTCGGCTGAACTTATTCAAAATTGTATGTGTGTTTTAAGTCTATTTGTTATTTTCATACAGATGTCTTGTGTTTATAACTGATGATGCCTTGACCGGCGAAAGCGCTCTAACTTTTAAATTAAATGAAACTTGTTTTAAAAAATGAGTAATTATTTGAATCCTCTAAAGTTTCATCAAGAACTTAACGAAGAAAACATCGT
Organism: Matsumurasca onukii; assembly: GCA_018831715.1. NCBI lineage: Eukaryota > Metazoa > Arthropoda > Insecta > Hemiptera > Cicadellidae > Matsumurasca > Matsumurasca onukii. The sequence continues at coordinate 50,950,061 of CM032059.1, read as the reverse complement.
CACTCTTTCCATAATTTTCAAATTAAGCACTCTCAAAAGTCTCAATGCACAGTTCATGTTGAATTCAACTCCTGCAATCCTGTGAGACGAATTATACTCGCCTACACCATAAGTCCAGTGTAATACTCATGATTGTTGGGGTTAGCTTCAGAAGTATCCTGTATCAGTAAAAAACCACTATTACCCAAAAGTACACTCCTAAGTTTATTTAGCGTGTACGAAAAGAACGGAACACCTTGCATAAATTTCCATGTACATTAATCAAGCAAACTTCCTGTGTAGCTGATTGTTTTGATCCGGTGCTTGAGACGTTGGTAATACATTTGTAGTAACACTTAATTGAAAAGTAGGCCGTGTTGCATACAATAATTATGTACAATATGAACTGTCTTGGTAAGCAACCAAGCAATGGTATTTTCTGTATCACTGACGGAGATCAAACCCGTGCTGTCAGAGGTTGTTAGTGTGTACGTTATATAGATAGCTTGTTAAACTCAGTGACGTCGTTATTGTACAAGCCCGTAAACCTCCTAGTTCCAACCAATGCCACCAGGGAAGCAAGACAGATTCTTTGTCGCGTCTCGGCAACTTTTAATTGACAGGAATCTTTTTCCGAAATGATTAGACCAACGATGCTTACTGGTTTTAGTTATTTGGTTTAAAACCTTGATCTATTATAATATTTTACCAATTGAAACGAGACATCAAAGCGGTAGTAAACTTTCTTGAACACTTTTAAACTGCTTGTTTGAAGACAAATATTATTTGTGGAACCTTTCCTTGAAAGTTAAGGACGAGGAATTTTATATTTGATGTGGAATTGAAGTTTGGTCGCACAGAGGGGTTCGTGTGTGGGAGGTAAAAACACGTTATGTTTTGTCATTAACATTATTTTTCCAATTTTAACCTTTTCAGTCCCAGGCTCAATATACACAGACAAGATAATGTATATTGTAGGGGACAAGGGGTCTCAGCAGGTTAAAGCTTTTTAAACACATCGGTGTTAATCAAACCATTTTGTACGACAAACCACAGCCGTACTATTTACTTCTGTCACCATACTCAAGACAATAAAACACATACGTTTTTATTTAACGATGAAATATATAAGATATAACCGATTCGTTTAAAATTGAGTAATACATTTTTTGGTTAGAATTAATCTGAATAATTGAATCTAAAAGTGTTAACTCAACCCAGTAAGCAAGATTGAATTAGCTAGTTAAAGTAATTACGTAACCAAATGCCCAACATTCGTTCTGCTTTTTGGCATGTTCACTATCCAATCCTTTTGATTCTTAAACAAGTTTTTATTTATAAGTTTTTTCGCCTGCAACTTACCATGGTTGGTTACAAAGAAGCTACTCTACCTACACTCAACTTTGAACGTTACCTAGCGTTACTAGATAGTAACTTAAACAATTGATAGTGGTAATAACGATTTTGAAACCCGCACCACGGAGTGATGAGCCCCGAAATCCAACTTAGATAAATACCCGCTATACAGGTTGGATCCTACAAAGTCTTCTGTAGGCGTTGTTTGAGGCCTCTAAAACATATTTATAGGAAAAATGGTAAACAAAGAAATGAGTAACCTGGTTGGAGAAGTAATTATATTTGTCAGAAACTATTACAAACTATAGTAAGTTTTACAACTTCGGTCTCTGTAGTATAATAATACACTCCTGGACAAAATTAACGGATCGATTTGTTTTTTCTCATAATTTTAATCATCCATCTTTTATTTCAAAATTATTTAAACGCTAAATATTTAATTGAACTAAAATGCAACGAGGTAATATGCTATGTAGCTAAATGTGAGAAAATGGTTGGTACCTAATCTTTATTTTAAAACTATTTGACATTTTACCAGTAATGCGTTAATTTTGTACAGGAGTTTAATAATAATAAATACGTTTATTCTTCAATATGTACACACTTTTACAATAATACATACTATAATAAATGTTACTATTAGGATAAACTAGTACCAACTTATATAAGAGAGTACTTAATTGCTTAAAAGATAATTCAATATTATATATGTTACCAATAATAAATAAAATCACAAATAAATTGACTAGAGAAGCAACCTAGTGTTAGTGTTAGTACACATTTGCAGTAAAGTGCATTGTGGCTTGGCAACAGTAGCCTGTCCTCAGTTGTTCCTAATGTACTTATGTAATGTGCTCATGAACCTTTGTTCCCGTTGAAAACCATAAAAAGCGCCGTGTGAATACGTCCATTATTTACAATGGTAATCAAATTCACGCAAGCGGTTCGGCGCCTCTTCTAGTTTGATTCCTCCCACTATGTGCGCTGTCGACTCAGCAGTCTCGGCGTGTTGGTTAGAAAGCGTGAACAGTTTCAAGACAAGCTCAAGGACAGTTTAATAGCTAGGAAAGAAAAACTATTAATTAACTCACAAGAAAGGTATTAAGATATACGAGGGGGTACCCAAAAGTATCGGGAATCGGTCGATGGCGAGGTGGGGAGCAGATAGTTTGCATTTTGGCCGCTAGGGGATGAAAGCGCAACTTTTCCTGAGTTCAGAGCGCTCACTGTGGTCTCTGAGAGGTCGTGAAGAGGAGCTGTGTGCGTTTTTCTAAAAGTAGTTTTCGTTCTGTCCCGTTTTGTTTTAGTGGTGTAATTAAATGAACAAAGTTCAGCAGTGAAGTTTTGCTTTTTCTCAGTAAGAACGCGTCAGAAACGGTTGCAATTATTAAAAAAGCTTACAAAGACCATGTTTTGAGCGAAACCAGAGTGTAACGAGTATTTTTCCCGAATTCAAGATGGCGCCCTGTCGATTAAAGACAAGCCTCGTCCTGGACGACCTTCAAATTCTCGGATTGGTGAAATTGTTCAGAAAAAACCGTAAATATTGCAAAAAGACCATTGAGAATGCTTCTTTGTTGTCTCTTGCTGTCTGAGTTCTTTGTAGAAACTCAGTTTAGCGAATTTCAACCCACTCCAGACTTAAATTGTGGCGATATGGAGATTGGTTCTTTCATCATGACAATGCGCCTGCCCACGTAGCCATCTCAGTGAGCTAGTTTTTGGCCAATACCAGCACGACCACCCTTCCCCACGACCCATACACACCAAATCTTGCTCCACGCGACTTTTTTATGTTCCCCAGACTAAAAATTACATAAAATATCACCGTTATGACGAAAATGAAGGAGTGAAAAGTCAAAACGAGGATGAGCGTGCAGCCATTTAGACTGAGGGGTATGATGGGTGCTTTAAGCCGTAGAAGCATCGAATGGACAAATGCATTACACTAAATAGAGAGTATAATGAAGGTATACATGTAAATTTGTAAAACAATAATAAAATATGGTTTTTACAATAGAATTCCCGTTATTTTTGGGTATCCCCTCGTTGTACTAAACAAAACCAAAGCTGCACAGCATGCCTTGTGCGCCAAAAGCCCTCAAGCGTGAAAAGGGCCTAAGAGAAATCTATGGAAAGAGTTTTTTTGAACCAGTTCGTAATTTATTTTATTTACCAGTTAGTTTTAAGTCCTGACGTTGCCAATTCCATAATAGTTATGTTAAACGGCAATAAAAACCTTGTCTTGAATCTTAACCCAGATTTTATTGTTTTTTGTTGAGTTAGGAAAGTGAGTTGTACACTTAAACTGTTTTCTAATATGTAGTTATTTGAATTATAATGCTATAACTATAATGCAAAGAGACGCCAACAGAAAAATAATAAATATATCCACTAGCTAATACCTCTAACTTTTAATTTTTGATATATTTTCTGCTGGTGTTTCGAGCCTGTTCTGTTAAAACTACAGCTGGTTGGTGTTTTCGAGAGGAAAATGGTTGTAAAAACACATTCTAACTACTAATATACTCATTGTAGTAAACAGTAAATTGAAAATGGAATACAAGAAATCAAAGTCGCAGAGCACGTTACCACTCGAGTTTTGACTAATATCTAACAACACAAGCCTGATCTTATTCAAAAGTCTTTAAACATTTGGAAACAAGTGTATACGCTAAATCTATTTAAAAGCAGTTTTGCAACCAAGCCGCAAATTTTGAACACAGAACTTGCAATCGTACAAACAATCAGTTGACTAACAATGGCGCAAGTTGAATCTTCTGGAGTAAATGTTCACAAAAGCTACTCGACCGCATTCAAGAAGTTAACCACCTAGTTTCAAGACCATCCTTTGTTTGATTTCCGTTGGAACGGATGATAACTAGTTTAAATGGTTTGGAACATCCCATTGTGTCTTATGAATTTGAGAAATGCCCTTCATTTATAGGTAAGAGCGGGAGACCCTACCTCATGTGATGAGGCCCCTTACATATGTAATTTAATGGCTGTGTTGATTGTCTCTTTAAATGTGTGTGGTTTCTAGTTGTTTCTTAAATCTTGTTTCTAGGGTGAAAAATATTTTTATAAAAAATATGCATCTCGATATGCTTTGCTTACCCCTTACTTTTAGTTTTGAAGATTTAAAAAATAGCTAATACATTTAAAGTAGCTAGTCGGATTGAACGTTATTTATTTCAAAACAGGTGTCTTTACGAAGAAAGGTCTACAGCTTTGTAAAGACCTTATTTTAAAACTGTTAACTAAAGTAGTAATACAGATAAATAGAGTTGTATTAAAGTTAAGAGATCGTGGATGTCTCAGAAGATGTTTCTAAAACAAAAGTTTTAAGTAAATCTGTGTAATTGGTTAACGGTATTAGGTTTGTCAAAACCGGTTATTGCTCATCTAGTTCAGTAATGGGCAATGGAAGATAGAGACGGAAAGTTTACAATATAGTGCATTGAAGGGATATTTGTAATGAATTTCTTTTGTTCTACAAAACAACACTATCTAATAGATTAACCAGTTGTGACAAACCTGGTACGATAATTAGGTAATTAAGTTTGTGATTCAGTGATTTTAAGGGGTTTAGGAAGTAAAACCCGCTTATCACAGAGTTTTTTTGACTTTTGACGTATAGTAGGTACATTTGTTGAAAGCATCGTACAAAATTTAAGCTCAACGAACAAAATTATTTTATATAACTAATTATAATGATTGAGGAACTCTCAGTACTGTAGCTAATGTACTTAGAATCAAACTACAGTATTCTCATCTGTAAACATAATTTATAGATAGGAAGAAGAATAAATGGAACTCGAAGCAGTGTTGGATCGTGATAAGCCACATCCGTTGTGCAGTGTTTATATCCGGGGACGAGTATGGCCCGGAAATAGAAATCTCTGTTATTGTTGTTTAAAATCATAGGTAACATCTGATCGGTAACTTTAAAGACAATGTTATAGAATTATTTCCAAGTATTAAGTATTATACTTAGATTGCCATCCAAAGCTTGACTAAAATAAAAAATAGTTATCTCAAATGTACAAACAAGTTCGTAGTGCTTTAATTCTCATAACTTTCGAAGTTAATATTGATTAAAAAATAATAAAGAAATCGAATTGAGAACTGTTTCCTTTTTATGTTGGTTCAATGACAAAACAAGTGAATTAATACTTATTAAATATCATTACTTTTGTGAATTATGTTCAAACTAAGATGACGTGTTTAGCTTTGTTTTATTAAATTTATCACAGAAAAATCAAGTGGTTTGTTTTAGCGTATAAACCTACTATACAAACTAAACACAACTTGTGACACATCTGGTATGGCTGAATCGTATACTTTATAATTTCGTACAACTCAATTGTCATAAAGAATTTAGTTCTTATTGCCCTGAATATAACTCTTATTGTACACTAAAAGTACAGCGTTATTTGCACAATCCACGTTACATGTTTACATTACGAAGCTGAAAAGCTAGTAGCAGTCCGTATTGTGAAATGTACACAAAGACCACCAAGCTTTGAGTGTACAACTAGCCGCAACGCCTCACTTCACGATAAGTACGATCCTTTGGCCCAGAAGTTGCTATCCCACAATATGTCAAATAGCTCGATTTCTAGCAAAACTTTTACTTTAGCTGCTTTTGACGATGACGTTGTTTTGAATTACTCATCTACCGCACACCTCATACTGCATATTTATAATTACTTCGATGGAACTTTCCAGAAAGATAAATATGTGCTGCTCCTGGCATTAGTTTTTAAAGAAAAAGCAATTAAGTTTTGGTTCTCAATTTCTTTTATAGGTTTGAAAGTGTTTTGCTATTTTCTAAACACATTGGTGTACCTGCAGTGTATAGGCTAACTGAGAGAGAAACTAAAAAGCGTAACAACTTATAATTAACACTCTTATACATTTGTAAAAAAGTTAGATAATAGGAATAATTATACGATTTCATTACAGAATTAACAATCTGCAGTTACACGCCACTTTTTACAACCTTTTGCACTGATTGAACTGTTTATGGATAAAGACTTAGATCCTGGTGCAAAAGCTTCCTCAAATATCTATTGTTCAGCTAATGTGCCAACGCTTGCTTTTTGGTTTGAGTAAAGTGACGGGTTCTGCCCACTTTTTCTGGTGTAAGTATTTTTTTGTTACTTCTTAGTTGTTAGGTTGATGACCTGTTTCTAAACAAATCCCACCTCCAAAAAGTATTTATTCCAAGTTATCATCACTTCGAAATAATATTACCTAATTGGCAATTGTTTTATGATGTGAAACATTGTTGTGTCCTACGAATGAAAACCGAATATTACGAGTAGTTTTGATTGTAAAATTAAAGATGTGTATGAAAAACGGTTCAACAGCAAAAACACGGTTCGAGCCGTTAAAACGTAAGTTTACTAGATCAGCATGGATCAATTGAGCGTATGGAAATGGCTGGTAATTGTTATAAAAACACAATGGTGTACATTAGGCTGTAGTGTATTCCACATCAGGATTCCAGGGAAAATATTTTCAGGCATATTGAAGTGAAAACACCATTTCACGTTCCAGATTTTGAAGCTTTAGCCGATAAAGGTAGGTTGTGTTAGTATATTACTGGAAAGCTTCCAACATTTCTATGAAAACAGACTTGGAACACGTTAAGTTATCTTAAAACAATGACCATAAATGTGAGGGTTCCGGATTTTACGAAACGTTCTGTAAAGTTTTGATAAAGACACAGGCTATAGTGCCAATAAATTATAATAGTTCAAATACTTTTGAAAGCCAGAATAAAGGCTTAAATTGTTATACACACTGGAATCTTAGTTAATGTACCAGCAGTTTTGTCACTATATTGAAAAACTACTATTGAATGATTATTTAAACAAAAATTGTTTGGGTTTCAAAAGACTTAAGAATAAAGTGACAAGATGATGATATTTACCTAGTCACGTCTCTAAGTTTGTAAGAGGCTACTTGAACACTTGTTTGCTCAACGCTTAGCTAAGTACTTAGTGTCAAAGTTTGGAAACACATTAATCATGTAACATGTAGTCTGAACTAGTCCACAAGTTATCTAGAGAAGAAGAGTAACATATAGCATTTGAACTTAGATGGTAGCATAGTTATTTAATTTAGTTAGTATGTCTGAAATCACATTTTAACGTGTTTTTGTAAAGAATAAAGGTAATTAGGCCTATCAACATTACTGAGGTGGTTAACAATTAGTTCTAGAAACCACTGGTTAAATTACCTAAATTACGTTCTTTTAACAACACGAGCACATAAACCCAAAGGAAAACTACTTGCGCAAGATTGGGTTAACTTTTTATCAAATTGACAATTTATCCAAACAAAGTCTTTGCCAGAAAGGTATTTTCATTTCAGCGAAATGAGCATGTATGTTCAACAGTTACGTTATAAATAATCTTAAGTTTGCTGTACCGAATAAAAATATTGTTGTCAAGTATTTGATTAGAAAGTGATGTGCACTAGAAATCTGTGAACAAGGAACATGTGAAATGCAAAGCATATTCAAGAATGTTGTATCAAATACAAGAATTTAAGATGGAAGAGAATTGTCTGTTGAGAAACCCATTTCTTTGTGTTCAAATAAATATGATTTTACATCGTCAGAGCGAGTTTACAATTTTATGGCTTTAGTTTCTAAAAAAATAACAATGTCAATTAAGAGAATAAAATCATAGGAGACTAAAAAGTATAATTATAATTTATGTAGATTACTGTATAAAGTTAGATAGGCTTATTTCATATAGTTGTAAACCCATTATTTTATGGATATCTTGTAAGTGACCTAATCATTTATCAGGTAACAGCTAAAGCTTAGGTCATTCGTAATTTATATTTTCCAGCTTCTGCCCAGCTCTGCATCACGGTACTACTCTGAAACTGTACTAGCCTAAAAACCCTTGCGCGTGTTACATTTAGTGATCAACCCTTGAGAGTAGGGATATGTAAAGGAAGCCATCATTAACAATGGAGGTTACAGACAATTACGTAGTAAGTCACGAGCAGTCAGTTTGTGTTCCTCCAAGAGACATTGAGATGTCTTCTGTGTAGCAGAACGGCAAAGCACTTTAGTCTGCAAAAAATGGGTCAGCAGTTAAAATACAAAGGAATAACCTCATAGTGCTTAGTAAGTATCATTATATTCATTGAAGGTGGACATTTCTCTAGGTATCAGACTATTAACTTTATTCATCCAGCTGACATTGTTTCAACTAATTTTATCAAGCACTTGGTGGCGGTACTTGGTGGTAGTGAAAACCAACTTTCAAATATTAAAAGGGTCATCCCTTCACAAGTCCTAAATGTTTTCTAGTTGTAAATGTAATTAACCTTTCGTTGTAAACATGGTAGAAAACATTGATGTATTTCAGAACGGTACACTCTGAAAGGGTAAACTATTACTCTTGACTTCTTGCCCGTATTGAGTAACCTATTATTGTGTAATTACTATATTGCCAGTGACAAAACCGAATATTGCAATATGCTATTTAAAAAGCTCTAAATTTACATACCTAACTTTTGTACTTAGGCCGATAGTCACTTCTCGTGATTCACCGAGTAAAAGGTTTTGTCAGACACTTTAATCTTTCTGGTAGAAAAAACTCACTCATTCTACAAACACTCTAAACACCTTTTATCATCTCTACATTGGCTGTACATTTACAGATATTTTCTTTCTTTCTGTTACAGTTAGTCAATCTGATACTAATCTGTGATTGGTCGTAAGCTGATACTTCCAGCCAGTCAGTTGGTGAGCAGCTGTTACTGGTCGTGTTACATGTTTAATTGATCTATTTGCTGTTTAATTATTAACGTTTTTGTGCATATTGTATTGCTTCATAAGCTAGTTCTTTAAACACTAAATAACGCTTAAGGTAAAGCACGTACAATCAAAGAAATACACCCATGAACGCATTTTGTTGTATGTAACTGGTTAGCTGATGCTAATTACTTTAAGCTAGCAGATGTTCTAATGCTTTGTGTTACGTTTAAGGTTATTTTTTCAAATGGAGACGGGATCAGATTTCAAATCTCAAAACGTCGTGTTCTTCCTGTTAACTAAATGTCAGGAAAAAAAAGCACTAACCTTTATAAAACTAAAAGTTTCAGGAAAATTAGTGTACCTGCAATTATGTATTGCTTTGTATGCTACATTTATAAAAAAAATAGTTTCTGATGTTTTAGTACTAATTTTTCTAATATAATAAATTTGGTTGTAACACATGAATGCCTTTTGCGCACTAAGCATATTGTACTTTAATTTGTGAGTTGTTAATTTAAAGATTGTTGAGTCAGTTCTGCTGAAGCATCAAAGGAATAGCAGCAAAAAGATCTTTAAATGGGACCACTATGGAGTTAAGACTATCTACGCAAACTGGGTGCAAAACGATAGCCACGTTCAAAAGTTAGCCATAAAAATAACAAAATCGAACAAACTTCAAAAACAATCTAAATGAAATTTAAAAAGTGGTGTGAAACAATTATATTTTAAACCTGTATTATTTACATGATACATTATAAACAATAAGTTTACATGATATTAGTAACAAACAATAATTTACAAATTTACTGATAAGATATTAAATACGGCTGAACCATATGCGTAACACAATATGATAATATTAATTTGAATACATAAAAATACCATAAATAACTCTTTGCCATATTGTGAACTTTAAGGTTTTGCCAATTTTCATTTTAAAAATATTGGTTGAGTGAGAACATGCTATTAAAAGAAAGCAGCACCGATCATATTTTTGTTCAGTTTTAAAATTAAGGAGTCATCATGGCAAATAGTTGCATTTGAGTACTATATGAGCAAAATTATATTGTATTATTTGAAAAGAAATCAGTCTGCTTGTAATGGATAGAATTGTTTGCGTAACATCAGAACCCATTGTTATAAATGCTAGTAAAACAATACAATTGTAACAATTATCACCTTTTTATAGAATTTTACTGTTGGTTGTTTTGAGTCGGTTCATATTTTTTTGGCAGCACAATTTTTGAATATTTATTTTTTTAAAACTTTATTTGATGGTTTTTGTAAAAGTAATTCCAATCAAATGTATAATGGTTGTTGGTTTAATCTGTATAGCAGCAGAAAATACGATTCAATTTTTTGACTGTTAAATAATTTTGTACATGTGGTGTAATGTAACATTTATCACGAGCTTAGTAATGTCATGATGGTCTTGGGTTAAGTTGAATCATATAATATTTATTAAATAAAACTTTCAGCCAGTTTTGAACGTTAGCCCTTAATAATCGGACTAGTTTGAGTCCTTCATCTCAATCGCTGGTTTGGGATTTTTTGTACAAACTGGAAATAAATGTGCTGGTAACGATAGCTTTCTAGGTAGACAATTAGACCGCTGAATAAGACACAAATCTTACACAGGAGTTAAAAATGCCTGTCACGTACGCTTCGTCCATTGGCCTCAGGTGCCTTTATAGTATATAAGATCATCGGCCGTTTTGTTACATGGATAATGAAAAATTGTAGATTTATTGATCGCGTAGCGTGGAAAGGTATTACATCAGGCTGACGATTTTTCCAGTAATGGTGCACGCTCAGTAATAAGCTCAGGAGTTTCTCTGAATGGTTTCTGGTGCTTGGTCAACTAAAAGGACTAGGTGTTCGTTAAATTGTGCTTTCGTTGTTGCTGACTTTGGGAGATGCCAGCTCTGAGATCATGTTTAAGGGTGAGTTTCGGCCCGTAACACTTATGAGTAGTTTGATGTTCCTTTAAGCACGTTTGCGCAACAACATACGTCGTCCTTTAGGCGGAAATTTAGAAACATTTTTTCTGCAATTTTGTGTTTTCTTTATTTTCCTTTAATAGTTTTAAAATATCTCAGGCGAGATATTTTCTAGAACTATTGTAGTTAAGTTTATCTGGTGGTTAATAAACTAATTTATTAATGTTAAATAAACACAAACAGTTCAGTTAAGGTGTTCACGCTTACCCTTCAGTATGAGTTTTGAAAATTTTTCCAAAGAAATAAGCTACATACAAACGTATCAGGGTTTTAATTTTGATAAGTTATGTCTCAGGACAGAGTACTATTATCATATCATATACATCCAAATCCAGTAGAAAAAATCAGCTGAAGTTGGGGAAAACCCCGTGTTTGTGCCATCCAATAGTTTTTAACAGTTCATAAAACATTTTTGGAAACAAGTTATTTGGAAGGAAAATTTATTTGATGGCCTTGGCATAACTATTTTTTTAACCTCCAAAGCACACCTATACCACTAAAGCACATAAAAAGTACCGCGTTTACAAACTCGCCAACTACAGAATCTATAACACATAAGTTTTAAAGCTATAAAATAGGTTTTGTAGTTAGAACATAGTTATAGTCAGGTCTTGTCACCAGCAGGTAAGATATTGAAAATAGTGAATAATGGACAGAAATGCAAAAATTACGTTTTTTAATAAGGAGGCCATAGGTAAATATGGATAATCATAACAAATATATATTTTCACGAAGTTTACTGGCACAAAAGTGCTGCAAATCTTTAGTCAGTGTATAACTCTGTAAATACAAACAAAGACATTTTTTGAAATTTTAGACGAAAATATCTTTTATCTGCTCGCACCAAGATTTATTAAGACTACTACCTTGTTGCAAATTTAATTGTATCAAATTTTAGAAATCCATTTTACTAAATAGTGTTTTGTAAAATACCAACAACTATTTTAGACTTACTGGTTTTAGAAATTTTTGAGGTTTTACTTTTTTTATATGAAATGTAGTCCGCTAGATTTATTTAATTTTTAAGTTAAAAGTCATTTTAACCTGAATAGCTGTTGTCAAAACTACTACGCCCTAACGATGTAACCTTTACATCCACGTTAACTCTACAAAATACAAGGTCCTTAACTATTCATCCAGTAAGATTTGAAGAGCATAACTATGACCTCGTATGAAATATACGCGCTGCTTATAAATCCGGTTAGCAACTTAAAAATGGATGTAACTAATTGGAGCTGTGGTAAAGTCCTCGTTGATTCAGAGAATAATAACACATCTGCATTGTGCAAACATTTGTTGCCAAAGGTGGACACTCGTGTAGAGCATTAGTGCCAACAGGTGACGGTAGAGTGCTCTCACCACACTCTTGACAAGCACTCGTCAGTCATCAACACCGTCACTGTACACACATTATGGCATTACTCAATCCATTGTGTAGAATTTGTGACACTTTAAGTGGTTTGTGAGCTGGTTTGTGAGTTTTAAATCAACATTATCCAGATTAATTTGTGTTTTAAATTTTGATCATGTTAGTTAAATCTGTATCCTTTATCGAAGTAACAACTTACACCTCAATACCTGAGCCAATGGTGAAGAGTCACTATGAATAAGCTTTCGAACTGGAAATCTAGATATCTAATAGAATAAAAGAAACAACTAGGGTAAAAAAACATTAGTAATCACTGTGCGTAAAACAGCTGAGTGATTTATATACAAAAGTTGTTTCGATTTTTAAATATTGTACGAAGTCTATTAGATATAATGTTGATAAAGTGATTTTTTAGTTCACAAAGTGACTTACAGCATTCAAAACACACGAAGGAAAGTTGCACTATTGGATATAAAAATAGTAAATTTCGTGTGGTTGGCAGAAATATGAACCTATTTTCACTAAAGATTTAATACGACAGATGCATTGAAACAATACCCAAGAAATGCTGCTAATAAAGGGAAAGTATGAAGATGAGACGCAATGTTAGTCTTCGATAATTTTTTTAGGGCTAAAAACGAAACAATAGAAAAATAAAAAGATGACTTACTGGGAACATGTTAGAAACCATCTGCCCGTTTGCATAGAATAACAATGAATTGAAGAATACACATATCGACATATTGCAAAACAAGTGGTCAACGCTTTGTTACCTTATATCCTTTTGCAACCTTATATCCGAGTGCAATATTCACGGAATATTTGAGTTCAGATGTCACTGTGAATATCCACAGTAAAACCTCCCCTTTACAATTCCGAAAATTCTTATTTTTCACCTGTTGTACGCGAGTGTAAAAAAAGGACAAAACTATTTGTTCTATACAAGGTTTCACGTAGCTTATCACAGGTATTCTAAAGTTTAAACTAAACTGTCCCTTTACCCTCAGTTAAAGGCAAGTACTAATTATTTAGGTTCAATATAAATAGTTGGCCACAAACCTTAAACAACTTACTAGTGCAGTTATCCAATCAGTGTGGTTGTGACAAATGTATCAATAGTTTTGTGAATACATACAAAAGAAGGCAAACATCAATTGTATGGGTTCAGGTAATCAAGTTTGCTTGTAGAGGCTGAGATCTAAGTAGAAATGGTCTTCAGCCACATCACAGACACCACAGCTTACACTAGCCTCAAGCAAGTCTCAGTGTCTACTCTACTGTTGGCGCTTGATTGTTAGTTACCAAGGTGTGTCCATGTTTGCAGTAGTTATATAGGCTTGTAGTTATAGGCAGTAGTTATAGTCAGGTCGAGGACGGTGCCCGAGTAGGATACTTCAACCCCGCAGGATAAGTACCGTTATGCATTGTTAATTTTAAGTAAGGGGCCTTAAGCTCTCTAGCGAACATGTCACATCTCAAATTACGTTAACATCCGATATTTGCCAAGGTCTGTTAATTATAGTAAGATTATCCGTTACGATTAATGCTCCAGCCGCATATGCAGGTTTAGTAAAATATTAGGGTACCAGCTTTTCAGTAGTCAAGGTGTAAATTAATCGATGTTTAGTGTTAAGGTCCAGGGGTTCAGTGCTTCCACTATTTTAAATGCATGTGTTTAATTATTAGTTATATAGGAGAAATGGCTCAAGCATTAGAGGATGAAGTCTATATGGTCTTCAGCCACATCACAGACACCACAGCTTACAACCTCAAGCAAAGTGTCTACTCTACTGTTGGCGCTTGATTGTTAGTTACCAAGGTGTGTCCATGTTTGCAGTAGTTATATAGACTACTTATATTCACAAAGTCAAGCTGAGTAGAAATGGTCTTCAGCCACATCACAGACACCACAGAGCCTTGCCTACTCACTGTTGGCGCTTGATTGTTAGTTACCAAGGTGTCCACGTTTGCAGTAGTTATATAGGCTACTTATATTCACAAAGTAATCAAGCTTATATTTTGAAGAGGATGTAGAGGATGAAGTCTGAGTAGAAATGGTCTTCAGCCACTGTAGCCTCAAGCAATGCTTGTTAGGCTTGATTGTTAGTTACCAAGGTGTGTCCATGTTTGCAGTAGTTATATAGGCTACTTATATTCACAAAGTAATCAAGCTTATATTTTGTAGAGGATGTAGAGGATGAAGTCTGAGTAGAAATGGTCTTCAGCCACATCACAGACACCACAGCTTACACTAGCCTCAAGCAAGTCTCAGTGTCTACCTCTACTGTTCTTGATTGTTGAGTTACCAAACGTTTCAGTAGTTATATAGGATACTTATATTCACAAAGTAATCAAAGTAATAAAGCTTATATTTTGTAGAGGATGTAGAGGATGAAGTCTGAGTAGAAATGGTCTTCAGCCACATCACAGACACCACAGCTTACACTAGCCTCAAGCAAGTCTCAGTGTCTACTCTACTGTGCGCTGGGGCTTGATTGTTAGTTACCAAGGTGTGTCCATGTTTGCAGTAGTTATATAGGCTACTTATATTCACAAAGTAACAAGCTTTATTTTGTAGAGGATGTAGAGGATGGTCTGAGTAGAAATGGTCTTCAGCCACATCACAGACACCACAGTTTTCTTACACTAGTCAGCAAGTCTCAGTGTCTACTCTACTGTTGGGGCTTGATTGTTAGTTACCAAGGTGTGTCCATGTTTGCAGTAGTTATATGCTACTTATATTTACAAAGTTGCTTATATTTTGTAGAGGATGTAGAGTAGTTATAGAAATGGTCTTAGCCACATCACACACCACAGATACTTCAAGCAATATACACTGTTGGGGCTTGAAGTACCAAGGTGTGTCCATGTTTCAGTAGTTATAAGATACTTATATTTACAAAGTAATATTTTGTAGAGGATGTAGAGGATGAAGTCTGAGTAGAAATGGTCTTCAGCCACATCACAGACACCACACTTACACTAGCCTCAAGCAAGCTCTACTCTAGCTTGATTGTTAGTTAGGTGTGTCCACTGGCAGTAGTAGGCTACTTATATTGTCTCTGAGTAGAAATGTCTTACATCACAGACACCACAGTCGGCATGCACTGAGTAGTCTCAGTGTCTATACTGTTGGCGCTTGATTGTTAGTTAGGTGTGTCCACAAGGCTACTTATATCCAAAGTTTATATTTTGTAGAGGATAGAGGATGAAGTCTGAGTAGAAATGGTCTTTCACAGACACCACAGCTTACACAGTCTCAAGCAAGTCTCAGTGTCTACTCTAGTTTTACATGTTTGCAGCAGTTATATAGGCTACTTATATTTGGTAATGTACTTTGTATGTAGAGGATGAAGTCTGAGTAGAAATGGTCTTCAGCCACATCACAGACACCACAGCTACACTAGCTGTGTGGCTCCCAAGCAAGTCTCAGGTGGTCTGTGTTGGTCCCAAGGCTTGATTGTTACTGTTGTTACCAAGGTGTGTCCATGGCAGTTATATAGGCTACTAGCCTTATTATTACCAAATCAAGCTTGTAAGAGGATGAAGTCTGAGTAGAAATGGTCTTCAGCCACATCACAGACACCACAGCTTACACCTAGCCCAAGCAAGTCTAGCTACTCTCTCAGTGTTTATCTCTGAGTAGAAATGTTCACAGACACCACAGCTTACACTAGTCTCAAACAAGTCTCAGTGACCTTGACTGTTAGTTACCAAGTGTCCATGTTTGCAGTAGTTTTTTTATATAGGCTACTTATATTCACAAAGTAATCGCTTATATTTTGTAGAGGGATGTAGAGTAAGTCTGAGTAGAAATGGTCTTCAGCCACATCACAGACACCACAGCTTACACTAGCTCAAGCAAGTTCAGTGTCTACTCTACTGTTAGGCTTGATTGGTTACCAAGGTATGTCCATGTTTGCAGTTATATAGGCTACTTATATTCACAAAGTAATCAAGCATATTTTTGGATGTAGAGGATGAAGTCTGAGTAGAAATGGTCTTCAGCCACATCACAGACACCACAGCTTACACTAGCCTCAAGCAAGTCTCAGTGTCTACTCTACTGTTAGGGCTTGATTGTTAGTTACCAAGGTATATGTCCATGTTTGCAGCAGTTATATAGGCTACTTATATTCACAAAGTAATCAAGCTTTTGAAGGATGTAGAGGATGAAGTCTGAGTAAAATGGTCATCAGCCACATCACAGACACCACAGCTAGCCTACAGTCTCAGTGTTTACTCACTGTTGAGCTTGATTTTTATTACCAATATATGTCATGTTTGCAGCAGTTATATAGGCTACTTATATTCACAAAGTAATCTTATATTTTGTAAGGATGTAGAGGATGAAGTCTGAGTAGAAATGGTCTTCAGCCACTCACAGACACCACAGTAGTCTCAAGCAAGTCTCAGGTCTACTTTACTGTTGGGGCTTGATTGTTTGTTACCAAGGTGTGTCCATGTTTGCAGCAGTTATATAGGCTACTTATATTCACAAAGTAATCAAGTTATATTTGTAGAAGATGTAGAGGATGAAGTCTGAGTAGAAATGGTCTTCAGCCACATCACAGACACCACAGCTTACACTAGCCTCAAGCAAGTCTCAGTGTCTACTCTACTGTTGGGGCTTGATTGTTTGTTACCAAGGTGTGTCCATGTTTGCAGCAGTTATATAGGCTACTTATATTCACAAAGTAATCAAGCTTATATTTTGTAGAAGATGTAGAGGATGAAGTCTGAGTAGAAATGGTCTTCAGCCACATCACAGACACCACAGCTTACACTAGCCTCAAGCAAGTCTCAGTGTCTACTCTACTGTTGGGGCTTGATTGTTTGTTACCAAGGTGTGTCCATGTTTGCAGCAGTTATATAGGCTACTTATATTCACAAAGTAATCAAGCTTTTTTATAGAGGATGTAGAGGATGAAGTCTGAGTAGAAATGGTCTTCAGCCACATCACAGACACCACAGCTTACACTAGCCTCAAGCAAGTCTCAGTGTCTACTCTACTGTTGGAGCTTGATTGTTTGTTACCAAGGTGTGTCCATATTTCCATAGGCTACTTATTTGCAGCTATTTTATAGAGGATGTAGAGGATGAAGTTATATAGCCACATCACAGACACCACACTACTTATATTCACTTGATTGTTTGTTAAAGTAATCAAGCTACTTATTCTTATTTATTTGTAGAGGATGTAGAGGATGAAGTCTGAGTAGAATGGTCTTCAGCCACATCACAGACACCACAGCTACACTAGCCTCAAACAAGTCTCAGTGTCTACTCTACCGTTGGAGCTTGATTGTTTGTTACCAAGGTGTGTCCATATTTGCAGCAGTTATATAGCTACTTATCTTCACAAAGTAATCAAGCTTATTTGTAGAGGATGTAGAGGATGAAGTCTGAGTAGAAATGGTCTTCAGCCACATCACAGACACCACAGCTTACACTAGCCTCAAGCAAGTCTCAGTGTCTACTCTACTGTTGGAGCTTGATTGTTTGTTACCAAGGTGTGTCCATGTTTGCAGCAGTTATATAGGCTACTTATATTCACAAAGTAATCAAGCTTTTTTATAGAGGATGTAGAGGATGAAGTCTGAGTAGAAATGGTCTTCAGCCACATCACAGACACCACAGCTTACACTAGCCTCAAGCAAGTCTCAGTGTCTACTCTACTGTTGGAGCTTGATTGTTTGTTACCAAGGTGTGTCCATATTTGCAGCAGTTATATAGGCTACTTATATTCACAAAGTAATCAAGCTTATTTATAGAGGATGTAGAGGATGACGTTTGAGTAGAAATGGTCTTCAGCCACATCACAGACACCACAGCTAGCCTACACTAGCCTCAATTGTTTGTTACAAGTCTCAGTGTCTACTCTTATTTATAGAGGATGTAGAGGATACTGAGTAGGAATGTTGCCACATCACAGAGCTTGCCTCAAACAATTGTTTGTTACCAAGGTGTGTCCATATTTGCAGCAGTTATATAGGCTACTTATATTCACAAAGTAATCAAGCTTATTTATAGAGGATGTAGAGGATGAAGTCTGAGTAGAAATGGTCTTCAGCCTCATCACAGACACCACAGCTTACACTAGCCTCAAGCAAGTCTCAGTGTCTACTCTACTGTTGGAGCTTGATTGTTTGTTACCAAGGTGTGTCCATGTTTGCAGCAGTTAAATAGGCTACTTATATTCTATTTATAGAGGATGTAGAGGATGAACTGAGTAGAAATGGTCTTCAGTCACAGACACCAGCAGAATCAAGCTTATTTGTAGAGGATGTTTGAGATGTTACATATACACAAAGTCTGTAGAGGATTTAGAGGAGATGAGTAGAAATGGTCTTCAGCCACATCACAGACACCACAGCTGACACTAGCCTTAAGCAAGCCTCAGTGTCTATTCTACCATTGGAGCTTTGTGAGTTACCAAGGCGAGACCATGTTTGCAGCACATAAATAGGCTACTTATATACACATGACAATCAAGTTTGCTTGTAGAACTGAGGTCTGAGTAGAAGTGGTCTTCGGCCACATCACAGACACCACAGCTTACACTAGCCTCAAGCAAGTCTCAGTGTCTACTCTACTGTTTGAGCTCAACTATGAGTTACCAAGATGTGTCCATGTTTGCATTAGCTTTACATCATATTTTAATCTTACCAACATGTTGAAAAGTACTGCAGAACAGGCTACAGTACAAGATAATTACGAGCAGTTAGAGTATAAACTTGTCGAACTATACCGAATAGATTATATTTCAACTCGTGAAGCATACAATAATAACAAAAACGCCTACATTGCAAAAATTTTTACCAAGACTAAAATGAAGACGGAAATCTAGTTAATGGTCTTGTTATCAATCTTTTATTACAAAACAGTAAACCTTTAAACTGGCTAAAGTCTTTGGCCACTTATTAAGGGTTACATACTGTTGTGTCGTCACAGAACATTTTACAGATGGTAGAAGCTTGATGTTTTTCATTAATAGAAATTCGTTTGATTTAGTCCTATTCAATTCTCAAATTCAATCAGTAAAACCTTTTTTTTTCTAGGCAAAATAGTTTTATTAATATTTTTATGACATTTTAAGAATAAAAATAAATTCGACTAATTAAACAGTTTTTTAAAAGATGATAACAGTTTATTTGTCGAATGTTGACTAGTAGTTTATAGTCCTTAGGGCAGAATGTGAGATATATGAAATTGAAACACATCAATATGTTATTGTTTGCGGCTGACCTTTGCTGTAACAACAAACCATGTTTTCCCAACGACTCTCCCTTGTTTCCTTTTTATAGAAACGAACCAACAAAATATTGTTTGGTTTCTTGAATTCTATTACGTGATAAAGTATTTGAGTATAAAATAATTTGTTGCCTATAGTATTATCTTAGATGTTTAAAGTTATCATTTATTTCCTGAATGTTGAAATCGCCTCTTCTGTTCCTCCACTGATCTGCCCGTTGCTAGGATTGAAATTGTTGCTGTCATTCTTTCATGGGTGATAGCAGTTCGCATGAATTCCTCCCTTTGAATCAAAGGGGAAACACTAGAGAAACGATCAAAATAAGTTACTTTGTTTATTCTCAAATAATTGTGTCAATCCTTCAGGTGGAATTAGAGTTCATTTATTATGTCTACATGCGAGTACTTTGATTGTTTCAAAAACATTTATTTCACCCACACAGTTTACTTTTTAGATCTTCCCTTTTTCTTTTATGGTACCACACATCACCGAGCTTAACAATAACAAATCTTCTTCAGAAACCATTTTAAGAACTCGGAATATTCACCGCACTATCACATGTTTTCAACTGAACTGAGGACTTGTAACTGAGCAGTTCTAACTGATTTATTCAAACTGACAGTTAAAACTGAACGTGTATGAGTCACTTAAGACTTATAGAGTTAGTTTCCCGCTACAGTCATATTTTAAATGGGTAAAGATGGTATTCCAACGTTACCATGGCATTTTAAGAGACGATACACTGTATCACACTGTAAGCCTGAATTATGGAAAATGTCGGCCTTGTGGAATTGGAAGCACAACTTTCTGTATAGTAATTTAGTAACAGCTATAGCAGATCACATCGTGTCTCCAATGATACTTTAGTTTAACGGTTTTACTGAACATATGTTCACACTACAGGCTGTTACAAGTGGTTGATCCCTAAAAATCACACTTTGCGCGAATGGTTTGATGGATTGAAATCCATTGAACAAGTGTTGAAAAGCTCGGTATGTTTGGATTCACTGATGTGCAGTTACACGCGTGTCTGCCCGTGATTTCAAACTCAATACACATTCAACCACCAGCTAGAAATATCCACCTTTCCAAGCGTTATGAGTTCAAAACAGAGGTTACGACAAGGAAAATCTAAGGATAGTCTGATCCATCCAATCATTTTCAATAAAGAAATGCATCCATTTTTTTTGTAATATTGATTTTATTTACGAAGTAGACTGTTGCTTAGAAATAATTTGCTGAAGCTAAAGTCATTACATGACGGACAATATTAGATAGTCCTCTGAGCTCTATTTTGTTACAACTACTTACCGAACTTGCGCCGGGTCTTCTTAACATGCGGTACAACATTTAGTTATTTTTATCTAAAATTGTTTATAATAAGACACAAAGGTTTAGGGTTTCACAAAGAAAATATATTTCACCTAATCCTTTCAGTTAACTATTGATGTCCTACTAAACTTTAAACTACCAATTGTGCTTAAACATAGCTTAGCCTCGATATAAATTTAGTAAGACAAAAAAATATTGTTCATACCACCTTATGCATGGTTTATTATTTCATCTCGAAGTTCTAAAGTGAAACTTTTCGATGTGCAGTGTTAAGTTGCAGTACACAGAAGCAAGTTAACGTCTGAAGGGTAGCCGAGGACGCAAAACGAGCGAAAATCCAAATACAAGAATGGTGAACGATACTTTTGTCATGGGTTTGTAAAGGTTTTACGTTGTATATACTATCATGAACCCAGTTGTAGGACCCATTCTTTGTTTGAAGTTTGTTGTTGACGATGGGAGGATTTCAGAAGTTGAACTATTATTGCGGAAATTTTCCATCGTTAGTGAACAAAAAAGATCACGACGTTTCGGGATCTGCAATATGATCCCGTCTTCAGGTGAAAGTACCCTAAAACATAACACAGAACATTAGAAAATGCGCCAGCCTAAAGTAGTCAGCGTAGCTGACCAGTCAAAATCTACCAAACAACATGTAGTTGTTAAAGTCAAACAAAGAATTAAATCTTAGAATTTAGGAGTAGCCTAGAAAAAACAAAACTACAATGTTAAAAACTAAAGCCACACTATGAAAGTAAGAGTTTTACTCCGGTCACTTGCTTACTTTCTTAATAATTAGCTCGTCAGATTCTAATAATGGAGTAAACTCCATATTTTTAATCAAATTTATAGTTTAACTACAGGGCGTCCCGTGTCCCGTAAAAGCTTACGCGACTCATGTTCATAGCTCTAGCTTTGTAATGGCGCAACATATCAAAAAAATTGTTTCGCCAAAATGTCGAGAATTGTCTTCTGATTAAAACTATGTACAATATGACCCACCATTGTATTTAAAAATCTCGAGTTTTGACCCCGTGAGTTTCAGTATTGACACACCCTGTATACTGAGAATCTTAACAATATTTTTCCTGAAATATCCATGTACGATTTCCAGATAGAAAAGTTTGTTTCATCTTTCTAGCTCTAATAGTACTCCTGTAATCCGTTTAGGACACTTTATCGTGGCCACCCGGTATACAGGGGCAGACAAAACTCGATATAATGACTCTTGAATTATTTTTTCAACTACATATATATACTGCAAAACTTAAAATGTTTACCATGATAACTTAGGATTAGTATTATATTGTCATACTCGAACAGAACCAATATACCATAGTAAGGGTTGAGATTTATTGTTATACGTGCAACAGAGCAGTGAAAACCAAATACAGACTTTGGAAGAGTATCATAAATTTAAAGTTTGTAAAAGCGAGTTTAATGTTGAAGTATTGTCCAAAGGTTTTAAGTATAAACTTATATTGTTAACACTGTATTATGAATTGTTGCGTCTGTATTGATTTTCAGAAGCAATAAAATTACAACATGTATAGAAAACTTAAATATTGTATTTAACGTACAAAAGTGGGTGTAAACACAAACCAGCATCAGCAAGAAACTGTTGGTAGAGTGTATCTGTATTAGTTTTACAACACTGTATACTTTGAATGATAACGGATAATTCTGCGTATCAAAACTCATACGAAGGAATTAGCAAAGTTTCAGGAGACTTAGAAGATAAGAGGTTTTGTCAACTGTACTTTACTTCATCTTTTAGTTCCGTTCATTTTCATTCGAATGTAAAGTGGCTGTTCCCAAACAGTAGCCGTTATGTCAAAACAGAATATGTGTATAAACTATTTAAAAATTAGCCTCTGGTGTAGAACAATGAAATATTTAGAAACAAAACTTAGAAGATACAATTGCAGATATATTTTAAAATCAAGCAAAGTATTAACAGTACCAAGTATTTACGTATACGAAACTGTGCTATAAATGAAGACTAATGAGTTGAAAGTTCAACCCATTTAATACAAGACCAAAATTTGTTTCAAGTCAACATCATACGAGAAAACTCCAGATTATATGGGCAGATAGCTTTTTATTAAGCTGCCTAAAGAAATTCAAAATGTGGCATTAAAAAAAAAAACGGTTTAAGACAGTAGAAAAGTTAGTGCTCATACAATTTAGAAATTTAACCTTCAAGAAGAAAATTTATTATTTATTTTATTTATTAGCAATAAGTATCGTTTTATGTACGTGTTATACCTTAAAAGTAAGGCGTTACACGTAGTAAAGTCAAACAAAAAAATACATACCAACGATACATTATTACATTTACCCCATAATACATTTTAACAGTTGCTTTGTAGAAAGTTAGCTAATGAGAATTAATAATTATAACTAATACTGAATAATTAGCTATTAAGTAATATAATGAGCAACATTTTGCACACACTATAATTTTGTTAAAATGAAACAGATAGTACTAAGTACCCTTTGATTAATATGATTTTATTCGACACTACAGGTTTTAGAGGTATCTTCAGGTGTCTGTACAAACAATGAAGCCTTAACAATATTTGTCAACAAACAATCTCAAATTGTAAGTAAAATTTGTAAATCACATTTTTAATGGTTAATGAACAGTTATTTCAGTTGAGAGAAGTTCTAAAGCAAATTATGATACTAAGAAATCATAATCTATTTTCAGAGTTGGTGATTAAAAGTTTTCCGGATGACACAGTTTTATCTGATTTAAAATTAATTAAAAGCGCAATAAATAATTGACAGTGACAATACTGACGTTTCCAGACACAAATAGCAATTATTTATTTGGATATCCTTAAAGATTCGGTAACTTGTGTTTGAATAATACTTACCTTACATTCCTAGACGTTGTTTTCACGCTGTATGTCAGGTCATCCTACCAGAGTATGCAAGGTGCGGTAAACATTTAGGACGGATTTTTGAATTAACATAGCTAAAAAAAGAGTAACGGAAAAGTTTGGGGGGTTTTGCGTCAAACATATTGACTAGCAGCAATATTGCTGAGGTTACCGTCATCATTGGGGTTCTGTTTTAAAACGAATATTTTCAAAGTCAGTTTAACCAGTCTTGCATTTTTCTAGAATTACGTGTTTGATTTCCTAACACAAATTGGCAATGGGGTTAAAAAGTTGTATACGAACTATACAATACTAAAATTACTACTATGCAATATTTATATATCTCCATACGATCGGATTTACAAAAGCGGAGCAGCTTTTTCACAAATTGTTTAACTTGGACATCTATTTAACTTATATTTTCCACGGTTTATTTAACAAACTTTAAAATATTTTCAATTTCAGACTTGAAATTATTTCAGACTTTTTTTTATTTTCAATTTAAAATTATTTTAACTTTGAATTTTTATACTACTTATACATTTTTAATTAATTTTTTACATTTTTTATCTATATATTTTATATTCTTCATGTATACAACTGATGATATCTAACACAGTTTAGACAAAACGTTTTGTATGTTTTAAAATCATTAAAACAGCATTTTCAGTGGTTTTTTCCAAAAAGGTTTCTTTATTTAAACTTTAAAATGTTTAAAATTTATGCGCATTAACTATTTGCATGATTGAGAAATCATTTGCATGATTGCACTACTCAATTAAGTAAATACTCAACAAATAGGCTACTGATTTATTGTTTAGTCATCTACTAATTAAACTGTATTTTAATAACCTAATAAAGAAGTTACATTACACATTACAATGATCTTCCAAATTACATAAATACACAGTCAATAATTTATGCAGATGACACCACTTTGCTCACTAGTCACATTAATCTAAACTACCGTATTTAAAACAGATAAGTCAACAAAGTCAAAACATGGCCTATGATTGGTTTTCTGTAAATAAATTGTCCTGTAATCCTGAAAAAACACAATACCTAACACTAAGCCTTAAACCAGAAATCGAATTTGAATCTGTTAAGCTTTTAGGAATACACATTGATTCTAAACTAAATTGGTCTATTCACATTGAAACGGTTTGCAAAAGAATTTCAAGAGTTAACTATCTGCTTTGGAAATTAAAAACTTTGTTAGTGTAGACTATTTGAGACTGGCTTATTTTGGACTATTCCAGTCACATATTTCATATGGTCTGCTTATGTGGGGGCACAAATCTTCATCAACTATTTTAGGTACTGAATGTCAATGTGGGGTCCAACACTCTTCGTTGGTGTCAAGTATACTTATCTTGCAAAAGAAAGCTGTACGTAACTTGGCAGGTGGGGAGCTTCTTGCTCACTGTAGGCCCCTTTTTATTGACCTGAAAATCCCCACTGTTGTTAATCTTTATATTTTTCATGTACTGTTGTATACTAAAGCGAATCTAAACCTTTTTCCTTTGAGGCAAGAAATTCATGATTATAACACGCGAGGTAGAGGTAGGATGGACATAATTCCACATAGATTAACCTTAACAGGAACTTCGTTCAAGTTAAATTGTATAAATTTTTTTAATAAGCTACCTGAGGAAGCTAGGAGTATTAGTTTTAATAATTTTAAAGTCAAATTGTACAATTGGTTGCTAAACAACCCCTTTTACCAAATTAAAGAATTTTTAGACATTCAAATTAATATATAATTTAATAGTTAATGACTTATTTTTATTACAACAATAATCTGTCATTTAATATTACTTAGGAAGTGAAATAATTGTTATTGTATATGACGTGTCCTATTTCTGTAAAACAGATCAATGGAAATAAACGATTCTGATTCTAACAAACATACTGGAATTTATAGCATGCAGACCCGAAACCGTTCGCCGAAGCGCTTCTGTGAGCGTTTTTGTGGGTATTGTATTAAGTGCTTAAGATAATTTGACAACACGGCTCGTACACAATACCTGACGCCGAGGCTGTTAGGGTTAAAGCGTACATTGCGTAGCTGTGCGTCGGCCCAATTTCGATTTAAGAACAATTTTTTAAGTCTCAAACGTTCTGTACAATACTATCTTATACTTATATAAAAATAAACTAATAAAATAATGATGAATACACCTAACTAAATACGTTTTGTAGTGAATTATCAGTTTAAATATGAGCTTACCACGTACGAGTATGTGTAGCCTATCAAATTAGTACGTAGATCAAGTAGACACGTATAAAGTCAGGCTATTAAGATAACATATGATGCAACGTATTTGGGTAGATATAACTCAGCAGGTTTATGCATTCTTACTCCAAGATTGCGCTGTAAATCCAAATCCTCTCTTCTATATGGTCTCCCGAATGTACGTTTTATATTAGTGAAAAAACTAATACGAGGTGTGTTTTTAAGTTCGTTAAGAGAAAGGGATACTTAATAGTTTTCACTTTTCTGTAATAATAAAATTAATTTCTTACCTAACTCGTTTTCTAAAAATATTTCGTTGTCTGGAAACCTACAAAAAAAGCATCTTGCTGTGAAGCTTTTGACTACCTTAAAGAGAAAAATAAGTATTTTTATATCTTGCAAATTTAATTGTTGGCAACCACTGATCTGAACGAAATGTTGTCCACATTTTAGGCCGTCAATCAGGAATGGAGCGTCGGAAATTTAGTCCGAAAGGTCATCTGGATTCCCCAAAACCCTGTTTTTTGTTAAGGATTAAAACCATTAATCATGTCATGCTACATGAGATGATTCATCATGTTGAGGTTACTTTACCTCTAATAACATATGCCAAAATGAGTTTGGAAAATGTATTTTTTAAGAGAAAGAGAAGAACACCCTGTTCTCGTATATGTAAAAGGGTTAATATAACGAGGGGAGGTGTTTAACTGAAGAGAGTGAGACAGCTGAGTCAGGTCCAACACACTCCAGGTCTCAACTTGATCTTGAGTAGTCTCTTCTCTTCCTCCTCACTAGTCACTTTAACACTAGTCACCCTTCTCAGAATTTGCACTAGAATAATAACTTATCCGTGAAAGGAATAGAAACTTTGCAATATGTTAAATATGCAAATTGGTTGAATGTGTTGTTTTGTTTACACAGTTCTTATTTTTCGTTAAAACAATAAACCTTTTTAAGATTACTCTCGGTGGTATTCCTGTAGAAGGCCAGCACTACAGTTCATCCCAGTTCATAGACTTGACTGTGCTGTGACCTTTTGAACCTTTCGGCCTTAACAAAAAACCAATTCAAACCAGGTTGCTGACCGGTTGAATGTGTGACCTTGCGGACTAAAGGTGATGGTAGTGTTCATAAAATCCGTTAATAACAAAAATTGATGTATTCGGTTCTAAAGAATACGTATAAATAAGATACTAAAAATAGTTTTGTTTTACTGACAGGATGTCTGGCAGGCACGTGAGCTTTGCAAGTAGCTGGCAATAAATTGTTTACATTTTACAGGTTGCTAGTAGGGATTTGCTACTTAGTGACAAATTCTGTCTTCATGCTACTTTGAACGTTTAAGCCCTAATTTAGTTAGTGTGTGATTTAACACAATGTATATTCACGACTAAAACACTGCTGCTGTAGATTGTTTACTTCATGCGTAGGTTTAGTGGGTTAGCGTTATTAATTTGTACCGGTTTTATTAATCTGTATTGTTTAAAATACAATATACATATGTGTTATTTACGGTTATTTGGAACACGGCGATGTGTCTGCTTCCCAGAACGGGATTGCAAATTACATGTTCGACAACCTCGTTCAATGCAGGTGAAATCAATTCTGGATCCTAGCGGTAATTTTACACATTCTGCCTATGCTAACAAATGTGACGGGTGCTTTAAAGTAAGTTTGGTTATCAAAACTTCAATAAAGCCCCAGATTATGACTCACGCACTTACCATGATGTAGTAATTGGTAAACATTACGTACTCAGGCATGTGGCGTCTATCCTGTTTTTAGCCGAAGAAGAAAAGAAGATAACATATCTTCAAGCATGTGAGGTCCGTCACGCATCATTCACGCACCTCGTGATATCAGTTGATGAAATATTCGCTCCCCAAACAAACAGCTTCATTGAAAATTTGGCTGAAAGGTTAGCTAACCAATGGGACCGCCCTCAAAGTCAAGTTTCAAGGTGGGTGAGCACGAGAATCCGATATAGCGGTAGTGAGAGCCACATCCTGTGTGTCAGAGGCACCCGTTAGAAGTGCAAGTCTTTTTGGTTTTAAAGTTGGGCTGGTGTCTAGATGTAGTTAACAATCCCAATTAAACACTTTTTTAAACAGTTTCTAACGAATTTGCTTTGGAAACATGAGATATTTATACAGTCAGCATGAAATGAGCAGCAATCCTGACCCCAGAACACGTTTTAAGTTTTTTTTTAAAGTTGTTAGAGTAAGCCTAGGTATACACTGTGAACATGATATATATATATATGCACTTTAGGATTAGCTGCGGTATGGTGTAGTCTTGATTATATTATTTTATTTATTGCATATTGTTTTTTTAGCATAACCAAATTTCCCTTGAAATGCAAGCCGTCAGCATGGTAAGATCCAGGCCCGGACCATAAAACGAGCACCAATTCTTATTCCCAGAAATCGGAATTTTTCGGTCCAAATCTCTACATCGCAGTTTTGTCCATTTTCAAATTTAGAAATGTTCCTTTTAGTATCTCGGTCGAGTTCGTTAAAGTCGGACTACAGAAACTTTCGTTATTTATACTTTCGTTGTTATTTACACATCAATACACCAAAATTATAAAAACCCATCCTTATACAAATTAAGATCTATAATAAGTCGTGATGAATTTGACAACAGTATTTAGGTCAATTCTGTTTGTAATATTTCCAGCTTGTTGATTTAAAGTCGGAGCGATTTAGGTAAAATAGCAAAGAAATTGATTTACAGTCACATGTTTCGGATAAACATTCAGGTTTAAGTACTATTTTATTTATTGTTAGGCAGAACCTGCATAGTTGGGCCGGATAAGTGTAGTGGAAATCGCGTTCGTAGCAGTAACCACTGGCCCAAATTAAAAAGGATGGCACCAAAGGAGACGTAACTGGGCTTCAAATCCCTTGAACGGAATCAAACAAAATCCAATTTTGAACGCCAGTAGCATATATTTAAAGTTGTACTTATAACAAAGCAAATAATAAGCAAAAGTCTCCGAGACCCTATAGTGTATAGCTTTAGCGCTAACCGAAACCTTCGGTCTGAGGACCTCGATGAGCGTAGGCCAAGGAACATACATAAGATCTTCAACTAGGCCATAAATGTTACTAAAACTAAATAAAAGTATTATCTCTATCGCATAACAGGAAGGGGAAGGTATTATACCAGGCTGAACATTACACGTATAATCTTACAGGTGATATTTCATTCCTTAAAATAATTTTATAACTTTTTTAAAAGATGGGACCGTGAGACCGGGGTTTTAGTTAAAGTGTTAAGAACAAAATGTCTGTATTTTTATAGCTTTTTATCAAGTAAGGGATTGTCAAACAATTGGGCTTAGCAGGTGGATTAAGGGTCGTTCATTCAGTAATCGAATCAAGATGATAAGCCGTATCACAAAGGCAAAGATTAAATCAGCCTCAACCCACCTCTATGCACCAATTATCCTTCATCATCAGCATACGCTCTACGCTTATATTAGGTTATTATATCACACATTTCTACGGTCTGACCTTGTAGGTGAGGTGAGTTGCGCAATGACCCATATTTCCAGAAGGTTCATCCTCCAAAAATCGAGTTCGACCTATCGCAAAACTACGTAGAAGAGACGTAATTTAAAGCTTTTAACATTTCTGTGCCTTTGAGTTTTGGGAACGTTTATTTGTTTTAGGTGTAAGTGTGATATTATAAGAGGAAGTGACATTAACGCTTATGTGACTAGAGGTTTATGTGACAACTATCAAACTCGGCAGCACAGAACAGTGGTTTATGAACATTTGCCTTCATACGCAGGTTCATTAGCGAATTTTCCTTCTACCTGAGAGCTATTCATTTCTCTCGTAAATACATTTTCAAAGGTATTTAAAACTCTTTAAAAAATATTTTGATCGCACCTATTTTTTATACAGCATAGACGAACTCATAGCAGACATCTGAGAGGACGAGTACTAACAGACATATAGTTGTGGCTATTGAAATATTCAAATAAATGAAAGCGTGAACGGAAGTATTGTATGTTTGAAAGGGATTTAGAAGTCAGGATGACTAGAAATTCATAGCTTGCCTCAGAGACGATTGTCTTACATAAATGTATTAAGTTGACGCAATAAACGCGCAGTTTAATATAGAATTTCCTTTAGGAAAATAAGATATTCAATTAGTCAGCATGGTAAGAACTATACCCAGGAACATGAAATGAGCACCGATCCTGACAGAATACCATTTGAGTATTTTTCACACTTTATATCATATGTATAAATATACCTTTGGTTGATGCTTTTGCTTTGAGACACCGAACAAAACTACATATACGTTACATATAAATGTATACATACACATATACATGATAGATCTTAATTTGTATAAACACTAAATAGCTAACTTATTACTGAATACATTTTGAAGACAAAAATATTTGGACCGAACCGGTACATTACATGTAAATTTACACACACATAAATTTACATATAGACCTACATACATGTATATACAGGGTGTCCAGTTATTACAGAATCAAACTTCACCAGGTGGTTCATCAGGTCATAATAAACAAAATATGTCCTGTAACACATAGGCCTGTCTCGCTTAGTTTTCCGCCTAAATAGTAGATTAACAGGACATCTGAAATTTTATCTACATAGAGGCAGCTGTAGAAGAGGCAGTTTGGTCACTAAATAAATAGTTTTAGATACAAAAAAAATGCTATATCAAATAGTAAAAACGCGACCCATTTAGTTTTTTTTAAATTCACCCCCCCCTCAAAACAACCCTAAAATCAAAAAAAAAAAATTTTAAAACCGTTTCTTTATGTTACAAACTTCAAACTTTGCAGTTTTGGCTCGGCGATGATGAGTGAGTGATTTGTTTGATAATATGTACATACACATACATTAATACCAGTATACGAATACTTCACCATGTGGTTTGTCAGGTCATAATAAAAAAAATTAGATTTAAGTTTTCTTCCTGTGTGTCTGTGTTTTTTCACTAAGTAGTAATAGTATTTTTTAATTTTCACCATTTTGTATAATTCGTTTTAAAATGGACAATTTTATTTTCGGTTTAAAATGGTCATATTAAATTTTCTAAGCTTGTTAGCTCAAAACCGTTAAACTTTATGATAATACACAAGACTACAATACGTGGCAAATGTTTTTATAAACATTTTTAGACTAAGTTTGTTGTGCTGCGGTAAGTAACAACGAAGTAATTAAAGTTTTCCTGAACAAACTCCTCTATTTACATTTGAAAAACATATGTAAATAAAGGTTTGTGCTCAACGCTTTTACTGAAGAGGGTGGGATTACGTTCTAGTGGTATTTAGTATATAAGGCTAGATAGAGGCTTATAATTTTATATTCGTTGTGATTTCCTATTAGGCTAATGTTACAAATCTTCACTTGTTCATAGGTTTGATACACTTCTCAAGTGGTAGAAAATAGTAACAAGTTTCCAAGCATCGGTTAACAGTTAAACTAAGAGTTTCCTGTTGTTGTTTCCTGCTTGAAGTAACCGTCTTCACAAGTAACTTGTAGTTTGTATCTAGTTATGGAGACACTGTGGTTACTCGCAGCTACCATTGACCAACCCGAACCTTTAAACTTTCTTGGGAGTGCTTATCTTTTGTAATAATGGCTTATTACCACAGCATTTTAATTGTCAAACGATTTGCTGTCTTCCCAAATATAAGCGGATTATAAGAAAAACGTATTAAACTTTCATCGTGATTTAATTTAAAATTGGCATTTTAATTAGTGAACTACATTTTGGCTTATCGTTACTAAAATAACAAAACATAGAGCAAAGAGCTGAATTTGTTTTTTTTCTTTGATTTGTTGTGACAGACTAGTCCAAATCCAGCTCTTTGTCAACTGAAAATATAGCCTACTTGGTGAATATGAGTGCAAACACGTGTTTACAAATCGTACTTATATGAATATTGTAAAGCCGGTTATAAAGATGAGTAATGTGTGGGGGTGGGAGGTGAAGACGATTGCTGGTTTTACAGCACAATCCCGGAGGTAAGAATGCATAAATTAGAATAATGTCTGCCTCCATACGCCTAACACACTACACTACACTAGTAGCTACACTAAAGCTAACATTCTATGGTAGTGTAGTATTATTCAATTGTTATTGAAGTATTTTAACTCATGACTCGCGGTCACTTAAGTCAGTATTTTAGGTCAGTCCCTAAATCAGTCTTTTAGGGTATTGATGACTAAAAGGGTTTAATTCTCTATTAAGGTGCCAAAGTCTACTAGTTGATGAAACTTGTAGTTTCTTTATCATCCTCTTATGTAGTTAAGACATGACAACATGGGATTAGGCCATAGATACGAGTCAACTAGTTAATATGTATATGTTTATATGTTTATAGTCTTCTTTACTGATTTTCATGTAGTTTTGTATGTACTTTACATGAAACACCATTTCATGCTTGTTAACAAAACAAATGTGTTTATACTCGATTTTAACTTTGTTTACAGGTGTTCTAACTTCTAGTTTTCATTATTTGTTAAAAACTCAAAAGTTTTTCATGAAATAATTTTAATGCTTGTACCTTCTTACATTGTTTGTGATAAACAAAACAAAAAGTAAACAAAAACAAAAAAAACAAATAAATTAAATATGTATGGTTGTAGCTTTTGAGATCTATATATTTTGAGAACGATTACTACATTGAGTTGGCGAATACGAAATGAACTAACACGAGTAAATTGGTTAACTTACAAAAAAAGATCTTCGTTTGATAGAATATCAATTGTAATATTGTAATCACGTATAAATGTAAATGTGGCGCACATAACTGATGCTTGATTTGCACATAAATTGAATGATTAGTTGCACTATTTAGTTTGATTACCCTTTGAATGTCATTACTAGAGTAAAACAACATATAATTATGATTTATTTACCTTTTAAAGTCGTCAAAACATATATTTTCATTGCAAAGATTAAAAACTACGTATATATTGAGGCAGAACATAAATTTAAAAAGACACAGTTCTAAAAAAGACGCAGCATATTATCTTATAATATGAAAACTTGTTCTTCCTATGTCAGTATTAAGAACTTTGACGACACATAGTAAACTCTTTTTAAAACAGGTACAATTAGAGCAAAACTGTCAAATGTTAAGAAGAAAATGTTGATTTTTATCCACGATTATTTATACCATTACTATTAGAAAGCCTAACTTTCAAATAAACCAAATCAGTTCAAAGTAACGGGTGATTCAAAAGTATCCGTACTCTAGTTCCAAGTAGCAATAGTAGATTCAAATACCAGTATTTAAAAAAAATTAGACTAATTTTCACTTTCGGCCATATGAAATTCTTTGAGCTTGGTAACTCAAAACCCTTAAACTTTATGATAGTACACAAGGCTACAATAAGTGGCAAATGTTTTTATAAACATGTCAAGACTAAGTTTTGTTGTACTGCGGTAAGTAATAACGGAGCAATTGAAGTTTTCCTGAGCACAAACCTTTATTTACATATGTTTCTCAAATGTAAATAGACGAGTTTGTTCAATAAAACTTGCTTTATCCGTTGTTAAAGAATCGTAGCACAAATAAGTCTTAAGCATAAAACATACCGTGAATATTAATCACCAACCGTATTGTTGCTGTAAAACATTGTTAAATTGCTATTAATTTCAAGGTACCAAAATTAATAGCAATCTCTTTCAAAGAATCAAAAGATTATTACAACTTTGATAGACAATAGCATGTTTATTATTAAGAATTATGTTAACGACATTATAATACCTATATAAAGGAATTAGCAAGTTTTAATGTGGTTAGATATTCTACATGGCTTCCACGAGATGCTCGGACGATATCAAGGCTTTATGATCAAGATTCATCAAGTGAATACATCAAAATTTCTCGACACCCTGTTGGAATGCATCTACGTAATTTTTTCTTTCAACTCATTCAAGGAGCGTATTTTAGTCTGACAAACCTCATTCTTTATAAAGCCCCACAGAAGACTAGAAATCGCAGGTCAGACTTCTGGAAAGAACGAGCTATCTCTATCGGTCCATCTCGTCCAATCCCACGTTCAGGAAAC
Organism: Matsumurasca onukii; assembly: GCA_018831715.1. NCBI lineage: Eukaryota > Metazoa > Arthropoda > Insecta > Hemiptera > Cicadellidae > Matsumurasca > Matsumurasca onukii. The sequence goes on along the minus strand of CM032059.1, from coordinate 50,915,776 downwards.
TTTCACCATCCCGCACATCTAAAGACCAGTGAGGAGGTGCGCCATCTAGCTTGAATATGATGTTTGACTAATATCTTGTAACTGTGGAATGACATAAAGTTCGGCAACATATCTTGGTAAACAGCTTCTGTGATGAAGCAAAAAAGGGCCAACATTTTATCATGAAAAAAGGTGAAGCCAATTTTGTCTTTAGCTGTTTACTCTACAATTCATGAAAAAAAACCAAATACGTTTTAGAACATCTTCATCTTGGCGAGCCCATGTCTGTCTGCAAACTCGATGCAAATGAACCATATTTGTGGTTGGCGTTGCCGTTTACTCAGCCGCAGATGATGACTTGCTACATAGTATGGAGTTTTGGATGGCACAATATTTGAATAAGGCCCAGACATTGCTAGCAGTCTGTGCTACTGTTGTTTTCATGACACAACAAAGACTTTAGGTTATACAAATAGTAAAAAGTAAACATGCAACAATGATTTGAAATTGGGCTTGAGCATATGGCACAATAAACGCTGGGCCGTATTTAATATGTTCAATATAACAAATTATCCAGTCATCGTTGTACAATCATGTGTTGAACTCTTGTAGTTCTTCTTGGTACCTAAGTATAAAATTTGACCAAAACGGTGTCATACCATTGAGGAAATGCTTATTATTTTAAAAAACAACGGTTTGTTAGAAAACCAGTTGTTATAGTAAAATATGTTACTTGCCTTACAATATTTTATCTGCTGTGTTATATCAGCTGATTGATTTTTCTATCTGTTGTCACGTTGTAATTTAAATTCTTTTACATTTCTATTGTGACAGATGCAAATATCAAATACTCATGGTGACATTGATAAATGCTACTTATGATGCTTGAACCACAAGACATACAACTCAGTTGGACATATCCTAGGAAACTATAGCTAACTGTTAAACAGCTGATTGTTCCTAGCAACATAAACAAATGAAACATTAACAAACCTATGATGTAGTTGGTTTGTTAGTCTATAAATACGATTGTGCAGTACTAGTGTAAATGTATTTAATAATAAATGGTTTTTAATCATGACGGACGAGAGGGTGAGTGGGTTTAAATGCCCCATTTCCACTGTAACTTCATTTATAAAAAGGAGTTATGTTTAAAACCCCTTTAGAACATGTTTGTTTTGAAGTACTTTGCGTCACCCACCCTCACCCAAACACCATTGGGGAGGGAGGCTTCATCCTAAAAGCGATTGTTTCTTTAGAAGCTTATTAACCTCCCTTGTAGCACCTCAAAAGAAAGAAAATTTTAATACAAATCCTACGATGCAAAGAGAATGTTTCATCTCAACTAGGTTTTTGTAATACCCATTTAGAGATTACAAGAAATCAGGATTAAAATTTCACGTACAGTTTTTTAATGGCAAATGTTTCTTCAAAATACTTTATGGGATTATGTTATAGCAGTAGTTTTACAATGTTTACAGATTTTACTTATGTTACAATTTTAATAAATAAACATGTTACGTCACATGAATATACCTAGACCATATGACGGGGATGATTCCAGTTAACGACACAATTTCAAAGTAAGAATGCATAAACCTAAGTTATATCCTCCTAAATACGTTGCATCATATGTTATCTTAATAGCCTGACTGTAGGTTGCACTATACATTATACATACTAGTAAATATACGAACCCGAATAAGAATCACAGTGACAATTTTAGCAGTTATACCTACTGTATATTTTATCGAATTACCTTTGGAAAAATGAAATGTTCATGCCGTCAGCATGGTGAGATCCAGACCCGGAACAGTGAAATAGCACCGATCCTGATCCCTAGAATACGTTTTGATAGTATCTATGTTGTATATACATTTATATATGGTCAGCAATTGATCTCAAAGATAAAACCATTGTTTGTAAAAATATATCCGGCGAAAAGCAGTATTGACCACGAGCAAAGATTGTGTGTCCAAGGTGAAAATGATCAATGTCCATTCTGTCAGGAACGAGTTAGAATCTTATAAGGGTCTAAGAGCCCTTGACTCGGTGAAGGAGCGCAATTTTGACAGAACCAAAATTCTTTCCTGTTAACTCAAAAGGTTTAAAACATTCTCGTTGAAAGAGGGAGTTTGGATTACCTCGCAAAATACACATTTAAAGCGATTTCAACATTGTTTAGCAACTATTCCGACTAGACATCCTTAATTCTCAGGACAATCGTGAGTCATTGAAGAAATTCCAAAGCTCTCGCAGCTTTCACAGTAATAACAATGACGCACAATAAAGAAAGATTTACTAAAATCTACTCAACGTTGTAAACGAAGTTGTTTTTTAAAGATTCATATAAGGCTAATACGGGTAAATCTATTTCTGATGGTACCATATATACTATACATTGAGCTCTCATAAATGCAAGTATATATATATAGATCTTGGTGTATAAATAATAAATAGTACAGAGGTAACCTAAATAATGATTTGAGACTATTTGGAATGAACCTCAATAACTACCTCCCACTTAACATACATAGGTTAAAGATGAATATGCGGACCACTATATCCAGGCCTTGTCATTTTGAAGCCTTATAATCTTTGGTATAGAAACATGTGATGTAAATGCTTGAGCTTTATCATAATCAACTTAACGGAAACTATTACAAACATTGATTTAAATACTGTTGTGCAGTGACGGTTTAGACTGTATAAATAGGTGCATAATTCATGGTAGCTGTAATTTATTCAAATAGATACAAGACTAAAATATTTTGGATCAGACCAATTTAGGGTTTCCTTGCAGATTTAACATATTGAGTTCTATATACTTACATAATACACTATATAACATATATGTAATATATATATTGATATCATATGTATTTTCTTATATATATATATATATGTTATAAATATATATGTTACATACATGTTTTAAACTATGCGGTGAAGAAAACATGTGTAGTGGTGAATATTACATTTTAAGATAAGTACCATACAACAAATAATGTTAGTATTAAAGTTTGACAATAAGAGAGCTCAAATAGTGAACATCTTCTACACTGACATGTTAAATTAAAACACAGTACAAATATTTTTTGTTCTTCAAATTATATTCACATTTTACTAAATTAGTATTTATTTATATCATGTATGTTCAAAACCGTTACAGATCGGTTTATAGACCCTCTTTCTTAAAGAAAATTTATCACAAATTTGAAATGCCATCTTCAATGATTACCATTCAAAATAAGTAATTTTGTATATCCAGTCAATAAACTATTTTATGTAAATATTAAATAATTTATTTCCTTAAACAAACATTATAACAAACAGTGCAACTTATATGTTACGAAGGCGACAAAGAAAGTATGGTTGGTGCCAATACTAGTATAAAATTTGTTACAACATGGAAATATCCCAAAGACTTCAACATGATCTCATACCAAAATGCCTTTTCAGAATTGCCCGTCATCAATGCTTGACTTCAAACACACATTAGAGGAGACATTGAAACCTGCTATAATTTCGTGTTTGATAAACACCAAGTAGAAACAATCTAAAATTTATATCGGTAAAACCTAAAGCTGTCTATTTTTGTCTTAGCGTTTCCATTTATTGTAACTTTATCAGAAGAAATTGCGATGCCAAATTTCCCTGAATGCATACAAATTAAGATATTAATAATAGTCATTTGACAAATTATTTTATAATTTTAAATTACTGTTTGTAATATTTCCAGCTGTTTTATTCAAAGTAACTGCATTTGACATTCACATTTTGTTTTAAACATATCAGACTGTCCTCTTAATTTGCATGGCAATTTGTTTAGTTGACGCGGATGGAAGTTGGTGAGAAACAAACAGTAGACCTGGAAATCTTGCACATCTCTTAAATATGTTTTTGTTCATTTTATCAGTAAATAAATTAGCGACAGTTTTTATGTTTTCACATATTATAACAAATATATATATTCTATATATATATATAAATATGAATATATATATATATATATATGAAACTATGTTGTCAATTCCCTGTTTTGTTTTACTTGTTCACAATAACTACCCTATTAACTCTGTTTTTTGTATCATACTAAACATGCATACAGTTGAACGAAAGTGTGAAAGTAAATGTCTACTCATCTACACGTACTCTTTAAACAAGTTAGTGTTGATGATATTTTGTTGTCTTAACTAAGAACATGTTTTAAGTTATAATATACTCAAACCGACCTCGATAGATCTTAAAGTTGAAGTATTAGAATATTTATAATACTACATTTTTCTTAAAAAAGGCCACTAAACACTTTATTTTACATGTGTACTAAGTGCTTCAAATTGACACGTTGTCATCGTCATTAGTTACATAAAATAGATATGTTAGATTTTAAGTAACAAGCCTCCGACAATGACAGCAGGCCTGATGAAAGATCTTGTATTAGTCAAGTAAGGTCTCTTTTGGATTTGTTGTGTGTGAAATCTCTTGAAAACCACATACATTTGCTCAATCTTAGTTTAGTTATTGGAAACTTTGTTCATTTTATAGTTCTCAGACATATGTTAGATTTAAGAGCCATGTTAATAATAACAAACGTTATGTGACGTAGCTTTTCCAATGAACATGCGTGAAATACTGTAGAGTTGTTAGATAATACATGCAAAAGGCTTTGTTTACGGGATTGAAATATGCAGGTCCTTGTCAATAGTTACTCAGCCTGAAAACAAAAATCTCCCCTCGACATCAAAGCTCTGAACACAGATCGATAGATTTGAACAACACAAATCAGTATCATACCCACAGACACACAACATCAGTTTTGTTTTACGAACCATAAACAAATACTGCTATTGCTTTTCTCGGTTTTGTGCTCAAATGTTCAATAATGAAAATATTATACAGAGTGCGGCAAAATCAAGTTTTGTTCTTGAATATTTGCAGTCACCTTCCATTGCTGCTACCTGATGAGTCGCAGAAATTACTTGTCGGATGAATGTACTTTGGTTCACGGATGGTTCAAGGTTTCGAAACGACACTTTTAATTTTTAGATATATTACGGTCCCACAACCAACGGTCACGCGAGGTCAAGTCCAGGGATCAATCTGACCACGAAATACAGGGTTTTTTCTTTTAAAACGCAACCCAACTATAGTAAGTCATTTTTTACAAGCGCTATCTAGTCATAGCCTACATTGTATCATTGGTTTGTTCAATTTAATATCTATTAGATGGTATGTATTGTTGCAGTAATTTAGTGGGTTTTATTTCCTAATTTGATGTTTTTGTGAAAGGAACGCAATCATGACTTTTATCAAAGTGTGTTTATTGTTGAAGAAAACTTTGGAGCAAGATAATTTGTTTTGTCAAGAGGCGTTTAGGGTCAAGTTTATAGGTGTACAGGTCAAGTAGCTAATTCACAGATTTGTTAAAAGGTTTAACCAAACAGGTTCCGTAGGGAACAGAAAACATAACAGAAGGTGGACTGTACTGAATAAAGAAGTGGTGGAGGATGTTAGGGTTAGCTTGAAAAATTATCTTAAAGAATCCTTTAGAATTTTGAAATAACTAAAGCAAATAACGTAATTGTGCCTGCAAACTTGGTCTTAATCACCTTTTGACACACAAACATATCTTTATCTTAAGTATTCTTCAAAAATTAACCCGCTTTGATCTTTTCTAAAAGCCATGATTGCGTTTATTTCACAATAACTTCAAATTAGGAAATTAAAGCCACTATATTACTGCAACAATATTACTATGTGACAGATATTGAAGTGAACAAACTAATGATACAATGTATGACCATATAGCGGTAGTAAAAATAACTTACTATAGTTTAAAAGTTTGGTTGCGTTTAAAAAAAAACACACCCTGTAATACGAAACGGATATACAGTATACAACATACTAGGAATGATCAGTTCAGGCAAAACTGCCACGGAATTTCACATATCAATGAAGAAGAAAATGTCGCTCAAATATAATATAAGGGTTTAGATTTCTGTGATTTTGGTCACCGTGAGAAGATAGTAAAACAGCTGTAAGAGGTGAACAAAGCAGACCAGAGAACAAAAGCGTGAGAATGAACAAAGCAGTGTTCTTACTTCAGAGTTTGTTCAGTGTTCAGTACCTAGCAGGTAAAAATCTTTTAAGCACGGCAAACTTTGATTCAACCTCCATATCAAACAGTACCTGAATAGAAAACCATACATACTCGTATAATTTTATGCCATTTATTTTACGCTCTTCTTAAAGATAGATTACGCTTGGAAAAAGGTCTCTTTTACATATTTACCAGAAGATGTAAAATTTCAATCAACAATAAAAAAGAAACAAAATAAATAGAGAAATCACATTTCTATCTAAGCATTTCTAAGGTAAGCTCCTCTAAGTTGTGACAGCTTAAAATGACATACAATTTACTGTGACATTTTCAAAGGCCAAGGCCCTCACTCACTATTTGTTGACGTTTTATTGTCTGAAGATATTTGGAGTGAAGATAGTTTTAAAGAAAATAGGTGACTATTTTAACCTATGACAGAGGTTAAACAAAAGTTTTTACATTCCATAATAGTTTTACTAAACCAATTTTTATAATAGGCTGTTTAATTATTTAGACTAGACTGTCCTCTAACCTTACTAGGAAAACCTCTTAGCAGTAGAGATTACAATCATTAATTTCTAAATAAAAACCTTTAAAAATAAAGATACTTTTTCGGGTACATTCTAAAAGTGGCTTGGATGCATTACAGCGATAATGTGGCATGGAACAAGTGGTGTCAAGACATCATGGTAAAATGAACAATACGACAAAACGTGTTCCTCGAGATTATTGCCAGAATTTGAAAATATATTGTTATAACAAATTAGTTGTACACGTACAGTTTAAGGCTTTTGCCGCTAAATACTTTTACAATAACTACACTTAATGCAACATTTTAAGTGTACCAGCCCTATATCAAGAAGAACCCCAGAAGACTTTGCATAGTATTTGTACGTGTAACAAAAGAGCAAGACTTATCTTTATTTATTTTGTAATTCATAGTTCATGCCTATGAAATTCGGAATTTTTACAGTATAGTCATTTTCGAACGAATTGTTCGGATTTGTACTACAGAAAGTTGAATTTGACCACCGATCCAAAGGTAGTTTAACCTGCTTAAGTTTAATAGTTATAAACAAACTTAAATACACGTTTGTTATAGCCAATATTGTTTACCTACAACCACACTCTGGTCAATATATTATTTGCGCCTATTATGAGTACCCAGGCTTTCAAACATAATTATCAACTCATGAGGGAGTTACATAATCGTATTATAGGATGCTGATATTTATTTTTAACTAAGTACGATAGTTTGTACAATGATAACAATTATTGTTCAATTTAACTCAAGAGTAACTCAATACTAGTTTACCTCTCGGTTTTAAACTAGATCAAAAAATTATCTTGCGATAGAAATATTTGGATCTTGCGAAGGCTAACAATGGTTCTGTAGACAAAAATGGTACATTCATCACTAGGTCCTAGTGAACGAGCGAGGGTCAGAAAGAAACTTCCCGGACAGTGCTGAACGATACTTTTTGTGATGATGCATATAATAATGTAAATTAAATGTTAATCAATGTTTTTTAATTATAAAATACTGAAAGTAAACGTTTTTGACCTCAGAAGTATGAGTTATATTGTTTTGAAGAAACAGCTGCTACACAGATTTACTATAAGTCATTGTTAAAAAAATTCATAACAATCAAAAACAACTCGATGAGACAGCTGATGTCCCTTTAACAAAAATGTCAATATTATTATCTTTTGTTCCTAGTGGACGAGTAAATGGTCATAGACATTTTTTTTATTATTTCCTTAGGAGTAAAAGTGCAATTATTTTACCATGTCGAAACATGTTTCTTAAACAGATGTTTTGAAAGCGAAATGATAAAAACAAAAATAATAATAGTATATTTCATCACTTGGTCCTAAAGTGACACCTTTTGACACGAGGTAAAGTTAACGTCCGAGGCGAAGCCGAGGACGTTAAATGACCGAGGGTCAAAAGACTTCAGGCCGAGTGATGAACAATATTTTTTATCATGATGCAAATAATAGTGATACATAAATGTCATTAAACGTTTTATTATTATAAAGAAACATAAGTAAATATTGTTTTGAACGCAGGAATCTGAATTGTATTTTGGAGAAACAGCTGTTACACCGATTTACTACAAGTCAGTGTTGAAATTAAAAACAATCAAAACAAACTCGTTGAACCAGCTGATGTCCAACAATGAAGTTTTTCTCCCTAGGGAGAAAAACATCACCAAAACAATAATTTATTTAAAAGTGACACTTAAGCACTGTCAATACATGGGTCTAAAGCAGCTGTTTTCAGAGCAGAATGACAAAAACCTTTTTTTGACTGAGACAACAATACTGTATAGACATTAAGTACACCGTTGATAAAACCTCAGTTAGTAAAATGCTTTGTTTTTGGAGATGCAGTATTTGATTAGTTTACTATCATTAAATCAATACATCTTTTATTCTATGACAATGTACATTGTATCACAATCGTCAATAATTTATACTAAAACGTTTCATTAACTTTACTTCCATTCCTATTGAAATGTGGGTAGGATATTTACATATTACATACGACGTAGGCATATTATATAAATACCATTAAAATAGTAAGCAAAGCAAACATTAGGGTTTGGGTATACTAGTAGTATCTGAGGTTTAAAACTTAGAAATCTGAAACTGTAAAACTTTTATCTTTCCACCTCACTAACAAAGTGGAAGTAGGATACTAGCCAAATACATTAAATTTGTAACACACAATTACGCAAACCAAAGAAAAAGGGCTTTGTTGCACATTGCAAGGTTTTGATCTCAGTTAACGATCATAATACTGTAATTTGATGATAATACTTTTATCAAAGTTGCTCTAATCATATTCCTCACTGATCAAGGATGCTTTGTTTATACACGAACTGTACCTTGTTTGACTGCGCAGTTAGACAGACGAGTTACGCTTGCAAAGCTGATTCCTGTGTTTAACTATAGTTGAACAAAGATTAACATTAAATATAACAGGAATTGGCAAAGTAAATATAGCGCAACTATATTGTTCTACAACCGTTTACATTACAATTATACGGGTGGTTATTTACGTTACATTAGTGGTGATAAACTAACAATATTGACTTGACATTATGCAACTATGAATTTATTTTCTGCAATTATTGACAATGTTTTGGCCAAAATACAATGGCCGGACTTAATCTAAGAACTTATTATCCTTTTTATGTAGTTGATTACGTCAAAAACTTTGTCACCATGTAAGTCCACCTCAATGGTACAGTATAGAAAGAAAATGATAAAAATGCGGAAAATAAATTACTTAACACCAATAACGGATAACCTCTTTGACAGGACACAGATTTGTGCCTGGATCAGATATCTAAATGGAGATCTGCTGTTCCACCCTTTCAATACACATCCAATGGATTTCAATCCCAAGGCAATCATACGAACGAAAATGTGTTTTATAGCGATACTATTCCAACTGAAAGCACGGTAACTCAGTTGTTTGTGGATTATACTTTCTAATTCCAGTATTTTATACGGTTTATTTTTTAGTTATGTTTTGTTTCATACAGTGGTTGATGTATTTTATACGAATATAAAATATACAATTGCTCTCATTATTGCATACAACAGTTGCGGAAGCACTCACTGTAAGATGTGTAGCCTACTTCTGTGGACAGAAACAGGTTTGAAGGAGACAAGTTCACATATGTTTATCTGTGGTATAGGCTACTCTTGAACATTGCAAGTTCTGATTCCTTTTGATCACACGCCATATTTTGCTCTTAGACTTTGCAGAAAATATGTAAGCCATCTACTAGCATATATGCTTTATATGGTCTGGAAGAGTTAGGAAGGCTGCTATACCGTTAATAATAACATTTTTAAACTAAATAACTTCCCAACACGGGTCAGCTGAAACCCAAAGTAATATAAAAAAATTAATAAAAATAATAGTATATGTTGCACTTGCTTGTAACGTGTCTAGCTCAGTAGTTATTACGTGCGCTTGTATTACCATAAGTTGAGGCGATATAGTCATACACATCTTAAGTGCGGTTTTGTCACATCACAAGTTGATGCGCTAGTGCAGGTGCAATGAAAGGAAGTTAAGTGTTATAGTTCAGGTTAAGTGGGCTGTTTGCGTAATGTAAGATGCAGCCAACCTATCAACACTGCTTCATACGACACAGTCTTGTAGAAATGGGACTCAACCCTGTTATAGGCATTATAAGCTGCACACATTATGAGGTTTGCACAGACCTCACACATTTATTGTAATGCTGAATGTGACACAGTACCCTGGTATTAATATACACCAGTTAGTACACTTCAAAGTAGCGTAGGTGAACTGCTCTCAAATGTAGAAAGTTAAATATTATAATTCTTAAATCTGTTAAAACTAAGATAAAACTAATTTTGTTCACATAAAATTAACTTGGTCATAAAATTTAAGTAGGAAACTGTCGGAATATACAATTTGAAGTTAATTATTACCGACCTAAAACGGAACAATCCCCTTAATAGTTTATTACTTGATAATAGAATAGTTCTGTTCAGTGGCAGTCTCTGTGAACACTGTAACACTTTAATAGCCACCATGTAATACCATTTAACATTTTTCCAACAATTGTTTACCAAACACTTAAAGCTTTCTGCCCCCATACGAGAATGCATTAAGTCTGGAGACAGTTTAATAACCTTTGAACGGCGGAGAATAAAAGTACCAAACTTTTCAGTCTTTTTCTAGGGACTACAAACTACATTTCTAAATATCTGTTGCCCCGACGGCACCAGTGTGTGCCTCTCTGGGGGTTAGCAGAACGGATTTTATGAATGGCTATTAAACATTGCATGTCGTTGAAAAGGTATTTTTAAACACACACAATGCCGCAACCCATATTTTCAAGAAATAGTCCATAGAATAGAATTATTGCAGGAAAATCTTTACAATCTATTGCAAAAGTCAAGATTCATTCATAGCTTGATTTTACAACTACGAGTATACCTAAGTAAGTATATTCCTAGATTATATCTGTGATTCCATTCCATTTATTCGCATTTCTTTTACACAATTCATTCTGCGTAGAGGTTTCAACCACCAGGATAATATCATACACTATCTTATCATCGGAACTTTATCAATGATCTCCCAAGCTTTTATTTGTGTTAATTATGATTTACGGATTGAATAAATAACAAAAAAATAAATGACTATTCATCAAAGACTCTACGTAAAGGTAGTAGGTAGAAGGCAGTTAAATTAATCTAAAAATTGAAGTTCTGAGGTGCGTTTAGTTATTGTCGTTGCAGAGGTTCATGCGCAGTTAGAGAGAGGTGTTATTAATACTCAATAAATTATAAAATTTCCAAGGTAGTTCCTAGGTTTACAAGGCTTTTTGTTTTAATGCTTCTTGATAACCTTTTGTGTAAGTAAAGCACCAAGTAAGGCAAAATTGTAAATATTTTACTTCAAATTTTAAATACAAAACAACTTGGTCGGGCTTATACATAAATTGGCATAGATAATATTATTGATACGGTGTCACAAATGAAAGCTTTGCTGGAAGCTTGCAGTTAACAATGTGTTGGAACGGAAAGAACGTTGTCCGTATGGTTGGTGGCAGATTGAAACTCATTCATGTAAGGTATTGAAAGGGCGGGGAAGCGGCTTGTCATGTTTAGATCCATTGATGCGCGATCAAACTCACTTCCTGAATATCGTTGCAATATAACAGTCGCAACATGCGCCCGTTACACTGCTCACATGCAGGGTGAATACGCTACAATATTGTACCACCTTTCGAGCGCGTTAACTCCTGAATGTTTTTTACTAAGTTCTTCCTATTTTCTGAATCTAAGTTTTCCCGTCAGTCATTGATCTAAACCTACTCGTATTATGACCTGAGGTTTCTTGTTTGGATTGGACATGTTGCATTTTCCATCAATTAATTTAAAGCCACCGTTTGCAGAAATTTGAAGTTTTGCAAAAGAAAATATCCTTCTATAAAAAGGCAGATAGGTTAGGTTAGATTGCTTGGGAATGTGGTTCCTGACCAATCATCAACTGCACGCCAACTGTTAGGTTTGTTGTGCCGACTCCCTGTTCTCCTTTGTAGGGTGACTCCACCTCAGTTTGCTTACAAAGCTCGAAGATCACGCTGCCCAGTTCGGAAGGATGTAACTCCCGAGCCCCAAGAAGACCCCTTCTCCTGGCATCAAGGGACACGTATTCGTTAACTAAAGCATCACCATGTTTTAATCAGATTTTTTTTATTAGTGAAAAGACACAGATTTGAAAGTACTATCTTGTTAACAGTTTGACAACTATGACTTGCCTTGAGTATCAGACTTTTCCTAGCTTTAAATGTTATTCTTGTAAGATATAATGAAGTTGAATTAGATGTAATTGAACCAATGTCAATAGACCAATCGCTCAAACGTGACTTCCAAAGCTCGAGAAGTGGACATCATATAACGTTATTACTGTCCATTTAGTTTAAGCGGACCCGCGCAATTTAAACTCGGACCGTTTTTGCGCCTAAGATGCATTAGACCACTGAACTGTGTGCTATTTTTCATGACACTAAGATAAACTCATTCAAATAAACCGATAATAAGATTAGATTTCCCAACGATTTTCCAAACGAGAGATATTCCAACGATACTTGCTGCCATTCTAACGTGAGGCTTTAACCATGAACCTGATTTTAAATTTTTAATTTTTAACAACTGGAACTACTAGAGATTTGTAGTTGGTAGCAGACATGACTGCAATTGCAAGTCATGTCCTCTGATCTCGAAGCTAAGGCCTTGTGTTGGTTGACAGTGGCGCAGTCTACCGGCAATTGGAAGTCTCAAAGCTTTGAACTAGCTTTGTTTGTTTTCTTCTCTAATCACCTGTTGATGATACACTCACAGGCGGTGCTCTGTTTATACTGGAACAAGTAACTACACAACTCAATAAACACAAGTTCTTGGTGTTTTTAACATTGAAAGGAAATGCTAACGTTTTTATGATTAAAAAGGTCTTTAGCGTATAAAAAACAAAGAGGAGAAAAAGGCGTATCGACTATGACAGCCACTAAATTGAAAACGAATATGTATAATATATAAATATTTCGATTAGAATTTCTATAAGCATTACAATATTAGTGTTTTACGGTTATTTATTTAATGTTCATTTTAAACCGTACTCTACATTTTAAACTCTACAACCGTCTTAATATAATATGATGTTTTTAATTTTTCTTGAAGAAAATCTGCAACAATTTTACCAAAGAGGAATTTTCTTTGGTCATATAAAAATTTATAAAACCCTTGAAATAGAGGTATTGACAGATGTAATAGAAAAAGGTCCATACTTAAAATGGTAAAAAAGCCTATTTGACTTATAACTTTTAAATAAAAACGTTTTTACTGTCCATTTAGAGTACAAACCTTCTTTTTTACATTCAAATGCAGTTTCTTTGTTGATTTCTGCTTTAAAAGCCATTGGTAAGAAAACGAAGCGTATGTTCTTAGTGTGTTATTGATTTCTTAGTCGAAGAGTTGATTGGCCATTAACGCGTTGAACATATTTTTTCAAAATTTTACCTTAACAATCACCGAAATAAAAAAACACACACTTAAAGTGTATTAAAGTATAAATCATCCAGTAAAGCCAAACAAAGCTAAGAATAAACCTGGTTTCGAATAAGTTCATTTTCAAAGGACCCTTTGCTGGCCTAATATTAAAGATATGCACCCATTTCCAAGTGCATATAATTCCTCGTACGATTGAAAGGAACTGGAATGTTTTTGTTTTGAGTTACTCAAAATGCAACTTTATATGGAATTCAACTAATCTCGTGGGAAAAGTGGCGTATGTTTTCCTCTATAACCCATGTTCATGTCACTTGTGAGCTGCTGTCCAGTTACATTACTGCATAGCGCTCTAATGATTTATTGCCGTTTACTTTTATATCTTATGTGGAGAGGGATGTAGATAAATAATCAACAGTTTATTTAAGGTTTTGTCATGAAAGTGGTTTTTATCACATCAGAATGTAGAATGAAGTCCTTTCAAATAAAAGGAAAGCTGTAAAATACGCAGTGCTTTACAGTTTAATGGCGTGAGTTAAACCCTAAAGCAAAAAGCCAAAGTGTTAAAATGCATCAGCGGTTTCCAATACGTTTACTGTAAATGTGGAAAACACCGCTTTTAACCTCGTATTGGGTTTATAAAAACATGTGATACAAGCTAAAATGATTCTTAAAGTAAGCTATTTTTAAAGCTTATACAGTTGGTTAAGATTTGTAGGACAAAACCATAGCTATGTGGAAAAAACATAATAGTTTGAATTCGTTTAGACTGGTCATTAATTCCTTTTCGTTTACAAGGGATTGTTCTATTACAAGTACCTAGTATAAACTTACTCTCCATTACTATCCAAACGTTGTATCATTACTTTTTAATCATTTTTGTATCATTACTATCCAAACAGTGTTATTCACGTTAGTCATCAAGACATCTTAGTTACAACTAAATACATATTGTCTAAGCCCTTGTTCGATATTAATGCATTACGGTACAACGAGTCAGGGCGGCACCTGGTGCTTAAAAACCAACGTGTTTACTTTTTGTTGTCTTTACGAACTTAACTCATAAGCCTTTGTAACTGTATTAAGTTACTGTATCTTCAAAATAAATAAATAACTAATAATAATAAACAGTTTAAATAAAATTCTTAGAGTTAGTTTTTATATTACTCACATTGTTGTATTACAGCTAATTATATGTCCCGTAGCGGGTTGATATCGCGTGCGACTTTAGGGCTTATCACTTTCCCAACAATTTACTAAGTGACTTTGCAGTAATGGTTAGGTGATGGTTAGAACTTTGTGTCCTGTTTTTGCACTGTCAAAGAAGACAAACATTTTCTTAAAAAGATATCTCATAGACAACAAGTAGGAGATTTAGAAGGGGTGTAAATGTCTATTACTGCAAGCGAGATTATATCTGCCTATCGCGTGTATTTTGCAAGATACAATAACTATTCAGATATAACTAAGTAGAAGAAGCAATTCCCAGGCTATAGATAGATTCTGTGATCTTGAAACCCTGCCATGTGTTTGTTTACAGTGACGCAGTCTGCCGGCAATCTGGAGTATCAAAGCTTTGACCTTAACATGCTCTGTTTGTTTTCTCCTCTAATCCTCAAGACACGTTTATTGGCAAATACTTCGTAGTTTTCTAATATTCATTGTATTGGATATGCAGTGACTAGATTCACAAAGGTGTTGGTTTTACACATTTGTAACCAGTATTCGATTCACCAAACAGGCTAATTGGTTTTATACTATGCTGCAATTGTATGAATCGGTTGGTTTTATTATTGAAATTCAAGAACGACTTTACCTTTGTAAAACCCCGAAAAGTAGAACAAATATATGAGATGTAGATGTCTTTATGTTACTGGTGTTAAAAGAACTCAATTCGACCAAATACCAATTTATCATACGTGTTTAACAGAGCTTTTATTGTGAGTACAATTATAGTACAACGCTGAAAATCATTACAGTTTGATACAATGTCACTGGAAGGGTTTCTTTTATGATCACGTTATTTTAGAACGTGCTCGTTTTGGACGAATTGACACGTAGAAACGTGAGAGGGGAGGAAACACAGAACACGAGTAAATAAGTAAATAAATGCAAAAAGTAAATACTTTCAGAATGTTTGTAATAATACAAATCTGTTTCGGCTATAATGTGGTACAGTTTATAACAAGTGTTGGTTAAAGTAAAGACTACTGGTACAGAATATGAGTGGTGTCTGTGTGGAACGTTGGACAGCAGTTGCTCACTACAAATCCTCTAATCCAGTGGAAAACTGCCATATGTCTCTGACGACCGCACACTTGTTAATTATGTCATTGGTTCACATTGATTTAAAACTCGGGCAGTGTAGTTTCATTGCAAGTCATACAAAGAGCTACCTTAATTTAATATTTGGTTATTAATGAAAACACAGAAGAGACACTCTAGAGTCAGAACACAGAAGAGTCAGAAACTCCACTCTAATCAAAGTAACTTCACACCCAACACAACAAATGTAACAAATAGGCCAAGAAAAACCTTTTAACCATTCAGACAGTGTACCTTTAGCCAAAACGGTTAAGTATGATTCAGTCGTGAGCTGTACTATTGACTTGCAGCAGTAAAGATTCAAAAATGGGAGGAGTTAGATCGGAACTGTGAGTCTTACAAAAGAGATCGTGATGAGCTATGCTCAAGTGAATCTTCTGCAGATGTGAAACGCACTAGACTTTCCGGAAATAATGACTACAACCTACCCCAGTCCAGTAACAGTGAAACACTGGATACAGTTATTGTAGGTGAAGGTATTTCCCCTCAAGAAGACGAAGAAGGAGTTATTGAAGTAATTAATAGTTCAACGGTCTTTAGCGATAAATATAAAACCGAAACAAAGTTCATTACATTAAAATTTATGGAACTTAGCGAGTGGGAGAACATCCATGACTTCAAAAGAGAGGGGTTCTCATTGTGGAGGACCATCTTCAGTTACTGATTGGCTGAAACTACAACTTGAATCTCAACCTATGTAATAACTACTTATGTTAACTCCCTTACTCGACTAGCCCCATTGACTCGCTTCAACTCCAAAGTGGAGTTTTTTTCGTTAACTAATTAATTAAAACTGAACACTTGGAGAAGAGACTATTACTGCCTCAATATTCTTAAAAATGAAACCAATAAGTGTGCAATAAAATTTGTTTGGTTCATTGGTACCTTAACACTAGTAACATATAAAAACCTAACTATTTGAAAGTGTACTGTATACCAAGTTTATTGTATATATCAAGTTTAATCTGATTAGTGAAAAGCATATTAAAGAACCAACTGGTATTATGGTTTAATTACTTTTTACTATAGGAGAAAGTATACAACATTTTGTTCACAGACAAGCCAACTATTGGCCAGGGACCCATTCATTGGCTGTGACTTCTACGGTTCTTGGTTTGTTCTATTGTCTTAACCCATTTAAAGAATTTGTTTTCCCCATATGTATAGTTCTCTAAATCTCCAACTAGTCGGTACAGTAGTAACGACTTACAACTAACAACTGTACAGACGCGCAAGGGCATACATTTTCGTTACCTAAAAGTCTTTTGTTTATTTAGTTTTGTCAATCAAAATCTGAAACAATCAAATTTTAACAAATAAAAGATATGGATTGCCATATCTATTGAGAAAAACTTAAGCATAATAATTATCTGTGTACTTTGTTTTAGCAGGAAAATAATAAAGTTATGCTACTCACCCTTACTTATTAGAAACTAAAATGTGTATGAGTTTTTTTTAAATATGGAATGAAACACAGATACTATCGATATTGTTTAGTTTCTGTATATGTTGGAATTAAAAGTCAAATCAAGAGTTTAGCTGTAGTATTTTCTTAAATGCACAGCATCCGAAAAATATTCGGGATGTGTTTTACAGTTTGGAGCAAAAATATGTCGTGCCATATGATAACATAATCCGGTGAGGATTTGGAAAGGAGTTGTGACAAAGTGGAGCTCAGGAGAAGATCTCATATTGTCCGACTTGTGGAGGCTTTGGCTTATACCGCGTATACCGAGTCATTTAACCAACTAGTTCCAAGAAAACCTGTTAGAAACTTTGGAACATTTAAATATAATCTTGATAAAATAAAACTTTTAAGTGTAACCGTTCTGCCGTTTGCCATGTTTTCTTTTTTAAACCGATAATATATTAAGGAATCACCAATATTCTGGAGGAAATGAGTTATAAAAGTATATTTAAATTATATTATATTCAATCTTTTGTAAACCATTTAACAGCCTGAGCCAGTCAACCATATAGTCCGTTTATGGTTGCTAAAGTGTGAATATTAAAGTTTAATTTAATGGAAGTTTGGTAGATAAAAACCGATTCGTAAAAATGCATAACGGTTGATTTCGGTTAAATGTCCCCTCTTAAAGTAAAGTGATTCCTTATTTTTATTTTGATCCATAAGACAGTAATATTCCTTTAATTCGGATATCTACTATTGGGTTGATATGTGTCTGAGTTTGAAATCGATTTTTGGACGTTCTTTATCGTTAGTAAATGAGAACACGACGTTTTGGTGTTGAGTCTGATCTCGTCTTCAGGTGTAACCAGTTACCGATCCTTGTTAACCTGAAGTGCTATTCTGTTCACTAAAGATGGAAAACTTCCGAAGTAATAATTCACACTTTAAATTCCACGAAGATCGAGTGACCTATGCAAATCAACCCGTAGGCTTTTGATAACGATTTTCAACACATTCATATGATGTAAATAATAACGGTTTTTAACATATTACATTAACATACTATAAGAGAAGACATTGTTCCATAAGTTCATTATTACTTTGACTTGTATGATTTAATAAGGCTAACGAAAAAGCATTCTTGACCAACCCAGCACATTGATGTAAAATACAACTCACGCAATATTATTGCAGCTACTGGAAATAGCTTGCGAGCTGATGAATGTGTATTGAGTTCCCAGAATACGCATATTTCTGTGCACATCAGCGGATCCAAACATGCCAAGCCTTTTCAACACTCAGTGATTAGATTTCAAGCTGTCAGCAAATTATTGCGACTAAGAGACCACAAGGGTATAATTGTGAAACAACGTAACAAACAAAATAACTAATGGACAACAAATTCAAGAACTATGAACATCCTTGTATGTGTACGTTTGAAGCAGTGTATACGGTTTGAATAAATGTGATGTAATATCCACAGCTGATATCGACTGCTATAAAGCAAGGCATAATGTAATTATGATTGGTTCATTCGGTTATGCAGATTCCAAACGCTCTCTCTGATTCGTCATCACATTTCAACAGATTTTCTCAGCCTAATGTTTAAAAACACAACCTAGCTTTAACCATTTAAAATAAATACCTCATACTTCCTACTTAGAGTTTATCTGCTTTACTCAGTACGTTGTACGTGTGTGCGTGTGAGTGAGTGTTTGTGTGTGAGCCTTCAGTGTTGTGGACTGTATAAATGTGTCGTGTATTTGGATTAAATATCGAACGAGGCATCTTAGGTTACGTTCATGCTTGAACATGAAGATACAAACTGAAGTAGCACAAACGTACCAAATTGGTAACTTCTGACGGGAATCATGGTAACAAAATCATTTGTGAAAATACACTAAACCAAAGATATTAGATATAATATAAAAATGATTCTAATAACAAAGTATTATAACATGGTTAATATTGTAGTTCTCTCTGTCGTCTTTAAATACTCGTATTACTCTTGCTATCAAATATATACATTTAAGTTGTACTGGTTGGCTTACAATTTTGCATCGACCTTTGATGATAGTCTTTATCTTTGTTTGAAATTGCTTGTCTACGATAGGAGATCTCTTTACTGTTTTCCTTTCACTAATTTATGCTATCCAATCATTTAGGTTATTTATAAACAAAAATGCATATACGAGTATTTGTTATTGTAAAACCAGATTTACCTAATTTAAGTTTTAATCGAAAAAACAAAAATAATATACTTTATTGCTAATTAAACTGAGGCTGCGGAAATATGTTGAAATGCGATAACCAACCTCAGAGAGCATTAGGAATCTGCATAATCGAATGAACCAATCATAATTGCATTATGATGTTGAAGCTCGTGTACAACTCGCTCATATTGTGCGTGAGTACATTCCATTGTTACACGTAAATGGACTATACAACTGTAACAATATAGACTTATATTGTATGTAAAGATGACTTTTCATTCACAAGAAGAATTGAAGAGGTTCGATCTCTGTTAATGGTGAGTAAAGTCTCATCACAATAGGTTTGTGAAGGAATGATCAGACATAGTTGATCTTTAGAATATTGTAATATATTCTGTATTTGTTTATCGGGTAAATGTTACCGGTTGATGCTTGTCCATAGCAGAATATAAGAGGTCAGCTTGGTTTTAAACAACACGGACAGAACTGTTTGTGTCACATAAATATCAGAATGGATGAAACCTCAGTTTGCAGCTGATATGTATGTTTATTCTCTATGAAAGTATCTATTTGTAGTGGATCCAAGCGACCTTAGACGAATACGAAAAGCACAAAAACATAGAAATAGTCACATACAAACTAAATGATTGATTTAAAAACGAACTAAAATTGCTCGTTTGTTGTGATATTTAGTTGTGCAGAACTTTAGTTTAGAAGTTTGATTTGTTATTTTGTTTACAGTTTGTTGGATATGACTATCTCTTGAAAAATGGTTTTCTTACCAATTGTAATTATTTTAAACTTCGATTTAAGAGAAAAGTTGCAACTAAAAACGGATAAAAATGGGTTATTCAATGGTTTTTGAATAGTCCAAGGTAAAGCCACAACTAAAGGACACCATTCCCAGATATAGTTGGCGCAATAAAGCGTTAGAGACTTTGAATTGAAAGACTTTTGCTTGTAAGAAAACCAGCATTTCATGTTCCTAAATATAAGATCTAAGGCTTCCGGTTTACACCGCGTCACAGTTGAAATACTTGTATAATTACTGCTAAACGTTTCGACCTCGCTGTGGAGAGTCATCCTCAGTAGCTTGTTGACTGGCTGAGACTGGATTGGCCGGCCGTGGCGTCTTCTTATATACCCCAGTGGTGGGGGTGGTCCTGTTATTTGATTGGCCGAAGTGGGTGGAGCCCTTTGCTCGTTGTCGAAAATTATATTTCAACTGTGACGCTGTGTAAACCGGAAGCCTTAGATCTTAGTGATGACACCGGCCGCGAAAGCCTAAGAGTTAAGATTCCCAGGTATAGTTGGCGCAATAAAGCGTTAGAGACTTTTGAATAAAACGATTTGTGATTGTAAAAGAAAACAACATTTTATGTACAAGAAGACTAAGGACTAATAAAGGACTATAAGGAGTAATAAAGCTTCCTTATAATTAAATAGGACACGATATTTTGTTACGTAATACTAACATAAAACTGCCTTTCACTGGAGAACGCCCTGCAAGAAGTCCTAAGAGGGTAGCGAGTAAGATAATGATAATCATTCGGTGTTTTTAATTAATAATTGTAGACTAACTGTTTTTAAATCCTTGCGGACATGTATAAGAGCTGTGGAAATGATGGTTCTGGTCTCCTATTTCACATGTTTGGCCCAGTCGAGTGCAATCATGACAGCACAGACGATTGATTAAACAAAACAAGCTAGAGCTAATTAGCTGCAAGCAATGTTGAATGCAGGTTCTGGTCTCCTGAGTGAAAACCGCATAAATGTCTGACCGAAATAGCTGCAATTAATGTAGCACTGCAAATTGATAAAACAACATATCAGCTTAAAGTAATGTTAATTGTAGGTTCTGGTCTCCTAAGACAAAACTATCGCATGTTTGGCCCAGATGACTGCAATTATGGCAGTACAGACACTAGTTTTATTCAGCTTTAAGCAATGTTGATTGCAGGTTCTGGTCTCCTGAGACAAAACTAGCGCATGTTTGGCCCAGATGACTGCAATTATGGCAGTACAGACACTAGTTTTATTCAGCTTTAAGCAATGTTGATTGCAGGTTCTGGTCTCCTAAGACAAAACTGTCGCATGTTTGCCCAGATGACTGCAATTATGGCAGCATACACTAGTTTTATTCAGCTTTAAGCAATGTTGATTGCAGGTTCTGGTCTCCTGAGACAAAACTAGCGCATGTTTGGCCCAGATGACTGCAATCATGCAGTACATACACTAGTTTTATTCAGCTTTAAGCAATGTTGATTGCAGGTTCTGGTCTCCTAAGACAAAACTAGTCGCATGTTTGGCCCAGATGACTGCAATCATGGCAGCACATACACTAGTTTTATTCAGCTTTAAGCAATGTTGATTGCAGGTTCTGGTCTCCTAAGACAAAACTAGCGCATGTTTGGCCCAGATGACTGCAATCATGGCAGCACAGAACTAGTTTATTCAGCTTAAGCAATGTTGATTGCAGGTTCTGGTCTCCTGAGACAAAACTAGCGCATGTTTTGACTGCAATCATGGCAGCACAGCTTCTTAAGCAATGTTGATTGCAGGTTCTGGTCTCCTGAGACAAAACTAGCGCATGTTTGGCCCAGATGACTGCAATCATAGACACTAGTTTATTCAGCTTTAAGCAATGTTGATTGCAGGTTCTAGTCTCCTGAGACAAAACTAGCGCATGTTTGGCATCCAGATGACTGCAATCATGGCAGCACAGACACTAGTGTTATTCAGCTTTAAGCAATGTTGATTGCAGGTTCTGGTCTCCTGAGACAAAACTAGCGCATGTTTGGCCCAGATGACTGCAATCATGGCAGCACAGACACTAGTGTTATTCAGCTTTAAGCAATGTTGTTGCAGGTTTGGTCTCCTGAGACAAAACTAGCGCATGTTTGGCCCAGATGACTGCAATCATGGCAGCACAGACACTAGTGTTATTCAGCTTAAGCAATGTTGATTGCAGGTTCTGGTCTCCTGAGACAAAACTAGCGCATGTTTGGCCCAGATGACTGCAATCATGGCAGCACAGACACTAGTGTTATTCAGCTTTAAGCAATGTTGATTGCAGGTTCTGGTCTCCTGAGACAAAACTAGCGCATGTTTGGCCCAGATGACTGCAATCATGGCAGCACAGACACTAGTGTTATTCAGCTTAAGCAATGTTGATTGCAGGTTCTGGTCTCCTGAGACAAAACTAGCGCATGTTTGGCCCAGATGACTGCAATCATGGCAGCACAGACACTAGTGTTATTCAGCTTTAAGCAATGTTGATTGCAGGTTCTGGTCACCTGAGACAAAACTAGCGCATGTTTGGCCCAGATGACTGCAATCATGGCAGCACAGACACTAGTGTTATTCAGCTTTAAGCAATGTTGATTGCAGGTTCTGGTCACCTGAGACAAAACTAGCGCATGTTTGGCCCAGATGACTGCAATCATGGCAGCAGACACTAGTGTTATTCAGCTTAAGCAATGTTGATTGCAGGTTCTGGTCTCCTGAGACAAAACTAGCGCATGTTTGGTTCAGATGACTGCAATCATGGCAGCACAGACACTAGTGTTATTCAGCTTTAAGCAATGTTGATTGCAGGTCTCCTGAGACAAAACTAGCGCTAGTGACTCAATCTGGCAGAGACAAGCTTAACTAGCGCATGTTTGGCCCAGATGACTGCAATCATGGCAGCACAGACACTAGTGTTATTTAGCTTTAAGCAATGTTGATTGCAGGTTCTAGTGTCCTGAGACAAAACTAGCGCATGTTTGGCCCAGATGACTGCAATCATGGCAGCACAGACACTAGTGTTATTCAGCTTAAGCAATGTTGATTGCAGGTTCTGGTCTCCTGAGACAAAACTTAGTGACAGAAAACAACGTGTTGAGATTAACAACAATATATCAACAAATATAAAAATATTTTATGGAGTTCCACAAGGACCGATACTTGGGCCTATAACTTTTTGTTGTTTATGTAAATCACCTGAATTTGTCAATTCATGATGGAAAATTGATTCAGTTTGCTGATGACACAACCTTTTGATTCAAAGCCCCAAATAAAAACCATGTAGAAATAACTACATTCATAAATTTAAACACAGGAGTCCAAAAGTTTAAATAGATCAATTTATTGATAAGTAAATTTAAGTTTAATTACATTAGTTTTCGTATTCGAAATAAAAACAACGAGCCCCCTCCCGCTGTGTTTATGGATTATAGTTTTTTTTTTTTTAATGAGTACATATTCTACAAAATTCCTCGGGCTGCACATTGATCAAGAGCCTGGGACTTCCAAATTTAGCTTTTTAGTTCTAAGGTTACGTCAAGTATTTATGCCCTACAAAATCTCATGAAATGTTGCTCAGGAGAAGAACCACTTACTTTGGCCTGATTCATCCGCACTTATCCATATACTGTGTTCAACCCATTAACTTGTCATTTCATATTCATACCATTTGAAGTTGATTTAATAATTCGGCTCTTATTTGTTTCAAAACTTTCAGTCCGTCACTTTGGTTTCTACAAAACCATGTAATAAAATGAAATACAAAAATATTTCCGTGTATTTGTTTTAACAATAGAAATGGTTTTTGAACGTGTACATTTTGACTAGTTTAGAACAAAGGACCTGTAACTAATAATGCGAGTATATTCTTTAACTAATTATTAAAAATTGTATACAACACCTTAACTGGGAAGAACTGATTTAACACATTTGCAAATGTAAGTATTTTAAAATGAAAACAATGTAGAGTTGGTGGAAATATACGGCACCGGTTTGTTGTTTCAGCAAAGGTCAGTGGCAAACAATAACATATTGACAAGTCTCTTCTTTATATTTTCTCATGTGGCTCTGCTTAGAATAAGAAGTTGAAATATATTTCATCATAGGAAATTTGCAACAACTGATTGTACACCTTTTTTAACAAACATCTCAAAAATTATGTTTTATGCTTCGCTTGAATTTACAGAAATAAGTTCTTTGTTCTCATAAAACTTGTATCATTATCACCATTATACTGATTGTCATCTTTATTTACTCGTACATAAATTATACAGAGGCTAAAAAGTAACTTTCACTCTTTTTTGTTTGTTTGTTGGGGTATTTGCGTTCTTATTGCTGATCTCTGGTTTGTAGGTTAAGGCTAAAAAAAGTTCTGTTTTTGGAAACTTCCCATACAAGGTGATTTGGAAATTAATTCATGATTATTACATGAAAGCACTATTGTTGTTGGTATCAAATTGAATATAGTGTAAAAAGAAACATCAAGTAGCATATCGGGTGATGTTCTTATCGCTCGAAACATATCCCGATATCAATAGGGCTTCCATTTTTTAATAATAATGTCATTTCCTAGCCACTCTATGTAAAATATAGAAACTCAAAAATAAAGCCCGAAAATGTTGTTGCCCCAACCCGCAAATCGGGAATCAGCCATCAGAACCCAAATATCAAAACAAACAAAAGATTTCAAGCGGGTTGAGAATTATCCCATACTCTTTGATAAAATACACTTTGAAAGTGGTCAATGTTTCAACTATTCAAGTATTCAAGTATGCTTTCAAGGTACCCTGCATAGAGGACACGCACAGCTTTTAGAGATGTTACCCGAGTCATATCTTAGAAATGTTGAGGTTAATGGAACGGTTATATTTTACACATAAAATCATCTGAACTGCTAAACATCCCCTCGCCAGTGGAGGGTTTGACAGTTAGGCCGCATCAGTTGAAAGAAAGCCGTTGTATTGGAAGAGAGCAGCGAATGGATCGCACTCAACCTACCTTTTAGAGGTGGAATACAATTGAATTATATTCATTAGTCCCTTATGACCTATGTACAATTTTTAGAATAAAGATACATTATAATTTGATAAAGTAAAACTTTGAAATTAGTAAGAAAAGGCCCTTAACACCTTCTATGTGCTTGTGGTAAGGACGAAAATAACTTTGCTATGATAAGTTATAATGTACGCGTATCACCTAACTTACGTCTTCTACCTTGTTTAAAATTCCAATGTTCCTTAAAAAATATTATACAAGCCAACGGTTATGGTATTCTAATGGTTAGTTCGTTTTATTCTCTTTACTTTTTTTAGCACATGGCATATAATCGTATTATATACTTGAGCCTCCTGGGGTAATGTTTCTGACTTAACTATGTGAAATTAATCAGGAAGTATGGAACGGAACTTGTAACGCTGTTGAACAATGGAGATCAAAAGACAAAAGCCCAGAAGCTGAGAAAACAAAGCATCTTCCAAGATGTTCTTACTTTGGAGTTTGTTTGTTCCTGTTCCAAGATTTGTAAGCACCCTTCTATACCTAACCAACTTAGATTTCACAATTGGATATTCATTCCAATAACACTTGTAAAAGAAATTAATTTGACAAAGGAAAAAAGGTGCTGATTTGAAGTACCTTTGCGACTCCATAACAATGCCTACCGTATTACCTTTGCTATATCAAATAATTTCCCAGAACGCGATAAGATTTCTACTCCATTAATTAAAACTGAGACAACTCTCACTACTTCTTTTAGTTTAAACAAATATAATTTATAAACAATCTCAATTCTATATATACGAACAGTAAACACGTTAAAATTGAAACCAGGCCGAGACACAGCTGAGCGCTAAAGCGCCGCTGGTATGAGTAAATCAAATTTCCTTTGTTATTTGTTACTCTAATCGCCCCCGCTCACGGCCTCAGCTTTTCTTGTTCTATTACGAGTGTAACGAGGCAGTTCGCCTCGCTCATAGCCTCGTATCGGCCTTCGGCCTCAGCTTTTCTTGTTCTATTACGAGTGTAACGAGGCAGTTCCCTCGCTCACAGCCTCGTATCGGCCTTCGGCCTCAGCTTTTCTTGTTCTATTATGAGGTGTAACGAGGCAGTTCCCCTCGCTCACAGCCTCGTATCGGCCTTCGGCCTCAGCTTTTCTTGTTCTGTTACGAGTGTAACGAGGCAGTTCCCCTCGCTCACAGCCTCGTATCGGCCTTCGGCCTCAGCTTTTCTTGTTCTATTACGAGTGTAACGAGGCAGTTCGCCTCGCTCATAGCCTCTGTATCGGCCTTCGGCCTCCCCAGCTTTTCTTGTTCTTGTTCAGCAGGTGTAACGAGGCAGTTCCCCCTGCTCATTAGCCTCGTATCGGCCTTCGGCTCAGCTTTTCTTGTTCTATTACGAGTGTAACGAGGCAGTTCCCCTCGCTCACAGCCTCGTATCGGCCTTCGGCCTCAGCTTTTCTTGTTCTATTACGTAACGAGGCAGTTCCCCTCGCTCACAGCCTCGTATCGGCCTTCGGCCTCAGCTTTTCTTGTTCTATTACGATGTAACGAGGCAGTTCCCCTCGCTCACAGTTCTCGTATCGGCCTTCGGCCTCAGCTTTTCTTGTTCTATTACGAGTGTAACGAGGCAGTTCCCCTCGCTCACAGCCTCGTATCGGCCTTCGGCGTCAGCTTTTCGTGGTATGTCAAGGGCGTTACGAGGCTATTCACTACGCTCACAACCTCGCTTCGGCCTTCGGCTTCAGACTTTTGGGATTTTTTACTGGCAGTTATTCTACATATTATGAAAGGAAAATTAATTTTAAATTTCACTCAATTCGGATTACTCATTCTGCTGTCATAGCAAAAATCACTTTTTTGGTGGCCTTTCTGAAACCACTTGATGAATTTTTATAAATGTTAATATATAGCAATAATATTTAAATTTCATAACTAATGGATTAAATTTACTGTTTTTAGATCATTAAAACCTCTTTTTTTATGAAAAGTCTTTTCCGAAAAGGGGTTTTCGGCAGTCCGATTTTGCTAGTTAACGAACTTGATCAAAATATCTACTAAAGAAATATTTGTACCAAATTTTGTGATAACCGGAAAAAATGGGACCTAAAGAGATGACACTCACATATATGCGTATGTAAAGTGTAGAAAGAAATGCTCAACAGGTTTTCTGGGGGTCAGGATCGGTGCTCATTCCATGACATAGATACTTTGAAGTAATAAAAAAAGAGAAATAAATGGCTATTCGGACCTTTGAAACTATGGCTGATTTTCTACTCAATAAACAAACCAATTTAAGGAAAATTTAAAAACAGCAGATATTACGCAAGCGGATATTTATGATTTGTTTATACTCGTACATACAAGATGATGAATCACACTTATGATGGGATTTGGGCCAAAAAGTCACTAAAAGGAGGTAAATGGTCTGAATTGATGAAAGAAAAAAAGACAACTTGCATGCCAACTTAGATGAATTATAATTGAACACACGATTTGCCACATACTGCCTATTAAGATTGTACGAGTACAACTATATAGTAGGATAATAATTTGAGTTATTTTTATTGTCTACGCCAATGACATTTTTAGGTAGTGTCTTAACCTATGGTTTGTGGGCATCACAAAACGCTTTTGGAAAAAGCAAAACCCGAGATACTGTGTTTTTATCCTATGTAATATGTACAGTGTAGGTGCTGCATCAGTTTGTCACGTGGGCAGTTTGAAGAGCTTCTATAGGCGTTGGCAAACAAAATAAGCCCTGTCAAAGCTTTGGAAGTTTTTGTTTCCGGTCTCTATATGTTTTCAACTACGTACTTTTGCCAAAACCAGTCAAGTTGACATCAAAACCTTTCAGGGAACTAAAAGGGACGTTTATAACCGGTCAAAAGAAACCTTAAATTAATTTTTTCATTCATAATAATGTAAACAAACAACAAAAAGTTTTTCTCTTACAATTGTTGTATTTTTAAATAGTTCATAGTAACTTTCGATTTTAACTTGACATTTTCTCACCCCGCATCCTGTACAGCCCTGTCCTTACCATAAGTGATTTTCACATATTTCCATAAATTCAGACTTGCCTATTTTCCCAAACCTTTGACGACGAGGAGCTCTAGACACGCATAACAGATTGGCTGAGGTCACAGGCGACAACATTCTTTGACGAAGGAGTTTCTGAGCTTGTTTATCGCTTCGATAAAACGTATCTTAATTTGTTTTGCTACTATATAGAAAAGTAGTATTTTAGTTGCTCTTTTAGAACGTATTACAGTTTTTGTCGTACTTAGCTTTCTTTCAATTTATAAACGTTCTCTACCTCGTGAAAGGGTCTCGTACAATAACGTGATGAATCAGACTCCGATGCACTTAGCAAAAC
Organism: Matsumurasca onukii; assembly: GCA_018831715.1. NCBI lineage: Eukaryota > Metazoa > Arthropoda > Insecta > Hemiptera > Cicadellidae > Matsumurasca > Matsumurasca onukii. The sequence continues at coordinate 50,887,017 of CM032059.1, read as the reverse complement.
TGCATCAAAGAAAACACAATTACTCTAGTACATTATGGGATAGTTCTATAACTTTAGTTCGGTGGATACACTGGTTATATACTAGACAAAACCAATCATTAACTATAATCAAACTTAAATCCAAACGATACATTTGATTTTAAACGCAGCCTTGAAAATAGCGTAAAATTACTTACATATTAGTATTACTTACCTAAGAAAATTAATATATTGTTTTGAAAGTCCAACAACTTATTTTTTGAACGCCTAAAAACTTTCAAATACACTTTGGAACTTTTGTTAGGGTGTTCAGAATTACTTTTGCCGTAAATTTGGTTTTGGTCCCCGCACCCGTAAAGGTTATATAGAATTAGGTCTGAAATGTGTATAAGCTTTTATTCAGATAATTAACTGCCAACACTTCTAATTCCAATATATCAAAATGAGCTTTTATTTTAGTACCCCATACACAACAGGAGGCTCGGTGACATTAATTTTTGAGCAGTGATCAGAAAGGCTACAGTGCATTGTCATGTTTAAACGCAACAAACTATTAAATAATTATTATTATTTTGTTATCCTTGGTAACTAAGGGTAAAACCCAAATAGTAGGGTCTGTGATGTGGCTAAAGACCATTTCTACTCATACCTCAGCCTCTACAAGCAAACTTGATTACCATGTGTATATGAGTAGCCTATACAACTGTTGCAAACATAGACACACCTTGGTAACTCACAGTCAAGCCCCAACAGTTGAGTAGATACTGAGACTTGCTTGAGGCTAGTGTAGGCTGTGGTGTCTGTGATGTGGATGGGAACAACTCAGACCTCAGCCTCTACAAGTAAACTTGATTACTATGTGTATATGAGTAGCCTATATAACTGCTGCAAACATGGACATACCTTGGTAACTCACAGTCAAGCCCCAACAGTTGAGTAGACACTGAGACTTGCTTGAGGCTAGTGTAGGCTGTGGTGTCTGTGATGTGGATGAGGAACATTTCTACTCAGACCTCAGCCTCTACAAGTAAACTTGATTACTATGTTTCCAGTCCCCTGTAAGCAAATTTCAGCAAAATCTCTGGTACGGTGCATTACCAGTCATTGAACCACACCTCTAAGCGCGGGATTTAGCGCCTGCTCAAAAGTGCCACTCTCCGCCTCACTGGATTTGATGACCATTTTTCTCTTCAGTGATCCTCAACCCGGCGTGATCCAACAACTAGCATTGTACCAGAGCGCACCCGGGTGGGATTCGAACCCACGCTGTGACAGACAGGGCCAGCTGTCCGTCACTATAACCACTAAACCACCGGGCTGTTTGTCGTGAGCGGTGAAAACACTTGAGGTTGAGGAGGGAGGGTAGTTTCTCTTCTCTGGGCCGTTGGTGTTGCGTAGTGCTCATATCAGAGACGGTTTCTCCTATACCTGCAAAGCGTTCAAAGGAAATAGCGTTTGTCGAATAGTCGACACGCGACCTCAAAGGGTTAAAACCTCTTTTTTATGAAAGAAACAGCGTCCGATTTTGCTGGTTAACGAACTGATCAAAATATCTACAAAAGAAATATTTGTACCAAATTTTGTGATAACCGGAAAAATGGGACTTGACCACTTATATGCATGTAAAGTGTAAAAAATGCTAGGTTTTCTGGTCAGGATCGGTGCTCATTCCATGACATAGATACTTTGAAGTAATAAAAAAGAAATAAATGGCTATTCGGACCTTTGAAACTATGGCTGATTTTCTACTCAATAAACAAACCAATTTGGGAAAATTTAAAACAGAGATATTACGCAAGCGGATATTTATGATTTGTTTATACTCATTATACAAGATGATGAATCACACTTATGATGGGATTTGGGAAAAGTCACTAAAAGGAGGTAAATGGTCTGAATTGATGAAAGGACAACTTGCATACCAACTTAGATGAATTATAATTGAACACACGATTTGCCACATACTGCCTATTAAGATTGTACGAGTACAACTATAGTAGGATAATAATTTGAGTTATTTTATTGTTCACGCCAATGACATTTTAGGTAGTGTCTTAACCTATGGTTTGTGGGCATCACAAAACGCTTTTTGAAAAGCAAAACCCGAGATACTGTGTTTTATCCTATGTAATATGTACAGTGTAGGTGCTGCATCAGTTTGTCACGTGGGCAGTTTGAAGAGCTATAGGCGTTGGCAAACAAAATAAGCCCTGTCAAAGCAAGTTTTTGTTTCCGGTCTCTATATGTTTTCAACTACGTACTTTTGCCAAAACCAGTCAAGTTGACATCAAAACCTTTCAGGAACTGTTTATAACCGGTCAAAAGAAACCTTAAATTAATTTTTCATTCATAATAATGTAAACAACAACAAAGTTTTCTCTTACAATTGTTGTATTTTTAAATAGTTCATAGTAACTTTCGATTTTAACTTGACATTTTCTCACCCCGCATCCTGTACAGCCCTGTCCTTACCATAAGTGATTATATTTCATAAATTCAGACTTGCCTATTTTCCCAAACCTTTGACGACGAGGAGCTCTAGACACGCATAACAGATTGGCTGAGGTCACAGGCGACAACATTCTTTGACGAAGGAGTTTCTGAGCTTGTTTATCGCTTCGATAAAACGTATCTTAATTTGTTTTGCTACTATATAGAAAAGTAGTATTTTAGTTGCTCTTTTAGAACGTATTACAGTTTTTGTCGTACCTTAGCTTTCTTTCAATTTATAAACGTTCTCTACCTCGTGAAAGGGTCTCGTACAATAACGTGATGAATCAGACTCGATGCACTTAGCAAAACTGCATCAAAGAAAACACAATTACTAGTACATTATGGGATAGTTCTATAACTTTAGTTCGGTAGATACACTGGTTATATACTAGACAAAACCAATCATTAACTATAATCAAACTTAAATCCAAACGATACATTTGATTTTAAACGCAGCCTTGAAAATAGCGTAAAATTACTTACATATTAGTATTACTTACCTAAGAAAATTAATATATTGTTTTGAAAGTCCAACAACTTATTTTTTGAACGCCTAAACACTTTCAAATACACTTTGGAACTTTTTGTTAGGGTGTTCAGAATTACTTTTGCCGTAAATTTGGTTTTGGTCCCCGCACCCGTAAAGGTTATATAGAATTAGGTCTGAAATGTGTATAAGCTTTTATTCAGATAATTAACTGCCAACACTTCTAATTCCAATATATCAAAATGAGCTTTTATTTTAGTACCCCATACACAACAGGAGGCTCGGTGACATTAATTTTTGAGCAGTGATCAGAAAGGCTACAGTGCATTGTCATGTTTAAACGCAACAAACTATTAAATAATTATTATTATTTTGTTATCCTTGGTAACTAAGGGTAAAACCCAAATAGTAGGGTCTGTGATGTGGCTAAAGACCATTTCTACTCATACCTCAGCCTCTACAAGCAAACTTGATTACCATGTGTATATGAGTAGCCTATACAACTGTTGCAAACATGGACACACCTTGGTAACTCACAGTCAAGCCCCAACAGTTGAGTAGATACTGAGACTTGCTTGAGGCTAGTGTAGGCTGTGGTGTCTGTGATGTGGATGAGGAACATTTCTACTCAGACCTCAGCCTCTACAAGTAAACTTGATTACTATGTGTATATGAGTAGCCTATATAACTGCTGCAAACATGGACATACCTTGGTAACTCACAGTCAAGCCCCAACAGTTGAGTAGACACTGAGACTTGCTTGAGGCTAGTGTAGGCTGTGGTGTCTGTGATGTGGATGAGGAACATTTCTACTCAGACCTCAGCCTCTACAAGTAAACTTGATTACTATGTTTCCCCAGTCCCCTGTAAGCAAAATTTCAGCAAAACCCCTCTCTGGTACGGTGCATTACCAGTCATTGAACCACACCCTGCGCCTCCCAAGCAAAAGTGCCACTCTCCGCCTCACTGGATTTGATGAGCCATTTTCTTCAGTGATCCTTAACCCGGCGTGATCCAACAACTAGCATTGCACCGTACCAGAGCGCACCCGGGTGGGATTCGAACTCACGCTGTGACAGACAGGGGCCAGCTGTCCGTCACTATAACCACTAAACCACCGGGCTGTTTGTCGTGAGCGTTGAAACTCACACTGAGTTGCCGAGGAGGGGAGGAGTGGTAGTTTCGCTCTTCTCTGCTAGGGGCCGTTAGTGTGCGTAGTGATATATCAAACCGTCTCCTATACTGCACATCAAGCGTTCAAAGGAAATGCGTTTGTCGACCATAGTCGACGCGACCTCAAAGGGTTAAAACCTCTTTTATGAAAGTCTTTTCCGAAAGGGGTTTTCGGCAGTCCGATTTTGCTGGTTAACGAACTTGATCAAAATATCTACTAAAGAAATATTTGTACCAAATTTTGTGATAACCGGAAAAATGGGACCTAAAGAGATGACACTCACATATATGCGTATGTAAAGTGTAGAAAGAAAGCTCAACAGGTTTTCTGGGGTCAGGATCGGTGCTCATTCCATGACATAGATACTTTGAAGTAATAAAAAGAGAAATAAATGGCTATTCGGACCTTTGAAACTATTGATTTTCTACTCAATAAACAAACCAATTTAAGGAAAATTTGATATTACGCAAGCGGATATTTATGATTTGTTTATACTCCAAGATGATGAATCACACTTATGATGGGATTTAAAGTCACTAAAAGGAGGTAAATGGTCTGAATTGATGAAAGAAAAAGACAACTTGCACCAACTTAGATGAATTATAATTGAACACACGATTTGCCACATACTCGTAAAGGAGGTCTGAAATGTGTATAAGCATTCAGATAATTAACTGCCAACACTTCTAATTCCAATATATCAAAATGAGCATTTAGTACCCCATACACAACAGGAGCTCGGTGACATTAATTTTTGAGCAGTGATCAGAAAGGCTACAGTGCATTGTCATGAAAACGCAACAAAATTAAATAATTATTATTATTTTGTAGTAGGTCTGTGATGTGGCTAAGACCATTTCTACTCATACCTCAGCCTCTACAAGCAAACTTGATTACCATGTGTATAGAGTAGCCTATACAACTGTTGCAAACATAGACACACCTTGGTAACTCACAGTCAAGCCCCAACAGTTGAGTAGACACTGAGACTTGCTTGAGGCTAGTGTAGCTGTGGTGTCTGTGATGTGGATGAGGAACATTTCTACTCAGACCTCAGCCTCTACAAGCAAACTTGATTACCATGTGTATATGAGTAGCCTATACAACTGTTGCAAACATAGACACACCTTGGTAACTCACAGTCAAGCCCCAACAGTTGAGTAGATACTGAGACTTGCTTGAGGCTAGTGTAGGCTGTGGTGTCTGTGATGTGGATGAGGAACATTTCTACTCAGACCTCAGCCTCTACAAGTAAACTTGATTACTATGTGTATATGAGTAGCCTATATAACTGCTGCAAACATGGACATACCTTGGTAACTCACAGTCAAGCCCCAACAGTAGAGTAGACACTGAGACTTGCTTGAGGCTAGTGTAGGCTGTGGTGTCTGTGATGTGGCTGAGGACCATTTCTACTCAGACCTCAGCCTCTACAAGTAAACTTGATTACCATGTGTATATGAGTAGCCTATATAACTGCTGCAAACATGGACATACCTTGGTAACTCACAGTCAAGCCCCAACAGTAGAGTAGACACTGAGACTTGCTTGAGGCTAGTGTAAGCTGTGGTGTCTGTAATGTGGATGAGGAACATTTCTACTCAGACCTCAGCCTCTACAAGCAAACTTGATTACCATGTGTATATGAGTAGCCTATATAACTGCTGCAAACATGGACATACCTTGGTAACTAACAGTCAAGCTCCAACAGTAGAGTAGACACTGAGACTTGCTTGAGGCTAGTGTAAGCTGCGGTGTCTGTGATTTGGCTAGGGACCATTTCTTTTAAGACCTCAGCCTCTACAAGCAAACTTGATTACCTTGTGTCCTATATATCTGATGCAAAAATGGACACACCTTGGTAACTAACAGTGAAGCCCCAACAGTAGAGTAGACACTGAGACTTGCTTGAGGCTATAGTGTAAGCTGTGGTGTCTGTGATGTGGCTGAAGACCATTTCTACACAGACCTCAGCCTCTACAAGCAAACCTGATTACCATGTGTATATGAGTAGCCTATACAACTGATGCAAACATAGACACACCTTGGTAACTCACAGTCAAGCCCCAACAGTAGAGTAGACACTGAGACTTGCTTGAGGCTAATGTAAGCTGCGGTGTCTGTGATGTGGCTGAAGACCATTTCTACTAAGACCAAAGCCTCTACAAGCAAACTTGATTACCTTGTGTCCTATATAACTGATGCAAACATGGACATACCTTGGTAACTCACAGTCAAGCCTTAACAGTAGAGTAGACACTGAGACTTGCTTGAGGCTAGTGTAAGCTGTGGTGTCTGTGATGTGGCTGAAGACCATTTCTACTCAGACCTCAGCCTCTACAAGCAAACTTGATTACCATGTGTATATGAGTAGCCTATATAACTGCTGCAAACATGGACACACCTTGGTAACTCACAGTCAAGCCCCAACAGTAGAGTAGACCTTGAGGCTTGCTTGAGACTAGTGTAAGCTGCGGTGTCTGTGATGTGGCTGAAGACCATTTCTACTCAGACCTCAGCCTCTACAAGCAAACTTGATTACCATGTGTATATGAGTAGCCTATATAACTGATGCAAACATAGACACACCTTGGTAACTCACAGTCAAGCCCCAACAGTAGAGTAGACCTTGAGGCTTGCTTGAGACTAGTGTAAGCTGCGGTGTCTGTGATGTGGCTGAAGAACATTTCTACTCAGACCTCAGCCTCTACAAGCAAACTTGATTACCATGTGTATATGAGTAGCCTATATAACTGATGCAAACATAGACACATCTTAGTAACTCACAGTCAAGCCCCAACAGTAGAGTAGACCTTGAGGCTTGCTTGAGACTAGTGTAAGCTGCGGTGTCTGTGATGTGGCTGAAGACCATATTTTCTACTCAGACCTCAGCCTCTACAAGCAAACCTGATTACCATGTGTATATGAGTAGCCTATATAACTGCAACCATGGACACATCTTGGTAACTCACAGTCAAACACCAACAGTAGAGTAGACACTGAGACTTGCTTGAGGCTACTGTAAGCTGTGGTGTCTGTGATGTGGCTGAAGACTATTACTTGTCTGACCTTATAAGCAAACTTGTTTATATTTGGTCGATAAGTATCTTATACGGGATGTTTATAAAATGGAGGTGTTCTTAACTTAAGTGATTGGTTTTACGTGCAACACAAAGAAAATGATTAGCGACATTTAAAAAATGCGTTGTGTATCAGTTTTTCGTTTTTTCACAGTTATTTGCGTTATCCAAAATTCTTCACACACCTTTCTAAAACTCCAAACTTTTTTGTATTATTCTGATGATTCTCTTTTACTAACTGCAGTAAACATTATTGAAGTGAACTGTGATGTTTGGTGATGTAATACTGTCCATTTATTAGAAACTAGCTGACAATACCCACGCTACGCTACGGGATTTAAATATTGATTTTTTGTGATTATAATTACCCAAATGTTTCTTAAGAAATCATTGTTTGTGTTGTTTGGTAAATTGTACGGTTTCCCATGAGTTCACCATTTTATAGGTTTAATACATAACCAGGCCGACACGCAGCTTAGCGCTAAAGCGCCGCTGGAATGAATAAAACAAATTTTCTTTGCAATATTTGTTACACTAAATCACTAATTTTAACTCTAATTTACTCCGCTTACTACCTCACTTCAGCCTTTGGCCTTAGCTTTTTGTGCTCTATTACCACGGGAGATTAAAGGCATTTAGCTACACTCACAGCCACGCTTCGCCTTCAGACCTTTTTTATGTTGTATGTATTATTAAATATTCTATAGATGAAGACAAACTGTGTAATGTGTTTGAGCTGAATCCATAAATAAATTTTCAACCGATCATTTCAGCTGATTTTGAGTTATAAGAGTTTCAAAATGGCTTAAAATCGTTACAGACAGACAGGGAAGAATTTTATAACGTCAGTTTCGGTCTTTACAAAGTTTAGTAAAACTTTATAACCAAAAAGCGATGGATTAATTTCAGTTTACAAACAAACGGAAACCAAATAAGAGTTAATCGGTGTTTGGCTACCTTGTGAAATTCATAGTTACTTCCGCCGTTCCAGTGTTTTTAGAGCCCGCTTTGGGTGTTTGCCATATTTACTTTGAGGATAATATATGGACATCAAATGTTGCTATATGTTGCTAAGGACATACTGCGTAATGGGCTTAACCTGTTAACGACGTTTCATTGCCATAGCTTCAGCCGATTTTGAGTTATATGTGGTCCAATATGCTTTAAAAACGTGTTCAGTAATTACTTTGGTCCCCCACCATTTATTTTGTGGATGTTGTATGGATATAACATACAGTATAGCTAAAGAAGTACTGAATAATGGGCTAAACCCTTAAACAAAGTTTCCCCGCCAGAGCCTCAGCCAATTTTCAGTTATAAGCAGTCCAATATGCCTTAAAAACGTTACAAAGAGACAGAAAGGAATTTTTCTGACGTCAGTTTCAGTCTTTGCAAAGTGTAAAAAAAAACAAATAACCAAAAACCGATGTATTCATAACAATATACAGACAAAAGATGTCTTATTTTGTTAATAAATAGCCTAACCCAAAATAAGCTAACAATTTCTTTAAAACCTACTAAAAGTTAAACACTACATAAGAAGATTTCGTATTTATCTCCGCTAACGATAAAAATTATTTAACACATGGAACCAAACCTAGGCAAAACCAGCGGAACGGAAAGAGAAACGAAACAAAAATGACACAGGTAAATTGAGTAGAATAAGTAGCTTGAAACCTCTGGCAAGTGCCAACTGCTACTAAATAAAGTCAAATTGGCCAGGAATTTTTGCTGATGCGGCTTAGTTCATAGGTGCCAGCGTTCTAGTAGTCTAAAACAGAATTCCTGCATTTTTCTGTAGCAGTGTGGAGTGGAGAGAAGCGTTCTCCCCTTCCCCCAATACAAATACCCCAGCCATATTAACTAAAACTGGGGCAAGCTGCATATCGTTAAATAGGTATTTTTTACCAAAAACGATCCTGCAACTTAATTTTCAACAAACTATTCCATCAAAAAATATTGCCGTTAAAACTTAAAATGTTTGACATTTTAAAAGGCAATAATCTTTGATTGGCCAATTCCCCAGAAATGCTGTTTGCGACGTTGTTTGTGTAAAAAAATACCTGTTCAACGATATGCCATATTCTATGGCCATCTGCAATATCCGTTTTACTAACCCCCACCTGGTAGCACCCCACTGGCGCCATCGGACCAAAAACTTATTAGAAAAGTAGTTTATAGATCATAAAAAGGCCTGTAAAATTTGGTGCGTTTATCCCACACCGTTCAAAAGTATTTAATTTTTCCCAGCGCCTTGGATGTTGAAGTGAGGAAATTTGCCTAGTGCTCTGAATGTCTAAGTGAAGAAATTTCCAGCGCTCTGAATGTGTCAAAGTGAAGAAATTCTGAGGTAGTTTTCCCAAAATTCAACCCCTTAAAAACTCACCTAAATTTTGTTTTAGAAAGACCCTTTCTTTGTGGGTACTTATATTGTAAATAGTTAAAGACACTGCGAAATGGTTTAAACCCTTAAACAAAGTTTCACTACTATAGCTTCAGCCGATTTTCAGTTATCAGCGGCCCAGTATGCCGTAAAAACGTGTTTAGTGCCCACTTTGGTCCCTCGCCATTTATTTTGTGGACGTTGTATGGATACAAAATATAACTAAAGACACTGCGTAATGGGTTAAACCCTTAAACGAAGTTTCACTACCATATTTTCAGCCGATTTCCAGTTATAAGCGGTCCAATATAACTTAAAAACGTGTTAAGTGCCCACTTTGGTCCCTAACTATTTATTTTGTGGACGTTTTATGGGTATAACATATAGCTAACGATACACTGGTGTAATGGGCTAAAACCTTAAACGAAGTTTCACCCCCATAGCTTCAGCCGATTTTGAGTTATAAGCGGTCCAAGATGCCTTAAAACGTTACAGACAGACAGACAGGAATTTTGTTGACGCCAGTTTCGGTCTTTGCAAAGTATATAACCACCAAATAACCAAAACCGATGGATTCCTTGCAATGTACAGACAAAAGTCTTATTTTATTTGTATAGATTAGATTAGGCTGGGCGCAAAATGTATATTTTTAAAACTAATTTGTTCCACAAAACTATGGTTAGACCTACTAAATATATTAAATCTTTGAAAATCCCTTAAAATTAAAACTAATTTTAAACTATTTGCTGTTGCCAATAAGCTGAATCACAAGGTAATACTGGTATCTCGTCAAATAATGGCCGAAGTTCTGCCGTAATTAACTGTTTTACTTATATACTTATGGACAATTTTATAAAACACTCAAGAATTAGACTTTTAAAATTTGACACCAACATCCTTTACCCATGCTTTTACGTCTTTTAATTCAGCATTTAGAAATCACCAATAATCATTCGATACATCTTTAGAATTCGAACATGCATTAATTTGCCGTATTGAAGTACAGTACAGTTGCAGTATTAAAGCATTCGAATCAATAACTATTCTAATATAACTGTTTCAACGTACAGGTAAGTATCTTAGTCTGAATAAACGTTCAATAAATAAAGTATTCTGCAAGGACTAAAGAGTAGATTAATAGGACATCGATATCTGAAATTTACCTACACAGAGGCAGCAACTGGATAGAAGAGGGGGTCGATATGGCGGGGTAGGGCGCGGGGGAAACTGGGCCAAGTGACCAGTTTTTTTACATTTTGCTCAATAACTCGTAAACTTAGAGAGATACAAAAAAGTGTTTGATATAAAACTTGTAGATAATTTCATGCTTCACTTACAATTTTTAATCAGATTGAAGATCGGATCACTCGTTTAGGTGCTAGCGGTCAAATAGTAGAGACGTACACGACCCATTTTTGCTTAATTTCAACCCCTCAAAAACCACACTTAAAATCAAAGTTTTTCAAAACCGTTTCTTAGTGGTTGGTTTTGGGCTACCACAAATAGGTGTGCAAAGTTTCAACTCTTTAGGCCCAGTAGTTTTGGCTCGGCAATGATGAGTGAGTGAGTGAGTCAGTCAGTCAGTCAGTCAGTCAGTCAGGACAAAGCCTTTTATAAATATAGATAAGTGTTACCTCTAGTATCTATATACCGTATAGTACCTTTTGTAGTATCTTTTGAAATCAAAAGCCACCATATGCCATTTAGTCAACATGGTAATCTTTTGTAGAATTATCTTAAGCCGTTGGTTGTGATATTGATATTGTATAAAATCAGATGCAGGTAGCAGTCAGATGTTCCCGTATGGTTGATCTGGTATTTTTCATTTGTACCTTAAAGTTAGAACAACTGTGGCAGAACTCCATTGAATTAAGACAAGTTCACTAGTTTCAATAAAGGATCTATGAAAATTTGCTGGCATTGTTTTAAGACTAAAGATGGTACAATATAAGACCCAACCCTTAGAACCGCGTCAAGCTCTCTAAGAGCATTTAGTCGGCCATCTTATAAAAAACCCTACCAATGATATGTAACTGCTGTCTACTGAATAATGTCTTGACAAGTTTGGTGTATGGGACTGCGCTAGAGATAGACACTGGCATTGCTTCGTGACCAAAACATTCCTCCCGATCCCCGTTTTGTTATTACGGATAGTGTCAAATATTTCCAGTACCACCCTTAATACTTAATCTTAAATAGTCGATGTCACTTGTAACTATTTACAAGTTACTTTGCTGATTTAAGTACGCTTGAAAATCTTCTTATCATCACGCTCTTAAATCATTTTGAAGCCTAAGGTAGTAGTGGCGCAGTACAGGTTCCCGTTTGGAGACTCCTTTTGACCCTTCAATTGGGCTCGCAGTGGTTCCAGTGTTCGGCCGAATACCCAAAAGGTTTCCTACGCACAAATACAATTATTGGTCATTGTAAGTATCAAAATAATATTTGAAAACTTTATGTTAGAAATGCAATGTGTGTTGCATAAAGTTGCAATTGACGTGCATTAAGTAATTTATTTGTTATTGTAGTTTTATTTTTTTAAATGTTATGTGTATAAGTATCGTTGTAAGAGAAATAAACGATCTGAGTGAGAATGTCATATATTGTAACACATTTGAATAGAAACCCACACAAGGCAAATAGTCCTGGTAGTATTCATAGTGAACAATACATCAGGTGTCAGCGAGAATATGAAATACAGGCTGCAGTATTTTAAAGGAAAAGTGTCACAACAAACATTCACAGTGACATCAGATCTCACATATTCCGTGAATATTTCATAGAATAGAAGGTGACGAAGTGGTGACCACTTGTTGTTCCGTACAATAGCTCAATACACAATGTGTACAGGCTTCCAAAACTTACAAGGGTGACGTTGTCCGGCCTTCTTATTGCCTCATGAAAAATACAATTTTCAAGACAATATAGTGTATCAAAATGTTACGATTTTTGGTCGACAGACTTCCAAATTCGATTAAAGGTACATAATTCCGCCTCAAAACAATACTAGCTCAGGAAGCATTTTACAGCACAGACGAGTACATAACTGACAGACAATTGGGCTGGAGTGGGAATAATTCGAATGAATAAAATGAACGAATGAATACCTTGTATGTCTGAAAAATACTTCGATGTGAATGAATGGAAAATTTTAGATAACCTAAATCACAGACGATTGCGATACAATGTATATTGTTTATGCAATAAAGATTTATTTATTTACGGTGTAATTTTAGTCGCATCTATTATTGAGAGTATACGTGAACATAGAGCGCGCATAAAACTACCGTAGATAAAATATTATTAGTTTTCAAACGATTTAATAATTGTATAGTCATTGAAGAACGTGGTGTCCGAGCAAGCGTTCAGACAAAGCTCAATATATTGTTATAAACATCAACAAGAAGATCCGAAGAATCATCTCAACTCAATAGATTACAAGATGGAAATCAACTAATTTAGAAATACAAAACAATGTTTAATCACTTTTTTGGACGAGGTATTTCATTACGATGAAATTATTCAATGTAATGTTTCATTCTACAGGGCGAGGCAGCGAGGCAGTGAAAGGGTACGATTTTGAACAATTAACAATTATTGATTACGTGTTTACAGGGGTGTTTGCTAGTGCCATTGCCATTTTTAAACAAGAAAGTCAACGGACAGCCAAAAGCTCTTCCGTGAATCATAGTGAATTTTCACTAACAATAGTTTAATGTAACATTTAAAAAATAAATTTTCCCCGCCATTCATACGTCGTTGCTAAAGCTACAAATTGTGCATACCAAGAAATTTCATCAGACTCGAATAATAATTAAAATTTTTAGACTTTAAACCCTCTTTTTGTTGAGAAAAGCCTCTCCAGTGTATCAAATGTTTAGAACAACAAACTTAATCTAGACATTTGCAATGGAAAACATGTAAATATAAAGTTGTTTTCTTCAGGAAAGTTGATACGTAAGTACAGAGGGCTTCTAACAAGGTTTACAGACAAAATAATAATTTAATTAAAATAAAGTTTTAAAGAAGCCAAAATTTAAACGAAAAAAAACCAACAAAACAGCAGTACGCAAAATAAGTGAAAACATTATAATTTAATTAAAATAAAGTTTTAAAGAAGCCAAAATTTAAACGAAAAAAACCCAACAAAACAGCAGTACGCAAAATAAGTGAAAACATTATAATAATTTTTAATGTTAACATTATAATAATTTAGTTTGAATGGAAATGCAAATATCAAGCAGACGCTTCAAAGCCTAAATGATGATCCTTATGCAAATGGAGATTCTTAACTCGAATAAAAGAAACGCAAATAAAAATAGTCCCAATAATCACATGTAACCCGAAACAGATTGATAGCACATTTTGTTCAAAGCTCAATTATTTACCCGATCGATTATATTGTACCGTCTGTACTTTGCTTATTAATCTTAATTTACAGAGCTTATGGTAAAATATATAAATCCACATTTTTTACTGTAAAACAATAAAACAAATAAAATAAACACGGATTTCCTGGCCACCTCGTGTTTTATAAATTAGTTTACTATTTACATTAATAGTGTGGTGAATATAGCAAGTAGTTTTAAAAGTAGTTAATCAAGATACACCTTTACAAATAATGAGTGATCCAAAATACGTATATGATTCACCTCATCATGCCTGCAGACAGCAATATAGTCAATTTTTATTGTAAAAGCCAGTGTCCACAATTAAGACAAGATATTGAAGTAGTGATTAAAGTATACGACTAAGTTAATAGATTGAAACTAGATAATGAACAGTCGTAAACAAACATCCAGGTTATAGTCTGCTGTAGATATGATCTGACCTAACTCCACGTTCTAGAATTGACGAGACTCATAAAAGTCAGTGCTTTGAATCGCAGTTCAACCAACAACATACGACTTGTTCAGCGAACATACTGTTTTAGTGAGCATACTTCTGGTACGGTTTCTACCATTTTGTTATCTTAAGCAATTATTGTCACAAATGTAATGGTCATTTAATCTGGGTGTTTGTGTTTCATCAATAATAATGTAATCAGACGAATTAAAAGAAAAATGAGCAAACTAACTACTTTGATCCTAATAAAGAGCCCCTGAAAGTAAACATATTGTGGAAGGGCAAGTTAATTTATTTATTATTGTGTTCATTAGGTTTCAAACTACACAGTGCTTATACGAGTTGATATGTAATATTGATTTCACAAGATGTGGTGTGGTTAGAACGAAGTTTGAACCAATAAATGTTTACACGGATGGAGTGTTGTTTATAATATACGAGCAGAGAAGCCTCGAGTCCATATCAGTGGTCGACCACAACACACTGACCGCTTCTGCTACTAGTCTCAAGCTGAGGTTACTTTCTTTCATTTCTGCAACAAGAAAACAATATTTTTACTACTTTGTGAAGCCTAAACCTTTACAAAAGTGAATTTTGTGAACCTATGCATCACTTTGAGGAAAAGGTTTTAGTCAAAAACGTTTTATTACATCTGTAAACCTGACTTCTACATAAATATATGAGAGGCGCTTCACTGAGCCATTTGTAAACTCTTTCAAACAATAAAATGTTATGAATTGAGTCGAGCGGAATATAAATCACCCACTTTGAGTTCTTACTATTCAATTAGCGATTGCTATAATAAAGCTGAAGAACTAACCTGTCTGTAATGTTTCATCCATATTTGTGCGGTATTTCAAGTGAAAGTCTTAGAAAAATTGCCATTTTTCCATAAAATAGCTAAAATTGCTTCCTTTGAGGTACCGTTGTTTTGTTTTTAAATGTTGTTTGGCCATTTGAAATGGTGTAAGACTTAGAATGCTAACAATAACATTGTACTTATAAAGTGTTATCTATATCTTTGCAGTAGCTTTTGAACAAAAGAATGTCTCACTTTCAGAACATTTAAGTAAACGGACTTTTACTTCCGGAGAAAACTACCCGGGTAGTTGCTATATTAGTACTAAGGAGTAGTTTTCTCCGGAAGTGGCTGGAAAAGTCCGTTCTTTCCTTTACTTAACCACTATTATGAACTTTCAAAATTTCAGAACATACTACTGAATTAAGTGGCTTTAGGATAATTTATGAAGGAAAAATATCTTGTGTTGAAGGGCAGCTATCTTGTTGATAGTTAAACGCTGAAATGACATCTCAATATTATGTGTAAACAAAACTTAGGAACAACACACATTGGTTCTTCTTTTCAACCATATGTAAATTATTCACGAAGTACTTTTACTACGAGGAGTGTTTGATAAGCAGTTCCGTTTACGGATAGTATAAGCCGTAAATTAATTTTTGTATTATCAGCTGTCACTACAATTCCTTTCATGACAGCTGATCAAATTTTAAGCCAAAACAATGTTTATATACGTTTTGACAGCCGTTTCAAGGAACCAACAAAATGGAGAAAGAACAGTATCGATCTGTGATTAGATTTTTGTTTTTGGATGGGAAAAGTGTGAGGAAATCTGTGAAAAGCTCATAAAAGTATATAATGACCGATCACCTTCAATGACAACCATCAGATATTGATTTAATGAGTTTAAACGAGGCCGAACATCAGTCTTTGATGAAGACCCACCAAGACGACCGACTGAAGTGTTCACAGTCCAACCAATCTATATACTCTATTTTATTCTGTAATTTGATAGTGCACCTCCACATTACCACTTGGCTGTTAGGCCTGAATCTAACAACCTACTGCCTGAGAGATGGTGCGGTGGTCCGAATGATGACACGCTCCTGAACTGGCCTCCAAGATCTCTGGTCATCACTCTCTGTGATTTTATCTTGTGGGGATAGATGAACGATTTAGGTGTATTCACTGCTATTGTCAGATAACATACCTGAGACCTGAGAACAGATTAGCAATGCCATCGAAACAATCGAGACAATCTTATCAACGTATGGCAAGCTTGTTCATTAGATTTAAATATGTTGTATCACAAGGGGGCCCATATCAAAAATGTATAGCTCTGATTACCCGTGACGACGATTGTTGAACTATTCTAAACATTTAATCATATTATTTCTCTGTAAACAAATAAAATTATATTTTATGTATGCTTGAAATCATGAACACCATTTGTAACAACCTTGTATTTTAACGCAGGTTTATTATTGGAACGATGGTGGAAAGTAAATCCTTCTGAAATGTCATCATGGTAACCAAAACAACGTGCTTACTGCTTACTCTTTGTGGTTAAGTGGAAGAGAGGACTTTAAAGTCCTAACTTCGCCACCAATAAAGTCCTTTCTTCATTTCATTTCATTTCATTTCATTTCATTTCATTTCATTTCATTTCATTACTCTTGAAGAGAGTGATGGCATGTGTGTACAGTGACGGTGTTGATGACTGACGAGTGCTTGTCAAGAGTGTGGTGAGAGCACTCTACCGTCACCTGTTGGCACTAATGCTCTACACGAGTGTCCACTTTTGGCAACAAATGTTTGCACAATGCAGATGTGTTATAATTCTCTGAATCAACGAGGACTTTATCACAGCTCAAATTTAATCTATGTACAGTGTCAACACTATTTCTTTATGATGTATGTAATTTTCATAGTTCGGGCGCATGATGTCAAATTTGAGGCCAATCAACTCTGGTGAAACGTAGAAGTTGAATTATGCTGGAACGTGTGACATACCAAAACAAACCGTCTTAGTAAAATAAATGGTCAAATCAAATTAATTTTACATTTATCGATATGTACTACGCGTATTTAATAAACATTTCCAGTTTTGCTCTGATAACAAATTTGTTATACTTTAAACACTTCTAATGTTTCACTTGGCTTAATTTCTTTGGAGTTGTTGATGTGGCTTTTACGTAAGTGAAAATTCACTCAATACGTAACCTATGACAATGCTTAGTATTAATTTTAATATATTATCAGCTTGGATTAACTCTTTCAAAAATGGTTTTTATTGTAGGTGAAAGAAATACAATTAATAATTGTCCATCAGGTGCTGACGATATTTTATTACATTTTGTAAAAAAACATTATTTAAATCAGTAAAAACATTATTATTAAAACAATTGAAAACATATGGTTTACAGACCTGGCAACTGTGTTACAGTTTGTTTTTCTTTATACAATAATAGGTAAATAATTATTCATATTAGTATAACAAGTTTCTTCATTCACGCTGTGCGTTCGACAATTTTTACTTTTCGAGGTATTTCATTAATCTTTTCAGTTTACTTAGAATTGTGATTAAACTTTCTACCATCCTTCCCACCATGGGGTTGAAGAAGGAATAAAAATCCCTATATTTTTCATAGTTGTACCGGTGGAACTGATCAAGTTCTAAGCTCTCTCTGGTCCTTTTCTCCGTAGGATCTCCTATACTAAATACCTCCAATTTCCGTAAGTTTGAAATGCTGACATCCTTGACTAGAAAAGTGACACGAACACTATCAATGCTTCTTGTACTTGAATCAGGATATGTTCTCATTAGAGCCCAGCCAAGTAATGTGTCTATTGCTATCAAACCATTGTTTAGGATCAAGCTACGTCCAGTCATAAGTTTTCCAGCTTGAACTGCCTATATCAACTCTTTAGGCCCATTTTCAAACTTATTTAGTCACAAGTTTGACTTTAGAAGTTTACTTAACCAAAAGTCTTTGCTTTACTGGATAAATTGTGTTACAAATAGTGTCTTGGTCCAACACATCACAATTACAAGCATAACTCTCATGTCAAAGGTATTACCTAACTCCCATGTCAGAGTCAAAGATGAACATTAAAGTTGTGTCATCGGCGTATTGAACTGAGATCCCTAGTGCCAAACTTGAGTGCAAATTTTTCACATATAAAATGAACGACAAGGGACCCAGAATAGAACTCTGTGGGATTCCGTACCTTAATTCAACAGGGTCGGGTACAGGTTTTTTTATTTACACTTGTTGAGTGCGATTAAGAAGAAACGACCTTATCCCCTCGAAGTGGCAACCCTCTTACGCCATAACCTTCCAGTATGTGTAAATAGTTTTAAATGGTTAGCCAACACAATCAAACGCCTTGGTCAAATCCAAAAATACGCTAATTGCCTTGTGTTTATTATCCAAATCTTGTAATATCCAGTCACGGTCAACAAAGGAAAGAAATAAAACTAATAGGACACTGAGCTACTGACTCTTTTTCATGACATTTTGTAAAAAACCACTATTTAAATCAATTTGGACCTGAAGATAAAGCCTTTGTCCTTGAAAGGCCTCGTCCTTAAAAAGTATTAAACATTGGTATTTGATGTTCCAAATTATTTTGATTTATTATTGAAATCAATACAACAATCGTTATTCAAACAACTAGAAACATGTGCATTAAACATATGGTTTAAATACTTTGCAACTGTATATGTTATTATTTTAAAGTTTACATTTTTTTTATACAACAAATTATTAAATTGCTTAGGTATGGAAGTCTAAAATGAGGTATTGAATCTTTTGCATGTTATAAGAATCTGCTAAAACTAAAAAAGGCCATTATGGTGGAATAGTCAACCATTTATGTAAGAAATCTATTTACAATGTTACTTCATATCTATAAGTGTAAGGCATTCTTTGACTATCAAACTGCAAGGTTTTACATTTGTTGACATGTTAATAATATATAACGAACTCAAATAATAAAGATTTAATCGGACTATGTCACTGAGAACTATTTTACTCGTCTTTTAATAACAAATAGTTGCAAAGGAAATCATTCCAATCAACAAAACAAACAAAAAGGTTAATGCATGGCTAAGCAAGGTTTCTGTCGACATGCTAATTTAAGATATTTTATTTTTATTTATACTTGCAAGAAAGTAAAATGCTTTAGTTATGAAATTTTTTAATACTAAAATCAAACGATACTTAAATTAAAATCTTCCTACTTATATTGGATGAACACTCAGGAGGTCAATATTCGTCAAACTTAATACGTAGTGTTTAGTATCAAAGATGTTCATTTAGTTTGTGACTGAACATTAGGAATAGGTTTAAGGTTAACACAATGAAGAGCTAAAGGTTTCGAACACGCTTAGTTAACCACGTGTACGCCATATTTTGCGTTTCACGAATGTTTAATAGTGTCTCCCAAGATAGACTGTGTTATATAACGAAGCAATAACTATATATTTTACAACATTGGCCTTATAATAACTACTTTGGTTCTGAGTTAAAGGTTTGTTTTAAAATGTGAAATGAAGCGTCGGGACTAGTAGCACTCTCAAAGCGCAAAGGTCTTTGTGTACGCTTTTCAATACAGACTGCTTCAAGCTTTTTAACACCGTAAAGTTAACTTAGTTCACATGTTAGCAGTAAGTTATACACTGTACAAAAGGAAATCCTTTTGAGCCCTTGCCAAACAAAGTTCGTCAAATAAACCGTACCTACAATTAAATGGTAAAGCATTACAATTGATCAATGTCCATTGAGGAAGCGTGTATTAATACGTTTCTCCTTTGGTTATTTTAAATCTGAGGCGATATCTATGATTCTGAACAACAACAATAACAGACCTTTCTATTTCCGGGCCATACTCGTCCCCGGATATAAACACTGCACAACGGATGTGGCTTATCACGATTCAACACTGCTACGAGTTCCATTTATTGTTCTTCCTATCTATAGATTATGTTTACAGATGAGAATAGTTTGAGGTTTAGGCAAAGGTAGTATTTCTGAACCATAACTTTACTACTATTTTAAATTGATATTCAACAATATTGCTAACATACGCTGTAAGGTATAAACTAATGAACTGGATACTTTAACAAATCTTTTGTTTCGTCAACAGTTATAAAAGTTGATTAATTTTTTAAAAGATGATACCATGTTTTAAACTATTGGTGGCAACCTAAATGTATAAAATGGAAATAAATCAATTAAATGGGTTTGTTTGTAAAGCTTTGAGTAGCGTATTGTAATGTTACTAATACTCAGAATACAGGCAGTTATAGCATACAATAGGCAATTAGTGTAACAATATAGTGTACCTTTTTTCACGGGTTACGAATAATAAGGCGTCAGTCTTTGTTAACTCACTATTTGTTTACAGTCTAGTTATAATTACACTAATATTTAACAAAATTAATTATTCACTCAATGGCTAGTTCCTTATTTCACTAGTTACACTTTACAGTCTATTCACACTCCGGCGCGAAGTCCGTTCACTCACGTGTTCTCGTAAGCACTCTTCAGTCGGGAATCCAACGCTGGGTGACGATGCCTCGAAGATCACTCACAGATGACATTTGCAGCGGGCACAATGAAAACCACTGACACCGAAAACTTACACTGACACTGTTCTCGCACTAGGATGTGACCCTGTATGTTCACACATCACTTACACGTTCACAAGGTATGTGGAATTTCTTACACAGTCTTACACTGGACTATTCGTTCACAAGGGGAACGCGGCCCCGATTCGTTCACATCCACTCACCGTCCGGAACCTACTGCTCGGGCCTCCTTAGCGCGAGTTTATATATCCCCGTAGATAATTCTCGGAACTTCTCCAAACGCCTAGAACGTGACTAGGCTCTCAGCCAATACGATTGAAGTTCTGGATCCTTCGATGTTTATGGCGCGTGCATTCAACCGTAAGAAACATAAAAGGCAATAATAAATAAAATAAATAATAAATAACTTTATTCGTCATGTACAAAATTGAATTGTGTGACAAAAAAACAACAAACAAATCTAAATATAAAACAAATAAGGTAAACCCATCACCAAAATACTGTTCCCCTATAGTACTACTTGCTACGTAGGTGAAATGTTGTTGGAAAAATTAGTTGTATTCGAATCGTCCATAAATTCACCAACGTTATAAAATGATTTTTGAATTAAAAATGTTTTCAGTTTCGATTTAAAAGAGTTTATACTGTTTATAATTTTTAAATAGTCTGGTAATTTGTTAAAAATTTAATTCAATTTGGGATGGTAATTTATGAGATATTTCAAGTCTATGATATCCCAACCTATATTGACTACTATTTCTAGTGTCATGGTTGTGGATATCATGGCCTGTTACCAAACTACCATTTGTTATAGAAAAAATAATTGTTTCATATATGTAAATACAAGGTAGGGTAAGAATACCTAATACTTTAAATATTTCTCTACAAGAATCCCTCAAACGTAATTTTGATACAATTCGCACAGCTTTCTTTTGCAGAATAAAAATTCTTAAGAGTTTATATTCTGAACAAGAACCCAACAAAATGATACCATAATTTATGTAAGGTTGTATTAAACCAAAGTAAGCCATTCTAAGTATATGTGGCTTACAATGCTGGGAGAGGTATCTAAGAAGAAAAATTTTAGAGGAAATCTTTTTGCTTATATAATCAATATGACTATCCCAAGATAGATTCTTATCTATATAAACGCCAAGAAATTTTGTTGATTCAGCTTCTTCCAGCAAATGATTATCTATCATTACAGTTGGGCAGTAATCGGAATTCGGCCTGCCAAGTTGAAAATTAATAAAACTTGACTTATTATAATTAGTTTTAAGATACAAACATTCAACAAATTGTGTACAAATGTGTACTTTTTCAAAAGCTTGAATTTCTAGATTTTCCGTTGAATTTGAAATAATATTAATTGTGGTACCGTCTGCATATTGAATTAGGTGTTGAGGTTCTACGCCATTTACATTATAAATATAAACCAAAAAGAGATCCGGCCCGAGAATGGATCCTTGGGGTACTCCATATTGTAAATGGGTAATTTTAGATAATTTATTTTCTATTTGAACCTGTTGAGATCTACCTTGCAAGTAAGAATTTAACCACTTATAAGGTAGTCCGCGAACTCCATAGCTGTGTAGTTTTTTAAATAAAATTGAATGATCCACACAGTCAAATGCTTTTGAAAGATCAAGAAAAATACTTAATGCTTTGTTTTTACTGTCCAAACCCATTACAACAGTCTCTAAAAGCTTATTAAGAGCACCTATAGTGCTGTAACCTTTCCTAAAACCATATTGGCTTTTAGAAATTATATTGTAATCCTCCATGAATGAGGTAATTCTTGTTAAGAAAAGTTTTTCGACTACTTTACTAATTGATGGCAAGAGTGATATGGGACGGTAGTTAGATACTTCCGAAGTATCCCCATTTTTATAAATAGGGACTACCTTAGCCAATTTCAAACAATTCGGAAAGATCCCTCCTCAAAAGAAGCATTTACGACATAAGTCAATATTGCAGATAATTCAGAGGTACACTGTTTTATAAGCCACATTGATGTGTCGTAAATATCTAATGAGCTTTTAGCGGGTATTGATTTAATTGTTGAAATTACTTCCTGTTCGGTGACTGGGCTAAGAAACATAGAACAAGGATTATTTATATTAGAAATCAGTGGAGAACCAACATTCCCAACGCTGTTTCTAATATTTATTGCAACGTCACCAAAGAAGCGGTTGAATTCTTCTGCAACATCTGATGGACTATCTATCTTTAAACCACTAATTTGAAGTTTGATTGGATTTTGAAGTTTAGGTTGCTTTTGCCCGTTGATAATCCTCCACGCTGATTTTTGCAGATTTATTGATACTTCAATAGTTTTATTTATTTCGTAAGACTTGGCAGCCCTGATAATTCTTCGGTAAACCGATTTGTATAATTTATAAAAATTGTTGAAATTATCATCCGTACTTACTGAAAACTGTTTTGCATAAGCTTTTAGCTTTTTTCTTGACACTAAAATTCCTTTAGTAATCCAAGTAGACTTTTATTTGTAGACGATTTTAGAGGCTTTAAGGGACAAGCCATATTGAAATAATCTGTAAAGACTTCCATGAACTTATCAAATTTAGATTCAGCTGTGCTACTGGTCTTATACTGTTCCAATGTTCAGAGTTTAATAACAATTTAAGATGCCCTATATTTTCAGGGTAAGTCGAACGTTTAAATTTTGTTGGTTGATTTATTGAATCCAAAATATGGTTTTTGATCACTATGCTTTGACCATAATGGTCTGAAATAGCAGTGTTCAAAACCGACACTTCCATATCAAACGGTATGTTTGTAATAACGTTATCAATTGCTGATTTTGAACCGTTTATTTCTCGCGTTGGTGAATTTATGGACCATGATAAATTGAAAGTATTTAATAAATCTTTAAATCTTTGTACTTTATTAACGCTAGGGTTTAAAACGTTAATGTTAAAATCACCTGCAATTATGTACTTGTATTTTGACAATTTTGAAACTGACATTTGTTTAAAAGCAACTCTAGTTTATTAAAGAAAACATTGATATTTCCATTAGGGGAACGATAAATGCCAATTAAAATGAACTTCTGGTTATTTGAACTGAACTTTATGCCTGCAGCTTCAAAGTCTTTTTCCTCATTAAAATTGATATTATATTTTTCAAATTTTAAATTTTGTTTTATAAATACTCCAACTTCTCCAGATTTAAAGTTGTTCCTGCAAAATATACTTCCAAGTAAATAGTTTTCTAAACTGAAGTACTGGCTAGTATCTGAGTTATAACCATGTTCACTTAAAATAAATATATCAGGATTTAATTCTGCACAAAGTATACGCAACTGGTCAATTTTGTTGGACGCGTACTGTACATTTTGGTGTAGAATCCTAACAGAACAATCAGAATTTTGAAAAATGTTACAATTTTGATATTTTGGCGATGAGTTTACCTTACTTTTACATAATTGGTTAGGCTGGCGTGTTCTAAAAAATGTCCTGGCAGAGAGTGTCGACGATGGTGGCTCCAGGCGCTGGTTCCTCTTTACGCGTCTTCTCCTGTCCTGTTCTCCACGGTTTCATGGCAAATGGGATCATTTTTTGGCCCTCTACCTGCTTCAGCATATGATACCGACTGAAATTTTGAGCCAAGTTTCAAATTCGTACCATCCAAACTAGTTTTCAGGTGAGAATTGAAAGTCATTGAAAGGGATTTTATCATCATTTTAGCAATTTTAAACTTGCCTGCCCAATTTAGGTGAAGTCCATGCCGTGTGAAAAGGTTTCTATTCAAATTGTCGAGATTTAAAATTTTCACATTTTTGAAAACATATTTAAGTCGAGAAATTTGATTGTTGACGTAGGCGATTTCTTCATGGAAATCGTGGGATACCTTTTTGGTATGGTTGTAACTAAGAATTTTGAATTAGTATTTGATTCCAATAAGTTGTGAAGAGAATTGTAAATGTTTCCTCCTTCATCTCTGGATATATCGTTGGTGCCTGCCATAATGATATTACATTCAACTGGAGACACTTTGTTTTTCTCAAAGTAGCTTCCTTTACTGGATACCCCTATCACTTGAGACATTGTACATTTGGTTTGAATACTGTTGTAAACATTGTCTCTTTTGTGGAAACCTTGGATAAAACTTTCCCTAAACTCCGTCCATGACTGTCTGCACGGACAATCACACTTTTGAATGGAACTTGAGCAGTGTTCAATGCCTTGCCAAATTTAACCTTGCTTTTACTCGTATCTCTTGCCAAAGTTATATTTTCAAATTCATTACTCTGGGCTTGGTTCTTCGTTACTTTCGGCAAACATTGTTTGGTAGTCATTGCGGGTAAAACCATATCATCTTCTGAGTTCAAATGGCTGAGGACAGAGAATCTATTTGAACAAGGTATGGACGGGCTTTTGTACACTTGTATTGGTATTTTTTGTTTGTTTAGTATTTTTGTATTCTGTTGATTTTTAATTCTATCATTATTTTCTTTTAAAAATAATTGATTCTTCAGCCATTCAATATCAGCTTCAAGAACCCTGATTGTCGTCGTCATTTCTTGTATGATCTTCAAAAGATCTGTTTCAATTCTTGCATCTTGTGCAACAGGCAAAATTGGCCCATTTATGGAACTCTGTTGACTTACATGAGATTGTTTTGACTCAAGTCCTTTCACCACAGTTTTTTCATTTTGTGCTTTGTGTGCATTAGTGTAAAAACACAGTGGAGCATGGCAGGTAGCTGGTAGCCTAGCTGGTCGCTTACTCGCTTACTGCGATGTAGAATTGAAGCACTAAAGCTTAGCGGGCCGCGCACAGTGGCGCATGGCTGGTAGCAGGGCTGGTAGCAGTGAGCAAGGCAGTAAGCGACCACAATTGCCAGGTCGATTGTTTACATCGCTGTAATCGCCGGTTCCGGGGATGGTGAGACTTTCGCGCATGCGCACTAGCATCTACACAACCATACTACGTCTTGTTCAATCAACATTGAACACTAGGCACTTGGCTACTGACATTATCGTTATCAGTTTGTACGTTCAGTTTATTGTATAGATATATCATACTCTTTTATATAGATATATCATAATCTTTCATATAGATTTAGGAAAAAACAAAAATTGTGCGATCTTCAGGAAGTAGTATTCTAGGCTGCTTACTTATACTGGGCCTACATTTCGATTTCCAATTTTGACCTTATTTTATTATTAACTAAAATATACTATAACTACAAACTAAGAAACTATCATTTTAAGCCAACACAGAGCTGATTAAATTGAATTAAAATCTTTATTCCATGCAAATTAATACATTTTTTTGTTTAGGAAATAGTTGTCCAAAAAAGACATTTTGTGCGGGGGGGAGGGTCGGGATTGTCTTTGAGTCCATTTTAAATATTTCACTGCACTAAATAACAAAAATATATAAACTAAATAATGTAGCAAACGAATATGAACTTAGTCTAACAAAATATGATAAACACTAATTTCTTGAAGATAGTAAATAACTAATTCTAATTCATTTTGAATAATGATAAGTTTACGTATCGAAATTGGAGCTTGACTATTTGAAAAATATAAATATTAACTAATGTAGCTTAAGTGTGTAGCTTCGTGCTGCTGTCAACAAGCGAACGACCGAGCGTCACTGTGTGTATGTCCAGCTTCCTGCTAGGTAAACAGCCAGCAAGCAACAAGCGACCAGCTAGGCTACCAGCTACCTGCCATGCTCCACTGTGTTTTTACCCTTTCATTGCTTCCTTGTTTTTGTGATCTTATCTTTATTATTGGTAGTCATTGCTTCCTTGTTTTTTGTGATCTTATCTTTATTATTGGAGAAAAAAAATGGGATCGGTTTGTTCAGTTCGCATAACGTTCTAGTCTTTTTAATAACTTAAAATAGAGAATCTGTTTTTGTTAGAAAAAAAACCAAGTTTACAAATTATTTAAATTGGGCTGTTTGAAGGTTAGTAACTTTAAAACTCCACTAATTTTAAGTTGAAAAATTAATATCTATAACTTACAAACAAGGTATAAGAGTCCAAGTTAAAAACTTTAACACTAAAGTATAAAACTATGCCGATTTTCAATTAATTTACTAAAAATTATCAAGAGTTAAAATTTTGCTTGTTGTTGGTTTTGTGTTTCACAGCTGAAGTCAATTGTGTTTTAATATACCTGCCAGTCAATTGGGTCTCCGAATTCACTGTAGCGGCCTGCCTATTGTCTCGTGGGTAGGCCCCGGCGTCCGTTATAATAGGTAAGAAGTTCCTAAGAGTACATCGTAAGAGTATATTTTTAAATCCATGAGCCACCTTTAAACAAGACCTGGTATCTTTACATGTCTCAAACTGTTGAGTAGGAGAATAGAGGAAACAGAATAAAAAGGTCATTTAAAATAAACTAGGGTTGAATGAGAGAAGGAAATTTAGAGGAACATTGTTTACTTCAAAGAGGGTAACAAGAGAATAACATAAAGTTTGTTTACAATTAAATGTTTACATGACAATAATAATGAGTTAGTTAAAACAGCTGATTAGTAAACATAACAGAAATTAATAACAATATTTACATTTTTATATGTATAAATATCCAACAACATGTTCTTTCAAAGATTATATTTAAAAACTTTCTGATTAAAAACAACGTGTTAATATTAAGTAAAATTAATTTTAAGAATTTTGAAAAATATGGCCTTTAATTACTAGAGTGAGTAAACGGAGGCCTCAAAGCACCCGTCTATGACACAAACAAATAGAAGCATACCTCTCTGAATTTAGCGAGCGTGTAACTTACACGCCAATAGCACTAACGTAGTACTTAAGAAACGTAAAGGAGCATAGGCCTAAACAAAAACTGACTGGCTAAATTAAAGGGATTGCTCATATCTACTACAATCAAGCGGGACATTCCCGACAGTTAAAACTAGTTCTCAAATGTTGCAGATTGTTCCAACGGAAATCAAACAAAGGATGGTCTTGAAACTAGGTGGTTAACTTCTTGAATGCGGTCGAGTAGCTTTTGTGAACATTTACTCCAGAAGATTCAACTTGCGCCATTGTTAGTCAACTGATTGTTTGTCCGATTGCAAGTTCTGTGTTCAAAATTTGCGGCTTGGTTTCAGAACTTTATGAAATAATTTGTCTTTCATTCATTCCAGGAACACTATTTACATCATATGTACGGACAGCTCGAAAACTTACGCAGTTAGCCGAATCGAACTAGTACATATTAAAATTGAACACGCCCTGTTTAAACCTTTTTGTAGAAACTACTCTAGAGTGCGTTTTGCGGGATGGATGATTAGAAAAAACCTAATCATTGAAATCATATTTTATCCTGCTTCTTTTATCTTGCTGGGCGGGCCGATACGTTTTCCTAGCACTAACGAATAAATGTCAAAATAGTGAAAAATCACCATATTTTTGAATATAACTTACTTTATTGACCAGCACTAACGAATTTCTTGACGGCACTTACCTCACACAACCTAACACTACAATTTAATATCAAATTTTGCTGGGCGGGCCGATACGTTTTCCTTGCATTAACTGTTATATGTCAAAATAGTGAAAACTTTCTTCAGCCTCTAGCTTCCGGGCAAATGCAGCACTAACGTCGAGCTTTACGGCACTAACCAGCACTAACGAAGCACTAACGATTCGCATTTTCAAAAGTGGGCGGGCCGGTCACCTTTGACAATGTGAATCGTTAGTGCTTCGTTAGTGCTGGTCAAATTTTACCTCTTTTAATGAAACATTGTTTAAGTGGACCCACCCATTTTTAAATACGTTTAAATGTTCAATATTAGTTTAGCAATGACAATATTTCTTACGGCACGATTTAGGCCAATTGGAAGTGGGTATGCTGTTTTGGGTGGGCTGCTTCCCCCCACCACCTCCTCTTTAACGGACATTAACTGCCCGGTGAATGCAGCACTAACGTCGAACTTTACGACACTAACCGGCACTAACGCCAATTAATCCAAATAAATTAGCAATTTTCGGTTGAGGGCGGGCCAGTGTGAAGTTGGCCCGCCCAATATTGACTATGTTAAAAAGTGTACTTAATGACCATTACTAACGAAAATCTTTACGGCACTAATCGGCACTAACGTAGCACTAACGATTCACATTGTCAAAAGTGGGTGGGCCGGTTATGGGTGGGCCAACTTCACAAACATGTCTGACGCGGTCTACACCGGAAGCTTTAGTTAGTAATGACGCCTGCCGCTTGAGCCCAAGACTTAATTTCATGTGTAACGAGCCTATTTTGCCGGGGAAACTATTTCGCTTAGCCCAGGTGAAATGGGCATATTTACATACCTGTGAATGGGCCAGGGCATAAGCTATTACCCTTAGGCCTCCCATGCTTGGCAACCTTGCATGGAGGTAGGCCTATGTTGGACTGTTTAGCCCTAGGCCTAGCACTCAAGTGTACTAGGCTAGCCTAGGATACACTGCCCCTATACTACACCCACAGGCTCTATACAGACACTGCATCATTCACACTACTTCCCCACACTTCGAGATTGACATCTTAGTGGTAGGCCTTGATATTACCTCATCTGGGTACCAGATGAGGCGAGTCCTAGCCCTCGCACGAACAACACTTAGCTAGATGAGCCCTACCTTCAGCCATCACTGTCACAATGTATTATGTATCCGGTGGCATCCTGTCACCGGAATACTCTGTTGACGCGATGCAATGTGGCGAATACCCATTACGATACATAATACACCAAATATTGCCGTGAACCGGGATGAGTGGTGCAAGTTGTAAACAACCGCCGCCATATTTTCTTTTTTGATTTCTTCTCGCCCAATCGCCGACGGAGTGGAAAAGATGCTGCTATAGTTCCTCTCGTCACCACCTGGGACGCTACAGGGCAGCTCTCTGGACGAGAACGACACGAGAGCCACTTTTGCCGCTGCTCCCGACTTGACCAGTCGCTTTAGTCACGACGATCTGCAACTACCGATCTTATCCCCGTCATAGGTATTGTAACTACCCCGGATAAGTTGGTAGTTATCACTTTTAGCGATATAAACCGTAGGGATAGTGTATTAACCCGGTTTTCATAGTTTTATTAAATTATCTTAAGTAACCAGGTTGTTAGAACCTGTTGCCGGATATCAGGATCATATCGGTTTGCATACTTAGGTAATTTAATTTAACACAAACGTCAGGAGTTTTATTAAGGGAACCTGTGAGTGATCCTCGCTTGGTGAAAGTTTTGAACGTTCGAAGTTGTTGGCCATGTCGTTTGACATCGAACATCAACGTCGTGTCGTTTGACTTGTACCCGAGGTCCCCGACCCTGTCGCCGGCAGTCTGATTGAAACCAACGTTTCTCAGCCCGCTAGCCGGCCCGAATAAACTCCACGACGCCGCCAGATTGACAGAAATAATTATAAAGCGAGGTTTAGCATTGCAAGGGATTCTTGCAGCCTTGGAGAGGCCATACCTCACCGATCGCTATATTTCTGTCTCGGCCGCAATCAGAACCCAACCGACGTCTACTCGTCCAGCTAGAAGCTTACAAAACTCTGGAACGACCCGGCTCGACTGAGATCTTCCGAGCAGTACTGTTGATTTTTCTGGACCCTAGGTCCCCACTGGGCGGATATATACACATGACTTTGTCCATCAGAATTAAAAACATTGTTGGTGAAAGAACACAGCCTTGTTTCACACCTGTGTACACTGTAAAGGGATCAGTGAGATTTCCGTTCAAAACAACTCTCCACTGACAATATTTGTAGAATTCCTGGCAAAGAGAAACAATTTGTCATGGTATTTGCATATCTTCCATGGCCTTCCAGATATTTTGACGGTATTATGCAGGACAAAAAATAACGTGTTCAATACCGTCTCCACTCTATCTCTGGTAGGACTTGAATAACGTCCAAAATCACTTGATTTTAATATTCGATTACCTATTTTGATGAACTATGTCTCAGCTCACTGCGGATCCGATATGGAAAGTCAATGCAATCGTGCATCTAAGAGATATCAGACGGGAGAGATAGTAATAGATGGGATTGAAAGTCAGAGAAATACACTCAGATTATTCCTTGACTTATCAAAAGCGTTTGACTGCGTTGATCGCAGAATCTTGCTTGAGAAACTCGACCATCATGTCATACGAGAAGTGCCTCTCAGATGGTTTAAGCTATAACTCATTGAACTTTTTTTTCAGAAAATCTCTCAGGAGGAGTAGGGTTGGTTATGGTGTCCCCCAAGACTGTATTTTCAGTACACTAATCGTCTTACTCTATGTATAAAAGTATGTGTATGGGCTACTCGATTTTAAAATTGTGATATATACCAAGCTCTTCAATTTGAGAGCTCAATCGGCAAAAAGATCTGTTGAAATAAACGTTCATTTGGGTTCGTTTCCAAAAAGCAATACAACGAAAATCTCACGGTAATACACCGTGGTCGAAGGTTGACATGGGATTCCTACAGGGATAAGGCCTTAGTTTTTGAGACTTAGTCTAAAAACTGTCCTTAGAAATTAATGTCTGAAACAGATGACCAAATAGTGTTTAGTTCAGGCATTGATGTTGAAGAACTATGGTCTTGACATCTTACACCTATCTAACTATCTTACGGAGTCGTTTTGCGTGGAGGTTGGGCAAACGTACACTTTTAATGGTTCACAATTGTTCATTTGTCAAAAACCAGCCGTAAAACTGCTGTTGCAAAGCTTGCACTGGAACAAATCGTATAGACCAGCGTGAAGAACAACGATTAACACTACGCTACATTGTAAGGACGACTTACAAAACAAAACAACACCCGATACTATAATAATAAAATAGGGTAGTACAATTATACACTCTTATAATACTAGCGGGAAGGATAACTACCAAGCTGGGAGACACTGAACGTAGTCTTTGAACGAAATGAAATGAAAATTAAATGAAAAATGACTTTATTCCAGGCCAAAGTTAGGACTGTGAGAGTCCTCTCTACCACTTAACCTGAACGTTAAACGTTGCTTTCTCTGGAATGAGATCTTTCCATCAACAAGTTCCAAATCCGTGCTCAAGACATTTAAAATCACGCTAATCTCGGATGCAAATTACAGTTTGGACGAGTTCATGGTAGCCAGTTGGGAGACCTATACAGGCTTACACGATAATAGCGCAAAAATTTAGATTTAATAGGAACTTAATTGTAATATTGCAAACAAGAAAATAAAATCAAAGGGCTGTATGAGACTTTGATTTGATTTAAAGTCAATCGTAATAAAAAAGTATTTGTTCAAATGCAATAAACAGTTTATTTAATGTTTTTATTTAGTTACGCGACTAATGCCATTGAACCACGGGCACAGGTAGTTTGACCAACATAACAAAAAGTTTCCTGCAACTAAGCTGTACTTCTGATTTGATGCAGTATTTCTTTTGTTTTGACGGAAAATGTTTGACGACGGTAAAATACAAACTGAGGAGTGAGGTCGGCCTGGCAGTGTTATTTGTCAACTCGTGGATTAGCGCTGACACGGAGGTGTTGTGTTGCTGTTTAACAGTTCACAGATTAAACACGGAGATATATTTCATACGCCGGATGTTGATTTGATAACTCAGCAACTCTTATTTGAAATTCGAACTAACCTATATCAATAAAATAGTATTTGAAAAATCTCATAAAAACCATTTTGTGATAAACATAATCTTTCAAAATGTGTAAGGGCATGACATTTTAAAGTAAACTTAAGGCTTAACACATTTTTTTATATTCAGCTCCGATTGTTATCAATGTTTGATCTGCCAGTAAAATAGGAAATTCCTTAAGTATAAATATATTAGTCATTTTTAAACTTTAGGATTACTATGGTCATAAAATAGAAGAGACAATCAGAGTTATAAACGAAATAATCACTGTAGCAGAATGACAAGCTTTGAAATGAGGTAAAACATTGTTGAATTTCATTTACATTTCTTTCATTCCCTTTAAAACCTTTTCTCATTTATTTGATTTTACTCCTCAAAGATAACTGTCAACAGGTATAGCTAGGTTGTGCTCAGAAAGCTAAATGAGCTATTTCTGTTTCTATTTTCTGTTTTTAAGGAGAACAACCGTACAGGTTGTGCGATATCCTGACATGAACTATACAGGATGTCTCGTAATTCTCTACTAATATTTTAAGGCATTGTTTCTAGGCAAAACACACAATGGAAAAAACATGATGAAACCGTTTTAACCTGATAGTCAAAAAATCAGACAGCCACCATTTTGGTTCAACGTGACATTTTGGTAAGTTTCATAAATACAATAGGCTATAGGAAACCATTATCAATACTGTTTAAATAAATACCCACAAAGACGGATGTTTCAAATAGTTTGGCAATACTAGCTCAGTGTAAGCTATAGTAAACAGTGCATTTATTGAACGTTTGCTTTAATAACCTATTTTGTAAACTTATTACTTAGGACATAAAACGTTACTTTCGTTCAAATTTGTTCATATTTAATCTATAGACCTATACGTAAGATTACCGGTGTAAAACGTGGCTTTGGTGCGAATGATGTTTAAACTCTAGTTAAAGGTTTATGAACGTGTTAAGCTGGGAAACACTAATTCGGGATTATATGATTTCAAAGTACCGTCAAAATACTCAGATGCGTCGAATTTGTGTTTCATGCCACGTTTTCCCGCACATCTTTGCGTATTATGAACGGACTCGTAACACATACAATGTAGTTGGGTTTATTATTGCCAACTATTTTTAAAACCCACTGCGTGTGAGCTATCAAGATATTAATCAGCCACAATTACTTTTCTACCTTTATCTAGGTAAATTCCTTATGAAATTTTAAATTTCTATGGTAATCAAGCAAGTGCACTCAAATTAATAAGGTCGTATCTTTTAAATAGGTTACAATTTTTCTCCGTCAAACATAAACAAACAAACAAACATCTTTCCTATTACTTAGGAAGTGAAATAATTGTTATTGTATATGCCGTGTCCTATTTATGTAAAACAGATCAACGGAAATAAACGATTCTCATTCTGAATATTCAAATGTACGCAGAATTTCACGGTGCACCATTTTCGGTGTAAAATAAACTCTAAAATAAAATCACGGCTCTTTAAGTAACTAAGGACCTTTGGTCTGTTTCATTATACTGTACGTTTCACTTGTCATTTGGCTCTCGGACTACTCGTTCCGCTGTTATGGCGAAAAACAATTTTTTTAGACAGCTATGTTGAAACGACGGCCGTAATTGTTAGTATATTGATGCATTATATTAAAATACATGTTTATTTTTAGTTTCATCAAAATCGGAAGAAACTTTCTGTTTTTAAAACATGAAAATACCTTTTTTGAGAAAACTCCCACCCCCAAAAGGAGCTGGCGGTGGTCCAAATTTTCTGGTTAAAAACTTGATTGTGATATGTACAAAGGAAACATTTGTTTTCATGAAAATTGAACAACAAATGCAAACTGTAGAAAGTACACACATACATACTGTATATACAAAAATATATATATTTTATATAGCCAAAGTTTTTAAAAAAGGCTCAAATGTGTTCTGGATGTCAGGGTTGGTGCTTATTTCATGGTCACAGGCTTGGATCTTACCACGCTGGCGGCATAAAAATCTCATTTTCGAAAGGAAATTGTAAATAAAGAGTTCTGAAACCACCTGTACAGTGAATACAGTGAAACAGTGTTCAACTAACGGTTCCACGCATATAAATTTTGATGATTGAATGTCGTTATCATATTCTTAAATGATACATGTTACGCTAGTTCAGTTTCTACATTTAAATTGCCTCTGCACTACACACTGCAGCACAGACGTACTGTACAAGTACAGTGTACACCAGTCTGTGTACAGATTCAACGCTTTGACTGCTGTAAGAGTAATCACGTGTTTATCTTCTACATATGACGTTGTAAACTGTTTATGTAAATCGTCACAACGTATTTACTGACTGAAACAAGTATTGCAACTTTTACACCTTCATTTTTAACTTTTACTTCTAAACTACTAAACGTTACGTTTCGTTTCGATAGTTGAGGTAAAAAGTACAATGTAATAGGAAAAGCTGACAACTAAAAATTGGAACTATTGTTAGTGTTTACAAATATTTTGAAATTAACTTTTTAGCTGTAGAAAGAACGGGAACACAGGTTTATGAGCACATTACATAAGTACATTAGGAACAACTGAGGACAGGCTACTGTTGCCAAGCCACAATGCACTTTACTGGAAATGTGTACTAACACTAACACTAGGTTGCTTCTCTTGACGTCATCCTACAGAGACCAAATTACAATCAGCAATGTGCCAATAATGAACAAGTCAAAGTAGTTTAGGTGTTTTCTAAATAATGTGACTTATGATGTGTTTGTATGTCAGTAAGTTTTATAATTATCAATAATCACACTGTTCAAATGGTCACTTCAAGGCACAGTAGAAGTTTTACAATTCACCAAGAAGTATTTTTATTCCTTTTAAAGTTCATCTTTTAAATTAATAAGCAAGCCATATGTTGACCTAAGTCCTTTTTTCAATAATTTTAGACTAATAAAATTGTCAAAGTAAGAACAATCAATTTAACTACTATCATATTCGTTTGGGAAACAACTAAGTCACGACGTATGTTCAAAGTTATAGAAATAAAACAAAAACCAATACTTATAATAATTTAAATTGCGAGGCCTTTCGATAGCAAGGCTATGACGTATATGTTAGCACAACGCATGTAAACATGGTACTACCTAAGTATGTCACGTTTTCTATTTTTACTCACGTTACTTAGTGACTGACTCCAGGACTAGAGTGGTACAGTTCAAGTGCGTGAGTGAATGTGAAAACCCTTTTGTCTGATAGAGATTTCAATGTCAGGATTCGCGGACATTTTTACACTTTAAACTGTTTGTTTATTTATATATTGTAGAAACAAAATATTGTAATGTAAATAAATCAAGCCATACATGCTTAGGAAACTAATGCTGAAATTTTATGAGTACACACTTAATTTTTCAAGTCTATGTGCCTAGAATGAGTAAATAAATAAAACACTGTTTATTGCGTTCAACATTTGACATGTTATGTAATCGTCAGTTAATTTTGAACAATGCTAGTGAATAGTGTTTAAGAATCGAGAATAGTGTAATAGCTTTCAAGATTTAACTTAAATAGAATTTCGTAGAAGGTGATAGAAATGTTGTGCTATATGTATTTTTTTAGTTTTGATCTCATCGTTGTTTGGTTAACAATATGACTTTGGTAAACTGAAAAGAAAACCGAAATATATTTTTTAACGGGCTGGAAATTTAATGTTTAAGAACTAACTACTATTTTTGAGGTTTAACCTCGAACAATGGATTGTTATAGAAATACATTTTATGTAAAGTAAACCTTACGTCTTTTATGTTTTTAATCTTGAGGTTTTCTGACAAAGACAGCTTGGTGATCAAAAGGCCTCTTGTATTAAAATTTTAAATATTGGTTTATTTGATATACATTTTGTTTTACTAAAGTCTAGTAATTACAAAAGTAGTGTCATAGCCTAGCTACACACATGTAAAAGGTGCTTTTTAAAATACTTATCTGCAATTGTTTAGCAAAAAATTGTAACAAAAACTGGAAAATGACAATAGAATCTAGGAAATATTATGGTGACTTGTTAAACTGATGAAACCTTTATATGGTTTCAATGTTTCTGAATCAGAAATGACAGGAAACAGGATACTGCGCGTATCAGTTCATAAAAATATGACACGCTGCACTCTGCTCTTAAATACACACACACACATACACGGACCTGTTGTAAAAAAATACTTTTAAAATATCATTTTATACTAATATTTCTGTTAACAACCCAAGAGTTTTTAACCTTTTGCGTATTTTCTAAATCGAATTAACGAACAAATTACAAATATGAGCAGCTTTTGATAGTTAAACTATTTCCATAGTTAATAAGAATTCAACCGAATTAGTACACCCAAAATCAGCTGGTCTCTTAAGATCTATGTGTTTTAAAAACATCCAACTCGACCGTTTGAATAAACAGGCTAACTAAAGAGTCTACGCAGGTTCTCAAGTGCTGTTTAACGTCTATTGTTGTTTGAAAGATGAAAGAACAAAGATGATCGCCATTTTGAAAGTGAGTGAAGGGGATGAAAAAGCTGACTAAGTATCAACACGCACTTACCGTCAAGTAGAGGGACACTCTTCTCTTGTCTCACCCCTCACAACACCTCTACTCTATACCCTGGATAGATTTTGTTCCTGGAATAGAATAAACAAAAGCATGTAGGCTTGAACTTCTGTGCTAAATTAAAACTTTCCTTTGTTGTAAACCGTAACAATACAATAATTATAGCAATAAGAAAGGTAAAAATTAAAGCGTAGGTCAACGTAAACAAAAATTGGTGATTTATTTATCCCAAAAGTTTGGTAAACGATAATGTTAGTGTTATTTATGAAGGGTTATCTATCACATGACTGCATTATGTATTGGTGATAGCAATCGTAATAACAGTTCTTCCGATATTGGAGTAATTAATTATTTTGTTTGAGAAAACACTGAAATAAATCAAAGTAGTCGTTTGGAATATGAAGCCGTTATTAATTTATAGTTTTCTTTCACGGTTATTGTATCTTCTCTAACGTACTCGTATTTGGCTGAAGTAAACGTATGTAACTAATAACAAAAGACTATGTACAGCAACGATGTATAGACATTTTTAAATATTTACTTAGTTGTATTTAGCTTTATTTCAGATAACATTTTACTCTTCACTTTAGCTATCTGCCTGATAGAATGAAGTACACAACTAGGACTTTAACAAAGTCAAAGTGGTAAAGCGGGATTATTATTTCCTGGTGTTGAAGACAGCATAAAGCAACTCACTAGACTACGGGATGTTAATCATCCATAATGCTTTATTATCTATTCAGCGTATAACTTACGTGAAAGCCGCTGTATGCCTTTCCAATAAGTTCAACACTACGAATAATGATCTTCACATCTTAAAACCTACCCTTAGGTCCGATACAAAGGTCTAAAATAGACCAAAATACTCCGATACTTTAGATGATGGAGTTGATTGACTTCAAGAGAAAAAGACATACACACGTATGACCCACTTTTATCGAAGTTTTACTTACCAAGCCTATCAGTTGGGAGTAGAAGTTTGGAAACTTTAGGGATTTCGAAGTCAATTCGTAAAAAATGTTCAATATTTATGAAAACTTCTGCTATTTCCATAAGCAGTGATTTTTTACACTGTAGTTTTAAATGACATCAAATTAGTAAATTAAATAACATAGTTTAAGCGGTGTAAATTGTACCCGCGTGATTTCTTAAATAAAAACCTCAACGCAAATCTCTACTATTTCAATTACAAGCACAGTCGTATAGGGATCTAACCGTAAAATACTACTGCAATTGACATCAATAATAAAATAATAATAACTAAGTCTTTATTTGTTTAATTCTAATAAAGTTGTTTTTCTTTTAAAAAAGCTCAAAAATGACAAAAAAAGAAAAAGAAATAAGAATATAACAATTGTTAGTGGCTTTTACAAAAATACACGGGAAAGAAAAACCAGTTGTAATGGTTATGTTATAGCGCAGTTTATCTGCTGTGTTATATGAGATTATTAATTTCTCCAGCTGTTGTATTGTTCTAATTTAAATTTGTTTACATTGTTAGTGCCATTTGCAATGAATACTCCATGACAACTGGTTTTTCTTTTCCGTGTATTTTTGTAAAAGCCACTAACAATTGTTGTATTCTTATTTATGTTTCTTTTTTGTCGTTTTTGAGCTTTTTTTTTTAAAAAAAACAACTTTATTAGAATTTCGTTTTTAATTTAGATACCAAGCAGGACAAACAACCGTATAAACTACTAAAATACAGGCAACATCTAGGTTAAAATAGGTTTTTTCGTTTTAGCCCTTAAACAAATAAAGATATAAAACAACGTTTGATACAAAAATGTTAATATTAAAATTATCTTTACAATAATATGCAACATGATATACCTTTTCCTGAAATATCCCTGTACGGTTTCCAGAGAAAACAGTTTGTTTCATCTTTCTAGCTCGTGTAATCCGTTTAGGACACTTTATCGTGGCCAACCGGTATAAATAATAAAATAATCATGGTTTAGAAGTTATATGTATCTCAAGAAATGTGTTTAGTA
The DNA here is from genome assembly GCA_018831715.1 of Matsumurasca onukii. Classification (NCBI taxonomy): domain Eukaryota; kingdom Metazoa; phylum Arthropoda; class Insecta; order Hemiptera; family Cicadellidae; genus Matsumurasca; species Matsumurasca onukii. The sequence goes on along the minus strand of CM032059.1, from coordinate 50,848,014 downwards.
AACTACAGCGTAATAGTCACATTGTAGTTTAAAAAGCATATGTTGATATCATGTAAGATGTTTCCAGCTAATAATGCTTGTAACAGTGTTGTGCTTTGTGATCAACATGTTTCCCGAGCTCTCCAGCCTCGGCCGCGTTCAAACATTTGTCCACATTGTCAGCACATGCTGCCTAAATACTGCACTCAACTATCGAGCACACACCTCAAGTTTAGCCAATACATTTCGTGAAAAAAGCTCGTATTTACAAAGTTAGGTAAGCTTTTAGTCAAATTTAACGCGATGAAAGGCATTTATAGATCAGGAGAAAATCTATCACTTTATGTACATACAGTTTCAGGTGTTTAGCAAAAAGCTTTTACCTTGGTTTTTACATTTGTTGTACACATAATTGACCGCAAGCAAACTAACATAATCGCCAGTAGTGCTTACGTTACTGAAGTGATTATGAAATTTAAATGTATAGTACAATTAGAAACCTCTCCTCTTTATAATATTAGGTTTTGTCTCTTCAGCAGATATTTTAAATACCGTACGGAGTAATAAATAATCAAGTAGAAAAATATGTTAAATCTACATGCCTACAGGTAAGGTGACATATGGAATTGACAGTAGTAGTGTCAGGTTTACAAGTTGATTTAAAATATAAAATATATTTAATATCCCTTTAAACGTACAATAGATTTTTCCAAGTAAATTTATTTTACGATAACGTTTGCTTTGGCTTACGTTTCCTTGTCTATGGAAACAGGTCGCCGAATAACGCCTAACGGACGCATTTAAAGGTAAGCCTACATTTGATAGTTAATCTGAAAACAATTAATGGGTATTACCTTTGTTACTATCCTCTTTTGTCGAAGGACGACGCGTTTCAACCTAATCAGGCCATAATCATGTCTTCATCCGCCAGTTGGCTTCGTCTTCACATTAAAACTTCCACATAAAGTACATGACACACACGAACGACGACGAATAAACGAAATAAATTAAAACAAACAATAAATACGAAGCATCGAGCCGGCTCACGAACAAACTCCCGTCACGGCATGCAAGGACTACACTGAGGCAAGGCAAGGCTTGCATCTACGTCTTCCCCTCCCCACTTCCTCCTGGCTGGACTGATAACAGATGATCAGCTGATACTAGTTGTCTTGAACTATTGATAAGGTGGTTAAAGAGATGGTGTGATTTGTATTGTAATTTTTCGTTTAAAAGTGGATGATTATTTTAGGTTTCGTCTCTTCAGCAGATATTTTGAATACCGCACGGACTAATAAAGAATCAATATTGTGTTTGTTATTAATAATTATTGTGTTTGTTTTAATTTATTTCGTTTGTTCGTCGTCGTTCATGTGTGTCATGTACTTTATGTGGACGTTTTATTGTGTTTAATGTGAAGACGAAGCCAACTGGCGGATGAAGACATGATTATGGCCTGATTAGGTTGAAACGCGTCGTCCTTCGACAAAAGAGGATAGTAACAAAGATAATACCCATTAATTGTTGAATACTATCCTGGGGCTGATATTAATGATACGAGTATAATAATCTGAAAAGTCTTATTAAGTAGAATACAACCTTTTCTAAAAAAAAAGAAAAAATACCCTAGGAGCTGCAATTAAACTGCTGCAAACCCGGACCAAATACAATCACCTGACTTATGCAAAATATACAATAAAACTTTATGCTCACAAGTTTACCAATATTTCCGTAAAAATAATATACTGGTTTGGATTTAACCTGTTTGTACAAATAAGTTGAATTTGGTCGATTATATTTAGTTGATGATCATGGCTTACAACACGAGCACAGTCATATGGGACAAACACACAGTTCGTCCCCTAGGATTACAGGGTTTGAATTCAACATGAGCTGTACATCTACCCACCATTCACACCACACATCGGTACATGGATCGTGACGCTCGATAATCCTTTACTTCCATACCCAACTTTATGATGAGACATCTATATACTATTAGTATTTCGGTTAGGGTTGTCCGGAGTGTTGAGATCTCGGAATCTGGCTGGGGTAATTCAGATTTTTTTGAATAGAAATGGTCCTTAGTGGGGTTGGGGGAAACGAATAAAATTTTTTATTTTTATGGGGTTTTTGAGGTCCCCAATTCCCCATGTTATATTTCTTTTCTTTCTTATATTTTCTTTCTTCTTAGTAAATATTAATTATTAGTAAATATCAACGGATTTGTTTGAAACTCGACAAACAGTTCACAAACAGTTCACAACAGTAGTATCTGAATTCCAGCATTCTCATACAAGTTAGCTCATGTTTAACATACACTTTGTTGTAATGCAATTACAATTATTCAAAAATGACACGAACTTAGCACGCATACTGATAACAGTCACTGTGCAAAATTGGCCTTCCTCATAGCTTTTGATTGAGACCGCGTCTGGTGAGTCCCTTAGTAATCATCAGCGATCAGCTGGGTGGACAGGTATAACCGGAAAGAGTCCGCGGCTGATGTTGCCACAAAGATGAAACAACCCCCTTTGGTCAATACAAAGGTAGACATATTTTACACGGATCAGTAGTGCGGACGCGTGCGAGAATGTTCGTGTTGAGCCACAAACACTCTCTTCTCTCCTCACCTTGCCATCATTCACCGGAAACAATCAGCTCACACCGGAAGTGGTTTATTGTGATTCCAACGCCAGCTAAATGCTCACCACATGTTTCTTTCTTCTCTTGCGCTTTTTTAACGTGTACTTTCCTATCTAGGTTTAAGGGTTTCTTTTATCCCTTACGAGGATTAAAGATGTTATATTTACCCTTTTTTATTACATGTAATACTGAATAACATTATTTATTAATAACTTTGAAGCTTACCCTTGAAATATTAGTTATTTTCATCTATTTGTATTGTTTCTCGATACTTATTATCGTATAACACGAAGCAATATTGATTATAAACAAAGTTTATGTCACTTACCAAATTTGTATGGTTTTATAATTTTTTCACACACACGAACTTGTTATACATTTTTTAAAGCTTTACTTGGATCTTAGGTTATTGTTATGGACTAAAAAAAATAGATTTATAATCTCTAAATGCGTAGCTATTCAAATTCACTTTACAACAAACTAACATACATTAAACGAATCAAGAAATTTAACATGTAAAGAAATTTAAGTTGCAAAGGCCCGTTTTAGCACAATTACAGGTCTCTTCTTTAGACCATTACACAAGGTGAACCAACAAACACGTAGCTGTATGGCTCTGTTTCTTTTTCGTAACGCAAGTTTTATTCCTTCATATTAAATGGGACGTGCTTCTCAAGAAGCTTAACGGCAAACAAATGATTAGCGATAATATTTAAACTAGTTAGTCAATAAGGTAAACAGGTTTTATGTTAAATCTTATTTTGACACCAAAGAAACAATATCTGGTGTTTGTACAAAAGGAAACCCATTTTTGCGACTATGATGAGAAGATATTTCGCTTAAAAGGGAGGAGTGATTTATATTTGCCTGAGACGCTGATCCGAGACTTAAGGCCAAAGCTGTGAGAAGTTGGACAATATGGCCTTCTTTGCGCCTTCGCCCTACTTCGTTATCCTCGAATGTAACACTTTACTTCAGACATCTAACAACCTGAACACGCAATTTGACAAGTCATTTATCTTTTCATCTTGACTATTTACCATCTATACAGGGTGTTGATGAACTCTCTGGACGTATTTTGTGAAAATGTTCCTTGGGTCAATACAATACTATTTTACAATATAAACCGGGGTCTCCGGCGCTTCGTTGTCCGTCTGTCTGTGTGGATGTGTTTTTTACAAAACATGTAACAAGAACCTTTTTTATTGTGTTTATTTTCCTTTACAAACATGCACTGATTTTGAAAATAAAATGAATGTTAAATATATTGAATGTTACAAATCACAACAACTTTGTTGTATTTTCTAACCCACTGGCCAATGCCTTCCTTTCGTTCCTCTAGCCAGCTAACGCAACAGCAATGGAACTAACAACATTATTTTAATGTTGGAGTTTGTTCATAAGGAATCTAATTTCCAGCAATATTTACAATTTTAAGTTGTTTTTTCTCCCAAAACCGAGTAGAAATTTAATTGATTTGTTTATGTAAAAACTGTTCAAAATGACGTCCCTCAAGACGATTTCCTTTAAGCAAAACTGACAGACACAGCAGCTACTCGAGCAACCTGATCCATTTAACTTTCTACGGCAGTGTTGGAGACCAGTTGTTTCATACTTAGGAAAATCCATGAGGTCTGGTGATACGGGGTTGCCCATTCATTACGCCCAATCCATCTGTCATCTTGCACCGTCATGTTGAAACCACATGACATTTTGTAAAGCAAATGAAATTTCTTGAAGCAACTGAACAAGTATGTTTCTAAGAAATACTAAGTAAGTTGGTACGTTGAGGTAAAATGGAGAGGCCTATCAGACAGTTTCCCAAGATACCAGCCCTAACATCTTCAGACAATCTTTCCTGCTAAGCCCTCATAACGGTTTCATTCGGGTTTTCTGCGGCCCAAACATGACTGGTGTGGTTGTTAGTAGTCCCTTTCCTAGTAAACAATGGGTCACTTAAATTCTTCTCCAAAACCAGCGAGATTAGCTTACCCGACGTGGATATTCTTCTGGTTTCAATGCCTGAACCTTTTGTGGGATATATGGATAATGCTTTTCTTCAAGTAAAACCTTCCACACAGTATCATTCCAACAAGCCAGCTCGCGATTTATTGCTCTACGTCATCAACAAACCGCTCAAGAACACGTTCTTCAAAGTTAATATCACGCACTGATATCACGTCCGGTGACATTCACGCTGTTAGTAAACGAACTAGTATTTCTAAGTTGAGTACGTTTGGTGGGTGGGGCGCTGTTGGTTTAGAATATGGTCGCCATACAATCTTTGAGCTTCTCTTGCATTTCCGTTTGCCATGCCGTAAAAATAATGTAATCGTATATCACAATACTCCTCTGTTGTGTTGTTCATTTCGTTTGGATACTAATTAAAATAAATAAATAAACCAATTAAATAAGTTTAAGAATGAACACATATCTAAACAAACAAAATGGAAGATACTGCAAAAGTGAGTAAGAACATTAGTTAGAATATAAGTATAAATTACATAATAATATTAAGTATAAATACAGTGCACAGATTTTACAAACCAAGAACAAAAATTAAACGTAAAATGTTACTGTCTTAACTGTTTACTAATTTCAGAAAACAGCTGACTGAATAGTGTTCAGTTAGGGCAACCATGTTTTATTTTACCGAAAATGTAAAATGTAATAATTTTATAATGTAACACAATAAGGAAGCCTTTACCTAACACATTTGATGATTTTGTAGAGAGTAGAGATGTCATTAGGAAATGAACAAATTCAAACATTAAAATAATTTTATTAGTTCCATTGTTGTTGCGTTAGCTGACTAGGGAGATGACCGGTGGGACAAAAATTACAATAACCTTTCAATTTTTCATTCAATTTTCAAAGTTTATGTATTTTTAAAAAGGGAAATAAATACGCCAAACAACGTTATTCTTCTGACTTTTTGTAAAGTTACTCAATTTTAAGTAGTTGAATTTTAAACACTTCAAACAACCGCCTTTTTGAAATTTGAAATCTAAATAAAATAATAATAAGATCATTAGAAAACGGCATTTAAACTATTTTACCAAAGATTGGTGCAGTAGTTTTCAATTTAAATTATTTTAACAAAAATCCACACAGACAGAAGAACAACGAAGAGCCGGAGATCCCTACCCTATTTACGGTATATGATAAAATATTATTATTTTGCCCCAAGCAACATGTCCACAAAGTGTGTCCAGCGAGTTCACTGACATCCTGTATACTCGTATTTGAATTATTGTTATTGGTGGTATTGTATAAGGTGTCCTTATACTACTTGTCCAAACATTGTTTTGTTTCTTGAGTTAAAACAACAACACAAACTAGGAATTTCATGAGTTAATATTTTTCGTTTTTCAACTTTCAAAGCCAGTCGCCATTTCACGTTTTCATTAAACATTTTTATTTTATAAATTACTTGATCAATGTTTTTGAACTTTAATATCGTTGTGTACATAGTAGAGAAAATCAACGGGCACATTTTCAAAATGGCAGCCGTTTAAATATTTCAAACTAAAATAACACTTACTTTTGTAAAATTGTTTTGTAAAGTTTACAGTTTTTCAGTTATTTTAGTTAAAAGATTTTAAACGGCCGCCGTTTTGAAAATAAGCGTTTGAAATACTGTTTGTTTTTTTTGTACAAAGGAACTCGTGTATGTACACAACCATATCTAATTTCAAGAAAATGGTGGATTAGTTTAGAAGAAGAAAAATATTTACTGAAAAACTCAAAATGACGGCTGGCGGCCAAACGAAAAAACATAAACTCATATCATTCACCATTTTCCACTTGTTTTAACTCAATGAATAATACCCTTAGGTTTGGACTAGTAGTTTAGGAACACTCTGTATATGACATGCCTTCAACTGTATTTTACACAAAACATTAATTTTGAAAGATTGTTATTTAACTTAACTTCACTAAAAATTGTGTTAAAACATATTTATAGGAAAATGACCCTAAAGTTTATAGTTATGAATTTATCCATGGAATTTCAACCGTTTTAGAGAGCAGGAAGTACTAATACTTGTTTCAAAAATGCTTGTACCCAAAACACTTTTTTAAATATATCAGTGTGATACCTTTTAGAGTAATGCTATTTAAGCAGACGTATAGAAAATGTAATTCTTAATCAATTAATACCTAAACAAACTTAAATGATAGTCATTAGTTTTAATTAGTCTCTAAATGATCAAATTTGATAATTTTCTAAAAAATATGGTCAAGATTAATTAAACACCGTTATCGTACACATTTGGCTGTAAAGTGTTTTTTAAAACCTATTTGTGTGTAATTTATAGTGGAGTTTTCTATCGAAATAAATGATACTGGAGCACGCATGTTGAAAGTATTGTGTGTAAATTAATAAGTTCATGGTTTTGTGGAGATGTCACTGCACAATTTGGTCAAAGCGTTTGAGTGTGCAAGGGTGGGTGTGAGTGTGTATGTCAAAAGCTTGCTCATTTAATGAGTGTACAATTTTCTTTCTCGAAGTTTTCACACAAGCTACAAAAAATAATTTAAAGTTTATTATTTCAATATGTTTTTAAATTAATTGGCAATCACACACTTTGCGCAGTTAAAAGCTGTTCACACTTGACACCGTTATTTTAGTACATAACATAGTTGTTTGATAAATGAAAGCATAACATGAAGCGTGAGCGCCCCAAGGGGCTTTATACACGATATCACTCTATTAGCAAGCTAGCTAGAAATAACAAGCAGTCTCTCAGAGTTACATTTTGTTTAGAGGGTGTTTACAATGACGAGTATCTTCATTAAGATACACATACATAGTACTCGTATTTCACAAGTTTAGGGTGTTTTGTTTTTTCCTGCCTTGTGGATCATTCAATAAGGATTCTTTATGAAATTTCAGGCTTCAAGTCCCGATACACTTACTTTATGGTACTATCGTGGAATAGTTGTATTCCGCTACTACTATTTTTATTACTGTTGTGTTAGAACTGAGAGTTAGAGTTAAAGGGAACCGCTAACGCAAAATTTAATTATTTACACTAACTTTTGAAACACAAACTACACTTTGAATAACGTTAGCTTTTTTAAGCGAAATCCATTTACATTATTACAATCGATGTAATAGCAAACACATCTTAAATAAAAAAAAGCTCAAACAGTTGTGATTTTACCCTTGTATTAATATACAACACGTTGAACTAATTCGCAGCCTTTATTTTTTGTTTATGAAAATTTAAAGAATTATAGATTTATAATCTTTTCGACAGAAAATCGACAGCTCTAACTTAGATAAAACAAGATGGTTCAAACTAATCAAAACTAAGAACACCAGCTCTAACTGTAAGTGTGATTAATATTCTGTGTTTCGAGAAGGGATTTAATGAAGTGGTGCTTAAGCAGAGCGTGTCTAGGGAAGTTCCGGTCAGTGGGAGTTTGGGGTTGGCAATATCCGGGCTGTTAACAGTTTAGCCACTTGAACAGTTACTTGTTGTTATCTGTTGAAGATAACAAGCGTAACAAGTGCTTTGTGCTGTAGATACCTTGCTCTCTGACTGTGGTGATGGGAGCTCTACTAACAAACAAACCGCGGTGATAACTAACATTGTTCTCTCTCCTTTACTTTGACTCATGAAAATAACCTTTGACTGTGACGAACGAAATACGATCTTAAAAATAAAATACAGTCTCAATATACATGCTAAGAAATTCTTTGACTAAAAATCAATAAAAAAATATACAATGTAGTTATACCATGAGAAAGGGTTGCTAATAATCTGTGTTTGACATTTTATCAATGATCCGTAAATTTTGTCCAAGAGTGCATAAAAACAATATAGTTTTTGTTGAAAATTGTCATAGCCTGAGAACGGCTTCACGGGTTTAATTCTTATTATTTTTAAGTATCCTATTTATTGTGGAATGCTCGTACAGAAAAGAGCTCACGCGAAAAATTTGGAAAACTACAGAACACGTTTACGATTTAATTGTGCACATTTTACCATATACATGTTCAGTTGGCAAAGCACACAGGTGATAAATGTTAAATAACTTTGGTAAACCTTTTTTGTGGACAGGACAAGGCCTGTCGAATCAGCTAGTATACTAATTTAAGGAAAAGTATAGGGGAAATATAAACATACTTAGTTATTCTGAAGATATTCCAGTGAACTTTTCTTTATGAACAAACACATAATTTGTTCAAAAATAGATGTTACTTTTTATTTTAGGATCTTAAAATTTCATTCATAACGGAAAAACTATGAGTTCAAAATAGTTTTGCAGACATTTTCCATCGTTAGTGAACAAGAAGAACACGAAATATTGGGATATCTAATCCCGTCTCCAGTTGTAAGGTAACCAAAACCATAACACACTAGAAAATACCTTATTTAAAAGCTATAAGATCGAGTAAAAAAAGGATATATCGGAAGTTTATACAAAGTAGTACCAATATAAAGACAAACGTTAAGTTCAATTTTAAGAATATACGTTTTGCTTTTGAGTATTCATATTTACAGGTTATACAGCGTTCCATAACTACAATTCAATTTGTAAACCATCAATAACAACATTTAAAGAGGTGTTATTCAGTAAGTAGCTTCTTTATGAAACAAAACTAGATTGTGGCTTAATTATTTACAGTTTGGCTTAATTACCTCTTTTAATTACTTAAATGTAGTTAAAAATTTAAGTAATGAAAAATGCAAAAAAGGCCGTACATCAACTTTAAAAACCAACCTATATGGCATTACATTCAATGCTAATACAAAAATAAAACCTTAAGTTATCATACAAAAGTCAAAAAGGCCTTTCAAAACAAATACTAGCAGGAGCGAGAAAAAATAAGATCTTAATCAACTTTAGTATCGAAGAGTAAACACTTTACCAATACCACTTAGAAACCCTTTGATAAACTAGCCTTAATATCGTACAGCAAGAAGCAGCCAATATGAATATCAGCCAACATGAAAGTTGTGGTTTACTAGAGCAGCGGCGAGCAGTGGCGGGTATCGATGCAATGAGGGGGAGAAGGGGTGAGCGTGCAGTGCTGGCGCCTAGCGGGGGGTACAGGTACTACTGCAGCGCAGGCTCGGCCGGCGGGAGGCACATGATATTCAGTCGGGGCGAAGCTTTGCCGTGCGTTTAGCACGTGGTTGTATCTTGCTTCATGTTATTGCATGAGTGCCACTTTTCACACCCTTGGAACTATTTATTTACTGTTCTCTAACTGTGTCGTTTTCATGTTTGACATATTTTTGGTGTTTCTTGTGAAAAATATTAGTGCTTTGTGATGTGACAAATGTGAATATTTTTATATATCTGCTTTTTGGATTATGATACACCTGTGGACATCGCAGTGATTCTATTTTCTTTGCGTTTGACAACTTTCAAAAGGTAAAAACTAGTATTATGTTTGTATTATATTTATGCTCATTTATTGTAAGTAAAATACTAAAGTATCTATAGTTTGGTAGGTAAAAAGCAATAATTCAAGACAATTGATATCACACGTAAATCTAGGCAATTGAACCAGTGAAACCTCTATTTAAATAATACGCAACTAAGATAGCACAAAGGAAAAGTAAATTAGCTACGTTAGTGTACATATACAAGTCGGAAATACAGTGTCCAATAAAAGGTTTGCAATATAAACATGAGTAAAACAATTAAAACACGCACCTCTCGTGAAACAGTTAAGTTTTGTTTTAACTATAAGCGCATCAATCGCGATGAATTGTTGAGCATATAATCCATGTTAAAAATAAAACGTAGTATGCAATATTAACTTGTTGGACTTTTGTCATGTGAAACGTTAGCTACCCGTAACAAACGGTCACTTCACGTTTTATTGCGAATCATTGTAGAATATGAAGATTAGTGCGGGAAGAAATCTATTCAACTAGATACGAGTTGCAATCTACAACTAACAAGTCTGCACCCCACGGGTGTTTCACACTTTGCTCTTTGATCAACCCTCTCGAGACTTGTGTATCAAACAAACTGATCTTATCATACTTTAGTATAAACAATTTTATAACATAAGCTTTGGTGGAACCGGACAAGACCATCTGTATACAAGTTCGGTCTTTTCACAATATTGAGTAGGTTTTAAGTTACCTTCCAACAAAACTCTACTTTTTCGTTAATTTGATAAATTACCACGTATCTTATTATTAATAAACGCAATCTGAATACTCCAACCAAATTGTATTATTTTAAAATAAAATATTCAATTCAAGTCTAAAATGTATAGTTTTTCTACCAAAAGAGGCCTTTCTGGTTTGAGGGTAAGGAGTATTCTTTTCTTTACTTTTTGGTAAACATGTTTAGTATATGCTTTAAATTAATATAATTTATAATTTAAAAGAGGTCCGGAGTTTTAATGGAAGGTTCTTTTTACTACCTTAGTTTTGTTTTCTGTAAACAAGTGTTTGGACATATTGAGTTATACGTACCATGCGTGAAATGGCCGGTTGGGCAGGAGATATTAAGCCGAATATGCTGATCCTGCTGTATTACAAAGGGGTGTGCTAACCACTTCACCCTCTCTCTAACCGGGAGTTAATCTCCTGGAAACCCCTTTCAAGTTTTAACCTCTAAAACAAATCAAAACTGTAGAAGTAAATCTCGTGCTTAATTGCTATAGTCGTTGCAGAACCAAGTTTAATATACGAGTAACATAGGAAGGAAAACGAGCTTATTTAAACTATCTGAGACATGTACTTATAATACATACATGATTCGTTTTGTTCTACTGCTGTTTCTGACTCACGGAATGACGTGATACACATGTTTACCTGGGGTTAAAAGGCTTCTTTTGATGATTTGTTACTCCCTACGGAAAAATAGTAATTTTTATAACATGTATGTCAAGAGCCATCATCTATTGGTTATAATATAAACATTGACTAATAATGAAACCGTGTAACAGCTGTTTCTTTTAAACAATAAAATCGATACTACTGAGTTCAAAACCTTGTTGAATTTGAATTTCTGTACGATGTAAAGCAGTTAATAGTAGTCTACAAATTAACTCAATGGTTTATTATAAGAAATTGACCTCTCAGTCCGCAAAACCCAGACACTAAGACACAATTATCAAATTCACTCAAATTCATCAATTATCAAGACACTAAGGTGTGTAATAGTCGCTACTTTGCAACTTTTAATTGTGATACATATTAAAGTTCGTATGATGTGTGGTTAAGAAGTGGTGGCCATTTTATAGAAATAAAAAGCAACCCAAGTACGCAGCCAGCTGTACGCTAACAAGAAGACATTGAATGCAACTATGCTAACACTTAGGACTACAAGCAGTTAGTACTGATTGAAATAAGTATTTGTTTTAGTCAGTGCAGTTTTAAACTAATAGCATGTTCGTATTTGAGGAGTATGTTCGTGTTTTACGAGTATTTTAGGAAATCAATATGTTGACAACACTTTTCGGTATCATGATCAGATAAAAATAACAATTTATCAGTCAACTTACAAACAGTTGTTGTTACAAACTGTAACAAGTTATATCGATATTTAAAAGTGAGATCAGTCTGTAAGTCAATTAATCTGTTGGATCCATAAACTAACTTAAACTGTAAAAAGGAACTATTAATATTAAATTTTATGTTTTTAGAATCGGATCTCGAAACTTTTAGTATCTTAAGAATGTTTGAATTGTATCAGGAAGTGCTTGGAACACTGTCATGTCTACCTGAGAGAATAGTTTTTCAAACAGACAATGGGAATGAGGATTTGACCTGCAATTGTTCATGTGTCGCGTGTTATACTGTAATGTATGTATTTGCTTTGTTGTAGATTACACTTATTTATAATATACATGTAAATTTAAAAAACAATTATAAACTAAAGACAATTTTGTACAGTTTTGAAAATATTACGGCATAAGCCTCTTTAGTTACTTCTTTAGATAATTCTATAGTATTCCTTTGTACAATAAATCATCACAACATTTTTTGTTTCTTGCGTAAACCCAAAATGCTAACTCTATAAATTATGATAAATGAGGATAAATTAGTCCATTATACATAATTTTAAAGGAAATTGGTCTTGCTGCACGAAAATAGATCACACGGGAACATATCTAACGGTACCTTTTAGGTTATTGGTTGATAATCGAGTGCTTCGTACTCGTGGAAATGAGCGTGGTTAGATTTCGTATAGTTTGTTCAAAGGCATCTCTATCATGAAAGTAACGAACAGAAAATTTCTATGCCTGTGATTGTGCGATGAGTTCAATTTCTTTACTTGTGCTGCATTTCAGAACACAGATTATACGAGTATTCAATAGTATTGTTAGAAGCACCTTGTGCATTTTAGTGGAGATTATTTAACATAGCCTACTAGTATTTGGAAGTTGAGATATTTCTACAGACTTTGCCTTTTTACAGAGTATTTTTCATTCAAATAAAATGTTATTAGTGGTGTTAACAGTGGTTGTCCGTAGAACCCCAGTGGTGTACTCCCGTGGTTGCCCGTAGACCCCAGTGGTATACTCCCGTGGTTGCCCGTAGAACTCCAGTGGTATACTCCATTGGTTGCCCGTAGAACCCCAGTGGTATACTCCCAGTGGTTGCCCGTAGAACCCCAGTGGTATACTCCAGTGGTTGCCCGTAGAACCCCAGTGGTATACTCCAGTGGTTGCCCGTAGAACCCCAGTGGTATACTCCCGTGCCGTGGTTGCCCGTAGAACTCCAGTGGTATTCTCCAGTGGTTGCCCGTAGAAGGTTGTAGACTTGGACATCGGTTGCTGATACTTCTTTTTTCTTTTGGTTATGGAGTCTACTTGCTTATTTTGTATAGCATCAGCGTAGGTATTGAGTTGCTATCCACATTTTAGTTTCATTTCTTGAAGTTCATCTGCTACAGTGTATGATCAGTTAAATTCTAAATTTCTTTTATTTAAACGATGGGCGTGCAAAGTGAAACCGTCCCTGTTAAACTGATTATAGTTTACAGTGTAAGTTAAATTTGTCCTTCACCAGTCAAGTTCTGTAGCAGTACGTTGATTTGAATTATGTGTTTGGTTAGACAGTAGATCGTGTCTGATTGTAAAAATACTGTTGAAATTTTGGCAATTTTGAAATAAGTTTTAGATTATTCCTCTCTGACCTATTGCAACATCATTACCCAGCAACTATGAAGGTACATTGGTTGTAATTGAATGAGGGTTTCTGACAAATAAATGAACTTGGAAAAATGTCTCTTAAGATAAGAGAGAATCCTCGATCAAGACATGCCGCATAAGATGTGAACGCAGGTGCTATAGTAGTATATTCTTCTTTAGTCATATACACAATTATCAACAAATTCTTCGCGTGGATACTCATTTAAGTGTTTCTACTAATTTTATTTGGTAATAAAGCTTATCTGCTATTTGATTTTTAACTCGTGAGTTTAAATAATGTTTGACATTTTTAACTACGTAGGCTTAATTTTTTTAATTGATCGTTGCCTTCTTTATTACAACTTAAACGCATTTGAATAAGTGTTTAGTTTCAACGGACTAAGAGGTTTGTTATACTACAGTACCTGTAGATTTGTTTGCGAAGGTTGGAACAAGCTGTGCACTGTTAGATCGGATCATTTTCAAAAATGAGTTAAGTGCCTTTGGTAATTTTACTGTACTCTTTATTAGTGCAATCAATATTGTCCTCATTTGAGATGTCTTGGGACATGTTACACGTTAAATACTGCGATCTAACGACAGCACTTTTGTTTGGCAGTGGTTATTTTCCACTTTGTCAAGGTCTTTTTTAAAAGCAAATAGCAAAAACAGATTTAAAGATGACAACATTGACTAAACAATGTTATGTTATTGTTTTGTTTTCTGACGAGATCAGTTAAGGCTTTTGATAATATGCTCAATTCAATAAAATGTGTAATCACAATGTTATTCTGTTCAGTTCACGGTGAGAAATTGTTGCATGATAGTGATGAGCACTCTTAAAGACGAGCCCTGATTGCTGGTGAACAGGTTTTATTGGTGTTGGAAATATGTGTTAGTAAACCAGATCAGAAATAGTTTTAAAAATAGATTATATGTTGATGGTATTGAAAATAAAAGTAAATACAACCCGTCAACTTATTACTTATTGGTGTTACTTCAAATCTAACCTAATCGATGTAGTATTACTTATTAAACAAATTCTTATTAATTTCATAAATTTCCCAAAATACTTAAAAATTGTGAACTTTAAATTGTTTTAGACACACCTACGTAAATTCACCCTTTCAATTTCAGTTTGTTCAACCGTAACATTCTAGAACCAATTTGATTTTAAACGATGCTTTCGTTATGGTCACATTAATTAAAACGGGTCCGTAAATTACCATTAGTAAATAAACACAAGTGTTATTCGATTCGAATCAGACTTGATGCTGAATATTATTTTTCAATTCCGAACATCTTACTGTTTAGGAATAAGCATTTTACAATTCTTTGCCTTGTAAGGATAACTTAAGCACTCTTTAATACTTTTTACTGCCCAGTTATGGCTATCTTAATAATTAAATCTTTACGGTTAAATCCAATTTAGTTCCACCGATGGTAGTTCTACTGTACTTTTCTTAGCTATATAGATTTGTATAATACTACGATTTAAAATTGTTCCATATGTACATATGTTATTATTCATGTTTTTTTGATGGAATAAAATATATTCTTATTCTTATTTAAAGAGAAACGAATCAGTTTCTTCTCCAAAAACTATCATATCAAAAGGAGTGTTTCCCACAGCATCACTTTGCAAATTTCTTTGCTTTTGTAAATAACTTCCATCTGCTCTAGATAAAATACAGTTCTTTATTTCTTTATCACATCAGATATCTTGATCTCGCGTTATACTTTGCACTCGAGGTGTTTTATTTAGCAACTGAAGGTTGAAATGTGAGTGGAACTGGGTGGAGTACAAATATTTGTACGGACAAGTGGCTAATGTAAAGTTTGTTGATTAAATAACAGGTTTTCATGCGTGAGATTACATGCTCCGGTAACGTGTTATTTAAAAGTTAACCCGTGTTTCTCGCCCCCTGTTAAATAAACAGAAACAACTTTCAACTTTGTTGGTGAATAAATTTTACTCATTGGCTGAATCCGATCTAGTTGACGTTATAATATAAGTCAAAGTAACGAGACGCCATTAACAAAATAAACCATACTAATCTGTAATTTATCTTTTTTGTTACAAATGAAAACTCCACAACTTCAATACATTATACAAGAATCAATTGAAAAGTTTAATACTGTAAAACAATTTGGCCATTGTTTAGAACTTTCTGGCAGCCTATACCTATTAAAATGTTACTTTTTAACCCCTTAAATCTCAAGTCATCTTAAGTCATATTTCAAATAATTATTTTCGCTACCAAACGTAAACTCATTTCGATTCAAACACATGAGAGGATCCAATAAAACGGTAATAACACATTCCCTAAATGCATTATTACATTGCTGTGTAAATACAAAGAGACACAAATATTTTAATTGCATTGTCATGTTATTTGTAGACTCAATCACCTCTATCGTTTCGCTTTAAATGTGATATTGGATTTAAATTAAAATACATAGTGTTGTTTAGAATAATTACTGTTATTGAGATTCTTCATTAATTAAACTTTGAACTTTTATGAATTAGCGTCGATGAGGTCATGCAATTCAATTTTCAGCTTAAAAATCTGTGTTTAGGTTGATGCACTTCTCTTTATTAACATATTGACTACCAAGTGAAATTTAAAATCAAAGTATTGTACTCGAGGGAGGTTTATTGCCTACAAAGATATCTCTAGAGCTTTCGTTTTCTCAGAAAATCCATCTAGACAGTCGTGTAATTTCCAAGAGAAGAGTCATGCAGGTCCTCCTTTAAAACAAATGTGCTAGGCATGTGTTGGTACTGCCTTGCCTCTTGGTTTAAAAGACTTCTTTTTAAACCATAGTTATGTACTCGATTCAATTGAAAGAAGTGAATTTTGAGAAGCTAGAGGAAGGGTTGAATTACATACACATATAGGTAATTTATGACAATTTATTTACCTTCTCAGGAAGGAGATTATCTCGAACGACTGCCGAACTCTATCAAAAGTGCCTCAATGCCAGAAGGGCTTAAAACTTGTCTGGAAAGGTTTTTTTATTTCAGAATAGTTTTACTGTAAAACAAGTCACAGGTAAGGACTGGAATAACGCAGATCTTACCTACTGACTAAATATTATTCGTTCGAATAAATTGGAAAGAGTAAAAGGTCCAGAATATAGTTCGTTTTAATGGGACTTTGATATAAGCATGTATGACTATTTCAAATATCATCTTCCAAGTATTACGACTGCATAACGTGCAAATGTTGAGCTCAATAAACTATTTACTTATTTACATATGCGACCATTAGCACACAATAGCATTCCAAAAACAAATCATGTACACCCAATATTATTAGTACAAGTATTGGTGAACCAAAACAACCCCATGATACGTTGGTTTATTGTTCTTGGGAACAACCAAATGAATTCAACCTCAAATCCATCGGCCCGGAAGCGCTTCGTTCATCTACTTGCCACCATTTATTTTGTTAGCTAGAGAATAATACACAATATTTGCAGCCACTTCTGGAGAAAAACTACTCCCCACGTTTCGGGGAGTTGGGAAAATCCATTCATTTTCATCGGCCTAACCTAGTTATATAATTCCTGATTTTTAGCCTAAAAACTTAACTGAAAAACCAAACATAGCTTAAGCTGCATTGCTTATATTTTTGCGCCAACTCTTTGAAGGTCGAAGTAAGTTGGTTATAACCATTAAGACAACTCAAAACAGCGCTGTAACATATGCGGTACGAATATGAAGCAACCTGTACAATTGTGAACAAATAAATCTTGTTCTAAGTTGTAACGCTACGTTCCGCTCCGCTTTGCCCTCAAACGCCGTATGTCTGGGCGCTCTAATCTGATAACAGGGGTTTGATCTTGACGCTTCCCTTTACCCCGCGTCACAGCTTGTCTGTTTATATCCATATACGGGATACAAATACGTATGTAATTCTATTTGCCCAAGACGTCTGAGGTTAAGCAGAATTTAAGGTTCAAATACCTTGATACCTTGAGGTTATTGAAAATATGTGTATATAATTTAAATATACTTATTTTATAACTCACCTAAGCTTATTAATATTAACTTGTCTGATTACACAATCATCTGTTAACAGTTTCAATTGAAATATTGTAAGTTACTTTTTCCCCTGACAATATCATAAGTCTTAAGGTGAATATTGTTAATAAATGTTATATTTTTAAAATAGTTCAAGCCACTACTGCGCACTCTTAAAAAGTTTAAGAACTTCAACAGCTTTTAACTAAGCAACTCTAAGTCAGGTTATGTGTAAGAGTCAGCTTATTAGTCTTAACCTCCCCTAATAAAGTCATGTTTAATTTCAAAGTTAGTTAAACGCCGTTTTGTATCAGGTTTGTGAAAGTACGCCCTACTTAGACATTTAATTTAATATATAACTTACTAAGGTTTATTTAATGTACAACCTTTTTTTAAATCGTACAAAGGGATAAACGACGGTACACTTAAAATACGGGTTTTTGGGGGTGTGAAAACTTCAGAAGACATGTACTGAATATTTATAGTTGGGAAGCTTATTTAATTTTGAGTCATAATCATTTATAAAAATTTAAAGTGGTATATTTATGATATCTACGTAGGGTGTAATCATCCAAAACCCTAACGTTTATATCCGCTATTTCAAATGATATAAACGTTCTAGTAGTTTCAAAATCCTTCGTAGAAAATTTGGAAATATTTATTTCCCTCGGAACAAAGGTTTAATCTCTTCTTTTGACAAGTGATGGTGCTATCACTTGTCAAAACAGCTGTTGTTAGAGCAAACATAAATAGTCAAAACTGCAAGACCTTGTTCAATGCCAGGGCGATCTATTACCTCGCCACTGCATGTAGCCAGCTCCAACGTCAACTATCGTTGTACGATGACTGGCTACTACATATGCCAAACAATACTACAACTCTGAATGCACTGTGAATATTAAGGATATCGAGGACACGGAAACAGTAATTTCAAAGATAACTTTAACCAATAAGAAACAATTAAAAAGCAATCTTACGTGTAATTGAGTGTCCTGCTGTATTCTATGCGCTCGTTTCATCACATACGTAATCCAGAAAACAAAATGAAAAGCTTTGACAGCTTTGAAAAGAATTTATGATACCGATGCTGTTAGTATACCGATGCTCTTTCTATTGACAGAACTACCAATAGAGTTCACACAAGTAAACTCCAACATATTACCCCAGTCTAGATCTGTATGGCAAGGTCTATAAAGCACAACTATTTCTGCCTCCGGAATGCAAACAGGAAATTCCTCGCATAATGCACTCTTGCTTCTTCTGTCGCTTGAACTACGAAAGCGAATGACCCTTGTAGTTAGCTGTCTGTTGTTTTCATTCAAACTCGATGCGTTCAAAATGTATATTTGGTTAGTAAATTAAGATTGTCTTAAAAGCCTATATTACATAGTTTGAAGTACATGTTCTCATTATTATATATTATAAGTTAATATTAGATTGCAACTGTGAGTTATTTTTCTATTTATATTATAAGTTACATATTCTCAGTTCTAGCTGAGAATACGTTAACCAACAAAATAATAATAATAATATATTTTAATTAAACTTTTGAATAAGGATTCAATTACCTTCCCTTGGTTTAAGGGATAATTAAAACTATTTGTTCCCGTTATTATCAATTGCAAATAATTTATTTGTCAATACAGAAAATGCAAATCTGGACTGGGACTTGTGGCGTGGTCCTATAATCCAGCTTCATGGAGGTCAGGTTTTGAGGATGATATAGGTCTAAAGCGGCTCAGATAGTCTCAGTGATCATCTGATGATACCCGCATCAACTCCCTCCATCGTTAAGACATATCAGACCATCACCTGCGTGGTTCGGAAGTCACGCTAAGCCGGTTGGTCCTTGTATTACCATTGGTCGTTGGGCTATTAATTAATGATCCATTCTAAGAAAGAGTCGGCCTTAGTTTGTAACAAGACTACACCTCATAACTCATTACTACCACTCATCAAACTCATCCTTCACCACATATTTGCCTTAAAGTACCCTCACGAGAGTGGTCGGCATCTCAAATAGTGATTTCAAATAGTGATTTCAATAGTTGTTTTTAACAATAAACCAAGAAATAATAAAATCATGATTCAACACTCACCTATTCGTAATATTTAGTAACATTTAACTAGCCTAACATTCATTTTCATTTTAGAATAACACTTTCTTTTAGACACTTCCCATGTCAAGTATTTTCTTGTAAATTGTTTAGAAATCTTGATCGTTTGACATTGTTTTGCTAATTTTTACATTATACAAAAACAATAAGGTACACGTCTAACTTTTTTTCAATCACGCGAAGATCAATGTAAGATCGAATTAATGTAGAATAAGTACCGCTTCAACACGTTCTGCCTAAAATTTGATATCAACGGTTTCAACGGTTTATGCTTAAGCCTGCAGACTGTACATAACGGGTAAAAGACATAACACACACGCCGTTGTTATAAATCGTACTACCGAGTTCTGTATTCGACTTTAAAAATCAGTGATCAGTACACTTTATAGGTGGATTGTAAACACATTTCCGAAACACTTTTAAAGACACAATTTAGAATGGGAACCATGTGGGTCCAATCTGCCTTAGATGATTTGTTTGACATCATGTAAATTACGTTACAGAAGGAAATTCATCACATGAGACAAGCGTTTGTTGGATTTCAAACCCTTGTTTCCCCATTAAAATTACCTTCGCAAATTTTGGTTTTCAGTTGGTTCAAACACATACTGAACTTTTCGATCTTAGACTACAGTCGTTGATCAGGCTACATCGTCAAGTCTGGACTGCACACCCTTAATGGTGGAATACTGTTTTGCCTCTTATGATCCTTCTTACAATGGAGCTGAAAAGCCCCTTTCAACAACGACCGTCATTTAAATTTTTACGCATCTTTTAGAGCTCACAGGATATACAGCTACTAGTGTAGTAGTAGTTTATGAGACACACCTTCTTCTTACCTCGGAATGGAGGGTCTTGAAAACATAATAATTGCGAATTGACGCGAGAAGGCAAGGTCGATTAAAGTGGCTTGAGAAGACAGTAGAGGTACTATAATTTGTTGCTAATTCCACATTGCTATGATACATGAGGAGTTGCTATGATACATGAGAATATGATTACTGGTGGGAGCAGTTTACCTTGGTTTTGGGTAATATAAAACTTCAAAAGAAAGAATCCACGTAACACATTTAAAGAGTACATTCTAAATATGAAAGAGTGAACACCACTCAGGAAGAGTGAAATTTCGCTCTATTAGGAGTTGAAACCCAGCCACTCTCATTAAAAAGTGCTCGATTTTCACTCTTTTGGAGTGGTTTTC
Source organism: Matsumurasca onukii (assembly GCA_018831715.1). Classification (NCBI taxonomy): domain Eukaryota; kingdom Metazoa; phylum Arthropoda; class Insecta; order Hemiptera; family Cicadellidae; genus Matsumurasca; species Matsumurasca onukii. Next base: position 50,826,922 of record CM032059.1, on the reverse strand, counting down.
ACTCTTTTACATTTAAGTGTAAGAAGGTACGTCAGCTAGCTATATTATAACAAAGATCCTCGTCCAGTCTTTTTTTATCTACTTGCTAATTCCACAAGTTTTGTCGGGAAATAAAATTATAACAGTAATACTTATTCAGAATTTAGGATGCCTACAGGAGGCATTACTGCCATACAATATATGTATACATCTTATTAAAGGAATCTTATAAGATTGCATAAAAGATATAATTATTGCGGTTAGCTGATAGTACAGTAGCTGATAGTAGATTGTAGTAATAAAATACCGTTTGAAGTTATTGCCAAAATAAGATGGACATATTTGTTTCCAAACCCGTTATATTAAATTACATTTTGTAATTTAAAAGCTTTTCCAAGTGTACCAATTAGCATAAAACAGAAGTTTTCTACGAGTAAAGATTGCTTCCTTTACAGTTTCATTGTCTATTGTTTTGTATAAAAAAGAAACTTTATTTCCTTGTCGGGTTTTCAGACAGAGAAGTTAGGAGAAAATAAAGTATTCACCTAAAGCATTGTTGGATAAGTTTTAAGCGATATTAAACAAAAACTTAGGCGCGCTTACAAAAGATGACTAACTTTGTTTTCGTCTTAAGTTTCGTTCCTGTTTTATTTGAGCTTTCAACGTGTTTTCTTCAATCAAAGATTGATTGGAATACCATTCCGGTTTGTGGCACTTTTGAAATAAAATGACCAACCGATTTTTTAAGTTTATTTGTTATTTTAGTTTATATACTAAACAAAAAAATTACTAATCTTAATTTTAAAATGGCTTTTTATGACATTTTTAAAGATTTTACTGAAACAGCGATGGTGTTGAGAAATATGAAAATCACTTTTTTAAGGAGCTCTAATAATTAAAAATACACCGGTATCAAAAAACTGAAAACAACCGACTTAGAGCAAGGAAAGCTACGGGAAATAAGTAAAAACCCAATTTTCAGCCTTGTTTTCCGATGTAACTAGGTTATTGTTAAACGCAATTTCCGTTTTTAGTACTGGTGTGTTTATAGTTATATATACTAAAGAAAGGTATTTTTAATAATTTTGTTGTTGCTATTATAAATGAAATAAAAGACAATAGAGCTCAGTAGACTCTAGGAAAACAATGATCGATCAACTGAAGGTAATGAAATACCAGAACTTGTTCAGCATGCAACAGCCTAACTACAGTAAATAATAATAGAGATGTACCTTAGTACATTTGTGTATGTTTGCTTGGAAAACAGCTGTTACTATTTGACTAACAGGAGAGTGGTTTGCAAATACATTTTTCAACGCTTATTTACCACTCCAGTATTTTACTAAGGTGTTAAATAATTTGACACGTTATCAAACCAAGCAAAGGTTTTCACAAGTTATTCTGATAGTTACTGTGAACGGTTTACTTACTTCGTCTGCGTAACCCAAAGACAAATTACAGTTACATAAATTCTTGCAAGCGTTTATACTCAGTCAAAGAAATATATCCTTACACTTAAGACAGTAATTTCAAATATATTTGACCTGATAAGGTATTGTAGTTTTCAATTTTTTATTTAGTCAAAAAATGTGAAACCTATGTTGCAAGCTCGTTGAAACCACGGCGTTAGAGTATTACGACAAAATAAAAAGGGATCAACATGTTGGATGGTTAAAGATTTAGCTTTGTTAGTGGGTTAGTGATGTTTTGAATTTCAAGACAAACAAGTGCATCTAAATACATCTTGTGTTTGTTGAAGTGATGGATTCTGAGGCTAAAGGTACGAGTATAAGGTGTTTTCTTTGTTAGATCTGCTAATTATAAAAACTTTGTATTTGGTTTAAATGGCTTCTACAAAGTTACCTTTAAGATCGTATAATCACCATGCGTTCAAAAGTAGCGTACTCTCAGCTTAAATACTCTCGTACTTTCATACTCTCGTAGCTACGAGTACATTTAACAGATTATTCCTAGCAAAAGTAGTCATGACATTCGACTAATTTAAAATGCAGAAATAAACATAATCGTCCTAAAAGTCCAAAAATATAACTATTTTGAAAATGTAATATGAGGGGTTAAAAATGCTGTCTAACGTTAAAACTATATCACGCTTGTTGATGACCAACGAAACCCAAAATTGTCTGGATTGTTAAAAGTGGGTTTAGTACTGAAACAATTAAAACTGGACTAGTAATTGCGTAATACCCATAATAATTGTAATAATAATTAAGTGTTATCGACTTTGGCCAAATCAATTTCTATATAAACATAAACAGCTGAAATTACAGCTTTCCTCTATACATTAATTGCTTACTCAGTAATCGATCATAATGCTAGTTGGATCGCTCAAATAAATAAGCTACGCCAACACACAATTAAACGCCAGTATTTGTTGTATGGTCTGTTTCAGTGGTATGCCACAAATTAATTGCTTCCTAATTATGGCTTTTAGAGTTAATTAAGCCAAACGGAATATTAGGTTTGGGTCACTGTGAGGAGTCATATGTTTTAATCAGTTCATTCAACACCATTTGCAAGAGTGAATTCCAGCTACACGCAACCAAAACACGTATTTTAAGACTAAAAATGAAGATAAATATAATATTGTTAGAGTAAAAAAGTTTAAATTATCTCAATTGTTAATTTTTTTAAAGTAGTAGTTCTCGTTTTAGGGCCCACTGATATCAAGGTTCCATTTATTGAAACCCTAATAATATTAGTCTGATTTTGGATTCTTCCGATCGTAGGCGTTTACTCGTATGATCCGTAAAGGCCTCTGTGACTAGATCAGGTTTGAACGCGAGCTTTGAACGCCTTTGATATGGTACTTTTGTTGGAATTCGGAAGTCTGTTGAAGAATACTGAGCTCATGTCTGTGACGGCAAAATTTCATTAACTAAGCAGTTCTTCCAGTTTAGAAGTTACTTTTGGTCTGCCAGTTATAGTTTGTGAAGGTTTACACCAATAACTCTTCATTGGTTGCACTGTCTTAAAAGAAAATACATCTTTCAAAGTTCTATTTATTTGTTAAACATTTTAACAAAACATTTGAATGCTCTTGAGCACGACTCTTTTTCATTAAATTCTTTACGAGATTATAGGTAACGTGTTTCTTGATTAACGAGGTAAATTTAAGACTTAAAACTCTGCTCTACCACTCAACCTCGATTTTGTCTAGTTTTCAGTCACTTAACAAATCGGTATTGGTGACTTCGAGGATCTGCTATTTGGATTTCCAGAAGCCTTTAAGATATTCGGAAGAATGAATATTCTGGAAAGAATTAGGTTCCTGCAGGTCAAGTCAAAGTCCATTTTATTTCCGCATAAAACAAGGAGTACATACATATACGGATAGAATAATAGAAGCTTACCAATTGTTAACAGGCTTTTTATTACAACAGAAATAATAATGGTTGATAACCACTTTACATGTTACATTTTTTAACTAAACCAAATTCAATTAAGTGGTAAGAATAGTTCTAGTTAGCAGTATAACTATAGGTTTCCTGAAATAAAATGATTTATAATTTTGGAAATGTGTTTACATAGGCTAGAAGCCTGTGCGTAAGCTCGAGTTGCTAATTAAACATTGAATGAGGTCGTTGGCATGGATACGAATTTGTTTACATTAAATAATTAAATTTTATTGCGGTTGATAATGAACTTCAGAGTGTTGATGTTTAATATTACTAACGCGTTGCAGCTAGCTGGACCTATTGGCTGCTCGTGAAGATGTGGGCGGGGGAAGGGTTGACTTATGTAAAAGTAGATAGTAGGTAGCCGGTGCGTGAAATGTGTACAGTTCGTTAGGTATAGCATGGCCGGTGGCCTTGAGATTTCCTGCTGGCCGCTTATGGCCCTGTAGCCCATCTCACCGGCCATACTAAACCTGACGAACTGTACACGTTATGTCATGTCAACCAGTCCCTGTCTGTACTCAGCTGTGATAAGTCTTTCCACCTCTGATGCACCAAGGTCAATCAACCAACTAGAAACCCTACGCTCGAAGACACTTAAGAACACAGAGTCGAAAATATACAGGTTTGATGAGCTTTTACTCAAGTTCATCTACAGTACATTTCAAACATAGAAGGGGTTGGTGGTCATATGCGACTTTATCAAAGAGTTAGAACTGACGCCTACCTGCCGAGAGTATCTGGTGCTATAAGCATGAGAAGTTGAAGTAAAGGTATTGTGATAATTTTTAAAAATATAAACGAAAATACTTTATAATTAAAGATGGCGAGTCGTAATATTACCAGTCTCTGAAAATGATCCTCAGAAGGATACCACCTTCACTTACCATAGCCCAATTTTAAGATACATTTTTGTACACAATTTAAAGGTTAAAGATACGTGTTGAAAGCGCCACCCAACAATACGAGTATAATTCCAAAGGAAAGCAAAGATTGAACATAGGCTAAGCTTTATGCTAGTTTGATTTATTTTTCTGCTAGAATATGTCGTATATTTTTGAAAGCAAATATACACTTGCGCAACCTTTTCTTGAGCGTTTCTATATAGCATGAGTATTTTAGACGACTGTCAAAAACCACACTAAGGTACTTGTAGGAAGATAATATCTTAATAGCTTCACACTACAATTTAAATTATTGTAATCTTGTGAATCTCTACATCATTTAAGTTGAAAGCAGCAGTAAGAAGAACGCAAAGAAATTGGCAATTATTACGTTTTTGAAACGTTAAGAGACAGGATATTTTGGTCACACCACTTTTTTAAGATCAATAAATCGTGCAGTGCCTCTGAACTAACTTCGTTCCAGGATTTTCCCTTAAAAAATTAAGTATCGTCGGCAGACAGAAACAACTTGCCTTTCAATCTCAGTTTTGAAATGTTATTGATATAGGTACAAATAACAATGTAATGTCATTGATATTAGAAACAAGATTGGCCCCAGAGCCCTATCTTGCTACGTTGGACAACGCCGTAGTCAACAGGAAGAATATCGCTGTTAACACCAAAAATAGAAACACGTTGGAGCCTGCCTTCAAGATAGCTAGTGAACCATGCAAGAGCATTACCCTGGACCCCAATAGATTCTAGTTTAATAGGAAGTTTGTTCCTGTCAATAGTATCAAATAATTTTGTTATATCTTTTAAAAAATTGATAAATTTTATAATAACTTAATTTGGTCATATTTAGAAACAGAATCGCGAATATATTTGTTCGCATGAAAACAACGTCTGTTGTGCCCTACCTTCTCAGAACCCGTATTGACGGTCTAATATTTATTGTTAGCCTGCAAATAAGCAACAAGTTGATCTTTGACTACCCTCTCAAGCATCACACTAAGCAAAGGTATGGGTCTAAAATTATTTTGCCAGCGTAGCCGCTAGATTTAAATAAAGGAAAAACTTTGGCTGCTTTGCAGATGTCGGGGAAAACTCCAAATGAAATATTCAGGATGACAAAATAATGAAAAGATTAAGAAAATATGTGCATGTTTTTTAGAACATTAGCAGATACGTTGTCGTAACCTGGAGCAAACCCACCCCGTAGTGCAGTAATGTGTCGTATGAAGTCAGGTTCCGCAATAGCGCGTAAGTGAAAAATACAATCGAGTTTGTAGTATGCATCGTCAACTAGTAGGTTGTTTGTAACAGGTATAAATCTTCCTAGATTTTGACCAATGTTTGAAAAAAATCAATCGAATTCGTTCGTAATTTCCTTGTATATCTCATTTGTGTAATCCGTTAAATTTGGTCGGTACTTATTTAATGTAAAACTATCCCTTGTTAATCCCAACCAGCTCATTTATAACCCTTCAAAACGGGGAGGTGAAAATTTCTATCTTACGTGATAGGTTATGAAGTTGGCTGCATTAAAACAATAATAAGCATGCAATATTCACTTCAAAGTAAAAAAGAAAACTCACTATAAAGTAAAATGTGACTTTTAAAATTTTCAGCTTTTCTATTTAATGGGATAGGTTTGTTTTAGTTTTAGCCATATTGTTTATAATTTAAAAACATAAATTTAATATAATTTACAACTTAAAACGTATTCTCCTTCTATTTTAGGAAAACAAGTGCAAACTGACTGTCGCAGTAAGACTGTCGCAAGCTCAAAACCTCGAACCCGCAATCACATAAATGTTATGGAAATGAGAAAGAGACAATGTGACATCGCAGACCCCTATGGAATTCCGGTGACTATTCCCACGTCATCATAACTCCGCTTTTCATTCACACCCCTGCTTCCGACCGGTTAGATCCAGCGTGAAACAGCCAACACCTTTGATTATGCAGTTTTCCCTTAAAATTTTTCATTTATGTAATTACGTACAGTTTTGTTAAGTTTGTAGACAGCTTTTTCTCTTAGTATCAAAGATCTTACTACTTGTATTTACTAAAATATCTCATAGCATTTTATATGTTGCACTGTTTTATGATCAAACGGGAATTTTTCATTCAAAAGATAATCACGTCAAATAACAAAATACAAGTCTAAAGAACGTACTAGTCATTAACCTAAGTAAATTAGTACAAATAGTGTGACTATATTGCTTTACACTCCACAAACAAACTGAAACTCATTTATTAGGTTAGGTTACTGTATAGTCTAATGTAACTGAACTCGTATTAAAAAATGTTTACGATTAAGGCCTTTTAAAGAAAAATACAAGTACTTGAGGTTTTTAACTCCGAACAAAAAATACACTCATAATAGCTCAGCTTCTACTAGAACATACGTTTAGTTTCTCTTATTTAAATCTACTATACACGCATGAACAACACACTTCCAGGATATTTACTACCACTATTAGTAGTGTGACTTTTTTATTAATGAAGTTTGTCAAATAGATTCACTGAGTACCGAGGAACGACCAAAATTCGCTTCAAGAACTGTACAGGTTTAGCGAACGGCTGTGAAGGCTAAATAGTAGTGGAGATCGTAAAAAGACAGAAATGATTTTAATTGACCCAAAACAATAAAGAATCGTCATCAGAAGTAGCCCTGACCTCACCCCATGTGATGTTTTCTTTGGGGATGGACGAAAGAACAAATGTACTGTACAGGAAAATGCCAAAACATCTCCTTGCACTGGAAAACAAGTTGTTTTTCAACAAGATGTTTTTAACGCACCTCGAGATTCCTTTTAGAGGTTATGCAAGGGGTTTACCAATATTGGAAACTAAGATAAGATTTAAATCAACTTGTACATATTATATGAAATGTTATTGTTTTGAATAAACCTGCGTCCGTGGCTCAGTGGGTAGAGTCACGGCTTGCAAAGCGCAAGGTCGCGGGTTCGATTCCCGGCGCAGGCACTAGGGTTTGGACCGCTTTCCATCCGCTTCCATGTGATACCCAAAACCCCTAAGTTAAGTCACTATTAAAAATTCCATTGACGTAGACAGTAAAAAAAAATTAACGAGTACTTAAATTTGTCGATTTATGTTTTAATAGTTTTGATTAAAAACCTTTCAGTCACCCTGTATGAGTCTCACATTAAACACACGGGTCATCTGATTAGTCTAACGTCAAACACAGGTGAAATCTAGGTTAGTCTCGTGGAAGTGTGTGTAGGTGTGACTCAGAGAGAATGAGCCGGTATAACCAAGTTAGCGGCAAGGCAAGGGTTGAACCAGGATCTGGGTAACCCCGCAGATTGTGGTGTCCTGGTTAAGGTAACTTCGCCCTTTCACATGTCTCAAATCGGATTAAAGCTTGTTCCCCGTCTGTACTTTAGAGATACAACAGCTAACTATTACATTATTCAAGGTTTACACTACTGCTTTGGTTTCGATATCTCTGATTGGTTTATGTTCTCGGTTCACAGAGGTCATGTTTACACCAAACATATGCTGGAGTGGGATAAGTGAAGCAGAAGATAAAAGCTATTTGTACTTTATGATTCTTTTTGTCAAAAATAGTTCTAAAGGGATTTTAAATACTTTACCTGGTCATTACTAAACCTTGATAGTTGATTCTACTGTTTGTCTTGTTTAGAGTCTAACGCTGATAGGGTCTACCCTTTTAAATTACTTAAAATTAAAAGTGTTTTCGAATCTCCTCACTACTTTTTAGCAAATTTTCTTTGAAAATAGAGCTATTCATTTCTTTCGGCAAAATAGAACAAAACGTCGTAGAAAGTTGCCGTTTGCAAATTTTATATTTTCCAACACTTTCTTTTCTGAAACCATAACACATTTTTAAAAAGTTGTTCAGAAATGACAATGTATTTAAAACTAGAGTTAAAAATACATGTATCGAGTTAACACAAATTTGTGTACAGAAAATAACTTAAAATAGTACACAATAAGTTTATAGTGTGTTTGCTTATTTCTTTAATGCATCATAAACCTGTCAGAATAGGTCACATATTTGTCGGTGTCGTATTTGCAGAGACTGGAAGTGTGAGAAGCTATACGACCTAACGCACTGGTGCACTGTTAATGCGTGCACTGGTGCACTGTCTGAGGATTTAAGACAGTATGTGGACAATGTTATTCCGTCATTAGGTATTCAAATAAACTTCCTTCAAGTAAAATACTATTTCCTGCTCCTGATAAGGTTCCTTCAAAAGCAGTTCTTGTCAAACTCCTGAATGTTTTGCGTCTACGTCAACTTGCTAATTCACTTTCAAAGGGGTTCTCCCAATATCCGCTCTTTTTCATCTTCTTAACAGCCAACCTTTCAATATTATTATCTTGAAATTCTACTTTGTGTTTTCTTAAAGTAATGTCATCAATAATATTGCTTCACATATCTTTTTTTAGAGGAGTCCAACTCTAAAGTCGCGTTTTCACCATCAAGATAACCTTGAAAAGGTTAACGTAAAGGTTAATTGGACTGAAACTGATGCCAGAATAGCAAACAACCTGCACGGGACTCGACCAAGGTACTGATCACACGGTGAAATAGCCTGCTCCAGGTAACCAGGTCAAGATTACCTTGATGATGAAACACGGCTTTGAAATTTGGGAAAATGCAATGTTTCGTAAATATAAATAATTTGTTCTGTTAAAAATATTGCAAAACCCTTAATATCTAAGTTTATATTACGTATGTACGGGTTTGAAGTAAAAAATGAGACATTACTGATTGACTTGGACCATAATTTTAAAAATCGCCTGGAAAACAAATACTTAAGCAATAATTAAACACTCGGTCTTAGTTTTAACTCAGGACAATCTATTTGTTTTTCATTATATTTGTATTTATATCGATCTGTCTGTATGCTTTTATGTTGGTGAGAATCCTCATACTCAAGAAAATAACAATCAGATTGCATTTCACAGCAGCTGCAAGGAAGCGTACATGGCGCTGAATATTCTCACGGTAACATCACTTTACATGCAATCAGTAATCTTAAACGCATTACCAAGCTAACCAGACATCAAGACCACTAGCACACGCAATGCAAACCCATCCTGGGAACGAGCCCTCTTCGTCCTACAATGACTCCTACAAGAGCCCAAATGCACCTTTTAAGATCGTGCTGACTTATTGGCTGCTAAATCAATCTTGCTACAAAAAAAAAAAAACTGTATTATGAACATAACGTATTTACCTTACACGTTTTATATCTTTATCTTTATGGGACGGTCGTACTATTTTCTAAGAATATATAAACCAGTGATTATTGATAGTTATCTATTGTCAACTACCCTTTTACGAAAACGACTCATGAACTTCCACTCGTTTGAAGCTTTATCATTATATTATCTATAACGCTGTATTTCAGCTAACGTGTGTGAACTCTCCTTTTCTATCTAATGACCTTACTGGCTTATTGTTTATATGTATGGAACATCATTGATATATGCTTGTACAACAACATAATTTATACATTAAGATTTCCTCCGGATATTCCACGAAGAAACTATGGAAATGACAAAATTTAACAATGGCAAGAGATTCATGCTTGACTGCTCAAGCTTGATCAAAGTTTTCTTTAAGTTTATGCATAATATACTATCAATGCATTTTGTATTACTTACTGTAGTTTGTACTGAATGCATGAAGAACTTCACGAACAACTCTATCCCAACCTCAAAAATCTCTTAGAAATGTTAGTAACAACCTATTACCTTATTAGGTTCCTGGTTAGTATACCTGCCCAGTAATACCTTTTAAAATATATTAGTTCTTGAATGAATAGACAATACCCAACTATGGTTCACTAACATTTAACATTCAGTAATCATAATGTTATCAGCAGGGGATGTAGATCAGTAAGACTGCTAGCCTCTGTTTAGCGAGTTAAAATAAAATGATAGCAAACCTGTTAAACTAGGTTTTGTTGAACGCCCAAACGATTTTCAGAAGTTGCCTGAAACTAAATGCTTGAGCCGGGAGTAAAGCACGAAACCGTACAACAGTTCTACTAAACTACGGGCGCAGCTATGAGTATACTTTTCCGTTTTTAATTAACAGTTTAATGATATTGTTAAAACACTTGTATACACCTTTTCATTAACTTTCAATTAGCTCATTTTCTAGTTAACCTCACTTTCAGACTAAGATTTAATTGAAACAAATAATTGAACGGCTTCTCACTCGCTCAGTAAATATTATATAAAAATTATAATGCAGAATGTTAAGCAGTAATTAACGTAATCCAAAACAACATTAAGTAAGCCTACACAGTAATGATTAGCAAACGCCCAGTGTATATAGCCAATAAGCCAATCATTTGTTTGCGTAATATCTGATGAGTTAATTGCAATTTGATCAAATGGGAAATCAAACCAATAGTTTAGAACACCCATATTGTAACAACCTATTTACCGCGTGAATCCCGTGGGTGTAAGCTAACTGGTTGTACTTTATCCACAGAAGTTGACATATGTTGTTTCGATTTATACAGGTGTCCAGTAATTACGGGATCAAACTTCACCCAATTACTGTACTGACCTGGTTTGTCAGGTAATAGTAAACTAAAAATGTATTATAACACTTCCTTTTTATACACATTTTAAGACCAGGTTTGTTGTGCTGCAATAAGTAAAAATTAAAGTTTTCCTGAACACGCTCCTCTATTTACATTTGAGAAACATATGTAAATAAAGTTTTGTGCTCAGGATAACTTTAAATACTCGTACTTCGTTGTTTCCTATAGCAGCACACTAAACTTGATCTTAAAATGTTTATGAGAACATTTGCCACAGTATTGTTAGTCTTGTATTCAACCATAATAGTTTGAGGGTTTTGAGTTATTAAGCTTAGAAAGTTTAACATGGCCGCAATTTTTAAACCGAAAGTGAAAATCAGTCAAATTTACTTTTTAAATATTAGTACTAAATATACTAACAAATGTGCAAAGTTTGAAGTTTGTAACTTGATTAACCTCGGAGATTACAATTATTTAGTGAAAACACAGACAGACAGACGGAAAAATAAGCGAGATAGGCCTATGTGTTATAGGAAAGTTTTGTTTGTTATGACCTAACAAATCACCTGGTAAAGTTTGATTCCGTAATTACTGGACACCCCGTATATATAGGCTCGTTAAGTAGGGCCCAAAGCCAAAAGGGTGTCAACTAGATAAAAACGCATTCCATACGTCTACAGGCTATATATTGTTTTTAAATTAATAAAACAAGGTACTATAGGGTGTACCTTCACAAACAGACTAAAAGCCTTTGAATTAAGTTGATTGTTCTCAAACCATGTTCCTTTCTTATGAGACAGATTTAAATAACTTTGTCATTATTCGAGACCTCAACAGTGCTATCGCCGATAACGACATTTAAGCATTTGATTATAGTAATTTCCAAAAAACTATTATAATATTTGAAAAAGTTAAAAGCTCCTTCGTTCTCACGAACAAAGTTAAAACACCTAGGTTCTCAAGAACAAGGTCTTAATACATATTATCAACAATTAGCTGGAAGTGTTGAGCTTTATTTTATTTAGTGCAAAAAACATACATGACTCACCTCTACTCTGTTTATCAGAATCTACTACTACTAAAATAAAATCCACTCGACTGAGTTTGAAGAGACACTGTGTGTTTGTCATATTTGTAATGTTTAAAATGCATTGTTAAAACTATCTGTTAAGTTACGTCTATGTACACATTCAAGGTAAAAATGTATTTATTTTTGTACTTACATTTTAGTGAATCATTACAGTAAAAACTGTCTAGGTACAATTAAAGTATTACTATCTAAAAATCAAAGACGTTTCCTGCTGCAGAGACTGTCAGAGATGAAAGCGTAGATGATTAACCTAACTAAACTAAAAGCTTTGAAAGTCAATTGACCTTTTACCCAAAGAAGCTCTTACGAAGCTCTATCTACATCTACCCCTTACATCACTAGCCTTCAGGGTAAACTCTACCTTCTAATTTATTCATGATTCGTTTTAGTTTTAAAATTGCATCATCGTTTAAATGCTTTACCTGTTACTATAGTTTAACATTGCATTTTAAACATTACAAATTTAACAAAAACACAGAATCTCTTCAAACTCAGTCGAGTGGATTCTATTTTAGTAATAGATTTTGTTAAACAGAGCAAAGGTGAGTCATGTCGTCACTTGCGCTAAAACAAAATCTTGATCAGCAGAGCCCACTTTAGTCCCTTACTATTTATTCTGTGGATTTTTAAAGACAAACTGCGTAATGAGCTAAACTTTTAAACAAAGTTTCACCGTCATAGCTTTAGCCGATTTCAAGTTATGAGCGTTTCAATATGCTTTAAAAACATGTTCAGTGCCCACTTTGGTTGGTCCTTCACCATTTTTTTGTATTCTTTATGGATATAAATATATCTAAAGACACACTACGGGGTAAGCTAAACCAGTTTCACCGTTATAGCTTCAGCCAATTTTAAGTTATGAACGTTTCAATATGCTTTAAAAACGTGTTCAGTGCCCACTTTGATCCCTCGCTATTTTTGTTATGCTTTATGGATATAGTAAATATCGCTAAAGACACACTTGCGTAATCAGCTAAACCAGTTTCACCGCCATAGCATCAGCCGATTTCAGAGTTATAAGCGGTCCAAAATTCTTTAAAAACGTGTTCACTGCCCAATCGCAATTCGGTCCCTCCCCATTTGTTTTGTGGATGTTGAGTGGTCATATAACATAGCTAAAGACACACTGAGTAATGGGCTTAGCCGTTAAACGAAGTTTCACTGCCATAGCATGAGCCAATTTTGAGTTATAAAGGGGCTAAACCCTTAAACGAAGTTTCACCGTGATAGCTTCAGCCGCATCGTGAGCCTGTTGCTCCACACTGAAACAAGCTTTCCGTGAAAATGGTTGAAGATACAACAAAAGTGTCAGGACTAATTTTGTAGAGGATTAAGTTTTAATGCTCGTATGGGCTGTCGAATCTTAAATATCTTTTACGGGGTTTCTAGAATTTTACTTTACAATATTGGGCTTGTGAAACAATTTTGTAAAATTATCAAACAATAAAAGCCTATGTTTTGGTAAAATGCATTAAAATCGCTAGGCAAATGTAAGTTGACTTCAAGAACATCCCAGAAACCTATTACAATCATGTTATTAAAATGTTTGAGAAAATACCCAGAAAACTGTTTGCTACACATATATCGCTTATTTCCTTATACTGTATTCTAATAAACACCCATAAAAAACATAAAAAAGCCACCTTTGTAAAATTGTTTTATTTAATTACAAAATTATATAAAGTTTGAAACAAAGAACACAGTAAAACTATTTGGAAACAAGTTATTCTTCACTTTCTTTTTATGTTGACGTATACAGTATTTCGTAACACAATTTAGTGACTACTCTGTCAGTCCTGGCTCGTGTTAAGGTAAAGCTGACGATACGGTAAGTAGTCTAGGTAGGTTAGAGCAAGGGAGAGTCTGTGACGCCGGGTCTTGTCCGGAGATTACGGTTGAGTCTCGGCAAATTGACGGCTTTCAAAGTCAATTGAGAGCTTCTTATGTAAAGCTGCGATTCGTGACTCTACAAAAATTACTTTCGCTTGCGATAGTTTAGTTTATTATGTATTATAACGACTGAGAAATACTCGTATTACAATCATGTGTTACGAATACTTGTATTCCAAATTAAGTCGTGATATCCGTTCAGCTGAAAGTGTTTCATTTTGTGTGGAGTGGGCACGGGCATACTTTCCATTTTAATAACGCTAACTTGTTAGCCTTATCGAAAGGGGTTTATAAAGTTACAACTGATCAGCTGATTAAATAGTATCAATGAGTTATGCACATCTGGCTTTCTTTCCATTTCTTAATAGAGTTTGTATGATTGGAACAAAGACTTTAATCCAAACCTTTATTGTTCTAGTTCATATTGAAAACATATACAGTTACACCACTAAACTTTTTGGCGATGCTTGCACCCGAAATTGTAGCGTGAATTTCTGAGCTAAAAAGCTTATGTTGTAATTTATTCCTAAGATTACTTAATTTGGATTGTATTAACTACAGTACTATTAACTTGTAATAATATTAGAAACAAGTAGAACACCTAACTCTTAGAGATAATTTAAACTATACATTTTTAAATTATAATATGTGTTGTTTATCTTTACAGGAAGTATCAGGAAATACCCAATATCATTTGGAATAGTCAAAGTTGTACAACTTTTACAGCTCTGCACTTGAAATCATCTGGGTTGAAAAGTAAAGTTTAGGAGGTTAACGGTCGAATGAACCGTATTGTAAACCACACAAAAGCTGAAAGTTGAAAGCTTCACGCCGCACCAGAGTTGGTTGTGTTCTCCGTGAAATCTGTTCACTTTTAATCCAATCATCCCCTAGTGTGACTGGCAAACTTCGCGCATAACACCGTGTAAAACCACTTGCCCTGCTTTCATATTTGTTTTATTATAGGTTTGTTTCAACGTGACTGAAGACCAATACAGTAATCAGTTGACAAACTTTTCAAAATAATTTAATGAATATCTCAATAGTTTTCCATGTAAACACTTCCTAATGAATAGGGTGAACTGTACACTTTGGTTTCGCAACCAATTCTCAACAATATGTTTGTACCACTTTAGTTAAAAAACATGAAATGACTTAACATTACATAACATTAAGTCAAACACAGAGTAGACCTTAATGATTTCATATAGCCACGTGTGTAAATAGCTCTAGGCCTATTAGCGTTTAAATTTAGTTTGGTTAACTACGTTAATACAATAAAAACATGTTCTTCAGGAAACAAGTAAAATTGAGTTTCCAATCCAAGCTTAAGATAAATTAAGCGTATTGCAACAAACTTTGAAGCCATTGCGTAGATTGATTTTTATAATTTTCTTTCAACTAGTGCAGTCAGTTGCGGTATGGCTTTACTTTTCAGAACTTATCAATGTGTACGATATGTTTAAAATATATTTCGATTTAGAAATATTAATTCAAACCTTTGCTTTGTGGTAAAAACAAGAAAATGTAGCTGTTAACGGTAGTAGTCCAGTATCCTAACCTGACCTTACCTGACCTAACTTTACCTAACCAAATCCAACCTAACCTAACCTTACCTTGCGACGTACTTTCCCGCGAGGGGTAAAATTTCCCACCTATCCGGGAGATACCGTCGCACAAAAATAAATCGGACGATGCCCTGGGAGTCGCTCAGTACGGAGCTGGGCAATTTCAAGGGGTCAGAGGATATGACGGTATGAGGAAAGGGAGGATTTCGGATTCGGCTCAGGTTAACGCAGGAAGCACTTCTTCACTGATGACCCGTTACCTTCATCATCGCTGAATCCGAAAAGGAAAGGATAGGGTATGGGAAGGATGCCGTGTAACGCGACCCCGTCGTACGTTCAAAATCGACTTTACGGCGTAAAACAGTTCGGTATGTAACGACGATGTTTCACGAACACGAACGGGTGGAGGAGCGGGAAATTAGGCGATTGTCAGCGCAATGAGAAATCCAACTGTCACTGACGCTCGACTAACCGTCAGGTCGTAAGAAGAGAAGGAGGCTACACGTCTGCCAGACACCAGTGGAAAATTCCAACTGAGACGACGTGCGGGTAGCTTGAGGTTGGGTCGTTGCACGGCGAACAGCACCCAGTGGAAATCCACCTGGGACGATATGCGTGCAACGGAATTTACACGTGAACCAGATGCTGATGGAAGTCCACTCAGAACGGTGCACGTAACAACGGTTGCCAGACACCAATGGAAATCCACTTGGGACGACGTGCGACCTTAAATTCCGTATCGAAGGCCGTAGGCCGTTGCCACCGATCGTACCAACGTTTAAATTTAATATAATCGGCTAGTTTGATAAAATTTGGAAAAAGTCGACAAAAAACTAAATGTAAGATCTGTTGGTGTCCACGCAAGTTATCCCGTACTAGTTAAGCCGCGGAGAACGGATTGTATCGTAACTAAGCCAAATTGGAGTTGAAAGGTAATTTTGAAACGAAAAAGTAAAAGTTAAATATCTATAAATGTGAATAACTATCGGATCCGGAGGAAAATTTAGATGGTACGTTTATAGATGTCGTGGAACAGAATTTGAAAAAGATATACTTAATCAGAATTTAGAAAAGATGTCGATGTACTGAGTTATAACGGTTTCTGACAGGAATGATCCGGCAGATTCCTGCTCAGAATGGCACGAATCGACGTTAAAAATAGAAAATGATATCCGATTTTGACCGGAGGAATAGGCTTTAGTAAATTAATGTCACGGCAGTAATTTAGAAGCGTTCAATCAAATTAAAATATATACCGGAAAAATATGCAAATTTTAGGTAACAGGTTATTAGATGAAAATAATTATTTAAAACGTTTTAGAAAAAGGATATTGTACTTACTTCGGAATTACCTAAGTACCGTATAACGTTCGTATAGAATATCGTAGCGTAAACGTATTGTCGAATGGACAGACGAGAGATGTGTGCGTCTACTCGTTGACGGACTCGAACTGATGCGCTCGATGCGCCGAGCCGCCAGCAATCGGGCTCCCCACCACCGGAGAGTGGGAGCTGCAGAGGATGTAACGAGTGTAATTACTAAATATTTTACCTCTCGAAAAATGACTCGTTACAACCTAACCAAATCCAACTTTCAAGTCTCGGTAAACATTGAGAGCTTAAAATTTCTACTTCTTGCACCAAACGCGGTATTCTACCGATTTTTCCACCGAGCAAGAAGCAATTGGAACTTATTCATGAACTTAGAACACTTAACCATTGTCAGGCTTATCAAGAGAGGGAAAATGGCACTAATATACAGCCATGTCTGCTGGAATAATGGGTAAGTTAACCACTGTACTGCGACATGGTGCTTTAACCCTGTAACTAGTTAGCTATTAGCTCTGCTCGATTCACTCTAACTAAACATTATTATGCCTGAGAGAGTAGCTTGTAATCACTCTATTACTAACAGTGCCTAATACAAACCTCTCTGTTTATCTGACAGGGGTTCAGTGAAATTACGTACACACAGATTATGCGTAGGCTATGTACAATTTTTAATTGACAGAAAATTCAAAGATTCTTTTCGATAAGCTTATTTTCCCGGTTTTATAAGTTTACTAAACCAATTTACACTAGGAAATGCGTTTAAAGCCCTCTGTTTTGATTTTTAGTTACTTACTAAGTACATACTTTCAGCATTATTTCCAGACCTAATATTTTTAGTTGATTTATTGTATAGTTTAACTTTTGTTCTAAAATCCTTTTTTTCTTGAACGAGTTTTAATTTTAAAACTATTTCCAATTGAACATACATCTAGTCTTTTGTATATTATCTAGTTTTTACAATCAAATTTACTATACACATTACAGTGACTTAAGAGTAATTCAATTAGTAAACGCATGGAGGCTCAAAACGTACGTTAAACAGGAACATGTATTGAAAGTAGATAATCTGAGACCTATTAGTCTATTACCAGTTTTGTCAAAAGTATTAGAAAAATTAATGAAAACTCGTTTATTAAAATTCTTAAACAACGAATCGTTCTTCAGTTTAAATCAATTTGGTTTTACAAAGAATAAATCCACTGAGGATGCACTAGCTGTGTTCGTGGAAAGGTTGTATAATAGCAAGAATGATAATAAAATAACTGTGGCAGTCTTCTATAGATTTTAAGAAAGCTTTTGATCTAGTTGATACACACATTTTACTAACAAAAATGGAATCGCTAGGGATTAGAGGAGTGGCAAAGAGTTGGTTCTGTAGCTATTTTTCTAACAGACAGCAGAGAGTAAAGATTAAAAGTACTAATAGTGAACCGAAATATGTACAAAGGGGGGTACCTCAAGGAAGTGTACTCTCAGCTAGCTTATTTTTAATATTTATTAATGATTTATTGGAATTGCAATTCAGAGGCAAAATATGCGCATTCGCGGATGACGTCGCGTACGTGTACTCTTGCGTCTCACATGAAGAGGTTTGGAATTCCATAAATCATGACTTTGGTCTTTTACAGAGGTGGTGTACGATCAACCGAATGTCAGTTAATGTTTCTAAAACAAAGTTTATAAATTTTTCCCAGACAAAGCAGAACCTAATGCCTAACATTAATTTCCATAATATCAACTGTACAGCTGTAAATAGATGTAATTGTGAACTTGTGAAGTAGTGGAAAAGTGGAAAGCTTCAAATATCTGGGAGTTTATTTGGACGATAAACTGTCGTGGAAACCGCATATAGTCCAGTTGCAGAGAAATCTGAGAAGAAATATCCGGAAATTTTACTTTTTAAGAAGTAAATGCGATACAGATATGCTCCGTTGTCTGTACTATGCATTGATCCATTCCAGATTAGAATACGGAGTAACTTGTTGGGGTGGAGATTTTAAGAACCTAATTAATAAAGTAAGAAAAATTCAAAATCAATTTGTTCGAATAATGTTGTTTAAAAGGAAACGTGAGTCCTCACTTCCAATCTATAGACAAATTAATGTACTCCCAATCGAGTTCCTATTCATTTACGCAGTTTTAAGGACGTTCTATAAAAGGTGTGGAAACAGTGGAACGACTGAATTATACGAGCATGGCTACCAAACAAGGAGTGCGGCTACAAATCTATTCAGAAGGCCAAAAATAAACAAACTATGTTTCCAAAGATCTTTTGTTTTCTAGGACCGAAACTATTTAACGGACTGCCCAAGCCATAAAAGAAGCTAAGAGAATAGCGGTTTTCTGCAAGCTCCTAAAAGTTTGGCTATTAGCTTTGGATGACCCGTATAGGTTATCAACTATTCTGACGTGAATAATATTCTTGAAGCTTTCCATTGTGCAATCATAGGCAATTTACTTTTCTATTTATTTGTCATTATCTTTTTTGTGTTATCTAATTTACACAGAGTAATTTTACTTTAAGTTCATGTTTATGATTAAATCTGTAATTATATTTATGTAAAACAAGATATTTAGTTAATTTTAGTTAACCACAGTTTGTTCGCGTACAAAATAGTGAAAGTGAAGTGTAGCGACTAAGTGAAGTGCAATTTCTTTGTATCTACCACCGGTACAGGAGCAGGTGGTTTGAAATTTTCAAGCAAACCAATTGTATTAATTTTGTAACTTTTTGTGGAAATAAATATGTTTCATTAAAAAAACACATTTCTATTAAACAGTTAAATAAATATAATAAATATTCCAGTTTTAACACGAAAAATACTCTTTACTATAATGATTTACTAAAAGTTTTGAATTGTTGTCAAAAACCAATTAGGCCTAACTAACCTTTGAGGCTATTGTACAATTTTGGTTCTAAACAGGAGTCGCGCTTTCTCTTGACTTTTAATCAACTCTTGGAACTGTCACTTTAAAAAATTTAAAACAAATAAGCGGAATATTGATTGCAACCTAAACTACCTCTATAACATGAAAAGTAGACTACCACGGGGATTTAACTCCCTTCCTCAAATTTCACTTACATAACCATACCGAACCATTGCGTCCTATATTACATGACATAGCATGAGCGTAGATAATTCTTCCACCAGCAGTACAGATTATTTAAATCTTGTAGTTGGTAGGCTGGAAAGGGGTCGGATGAGCGCCAAGTCAAGAGTAAGTGACGGTGTAATCTCTGGTTTACAGTAAGGTTCTACTGTGTTGGTGAAGAGAGGGGAGTCAAGATCTCGACACACGTGTACATTCTGGTGACGTATCCGGTAGCTTAAGTTCACCTAACAATGTGGGTTGTAACTGCTTCTGCTAATAATCCTGCACTTGTTATTCACGTTTGCTCACTTTCACACACTGTAAAAAACTGACGCGCTGGTTGAGCTACGAGGTGTATGTTTAAGTTATCCTTAGCTACGAGACAGTTTTCCTAGTAAATGTCACAACAGTGGATGAATGGAAGGTCAAAAGCTTTTCTAAACGATTACAGCGATTTCACTTCAGTGCGTGAATTCATCCGTAGCAGAGTCTGACAATAAAAGTGTCAACTGAAGACGTATTGAGTATCAAAAACCCACACTAATTGGCCGTTCCTTTCTTAACCGTACCTATAACTGACACAGTAGTACAACTGGGATGGTTGGCTCCATAACATATACTTAATCGTACTGCGACCTAGACATCTTATAGTTTGCCTCTGTTGTCGTAAAATGATATCGAAATGTCGTGGTTTAATCCCTTTGTATTCGGCACTAAGGTGCTCTTTTATACTTTTAATCAGCAACAAAGGGAAAAGCCCAGCGTATTTCAAAAGAGGAATATTTTACAAAAGAACTGATTGGTTTCCTAAAGGCAACCGGAATTACGTCTTTGAAACTGAAACATTTCTCCTTTAAAAAGGTCTTAGAACATTCATTTGTTTCCCTTTTCCTTACTAGTTTGAATTCCTTTTTTATTACATTCTGCTCTAAAATAACTAAATCATAAACGCATAAATGAATTAAAAAACAATTGAGGGAGTAAACAACGCTTTATTATATGGAAATAGGTTTTATTCAACCCAAATGGTGTTATAGCAAATTAGTAATTTTGGTGTTTTCGAGCTTAATAGAGGTTCCAAGGAATCTGCGCACATCGTAAGTGCAAACAACGTAGCAAGATTAACTAAATATTCATTGCCGTTATTTTAGGTTGAAAAACTCATTGAGACAGCTTTTTTATTCAATTTTAAACTCTATTTTGAATTACGATATTATTTTAACTTTCTCTTATACAATAGCAAGTCTTTGGTTTAGTTACATAGTAGAGATAACCATGCAGTTGCTTTTTAAAACAAAATTATAGTATATAAGTACTCATAGTGGTTAGAAGTTATTAATAATCCTCACATTTGAGTGAAGTCTAGCAAGAACTTAAACATATCAGTTATTTACAGGACATTTTCATTGTAATTTGAAAACATAAATCATTGTTTCAAATACTATGATATTGTATATCGTAACTACAAATTAAATACGTATTTTTTTTTCAAATTAATGCATGTAAAAGTATTAATGTTTGCGGGAATGTTTAAACCAGTTTCGTTTTACCTCTGATCCATACAGCCTGGAAAGAGCAGCAGAAACTAAAGACGTGGTGCGTTCACTAATGGAGTTTCTCTTGAAATAGCAGACCTTAAAAGTGTTATTTCTAACGTGAAATTTGAAGCAATCTGAACCTTTTACTGACTTCCGTAGTCAATAGTGTCATTAGAGATGTTTTGGTTCAAATATTATTTTTAAAATATACTCTTTTTAGTTGGAATTATTATAGATTACAAATCCACCGTCAATAAAAAAACGTTGCCAAAAGAGGATTTCAACATTTTTTCTTTATAACTTAATAAATTCATATGCACAACTCACCACAGCTCAGTAGTCATTACTACCAACTCAGGAACTAAACACCTGCAGTATTATTTGCAGCTACTATGCACAGATGTTCAAACATCTAGTTTGACCAATCAAGTTGAAAAATAAGACTGTCTGACAGAAAACACAGACTGTCTAATTAATACAAGTTATTGTTATGTTTTTGATCATAATTTCTAAGACCCTGATTACACTTGTAAATCTTTTGCCGTAACAGTACAGATTTCCAATGAATTAAGTAAGAAATATGACAAAATGTATACACTATATGTGTATCCGCTCTCGAATACACAAATGTGTAAGATGTTTTAAAGTAAAGCCGATAAATGTTTCTCCTCTCATGGCTGATCTACCGCAATCTCGTGAGACTCCTTCACGACCTTTCCTGCGCAGTGGCATAGACTATGCTGGGCCTTACACTCTGAAAATCTTCAACCTCAAAGCAGTTAGACATATTAAAGCATACTTTTGTACCTTCGTCTGTCTCGTAACAAAAGCTGTGCACTTGGAGGTTGTGACCGACTTGACCACTGAATTTTTCATTGCTGCTCTTACCCGCTTCGCATCCCGCAGAGGAGTCTGTTCAGACTGTGGATCCAACTTCATTGGTACTGACTTCACACTCCGCAAGCTCGTTGGAACCTCAATCTGCTCTCAAAAGTCCATACACAAATATATACACAACTACACATAACCGATTACTCAAATATATGTCTATCGTTCTGTGAGGGGTTTAACACAAGGATTTCTTTGCTGTTAATCTGGTCCGACCGGATATACGAATCACGTAGTGGCCTAACAACACGGTTAGTATATCATTGGTTTAATACTAATAAACCTTTCTAAACTCGGGAAACAATAATCTATAAAATATTCTCGTTACTATTGTACTTTCTGTTGGTTCTAGGCCTGTTTTATTTTGTACAATAAATGAATAATTTAGTTATTTTTAAAATAACTCTGTATGTGTAATAGTTTATTCTTGATATGAAAATCACCATTAGCAAACATAACACTCGTAAATTAAAGCACTCGTAAGGTAACTTACAACTGGTTAGGGTTTACTATTAATACGGGTATTAACTTATTTTTCACATTTGTTGAAATTAATTAATGTGTTTGGTGAATGTTTTGACACAGAAATCTAGCAATGAAGAACGCAAGAAGCATGCCCGAGCCATATTTCAATAAACTATTTACGTAAAAAGTAACATATCCTGATTCATATTTCATCCAACGCATAGTCTCTTTGTTAACCATCATCTGCTATATTATATTTAATACTATTATTAAACTAATAAAGTTAGTATTTTTAAAGAAGCAAAGCTAGTTACCAAATACTTTCTACCCTTTAAATTTAATCTTCATCTGGCGTTACCGAAAATGAACATACTTAACAAGTTGTTAGTGGCGCGACTGCGGGGATCGAACCTGCACAACCGTAGTGATGAGTTCTGTAGACTCCAGCCCGCCAAGGGTCCCTTTTATAACCACGACACTGGCATACACACGTCGTTTTGCATTGTTTTAGTTTATAGCAAATATTAACCAATTCGCTCAATTGATGCATTTGCACACATGAACATGCATTCAAACCCATGGACAAAACGCCTTCGCTTCACTCGGTGTCAGTCTTCGCGGGTAAAGTTGGCAGCAATGTTGCAGAGCCCGTTTTCATAAAATACTGCATGAAATGTTGGCTGCACCGAGATCTGCAGCATTTGTTGCGTTCAAAGTTCTAGATGTCCAGTTTACATGCAACAAAAATGCTGGTTGCACGGCTGGCAGCAATGCTACCACAAAATGTTGCATATTATGTAGAAAAGATGCAGATACATGTAAGTTCTGTAGATTTTAATAGAAAGTGGAAAGTATACTTAACGAGAGTATTATGATACATATGACAATAATGAGTGTTGCACAATCCTCGTACAAAGCTTTATGGAACTATCTGTAGTTTGAAAATCAACTACAATTTTTAACTGATGACATTATCGTTAATTATTTTTTAAATTTTGTTTCTAAAGTCATAAAATACATTGAAACCTTTTCGTTAACTAGACAAAAATTAAGATGTTAACTCACAAGTAAATTGTCAGAACTGTTACGTTGAGTAAATATTAAGCTTGATAAAAACTAGGTTGTGTAAGCCCCTGGTTATCAATTCACACGAGTGTGCTCGCTATAAACACATTTCTACTCGCCGTACAGTCAAGCTCAGAGCGGGAGCCTCATTTACATTTATTTACTTTCACATATCAGCTGTTTGAATAACTCACAGCATTCAACATTCCTTTCAACCGGTTTGAAATACTCACATTTATGTTTTCTACGTCGAGAAAGGTTTTCGTGTACTTCATTTTACTCTAATGTTTGGTAACAAACGTTTCGATACGTGTTCTTACAATTGTATTGTTGGATTTTATTATGGAATAGTAGTTTAATATTACAGATGGAAAATAAATTAGATCACTTACTTGGCATAGATAGTTGAATTAAAACTGAGAACGTTATTGACAATAACAACGTAATAACAAATTGTTGTCGCACTGAATGAACGTACGTTTGATTACTGTTTCTGACGGTGACATTTACTGGTGAGATGTTGTATTTGACAAGTTAAATTACACTTTGGCCAAACAAGTTATTATGGAACAGGGACACTATTTCCCGTTCTGTTCAATTATTTATCAGAAATCAACTATTGAGTTGTCAAAAACTACGTTTTCAATTAGTCCTTTTGACGATAACATAACCAAGAAAATAGCTGATAGTAGTATTTGGAATATTACTTACACAAACGTACGTAAAATGGTGTTCAAGTTGTAAATATGTAGTTTAGCCATTTAACCTCACACTTAATACAAGTGAAACAATGAGGTAAATAGTCAATTCTAGCAAAACTGCACATTAGCAAGTAGTATTCTAAGTAAATCCTTTTCCAGATATTGAAAATAGTGGTACTTACTATTCACGGAACAATCAGTGCTACCAGTCCATCTGTTTTGCAACATTTTATAATGCATTGAAATACACACGTTTTGAAATCATACGATTTAAATATTTTGAACTAATCCATTCTAATCGTAAATACTCGTACTTTTAAAACCATACTTACACATATACAATACAAACCACAACTCCAAACTTTTGTTATTAGTTTTTGTATTGTGTTAGATAAAATTAGGACATTATAAAATTGGTTTCTTACCAAAATGTAAGCTAATAGAAGCGCAATAGCTGTTTCATTGTAAGGAAATATTTTTTTATACTTAATTAGAAACAATAGCTGTCAACTTCTCAAAAATGTTGGATCACAGAAATGTTTATTTACTGTATACTTGGGTTATAAATACTAAAAATGGGTATAATTCTAACCAACAGAACAAAACAACATATCAGTAACGGTTTCAAAAAGCTGTTGTAGTGAAAGAAAAGGGGTTGAATAAACAATGGAAGGTAACGCCCACTGCCGATGTAAACTTGTATCACTGCTCCACAACGCACTTTGCCCAATGTAACTTCGTGTTCAAGTTTCACTCATTTCACCAAGTTTTACACTTGTTTGCTGCTCAGTTACATCTAAACATGTGTAACATTTACATTTAAATACAAAAACGCCTATGTATAATAATTAATAATGTTTTCCTTCTAGAGAACTAGAAGTTGAAGGTAACTAGAGTTGATTCGTTTTCAAGGCTTCGTCAACGCGCTAAAAGGTTTTTTAATATATACGTCTCAAGATGTCCCGAACAACAATGAACAAATATGTCACAGCTATTTTGAAAACATCAATTTTACAATATTTTATTACGTCACTGAACAATTCGGTTTAAATTTTTCTTCGTTAAATTCTTCAATAAAAAGTAAATGGTATTAGTAAATGAGACATTTTTGAACGTGCTATTAGATTTGTAATTTTCAATGCCTGAACTAAACAGAAAGAGCTAGCAGTTGGTATTGCATTATAACTTCTGACGCTGTTATGTATGGCTAAGTATAAACATTTTAATTGGTTCGTTAACCGTAATGGCTTTCTTGTATAGGGGCCATAAAGGCTTTAATAATGCAACATGATATTACTCCTGAGAAAAATATAATGTAAGCCATTGAAATTCTTTTCATACGATACAAATGTAACCCTCCACTTCTTAATGTTATTCAGATTATGATTTTTATGTATTTTTTCTTGATAAAGAACTCTTTTCAAGTACAGTATCGGGTAAGTGTAAATCAGAAAACCCAATAATCACCCAATCAGTATTGTACCAGTTTTGAGTAAGAAATTTAAAACACTGTTTTGACCTATATTTCATTTTTAGTCAATTACAAGTAGCTATGTGACATTTCTTAGTTATCCTTTTAAATTGTTTGAAACAAGTGTAATAGGTTATAAGAGGTTTCCTCAAAAACTGCATTTTATGTTTATAAATAAATGATTTCCAATTAAAGTAGTATAAATTAAATTATAATTTTATTGTAAGTATAGTTTTCCTCGTTTGTGCGTTAAATAAAAATATTTAATACAATTTATCGATGATCGATTAATTAATTAAAAGGTGATTAACGTGTTGTAATTCAATATTGTACTCGTATTTAGATCTGTTTGTAATAATCTTCGGATTGTTGGAATGTGTTTCTTGCAAATATCACTTATTTAGGGAAAGGCTATTCAGATCAAATACCTGTGGTCTAGTTACATTACCGTCCGACAGGAAAATGGTCGCCTAGAACCTTCATCAGGATTATGTTTAATAGTTATATAGTTTTTCAATCTTAAGGTGTCAATCTCTTGCTTGTGTCAAATAGGTTTTCTTTTAGAACCTAGTGATGAAATTCACTATTATTGCTTCCGAGTTTTCTATTAAATTTGACACATCAGATATTTATGTGATTGGCCCGCATTTGTCTGAGCTGAGCAGCTGTTAATTCGCGCTTCACACTTTGAGATGTATCTAAATTGTTTGTAAGCTGGCTTGTCATGATGTTTGTTCTATCTAAAGCCATAATAAAGATAAAAAAAAAAATAATAATAATGAATAGTTCTATTTGTATGGAAATTTACTACAAAATCTACATTTATTTTAACAAATTTTTAAAGTTTAATTCAAGTAGATATATTACTGTGAGATTAAACTCCGAAGTTGAATATAAACTATACAGTTGTAATATTTTTATTTCTAACCACTGGCCACTAAAGGTTCGTTGCTCAAAGATTCAAGGTAAGTCTTTTTATATACTGCTCATTAGTAGAAGAGTTTGAAGTAGCGTACATAAAAGAGCCGTACATAAAAGCCTGAAAGGATATCGACTTGGTTGTGGTAAATGAGCTAAGATCTTACGCGTTCTGTACCTTTCAGTTTCAGCCCGACCTAAAACTCGTATTTGGTATTCTTACGATACAAACCTTTGTTAAAACTGGAGATTTAATATTCTTTGGATCAACGTATGAATCCTTAGTGTTCCTTCAAACAACCCGCAATGTTAGTCATTTACTACAACACAGGTGGTAACAGCTATTTTCTCCGAGCAATTCAAAGCCCACTGCTCAGTTCAAAACATCGTTTACTATAAACATTTATAAATACCAAACATCCAAAACATTATTTTACTCCTTTATGGTTATAGCACGACAAAAATTATTGTTTATGACAAAATGCTTTTTTGGTCCTTACTAATTTGATGTACTCGGCTGCGTCTCAGACGTAAAATATTTCGTTAATTTGAAAACTTTTTTAAGAAACAAGTAATGAAATAAACCTTTTATCCCTAGAGAGCTTAAAACCTTTACTACTATGTTAATGAAATTACAACTTTAACCCACCTTTACATATTGTGCCAAAACCAGCTGTTTAGAGCAAACTACAAAACATTATTTGCCAAACACATCCTATCACTAAGCTGCTCACCATAATTTTAACCATAAAACACAAAGCCACCATAAAATAAGAGGAAGTAAATATTTCAGCGGGTTAAAGAGGAAACGGTCTCCGGTTGTAATGGGGGGGTTGTTTTCACACTCAGCGTGTAGGGCAAAGTGTCAACACGGCTCTCGACAAAAACGAGTGCTAAGCGACGTCACAGCGGTGACTTATTAGTCTCTATTTGTCTTGTTAACATTGTGTTTCCGCTCTTACTTGTTTGCCATCTTATGTAATGAACAGGGGAAACAAATTGACGACTTTTATTCCTGGGCGAATGTGTAACGAACATACAACTTATGAAATGTGTTATGTGTGTCTCACCTTTGCGAACTCGACTTTAAACAACGTAAGTTTTTTTTAGTAAATTTTTAATTTGACCGCATAATTTTCTTTATAAAGGTTATACAACACGAGTTTGTGATTTTATTCGGGTAACATAAATTTAACACCTAATAAATATAAAATATTTTCAAATTAAGAATAGGGTAATAATACCTAACCGAAACTTTTGTGACTGGGACTCGTGGCGTTGTCCTGTAATCCAGCTTCATGGAGGTCAGGTTTTAAGGATGATACAGGTCTAGAGCGGCTCAGATAGTCTCAGTGATCATCTGATGATACTCGCATCAACTCCCACCATCGTTTAGACATATTAGACCATCACCTGCGTGGTTCGGAAGTCACGTTAAGCCTTTGGTCCTTGTATTTCCATTGGTCATTGGGCTATTAATTAATGACCCATTCTAAGGAAGAGTCGGTCTTAGTTTATAACAAGACTACACCTAATTACTCATTACTACCACTCATCACACCCACCCTTCACCACATATTTTCCTCAAAACACCCTCATGGGAGTGGTCGGCATCTCAAATAGTGATTTAGTGATTTACCTAAGTAGCCTAGTGAAAAATCAATCAACTATGCTAATATCTGCTTCACTCTTAGTTGGCATCAGAGGCCTTTCCATAGGAACCCACTTTAGTATTAAACCTAAAACGTCACGGTTCATTTCAAAGTTAGACAATACGTTAATTTAGAGAGAAGGCAGTTTTGGATTATCTATCTTAAATTTACTAGTGGTGGACGAACAAGCTCTCGTTACTTGAAGCTTATCCCTCTAAGCTCTGTTATTGATTATAGACTGCTAGCATATCAAAAAATATTCCAAAACTAATTTGGTTATTTTAGGAACGCAAATAAAATTTTTTCTTCTTATATTCTTGCTACGGGATTAAATGCTCTTGCTAGTTTATTCGTATGATTAAAAATTTTCGCTTTAATTTTGTAACAAAACAATACTAATATAAGGCAGTTTTAAGACATTGATTCAACACGATTCAAACAAGTTTCTATTTAGGCAAAAACAGGAATAAAAGTAAGCCGAAGCTTTTTGGTCGTACGAATATAAAGAATGTACAGCCTAAACAGTAAACTCCCATTTAAACTACGAGTATACTGTGCAGGTAGTTTCTATGCTGCGAACTAAGAGTGGAACAGAGGGTAGACTACAAGATATACCACCAATTTATAGAAAATATAGTACATTTTGATAAGGTAGAAGTTGTTAGTAGACAAAAGTATTAAAAGGTTACCAACATGAAAGAATAGATTACGTAGCCCTTTCAATCCAATCGTGCCATACTGTTTGTAGAAGACTCAAGAGCTGGTTATTCGTTAACACAATTCAACTAAACAACGTCAAAGCCACACGTCAGGTTTCATTTTGTCGTAACTTTTACCTCCAATCACTGTCACCTTCATTCCAGGCGTGTACCGGACAGTGTTTTCAAACATGTTACCTACTTGTATGCAGTAGTTCAAAATCATTTGAGAACACTGGTGTATTAAAGAAAGCAATGTAAATAGACAGGGCGAGTATGGCAAATGAGCTACGAATAACTATTACGCATATAAAAAGGTTCAAACTTTATTTCAATAATTGTCAAGGTTTGTAGTACACAGGTTGTACCGAAAACAGTAGGTCACAGGTTGGAATGTAGAGGTTTTAGTATAAAGGGTAAAAAAAAGGTAAAGTTTGTCTTGTTTAACGAGGCGAACCCGCGCCACCGGAGTGATGAACTCCGAGGTCGTTGCGATACCAATCCGCCAAGGATCCGCTAGGTTAATAAGAAAGGGCCGTGGTTAGTGAGAAAATTTACTTTGTTGTTGTAATGTTTTTGTATGTTTTTGGTTCAGTATTTATAGGGTTTAACATAAATTCAGTAAAAACTGGCTATGTCTGACTGTTTTACCGTAATAGGTTTAGAACAACGAAATGTATTTTACTTTGAATATTGCCTGTCGAGTTTGACAAACCGCTATCACTCGTACTCCTGGTATTCCGCACAGTAATGACTAATTCCTTTCATTGTGAGTCTTTAAATCTTTATTGAGTTGAAAAGTTTTAACTGAAACCCGAGACTCTGGAACGATCGTGAAGCTTTCTATTTAAACAGGATTTGCATGCGGAGAGCGATGTCAGCAGAAGTGAGGCTTACCAGCTTTATCACACGTACATTTCTTTCCTCCTTCATTCCGAGTTTAACAGTTGACATACAGCCAAAAAAAGTGGTAGAATTAAGTAGATTAAAATATATTTCATATTATAAATCGTTAACTAAATATTTATTAGCAAGAAGAAAAGAACGTAATGAGTACGTTTTAACAAAGTTGTAGCTTAGAAACATTATGTCCCAACATTTAGTTTAAATGCTTTGAGATATAAACGTTCTACTTTATAATTCAGTGGGTTTATGAGGGAAGAGTAATGGCTGAAACGTTGATTCGGAAGTAATGATAATTAAGTTTGTAAAAGTCAACTCCACTTCTCCTATGTCGTCGAGTCAGGCAGGACATTATCCGACTCATTTCCTTCTTTCTCAACTTCCCTTTTCCTTATTTAACGCTGAAGAACCACGAGATTCTTTATCCTAACTCTAACATTTACAAAACGTTTGCTGAGCTTTGGATTCACCTTTTGTTGATTGTTTGCTTTGCAATGTCAAAAAAAAGAATAAATTTATTTGGGACTGCGTGTACTTAACCTTGACTCGATACAATCTACAAGTTAAATTGAACCAGAAATGAGTTAGAGTTTCAGTTCTAGTAACACTATAAACTACACATAAATAGTTTATACAAATAGAAAGTATATTTTTATACTGATTATTAGCAGGGTTCGTTCCAATATACCAAAAACTTTAATATTAAAGGCTAAATACCCTCAAGACAACAAAAACTAGAAACCCTGCCTTATCCCATTTGCTCTAAGGCTTATTCGAATATACGGTGCACAACAAGAATTGTATTTTCGTTAAACCCGGCAGAGCTCACAATAATGCCGACAGGGATTTCGGTGACGTTGCGACAAACGAACCGAACTTTCACTTCAATTTCTCGGTTTGACATTGTCGATCTTATTGGTTCACTATAAATGTTCCTTTTCCATCCGAGATCGATTTATTATTACGGTCACTTTTTCTTAGTAAAAAGCTAAATTTGCTAGGCAATAATCTTACTGTTGTACTTTTTTTGTAATTATTTTAATTTAAAGACTTCTTTAGGTACTTTCTATGTACTTTTTGACCTTTTCAGTCAAACAAACGAACGTGATAAATATGAACAATTGACATAGTTACATTTTATGTCGCATTATCAAGATAAATAAAGTCTTTCTCACCCAATTGAGCTGACACGCCCATCGCGATTAATTTGTTTGTTTTACCGCATATATAGAAGTACGAGGTGTGGCTGAAAATTATTCAGACTGTAACTCTGACAAATAGCTTGCTTGATGTTTTATAACTTGCAATAAACGGCAAGGAATCTAAATTTAAGGCAAGCAAACATTCTAACATTGTTGAGTCACTTTGAAAATGTCACTAGGCAAAATCACCAGCTTTGAAATTAAATATAAAACTATTCTATCATAATGAGTAATGAATATTGAATTCTGCGTTTAAATTGTTCTTACGACAGACGAGTATATCCAATGTGGCTCCATCTATCCTGCCAACCCATAAGTCATAGATATTAAAATAGATACGTACTTTATTTAGAAACCTAATTCCTTTGAAATAGATTGTATTTCTTTTCTATGACAAAAGTTAGAACAATTCCAAAGCAAGTTTCAGGGAATCGTGTTGAGACGTACTTAAAGAAATAAGATTGTTGACACTTCCTTGTCTTTATACTTTGGAAGTGATTCTTTATTGTCAAACAAAGAAAACGTTTGTTCAATCTAGAATCATCAATAGTTACAATACAGGAGGAAAAAACCACTTGCAGATCAACATAAAACATCTAAATTTGACTAGTTACCCAAACAAAAAGGTATAAACTCTTTGATTTTAATTTGAACCCTCTCTCCCACTAAAGGCTAGGTCTGATGTTAAGTGTAAATGTGGAATGAGTGAGTGTAATATGAGTGAGTGTGAATGTTTTCATGTTATTGTAATTGCTTTTTTTTGCTACTCAATATCTGTACTGTCTAGAACACATACACATGTATATTGAAGATGGAGCTTTTGACCGACGACGTCATGAGCCAGAAACAGCAACAACCAATAAGATTGGAGATTAAATTTGAACTGCTAACCTAAATTATACCCTCGTTTATTACGTTTTGGAGTAACGTAGGTTTATCATAACCATTACAGATATGTTTCTATAAGTACTTAACTCAGAAACCATCATCCTGTAAGTACAGATACAACGCAGTATACGGTATACAGTAAACATGCAAACATTCAAACGAATGGAATAAACTTGAGTATTTGTCCTTTTGTGGCGTCCAACTGCAACAAAGTTAGAGTAGCTTTGTATAGAAACTTTTATTTATGGTCTTGTTCAATGGCGTTGTGTAACTTTTAATGCGTCGTGAAATGCCATAATGCGCCACCCTTTCGTTGAGAACCCCTTTTGAAGAATCAACGCAGCGTACTTTATTTTTAAAGTTTGTGTTACGTTTGATGACAACGAATTAGTACTATTTAATTAATTTTGTATGTCTTTAACTTGATAAACTAGTTAACATTGGCATCGTTTATAATATATTCAAAGAACCTCTAGATAAGTCCTGTCGTGAGTTTCTATTGAAGTATTGAAGCACCTTTAGTTAAATAGTTGCAACGTTTAGACTACGTACTGTAAACTGCCTACTAAATGGGTTGGCAGTTCCTTTTTACGTTTTGATCATAACATGATTGACTTAGTGCTTTGAAAACACAAAGCTCACTACATAAAATAGCCTGTCAATTTTGATAATAACTTTCTGCTAAATTTCATTGCAGAAGATTTACTCAATAAAACATTTATATTAAAATATAGTTGTTAAAAAAGTATTTTATTTTTATGACACAGTTTTATAATACGTACTTTTTTTACTGATAATTGTCATATTAAGTTAAGATTTAAGATAAACCGTCCATTTATTACTTCTGCTTTTAATAAAGCATTATAGCTAATACATCTTTATTCAAAGTGTAGAAGGGTTCATAAATAAATCGTGTATTTGCGATGAAAGAGCAAAAGGCAAGATCTTGCATTAAAGTAAATGTCATCAGAGAACATGCTTATATTAAAAATGAAACTCTACGTGCAAGCAAAATAAACAAAAGTAAAATATGGCCGATTTATTATTCATGAACTATGTTTTTTTATCCTTACCCTGTTCGACACAGAGAATACAAATTCAAATCTGCAGCGTCTGTTCCAATACCGGCGCCTTATTTGCATTCATTTATTCCTCACACAAGAGGACGTATTGAACAACGTAGTTTCTTCACGTGTGTTTGTTTTACTTCTGAAATATTTTTTTGAACATTCTCACGCTATGTGTTGTCACATGCTTTTATGCTTTATGCTTTTATTCTAAAGAGCAGTGTTTTTTTTATTTATTCATCATACACTTACTATAAGTGCAACTAATATGTGTGTGTGTGCCAACGGTAAAAAATGCGTTTGTTTTATATGTCCAAAGTATTTCAAGATCTTACCTAACATATAAAGACATTTAGAAAACTAGAACTTAAGCAAGTAACTGGAAAATGATGGGGTATTTTTGAGGTTTACATGAATTTGTCAGGAGTCACAAGGAAAGCTATGAACTAGAATACAAAAACTTATGTTCATTTAATACTTTTTAATTTCTTTCATATTGTCTAGGAACTTCATACTATTAACTGTAAGATTTATGCCAATAGGGGTTATCTAGTTTATAAGGGTATTTTGCATTTAGTTATAAATAATGTAAGCTTCATTGTAAGTAATAATTAGTGCAAAGACAAGGAGACATCATGCTGTTCATGTTACGTGTATTTAAGCTGATACAACTGTTCTAAAAATGATAATATTACCCTCACCCCTAGATCAGATGGCAATATGTGCTATGATTATTTATTGTTAAATACATATGACAATGTATTCGACAACAACAATGTATTGGCAATGTATTCTTATGTGTCGCTTGTTTTAAAAATATGGCGAAGGTTTGTTATATCATTGTTAAAATAAATTATAAATATTTATTTACATATTTCGGATGCAATAATTGTTTTAACTTTGTTGTTTTGATAAAAACTCACCAGCCACACTATTGGTCATTAGGATATTACACAGTAATCACACCAGTACCTTATGCAACAGACACCTTGGTTCTTATGAGCAAGGCAGAATAAGGTCAGTATTTAAAACGAGAAAAAGGAAATTGGACAAACATTATCTCTAATAAACACTAAACCACAAACATATAGTGTTTGCAGTAGTAAAGAAATAAAGGAAACCCTGACATACAATATGCAGATATTAAGAAACGAATATTATAATTCTACGCCCATAATAAACGAAAACAACCTTCTGGGCTAACAAGGCAAATTTTAGATTTGTATGAAATTTAAGGTAACGAAATATTACTCGTACAAAGATTCATTGGAGAAAGAAGTGTTTAAAGCGGCAGTTATCAGACACATTGAAATTGTGTTATAAAAGAAAAAAAGTTAATTCCGAATAAATAAAGCACATTTGGACACAAAGAAAAGTAAACTTTTTCCTCAACTAGGAGCTCAATATAACTAGGGAAAATGTATTGCATAATATATTGTATGGATATCATATGAATGTATTAATTCTGCTTACAATATATTGCACCCTATGTAGTAGTTAGTGTTGTGTGCTACAAGGATGTGTCGAGCACACATTACGTTAGTAAACATTGAAACAGTTTTAGCAGAACTCGATTTGGTGGGAGCGATCCAATAAATCAATTAACAAAACAGCGTATGAATATGAAGTGCACTTAAGGCATTTCACAGTTTTGTTGTTTTTGTCCTAACGCGAGTGTTTGTTTACTCGATGGTAGATATTAACGGAACAGCGAAAGATAAATACGTTCATTTGCAGTTTGCGGAGCTCATTTATTTTTGATGTTTGAAACACATTCAAAAATACACCGTATTAAGTGCAAAAGGCTTTGATGGGTTACGTAAAGGTTGTGTGGGTTTGCAGCTATTCCTTGAAAATATTACGGTTATAATAATTGGGGTTTTGGACCAATTATGCCAGTAATTAGCGAAAGAGTTTCAAAGCTAATCACCTTATCAAAGTACCAAACAATTGTGTTTTTAGTTTTGCGTGGTTTTCCTTGCTGTAATTTGGTCAATACACATGTTAAAGTAATGGTCATCAGAGAACATGCTTATATTGAAAATGAAACTCTACGTGCAAGCTAAATAAACAAAAGTAAAATATGGCCGATTTATTGTCCATGCAATTTTTCGTGTTGATAATAACTCAAAATATGTGACTAAATGTTATTTGACTCATTACATCATGTTTGACTTAAAGCTAGGTCTTTGTAAAGTTTAGGTTTCATTACAAACCAAGCAGACATTCTGGATAAATAAGGAAGTTTGTCTCGAAACAACCAATCTGCATCTAAATTGCTATTTGCATTTCTTTCGTTGAAATCAATTTGAAGGCTTATCTTAATTGGTCTGTTCAATGTTTGTGTTTTCTCAAACTTCTAAATAGTTTGTTTTGTATATGATATAGGCCAATAGTTTAAAATTAATATTAGAAGTTCTGCTCCCTCAACCCAATATCATATCACTACGAACAAAAAACCTCTATGGTTGACGACCTAAGTACTATTCACAAACTATAAAATCTTTGAAGGAATGAAGATAACATAGGTATCTTTCAATACATTTTTATGTACAGGTCTGGTTTTGAGAACCATTAGCCGTGTCTAATAAGTAACATAAATATAAATAACATGTTTCTAATAATATACCATTTTTAATCAATAAATATAATCTTTATATTCCTATATCTATGGTTTGAACTTATGTACAGGTTTTAAACTAGGATACAACTTAATTAAACAACGTGGGGGTCTGTAGATACATATCCTTTGCTACAGGTACGTATCCATTATAAACGTCAGGTTACAGCATATATTTGATACACTTTGATTGGACAACAGTTGATAACATCAACAAATTGTATAAAAAATAACATAACTTTTTTCATCGAGGGGGTATAACGTTTATTGAATGGTTATAACTAGTTTCAGAGACTGTTTGGTTTTTTCCGGGTGGTAATAAAATATAAGGGTGAATGAAATTGCACCTTTTTACTATATGAGAATTTGTTATTTTATGTTTATCAGTTTAACAAATTTGTAATGTCAAGCACACGTTTGGAAACAGCCTCAACCTTTGGTTGCTACGTTACTAAAAACCTAAAAGATATTAGTAAATTAGTTAGTGTAAGATTCCACGTAGCTATTTTTAACGTCACTTGTTAATTAAATGGCACCTACTTTAACTAGAAGAAGAATTTGTAACAATTAACATGGGTTGTAATCAGCCTATAAAATGCGGTCCAGGACTATTTTGTTTCTTTTATAACCTGTTTTCACCTAAATGGCGTGTTTTTCAGCAAAGCACTGAGCTAATTGGGTGAATTACGTTTTTATGTAATTTTACCAAAATTACTTTTTAACAGAACGATCGCACGAGTTCTTACACTTGGCTTTCCTTCTTGAAACTTAAGTTAAAAATTAAAATATTACTTAAGTAACAGATGAGTGTAGCAATACCTATGTGGAATCTTGAAAATAATTGTGTTTGGCATACGTTTGTCTCTCTCTAATCAAGCAGAAACACTTAAAAGCAAAGTGAAGGCTTTACACGAGCTTAGCAAATGCTGATGAAATTCTAATGGATCAATGTAAGGAAGCCTCTCCATTGTTTTGTTTGTCACTCTCAAATCCTGATTTATTGAGGTAAGCCGAGACAACGACTTTGCTTGTTTCTTGGCTTACTCTTGTTTGTATATTTTACGCCTTGATTCATACGTTCTAGTCCAAGACCTAACATGATCAAACAGCACTTTTACGATGAGATGTAATAATAAAGCTTGACTGGGACTCGTGGCGTGGTACTGTAATCCAGCTTCATGGAGGTCAGGTTTTGAGGATGATATAGGTGTAAAGCGGCTCAGATAGTCTCAGTGATCATCTGATGATACCCGCATCAACTCCCACCATCGTTTAGACATATCAATCCATCACCTGCGTGGTTCGGAAGTCACGTTAAGCCGTTGGTCCTTGTATTTCCATTGGTCATTGGGCTATTAATTAATGACCCGTTCTAAGGAGAAGTCGGCCTTAGTTTGTAACAAGACTACACCTCATAACTCATTACTACCACTCATCACACGCATCCTTCACCACATATTTGCCTTAAAATACCCCATAAGAGTGGTCGCGCCGGCATCTCAAATAGTGATATAGTGAATAATTAGATAAGTTAACATTGTGTGTCTCTCTAATTACATACCTAGGCCTGTAACATAGATCCTGCAATAAAGCTTAGTGTGTTAAACATCTGGTTTATGTTAAGTATGTTTTTTGTTTTGTGACAACACAACTAACGTCTACTTACGGCTACGATGCATGATAGACAAACGATTTAAAATACAACTTTTGGTCGAAAAAGGTTTCATCAATGCGATGCATTCACAAACCTAGTAGTTTTGTTGGATATTTAATAAGTTCCAACATTGTAAATGTTAGGTTAACTTTACGAAGTGTGTATTAAGAACTAATATTTGCGTTAGGATATTGTTTAAAACACTATTAGCTATAACACTGTTTTACTAAAAATATTGGTAACGCTAATACGGATGAAAAATCTTCATCAAACTATGTTTACCAAAGCTGCTGCAAATCAGGAAATTTCAGCCCGAAATTTCAGAGCTTAAATTGAGCTCACATTAAAAGTATTAACTTTAGTATACTCGTATAACTAGTGAGGGAAGATACTATTGCAATACTGTTGCATTAGTTGAAAGAAGGCCCGTTGTTTAGCTATTTGTTACATGTCCGGTGTCGTGTGTTCCTTTCAGCTTTCTCTGAGGTGACCACTGAAAGTGGGCCCTATGTACACATCATTTTTTAAATATGTTATTTTGCTATATATGTCAATATTATTAACTGGCTTTGTGCTTATTTGACAAACTAAAAACGCAAAATCGAATCGTTATGAAGAGAAATATTCCTAAAGAACAGATTGATCTCCCAAAGGCAAATGGAATTACTTCTTTGAACCGAAAAGCCCTCCTTTACGAATCTATTCGCACCTCTACTCCTATACACCTTTAGTGTATTGGATAGATACATGGCCCTGTTTAGGAAACACAGTTTATATTAAAAGAAATAGTTTTATTTCTGTGTGTGGAAGCCAATTTGTACTACAGCGTTTTATTAAATACTCACTAAATTATAAAACAAAAGGCTTTCCATTATGCGGGTAAATATATGATATTTTAATATGATATACAAACTGTACGTACATTCAAAGTTAAAGAAATAGATAGACTACTCTCATATGTGCAGGAGTTTGAGCTCTAACATTTATTTTAGAACATCATAGAACAGTTGTATTTACTTTTACACTGTCTATGTAATATGTCAATATTAGTTGGTCAATTGTTGTTTGACCATTATTTGAATGACGTTGTTTGAATATTAGTTGTCATATGTTGGTTTAGATAATATTTTTTAAGGAAAATACAAGAACAATTTCATCGCTTTATCATGACGACTCCTATATACAGTATTAAAAGTTTCATTGCAATAAAATATATTTTGTTTTAACGATTTCATTGGTCTCAAGTGGGACGTCCAACAAACACACCCCGTTAAATTTATGCATTTTTTTAACTCGCACACTACATAATCAAATCCTGAATCATTATTAATATTCTGTATGTTAACATTCCAAACATATATAACAATCTTCATAAAACGTATAATAATTACTTTATCTTCAATTAAGGTAGTATATTAAATAGCACAACAGACAAGTTTTATTCATGCAAATGTCCAACAAACATTCCTCGAGGTTGTTGAACATTTTTGTAAGAGGGACTGCTTCATCATGGTTTTAATTGACTTGAAGGTTCTTTTATCAAAAGGCTGTCTGGAAAGAAGCACCATTCCTTAATTTGTTTTGAAATTCATTAACCTACTGGGGCAATCCTCTCCAGGGAACGCCAACCCGCTACCGTTTTTACTGCCAGCCTTGCTCTCCGGTGGCTGAGCCGCTGTACCGGCATTTCCCCGGCTCACTAGCTGGGCAGACATGTGGGTGCAGCGAGTCAGTCATCAGTGAGGACTGAGGAGGTGTGTGAAGCGGCAGCAACAACCGCACTTAGTTATCTGGGGAATCTGGCAGTGTCTCCAATCACAGAGCAAAATAATAACAATTACTTATTGTACTATGTGTCTCCTACTGGTGGACAAGAGACGATTCAACCTCTTGTTGTAACGTCCAACACATTCTTGTCCAATCTAAACTCTATCTCTGTCCCTACCAGTCCAATTTCCTGACACCATACCATAAGAAAAGACTAGCTTTGGGCTGTATAATAATCTATTTATAAAATATGATAGGTTGTTACGAGTACTTGGTATTAGTCCCGGTGTCAATACACACGACACCTAAAGCTTCAACAAAAGTGAATTCATTGTGTTGAATGTGATTATATGTGGTTTGATAAACATCAACTTTAATTGGATATCTATTAGCAATAGATTTCAGCGTTGATTCAAAAGGAGCGTCTAAAGGTTTGACCTGCTTTTAACTCTTGAGTATTTCCTAGTGGTTCGTTATTAATAGCTTTCCCTTGTTTAGTCCTTCTTTATCATAGATTGGTAGACTTGAAATGAGTATTAGCATCTGGAGACTAAACCTCAGAACGTAAACTCGTAATATGTT
Source organism: Matsumurasca onukii (assembly GCA_018831715.1). Lineage (NCBI taxonomy): Eukaryota > Metazoa > Arthropoda > Insecta > Hemiptera > Cicadellidae > Matsumurasca > Matsumurasca onukii. The sequence continues at coordinate 50,787,028 of CM032059.1, read as the reverse complement.
CTGTAAGCTACAACTGTACTACTGACTGGTAAACACAATACCCAAAGAGTTAGCACGTTTGGTCAGCCTTTTAACATTGTACGAACAGTATTCATTTATACCGGGTGGTTGAAAAGTAACTAGTTACAGTTCGTTAGGTATAGTATGACCGGTGGCCTTGAGATTTCCTGCGGGCCGCTGTTGGCCCTATAGCCCATCTTACCGGCCATGCTAAACCTAACGTACTGTAATAATGTCATATTATACATTCTGCAACATTATGATTTTCCTGTTGGTAATAGTGTCATAATATTGAGTATTCGATAAGTTTTCCTTTGGCTACAAATATTGGTTTATTGTTAGACGTTTTTTGCTAAACACTTTTTGGGGTGTTTGGACGGAATGTTTCCTGGACGTTGGCCGGGACAGCGTGGACGCCACAAATGACTTGCGAGAAGCCCAGATCTAACTCCGTGCCATTCCTATGGGGATTCTGTAAAGGAAGAAGTGTACAAGTGCATGCCTACTACCGTAAATTATTTGGAAAATCGCATTTAAGATGTTATCACCAGTATTCCAATTGACCTCATTCAAAAGACTGTCGAATGAATCCCCGGCCGTTTGTAGAAATTGGTGAACAACACCGGTGCCTTCGTGGACGTTTTGGATAGTTCTTTAACTTTGTACTTTTCTATCTCGTAGTACAGCGTATGTGTAGGGTATTTTAACAAGTTTAGAAGAGTTTTTGTAGGAATTATTACAATTGCTTTTTGCCTACTTACTTTTCAACCCCCTAGTACTATGTTTTTCATCTATACAATAATTGGTTTTTGCTGACTCATGCACAACTAAGTCATAATTTATAAATATTATTATATTAACCTCAGAGGGGGTTTTAGGGCGATAGAATATTGAATATAATATAAAATAGACGTATAGCTTATATTTATTTCATATTATTATATTAATTTATAAATCAATTTATAGTTCGCACTCTTTTAACTATTTAAAAATTGAGCATAATAATATTCAATATGAAAAAAGTAGTATTTAAATACAGAAAACAATACCAATACCATGTATAATTTGTTCATAAACTATCATCGTACTTTAATATTTTACGCACTCATTTTGTTTGACGTTTTGTTTTTCATATTTTATTCTTTAATTATATATTCACGTAAGACTCTATCGTCCTTTGACCATTTGTTAGGCCATGAAATAAAAAAAAGGTACAGAAGGATAAACTTACCCACGATGAGATAAATCCCAAGATAATTTAATCTAATCTAACGTAACGTTTGACAAATAAATTGAACGGTCCTTTGAAGTTTACCAGGAAGGACAAATATAACCAATTCAATGGGTTGCGGCAGAAAGAAAAGAGTTTATGAGAATTGGTATCTTAAAAACATACATTTCAGATAGAAGCACTTTGAATCAAAATATTTTGATATCAAAGTTAGTCAGTGTGTATTAAAAGGTACTGATCCCCCCGGTCTGATAACAGGAGAGAGTTAACCGGATATTAAACAAGTATTGGCACATAGACAAACTAATTTGTTTATCACAAAATATGTTTACTTCATGCATTTTAAGAGGACGTAGTATACTATATAAATAATATTAAATCGATCTTAAATCCAAAACTATAAGATACATTTTAAAAATGTTCAAATTCACTTAAACACTTATTTGGCATCATTGGTACTCTTCCAGCCTTCATGTTCCGGCCTTCAGCCATAGTTGTCATAAACACTTTTAACTGATTCTAAAATCCAGGCAACCAGATGGGCTGAAAATTCGTTGAGAATGTATTATTGAAATCATGTGACTTCTGAAAATATTTGTTTATTTTGAAAAGGGTTTTCAGTATTGTGTTAGGCTATGAATAAGATACGAAAGTATCGAAATATAAGCCTGTTTCGTAGACTTGATGTTTTTTAATTTCTTATAAATCAAATAGTTATTATATTATATATTCACTATATAATATTATAGATTCACGCTAAAAGGGCTGTACGTGGAAAACCCGACCCATGAAGAATCTAGGCGTCTCACATATATGAAATTGAGGAATGTTGAAATTGCTCACCAACTGGTTTCAAGATCACGGCAACCAGATGGGCTTAATATTAGATAAAGCATATGACATTATTTTGTAAACATAGGTACTGTATGTGAAAAGTGTTTATTTTGTTATGGCTATTTTTGTTATGAAGTTATGCAAATAACGAAATATAAGCCAAATAGTAGACTTGTTCTTCTTTTTTATGTGTAATTAAAATATATGTTATTAGATTATATAACTTCATAAACGCCAGATTTTTGTTCGTTTTCTATTTTAGATTTAGGGTTTCAACCAACACAAATTTAAAAAACTTACTCGGAAACCCTAAAGCTAAGGAAGAAAACGAAGAAAAATCTGGCGTTTGTGAAATTTCTGTGACAACTGCTCAATGAAGTACATCGGACAGACAAAAATAAAATTAAAAACTCGCTTTAAAGAACACACAACTAATTTCAAATACAAACAAGAAGAAAAATCAGCCAAAGTTAAACACACAATTCAACAAAATCATAGTTTTTTAAATATTAAGTTACTTAAAGAAGTACAAAATTCACAACATTTGGACTCTTTTGAAACAATATGCTTTAAAAACAATCAACACATTTTTCATAACTCTCCACTTTTATACATACAATAACTAGTCATTTGTCTGTCACAATAACTAGTGTCTGAAACCTGGCTCCAACCTGGCACTCCTTCTGAAAGCTTTCAGATACCAGGTTACACCATGTTGAGAAATGACCGCACTACCAACATTCTTGGGGGTGGTGTGGCATTATGGAAACAATAAAAGAGGGTATTGCTCATGAGCAGTATCAACTCATTGGTGATATTGACCCTGGTATTGAAACCCTCTGTGTCGTTGTCAAATTGAAGGGACGGAGACTTGGCTTGTGTGTAGTATACAGGCCTCCATCTGTAAGGTACACTTCTTTTTCAGCTGTGTTACAAGCTCTCTTTGTCAACCTTGCAGTGGAAGTCAACTCTGTTTTGTGCTTAGAGATCTGAATGTGGATATGCTGACGAGGAACTGCGTCGAAACAATCCGCAGTATTTAAGCCGTCTCTTGAAGGAATCGAACACAGTTCAACTTATTAACGAGCCCACAAGAGTCACTGCAACCTCGGCTACATTGTTAGACCACATAATAGTGGACAGGTCGGCCGAGGTCAAGAGGATCGGCGTTATAGATGCTTCAAGCATCACTGACCATCGCGGGATGAAGATTACGGACCACAAGCTCGTATATTGCACCCTTGCTTTGGAAAAAAGAAAAAAGAATGCAAAACTCGTCACCTACAGGGATTATTCAAAGTTTGATACACGTGAGGCTATCCGGAGAGTTGAAAATATTGATTGGAATCAAGCCAAAACGTATCAGAATGTCAATGATATAGAAGAATTCATAACGTCACAAATAAAAAGGGTTTATGATGAACATGCTCCAATTGTTTGTAAAAGAGTTACGAGAAAAAGGGCTCTTGGAAGAATAATTTAATTGATGAGAAGCTAAAAGCTAAGTTGAGAATGAAGAGAAAATTCTGGAAAACCAGGGACAGTGACGACTGGGAAAGATTTAAAAACATAAGAAATGAATTGAATAACCTCATCTGGCATGCAAAAAAGAATTATTTCAGAGAGAAGCTTGGCGCAAACAAAGACCCCAAGGAGCTGTGGACATGCTTGAAACGATGCGATATTTTAAGTGACGTGAGCCGTGGAATACCTGATGGTTTAAATGTTGACGAATTCAACAGATTCTTTGTGAGTATGGGAAGTGGTTGCAATGCAAGTACAACCCTCATAGATAAATTTATGACAACAAGAAGGAATGGCAACAATGATTTCAGTTTCCGCCCAGTGACTGAGGACGAAGTACAAGCCGCAATGAATGGAATTAAAAGCAAGGCAGTTGGCAGTGACACCCTTTCAATAATGATGATCAAAGCTGTGAGTCCGTTCGCTCTTCCAGCCATTACCCACCTCATCAACAAATCATTGGAAAGTGGGATTTTCCCTCAAAACTGGAAAACCAGCATTGTGCACCCTCTGGAAAAAAAATCATCTCCCAAATGTGTTCAGGAGTTCAGACCCATCTCAATTCTACCAGCAATATCTAAGATCCAGAGAAGATTTATTACACCAACTAGTACCTTTTATTCACGAAGAAAATATTTTACCTAAGATGCAATCTGGATTTAGAAAGAGTCATAGTACTTGCACTGCCCTGGTAAATTTAATTAGTGATCTTATAGATGCCAAAGATGAAGGAAAACATAGTTCGATGATAATGTTAGATTATTCTCAAGCTTTTGACTCTATGAACCATGAATTGTTGGCAGCCAAATTGAATTATTATGGATTTAGTAAGAAATCAATTGAGTGGGTCATGTCTTATCTCAATGACAGAGTGCAGATCACTAAGGTGGGGAACGAAACGTCTGCTCCTCTCATCCGAGATCGAGGTGTGCCGCAAGGAAGCTGCCTGGGTCCAGTACTCTTCAACATATACACGTCAGATCTCCCTAGCTGCGTGAAGAACTGTGCTGTTCACCAGTACGCAGATGATTGCCAGCTGCACTTGTCCTACCACCTCAAGATGGCTGATGAGGCTATTTACCTCATCAATTCAGACTTGGTAAGCCTCTTAAGGTGGTCAACTGAGAATGGACTAAAATTGAATGCAGGCAAATGCTCGTTTTGTCCTTCATTTATTTCCACACAACAAAGAACAGACTCAGTGATGTCATGCTCGGGGTGAATGCCTGACTGTGTGCGACACCGTGAAAACCCTCGGTGTTGTGCTGGACAGCGGGCTTACATTTTCTGAGCATGTTACTCACACAATCCAGCGTGCAATTGGTAGGCTGAGGGGTCTGTACAGATTCAGGAGTTTGCTTCCAGAACAAGTTAAGTTGCAACTCATGCAGTCACTAGTTCTTTCAGTATTTTATTACTGTTACCCTGCCTTTGGCAATAGTATTTCGAAGGAGGACGCTATGAGAATACAAAGAGTTCAAAATGCGGCAGTTCGATTTGTGTTCTCGCTAGGTCGTTTCGATCATGTGTCCTCTTATCGAAGTGACGATATTAAACCAGATTGCTTCCAATGGAAACTATATGCAGGGTGTTGACTATCTGCATGACGCACAAGGCCCTTACACTCGGGGAGCCGCAATACTTGTGCGAGCGACTTATGTCTAGGGACATGATCTCCCAGCGCAGCACACGCCACGACAGTCTGCTGCATTTTCGCAGAGTAAGACTGGAGCTAGGTAGGAGAAGTTTCTCTTACTTTGGCCCCAGTTTGTACAACGACCTTCCCGAGTGCCTAAAAGTTTCTAGTCAAGACACGTTTAAGAATAAATTAAAACATCATTTTAAAATATGTAGTCTAACTTAATTTTTTGCTAGTCTGTTTTTGTACTTCTTGTTTCTATTTATTCATGTAATATTTGTGTTATTTATTACTTCTAACTTTTAAATTAAATTATGTTGTACACTGTAATTATAGTTTTAAATGTAGTAATGTTAAATTAAGTTGACACGAGTTGTTCTGAAAACCAGTTGTAACTGAGAAACGCTCTAATAAAAGGCATTTTTATTTATTTATTTATTTATTTTATGGGTTTTTATATTATTTTTAATTTTAAATTTCCGTCACATGTGTTTATTTGTTCAGATAATATTTCTATGAAATTTAACCTTCAGTTGTTGTTGTGGTCTGTTGATGAGAACGTGGTTCTCGAAAGGCCTCACCAGCTATACAAGTTTTGTATTTGATAATTTGTGTTATTTCACGTTTATTAGAGGATATTTGTATATTTTACGTCCTCCCCGAAATACCATTTGAGCTTTTACATACATTGAAAGAGTTTTTTGCTAAGTTAGGAGAGCGAGGCTGGAGTGGAGGAGTCAAAGTGAATGTACAATGGATAAAGCTGATAAGCCTTAGTCCTGCTGACTCAGGCTCTCACATGCAAGCTTTATCTAAGGTCCCGACCATTATATATAACAGCTTTCTGCTTATGATATAGATACGGTTCACCAGTGACTATAAGATACTAGGGTGTAGTCTACAGTTAGAAATATTCAAAGTGTTTGAGATTGTACGAGTACAAGTTACTGAAGGTTAAACTGCTTTGTAAACAAATAAAAGTTTATTTAATAGTAAATTTCAAAAAAGGAGAACTTCAGTAAAGGTTAACTAGTATGATTTCTTAAAAAAATAATTACATACGATAAATGAATTAAGATGCCTCAATATATTGATTAGGGTTTGTGTGCTGGGTTATTTTGTTAAACATTACTGATCTGGACAATAAATAAGCTTTAACGGTCATAATTGGAGAGTTGAACAGTGTTGCGAGCTGCCTTCTAATGCACTTTTATTGATACAAAGGTAGTCTTCTGTTTGTGACATTTGGCTTTTATAAAATTAACACTATTTTAGTTCTGATTTTAAAAGCATTGAAGTAAAATACAATACGTAAGGTTCAACTGAACAAGCCGTAAACAGTTAGCACAAAATCAATATCTCACGGGGCAAACAATATAGAACGGTGGTTTAATACGAACTAACTTTTTAATACGAGTTAAATAAACACATCTTTAGTCAAACAAACTTGCGTGAAGTGTTTTGGAATTGAAGTAGCTTGTTAAAGCCCCTGCCTCCTTTGCTAATAGTCTTTGCTCTGCCATACTTTACAGGATTCCAACAACTCATTTGATTTCAAAGCTAGGATTAAGTGTAAAGCCATGTCACGCAAAGCTGGTTTTAAGCTGAGTATTCGCTGAAATTAAACAACACCTGGACTGGTTATAATTTTTAACCACATTTGTTGAAATATTTGATTAAAAATATGTGCAACATTAAAAGAAAATATGATGCCAGCATTATTTTTAACCAAATTACTCTAATAACCCAACAAAGTAAACTATGTAGGTACATATTAAATATACTTTGCCTTTAAATGGATATAGCTTTTTACAACTTATCATAGTCAGTGACATACGTTTTATTAAAAGATGCTTGTTATCTCTTATCAGCAAAAAATAAGTTCTGTACTTCCCAATGATGTTAACAAACTAGCGACATAGTAACCGTATAGTATAGATAATACAGATACATTACCGATAAATTGCGAAATAAAGTAAATGCCAACAATAACATTACTCTGTTTTATGGAGTAAGACACTAGAGGACGGGAATTAAGTAAAGAAGAGAGAAAACACAATGATAACAAGACAAATGCAGACTAATAAGTCTCCTGTGTGTCGGCTAAGTCTTGTTGTGACGATCTCGCCCCTGCTGCGTCCACTGTTAACCCTTCAGGTCAATACACTATTAACTTTCTTTGCGTCTAGGAGAGAGTCAATACAGCTAGTATCCATTCTTGCCGCTACTTATTTCACTCTATGTACCCTAACACCACTAGTTTAAAATAGGTTTACTTGCTTGCTAGTGGTTAGGCTATTAGGGTAGTTAAATTCGTGTGGTTAATTTATATTTTACTGAGTAGTCTGCAAACTGTATTGTGTGTACAATATAATGAGAAAAATTACTACATGGGCAATTAACAATGCTTCTCACCATTTTACTCCAACCATTGTGTAAAGCCGTTAAGACTTGTATTAAAATCGTTAACTAACAAATCTTCCATAATATATTGAAACCTTTCCTAAACTTAATATTAAAATTGGTCGCAATATTGGAACACTACACTAAATGAAAAATGTTTAAATACATTTTTGCCGGCAAAAAAGTATTTTGTACACTTAATTATGTATAACAAAGACAGAGTTACAACTACTGTTGTCACACGTTTATACTTACCTACTACTAGCCTAACTTAAACTATAGCTGGTCAACATACACATATGACACATCCTATCTTCTGTTAAGAAGACAAACATATTTCGAGCAAAAGTAAAATGATGGATTTATAAACATGCTTAAAAAGTGCTTTGGATACAATACTACATAAGGCATCTTTAATACATCTAAAACATCCTAAGTACTACAATAGTTGTAAATTTTCATTTTATGATGTTCAAGTTTATTATATTTATAAAGTTTAATTAATTACTAAGATAAACAATACAACGCTTTAAAGGTAGAGGAAACTTAAATGAGTAAAGCTAATTTCGTTTGGAAAGACAAGAGTGTAAGCTGTTTATTGCATCGAGGTAAAGTAATATGCTAAACTTGCTAAGCTTTGTAAGAAGGGACTATCTAATTAAGGGCTGAACCTAATGAAGGAGGAATAATTCAGTGATATATTAGCAAGGGTCGATGGAGCAGCTCTCCAGTCCCAGGATTAGCTTTATCAACGGTTTTTGTCGTTAATCCTCCTATCTTTGATTTAGAAGTGAACGTTTGGTTGAGAAACTCAATTGTTATTCTACGTTGTCTGTCACAAATAATGTAATGTTTAAAGATTCAATAATTAATTGTTTAAAACATATTAGGCTAACTGAATGACTAGTAGGTTTTATTTTTACATGGCTTTTTGGAGGTATAAGACAGTGCAAGTGGAAATGCAGTTGTGGTTAAGTGGAAGAAAGGACTTTAAAGTCTTAACTTCGCCACCAATAAAGACGATTTTCATTTCAGTGCAGTCTGTGTCGGCTATTTTGAAAATAAAGTAAACCAACACAAGATACTCACGCTGTTTTCTTTGAATACCTACCTCCTTTCTTTATAATTTACATTTCAACATATGCGCGTACAATATTTTCTCTGCCTTCTACTAGAAAGGGCTCGTAGCTAACCCATCTGACCCTTGAGGCCTGATAAGCGCTTTATGTTATTCGGTATTTTGGATAAAAGATTGCAAACTGGTTACGATTACTTTTGAAGACTATCCGTTTGACTTCAAGAAATAATTTGTATTGGGACATCTGTAGCAACAATATCCCAGACCACAGGTCAAAACTTGAGAGGAAAATGCAGTTGCCTAGTTTGTGCTTTCTTTTTCAATTAATGGCACGCAATTTTCAAAACTGTTATGACTAAAGACTATTGTAAAATAAACGAATCTATATACCCAGTTTTAAGCTAGTAACGCACACGCACACAGTATACGCACGCAGTAGGGCTAGTAGTCACAGTATTCGCACTAATAGGTTTTTTTCTTAATATGTAACACACCTATTAAATATTACAATACACTATTTTCATGGTATAATCCAGCATTCATTAGATATGGTGATCGTATACCTGTTCGAATATGTTTAATGCATATCACTTGTGTAAAATGGTTTTAATATTCAGATTTTCGCGAAAATTGTTGGACTTTCATAAACAAGTTGCAACAATTCCTTTATTGGCACTAAACGATTTTAAGGATCGGTGATTTATCAGTCTGACCAGTACTATCATTGTAAAAGTGAATAACAATCGGTTAGCGCAACTAAATTCAACGCAAAGCCAATTTACTGCAAACCATATAAATGCGCGGTGTCTTAACCAGAGGTTTACGTATTTATTAAACGTAATGCGTATGAAAAATCCTTTCAAAAGCCCTTTTAAAAAAGGACAAAGGTTTACAGACACAGACAAAGGGTGGAAGGGAGGAGAACAATCAGTGTAATATGTCAATGTCAGGAGGCGGGGCTGAAAGAGTGAACCAGCAGTGCGCTCTGGCGGCAGCCAATACACCACTCCACAATGAAGGCATTCTGCTTGTTCGCATCACACTCTACACCAACACACCCAATACACCAATACACCCTCACGCCTCTGTTTCTATCCAACGTACAGTGGTCAACGGCAACGTGGATACCTTTACGAAGGTGATGTTAATCATTGACCGAAATTTCTTGTTGTGGGAAGGTAAATAGAAAGAAGCATGTTTGATTTACATCGAAAAGTAAATTTATTTTTGTTTTCTTTTTATCCCCCTTTTCTTTGCAAAACATCTGACTTGTAATACAATAAATTAAATAAAAAAGAAACCTCATGAAACATTGACCTAAAGGGTCGTCAGCCGGAGGCGGCCCTTAAACGTAGCATACTATTTCAGTCCACATTCACTGAACTAGTTTCAGTATAAACTAATACTAGCCTATCACACAACATTCTTCGACGCTCTTTCTTGGACCTAGACACACAGTTTGTATAGATTTTTGAAGTAAAATAAAAAACGTACATACAAATGTTTGCGTGCAATTTTAAAACATTTAAAATTAACTTTTAAGAAGCAATTGTTTTTTTCAATTCAGTATTTGGAATTCACCCTAACAAATAAGATGATGAAAAATAAACTCAAACACAGAATATTTGTTGACATTTATTTGTCCATCCCCAACAAATCTAGTGTAGAATATAACACAGGTTTGAAAAATAAGGAAGTTAGAGGTTTGTTTTTCTGTTTGAAATCAGTTGCAGTATCAGTTGGAGAAATCAATGCTTTGGATGTATCTAATCTAGTTTAATTGATATGATCTTGTTGTATTGGGCTGTTTTTGAATTTCTATGCAGCGTAAAAGAAAACGTAGCAGTTCTCAAGGTTTAAACCTAATGGATCTAAGATAAATGCTTTTAATTTGGTAATTTCTTTATACACTGTATTACAAATACACGCCATGTTGTACCTCATTTTTAATGTTAAATCTTTACACAAATTTTGCTATATACCAAACTTGCCTATATGTGTTGACGTTCACAGGGTGTGGCATATCGTTGCATAACATTGGTACAACCTGTAAAGCAGTTTTTCTTATTTATAATTTATTCAATCACATAGATATGCACGTATACATAGGTACATTCAGTAGTAAGTATCCATACATGTATACATACAAGACGGTGTGGGGCACAACGTGGGTTAGCCACTTGGATGCACTGCGAACCGGACGACAAGTTAATTGAAACCTTAATTTACCGCACAGGGTCCTTCATTTTTCCGATTATTAAAGTAACTTTGCCAGCAAATACGGTATAAATGAATTTGCTAAGGATTTTCAAAACTGTGTGGTTCCTTTTTAGCAAACTGTATTTAAAACTGGCCATTTTAGATCTACTGTAATTCAAAAAGTATACTTTCTAATTATTTGTTCTTACTTTATTTAGCCCTGGAGCCAAAGCCCTGAATTGTTTGAACTGAATTATGAAACACTTGATTACCGTTATGCAGTCAAATAGTTCTGCTCACATATTATATTTAAAGCGTATTGGTGAACAATAACAATTTAATACAACGTACAACACTAAACATATTTGTGATTATAACAACAGTATTTGGAATAAATGGCTCATTAATTCATATTTATACACCACCTTATTTGAAAACATAATTTAATTAAGCACGAGAAAATATAAATCGCCCAATTATTTATTTATTACGTGGTCCTGATTTAAATGAAGTAAAATAAAAAGAAAAGAACAATTATATCTTAAAGACAAAGTTGGTCGATTAAAAGGCGGTCTTTATCGTTGAATGGAAGTAAAATGAAACAATTAAAGAGCCCTGTGGAGTATAGATTAAGGCGTTTCTCGGTTGATGATAAAACTCCGTAGAATCAATGCAGGGCGGGATGCTTCTTCATTGTTTTGTTTGTCAATATCAAATCCTGATTTACTGAGGCAAGCCTACCACCGGGATTTACTTGCTTCTTTGTTTACTGTTGTTTATGCATTTTGGTCTTACAGATGATACTCTATTTTACTTTTGTATTATAAAGTTTAAATTATAATTTCTAACAAACCCACTGGCTTAATATTATGTAGGCCAAAACATAATTTGTTGTAAATCACTTAGGTTGTTTTTAATTTTTATAATTCACTGTCTTAACTAATAGGTTAATGGCTCTTCTGTGGCTTAAAATCATGACATTACTATATAAAGTTGATAAAGTTTATGTAATTATTATGATGATTACAGTTATGACTAGATTGCGAAACATGTTATTTCTGTACACTGTTTTGAGACATTTATCATCACTAAGTAAAATAAAACGCTTGGTCTTAACTGATACAAAAGCAAACAGTATCCTAGTATCACAATAGTTACGATGCCATACATAATGCATGTTTCTTTACAGGCATTAAATTGACACTGAGAATTTATTTTCTGAAAATAAAACTTCACATATCTCATTTAAAGCAGTATCAATATATGAAATGTAAATTATGAAATGAATCTATTAGAAAAATAGACTCTCAAGACTAGTTGAGTACTCTCTATTCACAAACGTATATTTATAAACATCGTTTGACATAAAACCAGTAATTTAGATTTCCACAAAACGGTTTATTTTTAACTTTAAGGAATGTACAGTTAGTTCAAAACTGTAAATAATATACAAAGTGTTTCAAAACCCCTTTTCCCTAGTTTTTAAACGGTTAAACATTGTCAAACGAAATTTAGTACACTAGGGATGTTGAACGCTTGATTGTAACTTAACATGTGCCGAAACGCGTTTGAAGAGTATCGTCCAAAAGTTATAGTGGGAAGGGGATCTAAAAGCCCTGTATATCTAGTATTAATTTTCCATGACATAGTCAATTCCCTTCGGAGTTAACGCCACAGAAGATTGTATTGGTAAATGGTGTGCGTATGACATCTACAACAACTGTTGACCGGGCGAAGCAACGGTCTTTAATGTAACCGCTTGATTTGCCTGAGGTTTGGGAAGGTTGGAATGACATGACGGTTATAAAACCCAAGATAGTGAATGTAGTGTTGAGCTACTTGAAAACAGAAATCTCAATTTACCTTTTCCAGTGAATTCTGATTTAAATAATATAAACTATATGAGCTTATTGCTACAGTTAATGTACCTGTGTAGGTTTTGAATACATAGCCTCAAGCTGAGCAGATGTTAGATATTTGCGAGTTTATGAAGGAGGAACTGAGGATATTCTGAGGGGCACGGTGGGTCACGAGGGAAGGCTTTACATAACAAGCTCTCAATTGACTTTCAAATCTGACAGTTTGTGGATCTCAACATAACCCTGTTGCTTTTTAACCTTTATATCTTGACGCCAACTTTAATTTAGAGCCCACCGTGGTCACTTTATCGGTTTCGGTGCTTACGGTACTTTCTAAGTTGATAATTGATTCACCTTTTGAGAGATTCATGACGGCGGATTAAGAGACAAAAGGATAAAGCAATTTTGAATTAGGCCAAAACTTTTAATCCACAAAATAATTCAGGCTTAGGCTGATTCACCTGTGGGTCTAATTTGTTCTTTTTAAGGTTCTTTTATACTGTAGTTAAAGAGGTGTTAACGAATTTCAGCATCATAATATTAATATAATATATATATAACCAACTTCATAATATAACGTAGCTCAACCGAAAATAAACACGACAAGAGCAAAAGCTTGACCACCGAGTGCATTGAAAAGTCAAATATCCTGTCCGTTTCCATAGTTGACTCTCAAAACTTTTAAACCTAAAATCAAAGAAATTGTTGATGTTAAGTTGACTGGAAACATTGCCATGTGTAGATGTTGCAGGGATAAATGCAAATAAGTGTGTGATGTTGGAACTGACGAGACAAGGTTTGAATATGTATTCAGGCTCGTACATTGTAGTTTGTATCGGGGGACACAGATCTGTCGTGTAAATCAAAACTTGGCAAAGGATCTGAGTTTTGTGCGTGAGAGCTTTACTGATATATTTAGCCGGGGTGGGGAGGGGAAGTTGGCAATGACTCATCGGAGATATGCACAGGTTTTGACATGTTATACGATCTGTCGGACCAATTGAAATGCGGGTATTATAGCCTGCGAGCATGTTTATTGATTGCTTTTGTTCATTCCTAAACCCATTAACTATATTTGATAATATTACACAGCACGTGTTCACTGTTCATGTATTGCTTTTTTTATTTGCAAATAACTATTCGATGTGTGTTTTAATTAACAAAATATCGTATATTTGATAGTTATTGATATACAGATTCGTCTGTCACTCCACGTTTTAACTCATTTTTAACAGTGTTTAGAATTATTGAGAAATTTATGAGCCTTCAGTCTTGAGTAATCAAGTATAAACTTACTTTATGGCTGCCTATTTTTCCTATCAAAAATTTGAATAGAACAAACTACTTTCATACTTTCAAAGTGTAACAATCATTATTAAAGTGATGAAACTAAGAAAACATTATAAAAGAAAGAGAGAGAAAGAAAGGGGCTCCCTAGAAGGCCGTCTCAAGAAATGCCCTGAAATTATTTCTTTGAGCTGAAACATTTCTTGGATTAGACCGGGTTTTATTCCGTCTCGCCTTAAGTATTCCCGTCTTAACCGTCAGCCTTTGACACAGCAACCTAATTAATAAGAAACAGTTATCGATTGTATTGAATTATTATGAACCATAAATGAGAACTCTTATTGTCCATTGTGACTTCCAAACAACACTTGACCCTATATTTAAATACGTGCAAGCGTACACATATTACATTTGTCATCTTATTAGCACACCTCAAAACTAATTTGTACGTACGCTTTTTATAATAATATAAATATCGATCTAATACTTGTATTTATCTGCTACACTATAGCTAATCCTACCGTTAAACATTTGATTTCTATCAATTACGTAAACCAGATGATATTGACGATAGCCATAAGAAATATTGTTTCAGATTTTAATGTAAAACCTATTATAACCTTGATTGTCATGCTGTGTTTTAATTTTATAATTTTCCAGGACTATACTAACCCCTCATTCCGTGTATTATGTATCACACTAGAACCGACCATCCAGATTTAATGCCGTAGTTGAGGCGATGACTTGTGACTGACAAATCCTCTTCTTGAAGGATGTGTATGCAAGCTGCATACGAGCAATGCACACACGAGTTGCTGGGTAACGGAGAGGTAGCGGATAGTCCTTTGTCTCTCACAACTTGACTAAGGCCTATGTACAGGAGATTCAAGGTGGCTCTGATCCTCGAAATAGGTCGTCATGCAAAACTCATGTGACTGATTGCCAAGTGCTTAAAGGCTGACGAGTGTCAATAGAATCAAGATGTGGGAGAATGGGATTAAAAAAACAACTCTAGATACATAGTCACATAACAAGTAATGTACTTTCAGTATTTTAAATATGAACACACAACTGACATAGTTCTCAGAGTAAAATTAAGTAACAATAATTCAAATCAGCTGGAGTATTGGCATGGTCACCACAATTGCAAAATATATATTACCAATAAGTACAAACTAATTAAAATTTAAAACTGTTGTTTCATATCTATCTGGAAAGCAATTGTTGACACTAGTTTTAAAATATAACAATAATTTATTTCCGTCGGATTTGTAAACAAATGAGTTCCTACGGAATATTCATGTTCAGAGGAAACGTCAAAGCATGAAACCGCAGAGTCAGTATCTAAAGCCTGAGGCTGTTAGGGTGCGTAACTTCCAAATCAACGTGAGATTCGATATTCTAAGGTTTAACTACCACGATAATTTAAATTGGCAAGGGGAATAACGTACGGAAAAATCACTGATTCACACTTAGCTAAAGATTTTTCTGTTTATTATCTGTGATTTATCTGTTTTCATTTCCCCAGTTGAAAAGTTCTTAAATATGGGGATATCTTTTGCTCTATTTGAAGTTGAGGGAAAAGTGTGCTTCTGATTCAAACAATGGCATTTTTCATTAATCACCACTTATCATGTATGTCTAATTGCATCATTACAATGTGAAAAAGTCGTAGATGTACGAGCATAAATAATTTTATTAAAATGTTTAGCACATAACATTTAAGCACATACGTCTTATACATTGTGGTCTTTTGACATTTTCAGATTGAAGACTCCCTTAAAAGCATTGTATTAACGTTCTTTGTTTTTGCAGGTAAACTTACCCAATTTACAAGAAATCTTATACTAAGGTAAGAATACATATAATTACTAGATGGCTGAAATTGTATTTACTATTACTTACGAGTATATGCTACCTCTTGCCTTGTCTTGTTAGGCTCTTGTTAATTAAACGAGTTAATGCAGTCAAATTTGTATTTTCGTTTATGCTAATTTACTTACGTCAAAAGGTTCTAGTAAGAAGTATACATAATAACTTATACAATGCGTATTTTTTCTAAATAGTCATTACTCTCTGCGTTAAGCCCAAGAACGACTAACTGCCAGCGCTCTCTCCGAATTGAAACCAAACTTGATTTACCGAGACCAGACAACCACATTTGAGGGGAGAAACCTCTTTAACTGTAATCCCCTGGGGAATTCCCTCTTTACATCAAGCATTGCTGCAGAACACAGTAGCAGTTCTAGGCAGGCTGACGATGAGTTTTGTTCTTTCTGAAATTATAAACTCAGTAAAAAACTGTTTTCATTAATTTGATGACATTGTTTCATATTGAAATGGGTTGGCTTCAAATACTCGAGCCTCATCTTTTACAAGCTCTGTAAGTGCCTAAAGACAGCGAGACAGATTTATATCTATAGATTAGATTGAAATATTTCAGCACTGCTAAACGAATAGAGAAATTTCGAGCCTGAAATAAAAAGATAAACTAGCAATGAAAGGTTTACCAACGGTAGAATTTTGTGTAAACGAATTTTCATATATTGAAATTACATCATATGAGCTTTACAGTCTATGTCGCTATAGACATATTATTTAACGTTTATTCCAATAATTTAAATACGGTGAACTTTATTTATAAAAGCTTGGTGGATTGAAGAAAATTGACATTGATAGAAGTGTTTGATAAAATACCCCAACATTAATATAAAATGGCAAGATTTTCTGACCAGTTGCAAGTGGACTTAAAATTACCTTCATGCAGTCGTTATTTTGTTGTTTTCCACACATTTGACCAGTTTTGGCCTGGAAGTTTTAAACGCATGCCTACAATTTACTTTATCAAAACTTAGGTATCAATATTATCTATGATTTATTAAAAAAATAACATACATTTTAAAACATTATTGACACAAAGCTTTAAAAATTAGCAAATTGAAATACGCACAATGTGGTGATCGTACATAGTGGCATTCTGGTGATTAGATATAGATAAACGCAAACAGCTTTTTTAATCTATATCTAAAAGATTTTAAATCTCATCGATAGACAAGCTTTTTGGACCTTTCGGATTAAAACTGTACAATATCTAGGCTAGGATATTTGTTTAGTAGTTTGAAAGAATGTGATTCATCGTGTGTTGCAGGGATAAATGCAAATAAGTGTGTGATGTTGGAGCTGACGAGACGAGGTCTGAATATGTATTCAGACTCGTACATTGTAGTTTGTATCATGAGGGGATGGGGTGGGGCAGAATACGAACAGTTATGCCAGATGTCGTGCCAGTCATTTTCATGCCAGAAACTGTTGACTGTTGTCACAAAGAAGTCTCAAACTCTCTGTTTCAGCTTTCCTATTATTAATTATTACAATACTGTACAATCAACTACGTTAGTCTAAGAAGTATCAACAACAGTTCATTGCAGTGTTGCTCAAATTTGGATTGGGCAAGCATGATACACTAGGAACTGTTTTCTTTTTAACCGGTGGTTAAAATTAGGACCAGCAGCCAACCAATAGGAAATGTGGAAATTCTTTAGGTTAAGTTTTACTTTGTCTGTTTTGATTTTGCATTTTAGTGTTACGGTTTGTATTAAACTATTTTAAGTTCAATGAACTCATGTTGAAATTAATAAAGAATTGAAAAAGAGTACCCTAATCGGGTGAATATTTGTCAATCATTCGTTAAATTGTTTTGAACGTTGAGTGAAAATGTAAATATTGCAGACTGTAAACAGTTAGTTAACCAGCTGATTAGCAGGCAATCGAAATTGGACCTAGGTAAATTTACCTCGCCGTTTTCAGTAAACTATAACAGAGTTGCTGCCGATCTTAGTTTCATTATTTCAAACCTAGTGACAAATGTTTGATAACTAATTTCGTATGTACTTATTTTGTATTGACCTTTAAGCTTTTGAGTGTGAACACCTTTAAGCTTGATTGACTAAACGTTGCTTGAAATTATTCCTTGAATTGAAAAGTTTTCCTTTGAAATCAACTAAATACTGTCGTAATAGAATGTGAGGCTGAACATAATAAGGTTGAATTCTTTAGGTTAATGACTAATCTTCTTGAGAAGACGTATGTTCAGATTTCAACGTTACACGCATATTCTCAAAATTCTCATATGTTCTCGGTTTCGTATATAATTGTTTACTTAAGGAAGTTGTAACTATGGTTTGGCCAATTCCACTATTGTTAATTTCAAAACTATCAGCTTTTATTCAAAACATTATGCTAACTGTTGTTAAATATATACGTTAAATATTTATTGTTTATGGTTTTGTCTGTTTAAAATAATGAAAATGCAATTACGTCTGTACAACGTAAATAAATAGGGCGTCTTTGTTTTAAAACGATGAAGTTGGATTTAAAACGAAACATAGTTTGTATAATAATTATGTTAATAATAAAAGCGTGTTAACAAACTGACGTATTCAGTTCACAGACATAAAAACTAGTACGGAACAAAACTATTAAAAATAACCATGAACAATAATATAAAGTGTTAATTAAAGATTTTTACTATCGATATGGGCATATTTATTACTCGTTAGTTTAATATTTCGTGGAATATCTCCTCAAGCTTCACCTTTTATGATAGTATTATTTGCGCTAAAAGCAGTATTTAATGCAGCTCGTTTTAATTCAACACTTTCAACAGAACAAACCAAGGACATAACCAAAGGTACTGGGTTTGTAAGCAGTTAAAAGATATATTTGGTCTCCTCCTTCGGAAGGTATTGCAAGAAGGCCTACAAAGTTATAGGAATATTTGAGTAATGCGTTTCTTGTATTAAAGTAGTGTTTGAGGCCTCATCCAAAGAAAATGTATGCGAGGTCTCGAAAGTAGGGATAGAGTGGGGGAGGGTGGTTGCTGAGAAATGTGATTTAGGTTAGTGGGAATGTGTGAGGTACTCTCGGCCTTTAAGAAGCGAGTAACACAAGCAAACACTTACGTCAATTAAATTATTGTTTAAATAACTACCCCAAAAAATATGTGTAATCACATGATATTAAATGTTCAAAACTGTTTTGACAATAACTACTAATTCCACAAGTCATGTTTTAATTTTCTGGTTTTTACTATTACAGTTGTATCACAAATTATTATGTAGAAAGTTTGGCTGTGGTTATACAAATTATTTTCATTTAAAACAACGTTTCTTGTTTGGAGTTTTTAATACTTTTCAATTTTCTCAATACACATTTCATTAAAACCTGAAAGCCGTTTAGTTAAATTGTGACATACATGTAATAATAATTTGTTTTAGTTGAGTTAAGCTCAGAACTCAATTAAAGTACCGTCTAGAATTTCTTGTGATGGATATTTATTTTCGTAAACTATTTAACATACTAACAGACCAGTCATATGGCTCTATTGCACATATACATTTAAAATATACTTGGGAGATATATTATTAGTTTGGTATGTAATTATATTCCTACGTATATATATCTATAAGGAATCCACTTTCTTGAAGCCTTGTTTGAATTTACAACAGTCTGATAATCTTTACGTTTTTATTTGACACAGGAATTCATTTGAGTATTTGTATGGCTGAGTGCTTGTTAATATATCGTTGTTAAAAAAGTTTAACGGTGTAATATAAGTTCATGCCATATTTCATGGATCTTATATTTAAACTATTTGTAGTTAAATTACTTTTACTAGAGTTATTATGAAGAATATTTAATGCAATGCGAGCCACAAGTACAGTCTTGTTCAAGTATACCTATATTGCATTCACAAAGTCAAGGACAAATATTCTTTTCGGCAAGAGAGTGACTTTCATCTATACAAAAGCAACCCCAGAATGGAAGCGCCTTTGAAAGAGCGAATTGGTTTGACAAAGAAACCAAAATTATCTCTTTGAAAGAAGACATCCTTGGGATTAAACTGGCTCTTGTGACATATTACATCGAACATCTTTACAACAATGTGTTATTTTCTACTGTCACCAAGCGAATAATAACCACATATGTTTCATATCATTGATTATTTCCCAAGGCTCGACATTATACTGTTTCAGCTGAAATACCATAATTATCAGTGGTGATATTCAATTTCCAGTTAAAACAACTACTCGTAATTAACTAGTAATAATGTGATTACCAACAACAAGTTATACCATTTCAAGCGCTATTTGATTTGATTTATTACTACACAAAACGTTAGTAACGAATAGCTAGTTATTAATAATATTGGTTAATTACAAATTAGGTTATTTTATTGTTAACTAGCTGACCCGACAGAATCTTTCCTGTGTACGAAAACATCTGTTATTAATATTTATGAGCTGTATCCTTTTTTTATGACATAGACATATTTTATAATGTAAAATGTGCCAAGTGTATTCTGTAATTTTACAATTTTCTATGTGATGTTTCGTTTTTATTTCGTAAGAAATATAATTACACAATGTTAAAACTATAACACTATTTATATTTTTTTGTAAAATGGACAGTTTTTAGTAATTTAAATTTGAAGTATTTAATCGGCCGGTATGTCAAATACATGCGTTATGAAATACTGTTGACTTTTGACAAGAAAACATTATGTGTTTACAAAAATAAAAAAGCTTAAAAAATTATTTAGGTGATAAAAAATATTTACTAAAGACTCAACAAATAGGCTTGTAGCCAAACTCAAAAACTTAAACACATATATTTCAGCATTTTCCACTTATTTTAACTTAATAAACAATATCCTGAAGTTTGAAATTAGTAGTTAAGGGTCACCCTTTATGTTATTGTAGAACATCAGCAATGTCCATGATGTCTTTCTGAAAATGACTTTCATTAATTTAAACGTCATTAGACCAGTAAATGAAAAGGCTACTCAGAGCAACATGATGATGGCCTGTGGCTTTTTATTCTACATTTTACCATATTTCACAGTATTACAACACTATACTAAGGGGATTCCTGACTTAGAACAAGATTGTCAATGCACCATTGTCCCTAATTGACAATCTTTGTGTCCTGTCTTTAGCTCAATCAACTTCAATGAAGTGACAAAGATGAAGTCTAGAATGCTAACTTTTGTCGTTCAATGTATTGAATTCTTGGTTTTTACAGTAATTGGAAATGTAAAATTTCAAGTAATTCTCACTTAAACCGAAAATAACTCATGTTTTTTCTGATAAATGTATAGAAATTTTAAAGTCTTTGAAATTATAAACTCAGCCTCAAAGTTATACGTCAACATCAATTTATTTATTACATTGCGCATTAACACAACTGCCTCCTTAATTACCGGAGAACTATGAGCAAAAAAATCTACCAAGCAACGTTCTGGACTAGATACAACATATCGTACAATCCAACTAATGAAAATTAATATAACTTGATGTTAAGGAATGCGTAAAACTGCAACTTAACCGCTAAGCCTCTTCTCCCACATAACAAATATATCTACTCGTATCTGTTTAGAAAACAGTTCGCTAGTGCTCTGTAACGAGTTGGAATAACGAGCTTATAACCAACAGCAAATAGTGACGAGAGGATGCATTAAGCTTTGATAACACACTCAAATATTCCTCTACGAGCTTAATTCTTGTCATTCTCCCTCTCATTACGGTAATGTAGGTTGTCCAGGATTAGCAGTACTCTGGTTGCTCTTATTTATGCTTTTGGTGGGTGAATAAAAAGAGTTCACGTGCGTGTGTGTGTGTCCTTTTATTAAAAATATGAAACATTATGTAGCGTAAACCCTTTCTTAAACGTAAATATTCTACAAACAGTGTTCTTGCTGTGTAACGTTCTACCTTAAAGTAACAAAATACGTTTATACGCAAAGAATATATTAGTGCAAAGTATTGTAGATTACTACTCTAATCTTTTTTAAACTTTTATTATCAAATTATCAAAACACGTTTTCAAGTAACTTACCAGGCTTTACTGTCGTGTTTTGAGTATTTTTAGCTGGTAGTTGAATGACTGAACAAAATTCAATATTATTATTTGAAACAAATTATTTGAATTTGAAACTTAGCATTTTTTACATGTTATACTATGTTTGAGCTTCCAAAACACAAAGTGTTGTGATTTAAAAAGTCTTAGATCAAGTGAAAAGTACCAATCAGATAATTGGTTTTGTAACTTCTTCTTAAATATCGGTAACCAGCTCTACCAGAAATTCATCAAGTAGTTAATTCCATCGTCAGCTGGAACATCACGCTACCTTCTTGGCGCTTAGTGGATTTTTGTCAAGTGGAGTTCACCGACAAACCTTCGGTCGACATATGAAGTAGGGACACATGTGGAGACAACCAATGAGATGGCAGCTGGGGGAATACGGTGGTAGCAGTGTGTGGGGGGGGCAAGTGCGGGAGTACGAAGGTGAAAGAGTTTGGAAGAGTGCGGTGCGTGGGGGCGTACGCCGTCCGTTGCTATAGAATAAGTTAATATTTACATCTCACTGGAACATTCAAATGTCCAATTTTAAATAATAACAATTAAATCTTTTTCAAAGTAAACTTGATTATTATTTATTACATAATACTACATCACTACTTAATTAATTGAACCAACTACCTTCGTTTCAAACTTTGTGTAATATTGTCTCCTGACTGAACATTTTAGTTTGGATAGACTATTTTTACATACAATTCCCAACGCAACGGTTTATCTGAAGTTGTTCTAAGGTTTAGACAAAGTCACCAGGGCTTCCCTTGAAGTTATCGTTTATAAAACTAAAAATAAGGAACCTGAAAATGCACAGCTCTGTGAGACCCCGGCGCGAAAGTAAAACTCAAATACTATTTCTCGTAAAAAAAATTAAACTCAATATTTTGGCAAATAGTTTTGAAGGTTGCAAAAATAAGTATATTTTAAATCGATATAAATACTCGTACAAGAGCATTAAGATATTGTTTGTTTTTCAAACTAAACTGTCTTTTGAGGTAACGACTGAGATTACACAAATAAGAATGGTCAGAGGGAAGAACAAGAACAAAAGAACAACAAAATCCTTCTTTTGTTTGGTGACAAAATTTTGTTTCAGAGCTTTTAAGGCTCTTATTTGTATTTAACGAGACCACTTTCAATACTTTGTAAGGTGGAAAAAGTACATTTTTACCTATTATGCTAACATTTGTTATTATTTTTATTGTACGCAGTGTTTCCTTAAACAAAATACAGTTATTTAAAGGTCATTTTGAATCATATAGGAAAGTATAATCGACCCTCTTACTGATTTTTTAAAGTAAAACAGGGATTCTTTTAGTTTTATCTCTCGTAACGTTTCCGTTAAAATATTTTGTTATGTCCTTTATTTTATAATAGGACTGTAAATAGTTATACTCGTAACTAAACAAGTATACGTGTCTATTGGTTTACTCTACTAGAATGTAAAGTAAAATAACATTAATAGACCAATTAGTTATTGAAAAAAAAAACACGGCAAAGTATATTGTGATTATATTTGTAAAGACTTTAACTGAAAATGTGGAACTATATTTGTTTTTAAACTAGAAATTAAATACAAAACATATTTTATCATAGACAAACTCCCTAACTCTTCCTTCTTCTTTAGTCTGAAAACGTTTTTTAACGGGAATTCGTTAAAATTATTTCCCTTTATTTTCCTGTTCTACCTTTTTATATTATACTTTTTATCACAGCAATATAAACAGTTATAACTGAACAAGGACACGATGTTTCTATTAGTTTACTCTACTAGAAAGTAAAATGTATTCAAACACCTACTACTATGTTTGTTGATGAATAAGTGAAATAGGGGATTTAATGTCATGGATAACTTACTTCATAATGGTGTAATGTTAAAGGTTTTAAATTCAAAAGTTTTTAATTTTGTGTTTGGAAAATTGGCATCCACTCACAAAACGGCTCGGCCAATCATTTAAGGAGCAATACAATTGAACTTATTCTAAAGTGTTATGATGAAGAAGAGTAGGTTGAAGTGAGTTGTGTAACAAATCGTTAGTAATCAAAGTAAGTTATCTTGCCTCGCTTTGAACCATTTATCAGGATTTGCGGACGCAAAATCATATTTCCCTTACAAATCAAAACCTGAGGTTATTTACCTTAAAGAATTGATCGGAAGAGTTTTGTTAATCCTCTTAGAAAAGCTCTGTTTCATTTAAATGTACGAATTAAAATTAAACAATTCAGGTATAGCCTTTTAGACACGTTTTTTAAAGGTACATCGATGTGAAAATCAAAGGCAAAGTTTCAGTCATAACGATGATGATTGCCATGAAAGTGCAGTTAACTTGTTCGTATAATAAACACGTCATTTATGTATTTCATTTCCTATTATCGTTTTAAAACTGCTAATTAACAAAATGTCCCGCATTCCCACCCACATGTGTTTCCAGTTTTAATGAGCGTTATTGACATACAGTGAATAAAACTTTTTTACTTACAGATAAAAGGTCTATGTAGTATGGATTTATTTAGTCTCATCCTATTCAAAAGTTGTCTTGTAAGTAAACTACCTAGTCGTAGTGGAACGTACCCATCCAAGTTCTGTTATCGTTAACATACTCTATTTATTGAGTAAATAAGAAATGTTTCCCGATTGCGAGAGGTCTGAGTTTCTTTTTCGGCGTGAACCTTAAGGCTATGGAAAACGCAGCCGTACGTGGCGCAAGAGAAGGAAGAAAAAACAATTAAGTGCCATCATCGATGAGAAACAGGTAAAACATTTATTGCCAGCAGTTCAATGTCATAAATTGTATTCAACGACTTGTAAAACCAATGTTAAAGAAAATAAAGGAGATTGAATAGCTCATAAACATTAAAGTAAGGAATGTATTGAGGAAACCTCCAAAACTGCCCCTAAAAGTATATTGACCTTAAAGGTTTAAAATATTGTAAAGTAATCTTATACACAATAAAAAAAACTACATATAACTAACTTAAAATCCCCTCAAGGTTATACAGTTGATGCAAATAAGCAAGTTCAAAGCAAAAAACGCAGATACGAATTTAAAATGAAGCAGAGCCAATTTGTAGTTTAGGTAGTTTAGTCACGTATGGCGGTATGTGCCGCCATTACGCCTCACGACTCAGCCTACTTACTATAATTATACACAGTACCTATGTATAATTACAACTTACTATAAACAAATAGATAGTGTACAATAGAGACAATGGTGAGTACAGTTCATCATATACATTTAAACAAACTAAAAAGAGGTTTTGAGAGAAGTAACCTTAAACTAAGAGTTTTACAACGCATCGTGTGGTGACTACAGCAGCTGCTTGGCTAAGAGTGATGCAGGCACACAGCCCATGGAAAAATGTGGCACATGGAAATGGGAAGGCATGGCGGACAGCGCAGCAAGACCACAATTGAACAACACAAAAGTGTTTTTCTTTGTAACCTATAAATTATCTTACTTGTACTCGAATTGCTGCAAAGCTAAGAGGGATACACTAAATTATTGACTCAAAGAGTGTGGAATATATTATGTACACGGCCTATTATCGATTAACCTTATTAATTTTCAAAATAATATTGAGTTAAAACGTTTCTAAATTTTTTCTCAGTACCGTTCGTGGTTTCAGGCTTCGAGGTGGGCAATAATTCAAGTTGTAGGCGTAGTAGTTTGGGCTGTAGTCTTGTTATGAGTGATTGAGTCATGCATTTCCTTGTTCTTTCATACTGAAAGGGTTTATAAAGTAAACAGTGTGATGTCAGTTGAACCTCGATAATGTGAAAATGTCTTGTTTATCGATCGTGACATTTAACCATGATTTTCCAATCGGTGTAACAAGTTTGATGTCAGTTGAGACGAGAGAATGTGTAAATGTCATGTTTATCGATCGTGACTTTGTCCTCGCAAAGCTAATCCTCTGATGCATAGAAACTGTCAACCGCACTCAGTCTCCTTGCATTCCACATTTAACCATGATTTTTCAATCGGTGTAACAAGTTTGATGTCAGTTGAGACGAGAGAATGTGTAAATGTCATGTTTATCGATCGTGACTTTGTCCTCGCAAAGCTAATCCTCTGATGTATAGAAACTGTCAACCGCACTCAGTCTCCTTGCATTCATGAGTTAACCAATTTTTCAAGTTTGATGTCAGTTGAGACGAGAGAATGTGTAAATGTCATGTTTATCGATCGTGACTTTGTCCTCGCAAAGCTAATCCTCTGATGTATAGAAACTGTCAACCGCACTCAGTCTCCTTGCATTCCACATTTAACCATGATTTTTCAATCGGTGTAACTGATGTCAGTTGAGACGAGAGAATGTGTAAATGTCATGTTTATCGATCGTGACTTTGTCCTCGCAAAGCTAATCCTCTGATGTATAGAAACTGCAACCGCACTCAGTCTCCTTGCATTTAACCAATCCTAACAAGTTTGATGTCATAGAAACTGTTTATCAACTTTGTCCTCCGCACTCAGTCTCCAGTCTCCTTGCATTCCACATTTAACCATGATTTTTCACAATCGGTGTAACAAGTTTGATGTCAGTTGAGACGAGAGAATGTGTAAATGTCATGTTTATCGATCGTGACTTTGTCCTCGCAAAGCTAATCCTCTGATGTATAGAAACTGTCAACCGCACTCAGTCTCCTTGTGAAACTTAACCATGATTTTTCACAATCGGTGTAACAAGTTTGATGTCCAATGTCATGTTTATCGATCGTGACTTTGTCCTCGCAAAGCTAATCCTCTGATGTATAGAAACTGTCAACCGCACTCAGTCTCCGCATTCATTTAACCATGTTTGTAACACCTAAATGTCATGTTTATCGGTGTCATCCTCTGAATAGAAACTGTGCACTCAGTCTCCTTGCATTCCACATTTAACCATGACAATCGGTGTAACAAGTTTGATGTCAGTTGAGACGAGAGAATGTGTAAATGTCATGTTTATCGATCGTGACTTTGTCCTCGCAAAGCTAATCCTCTGATGTATAGAAACTGTCAACCGCACTCAGTCTCCTTGCATTCCACATTTAACCATGATTTTTCACAATCGGTGTAACAAGTTTGATGTCAGTTGAGACGAGAGAATGTGTAAATGTCATGTTTATCGATCGTGACTTTGTCCTCGCAAAGCTAATCCTCTGATGTATAGAAACTGTCACTCAGCACATTTAACCATGATTTTCACAATCGGTGTAACCAGTTGAGACGAGAGAATGTGTAAATGTCATGTTTATCGATCGTGACTTTGTCCTCGCAAAGCTAATCCTCTGATGCATAGAAACTGTCAACCGCACTCAGTCTCCTTGCATTCCACATTTAACCATGATTTTTCACAAGTGTGATGTCAGTTGAGACTTGATGTCACTGTAGTCTCCTTGCATTCCACATTTAACCATGACGATGTCAGTTGAGACGAAGAACGAGAGTGTATGTCATGTTTATTCAAATCGTGACTTTGTGCTAATCCTCTGATGTTAGAAACTGTCAACCGCACTCAGTCTCCTTGCATTCCACATTTAACCATGATTTTTCACAATCGGTGTAACAAGATGTCAGTTGAGAGAGAGAATGTGTAAATGTCATGTTTATCGATCGTGACTTTGTTGCTAATCCTCTGATGCATAGAAACTGTCAACCGCACTCAGTCTCCTTGCATTCCACATTTAACCATGATTTTTCACAATCGGTGTAACTGATGTCAGTTGAGACTGATGTCATCGATCGTGATCCACGCAAAGCTAATCCTCTGATGTATAGAAACTGTCAACCGCACTCAGTCTCCTTGCATTCCACATTTAACCATGATTTTTCAATCGGTGTAACAAGTGTAATGTCAGTTGAGACGAGAGAATGTGTAAATGTCATGTTTATTGATCGTGACCTTGTCCTCGCAAAGCTAATCCTCAGATGTATTGAAACTGTCAACCGCACTCAGTCTCCTTGCATTCCACATTTAACCATGATTTTTCAATCGATGTAGCAAGTGTGATGTCAGTTGAGACGAGAGAATGTGTAAATGTCATGTTTATTGATCGTGACTTTGTCCTCGCAAAGCTAATCCTCAGATGTATTGAAACTGTCGAGCTCACTCAGTCTCCTTGCGTTCCACATTTTACCCTGATCTGTCAAACGGTGTAACAAGTGTGATGTCAGTTGAGACGAGAGAATGTGTAAATGTCATGTTTATTGATCGTGACTTTGTCCTCGCAAAGCTAATCCTCAGATGTATTGAAACTGTCAACCGCATTCAGTCTCCTTGCGTTCCACATTTAACCCTGATTTTTCAATCGGTATTACAAATTGTGATGTCAGTTGAGATTTTTAAAAACAATAGGCCTATCACGCTTTTTGATCGTTGCTCCGCTTTAGCTCAGACAACACTAAGATGTAATAAAACTTCAATTTTAGTCAATATATCAAAGAAATGCTCAAGTGTGACGTCGGTTGTGACGAGTGGTGAACTTGTGATATAAATTTCTCGTTAATTGGTCATGACTCTGTCATTGCAAAGCTAATGAACAAAACTATTAAAACTGTAAACTTAATTATGTTTTCTTTAAACTAAATCGACTTTTGTAGTAAACAGAAATCATTCGTCTTAGCTTTATCTATAACTGTTACTAGTAATTATAACTGTATAGAAAAGTCTGATTAAAGTAAACAAAACATATAAAAACCTTTTTTGGCTATAATTATTCGATAAATGACGATAGTTAAAATTTAGCACGATTAGGTTTTGTAAAAGAAACAGGTAAACCAATTGATCTTCCCATTTAAGACCAACACTCTGATCGCTATTAATAATAATATACGAGTATCATTATATCTTGGAACGGTCACTGTAAACTCTGCACAAAGGATACTGTGCTACAAAGCAGTTCCATTGTGGCGAGTATTCGTATTGTAAATATTTAATGAGTAAAGTTCTGTGACCGAAGGCCTTAAGGAAAGCATTAGTTTTATTTGCTTTTGCCATATGTTAAAGCCACGTCTATCAACAAGTCTGGGAACTTTTTAGGGTGTTTGCAAAGGGGGGTCCTTTGAGTTCGTCAGAAAATGTTTTTAGATATAACCACTTGTATTTACCACATTTGAGCTAAACCTAAGTCAACTTTCCATTTATGTTTAAATTTCACAGAAACCACATTATAAAAAATTACCAAAGAACAACCTTGATGTATCATTTATTTCAAACTACAATAACACGTCTTTTGGTTGTTTACATCAATATTTTGGTACATACATATTTCTTTACTTAGAGATTTGTTGGAGTGTTACGTCACTATAAACTATAGGCTTTACTCACGATAGTAATAAGAATAATACTAATTATGCTTTTATGCCACAAATTTGGCCTAAAAAGGTCCTTCGTATTCCAAATAGGCAATGGTTTTGTTTTGTTTTTTGCTTTAAGCGGCCACCATTTTGTCACAGTAAATATATATGCCACTGAACAAAATGTCAAGTTAAAACTCACAAAGAAATGTCAAAATCCACCACCTATTTTTGTTAAAAAAAACTTTTTTGAGACCGGGTCTTAGGATTTGACTCTACTAGGTATGTAACAGTCTAAACCATGTAAGTTTGAAAAGAAAAATACTTTGAAAAACCTTTTATTGCACTTTTGATTATGCACTTTTATAACACATATGATTCAAAGTATGTCTGTAGCAAAGTATCCAAAGGGTTATTTTTATTAAGAAAACTGTAATTTAATTGCAGCCAAGACGTTTTCAAATTGGCATATTATGGATTACTTCATCCCCATTTATCTTACGGATTATGCCTATGGGGTAATTGCTCTGAAAAAAAATTGCAGGGTTTTTGATCTACAAAAAAGAGCAATTGGAATAATTGGTAGCTAAAGTTTAGAGAGTCCTGCAGGGAACATTTTAAATCCTTATCCATATTGCCTTTATGCTCTCAGTACATTTTAGAAACCTTGTTGTTCTTTAGGGCTAAGTGTTCTATCGATGTGAAAAATTATCAAAATAATCGGTACAACACACAAAATCAAAATTATATTCTACCAAACTACCATAGACTTCAGTTATGTGATAAACTTCCTGTTGAGCCGGTAGAGTTCTATATACTAAACTTTCTGACAACATTAAAAGTTATTTTTCAAACCAATTAAAATCCAAACATCAAATTATCTTGCCTAAAATTCGTGTTATACAATTGGAGAGTTTATAGATAGGTTAAGTTCCATAATCCAATTGTTTAGTTAGGCTAAAGTCTTACTTGTGGTACTTAGTACGAGTGTATTATCAATAAAACAATACTTATTTTGTAGTCCTAATTTCGCCTCGTTAAACGAGACAAATTTTACCTTATTGTAAAAATTGACATTAAACGAATTGTTATTGTTATTATTATCTAGTATAGCCAAATGCTGCAAATTCGGCCTAAAATTTTTACTTTGTTTAAAAAGTCAGATAATTTACTTTACACGTTTAAGAACTTTAGTTAGACTATTTTTTAATAATTAAAATTTACAAATTAAACAAGCAGAAATCTGCTTTGCCTTATAAGAGCTTTAACAAGATATATCAATTGATGAATTGAATGGACACCTTTTAAACAATTACTGAACTTTATTTAAAGGAAGCCTCTCAAAATCTTAAACGTCAGTTAAAATCGTCAATCAAACACTTTTAGATACTTCCTATCTTAAAGTTTAATGTTTTACATACAAGGATTTGTAAAGAGTGTTGAGAACCTTTAAGACCCCGTAGCTTTAATCCTCGTAATAATTTGAATCAACATTAGCCTTACTGTTCACATTATTCTCAGTTACCAGCAGATAAATTCATCAACAAGGGATGGCGTTCACTAATAGACGTACAGAAGGAAAGGTAGAACTAGAAGTGCAGTTTCCAGAAGAGTGATCACTGAGATATAGGTCAAGTTGTCAAGAGTATTCAGTTATGTGTCTCAACCCCTTCCTTCGTATCGCCTTATTTACGATACAACAATATCGGCCAGAGATAATCTCATGCTTGAAGGTGCGCAGTAGGCGTGTTAAAATAGCGATGTAGTTTAATGTCCACAGGTGTAATACATTAATGTTTTTTAGTGGCTACGTAACATTGCGTGAACTTTTTAAACGCACCTTAAGGTTGGTTTACAATGGTTGATAACATTTTGCATCTCAAAGTACACTTACTACTCTGATTTCTTTATGTTATGTAATTTTAGCATAACCTCAAAATCAGTACATTGGGTGGAGTGACCTACAGCTTTGAGTTTTCTTCTTTTAAATGGGGGTTTTACATCTGTATAGAACTGTTTCTTATGTGTCTCAAATGTAAGTTATTCTAAAACAGTAAACACATACATTTAACGGCAGGTTTTTTGGACTGCGACACTATAATGTATCGTTACTTTTTCCATCAGTATCACGCAAAATGGCATAGGAGTCTTTAGGCTACCAAAACATTGTTAAATTATAACTTTTGATTGCGAATGAAATGCGGAGACAATGATCAAAAGCAAACACAGGAGTTCAAACATTGCTATTTGTCCCTGTTGTTGTCGTGTGTTGTTCACAGTAGTATATTAGATTGCACTCCTGATTAACTGTGACTCTAGCATAATTAGAACTACTCACTTCTACGCAGTCTCTGATTAAACTGAGCACAGCTTTATCATCACAAACTAACAGATTTAACCAGAATAACGGGGTACCAAGTATTTTAACATAGGCGTTTGATTTAAATACGAGTCAAACACTCTTAGTGCACAATACAATTTCGTATGCTCATATGTGATTTGTGAACCACGGATACTCTATCTAACTGATAGCCTGACTTATAACACAAATTATATTTACAACGTACACGGCACAAATAGAAGGCCTACTCACATGGGAATCTTGTTCACTGTGCCCGCACTCTGGTGGCACCAATTCCTGAATCTTTTGAAGATTTGGTAAATAGAACAGAGCATATTATAATGACCAGTTGTCAAAATAAACAAGTAGGGAACCTACAAGCATCAACAAACCACTTCTTTAAACTTGGCTGCATGAGTTTACGAGTGTATGCCCTGGGCTTTTATTTTGTCGAAGACGACGACTTTTCTTTTAAATAATCACAAAACGTACCCTAGGTATTTGGATGGTAAAAATTATTCTGCGTATGAAATACGGAAAAAATAAGTTGTTAGAATTCCAAACTGAAACGTTGAACAGACCAGTGACATTCAATATTGATGTCGGGTTGAGTTCAGGCTAGGCAGTGAGAAGAGAGAAATGCCAACATGATGATCTATACGGACAATGAACCTTTTACATCAAGTTTCCATTTGTCTCACTTTTATACTGTTGAAAAAGCGGAAAAAATGGGGAAGCAGTAAAAATCTATATATTGTTTCATAAACCTTTTGTGTGAGATGGAGAAGGAGATGGAACTGAACTTGTAAAAATATAATGTAACAACAATATCTGTACACTGCTTTAATAAAATGGCTTTATTAAAAAAATATTATTTTTGAATTTAGCCTAATTGCGACACCTTCTCTTCGTTGCTACATTGACCTCCGCACGTTGCTTCTGTAGAATATTTATTAAGAAGTTTCAATCCAGCAATAAAGGAACAGATTATTTTTCTATTTAACAAATTGTTCATCGCTTATTTGTTAATGTTGTAAGCATTAATCATCATTATTTCGTTACAGGTAAAGCTGGTGTGATGAATCTGATTAAGGTAATTGCTTTAAACCATTTGTCATCTACACTACGAAGACACAAAAGTTTCAAAATATATTTTAACAGGTAGTTAACAGAAGAATATATTATCCAAAAGTGCTGTTTACACTAGAGAACCGAGGTCATACATCGTGGTAAGCCACAATAGAGCTGGCGAGTGACAAGTCTCATACGAATAGTTTCGGATTGTCGGCTTTGGTTAGTGTAAATATGAAGTGTGTTCAACTCCGGGCTGGAAAGTTTGCAGCAAACATTTACCTCTAGACTTAGCCTGTAACCACTTAACTCACTTCAGGCATTGCTGAATAATTTCCTACTCTTGTTTGTTGTCACCTGGTGTCGCTCGGTCAACGTTCTCTGAAAGAAACACGTAAAAAATGTGAAGATAAAAGCATTGCGAATCATGAAATATTTCAATATATTGTTTTTAACGGCTTGGAAAATACGCCAAGCTAAAGCTGTGTTTACAAATAATACTCAAACGGAGGTTTGTTTTCAAAGTGTTTATCAAAAATAGACAAAAGACACTTTAAACTTTTCTGGAAATAACTGCTAGTTGGATACCTGTCACATTTACTGTTGTAGCTACTAAACTATAAATGAGATCTTCAATATGATGGATAATTTCTAGAGTGAAATAATTATACCTCATTTTTTTTTTACCTTTTGCTTTATCTTTAATGGTTATTAAATAAAGATTGACGTATATGTAGTTTGTCTGCATGATGAGTCAACCTGTATACAATGAGAAGACAATACAGAAGGTAAAATGAAAGTACCCAACACAATTCAACATAACACACACGTTTGTATTTCTACGCTTTGACGTTGAAGTTCTGTTTTATGTGACAACTAATACATAATAAAGACATAATGTGTAGTATAGCCAACTACTGGCAGTTCCAAACCAGCGGACTAGATACACTCATGGACAAATCTAATGCATCACTTTGTTTTTTCTCATAATTTTAATCATCCGTCTGTTATTTTTAGATTTTTGGGTTGAATGTAAGTTAGTTTTCAATGTAACTAAACGGCACTAAGAAATATGCAATATAGTTATACTTTGATAAAATTGACGGTGCTAATCCTTGTTTATGAATTGTTTGACACTTTAACAGTGGTACGTCAATTATTTCTAGGAGTGTATTAACTTCTAAAACAAAGTGAAACTTATGACGTTACGAACGTTGGTGTAGTTGACTTCATAACATGAATGAAAAATGGCTTCGTAACATTCAACAGTTTAAATTACCATTCACTATTTTTGTTTGGACCTAAGCCTGAAAGTCCTGAGCAGTAGAGCGTTGACTTTCCTTTGATTTTGAGTTCCGCCAACAGCTTCACCTCCAGCATTTCAACGCCAATTCCCACTTTTCCAGTCTGTTAATGTGGTTACTCGGGCGTGACGCCGTAAATCAACTTTCCTTTCATCGACTAAGTGTCAGATCAAGTTTGGAGTTGTTTTTACGTAAGTATTTTCAACTTGCAGCTGAACGTGTAGAACTCTGGCTTTGTTTGTTTGACCTACATTTTTAATGTGAATTATTTAAGTTGTGCTTGTTTCTAGTGCTACCAAATACTACTAGCTTGGTTATGTACTCAAATAACCTAGAACCTGACCTTTCGTCGGGGCTATAGGCCAAAGTAAAGTGGGTAACTGCGATATCTAAGTTTAATACAATGGTAAATAGTAAATGTTCAGAGACAATGAATAAACTATAATTAATAATTTGTACTTACCGTTTCATTGCTTTGTCCTTCTTGTCAAAAACTTATTTGCAGCAGTTGTGTCTCATAACACAGACACATTCCATGTACAATTTTCAACCGATTTGCAACATTCTGTACTGCACCCTTGTTCTCACACCCACCTATTGATTTAACTCAATGGTTTAAAATAGGGTAAGGTTAGAGTAACTAGGCCTAATATTGTGAGTTTAAAAGATTAATCATACTCTAATTACTAGTACACGCCACCTACGAACGTCTTGACTCTACTTACTTTAAGCATTGAGAATATTCGTGTTAGAGTACACAAAGTGAATGATGAAACCAGATTGTACCAAGCTGCCATCTTCACGTAGCTCGGACTGGAAATTTGTAGGTGTCCTACTTGTAACTTTTGACAAATGACAGCTGCTAACTATAAAATACTATGTTTTCTATAAATCAAATCTTAAAAACATTCTGGGGTTGGTGCCAATTAAATGTAGGCTAAACTCAGCAAACAAGAGTATCATTTGACTTAATTGCCCAGGACGTATATTTTTTAAGAAAAAAGCTAGTGCTGATTGTAAAGTATTTGGTGGTGCTATGATAATATTGATTTGCGTGCTGTTAAAATTGGGTTAAGTTAGTTTCATCTTGGAAATAAAGACTAATCTAACGCCCAAATGTGTAGTTTACTAATTAGTGATACCTTAGTAGGGCCCCAAGGTAGGATAAAGTAAGGATAAGGGTGGGCATACGTATTTGCTACTACTTTGCTAGACAAGGTTCTAAGTGCGTTGAAACATAGTAAGTTTGAATCAAAATAAAACTTGACTCTATATTATCATAAAAACATTGCACAAGGCGAAGTAACGATATTTGTAGTCGTAATTGCCCATTTTGCACTCTTAAAAGTAAAATGTTTTTTTTGAAAAGAATGAAAAATTGAAACTTGTGTAAATGTTACATTTCTGGTTTAAAGTGTCTTATAAAAACAATTTTGAAGATAAATGGCTATCATATACCTTGAAGTTGAAAAGGAAAAAATAAACCGTATACCAATTATATAAGGTTTATTATTAAATTGATATTTTAAAAGTAACGGATACGGCATGTATTTTGTTTATAATATACATGCTTAAAAGGCAGCCTATTGGCTTTGCCAATACTTTGCTAATTTGGTTTTACCTTATTGTTAATCATGGGCTATTGCTAATAAGCTCTAGCAACAAACAAATCTCGTGTTTTGAGTTTAATCAAAACATCGTCTGTTTCTCTTCCTGTGTAGGATGTACGATAGCCAGAAAACTTGGTAACAAAGTGTCCCCAGAGCATCCGTCTTTGAAACTTTGTCACATTGTCCTGCTAAACTAACTTTCCTTCTCTCGATATCTACTAAATCAGCAAAAAAACACATCCCTACCACACACTGTGTTTGAAATGTTATGCACAGACCTAATATGTGACGTCACTATTAGTTAATGTGAGCTGTATTTTCAATTACCTGAAACGGTTCATGAAAGGATTTTATAAATATTGGTCAATGATCAAGTGCTTATTCACCAATACACTACGCAAAGAGTGACATCATAAAGTATAATGTAATTCTAGAGTATTAATACCTGCGACAAAATGATACCAGACGATCAAATAATATGAAAATAGCTAAGGCATGTTCTGTATAGCTGAAATGTTGAAGTTCACCATAGACGGTTTGTTTCGAGTCCTCAAAGAAATATATAAGTTATGCTGCTTTGAAAACATGTTTTTCATAATGCGTAACATCGGTAACAAAGTTACTAGAGTTCAATCAGGTAAATTTTATTTTGCACATGGATACACAAGATATTATTTTCCAAAGCAAATAGAAAACACAGCCACGGGACATAATGGCTTCGGTCTTTGATCTTTGTAAAAATGATTATTGAGCTTCATTGGAAAACAGCTATTATTAAAGCTTGATCGGCTTTATTGAACTAGTGAACAATAAGCCAATCATTGAACAATAAAACGTTTGTTCGCGATGCATTGAGCACATAACTGCAGTCAGCGCACTGATGTTGGTTTCTAATTAGATGTAAATACCATTCATCCTTTTTGTGATCATTCAACAAACTGAACATTCGTGCAACAGGTGACACAACAAAGTGACAACAGAGATAATGTTTTTAAAATGCCAACCAAAATTGAACTGTAGGATATTCTGGGCATTTCAAAATTTACACAAAGTGTTTTAAGTTATCTTCCATTCCTCGGACTATATACGAGTAAAGCCAGAAACCCATATTTGCTCCAAAGCTCTTTCGCTTATTGTAAAGCTGATATTTTCTTTCGAAACTTGTCAACTAATATTTGAGAACACTGGCAGGTGTATAAAAGTCTTACCACCATTTCATTCGTACTAATCGGTAATTCAATTCCAATGAAATTGGTAGTATAATCACAAATCTTGTGAACGATCATCTGTGTGTGCCCTTGTAAAGAAAACAAACAAAAACACTCACCGTACATAAGGATGTGCATAAACTAGATGACGCCAACCCTATAATTAAAGTGTTATTTCAAAGAATTTTGACCTTTGCTATTATCGTATTTGCATCGAAACGTGTATAGAAAACAACACTTAGACAGTGTGAACTTTCAAAAGCGGTGTATGCTTCCCCGTCACCAGTTAAAAGAACGATAGTTACAAACGTGACAATAAATAATATGTCAATAACAAACTTACAGGTGTATCAAAACTAGGACATCGCAATGGCCACGTCAAAATGTAAGTTAGTTGCGTTTAGTTTTTCCTCGATATAAATTAATGACTGTGTATAAATTATATAACTCTTTGTTCTTTCGTAATAATACAAACATGTTTTGATTTGGATTTCAACAGTTAACTTACAATTTTATTACATAAGCGTTGCAAGTAATTTGGCATAAGTTGATTGTACTATTTATAACTATTTAAGTCAAGGCTTCCAGTTCGATATAGGTTGTGTAAATATGCAACCAGTACAAATAAATCATTTTAATATTCTAGAGAACATGTTCAGTATGATATAAAAAGCGCCGCTGACATGAGTGAATCGAATTTCCTTTGAAATTGTTTTACTCTAATTCGTTACATTCACAGCCTTGCTTCGGCCTTCGGACTCAGATTTCTAAGTCAACGTTTAATAGTTTTATATTATTTAGTTTTATACATTTTTCATAATGCGTTATACTTTTAAGTTGTAGTGTAGTCAACTTTTTACTTACACGGGTTTCAAAATGGTATACGCCACTTTATAAACTAAAAATAAAAATCACACACTTTTTTTACTGACCAGAGTTTTAATGTTCACAACAGTTATTAAATAGTGTGTTATTTTAAAGCTCTTAATAGTCATACAATATATATGAAATTTAAAAATAAAGAACTCGACTTTGTAACTTTAACCCAAACCCCAGAAACTGGTAATCACAAAGACGTAAATATCTCAAAAATGAAACATGTTAAAGTGCGATGTAAGATGCTTTCTAACTCTCTACTCGTATATAAATACCACTACAACGTCCTTTATTGAAGGGGAATAAATCTGAAAAGGTTTCTCGCTTAGAATAAATAAGATAAAGGCTTTTAATATTTGAATGCGAGCAAAACAGAGAGAAACAAGCTTAACAAGGAAATGATCAAACATTTCAACAAGTCGAGCTAACGAGCTTCCTGACTGTTTCAATTCTTAACGCAGTATTTCTGCTCTTTAAATGAGCTTTGACCCTCCAATATGTTGCCAACAAAATCTGTTCAATTAAAACCTACATGCTATAGTGAGCTATAGTTACAAGTACGTATGTCAGCTAGTATTTACATTCAATTATGTATTTGCAACTAACCTCTGACAGTGGTTGTCTGTAACTTGTAAAGTTATTATCAACAGGGTTCCATACTCTTAGTAATTTCAGTTTACAGAATAGGGAAAAATCATGAATAGATTTAATATTTGCAGAAATATCCAAGCAATGACATCTCAGTTTTAAAGTTACTTACGTTTTTGTTCAATGTATTGTTTTTTGTCAACTTGTTAGTATTACGCTTACTTGGACAAATTCACTCAACATGCCTCAGTAATTGGGTACTGCAGGAAATCATCATTGTTAATTATAGGCTTATGTTGAGCGGTGGTTAGGTGGTAAAATATGATTTTGTGTTAATTAAACAAATTTGACTCTAAGTAAAATGAAATACATTGGTACCATCAAGGGGGATTTGAAAATCTCAAACTTGAAAAGCATACTCATATCTTACTCCATTGTACTAAAATATTTAAATAAAAAAAATTACTTATTATCCAACATAGACTAGAAATCACAAATATATGATAACTTTCAGTGACCCGTTCGTTCCTTTTCATGTTGAAAAATGGAAACACAATATGCCTAAATTATCGTATAATAGGGATATAATACACATCAGCAAACATAGCTTACTCTATATTATGGTCACCTTTGACCAACCCTCGTTGAATATTACAGTGTAAATAACTGTAAGTGAATCGTCGTTGATACCTCTAGTCATTTTACAGTTACTTATCGTTAAGCTGTTTAGGCAAGGTTACTTTTACACATTGAGAAAGATTGGGTACAAGAATACGTCGGATCTTGACTTACATCTATAAAAAGAAGAAACATTTAGGCTATGTAAGTTTGACTACTACTTCTAAAAGCAGATAATAGTTCAAATATGTAATTAAAGTGTTCATATGTAAACTTTTGTATTGTGCTCTATAGTTCAGTATTTAATATGCATTATGTCATTGATGAGCTCTAGTTTCCATACTGTGAAGTTTATTAGAAAAAGTGCACATCGCTGTATAGAGATGAGAAATCATACGTGATGTGATTTACCCACTGTGAGTCGCAAAAAAAGAGTATGAATTTTGTATGTATGCAGTTTCATACTCTTTAAATGACAAAAAATGTCCTCGTATCAATTTATTTGGTCTTAAAGTCAATAAAAGCCGTAGCCGATTAAACAAATAAATACTAATTCATGGTAAAGTTAAAACTAAAAATAAATAGTGTTATCTTTTGTTCTCTACTTTTCCACTAGATAATGGCTTTAAATTAGCTGAAACATGTTTGTGGATATACCTTAATTCTATTGAAAACAAAACTGTCGTTTGACTTATAATAGTATCAAAAATGCTCAAATATAGTTTTGATTCACCAACAATACAAATACCTTCAGCTAAAACAACGAAGAATAAAGGAAGATATTAGCTTTAACAAACGATGCTTATCAGAAGAAATATCGCCGAACTATGTTCAAATAAATATAAAGTCACAATCGAAAGCAGCGCAAAAACATTAGATATCATCTGGGTCAAGAAGAAATCAATTCTTTCTACACAAAATTGAACCTAACTAACACCTCAATTGTGGATATTGAAAATGAAATGTTTGAAACCATTGAAGAAATCGCCAGGAATATTGAACAATGGATTAGGCCAATTATAAGAAGAAAAAAGAAACTCACAACAAGAAGATCAAGAACCTAATTATAAAGCAAAGACCTGTCCACCAGGAGAAGTCTGTTTCAACTACATTCTATCCCAAAGTTGAAACCTCACTGATATTGAGTTTAATGCAGAAGAGTGCTCTTAAGTATAATATTAACTTAGATCATAAGAAAACGTCAATGACATCAAAACATTAGAAGGAAAGAAAAAACATTCAAGACGAAATACGCTATAATTTTGCTCATGAACTGAGAAAACCCTCTAATCAAAACAAAAATGACTACTTTGTGAAAAAAGCTAATAAGGAAATGAAATCGATTAAATCTATAGCTGATAAATTACAAGAAAACCATTCATTACTTGTAAAATGACAAAGGAAACACTTTAGTCATTATTCAGAGAGATGTATACCATGGTAAGGTTTTGACTTCATAAATAACTCTAAGTTTACTTATTTGAACAAAGATCCAACACCTGGGTTCAGTAAATTAGCAAATAATATAATTAGTAAGTAAATCAATATCAAAGTTAGATACTTAAGATGACCAACCCCAAGCTCCCACATTAAAAGGACCAAACACCCCGATACGGCCCGTTGTAGATTTCCGTTCAGCACCAACCTATAAAATATGCAAATATCTTAATAGAAAATTAAAAAAGTAACTTTAAGTGGAACGAAAAGTACAGTTTAAACAATACACAGGATTTGGTTAAAATATAGAACACATACAAATCCCACCAAACGCTGTATTTTTGTCTTTTGACATAAGCAACATGTACTCAAATTCCAATAAAAGAAACACTTTCTATACTTAAAGATGATTTGTCTCTAGATAGTAAGCTAAGCAAAGGTGAGATCAATGACTTAATGAAACTCACAAGAACAACAGTAAACCAAAACTATTTTCAGTATGAAGACAGAATCTACAAACAAAATGAAATGGGTTCCCCTGTTTCTGGTTTACTTGCAGACGTCTTCATGCACCATTTGGAGATTAACAAAGTCATGAATGATAGCAATCCTTTCAGAAACAAAGTTGTTTATTGGTTTCGTTATGTTGACGATATCTTGTGTCTTTTAATGGGAATTCTGAAGACAGTGAAGATTTTTGAATTACTTAAATAGTATGTCAGATAGTATAAAATTTACAAAAGAATATCAAGGTAGACATAACAATAGGAAAGAATGACAAAACCAACACTACTTTAAGATTTTCAGGAAATGACACAAACAGACCTTCTAATACCTGCAGACTCAACCACCCTTGGGAACAGAAATGGCTGGCTTCCATTCAATGGTGAACCGTTTAGTCAATATACCATTGGATAAAGTAGAATTTAACTAATCAAGCAATTAGCAATATGGATACAAACCAAGTATAGTTGAAAATATGATCAAAAGAAAATTTAACAACCCTAGTAATGACGAAAAAATTCTTTTTGCAAATAAGAACTTACAGACAGCTATAAAGAATACTTTAAAACGTCCAACTTCAAGATTTCCTATACGACAAAGAATAACAGCTTCAAACTAATAAACAGTATTGCCAAAAGAAACCACATAAACATGGATATTTACGAACAATCAGGCATATACGAGTTAAATTAGTGTCAATGTTCGTATATTGGACAAACTGGAAGAACGTTCCATAATAGGTATAAAGAGCACGTCCAAGCCTTCAATTCTCACAACAGTACTACTATGCAATCATCATTTTGATCATCTATTGAAATCAGACATAACTTATATACAAGAGAACATGAAAGTACTTGAGTTTGAAACCAAAGGGGAACTAATGAATTGTAAAGAAGATCTGCACATTTATTTAAGAAAGTTAAAAGATCAAAGCACTTTATTGAACTCTACAAACGCAAATAGAAAAACCCCATTTTTGAAATTATTGCATATTAAGAAACCCCACTAGATACAATGCACAACTTTTTCCAAAATTATTATTTTACCATAATTAATGTAGTTTGAACATATGACATCTGTTTTGTTAGTTT
This sequence comes from Matsumurasca onukii, assembly GCA_018831715.1. Lineage (NCBI taxonomy): Eukaryota > Metazoa > Arthropoda > Insecta > Hemiptera > Cicadellidae > Matsumurasca > Matsumurasca onukii. The sequence goes on along the minus strand of CM032059.1, from coordinate 50,745,132 downwards.
TAAAACGTTATTTATTTACATATTTTATTCAGATAACCTTATAATTATTTGTATTGCTAAGCTAGACCCGAAACCGCGGTCGTGACCATTAAAATTTACATAATGTTACTTATCATTAATATATATATATATATATATATATATATATATATATATTGCAATCAGTGGTCGTTATGAATAATGTTCTAGTTCTAGCCCATGGTTTTACCATGGGGAAATATTTAGTTGTGCTCTTCCTAGAACAATATTTTTCTATTGAAGTTTATACAAAATTGCGTGGTGGCACACCTAAAACCCGTACTGCCAGTATGTATGTGTTCAATGCCACTGGTTGTACTTTTGAATCAGTTTGTAACTTTTTATTTGTACGTGGTCGTGGATGATCCGATATTTTCCCACCCTAGTTACAGTAAAAGGGCGTAAATAAAGAAGTTCGTTCTAACTAAGAGGAGGATTCAATATGGATTTAGTAAATCAAGTTACAGTAGGGAACAGATTGAACTTTTGGCCTTAATTTAATTTAAAAGTTTTCTGTTTCCAACCAAGCTCATCTAAGTATTGAAGTTACACAAATAGAAAATTCAATTACAAAGTCTAATTGGATATTTCCATTTTCCTTTTTCTGCTTGCGAAAGGAGAGAAAAAGTTGATTGTTATTTTATGTTTTCTACTTTTTAGACCCACTTATTGTAGTAAACAACTATCCTGGCAAATGTAATGAAAGCAATTTCGACTCGACCACAAAATGAGTTCACCTACTTGAATCAAACTAATACATTTAACTTTTAGCTCGACTTCTTTCCTAATTGTTTATGTAATGTCGACATAACAGTAATTTAATTTATAAACTCAAAAGAAATCTTAATTTTTTAACCACACAGGCGTTTAAATTGTAAACATAATAGCCGTATTTAAAATGGTAATGATTTTCTTGTACAGAAGAACTACTACAATACATAAATAGTTTACAATTCTCTCTTTGTCTTTTCGCAACACTTGATAGGATACATCTTACAAGCTAATTCATGTCGCACATGACTATACTAATACGTACTGTAGCTATTTATAAGAGACAAACTATACTTCATTCAATCGAACAAAACGTCGTCTGCAAACTGCTGTAAAAGTCTTCCACCGAACAGTTATTTATGATATTTGTTGCAAATTGAAAACAGTGTTTAATAGTTTTAATATATTTGAAAGTAACACAAAGCACTTTCTGAAAAGGTGCTAAGAACAACTGACCCAAATCAGTGGATTTACTGTTTGCTTTTGGTTCGTTAGTTTCGTATAGACGTGTAACTTTTATCACTACGCCTACTAAGCTACGTAGCTGTATACTACATAGCTAGTGATGCTGAATGGTGTAATAGGCATATTATTTAATATTATATACACATTACTTGTACTTCTATAGAAAAGATATTGATAAACGCAAGGAAAAGTAATAAAAGTCTAGGAGTGACAAGGGCATGGACAAACTGTGTCCTTCGCGATATTGGCTTCTCTTTGTGTTCGCTGTAGAGACTGTTTGATCACTCATATTTTCAATGTTTGAACGAAACCTTAACCTCTCTCCGTATTGTGCGACTAAAATTGAAGTTTGATACTCGGCTCCAACACTGGCTACTGCTGTTTACTGACACTCATTATTAGGATATCATAATATTTTAGGTTGTGTCAATAAGCATACAAAATATTCTTCTTTTAATTTTTTAACTCGTTACACAATTTTTAAATATTAAGATAGACTTTGTTTTATTGTCTAGTTTTGTTAATATGTTTATTTCTTTGCTTTGCTCTCTTGACAAAGTTTTTAATGAAATATGGAATTTTTCTGTTACCCCCCATTTTTCTTGTCTTAAATCATTTTCCACTGTAATGTATGATCCTATTGAAATTTTTTAATTATACACATTATTACTTAAAGTCATATAAATACATAACAGAAAAACAGCATCGGTAAACAATACTTTAAATTATAACATACTTTTAATTTCAAATAATTCAAATTATTACTCATATACACCTGGACCTTTACACACAATAACGCAAACTCTGTTTCAAGATTTTATTTTCCTAATAATTTCACAAACTTCAATTCTGTTTGTGAAATTCTCAAATTCTCACGACTATTCCAGCAGTTGCAATCAAACTTCCTTTGGTGGTTAAAGCTTAGAGCTAGTTTACTCGCACGGCAATTGTAAGTAAACATGTAATTCTGACATCTTCAGGTATAGCAAACCCAACTTTCGCGATGAAACATTTAATTAGTGTACCTTTACTTAAAGTACAGTTAAATAACTATTTTTATTAATTTTAAGTTCACATAATGAGAGAAATAAGTAAAAATAGTAAACAACTTTTTTACTCATTACTTTTTACTAATTACTTATTACTTTCTTTACTCTTATTACCTTACCTGACGTGTGTATTAAAAATTACCATATCCGTTCAGTCAGACTTTCAGCCACCATCTCGGAGTGACAAAACAAAACGGATTTTGTGAGATCTTAGTGCACATGCTTGTTACGGTACGGTAAGTTTTCAAACCGAGTTTAATCGAAATCAGGTTATAAACAAGGTTTTTAAAGCATAAAACAGTATTTTTATATCAACAAAAGACACATTTGTACCAAACTTTCTGAAAATTGGACTAAACTTGTGACATGTAGAGTCGTCATAAGGGTTAAAAGGGCACTTAAGCTGTAAAATTCTTACCCCGTTATAGGAAATTTGCTAGGCTTTACAGTAGCGCCTACTCGTATTGTAAGCGGCGGCTATGTTTACTATTAAATATGTTAGATTTGTACAATGAGTAATACACATTAAATCTAAATTTTACAATTTTAAAATAAATATATTGAACATTGGTACTGATTCGTAAGAACAATCGATAAGGAAAATTGTAGAATTGGGAAGTTTCAGCCAACAGTCGTATTTGCTTATCGTTGCTGAAATCAAATTGCTTGATTCATAGTGACTGACCGGTTAAACAAATAAATGTTTTCAGTATGATCCCAGTCTACATGGTCTAGGTTGTAATCACTAAATCACTATTTGAGATGCTGACCACTCTCATGAGGGTATTTTAAGGCACATATGAGGTGAAGGATGAGTGTGATGAGTGGTAGGAATGAGTTATGAGGTGTAGTAGTCTTTTTACAAACTAAGGCAGACTCTTCCTTAGAATGGGCCATTAATTAATATCCCAATGACCAATGGAAATACAAGGACCAACGACTTAACGTGACTTCCGAACCACGCAGGGGATGGTTTGACATGTCTAAACGATGGTAGGAGTTGATGCGGGTATCATCAGATGATCACTGAAACTATCTGAGCCGCTTTAGACCTATATCATCCTCAAAACCCGACCTCCATGAAGCTGGATTACAGGACCACGCCACGAGTCCCAGTCGACTTGTTTGAGAGCAAATCCAAGATATGCAGACATGAACCACTACGAGACCAGATTCTACAAGGACTTGAGAACCCATCTTATAAAAAGAATTTGTTAGAAAGTCAACTTGTATACGCTCGAGCAGCATTATACAACTAACGAGCAGATTAGCTGAAGGAACTAGGCAAATGCAGACTTAGGTACACGTAGGCATCTAAGGTAGTGGCTGGTGCAGACCCCATTCAGTGTAAAGACGTGTCCGGTATGTCTTGTGACCTGTCGTAAAGATAAATACTGATTTTACATAAAGGAAATAAGAATATTAATACGTTACTTAGAATTTTTGAAGGAAATATATGATACTACAAATCTTTTAATGGTTGATTAAAAATATATTAATAAAACAACATTAAAAACACAAAACACGTGTTTACATTTTTAATCCATCATTTGTTAAATGTAGTAAGTTTCGTTGTAAAATTACACCCAAAGGTATGTAAGGGGAATGACACACAAATGAAGCCAAGGCACCGAGCCCGTGCTGTACTGTGCTTGTGTCAAGTACTTTTTCATTCATTTCTCAGTGTCTCTAATTAGTGAGGTCTCTTCAATACAGAGAGAAAGTGCTCAACTCTAGGGCGTCCTTTAGTGTTACATTTCAAGAATACTTAGTCTTAGTTATATTTGTCTCAACGTAGTGTTACTCAGTGATTGTAGGTTAAGTAGGATATACTCGTATCCTTTCTTGTAAAATATGAGAACAGTTTTGTCTTTTATTCGTTGGAGATTAGCAATAAGTACTTTTAAGGGAAAATTGTGCAGATAGAGTTAAATCCTTTTGAATTGAGAACCAATGTTTCGTTATTTAAAACTTTTGACTCAAAAATTGACCTTTCAGCAAAGTACACATTTTATAGGACATTGAATCGTACTTCAACATTTTAAAGGCGATATTCTACGCTTATAAAAGCCTCCCACCTGTTCTGACAATGTTAGATTTGAACTCAATAAGCCTAGTGGAAGACAAACATTACATCGTGGATTTTTCTGCAATTATAGTATTTTTAGAAATGAAAATATTACATACGCTTTTTATTTTAGAACTTACCCATCAAGCAACCTTAGAACAAACTCCATGTTGTACAAGTCTACAAAATGACCATTTCTGAAAGGATTAAGCTTGAGCCGTGACTACTGTACTATGAATAGAAACTTAAACATACATAAATATGGTTTGTAGGATATTAACCAATAAACTTTAGTGGTTTGAAACATTCTCGGTTAGCTATTCTGAGGGACACGTTCAGAACAAGTAGGATGTGACGCGCTTAAAAGATTACCTGGAGTCTGCCGCTTGAGGAAGAATTTTCATTACATTCTTCCCGTCCCGGGTAAACCAATTTGTTATCTTTAGTGGAGGCTAAAGTTCACTCTAATACCTGACACGTCTTGACAGCTTATACCTTTGTAAACCGACAAAACTACTTGTTTCAGGAATTTTATGAAACACGACTATTTTGTAAACTTTAGAGGAGATTTTATAATAAAATGCGAAATCTTAATAAGTTTTGAAAATTCTAAAATACAGTTTTAGAAAGTGTAATTTTTCTATTAATTAGGCTTTAAAGTGTACGATCCTTTAACTTATGATCATGCAAAATATTCTACTATAGTCTGAATTTTATATAGTGAGATATAGTATTGCCGACCACAAGATAATATGATTCATTTGGCATATAAAGATAATTATTGTTGTTGTATAAAACATATGGTTTTTAGTTAATGTTCAGTCTTGTTGTTAAATGGAAGTAACATTTTTATTTAGTATTTGATTTCTTTCAATACATTTTATTGGCGAAGAGTTATAACGAACCCGATTATAAAATGCTTAGGAAAGAAAGCAGCTTTGGAACCTGACGAAAACTGTAATAACTCTTTAGTCAAATTCACTTGTGAAAATTTTGATCCAGAGAGCATGGACATTGATGTATGGCATATCAAATTTGAAAACAGTCTTCAATTAAGCCAGGTATAAGAAGCCTAAACGATAATTTTTCATGCCTCGATGAAGAATATCAAAGGATGGACAAATTATCTGGAAATTAGGAATAATCAAAAAACGGCTGGGCAAGAAGGTTTGGCAAATCACTGCTGACGGAAGAACCTTCAAAAAACATGCTGACCAAATCCGACCCAAACTAACCAACATCAGTGAAGGAGCTCAGTCTAGTGTGTGATATAGTATTGCCGACCACAAGATTATATGATTCATTTGGCATATAAAGAAAATTATTGTTGTTGTATAAAACATATGTTTTTTAGTTTATGTTCAGTCTTGTTGTTAAATAGAAGGAAAATGTTTGTTTAGTATTTGATTTCTTTCAATACATTTTATATAGCTCTGTAGTTTAAGTACTCGATGCGGTAGTTTAAGTAATAGTATGCGGTATTTGGAAACAATGTAAAGTTTGTCTCGTTTATCAAGGTGAAGTTAGGACTACGAAGTCATCTCTACTTATTCAACCTTGACCTTTAGTGCATTTAGTAATCTAATTTACTACTTTGACCACATAGAATTTACGCAACAGGCGTCTATCGCTTCCTGTTGTGACAAACGGAAAAACATCGCAGTGTTAACCAATAATTGTACGTATCAAGGCTTGCTCCAATCCGATTGTATTTACAGATTTTGTCAGGTAAGAATGGAAAATTAACAGTTCCGTTTTCATACCTTTCAATTGAAACGAAGGTGAGATAAAAAACCTTTCTTCCCATCGAAATGTGAAGCATAAATAAGTATTACCAATAAACCTTAGTTATTTGATCCCTTTTAATTAAAGGGTTTACTTACTTTAGTAAATTGTGTTTATACTGTTCGAATCTGTAGATCCTTTGTTGTTTGAGCTAGCTCTACGACGAGATGGAAATCTTCCGCTGGTAAACAGACTCAAGACTTTTGTGTACATACCAACTTCCATTATTGTTGACAGCTTGAGGGATTCTATTCACAGAACTTCGTTCCTTTTCTCGATCTACGCTCTCAGACTACTTCACGAGTGCTTGCCAAAAACTCTTTCCCTAGGATCGTAATATTTTAGCTATAAAATTACCAATAATCTGATAACAAACGATGAATAATAAAATACTGGCTTTTAAAACTCTTCTTTAGGCTTTTCTTGCTTATACGAGTAACTAGCTTATTATTATTCATCTGAGACTACTGAGACGAACACGCAAAGTTGAAAACCTTTTCAACCTGTTTCATAAGTATATTTTCAAGAAATATAACCTTAGTTCTGTTCGTAGTGTTAGTTAAAACCTAGAAAACCGGTCACAATTTAAGGAACTCCATAGGTAAGTCATACACTGGACTTGAACTATAGAAATTTTTAACCAATCTCCAAATGTTTCGTTCTACTGTATAATGTAAAACAAACAAACATATAAAAAACAACAATATAAAACAAAACTTACATCCAACCAAGGTCTTAAACAACCATTTCAATCTGAGGCTTTCAATTTATTTTGGCGACATGACAGTGTTCAAATAGCTATTGTGACTGCCCGTGAAGCTTTAACCAGATATGTGAAAGTGGTAGTTTTTGGACCCTAGGGCCTATTAGAGAAACAAATCGAAAATGTCCTTAAGCAGGGCAACCATTAGCTGGAGAAAACCCTTGGTATTTAGGGAAATAATCGTATTTCAACGTACCATCGAGTACCTATGTAAGATTTGAAGACCTAAATAGATGGGCCAGATGTTGGTAAGCTTAGCACTCTTACCTGGCAAGTGAAATTTAGATTCGAGTCCCAGTTTGGCAAGTTTAAATGTTTTGAGCTATAAGTTAGCTATTTAGTGTCCATACAAATTTAAATCTATTTAAAAGTTAAAAATACTAATGGTTTTATATTCTAGTCTCGCCAGAAATACACACACAGTTCAACCAATCTTCACTGTATTATTTTAGTGTAGTATGAAGGTAAAACACAAAAGTATTACACACGCTCATTATTTTTAGTATTGAGTTTAGACAAGAGAATTAAACAATTTGCAGAAAGTGATTGATGACGGGGTTGAAATTAAAAAGCAGGCAGTTGGGTCTGGTGGTCATTTAGCCGCAATTTCTGCTCTCAAATTGCTTTTACAACTAACTGGATGTTTCTCAATGGCCTTTCAATCAGCCGCAGAATTAATGAAAGCCTTTAACAATGCTTCATAGGCGTTAAAGTGGTACTTTTTCAAAACCAACGTACATTAAACAGGTCGTTAAGGCGTTTATTCTTTCATAACAGCATCAAAGCGTGAAACAACACTTAATTAAACTACATTCATATTTCTATTAATATTAATGAGTTTCAATGAGTTAGTTTCTATTTATTTAACACTGACTAGTTACCAGCATATCAGTGTATTATTTTTGTACTTTCCACCTACAATTAATTTTTTGTGGAATCTACAAAAGTAATACACTTAATTTAATTGTTCCATATGTACATATGTACTCATGTATTTTTGATGGCATAAACTATATTTTTATTCATATTCAATTTTAGCATTTTCGAAAGGTTTACTTGTGGACCTAGTGATGAAACCTTCTCTTATAAAACAACCAACTTAAAACAAAGATCTCAGCATAGTCTAATGAGGCACACCTTCAACCTATTTCCTCATCAGATATGCTGGGTTCAGCTACTTGAAAGTGAAAATAGTTATTGGAAAACAAGCTTAAGAATTACAATAATTTTAGTTAAGAAATATTTGTAGAACACAAATTTAAACGAGCCTGAAGGCTACAAAATATTGTTAAAATGTTATTGATAATCCAGCAATGTATACCATCAAATACATTTTACCCTAAGGCAATTACTACTAACCAACTAAGTTCAGCTAAGTCGTGAAAACACTCTTGTCAGATGTTTAATGAGATCTTCAAGAAAATTGCCAAAAGCAAGTAAAGTTGATAAGACTGTTTTAAGCCCTGAAGCAGTAAGAGTTTAAATTTAAGTTTGATCCGTCTCATAAAAGAGTTTCTGCAATGTAAACAGATAACTTGTTTTTCATCTTGTCTGCAAAATAACGACTTATGCTTATTTTTAATAGCAGAATCCGTACAACATAATGTTGTACTATATAAGTTTTTGTTCGTTACTAAAATATATACGAATAATGCAACATTAATAATATGAATAATGATAGTAACACTTGCTATAACCATAGGTATAAATAATAATTACCACGATTTATTAGGTATTTTTATAATAGAGTAGGCCTACTTTGTAACTGCCGTAAAGATACTTCTATTTTTTAAAACTCATCATTCTCACTATCTCACATTCAGAGCTACCAACGATAACTTACTTTCTATAAGCTAACTATTTTGAATACAGCATATTCCAACCATAACGTCAAATGGAGGTAAACTAGGAACACTAATTACCTATGTAAACACAAAGGTAACAACTATGTATGTATTTAACAACTTTAAAAATATGTTTTATCATTCACTTTAATGTTTGTATAGGGGCAAACCTTAGTCATTAATTAATTACACAACAAAGACATTGAGTTATACACAACAAAAAGGAGAGTATGGTGAATGTTACATGGTAAAGGATGTTAAAGGTATTAATATAAAAACTACTTTCATCAAGAATGATTTGTTAGTAAAATTTTATTTTACAGGCATAAAAATATATTAATTTTAAATATGAATCTCAAAAGTAAACAACTAATTGTGTAGAATATCATATCTGTTTTAAAACTTTATTTTTTCTGCTGCGAAAAGTGTCCAACGTGAAAAACATAGCATTTGCTGCTTCTACTTTGTCGCAGAGATATATTTCTCGTACGTTAACTTATCCGGACACTTAAGCTTTTCTTACAACTCTCGCTGGCTTTAGCGGCACTATTTACATGTGTATGGGTTAATGTTAAACTAATCTTTAACTATAATAATATTTTGTATCTATAGCTTGGAATTGTGGTGATTCATAGCAACAAATTTAAAACTAATACAAATGAACGGAACTTATATTGACTCGAATGTTGCCTAAATTAATATATTTCTTAGAATGATACGGAATAACTAATGCTTGGTCGTTGGTCGTAATCATTTAAGGTCAGAGAGACAGCAATTTTGCTGTACATGGAAATTTGCAAAAAATACAATTACTCCAAGAGTGCAAACGAGATATTAGTTAAACCCAACCTAACAAAATCGTAATAATTGTTGTAAAGCTAGCTTACCCATTGCTAACTATAATGACATTATAGTTTGATTAACATTGTGAGTACAGACGTTGTTGTTGATTTGTTTCCAATTTGTTTATCCAAAGTATGCATAATAACCTCTTAACTTTATTGATATATCTTAATTTGTACAAATACTCAATAACTAATTTATTACTAAAGAAATTTGAGGGCACACTTTGTGGGTCGAATTGGAATTGTGTGCTGAGCTTGACACTATCCGACCCACCTTTTTGATTGTTCTTAACATTGTTAGTATATATATGTAAATATTAGTAATAAAGGTATATGTGCTTGCCGGTTTGCCTTGAACTTTTGCCTTTAACGATCTATAAACTTACAACTAAATAATTACTTACGGTACTTTACTAGTTTAAAGATTTGATAATTTGAGAATGTGTAGTACATCCCAATCATAGTATGTTTAAGAAATACATCTCAAATTTTAAAGAGAAAATTCTTATAGTTCTAAAACATTAAAGTAATAACATGTATCTCGACAATTTTTTAATATTAAAAATATTCAAATGTAAAAAAAGTATAGAAAATGTTAATTTTTTCAAACAAAATGGAATTATATTTAGGTGATTGAATAACGGTGCAGATAGGGTAATAGTTTAAATCACAAATTTCATTTTCTAATAATTACAAAAGATCAAAGTATTTTCATGACGAAAAATAATACTAACACTAGTATCGTGTGAACTAGAAACAACGATCGTGTAAACAAAAATGCCTTAGAACAGCTTTGACTTACAGCAAAATTAAGAGTCCGTTCTAAAAAAATAAAGAAACTGTTAGTCAATTCAGGCGTCGTAGTTATTTTGGTTACCGATGTTGAATTTAGTATTCAGCAGATCAGTTTCAGGCTGAAAAGTTCATCTGCAAGTGTTCATAAAGTTTCCTCCACGAAGTGCAGCAAGTTGATAAGAGTGTTTTCTGAGAAGGTGTTTCGCTTTAAAACTCGTTAGCTTCAACTTTCCGTTTAACGAGAACGTTCTCGCCATTTTAATTTCGAGAGCGATGGCTTTACCTCTTGTTCTTTGCTTTTGCTGCCTTTTTCACTGTGAGAAACGACGGATTACGTACCTGGAGTTTATTACGAGTGAACCACAGGGCATATAAAATCATCTGTATACACTTTTATTTTGCAGAGTATGTATAGTTTCCTACAGTAAGCATCTTTGTGGGAAGTTTTCCGCTATAGTACCTATAAAGTATTACATATTATCTAATTTTAACGATTCACGATACTAGCTGTAAAAGAATAGAACCTTTTAAACTTTAAAAAGCAATTTGCTAAAACTTTTGATACAGCATACTTTCCTAAGAACGATACAACCTAATTAGATACAATCTAATAACTTGACAACTACTCAAAGACTTGTTTTGGAAAGTAGTATAGTGTAGGAAGTTATGTGTAGGATCCATTGTATAAGGCAAAAAGATGTAACAAATACACTAAATAGATATACACTAAAATATTACCAATGTTTATAATTGTTTGTATAAATTTAGCTACCTTTCTGACATCTTGTTTAGAATTTACGTTACAAATTCTACGTTGTAATACAGTCATTACCTTAAATATTTAGAGGGAATAAAACAGTTCATGTGTACTACAGCTTCATAAGGTATATTTAATGTGTTGTGACGGGTGTTATTGAATGTAAGACATACAAATAAGCAGGCTTGGGCTGTATAGGGGAGGTTACCAGATTGACATTTAGAGACCCCGATTTGTCGGGCCAACACCTGATCCAACGTGATCTCTTCCATAAAATAACCGATTTTCTTCTCTCCAAGTGAGAGAACTGTCTTACTTTTATTTATGAGGTATTTACATTTGATGTGTATCATACAAGATTTCAATTGTGTTTTACTTTATCATTTATGGAAATATCAGTTTAAAACACCATCAAAACACATCCGCAACCAAACCACCACTTAAACACAGTTTTAGGTATTTTGTAAACCAAACATAGAAACATGAAAAACTTAAGTTATAAGTTACGCTTCAAACTTACTTTATGAGTATAACACAACTTTACTGATACTTAACAATTACAACGAATGAATACCCAATTTTCATTATAATCTCACCATAAGGAATTGTTAATTTTGTACATTTTTTCTCACACAAACAAAATGAGTTTTTTAATTTTTTTAATTAGCTGAGGTTTATTAAAAGTTGTTAAGATTCATGTTTTTACTTAATCTGCGAACACATGCAACAATATTCGAATATTCGTTGATGTTCCTCCAGTTTTCTGTATCACCAATTTGCCTTTAACTTTTTAATAGTTGATTGGCATTTAATGTTTGTTGTGTAGTAGTGTACTTTTAAACTGTTGAAACTATTACTGTAGCAATTTTATTTCAGTTCAGTAAAGTATAGACTCAATTTTTAATTTTATTCATCCTTCTATTTGTTAAAGGGAAAGAAGGGTTTTAAGGTTCTTACCTCACCACTGCAAAAGATAGTTACAGTGCTCACCTCTGAAATGCAAGAAATATTTTTCATTTCACTACTTCTCAAAACACGTTGTTCTACAGTAACTCAGTTGTTTTCCAAATTATTTTAAATTTGTTGTCGCGGAGTATTTTTTTAAATATTATACTTCTTTTAGAAGGACATTCTAGAAACCTTTTTCGACACTTTCCATGCATACACATGACAGAACATCTCTTCGGTAAAAATATTGATTTTTTATAACTTAAAAGGTGTTGCTACGATGTCAACGATAAAATATAGAGAAATTGCACTCTGTACTGTATGAAATTCTGTATACACTTCCATGCATCCGGCATATATTGGATGGATTGAGGGAATATCAGAATAAGCCTCTCAAGCAAAGCATCAGCTCTTGAATATTCAATCTCAACCAAACATGCAGCGTCATTCAACATCTACCTCTCACCTACTTAAGAAACCAACCGACTCGAAACTTGTTTTGTTCGAGCAAAACTTGAAGTTTGTAACTTGTATAGAGCGTCTTGCTATAACTGTATAGGATGAAACACGGACGGAATTAGATTGGTCCAAATAGTAAACAAATCGAAAAAAAGTGTTTATCTCATAAATGAATCAAATAAATGGTAGTATATTTGAGTTATATCTAACATTTCTGTATTATATATGGTTAAATGAAACTTAATTGTAATTTACCTTGCGTGTTGCGTAAGCATTCTTACAACTCAAAACAGAAATTTTGTTTTTTTTTTAGGTACAGGGCCAGGTGTGTGCACTTTAGTCTGTCCTGATAATTGGCTCGCAGCCATTGGCTTATTGCGCATCCTCATGAAGGAGATTACTCTGCACCAAACCCAAGACCCTTTGAAAACCTGTTAATATCTGATACAATACTCTACTGTTTGAACCCATCATCCTGACAAGTACCCAGGGTTTGTTGTCCCCCTCTCAGTAGTGCCAGACAGTCAAACATGACATGGTGAACTGTTTCTTCTGCCTCACCAGATTTCCTCCAGAGAACCTTCCCAACTCTAATGCACATTTTCTGATGGTGACAGCGAAACCCCCAATGACCAGTTATAAAAGTGATCGCTCTTCGTAGTTTTACTTAAGCTTTACGTCTGTTTATACATAAGGGCTTCTTGTGGAAGGGCCTGAGATGGACCCCTTAGTACTCTTTTGGTTTGTTCTATTACCGTTTATGCTTACCCGGTGGCTTTGGTTTCACTTGTGACCCACTGCGCAACAGAACGACGTACTAGGCTGTATGAGAAACATCACGCTGGTTCTGGGCCAATGAGAGTGGTGCTGGCTCCTATGTTAGTGCAAAAATTGTTGTGCTTTTGATTGATCATTAGTTTCAATACATTGAGTCCAAAAGTTTTAAACACTAGTTTGATGAAACTTTTGTTTTAACAATAGAAAAAGAAATAAAGGAAGAAGAGTCAAGTAATGAAAGCAAGTTAGCGATTAGAAAACTTGGAGATAGGAAAGATGAAGGAAATGGAAATAGATAGAGATATTAACCGTTGACTTGAAGATCATTTACCCGATTATTTTTTATCTCAAGGTGCCAAAGCCAAAGCGGTATCCAGCCGGTCATTAGCAAATAGTATGTTTTCTATTTACAAATATTAAAAAGGTCTTCCAGTGTTGATATCGACATAATGTGGGAAATTCTCAGTTAACACGCGAACCTTATGAAGCCATATTTTTAACATTTCTTAAAATTGTTATAATTTTCCAATAATAATGCTAATTATTGACACGTTTTTCATTGACAGATTATTCGTCTTGAAGTCTGCCGCGTACGTTGAACTCTCAAATATGTACGTTGTAGCCCAAATCGAACCTCAATATCTATTTCTAAACATACAAGATGACACAAGGGAACCTGACGGCTTACGAATGAACAGAGAACGGTTGTTTTTATACTAAAACCAACTTCTAATATTTGAACAAGTTGAAAAAACTATGCAATTTCAGAAAAGTTCATGTGTGAAAAAATAACTTTTAGCATGCGTCGTTTCTCACTACTTAATGCATTTTTTTAAGTTTTGCCCGAAGGTCTTCTTTCATCGGACAACAAAAGTATTAATGCGAGTCTTCTTTAATTGCTTACTTCAGTTTGAACAGTGACCAAGGGTAATTAGACTTGTTCTTTGAGGTTCCCCCAAATAAAGGAAAACCTAAGGGCTCAAGCCAGGTTTTAAGGGGACCATGGGATGTCTCTAAAACGTGAGATGACCTTTCCAGGGAATACCCTTCGAAATAATCGTATCGAAGTCATGCGCATAAAAAGAGCCCACTGTAGCATCAGCGTCATTTTCATTTTTTAAAGAAATTGGACTCAATAATGCCAAATGAAGCTATTTCATGCCAAACAGCTACACGCCGTGGGTGTTGAGATCCTTCGTTTATTTGATGAGGATTTTCAGTTGCTCATTTATTTCCATAACTACTCAATTTCCAAACTTGTACCATTACTCGTAAGAATAAATATACAAAAATAATAAAATTAACCATGCAATGATGCACCTGAAAAGGTCACTGCTCTGTTACCAGGGATTCGTTTCTGTTTGACCAAACACGTCATACGCAAAGACGTTTTGTTTAACAGTCAACTCTTCCACTATGAACTTAACTCTTCCAGTTAACGAATGTCCACAAAAATGCCATCTTATGAAGAGTTCAGATACGTAAAATTAATTTCTCTACCTTCACCACAACCAAAGTGTTGCGCTAGTCGAAACCGTCAGGTTCGTGTGTGTCACCTTGTACATTATGCATAGCTTCATAATTATGGTCTGAAAGCTTTCAATATAACAAGACAATAGTTTGACCATAGCTATATAATTACGATCTAGCATTTTCAATGCAATAAGACAATATTACAACAAATACCCCAACCAAAAACGATTCCTACATCGTAAAATTTTAATCGGGAGAACTCAATTGAAAATCAATTTGTTTCCCCTTGGAAAATGGGTTCACGGGTGGTCGGGCAAGCTGTTGACTGTACACAAACTTGCCCCAGGCGCCGAGGCCGGTCGAGCGTACTTATTGAACCGAGCTCACACGGTGCAACTGGAATATCAAACTTCAAACTCTTCTCCTTAATATTTGACTTTGATTGAGTGAAATGCGATTAATCGTGTTGCCTCTTGTTAATTGGAAATAGCCTACACATATTTTTAAGTAATGGTAAGCAATCTTGTATCAATTTTAGTTCTTTGCTAACCATAAATAAAAACTACATTAAACATCGTGTTTTATTACTAAAACGCTTGAAATACAAAATAATGAAACCATCTTATAGTACTTTCAATAAAACTATTGTATTATATGTAATATGAGCTAAACTCAAATGAAAACCCTTGCACTCACAATTTTGTCTTCACCCCACACAATTTTCAATATTTAGCCAATAGAGAATTTAGTCTATTATATTGACTAGCTGGCGCACCCAAAGTACGCCACGAAGTGTGCTTTAAGCTTTGTTGGGAAATAAATAGTCTTAGCTTGGTTACAAATAAAACCAGATTCATGTCCATTTAAGTAAGGACAGAAGCGTTTTGATATTGGAACAGTTTTGAATTTCTTTTGCTTACTACCTTTAAGAATAAATAATATTTGCAAAGCTTTGGTAATGCCCGAAAATGAGGTGTTTGAGATATAAATACGTGATCCTTAGGTCTAGCAAAATGTACGGTCCTTTAGTTTTATTTCTGCTTCATTTCAATAAGAAATGATCTTGATGGTACTGATTTTTAGTATAAGGGCTATAAGGAGGATACGATTCAAGCCTGGCTATAGATCAATTTATGTCTCCATTAATGTTTAGCACTTTGTCTAGTTTTCAAGTAGGCTAGCCAGTCTTCTGATAATAATTGTTCAAACTGTGGCAACTAATACTCTTGTAGGCACATCGTAAATCCATTGGATGTGTTTTTAAAAACCTTGCTTCACAAAGTGCATATTGAAGATACGTGATATGTGACTACAGCAATGCAATCTATAAGAACATGACGACAGTTTAACAAAGGCAGACGAACAGAGCTTCTTTTGCATAGGACATGGCGTAATCAAAGATTAACTGGTTATGCTGGTCTATTAAAACTACTACCACTACTTACTCGGCAAAATAAAATGACGTTTAAATGTAGTAAACAACTTGTAAACAAATTGTGTGCACTCTATTGTCCCAATAATAGCCTCCAGGCGCACTAAATAGCTAATCACCATAACTACGAGTAACTTATGTCCGATTTGACTGGGACTCGTGGCGTGGTTTGAGGATTATATATGTCTAAAGCGGCTCAGATAGTCTCAGTGATCATCTGATGATACCCGCATCAACTACCACCATCGTTTAGACATATCAGACCATCACCTGTGTGGTTCGGAAGCCACTTTAAGCTGTTGGTCCTTGTATTTCCGTTTGTCATTTGGCTACTAATTAATGACCCATTCTAAGGAAGAGTCGGCCCTAGTTTGTAACAAGACTACACCTCATAAGTCATTACTACCACTTATCACACTCATCCTTCACCTCATGAGAGTGGTCGGCATCTCAAATAGTGATTTAGTGAGTGATTCACCTGTTACAATAACAAAATATAAATTTGAAGAAATCATTTAAAGTAAGGAATATAGTACAACTTTCTGAGTGCAAAGCATAATTCACCTTCTTTTTCAAATTCAGCCTCGGATTCATTCTGTGTGGCGTCTAGCTGCGCAAGCAGTTTACTTCGCTATTCTGTTTCGTTTTGTGTTTTGGTCCAGTTTTCTATACGCTTACTGGGACGTTTTTCACTGCTTACGTCTTTGTCATATAATTCAAGTATGCCCGTACAAACTATGTAGTTTCTAAAACTCAGTTAAACTGCTCTTGAACAGTTAATATGTTAAGTTGGAACTTTTCCCCCTTTGAGTTCTGGAAGATAAGTAAGTTTGGACAACAAAACTATTTCCATCCCTCGAAATTAAACGTTGTTTGACGCCTAAAACAATCAGGCCAAATGAGAGAGGTGGTACCAAAAGACGGCGCGATATGCCAAACAGTAAACGTCACAATTGGTATCTTGAGATCAACATTTGCTAAACGCATCATCTCGTATAGAGGTAATATGAGCTGACCTTCATAGTCGTGTGATATCACGCCGACAGGCTACTCTCTCAAGCCTACGCTGACCATCTACATACTGTATATGACTTGGAAGTCTGTTGGCTTCTGACAAGGCTAACAATATTTCAGGGGTTGCATAGTAATAATAAGTATTGTTAAATCGAAGAAACTATTGAATTTTAAGATGTTTATAATCATGAGTGGTAAAACGGTTTAACCCTCATAATATATTTTTATAATAACTATTAACTGAAGATTATAAACTGAGAAGGGTTTCATAACTGAACCTTTCAAAATTAGCATTTGAAAAATAGGCCTTGACGTACTGCCTTAACTATAAATTTATCATTCTGTTATGTATCTGTATTATAGGCTGAAAAAATATAACATAAGACAACGTGATAACGGTTAGTTTTAAAGACGGCTTATCAAAACTACACCATAAAACAAATATAGTTAGATAATATTGTCCATCTCTTCTTCTAGTTTAGCGTAAAATGTTTTTCGCATAAACTTCAATGAAATTAAACAATTTGTCTGAAGCTTTTATCAAAGGGGCAGAAACGCTTTTAGCTTAAGTGATTGATGGCGGTGGTGATATTAAAAAGCAGGCAGTCAAGGTCCCTTGGGTCTGGTGGCCATTTAACCGCAATTTCCTCTTTCAACACAACTTTTTATAACTACTGATGTCTGTGAATCAACTTTCAATCAGTGGTGACGAAGCCTCAAAGCTGCACGTAGTGTTAAATTGGATCAAAGTTATAAAATATTACAAATTAACAAATTGTTTTACAAAACTGCTTATTTACTTGTACAGCTGTTTCAGATATAAGATTTCATCATAATCAGGAAAATTGTACTACTATTAGATTTGATTATAGACTCCTGTTATACAACAAAGGCTAAAATTTAAAAGAACATTTAAACAGCATTCACGTAATTTTTACGAAGATTCATTCAGACCTTTATTGTAATTATTAAATAGAATTTTCTCTCAAACAATTTATTGATTTTTGCTTGTTGACATTTTTTAATACATTTAATACAAATAAAGCTGAAAATTAAATTAAATGTAACTGAAAAAAACTTTCAAACGCTTGCAAGGCCTTTCTATACACTAAACGGCAATTGAATGAAGTTAAATCTGCTCTTAATAACCAATCAAAATTTGATATTCCTTGACAAGTATCATAACATTATCTTAGTTAAAACCTCACATAAAATGAAGTTAATAGGTGGGATGATATTTGTATTTGTTATCATACAAAAACAGATATTAATTAGGCTATCAAGAATTATCTAGATCGAAACTTGATGAGCTTCAACTACTGAACGTTTTGTCAATTTACTTTAATGTTGGGTTAGCGTGACTACTCTTCTTCTTGTAACATGGTGTTCCCCTTCCCCTCCCCACCTAATGCACTACTCGATAATTGATCCTAAATTATAAGTTAGGACAGTTATGTTTTAGATAACTGTTATGGGATTTACAAATGCTATGACCATTACTGACATCACCTTTTTTTATTATTAGTGCGCATAGCTGTCACACCATTACATATAGTTGAGGGAATGATTCTAATGGTTCCCATTCTTTTTGTAAAAATAACGCACCCTTACTAATTAGAACTTTGATTAAAAACACACGCACAAAAACTTTATTGATGTATGTAGAACCTGATGGTAACTAAGAAAATTACTCAAAATTAATCACCGTTTTTAGCTGTCCATTTTATACAATTAATAAACTCCAGTAGTTTGTTATGTACTACAATAAGTGTCTTTCTTAAATGTCAGTCTACGTAGATCGTGGGTGATACCATGTATAACTATGGATATTTAAAATGCTACTCGTATATTATGTAGTGTAGTTAACATTGTCTAATGATTCCTGGAAGCTGCAAATATTTTTTTTTACTGTCTAAGCTAATGGCACTTTTATTTTGAGACTTAACCTAGGACTTTTTGTGGGCATTACCAAACGCTTTTTGGGAAAGCGGTCCAAACCCATGTGCCTGCGCTGGGAATCGAACCCGCGACCCTGCGTTTTGCAAGCCGTTACTATACCCATTGAGCCATGGACTTTAAACTGAGGCAAATTTTAAACTGTGTCAAGTCCTGATGGCAGTTTTTTGAGGTGTACAGGCAAGTGATTGGATTTGGTAACGGTGTATGGTTAGGTTTGATAAGAGCTAGTTATTTGAAAGCTTGGACACTTAAACGTTCTCACTTTCTTGGTAAACTCATTTGGTATTATGCTGGAACATTATAATTAAACAGAGTAATAAAGACACTTAGTACTTTTGAACTTTTTATAATATAACCTATGTATTAAAATACAAGTGTGAGTATGATATAAAAAAGGTTTAGACACCTTGAGACCAATACTTTAATACATCTTGCCAAATATAATATGACCACTTTTGTCTCTTTTTGGATCATTTCAGCTGGATTACAAAATGATTGAGAGATTTCTAGCATAACGGTTGCTTCTATTTAGGAATAATCAATGTAGTAGATGCAATATTCAATACTAAATCAATTAATTTATTACGTGGTTTAAAAAAAGGCACGGTCCATACGTTTAAAAATTCTGAAAGTGTCCAGAGGTGTTAGGAATTACTGGTTTGTGGAATCAACAGATATTTCCAGGGATGAAAGTGTAGTAATACATTTTAGTAGCCGAGAGAACGTAAAGTGGGTTTCCGTGTCGTAAACTGGGTTTATGACAAAGTAAAGATGTTTATTTATGGAAGGTTCACAAGTTATCGATCCACTCAGAGTAGCCTATCTTGCGAAACAAGATATCTATATCTTAGTTGTTGGTCAGTATGAAGAAGTTCACATTGTCTTATTTGCTATGCTCATATAAACAAAGGTTCAAAGGTTGAGTTATTTATGGTAAGGGAAAATCTACATAACCAGGCCAGGATTGTGGAATGGAGAAGGGGGATTTCCAGAATCGTAAGTTAATTTCCAAGCGTGATTATCCAAAACCTGAAGTTTATTTCATACCTCTAAGCCAAAAGAAAGGCCCAGAAGCCCTCAACCGGAAAACTTACTAAGTTTTAATAGATAATAATATCTAATGTTGAACTATGTTTTATTTTTGTACCACAAAATTCATTGGCACAATTTTATTACTGAATACTTATTATTTTATTCGTTCCTATAACCATAATTTGTGTTCAACCCGTTATCATAACATTTCCTATCAATACAATTTTGTATAATTTATTAATTTGGCACTTATTTGTTTAAAAATGTTCAGTATGTTTATACACATGCAATAACAATAAAAATGTGTCTTTTTAAGTAAGTAATACAATTTAAATGTTTGCACGTTTTAGGGGACATTTTTATTCCAAAGCCCTTATACTTATTACAACTATGAGCTAGTTTTTCCGGTTCACACTGCATCAAAATACCGCTTTACAGGTCTGTCAATAGGATAGCAGGTAGCAAGTATCTCAGCCAATCAGTGACTGAAAATGGTGCTCCAAAGCGAAACCGAAATATTTCAAGCAGATGACAATGATGTCTTGACGGGGTGTGAAACGGACGAAATAAATTATAGTCGTGACACCGACCGTGAAAGCCTTAAGTAAGACTTATTTACAATTATTTTACAGTAGTAAAACTAAAAGCGCATAAGGAAAACTCTCAATAGAGTTTTAAACTCATTTTCGAGACAGCTTAAGGTTTTAATAAATCAAACATCAGAACATCTAATTTGAGCAAGGCGTTGTCATCGTTGTTGATTAGAAAATGTCTTATAACGTTTCTTTTTATTTCGGCTTAGTTTAGCCGTAATCCGCCATTTTGTAAATATTTGAAAATAATTAATGATTGAAAAACTTACGAAATGGCGGATTACGGCTGAACTAAGGCGAAATCAAAAACGGCATTTCATGAGGCATTTTTGACTTACGTTTGTATGTAAAATCCGGTTCTGCATAGCGCGCTACACATTTTTGTGGCGTCCTTTATATTTAACTCTTATAAAGCTTTAACCACGATACATTATAAGACGTCCTACGTCAAACGTCCTACGTAACAGGGAGCTGTTAAAGACGACCAATTGTTCTTCTCATAGTGACAGGATGTAAATGTTGTGTGATAAAAGCTACTGGCGACATTTACTGTCCCAGCTGTCACCAGCTACGCAAGGTGTCAGCGTTGGAAAGATCTCTCAAAGCTTACAGATTTAGACCAAACATTTTTATTTTACTTTTAAAATTATCGGTTTTTATTAGTTTTACTTAGATATAATGTATACCTTATTTATAATGGTTTTTTTAATTACTTATACTTCGTTTGGCTGTTTTTCTGTACTAACCATGTACATTAACCATTGCACAATAAATATAAACATGTTTAACAGAGTTCTCGGATAAAAGTAAGTTTCTCGTATTAACACAAATGGTTGTACTATGCACTATTTACAGTTAAAACAAAAATATTTTACTTTTAAACAGTACAATTTAGATTTTATAATATAATTTACAATACCGGCTTTACAGTAAATTTTGTTGAAATACGTTAAAACAAATTTTTGCTAATGACGAAAATGTATGTACACATAAATTCTAGCATTTCTAAATATCTCAAATACCTGGATAGAGTGTAAATCGGGTCGAGGCGTTCAATCTGTTTAAAACGTAAGGGTCTCCATGAAAAGAAGATAAATCACTAATGATCCGAGGACGGTGACGGATAGGATGGCTTTCCTGGTGATTATTTCACCTAAATAGTTTTGCACATTTCTCAAATACGCTTCCCATAAGCTTATTTTATTTGCACTCGCAGATACTTTTATTTTAATGCACATGAACGATTTCCACATTAATTATGATTAGAGTTTCTAAATTTACAAGTTGCAATATTTAACAACGCAACTATTCAATTAAAACAAATAATAACATTTATAAAAACACTTTTTTATCACCCATTTACTTCTTTATGAATTCAGCACTCTGGTCAGTTTATGCTTAGACTGATGATAAGACCTTGTGGATTCCAAGTGAATGTGTGAAACCTCATCCCACTAGACTCGTCTGCCATCCATCATAGCTGGGAAACTGTTTCACTCATCACAGTGGGTGTCATCGTAGAGTAACGGCATCGTAGATTTTCAACATTTCTAGTATCAACATTTCTACATTCATCAGTGTAGTTGTTGTTACTGGTAACTTGTAATTTAAACTGTTTAAATGGTTTGGGACCCCTTAAATCCTGAGTCAAATCGACCCATCGGTGGAGGTGTGTCGGTTGAGTAAGCCAAATTAGCTACGTTTTGTTACAGAAAGTAATATTATGTTATTAGACTAGAAATTATGACCTTTGATGTTGTAGGTTATGATTTTCCAGTCATTGGTGCAAAGGCAAATACTACTAAAATATTTGAGTGAAATTAAAATTGGTCCTTGAATTCTGTAGCGTTAAAACCAAGCAAATAATGCAAAATGATGGATTTAAATATACACTCACTGAATTTCATGAATAAATAACTCAAAACGTGGTTTCAGTGCTATTGACCTAAATATTTGAGTTGATTTGACACACGTATGATTGATTTTAATTGGCCCTATAGCAATTGAATTAAGCCTGTACATGTTAATTACGTTCTGAATCAATTTTACTTCAAAGTGTCAAAAGTGCCCTTATGACCTTTCATAGAGGGTAAATTTGTTAAAAACATGGAAATGATAAACAAACTAAAGTTCTAGGTGTGCATATATTTTCGTGTAAGTGGTGGAAAATACTGACACGAAAGTCATGCAGTCATGAAAATACAATAAAAATCGTAAACAAATGTATTTTAGTTGATGTTTTAGTGGTCAGCCTAATATCCCGGCAAGTGAGAGACCCGGGTCTGGGTCCTGGTTTGGTCCACACAAATTATCTAAACATTTCTTTAATAATAACCATTAAATATTTTATAACTAAAGAAATTTGAAGACAAAAATGTTTGGACCGAACCGGGACTTGAACCCGGGTCTCCCGCTTGCCGGATGGTGTAATACATATTTTATTTATATTTGAGATACCGACCACTCTTAAAAGGTATTACAAGGTGTTTATGGGGTAGATTTAATTATATTAGTGTGATGGATCTTGAGGTGCAATGTTACAAACTAAGGCCGACTTTCACCAGATTCGGTTATTTATTAATAGCCCAACGACCAACGAAACTGCAGCGCCGGCTGTTTATACCGGAACTGATTTGGTGCTAAGCACACACAATAACACTTAGCCACTTTCAGTGGTTTTATTAGTCCGTTATAGTTTTAATACAACAACAAAAAAACACATGTTATCAAATTATAATATTATTGGAAAAACACATTCTGTCAGCACCGAATCATTTGCTCTGGAATAGCAATTGTATAGTGTATTATAAAGTCGTCAGGGATTAGGATGAGAGCAGCTCTATACTTTTCCTGCATTATTTTCTAATCAAATTGTAGCTATTCCTGGAAGGTTAACCCACATTTACGATTCGTTAGCCAAAGACATAAGTTTAAATATTGATAAATGTAACCTTTGAAACGTATACATTTCTGATGAACCTCTTGATATCCATTTTTGGCAAGTATTCAACTCAACTGAATCCCTTAGATTCTATGTATTGCAAAGTTTAGGTTTAAGTTGAAAACAAGTTGTTAAAGTAAAGATCCGATTCAGTGGGTAGTTCACAAGCTAGATTAGTCTATCAAAGATTTCTTTCAACTTTAATCATTTATCTGACATTACCAGTTTCAAAAAAACTCATTTCTAGGGAAAAACTCATTACGTCAATGTTGAAATAAAAATCTTCTCTACACTAGAATGCTTCTCTACACTAGAATGCTTTCAAACCCACCTTCTTTTAACACCCACTCCTTGTAACACATTATTTAACTCAAAGTTTTAACTACTTTACTGAGAGGTTGGCTACATAAGAGCTACACACATAACTAAATTGAAACATATACAAACTAGGATAGTTTAGCCTGCTGGAAAATAGACTGGACTTGTGGACAGTTTGAGCTAAGGACATTGATCTTTCCCGTCTCCACTACTTTGTGAGGTATTAGACGACCTACTCCGGCCTTTCTTCACTCTGGTACATTAGTCACCCAGTCAACCCTACAACAATCCTTTACCATCTTTACATAGGTTTAATTTAAGTTTTACTTGAAAGTATTGAAATTTATTTTCGGATTGTGTTTAATTTGAAACTCTAATTTTTGTTTTCCAAAATTTCAATGTTTGTCCCCTTCTTATAACTACGAAATTCGCAATAGGAATATGTTAAAATTTGAATCCCATCGCCTTGAAATTTTAAATAAACTTCCACTTCAGGCTGGTAAAAAATTATTTAACAAACTTCCAATGGATATTAGATTGACCAACAACTTTGTTTTATTTAGAAAAAAACTGAAAAGTTACCTAATAAATCATCCATTTTCCACTTTAGACGAATTTATGAATACCTCTAATTAGTATAAATTATCATAGTTTTAAATTACATAGTTACGGAATTGGACCTTGTCTTACCAGTGGTAGTAGTCAACACAATTTTATTGTAAAAATGACTACAAATAAATAAATAAATAAACTACGTATCAACTATATTGTGAAAAAAATTGGAAAACTGCTTTACAACCTTTGAACAGCACTTTTGAACTTTCCTGTATCTTCATTAGCATTAATGAACTACTTGATACAGCGATCATTGGCCAGATGGCACATCTAGGCAACAATGTGAAATAGTCTCAATTATAATTGGAAGCCTTGATGTGTATTGTCGGGTTAATAAAGACTGCCAAAACTAAAATAGTTCTTAAAAATTGTTTTCTCTTAAAGGGCTTTTATTCGTCGTAATCGATGGGTTTCATGAAACAACTAAGGCTGCCCGTGTAGGCTACGTCGATTGGCGTGCTAAGCAAACTCGCTGCGATTTTCTTTGTAAAACTAGTGAAATGTCTAGTAGTGTATACTGTAGTGTAAATTGCCAATTGACGCGGTGTACAAGAGAAAGCTTAGTAATTGTTGTAGTGATTGTCGACCGCTCAAGTCTGAGAATATTATAGACTTTAAGGTTTAACAGGTCAAAGTGATTACATAGCAAAAGTCACGCACCGTAAAAAAACTAAACTCACAAAACTATCAACACGTATATTAAATAAACAACCAAGGTTGAGCGTATAAACCAATAATACTTCGTAGTTTTGTTAACAATTTATATTTTAAGCCCCCAGTTTTGAACGCAGTATTCATGTTGCTCTTTGAATTGTGTAAAAGAGAGCCTTCCGTTTTCTGGTAAATACCCCTTGATATAACGGATTCTAACTTAAGTATCTGTTGTATGAAAAGCGGGTTAGGTGTGATTTTAAGCTTGTGAACCCGTTCCACTATCTTTGCCTTAACGCATTTCCCATCTTCTGACCTAGATCACTTTTACCTTCAAAGTTTATAAGTTACCCTTTATTTCTAAACAGCTATTCTGAATGTAAATCTAGTACGCACCGCCTTACTAGTACTGAAGGTGTGGAGAAAGCTCACACAGTACATAGATGTTCGAGTACCTATTAAATATAAATCTTGAATTTCAATATACTCAACTTACACACTTAATCACGTAAGTTACTCAGTCACACTCCTTATGAAATTTTACTAATTAAACGTGACATAATCTACTCTTCCGCATTTTATTTCTTTGTATAGCCTACTGGATCGGACTAAAACTTAACTTATTTTTTAATATATATTTTCACTATAAACATTCTTTGTTTACTATTATTCGAAAACATTGGCCGGGAATTAAATATGTGTATCAATGAACTTAAATTACATAAATAAAATACAAACTACGCTTTTAAACGTCTGACTGATATTTTATGGCTTACAAAGACGTAATAGACTAAGTTAAAGACTTAGAGACGGCATTAAAGGTAAAATCCTTGTAGTGTGGTGTACGGCAATTACGAATAAACTTTGTTGTAGAAGTTGTCGTTCGTTTTAAATATACATCATGTTCATTTGTATCAAAACGTCAAGTTGGTTTCAATTAAAACATGCTGAAGGGTGGAATTGCAATAGGAATCATGCAAACATAAAACTCCATTACCTCAGTTAGATGAGGTCCCCCAGTCCCAACGCGTTTTCCGTCAAGTAAGAAATCAGGTTACGTTTTCACCATTTAAACTTTAACAACGCGACGATATGTTCAGTTACGCGATTTCAAGCTAAGAAGCTACCACTAGAAAACTTTGTAAAATGTGATTTGAGAATTAGTTAAAATTGGGGGACGTATAATGTTAATAAATTTTCAGAAGACAAAACTGCTTCGATATGGAGCTGTTTCATGTACTCATCGTATGATAGTAGCTCTAAAAGACAAACTAGCAATGCGTTATTACAAGGTAAAGAACATTATGGAATTTTAAGCTCTTTTTCCATAGTTATTCTATGTATTTTTGTTTGTAAATTACCGTAATATTGATCAACAAGTCGTCTTTTTCAAACTCTCAACATTGCAGGTTAAGATTTAAAGTACTGCATTACACAGAAGTTAAATTATCTACGGAGCTAGAAGACTTAAGATATTTTGAACTAGGACTGTGATAGCTATGAGAAATTAGCCGAATACTTGTTTGACCTCGGAAAGCACATTTGGATGAAGCAGACTGATATCAGGCGACCTACAGCAAATCAACCGTGAACGTCCTCCTGAATTCTTGATGTATTTCTTGATCCCGACTCCTCTCGACGGAACTCGGGCTGGTTAAACTCCTCCATGTTACAGACACGACATTTATGACAAAGGCAACTTCAGTTATGGATCGTAACTGACACTTGTACAAAGACTTTGTAAAAGACTTATCCAATATTTAAACACGTTTAGATTCATTTATGTTATTTATCAAAGAACCTTGTAACTGTGGATGTTGTTATTACTAGGTTAAGACAAAAAGCATTTACCGATGGAAGAAGTTACTTAGAAAAAAAACTGTTTTAATCCCAACAGTCCCTTGAAAAACATCAAACAAGTTGAAATCAAGAGGCCATGTTGGAAAAGACTAGCCTAAGCTAGGTTGTACATTAAAGGTTTTATTTAGTAGAGAATAATGCCGCACACTGTAAGCTAACATACTTTAAAATTTGACGGAAACAACCTATTGAAGGACGGTTTGAGGTATTACTCTTTAAATTAACGACCATTCTGTCACTATGCTCTCTTAAAAGACTTTAAAGACTCTCTTTTTTCCTACCCCTTGTTGACTATTCTTATTAGGTTAAATATGGTAGTAGACAGTCTTGAAAGGTAGTCCATTTTCGTAGTAATAGTATACCGAATTTAAATGCCCACTGTTTACCGATAACAAAACATCATGACATTCTGGGTTGTTTCAAACATACAGTAACTTAGCAAAACAGCTGCCATTTTAGATGGGGACAACCTGTTACACAACATCATCGTGATGTCAAAATGAGCAGCTATCACGTAAGGATCCCAAAAATGCAGCCTTAATACTCGTATTATACATGTGATAAGGAATGTTTATTTGGAAATCTTAAACAAACCAGTACAGTTTTAATTTACGTAAGTATTTATTTAGTCGGTTTATTGATATGCATGGATCTTTTTTCTCTTTTGACCAAATCTGGTATAACTTACCAAGTTAAATATGACGCAAAAACCAAAACACAATAGTTCTTATTTTTAACCGACTTCCTACGTAAGGAGGAGGTTACACAATTCGACTTGGGACCTTTTTTTGTCTTTAAAAGTCTTTACAACATAAATTTTTATCTGGCCCAATATATAATTTTCATATGATTTTTTAACACGGATTTTTGTTGTATTTAAACAAAGTGTAAACAAGACAGTAGACACTGGCTAATTTTAGAAACCAACTAAGTAAGACTTTTTGTACCTGACTATTTATTGTTATTCATTACGTAGATTACTCGCGTGACCAAATTCATATATGGCTGATTGCCCCATACAATCACTTATGAATATTATGCACACACGAGTCAACCGCATAAACGTTGTTTTATGAAATAACCCGAACCAATTTGCATACTTTTATTAATATACTCGATTTAAAATATGACATCACAGCGTACTAGTGTAAAGAGATAACCAGCTATAATCTGATGATAAGGGGTTCGTTGTACTTCTTGGGAAGTTAAGGTTTAATAAGGAACTTGAGGATGAAGTATATTAATTAACTCAAGAGATTTGTTCTAAGTCAGACAATGTAATAAGTTTTCAAGAACCCGTTCGTCAAGATAAGCCTGCCTTTTGTAATGTTAACTGATTAGCAATAACTCTGTTAAATGTAAACTTGGTTCAGTTTGTAACGTTCTATAAAAACATTTAAACTACTGTTTTACGACAGAACTTTTCACAATTTATAAAATAGACGTTTTTTTTATAAAACTACTTACAGTATATTGCTTAACATAACTTTACATACTATAGTTTAAACGGATAGTTCAAATATTTTAGAACTGTATTATTTTAAAACACTAGGTAGTATCTGCAAAGTGTTTGACTATTCTTTTGTTTAACAATATTGAGCTATACTACCCTGATATTTTGTTGTAAATAGATACAATTAATTACTGTGTTCGAAGCAAATCTGTAGACTCAACGGCGGTTGTTGTCAAACTCCCATCAATCAAATCTCTATTAATCAACAAGATTGATTGCTCGTTGTAGGAGAATTCCTGACGGGAATAAGTAGCACGTATTACTAGCTACTTAAAAAAGTATGTTACACGTAAAAACAATAATGTACATGTTTTTAACATTTTTAAATATGAACTAAAACTTAAAATTATCATTGCCTTTAAACTGCACATGGATTTGTTTTATTTTATTATCTTTACTTATGTTAAACGTTATGAAACGTGTATTACTTATTTATAATTTTGTTTTATAGGGTAGATTTATTAGATTTGATTACCTCTATTGACAGGTAACATCCATATGTTTTGTTTAGCTGATTTTTTACTGGTCAGCTTATGTTGATTAGCTTAGTCTAACTTATTTCCTTATTTTCTGTGTCATTTTAACTTAAAATGAGGTATGTGGAAGATTTGGTATGACTCAAAAGATATTGAAACTTTTATAGATGAATAATCTTGATAAAATATTAAATAGTTGATTTGATATCTAATAAAATAATTGTTACCTAGAATTCGTTTGATAAATTGACATACTTGGTTTTTTCTCCTTCCTGAATACTCACTATGATTAGTTTTATAAGTAATCACTATGATTGAGTCCGGCCATGGTGGGTAAAATAATTGTCTTGAAATATCTTGATGCATTTTTTGTAGTAATTCTTTACCCGGCATACCACACATTACTGTAATAATCTTAATAAATGACTATGGCAACTGCTAACTAAGAAATTTGGAAGTTGTAATATAACTTTAGGTTAAAAGTTAATGAAATAAATTTTGATTGTCAAAAATACCCTATTTTGATTAAAAATGATATGAATAAATTGAAAGATTATTTTTTCAAATTAGAAAGAAAGTACGTGACGGAGTTCAAATTAATGATAGTATTTTACACTCTGAATCGTCCATCGTCAATGAAAAACTTTAATTAACAATATATAGATTTGTTTGTCATCTAGATTAAGATGTGATGTTTAGACTACTAGGAACTGATACACTTTATATTTATAATACTACTGAACATGACTAATTAGCAAACTAATATGTTATATTTGCTTGAGGTGAATGTTCAGAGATCTACAGACGCTGCATATTCTTCACATCCAACATCTTCGTACTCGAGATATCTACGCGTAAGTGCGCCAGAGAACATGCACAATAATTCCTATATACAAGAACCAAATATACAACACATTTGTCGTGCAATGTTAATGCTCTATCTGCAATATAACAGTTATGTATTAGTTGTTTAATATAATGTATTTAAGCGTTAATGTATTTAAATGTTAATACAGTTTTATTATTTCAGGTACAGTGTGATAGATCATAACTGCACTAGACACATAGTAAACTATGGTAAGTAAATTCACAGTATTAGCGAAAGTAAATTTTACGATTATTGTTTTTCCAAAAATACTGATTCGAATTCCGGAACTGTGACAACTAAAATCATTAAGAGGGACAACACACCCGTAAAGTATATTTTTATATTCGTTTAGTTAAAAAATGTCGTCATCCAAAGCATAAACAGTAATTTTACATGGCAAAATCCATTAATTTATGTTACAAAGAGTTAAGCTGACTCATTGACTCATTGTCAGCGAGTTACACCAGATATGCTGAGGTTAGAGACACTCTACGTCCATTTGAGAAGAATCGAATCAAATTCATGCATTATATCGAAAGGACTAATTGAAAAAATAAGTTTTTGTTATTTAAATATCTTCTTTGTATTTCTTATGAGAGAGCTACACAAAGGAAAGGTTGTTGCTTAAACCAAAACATTTTTTATACACCGGTCAGGTTTGAATTTCCAAATGATTTGATATTAAAATTTTAGATTTTCCGTAACTCTCTAGAGTCTAGACGGTACAAGATAGCTTATAAATATTATAAGTAATAATTTCACATTATTACCCGAGAGTAGTCCGAGAAACCATAGAAATAACCAAAAATGGCAACAACTTCAACGAAGAAGACAGTTTAAACTCTCCAGAAGCTGGCAACCAGTCCTGAACAAGTCTTTTTGACAGTATTACAGCCAATAAGAACTCGGCAGTTGGCACTCCTGCGCCATTCGACGGTTGGCAACCCTATCACCAATAGGAGATAAGAAGGCCCAGCAGACAGTAAGTAGCTCAGTTTCAGTCAATCAATGACTGAAGATGGTACTCCACAGCGAGACTGAAATATTTCACCCTATCTATTATGATATTTTGATGCGGTGTGAACCGGAAGAACTAGATTATAGTTGTGACACCAGCGGCGAAAGCCTAAAAGTCAAACATATAAATATTGGCCAAAACACAATAGCTATCGAAAATACATTGATAAAAGCTCATACTCGTACTTCATTCTCACTTCATACTCGTATAACATGAACCAATAGTTATAATGTAGTGACAAACCTATAAAACAATACTGGTTCATTGCTCGGTAAGTGTTATCCATTCCTATTCCTCGACTTGGAACATGCAGGGCAATTTCCTTCATTGTTCGGGGCGGCTGTAGTGTTTGCGTTGTTTCTAAGCGAAACCTTGCTAATTTATTATTGTAATTAAACTTACCAACCTTAGAATACAATTAACTATATAATAACCCTACTATACAATTAAAGAATAAAACTATTCTTACAGTACTAAAGTTACCGCACTTATGAAGGTCTACTAGCAAACGAAATGCAAGAGATAAGTTAAAAGCACAGAGTACACAATTATTGATTTCAATTACGATACAAATAAAAATCAACAGATAATAGTTTGAATAAAATAAGAAAGTTAAGTTTTTTGCTTAAAATATATTCCAAATAGGCCTATATTATTTAAATATGTATTCCGTTTACACTATCACTATAATGTTATATTACTATTTCCTTCTATGCATATGTATTGTAAAATGACACTGTCGTTGATAAAATAAATAAATAAATAAAATGTACCTGTTATACTTGAAAGTAGTGTACTCTGCACATACCTTATTCTTAAGTGCGTAGATTGAATAAGACATTCTTATTCATCGTAAACTACAATAAACCACTTGAAAGAAGTACAAAAAATATAGTGTCATCCAAGTCGGGGTGTGTTGGAAGAAACGGAACTCTCAACACATATTTTTCGTCTGTATGTATTCACGCTTCTCTTTTCAGCTAAATGTTTCTTTAATTATGTTTTTACCATATATCTGTGAAAGGGCATATATGCCAGATATAAATAAATAAATCGTTCTTTAAATGTATTATCGTATAGGAAATCCAGCATGGTGGTGTAAGTTTAAGTGCAGATTACTAAGTACGTAGCAGCTTGACCAATGTCATCATTCGGATTTAGCCTGAGAGACTTTTCTTCTCGGCTGTATTCTGAGAAATTAAATCGTACTTCTTAAATTACGTAATGGAGCTTCGTAAAGACAGAAGTTATTATATATAGTTTTCACAGTGCAATATTGTTTATTGTTTAACGTGTACACATATATTTGAAATGGAGTACAGCTGTAATATTCTGATTTGAGTTCATTTCCACCCAATTCTCACTCCAAATGCATTTAATTTAGGAGAGTTAAAGTATTTTGAAAATATCTGACTGTGTCGCTTTCAACTCTGTGAACTCTGCACATGAAAGCTATACAGTCTGTTACTCCGAAATGTCAGTATACGTATTTGTTTGTTTTCAAATAGTGGTTCAGCTTGCCAAGGATATTGAGGTCCGCTGGGTGGAATGTTCTCAGTTCTGACAGCCCCAGGCACATGTCACAACTTCCACACTTATCCACTTTAGGTAATTCACTCTGTCATATTTACTGAAAGCTCGTCTCAAAAGTGGCTTCAATTCGTTCAACCTCAAATGCAGATGCATTACTGTCATAGCTACCCAATGTTGACAGCTAGGCATAGCTCACTGACTATTAGTTTGTGTTGTAATTTTTATCGATGACATATGAAACATACGAGTATTCCAAGCTAAATATTCCCTCTATGACTTACGTCATGTTTATTTGAATGCCGTAAGCCTGTACAAAACCTATTAAGTACCCAGGTTGTACTTGGCCTTGACTATGTGACTGCTGTTCCTTCTACTAATAAGCCGTCTGTCAATATCATGCTCTCTTCGCGTATCTCTTAATTTTAACTACCTACGCGGAATCAACTACCTATACCTCGTGTGTATTATTGAGTTGTCCATAGTCTCTTTCTCCACATAGACGCGCCAACAGTTAGAGTAGGCTGAAGAATACTGAAGTAACTTTTCACATATTCGAATGAATCGGCTGAAGACGGGAACATATTCGATCGTGTTCTTCTTGTGTTTTCCAAAACGATGAAACACGTTCGTAATACCAAAACGTCAAACCCTGAAATTCAACCATCGTCAACAACAAACCTCTCTTAAACGAAAAATTGAAAATATCTAGGTTTGCTGTGGTCTTGTAGTGAGCAGAATTTACGCACAAGGTAGAATTGCGTGGTCTAACAGTCAAACTTTTAGAATCAAGGCTATCTTTTGATTTCCACTGTTACTTTATTTAAAACGTTTTTTACCATACATTATGCATACGATTATGTGGGTTTATTTTATAATGTAAAAATAATAAACGATACGTATTCTAAATTGGTTGTAAAAGTAATGATTATCTCGGATCGTAAACTGTACTTGCTTATATGAGTAAATGGAACCAAACTGTGCGCTTGCCACTGCTCAAAGTCGTTTATAAGCGACAAACGTAATTAAAACAGCACTGAAGTCGGTTTAATGTTCACGGGTTGTTTTGAGCGCAGTCTTTATTTCAATTGTAATGGGGTGTTTCGTTCACTGTCAAATAACGCTTATGAACCCAGTCGTAAGCGCGTAAAGCTGTATTTGAATGTGTTTCGTCCTGAGTAAAAAACAACTAGCTTTATGTTCGTTGGAAAAGGTTAATTTAACGATAAATAACGAGGTGTATGATATTTATAATAATCTGGTTAAACCTCTTAAAATATAAAAACGTAATATAGCTAAAAAGGTAGTTTAGAAGAATCCGGTCGGAAACATAAAATTCCATTACCAATGTAATATTAAATTCTTATCTCGTCTCCCAAGCTTTGTTCAACAGTGGTTCAAGCAATTCCTCAGAGTAGTTGTTTGTTTATCTCATGAAATGTATTAATGTTTCCAAGAAGAGGATTATTTTCTAATTATACCTACAATTCAGATTGATTTACCTACGAGCATCTAAACACTACTACTAATTATACTCTTCATACCTTTCTAACGTTTTTTTCTAGTTGAAAATAACATATTTTGTCAATTTGAGATTGCAAACCGTTAATGTTTTCATCAGTTAATTACAAGAATAACCTGATCGGAAATGTCAGAAGTTAAAACCATTGATTGTTTTTGGTTTTAGCTTACATACTTTGCTTGTTTGATAGCTGTTTCTCAGTTGCTCAGTATTTATGCTTCTAGACCTTTATAATTATACGAAATGTTACAAAGCATCAAAGTGGAAGAAGACTCTTGAGCTTCGTCTAGTACATTATGTATATCAACCTAAGACGCAAAGTTGTCTTTTAAAATCTTATTAATTGGATGTTTTTCCTCTTTTCAAACACCCTTATCAGCAGCTAGGGGCGAATACCGTCAATAACATAACGAATTTTGACTTTCAAGTCATACAGAACCTGTGGCCTGTCAGCGTAGATTTGAGACTTTACACAGAGTAGCCTGTTGGCGTGATATCACACGGCCATGGCGGCCGGTTCACATACTTCTACACGAGATGATTCGTTCAGCAAACATTTCTCCCAAAATACCATTTATGACGTTTGCTGTGTAAAGTCACGCTATCTTCTCGAAATCACATCTCTTTTACCTCCGCTGCCATTTTGTTGAGCTACAAAGTATAAAGAACTAAAAACATCGTTAATTTCCTTTCATTTAAAACAACTACAGATATAAAAATATCATTTAAACGGCAAAGTTTAAACTTTGGTATCGATTGACAAGTAAACTGTGATGGAAACTTTGCCTCTAACCAAATTTGAACTTGTTATCTCGCCTACCACAGTTCAACTTACCACAAATCCTACGGCTTGACAAGCCTCCACGCAGCCAAATGTGTCCTTTTAAAAGTATCGGATAATTGGCAATGTCTTACGATTATAATAGTTTTATTGGTGCTATCCTCAATCAACTTATTGTAAGGGTTATACTAAAGTAAATGGAAACGAAAGCCTTGTGAGTTTCAAAGAATAGTTTTCAATACCGTATATCACCGCTTTCTACTATCTTTCTTTACCTTGTGTAGTTAGTTTTTCCTTTGAAATATAATTTATCAGAATCCGACTTTTTAAATTCATACTGGTGGTAAAGGTGCCTGTGGTAAAGCCAATGATGATGCTGAAGATTTCCAAAGGTTTTCTTCGATCTTATGTCCCGACCTTCACAATTGGCTCACATAACAAATTATATTATAAATTACGACGCTACACAAACACTTACTACTAGATATTTATTTTCCACTTTTGTTTTTACACGGATTCCATGTTTTAAAATACATTGCTACTTTGAACGTTTATAATAGTGGTGGAGAGCAATTTAGTAGAAAGAAGAAACGGACTTTTCCAGCTCCTTTTCTCAAGAAATGGCTGGACAAGTCGGTTTCTTCTTTTTCTGAAAATACATTGTTTGTACAAAGTAACTTCAGATCACTTCGGATTATCATACAAGTATACAATGGGTTAATTGCTCATACTAGAGTTTGTCAAACACAATGATTTTTATTGTCACAATACAAAACTATTTGCGTTAATAAAACAACAAAACTATTAACAAAAACAACAACAAAAAGTAATCTACTGTAATAAAGCCAATGTTAACAAATGAAGGCCTAATTGTTACTTTGTAAAATTAGTTAAAAGCGTCAGAAGAATTTAGGAAGCCGTCTATAGTATAGGACGCCTGTATAACTAGAAATTCTTTTAAAACGTTTTTTAATTTGAATAAGATTTGTTTAGCTTTAAATTGTCATGAAGATTGTTGAACAACTTTATTCCCATGTACCGAGGAAGATTTTCAAAAATTTTGAGTCTGTGATATTCATTTCTAAATTGATAATTTTGCCTTGTATGATAACCGTGAATGTCAGCTCCAGACATTTTATTACGTATATTCAAACAAAATAAAATGATTTCATAAATATACACACTAGGTATGGTCATAATTTTTAAATTTTTGAATATATCTTGGCAGGACTCACGAAATTTTGCTTTGGCTACTATTTCTATGGTTTTTTTTTGCAAAACGAAGAGTCCCATTAATCTAAATTCAGAGCAAGCTCCCCAAAGTACAATAGAATATGACAAATGACATTGAATTAAGCCATAATACGCTATTTTCAGTACATCAGTACTACAATAGATCGATAAGGGTCTGATAAGGTAGATTCCAGTGGAAACTTTCTTACAGACGTAATCAATATGCTCATCCCATGGCTACATTTCTTAGGCAGTTAAGATAGTTAAGGCAAATAAAACATAGTCGACCGTAGCCACAAGAGCTACAGTTAATCCTAAATATAACAACATCCAAAAAGAAAGTTTTGTAGATAGAGCGTTACTTTAGATGCGTCGGTACTTAACATGTTCCCTAAAACAGGAAATGGGGAGACACTAAATTAAAATAAGGATTAAATAAATTAGTTATCAATTAGATCATCTATGAACTTATCCACTTGCCTAAAAGCAAACGTTTTTATAATTTTATTTTACATTGATAAACTAATTGTGTTCAGATTAAGTAAGTACTGTTAATTAACAGGTCATTGAGTAAAATGTAGACAACAAAGTGTCAAATGAGTCATTTATCTTAGTTTTATTTTTTACAGTTCAATTTTTCGTTTTAACCTTTCGTAATTTTCAATAAAATCACTGTAAAGAATCCAAAAACATACGAACAGTAGCTTGATTCTTCTCTTAAACCTTTTTAAAAAATAATTAAGCTAAACTCTGATTTTGATTTGCTTATCTCTTAGCATTGATTTAGTATATTGTAAACCACCAACACGCCCGTTCTGCTCAGTGAAACAAGGAAGCATACGTTTCAATAGTCTACAACTCTTTCTCCATAGACAAGAATATAGAGTACAGTTCAAGTGTTGGATGAGTATTGACTTGAGATGTTCACGGAACACATTCAGGAGCTGAAGCAGACTTATATCACTCGACCTGCAGCAAATCAAGCGTTCACGTCTCCTGCATTCTTGATGTCTTCCTTACTTCTTAGCCGAGCCAACCATATATTTCAAACTTTCATTATACAGTACAACATTTCCATACAACACAATGTCTGTTTCATGCTAACAATATTGATGTTAGGTTATGGTTTAAAAATTTCTTCTTAGTATTTATTATATCAAAAAAGTATAACATGTTGAGGAGATATTACTAACTATTATTGAGGTTAACTTTAGCCTTTCTTAGCTATATAGGGTCAGTATAACAGGTCAGTCTTCGCTATATAGGTCAGTCTTTATTGGGATTGAAAATAATCTGAATAGCTTCAGTCAAGAAATTCAACCTTTGATGTATCTGTATAAATAATTCTTGAAAAAAACCGTGATGAACTTAGAGGAAAATTTATCTGTGCTGGGATTAAAGCTTACAAGGTTTGAAACACAAATGAAATCTTTAATTTGAACAAAAATTAATTTTATCATATTGAAAATCAACAGTCAAACTGAGTTGTTTTAAGTAACATTACGTAATATCCTTTAACGTTAGGCAATATTACACAAGATATTTGCATTAATCCAATAAAGTTGAGCTCTCAAAAACAACTAAAAGCAAATGAAAGCGTATCTAACAACTGCATGGCTTTCCTAAATGTAAGGGACAATACTTAGGTTGTTATGTTTTCAGTTAATGAGATTTTATTTGGCTAAAAGATACAAGTTAATTGGATACCATATATTTGCCTCGTATATTGTACAAAGATCTGTAAGTTAAAGCCTATTTTGAAGCCTTCAAGGATGTGCAATGAAAGGACGCAGTGAGCTGCACATAAGAAAGGTTTAGCTTCATGAGCAGTTTCTGGCATTTCTCACATTTTGGGCTGCTTGGAGACTCGTAAACTGAGCTTACCCGGCAAATAACCCAGAGTTATGAGCCTGTATGAAGCCTGTATATACGGCGGCCCTTTGGCTTAACGTTCTTGGTACAAACTATCCTGGCAAGTAATATATCTCACTGCGTATAGTGACCAGAGTCAAAAAGCAGAGAACCTCAGTTCTAACGAGACACAAATATTTAGTCCAAAAATTTTTTTCCAAATCGGCAATAATAATTAAAACCTTACTATCTAAGGCCTTAAAGCTGTTTTTACAAAATCAAACAACTTCTTCTTTCGTGTACCACATTTAAAAATTGTTCTGTTTTACATGTTAGTTTTCAGTGTTGTGAATATTGATGAACTTTTGTCTTGAAAAACTTTTAAAAAGGGTGGTCTAAGTTTCTTAATACTGTTTATATCATAGTAAAAGTCCATTCAACTCAAAAATCTTTGGTTTCCTAGAAAAGGGTTGACCGCTATATTACGGCCGTAATTTAGCGGTCAACGTAACCTTAACGGTGGACTTAACATAAGATTTAAATAGATGTGGACAAAAACAACTTTTGACATGCTGATTATTTTAGTTGTCAAAATTTATTTACTTATATAATAATGGACAAACTAGACTTATGTTTACAAAACAAAATGTGTCACCTGGCGAGAAAACCCTTAACTAGTTTTCACCGATACTATACGTCCACCGTTCTCTAAGAAAACAATCTCATATGACTGCATTGAAAACAAAACTCACCGTCATATTACGGCCGTAATGTAGTGGTCACTGCTTCCTAGGAAACCGTAGCATAACCCATTACGCAACAGTGCGCTATTTTGAGGTTAGAAAAAAGGTCAAATTATATCTTATCATTTATAAAAATGAGTCTGTTAAATACAAGATAAGACAACAACCTTCAATTGTTTTTACATAGAAATAAAATATATAACAAAACTTTCAATGTCAAAAGCAGTATTGTATTATGTCGAAACGATACGGAACCAATTGTATGGAGGCTATTAGACCTGTCATAAACACGCCAAACTAGTCAACGTACAGATTACTTGTCAATCAGCTCAACAACACTGGTTGTTGACTACAACATTTGACCTTCATTAGTGTTGTACTAATAGCAAAACTTTATAAAAACTAATAGTCATATTATCTATGGTATATAAAATAGATAAAGATACCAAATACCACTCGCCGACTCACTCATCATATCACAGACTAAACTACTTGGCGGATTGTCTTTTGGACACACAAAAATTGGACACACATTCTAAACGTGTACTAAGAAAGGACATGGACAAATTTTAATTATCAGGGGTGTTTTAAGGGGGTTAAAGTACGAAAAAAACCAAAAGAAATACACAGGGAAAAACCTTAACGCCATTTAGGCTATTTTTAGATCAAATATGAAGAGGGAATTATTTTTATTAGATGTGTGCAGGTCCTGAAATTTTTGATTTTGTTTGTTATAAAATTTTATGAATGCTCGGGCAGAATGATTTAGTTTCAGATTTTTGTTCATGACCCCAAAGCAACTATGACCCAAAAATCGAAAATGTTGGTTTTGTTTTTAATTATTACAATAATTTCCCAATATATTCCAAATCTAACAGTTTCCTACCATCGCAATCACAATCAATAAGGTTAAACACGAGTTTTTATTAACTTAATTACAATGTTTTACTATTTTGAATACTATTCAAGCGACTAAACGTCGCGAGACTAAAACTTTAAAAATCTCGGGGAAGTATTTTGGTAAACTAGATTAGTCTCTCTCTCACTTTTTATTATGCATTTAACAGTTTTTATCACTATACTTAGTTTCCACTCCATAGCAACGCACGGGTAGGGCAGCTAGTCAATTAATGGAGATTAAAGAAATTATCTTTAAATATTTAATGAAGTACATGTAAAACATTTTGTTCCTAGTATCTCTCCGTAATACAATACCTCATCATCTCATCTCGAGCCATGTACTCTGCAATAGGAGCAGAGCTGCTCCAAACCTTTGCTGCTTTCATCCTCAATTGTAGTGTAACTCTTTTTGGGAGTTGAAAGTTCTTTTACGGATAGTTATTCAAGTACTATCATTCATTTGATATTATCGTTTTGCAGAAAAACATATTTAATCCACCCCTAATGAATTTATTACGTAAATTTCGAGTTAAAACCGTGTCTACGCACATTATAATTGTCTTTAAGAACTTACCTCTCTCTCCTGGCAAGACCTAACCAGCATTTAGTTCACAGGTTTAGCTGCTTATAACCTGATAAATCTGGCATTTTCAACTTTAAGTCGACACATTTTATGTTTAAGTCGACATTTACACACATAAATGTAAGCATTCAAACATATACAGCTTAGCCGGGTTGAAAATAGACTGGATTTGTAGACAGTTTGAGCTAAGGACATTGATCTTTTCAGTCTCCACTACTTTGTGAGGTATTAGACGACCTACTCCGGCCTTTCTTCACTCTGGTACATTAGTCACCCAGTCAACCCTGCAACAATCCTTTACCACCTTTAGATGGTTTTAATTTAAGTTTTACTTGGAAGTATTGAGGTTTATTTTTGGATTGTGTTTAATAAACTAAATCAACTACGTATCAACTATATTGTGAAAAAAAACTATGAAAACTGCTTAACAACCTTTGAACAACACTTTTGAACTTTCCTATATCTTCATTAGCATTATTG
The DNA here is from genome assembly GCA_018831715.1 of Matsumurasca onukii. Lineage (NCBI taxonomy): Eukaryota > Metazoa > Arthropoda > Insecta > Hemiptera > Cicadellidae > Matsumurasca > Matsumurasca onukii. The sequence goes on along the minus strand of CM032059.1, from coordinate 50,704,402 downwards.
AACTACTTGATACAGCAATCATTGGCCAGACGGCACCTCTAGGCAACAAGGTGCAAAGAGCACATTTTAAGAACATGGGTGAAATTTGCCGTATACATAAATGTAATATAATAAAGCTTTTAGAGAGTAAATATTGAGAAAATATAACTTTAAAACTAGGCCATTTATGTAAGTATCTTTAAAATGGCATACACGTGTACTTTATCTAGAAAACTATTTTTCTAGTATCATGTATAAATTTGTATTCTGGTAAATACTATTTGACCTTACGTAAGGATATGCTTCATGAGCGGTTTAGCTTTGATTTTCACTTGTGAACCCTTTCCATCATAAAGCATCGTTACCTTGTCGTACCTTCCCTTTTACGACCTGGAAGTCTACCTTTACCTTCCACATGTAAATTTAATAAGTAACTCTTTTTTCATAAACATGGCTATATTTAATTCACTAAATCTTGCTCTCACTTACCAATACAGGAGGTGGGAGGAAAGCTTACACAGTATAGTAAGTAAGTTCTGGCACATTTGAATGTCATAACCCAATTAAACACACTTGGTCATGATAGTCACTAAGTCGCCCTTTGCACGACATTACATTAGTTAAAACTGGAAAAAATGCACTATTTAGTTTTGTGTTATAATGTTTACTATGATTTTAATTTGTATACAGGTTGTAGGGTAGGTCTAAATCTTCAGGCATTTCATCTTAGCGTATAGCCCACTATCGGATTAATAAGGACATATTATACCGTTCCGTGATACAAAATTCGGGGTTTGAAGTAGATGGATTTAACGCAAATAAAGTAGGCTACAAACTAGTCTTTAATTTTCTGACTATTATTTTTATGGCTTAAAAAGACGTATTAGACTACGTATACGAGTTAGAAATGTTATTACAGCTTAACTATTTTTGGTGTGGCTCAATTTATTTTCCTTTTATTTTTTGCGTTTTTTTTAATTCAAGGTATTGGTTGTAAAACACTGTTCATTTTAATTAAAATGTCAAGTTCTTTTTAATTAAAGGTTGCTGAAGGATGAAACAGCAACAGGAATCATGCAAACATAAAATTCCATTACTTCAGTTAGATGAGGTCCCCCAGTCCCAACGCGTTTTCCGTCAAGTAAGAAATCAGGTTACGTTTTCACCATTGAAACGCGATGATATGTTTAGTTACGTAATGAATAATATGATGGTACGATTAGAAAACTTTGTAAAGTATTATTTGACAGCTAGTTAAAAATAACGGGTATTTCAATGTAAAATATGTGTTGGAAGATAAAAACTACTTCGAGATAAACTGCTTCGATAGAGCTACCCAACATAAAACTGTTGTATGCTGGGGGCTCTAAGTGTCAAACTAGCGTTGCACGATTACGGCGTAAACATTTGGCATTATGAGTTTTTTTGTGAGTAACTTTATCATGAACTGTTTGATTGGCCATTTGTTCTAGACTACAATTATATTATTTGAACAATATAGCCTTCCTTTTATTAAATTTATAACCCTGCAGATTCAGTTTTTCACACGCTGATATAGGTATGAGTTTAACTATCTACGAAGTTTGAAGATTTCAGATATTTTGAACTAAGACCGATGGCTATAAAAAATTAGCCAAACACTTATTTGACCTCGGAGAGCACATTTGGATGAAGCAGACTGATATCAGCCGACCTACAGCAAATCACCCGTGATCGTCCTCCTGCATTCTTGATGTCAAGATAAGCTTGCCATTGTAATAGAATCTATTAGCAATGTAAACTCAGAAATGTTTTCAAGTTTCCTAGATACTCGTACATTAAACAGTAGTTATACTGTTTAATGTACGAGTATCTAGGAAATACGACTAAACTTGGGGGTTTTAAGACTTCCGAAATAGACGTTCATATGTAAAAAATAGTTTTTAGAGAAACTTTAAAACTAAACGGTAAACGTTTGGACCGCAAGTAATCTGTTCCTGTAGGATGCATTATTTTAAAATTGATTAATACCTGAAAACTGCAATTTTTACCCAATAATTTGTTGTAAATAGATACAATTAATTACTGTGTTCGAAGCAAATCTGTAGACTCCACGGTGGTTGTTGTCAAACTCTCATCAATCAAATCTCTATTAATCAACAAGATTGATTGCTCGTTGTTGGCTGCTGTAGGAGAATCCCTCACGGGCAACACATATTACCGGATATCACCGGTTTCTAGGAACCAAGTTGTTATATCAACTTTGAAAGTGTTTAAGACGCATTTTAGCTCGACCTTCTCCATGTTTGTTCGGACAACACTTACGGTAAAATAACCGTTCTAAACAGTTTTACTGTAAATAGCAGTAAAAATTTACATGTCTTTAAATATTTTTTATAATGTATCTCTTATATCTACTTAGAATGTTTTCTCTTATTGTTATTGGAATCACTGATAAAACCAAAGAAACTACATGCTCCCATCGAAAGATCTCTTCGGACTTTTAAAAATCATGTGCATTAGAGCATTTTATATAAAACTAGTAGTTTTACCAATCAGTCGAACTTAAGTTATAATAGCCGGTATTTGTAAGGTACCGGTATTATTAATAGTACCAGTAATACACAGTTCTAATCGGGTATGTAGCCATTTGTAGTCTTTTAAATAATTTCCATTATGTGATAATACTCGTACCTTTTTATGAGTAAAATCTACTAAAAAGGAAAACAGTGCTTTGCCTTAGACTTAGTTTCTCAAGACACAAAATGTAAATTATTTAGAGCATCATTTATTTACTGAAAGAATACTTCATATTAAGTAATTATAGTTAATTTCTTAACAAATGATTGGCTTTGGCTCAATCTCATTATACCAATAAATGGTAACTTATAATTGTGACCAACAAACGAACACGGTATATTCCCAATATTAATAAAGATGTTGTTACTTCATATATCTTATCGAAAGACAGCTGTCACTATTAAGGTACAACCTATAAAACAATACTGGTTCATTGCTCAGTAAGTGCTATCTACTCCTATCTCTCGACTTGGGACATCCAGGGCAATTTCCTTTATTGTTCGGGGTGGCTGCAGTGTTTGCAAAGTTACTAAGCGAAAACCTTGATAATTTCTTACTGTAGTTGAGTTTACAAAGCCTTGAGCATTAAAAGACTAAAACAAATACAGCTATTGAACCAAGTTATAGGGAAAAAATTACTCAGTATAAGTTAGATTGTCTTAACACAGTAAGTATAGATTTTAGATTAAACTAGGCCGACACGCAGCTAATCGCTAAGGCACGAGTAGGCTTGTGCTACGCTCACAGCCTCGCCTTCAGTCTTGGGCTTACATAGTACTGCAGGTTTTACTGTATATCATGAAGGGAAACCGTATTTTAAATTTCATTCAAATTGGACTACTTAAAAAGCTGGAAACGACTTATTTGAGTTTCATAGTTTGGGTAACATGTATGAATATTAGTCTGAAAGTGGTGGAGAGCAATTTAGTAAAAAGAAGAAACTGCCTTTTCTGGCCACTTCTGCAGAAAGACTACTCCTAACGTTTTGGACAGTTAAAACTCCACCCATCTTCAAAGGAATACACTAATATAGTAACTACAGTTAATTATATATCTTAACTCTAGATCTAACCTAAGACTTACCATAACTATATTTAATAACCTCCTCGTTTCACTGAAGTCGGTCAAAAATACCGCTTCATAAAGAAATTAATGGCTTGTCAAAACACAAATTAGAATGAGAACCAAGTAAAAGAGGAAGTGTTAATAAGGAATAAACTACATGCTAGTCCTTAACCTAAAACAAAGTTTTGAGTTTCATTTATATAGAGTATTTTACTTTCAATATTTTGTAACACGGCTTACTTTTAGTAGTCCAGCCTACTCACTATAGCGGAATTTTAGACAGTTCTCAAGTAGTTTAGGAAATACTTGAAATTATCTAATAATTGTTTTTAAAAGTTATGTTCTGAAAACAATTGTTAGATAATATGGAGTGATTTCTAAATTATATACATCTAATAAGAAGTGCTTCGTCTCTTCAGCTCTCTTCGGTTCTGGAAGGTTAAAATGTCGGTTCACCTTTGAATTTGACTATCTTAAAAGGTAACTACTATTAAACATCTTCAGGTAATACAAACTATACAATATACAGCTGTGATAAGCTAGTGTGGACTACGGTATTTGTTTAGTTCAGCTTGCCAAGGACATGGCAAGTTCGGTCGGGTGGAATGTTCTCAGTTCTGACAGCCCCAGGCACATGTCACAACTTCCACACTTATCCACTTTAGGTAATTCACTTCTTCATATTTACTGAAAGCTCGTCTCAAAGATTCCTTTACTTTGTTGATCAAAATGTGGATGTAGTTTTGCCATAGATCTTGTGACTAGGTAAAGTGTGTAAAACCAATTTTGGAGAAGGCAATTAGTTCTTTTGTAAAATTAAGCAATAGCGTATGAATAGTATTCCTTGCTAACTAACCCTTCAATGTTTTACGTGAAGTAGACCTTAAGTTATAACACGCAGGGATTTAAGTCGCTTGGTACCTTGCGCACCTTAAGTAAGGTTTCCTGGCTGTGAGGGAAGATTACAATAGGTCAAAATATCTACTTACTTACAACAAGGCATACTAACATACAAATCAAAATGGCTAATGTTTACACTTGGAATGCAATAAAGAATGTGCCCTACCTTCTGCAATGGGTTTTGCTTTTGAGCTTCTAGCCCGATCTTTCCTTTTTGAAATGCACCATGGTCTTAATCATTCCCTGTCCCTCTTCAATCGTCTCTAAGTATCACCAAACATGAGTCAGACCTATCCAACGTGCGTATTATTGATATCTCCGTATTTTTACTATAGACGGAAGATCTATAAGAGCTTTACGTTTGTGATGTTATGTTGTGGTCGTGTAGAGACCAAAATGTATGCACAAGGCTACGTCTACCACTAAAATATTTAGAAACTAGGCAATGTTTTCAAAAGTTAAGATATTAGGTTCTTTCTTTGTAATGTTTAAAATCATCCACACGTACTCTAGATTGGTTGGCAAAGTCATAATTATCTCGGATCGTAAACTTTACTTGCTTATATGAGTAAATGGAACCAAACTGTGCGCTTGCCACTGCTCAAAGTCGTTTATAAGCGACAAACGTAATTAAAACAGCACTGAAGTCGGTTTAATGTTCACGGGTTGTTTTGAGCGCAGTCTTTATTTCAATTGTAATGGGGTGTTTCGTTCACTGTCAAATAACGCTTATGAACCCAGTCGTAAGAGCGTAAAGCTGTATTTGAATGTTACATATTCTGATAAAAATAACTGGCCTATTTTTGTGCGAATAAGGTTATTTAAAGAAAGTTCAAAAGAATAATAACTAACGTTATTTTTTATTTTCATCCTCGGTAAAAGGTGGATGGTTCAATAAATTAGTCATTTTAAAATTTAGTGAAAAGTCTAAACATGTCAAACTAATTGTTATTTTATAGGTCATTCAGAATCAATTTGATATTGGAATTTCATTAATAATGGAAGGATTTATTATGTTATATTAGATTCAGTTACTAACTTGACGTGAAACATATACTTAGCTCTATAGAAGACGGTATATACCGTTAGGAATATGAGACTAGCCAAGATATTTTTACAAATAACCGCAATATAAAAGCATCCAATCTAGTATCCCAGAAGAAAAAAGACTTAAGAGTAATCTAGTCGGACACGTAAAGTTCCATTACCAATGCAATATTAAATTCTTATCTCGTCAGCCAAGCTTTGATCAACTGTGGTTCAAATAGTTTCTCAGATTAGATGCTTTTGTTTATCTCAAGAAATGTATTAAGTCTTGTTTTGCAGACTCGCTACTGGTTAACAGTATTACAGTTTGATTTGTTCAATGAATGTTGAAATTACTGTATTACTATTGATTGGTTTTCAACAGTTCCTACATCATAGATATAGCATATAGTTTTTGTCATAAATTCAATTTAATGTATTTAACTAACTTATAAAACCCCGAACTAGACTAGAATTAGGTGAATACCTCCGTCAAACAGTTCACATATGGCAGTTAAGCTTTTAATTGCTGTATGTTTCGAATATGTATGTCGTCGTACACGATATATTTTAAATGTCGGTCTAAATCTACTTGAACGGTGAACAGATAACACTAACCACATTAAAGGGTCATTTTATGTAGTATCATACTATTATACCTCTACTATACAGGGTGTTAACTTAAAGGCAGCAATCATAGGTATTCGATGGAAACTAAACAATCTTTCGTTAAGGAATTCAATCCTTTAAACGTCTGAATTGAAAGGGAGGTTAAATTGGACTATAATTGTGACAGTCAATGTCAATTATTTGAACACGAAATAACCTTTTCTTATAATACAAACTTATTTCAAATCATATTTACCATGATCAGTCAAAAAGTTTTAAGACATGCTGCCATGATTGTTGTATTGTTATTAGAAGATTAAGAAAATGCAGTTAAATTAGGGTTTTCCACAGTTATCGCTGTATGTAAGGTAACTTTACAGTAATTTTTATCTTAATTTATTAGGCCGTAAGTGAACTTGGCTTTCTCTTTAATAAGCCATGCCTAGTATGGATGGGTTGGTGTTAAAACTGTTTTAGATCAATTACATAAAATACTGTACTAAAACATTGATAGGATCCATTTCACAGCAATGCAAACTGGAAGCATGCCAAACCATATATGAGTATATTTTAATATTGTAAACTGTGTGTAAGTTAGATGGATGTATCATTAGTTGGTTTTATTAGTTAAATAGATATACTGTACTATTGTTTTTGAAGAATGACTATCCATAAAGTGCAAATATAGCAAACTTAGTTAAATATAAAATTGTTTTGTAACAGTTAATTAATTTAGTATACGTAGTTAGAAAGTATGATGCATTTGTATTTTCTATAATAGAATATACTTATACAACAAAAATGATAATACAGATTTTCATTAATTTATTCTTTGACAATTTCTTAACGTTGGTAATTTTAAAACAAGTCACTGTATCCCAGCCTAATATTAACGCACGAAAGCAATAAATCATTGGAATTTAAGGTTTTTAGTAAGATATTCCTATCTATCTAAATGTAAGGAATAATACTTGTATTATTATTAAATTTACAAAACTATTACAATTTCATCAGGTTAACTTCAGGTTTTTTGAGGTTGAGTGGTGGAGAGGACTTTGTAGACCTACTTCCGCCTCGATAAACCAAACAAATTTTAAACAAATACAAGTTGGTTGGCTAGCTTTAATCCTTTTTTCAAAGCCCTCTGTTTTTAAAGAGTCTATAAAGTAACCTATTTTGAAGCCTTCAAGGATGTGCATTGAAAGGACGCAGTGAGCTGCACATAAGAAAGGTTTAGCTTCATGAGCAGTTTCTGGCATTTCTCACATTTTGGGCTGCTTGGAGACTCGTAAACTGAGCTTACCCGGCAAATAACCCAGAGTTATGTGCCTGTATGAAGCCTGTATATACGGCAGCCCTTTGGCTTAACGTACTTGGTACAAACTAATAGGTTTGGGAGCAAGTAATACTGTGTACAAAATCCCCTAACAGTATCTAGAAAACAAAGGTACCCTGTAATTAATTGTTTGACATTCATCATATTTGAGAAATAGTTTTACGCAATTCTGTTTCAAGGAACATTTCGTAGTGTGAGGAAATATTGAAGTTAACTTACTTCTTCCATATCAACTTACTTCATACGTCAAAAATTAAAATTGTTGTTTAAGGTCAAATTATATCGTATCATTTATTAAACTGAATCTGTTAAATACAAGATAAGAAAAACTTCAATTGTTTATACGTGGGAATAAAATATACAACAAGATTGTCAATGTTAAAAACAGTTTTGTATTATGTCGAAACGATACGGAACCAATTGTATAGAGGCTATTAGACCTGTCATAAACACGCCAAACTAGTCAACGTACAGATTACTTGTCAATCAGCTCAACAACACTGGTTGTTGACTGCTTTATTCGAATTTTATAAGTTTCGCACTTAATAGCAAAACTTGGATCAACTATTAGTCACATTTATGTTTCGTATTTAATTTGAAATAGTTATTTCACAGAAGTATTTACAAATAATAATAATTCATACACATTTAATTTGATATTGCTTTTTAATTGATTATGGAGTCATCTTTTGATCATAATATTTGCTATGGAATATAATAATCGAATCGCAACATTTTCAACGATGATACTACTAAAGGCTCACTAATAACGTGACAATACTTAGGTATGATATTTTTGATACGAAAACTTACCAAGGATAATATGTTTTATTCAACATAAATAAATACTGTTAATTAACTTTACTACGAGTCATGATCTCAAAAGTTGACACTATATGAATGTACAAAAAAATACGGAAAATTTTATACTAAACTGGTTTTGATATAGGAAACAACACAGTATCAATTTCCGTATTGCAGTTACAGGTTTAAAACTGTCAGCGCTACCTAGTGCTTTCAAATTAGTTTTGTTTTCTAATTAATATCTTATAAATCAGTTACAACGTACAAACAATTACAGTTTGTTGTGGTTTACCCTTTTTAAAGGATATGTTTACAAATTGGATCTACCTTTGTTGATTCACAGCAAAAGTGAAATATCAATTCAATTTAAAAGCTACATTGTTATCTGTCCATGAAGCTTCATTTCACGTAACTACATTAGTCTTAATCAATTTAATTGAAATTGACATTTCAGTTAACTGTACCAATACGCTTTCAAGTATTACATTGAAAAACTAAACTAATGATACTTTGCGAAAACTGTTCACTTTTCAGGGATACTTGGTCTATTGTGATGCTTTGTACCACCAGGAAGATGGGATAATTCCCGAAACTTGCAGTGGTTGAAATAAATATCTAATGGGTGCTTCTCAGTTGTATCAATTTCTTGTATTAAACTAATGATGTTTTAAATTTGTAAAGAGTGTAGCAGAATGGACTGAGCAGTTTGATTCACGTAGTACTCGGGCTGTGCTGGAGGAAAGTGAAACATTATGTTTTTGTTTAGATCGGTCACTCATGCCACTTTAGTCCCAACACCAATTTGGACTAAACTGCATCGAGCATTCGATCGGTGAGGTTTTTACCGATGGTTCGTCGGTATTTTCTTATTCCGCGACTAGAACAAACGTCGTACAAGCCTGGTCACTGATCTGCGTCGTTCATGTCTTTCAGCTTTAAGCAAACTACCCCTTTCTTTCCCTTCTACTGCACTATCTTCTCAATGTCAAAACCAGGCTTGTACCTAGGTTAGGGTCGTGTAGCGGAATAAAAAATGCCGACGAATATGTGTTTTCGTCACAGTTACTACTTTCGAAATATGCTCACACATCAAAGCCTCGATCCCATCCTGTCCAAACCATAGTGGGGACTAAAATGGCATGAGTGAGCGATCAAAACAACACCGTAATGTGATGTTTTACTCTACACTACACTATAACCCCAGTCCTAAAAAAGTAACTAAGTTTTCCACAGAGCTTTTAAAGTATGTTTTTGTATGTTTAAATATCACTCTACACCAGGAAATTTAGCGCAGACAATGTACTGCGCTAAAACCGACAGGTTCCCATGTGTCACCCTGTAGTAGAAAAAGTGACTTCTAGTAAAATCGATTGCTTGCTGAAAAAAGCATACAACTTAGCAATGAAACAGTTTTATTACCATCGAATACATCCCACATCTACGGAGAGCAGCCGTTATTGCGTCATGTCTCATCAAGGAACATCCCGATTTCCTATTTATTTCGACAAATGTAAATTAGCTGCAGTAAAAGTCAAACATCAGAAGAATAAGTAGTGCCAAGCTTGTTGGCAGTATAATTAGGAACTTTGCACCAACTCGAATTAGGTCCTCTAGAGACGAGCGTCGCAATCACAACTTGTGGAACTGTGTAAAGCACCGTTTTCATGGATTTACTCAGGTTGTCTTACTGTACCTCTGATGCTATGATAATAAGTGCAACCCTGCTTTCCCAACGGGTTGATACCTAATAACTTTATTTTGTTTCATGTAATTTCTTAACCTTGATTTATTTACTGTTTTCAAATCAATTCTTGTAAGAATAATTTGCATTAATATTAGTTTAGATTTATTTGTTTGTTTGCTGTAAACATAAAACACATTTCTGTTGAAACCCTATGCACCGCGAAAACACTTGAGCAGTGACAACATTTCGCTGCTGGAGTATTTTGTACACTAATCGTGAATCAAACCCTAATCCATTAAACGGAGCTATTTTGCTTTACCTCTGTGTCAGGCTACGAAGTATAACTATTGCTGGAGCAAGCCATATACACACCGGATGCGAGACCCAATTTTCCTAATAGTGTGTTCCATGTAAAACTATCTGACTTTCAGAAACTATACTTAGACCTCAAGTACTAGATTACATATGGCGTGTTGGACTGAAAAATTGGAAACAGTCCCAGCTGTTGGCTGGTTTTAATCAGACTTTGCCTCAAGTAAAAGAAGAATTTCAAACTTCAAGAGAAGTTTTAATATGTGTCCTAAGACCGCCTTACCACCCAGTTCAACGACATTGAAACGTATTACTTTCTTATTTTTATGCTATTATAAAACCAATTTTTATGAAAATGTTGCATTATATCCTTGTTAAAGTTGTAATTATATAGTTTTGTATGCGAATAGTACGGCTTAAACCTTTCAGATGGCCCCAAAGGTGCGCAAGTCGGACGTCATAAAATGACGGTGTAGTCTGACCGATGAACGTGATTTATGAACACAAACAAATTAAATGTTTTCAGGGGACAAGAAACTGAGAAGCCATGCGTCAACTTTGTTCAAGTGTAATTAAATAGCGTCTCTTTAGGCAGTTATAATAAAAAAAACAATAAACACACTCCGCGTTTTAAAAAGTGGCTTTGAATGTAATGCACTTGCACGCTATTCAAACATAAATAACTTAGAATTAAGAAAAATACGTAAATAATCACCTATTCTCTTTAATATTATATTGTAATTTAAACACATACATTTACACTTTATATAACGACGGTTTTTTACTACAACCCTTTAAATGAGCAATTAGTCAGCTCATACTGCGCAACCTTAAAAGTGTTTGTCAAAAGTAACTACGCCAACCAAAGTGTCCATCATACTACTCACATGTTTTCTACTTTCATCCATTGTTATAATGAAAGTTCTCATATGAAGAGTAACCAAAAATACAGGTTGCATATTCAAATCTAAGCCGAATTGTAATTAAATCGTTAGTCATCATTAGTAAATCCATCATCAGAACTCAGCGCTCAAGAGTTAAGAGTTATTATTATTATATGTACTATATAATATACTACAAGAGTTTATGTTAAAGCCTATAGGCGAGTCTGTGTTTTTCGGAGCCTTACGGAGAAATACACGAGTACGTAGGGACTAAAGTTGGTCACAAATAAATATAACCCTATATTGAATTTCACCGGGCAACCCAATATTGCTTTGTTATTCGGTTTTTAAATAATTTTCTTCAACATAAAACTGGCTGTCATGGATTGTGAAATAATCATGACACATTTTATACTCCGAGTATTTTGAAAAAAGTTTCATAAATACTTAATATTTTACTAGTTCTACTTAACTAACTTACAAAACTAATTTTCACGAACATATTTATAAGTAACTATTTGTAAAAGATATTTGAACAACTAGTATTGTGACTTCCTATAAACAGGTATTCAACAAGAAGAGCACAGAAGCTGTAGTAAATACAATTAAAAACTCTGCAACAACTCAGCGTACTCCAGAGAGTTCGTAATCCCAACTTAGATTGTTCCCAAGCACCGAGATTTATAAAAACCAACCAACACTATCTTCTACAGAGATTATGTTTAACACTATTTTCACTAAATTCAATTTATTTATTTACGGTTTTTAGATTTTTTCTAGATTTGAATTGAATTGCTTCTTATAAAACTACAGACACTACATAAAACAACAGTTGAACTACTGAGTTGAGTAAATTGATCAGAATGCGTGATGGAAAAATGTCCTTTGATTGGAGTAATAATTTCGGGTGTAAAATTAAGTGTCAACAACCTAAGGTCAAGCCAAAGAATCAGACCAAATAGCCTACCAGACACAGATCACTATCCACACCCCACCTAAATCTATATTTTCTGGGTGTTTCAAACGTTCTAACAAGCCAAACCAAAGGCTAGATAAAAAACTAAAGCTAGTATTCCTAGTTCTAGTATTCCTAGTATTCCTAGCTAATAATTCCTAGTTCAATAAATTGACACCCACAAAGTATCGACGCACTTATGGTAATTACCTAAGTTTAATGTGAGTACCTGTATTGAATACTGTACTACTGTAACGGATGAGAATTGCGTTTATTTAAGTTACAGCTAAAATGTATGTAATCTACCATGTACAAAGAAAATAAAGAATTTATTACTTCTTTATTTTTATCTACAACCCAATACTGGCGAGACATAGTGAGTACTCAGTATTCCTCTGGACTGGTATTCTTTTCCTCAGAAATAAATATGAAACCTGTCCCACGGATTGTAGCAATCTATTTCGTGTGCGGTGAAATTATTAAATCGTTTTGGCTGGTTTAAGCGGTTTTAAAATGGTGATTTGTTTGATTCATCGAGAAATCAAAGTTAATGTATTGTTCAAAACTGAGATGATTTAAATCAGCTTTCCGACACAGCTAAGACGACACAGGATAAAATTATGAAATAAAACATTATAAACAATAATAATTAAATAAATAGTATTAATAAACAATACATAAAACATAAAACATCATAAATAAAGCATAATTGTAAAATAATAAATGTAAAACATTAGGTTTTGGAATGTAAGTGGTGTATTAACCTTATGTGGAATTTTAATCCTCAAAAGAAGTAACAACTGGCTATTTAATGTTACTTTGGATTGTGTTCAATGAGCGTGTGCAACTAGTTTAAACCGGTTTGATACTATAGGTTTGATACATATGTGCTCACTGATCTAGTGAAAAAGAATAAGTTGCTCCCTCAAACTAGAGTAAAATATAACAAACAAGTCAGTAAGAAAGTAGAGACAAGGGTGGAGAGTAATGTCACTGGAGTTGACAACTTCCTCAATACATGATAATTAATCTTGTCGATCAATAGAAGTTTTACTGTGTATAGAGTTTGACAACCGCTGTTAATTGTTTAATGCTCAACATAGTTCTATTTTAAACCCATTTTTTTGTAAAACGCTACTTTTATCCATCTCACAAGCAAAGATTTCATCCTAAAATAACAAATTTACAAATAAAAACACTCTGAATATCTAGCTCATTATTGGCGTAAAGTCTTACTGTATTTTATTTAACTGTGGGTTTTATTTGATGTTTACCACACGTTGGATTGCAGAGACGTGTAACGACGCAGTATGTGATATATGTGAGTTACATTCCTTCAGTCAAAGCTGTTGAGGAATCCCACTAGAGCCGATCCTTCTCGAGAACAATGTTAAGATAGTTCTGAAGTTGTTTGAGCCACCACAAGTTTCCAAGCCAAAGCTTGCCACTTCTTAAAGGATAAAGTTTTGCTGGAAATATATAGGCAGAGAGAAAACGATTTATATAAAACCGATACTTCAACACAGTTCTTTACAGGTTAACTTAATTGAAAGAGCAAATTGAAATGAATGTCAAAGGAATCATCCAAAGGGTTTCAAGTTATATTTCATTCTGTTCTCCAAAAGTCGTTAGCGTATTTTGTTCAAATCTCCAAAGTCGGTAAAGGTTTGCATTCAATACGAGCTATCAATTTGTGGTGAACATTTATTATTATTTATTAGAAAATAGCCTAACAGCGTTTAAAGACGTGTCCAATACAGGTTTAAGGCCGCTTTGAGACGTTACGACTTTTCGCCGTGTGCCGGATGCGGCACGGCGTGAGTGAGTTTGATTACAATAGCATCATATGGAGCTGTTCAGACGTGCCGGCCAAGCAGCCTGCTACTGTAATCAAAATAGCGCCGTGCCGTATAATGGCGCACGGCGAAAAGTAATAATGCCCAAAAGCAGGCCAAGGGACTTGTTCTAATGAAGGTAAGCAATCAGATAAAAAAGTTTGTAAAGCTTTGTCTTGTTTAACAATGCAAAGTTAGGCCTTGCCAAAGTCCTATTTTCCACCTGCCAACTCGACCTTACCTATGTCACGGTATAGTCATTACAAATTGTGTGGTAACTGTGGTAATCTAACCTGCGCCACTGGATGAATTCCGAGTCGCGCGCAATACCTATCAGCCAAGGATCCGCTCCAGATACATAATTTACAAAGAGCTGACCAGTTTATTTGCAAACAACTAGATTTATAAAAATACATTTCATACCATCATGACATAAAGTAAAGAACCTGACCTGTGCAGTTTGGCAGGTCACTGGAAAGTAATGCCTGGCCTCGAGTACAGCCTCTCATCTATATATAAAAGAAAGTGTCCTGACTGACTGACTGACTGACTGACTCATAATCAGACCACAGCCAAAACTACTGGGCCTAACGAGTTGAAACTTTGCACACCTGTTTGTGGTAGCCAAAACCACCCACTAAGAAACGGTTTTGTAAAATTCCTATTTTAAGGGTAGTTTTTGAGGGGGTGAAATTAAGCAAAAATGGGCCGTGTACGTCTTCACTATTTGTCCGCTAGCGCCTAAACGAGTGATCCGATCTTCAATCTGATGGAAATCGTTAGTGTGGCATGAAATTATCTACAAGTTTTATATATAACATTTTTTTGTATCTCTCTTAGTTTACCAGTCAACGAGCAAAACGTAAAAAAGCTGGTCACTTGGCCCAGTTTCCCTGCGCCGCGCCCCACCATATCGACCCCTTCTATCCAGTTGCTGCCTATGTGTAGGTAGAATTTCAGATATTGATGTCCTGTTAATCTCCTTTTAGGCCTTGCAGAATACTTTATTCATTCTACGTTTATTCAGACTAATATACTTACCTGTCCTGCATGTTGAAAGAGTTGTATTACTGTTCTAGAATACAGTACAGTTATAGGTTCGAATTCTTGAATACTGCAACTGTACTGTACTTCAATACGGCAAAATAAGTAATTTTCGAATTCTAAAGATGTATCGAATGATTATTGGTGGTTTCTACTTGCCGAACTAAAAGTATAAGCATAGGTAAAGGATGCTGGTGTCAATTTTAAAATATAATTTTTGAATTTTTCATAAAAATGTCCATACGATGACTGATTATATTAAAGTAAAACAGTTTTACGACAGTTTGACGAGTCAGCTTATTGGCAACAGCAAATAGTTTAAAGTTAGTTTCAATTGAATTTTCTAAGACATATTATAATTAGTGGGTCTTACCTTAATTTTATGGAACACTTTTTTTACTAAAATATACACTTTGCGCCGAGCCTAACCTAATACTTATAAATAGAAAACTATCAATTTTACGATGAGAGAATTCACACACCAGAATGAACACCAACTACCTAATTTGTTACTTAAACGGGTAGTAGCAACAGGTCTCAAGGACCAAAAATTTTATTTGCTAACTTTAATAATGTGTTGGTTACACTGCGCTGTGTGTGTGTTACTACAAATGCTTGGTAGCTATTGAGGATTTGGATCTGGAAAACTATTCCAGACCAACTGTGCGAGATTGTCAACAGTATGGAAAGCTTAATCGAATTTATCCAAACATCTGCAATATTTCACCAGATGACTCTTCGAGGGCTATGTGAGAGAGCAATCCATACCTCTACAAACGACACAGCAAATACCATTAATGCAGCTTTACTAGATCAGCTGCCGACCCATAGAATGAGGTACGATTCATTTGATTCAGTAATCGAAGTCGATGATGCTGTGCATTACCCGGTTGAAGTTTTGCACACTCTCATTCCACCTGGTAAACCTGCACATACTCTCTACCTCAAGGTTGAGGCACCTATCATGTTACTCAGAAATTTAAACCCCCTAAACTGAGTACGGAACAAGGCTGCAGGTAAAAGTCCTTCATAAGTACGTTATCAAAGCCACCATCTTCACAGGCATAGGCCAAGGAGAAACCGTATTTATTCCTGGCATTCCTCTGATTCCGTCAGACTACCCTTTCCAGTTTAAAGGTCTGCATTTTCCTGTAAGAGTCTGCCAATGACTAGCAAAGCTCAGGGACAGAGTTTGAAAGTGATGGCTGGCGTTGGTCTGAGAAGTAATTGCCTGTGGCCAATTGTCGTGGCCTGTTCTAGAGTCAGCTCTTCTGCCAGCCTGACAATTTTACAGCCGGAGAAAAAGACGAAAAAATAGTCTACAGAGAAGTCCTTAGCACCTAGCTTGGCAGTAGGCGAGGAAACCGCCCCAAAACAACCATTATCCAGGCAAGGTGAGAGGATTGTGTAAACAAAGTCCCCGTTGATCTAGACAGTAGGCGAGGGGATCTGCGCCAACAAAATTCCCGCAGAATGATATCTAGACAGTAGGCGAAGAGATCTGCCCTTATAAAACCTCGCAGAATGATATCTAGAGAGTAGGCGAGGAGATCTGCCCTACAAAATTCCCAACAGAATGATATCTAGAGAGTAGGCGAGAGATCTGCCCGTACAAAACTCCCCACAGAATGATATCTAGAGAGTACGAGGGATCTGCCTTACAAAACTCCCCGCAGAATGATATCCAGAAGTAGCAGGGATCTGCCTTACAAAACTCCCCGCAGAATGATATATCTGGGAGTAGGTGAGGGATCTGCCCCTACAAAACTCCCCCGCAGAATGATATCTAGAGAGTAGGCGAGGGATCTGCCCCTACAAAACTCCCCAGCAATATCTGGTAGTAGGTGAGGGGATTCACCTTTCAAAAAACTCCCCGCAGAATGATATCTAGGGAGTAGGGTGAGGTTCTCAAAACTCCCCACAGAATGATATCTAAGGCAGTAGACGAGGGATCTGCCCCACACAAACTCCCCAGAATGATATCCCAGGAAGTAGGTGAGGGATTCGCCTTCAAAACTCCCCGCAGAATGATATCTAGGAAGTAGGTGAGATCTGCCCTTACAAAACTCGCAGAATGATATTCAGGGAGAAGAGGGATCTGCCTACAAAACTCCCCGCAGAGATATCCAGGAGTAGACGAGGGATCTGCCCCTACAAAACTCCCCGCAGAATGATATCCAGGAAGTAGGTGAGGGGATCTGCCCTTCAAAACTCCCCGCAGAATGATATCTAGGGAGTAGGTGAGGGATCTGCCCTACAAACTCCCTCGTAATGATATCCAGGCAGTAGGTGAGGGGATCTGCCCTACAAAACTCCCCGCAGAATGAGATATCCAGGAAGTAGGTGAGAGGATCTCCCAACAAACTCCCCGCAGAATGATATCCAGGAAGAGGTGAGGGACCACCTTACAAAACTCCCCGCAGAATGATGATATCCAGGAAGTAGGTGAGGGATCTGCCTCACAAAACTCCGCAGAATGATATCTAGGAGTAGGTGAGGGATCTGCCCTACAAACCCCCCCGAGCATGAGATATCCAGGAAGTAGGTGAGAGGATTCCAAACAAACCGCAGAATGATATCATCCAGAAGTTAGTGAGGGGAACTGCCCTTACAAAACCTCCGCAGAATGATATCCAGAAGTAGGTGAGGGGACGCCTTACAAACTCCCAGAATGATATCTAGATAGTAGGTGAGGGGATCTGCCCTACAAAACCCCCCGCAGAATGATATCCAGGAAGTAGGTGAGGGGATCTGCCCCTGCAAAACTCCCCGCAGAATGATATCCAGGTAGAAGGCGAGGGGATCTGCCCTTACAAAACCCCTGCAAAGCATGATATCCAGGAAGTAAGCGAGGGGATCTGCAAACAAACTTCTTCTCATGG
The DNA here is from genome assembly GCA_018831715.1 of Matsumurasca onukii. Classification (NCBI taxonomy): domain Eukaryota; kingdom Metazoa; phylum Arthropoda; class Insecta; order Hemiptera; family Cicadellidae; genus Matsumurasca; species Matsumurasca onukii. The sequence goes on along the minus strand of CM032059.1, from coordinate 50,686,528 downwards.
GAACTAGCACGGATACCTCCCACGTTGGTTTTTTAGGATCATTCTAAAAAACTGTGTAAATTTTGCAAGTTGGTAAGTAACAAATTTCAAGAATATTGTAATCTGATTGATCACTGTAGTCAAGATACTTGAACTTCATTTTGTCCTGGCCTCGAGCACGCCTCTATAGTTTATACATTTCAAACCATGATTCAATGTTTTATTAATTTGTATTAGGTTTTAGTATATTATGACCAACAATTGAGTAATAAAAGCTTACAGGTGTATTTAAAGTTTGTAAAACATGTATAGTGTTTTTGTTTTCTGCTTAACTCAACCTTATGTAAGAGCAAAGAATATACAAATATTTTCAGAAAATTACTGATTTTAAAGCAATAATGGGCAGCAAACAGTATACACTACAAAATTGTGTCCTATTTAAGGAGCACTTCGTAGGTTATGTTGGTAATTGTTTCGTAGAAACTTAGAAAGTATTTGTAAATGAAGCTATTTTTTAAGCCAGAAAACATTTACTCGGAGGAGTACACGCATTCAAAAGAGATGGTAAACATCGCTGTAAAACACATGTTTGACTTTGTTGTAACTTGAAACTTGATGGTTGATACTTTACTTGAAACACTGACCATGTTTAGAAAGTTCTTTACGGTGTATATGAGATGAATAGAGAGTTTGATGGACGATGATATGTAGTGTATAATACAAATAATATAAACAATCAAGGTTCTAGTTACCTCTGTCTAAACCGTCAAACCAGGAGACTAAGTAGACAACACTACAGCGGGTTTGTGATATCTATTTGACCGCCATTATCAGGCACATGGCCGTTACATTTTTCAATCCCGATACTTCGTGTTTTTTCCTCTCAGAAGGGACGTTATAGTTATATTTATAATAATAAATATCATTTTGAGTTTATTTAAACATACGTTTTAAAACACCTACATAGGTTAGATCAATACTTATGTTAGTTATTTTTCTATTTTATTTAATTGTTAATTAATAGAAACAGTTAAATCCATAAAAGAAACCACCATGGCAGTATGTAATTATACACGAGTAAGATGGTCTAATCTAACTGGGACATTTAATGACAAAGCTATTTGACGTTAAAACATGTAAACATGTTTACACACAAAATATTGATTAGCTCTGAATCTACCAAACTACTGTATTCTGATTGTCTTTTGTTTGTGTTACAGGTACTGAAGGAAGGCTGATATTACTAACGTAAGATATACATAAGTTATCTAAGCTGGCATACCTTCTTTAACAATAAACTAAAAGGTTATAACTAAAGTTGTTTATGAAAAATGTGCTATTTTTATTTATAAACATATTTTAATTCAAATAAGTAAAATTAAAGAAGAGTGAGAAGTTTTATGTTTAGTCTGAGTTTTCTAGTTAAACCTATTTACAGGTTAAAGCTATTTATAACCTCGGCTCAAATTAAGTACATCAACATGCTGTATACCCAATAGATTTCTTAAACACCAGTTATAGCTTTTCACTCTTTAATAATTGGCCTAACAAAACAACTGTCTTATTTTCAAAACTGTCAATATAATGGGGTTTTGGCCTACTTGAACCAACATTTTCAGAAGAAAATGTATTATATAATGTCGACCAACCCTGTATATTGAAATTGTCTACAAATAAAAATTTATAACACAATATATATATTTATTTCATAAAAACGAATCACTGTTTGATACTGCATTGATGAATAACATTATTTATACTTGGTTGAGTTAAAATTCAATAACGTTTTATTAATGACTTTTAAGTGTTTTCACACTTCAACAGCTATATTGTCTTTAAAACGTCCAAGTAATGTCTTCGAAGATGTCTTTATTATGCATAAGTCCTATATGAATTAAATAGAAGCTGCAGATACGAGCTTTATAACATAATATTTTATCTTACAACTAGAAATACTGTGATTGATACTGAACCACTAACACGAGGCGAAATTAACGTCTACGTTTTATCTCTAACGATGAGAACGGAATAGCAAATAGCTATTCGACACAAATCTCTCGCAAGTCAATAACCGGACCACAAACCCGAGCTCAGCTATTTGTCTCCATTGAATGCGACTTAGCTCAGTATAATAGATCAATAACTGTTATTTATTACTCAAAAGCTATAACTCGGATAGCTCATGCATGCGCATGTGTCAATTGAGCTGTTCAATGTAGTGAGCTAGAAACATGTCCATCAAAGTAGCAAGTTAGCAGAGTCGTTAACGAATACTATACTTTTCTGTTTTACTTACTCAACATTTAGTGTGTAAACATGTTTTAATAGAACCTTGATGTAAGACTGAATAAACACTTTTAGCTACTAGATAACACATTAGAAATTTGTTATATCAAAATCAATAAAATATTTATTTATTTCAACCTCGAGAAAATAATGTTGTCTTTAGATCTCGTATACTTCTAATTATAGGAATTGAATACTTATCGGATTTGTTGTTGAAATGCTGTCGTGTACAAGTTATTGGACTCTATAATTCGTCTAAAATATGATTTCCACGCCATAAGAGTGAGTTTTCATTCTTAAAAAGTTTATTCTTAAAAACAATTTCTCCGAAACAGTCCTAATTGCTTTCTTTTCTGAGGTAGTAAAAGGTTACTTTTTTACCAGGGATGACTCTTTTAGCCTACACGATTGTATATTTTACTATGCGCATATCGGGATTTGATGCGACAACGGTCGTACGTTGTAATATTGGGTTGAATAACTTTTTAAGGACGATTTTCAGTTATCAAATAAAAGACACTACATATATCCATATAAGAAGAAGTCATATTTTTCCAATACGATACTCTTAATCGTTACTGTAAAACAGCCGAAAGACCATGTTTATTGAAAAAAGCATCTAGTATCAGTCAAACCATGAAAAAGTGAATGTCACTCAGAAATAGTGAAATTTTACTCTTTTAAGTGCGAAACCAAGCCACTCTCATGAAAAAATTACACGATTTTCACTCCTAAGGGAGTGGTTTTCACTCTTTCACATTTAGAGTGATATTCAAAGATGTTTCGATAAGTTTACAGTGATGTTACGATTGAATTAGGATTATCGTAATAATTCAAAATTAATATTATGCACTACATTGTTCACTAGTTATTTTATTCTTGTAGCATTCTTGTTGAAACTACTCGTAATAAGATGTTGTCCATAAGACTTTAAAAGAGCGCAATCAGTTGAGCAACTTATTGGTCAACTGTTTAATCACCTGATCAACTGAGGCAACCAACTAGATTTACCAACTACACAAGACAGCATCACATTCAACAACTTAAACTCCTGCCGTGACCTCGACGTATTCTCACTATATGTGAGATTGTTTTTTTAGTATTGCTTAGTTTAATCGAATACTTTAGCTTGTCACTCTCATTTTGAAAACTTCAGTAATCAAACATTACATAAAGAACAACATTACGTCATTATCATTTAAAACTTTCCACTTCACACTTTATTAATAATCGACCATACCGTTGAGTTACATTTCATTTGTAACTGGATAATGGATGTACGTTGCTAAAGAATGAGAAAATAAAATCCATCCTCCGTTAACTAGATCTCGTCGACAAACTTGAGATAGGACTGTTACGGTTAATGTGCAAAGTTCTGAGTGTGCATAGCTCTTAGCTCCAAGTTTCTTGATGGGACAGTTCAGACCTCAGTAGGCTATTAAATTACCTACACACCAAGCAGCTCATCTTACACAAGTGGTAAAACCGTGTATAACATTGTTGAACTGTTCACTATCAATGTCCACAAATTTGCCAACACACTATATTTTATATGGGAAACCACCTGGAATATGTACGTACCATATAAGACCACCTGCTATTGTGAACCCGAGAGTATCGAGACCTAACAGGAAAAATAGTGCAGGCGATCCGAAGTGTTTCTCAAGAATCCATGCTCCTCGCTACAAACGCAATTTTTCATTGTACACAGGTTTTTCTTTGTACACGTTTGCCTTAAAAAGTTGTGTACCACTTAAATTGACACCATTTCTTTCTGGGTTAAGATAGAGACTTCTAATTTTCAGCATCCATCAATATTTTCTAAGACCTTTAAAATGAGGTATCACTTGATGGGCTGTCCCTAAGAAAATTATGGGGCTACCCCCAAATTCCCCATTTTAAATGCTGGGGCCAAAGTATCAGTATGCATTAAAATATACTTTTGATCACTTTAATAAGATGTACTGAGTTAGGTTGCGCTTGGAAAACTGGTTACACAGTTATAGCAACGTTTCCACACTTTCACCTAAAAAAAGCTGTGTTACTTAAAATCGACGCCATTTTTTTCCGGGTTAAGATAGAGACTTCTAATTTTGCGCATCCATCAAAATTTTCTAAGACCTTCAAAATGAGGTGTCACTCGATGGGGTTTATCTATGAAAATTATTAGCCTGGGGCTACCCTCCCAATCCCCCATTTTGAGAACTGGGGCAAAGTGTCAGTATACAATATTTAAAGTTACTTTTGTTTACTCTAATAAAATGCACCGAGTTTTTTTTATAATATATAATAATAATATATTATAACAATATTAATAATATTAACAACAAAGCGTATTAACTACTGATTTAAACTACATTAGTTTTGAATAACCTTAAAATATATGAAAGCTATTTAACGTCATCTTTTCAAATTGTAGGCAAGGATTCCAATTTAAAAGAGCTACATTTCTCCAAGTTTAAGTATCCGTTTAAATTAAGTGTGTTGCTTTAGTGTTATAATAATTAACTTTGCCCCAACTCAGCCAACACACCCTAGAGAAGACGTCCTTAAACAAACGTCTTTACCACTTTAATTGATTGTTTCAAACAGGTTTCTCTTCAGAACAATAGAAAACAATTTAATAAAAATAACTCGTATTAAACGATAATAAGTACAGTATTCAAATTCACTCTGTTTTATAAAGAGATTAGCTCTATAAGCATTTCAGAAGTAAAATGAACGTATATTTAACTACAACTATGTCCTGAATAATATCTTCAATTTGTTCTATAGTGCTCCACATCTGTCGCTTCAACTTATCTCATGAACGCAATCCCGACGAGACAATTTTTATGTTGGACTTGTGCTAACTAGTAGTTTATATGGATATATACATATTCCGTTTCAATACGAATGCGTCATCAAGAATTATTTATTATTTGGCATATCTTATATGATAAACAATGATGAGTTTCAGTTAACATAATACTCTTTTATTTCCCTTCAAGCAAGCATACTATGAAACAAAAAAAGGATTATTTATGGAAAGTGGAAAGTTTCAAGTACAAACACGATATAAAGCGTTGGTGAACAATGACCAATGTTAAGCAAACTATTTCTAATCCCTTAGCCGTTTGCTGTAGAACTCAACTTAGTTCCTATGTATTAGTGTACGAATTTCCTTTCGGTTAGCCCCTTTAATATAAACTGATGCAACTGTCCCAGAAACCCTTGAATAACACTCACATTACAAACTACATATCAAACCGTTGTACTGTACTTGTTCTGAAGTAATATAGTGTTTCCATTTCGCACTGAACGCGTTGTGTAGGGCAAGTAGTACTGTAATTACAAATGCCGCAACAACTTGGCAAAGCAAGACTCAAGAGACACGTGGCAATTTCAAGTTACAATTTGGCCTTCCCAACGCCTCTGTTCAATTAATGTTTCGGTTTATTAAACAAATTACGCTAAATTAATCATCAAAGTATTCATATGAACAAGAACGTACGTTCACCAGGATGGACAACAAGTTGTGAAACTATAATGTAACAAGTATAATAATTAATATCGTTTCATATAATAGTGAACAATAATTGTAAGCTAAGAATAGTAGAGCCTAAAGGACTCCTAAAATAAGCGTAAAGAACTTTGAATATGTGCAATGGTTTTTTCTCAGGATGGTTTGTTATTCCGGCCATACAGTTTAGCGTAAAGGTCTTAGCTACCCAGACCAAATTATATATTGTGTGTGAAGACATACGTTTATTAGAGTCGTTCAAAATCATAATATTTAACAAAATCTAATCCTGTAACTCCGTTGATTTTGTCCAAGCCTTGTTAGTCGAGAACTTAAATACTAAGTTTATAATTTTTAACACATAATCGCAAATTTAAAGTCTTTTATAAACCTCGTGTTGGAAGTCTATGAATTAGTAAGCATTGACTGAGGTTTAGCACATATTCAAAGTTAATGACGATGGCTCAGTAATGAGGTACTCAGGAAGTACATTACAAGCCCAACGGCAGTGAATGGCCAATACCTTCGACATTGACTACAGTCTTTTCCTCGTATAAGCGATTACATTTAAAATTCCTAAAATAAGTTGTTCCCAAACGTCATGGATCTGAAAGCTTGTAATATGATAGGTTAGTACCGATAGTGGCACTTATCCGGGGGGTAATGAAGGTACACTAGATCTTTCCCTACAAAAAAAATGTTCCTGTAATATTGTGGATTTAAGTTAAACACAATACTATCTTAAATAGTCACGACGGTTGGTATAACGTAATACAACCTAAACATGTGTTGTTTTTTTCTACATGTTTTAAATATGCAGTTATATAAATACTAAGTAATTAGCGTTCACCGCACTTTCGAATTTCCTATGGAAAATGAAATATTTATGCCGTCAGCATGGTATGATCTAGGCCTGGGACCATAAAATGAACACTAAACCTGAACCACAGAACACGTTTTAAGCATTTTTTCAAAACTTTATATACATATATATGTATGTTTATCATCTCTACCTTTTTTCTCCCAATTTCATTCGGTTCAAATGTTTAATTTTTAAATAGGCTTGCCTCGGTTGAGTTTGTCAACCAGCAAAATCAGACTACCGGGACCCTCCTTTCGGAGTAGAATTGCCAAGAAAAGGGTTTAATGGTCTAAAAGCAGAAAATTACATCCGAATATGACGACTTTAAACAAAATATGTATCTTGTTATTGTACATCAATATACCAGGAACTATTAAAATCTACCAATCCATTAAATATGGTAATAAAAAAGTGAATTTTCGGTATTCCGATTTAATTTAAAATGGGTTTTCCTTTCATGATATGTAGAATAACTTTCAATAAAAACCCCCCGCAAATCTGAGGTCGAAGGGTGAAGCGAGGCTGTGAGCGTAGTGAACAGCCTCATAAAACTCGTTGTAATAGAATACAAAACTGAGAAAACAAAGCGTGCCTGTTAGTGGAACGAATTTGAGTAACCAATTGCAAACGAAATTCGATTCACTCTTCTTTAGCGCTAAGCTGCGTGTCGGCTTGGTTTTTTAGTTCAATTAGTACAGATTATATTAGAATTCAATTATTTTAAGTTATGTAGTACAGTTGTCAGAAACTCTTAATATAATTAGGAAATCAACTCAATTAGGGCACCAAAACTTTGGAAACTTAAAAAACTATTCACTAGTATTTTGATATTTATAATAAACACAACATGTTGTCTTGGAATGTACTGTAACACCCAATTGGGTCTCGGAAAGGACTATTATTGAGTTGCCACCAATGAAACACACCCCACGGTTACTGAAGGGGTTTATTATGATATTAACGGCTCTTAGTGAGGCAATATCAAGCCAAGTACCCCTAGTGCGCCGAGCCCTGCTGAGTCTAACACTTCACTCTCAACCTAGTTATATGCATCACTATCCTGCCGACAAATGGAGCTGCCTTTAGTTATACAGCGTTGTTAAAAATGATGTAAAAATGATAATATTTAATACAATTTGATTATTTGTATTAATCTCTTTTTAGTTTGTATGAATGGAAAGGAAAACTAAAATTAATGTACCCTTGAATGTACAAATTAAACATCTTTAATGTGCGAACCCCCTTGTTGACCCTGAAATCAAGCTCAGCTATAGTTCGTACTTTGTTTAGAGTGCCTAGGTCAATAGTTTCGATGGTAGAGATTTTTCATTGCTTTATCTCTGGACATTTTCAGGCAACAGTTTCATCAATCATCTCATTGATATCCTTTTAAAACCTTAACAGGTAAAAAATACTTGTTTCTTTTAAATTAACAAACATATAATCACAGTTATTTATTTCAGTAGTTAGTTATTTTTTAAATATGCCATATAAAAATACTAGTAGTCGTAAGTTTGGGTGAAAATCGAGGTTTGGTAAATTAGTTTGTTGATATCCTGGAATTATTGTTTTGGAAGTAAAAGGTCTGAATCTATACAGCCTTTTGAGGGGAAAGTTTTAACTACTACTAATAATTAATATAAAACCATTAATAATTTCCAGGTCACTAAAGCCTGAAGTGACTTATAAGTATGGGTAAGACATTAACTACAATGTATAGAGAGCCTCTTCAGCATTGTGGGTGTGTTTGTCACGACTCAGCGGTTTCGTATATCTGCATAATAATCGCCTCTCTAGCAATATCCCTGATCTACGCCTCTAACCATCTTGAAACTATCTTTCAAGTCACTCCTATACTCTCAACTTACTTTGATTTAAATTCTGAACTCGTAGTTGGAGAATGTTTTAAGTGTTCAGAGGTGCAATGTATATTGATGGTTTGCGCTTAGTCTAAACGTCTATGATGAAAGAGGTTACTGGTACAAAAAAATCAATCCTAGCTAAAATCATTGCATTTCTACGTTAAAGAAGAATGCTAAAGCTTGTTCTGAGCAAATGCATTAGTTTTTTACGTAGTTCCCCTTTAATTTCTTAGGAGCACTACTAGCTATACTTTTTGTAAATGGTTATTATAAACATAAACATATTTATTGTCATAGTACAACATTTTTATGTGTGTTGAAAAACAATAAGAATTACCAAAACAAAATTAATAACACAAACAAAACACAACTAATATAGGCTACTTAGGTAGAGCCACTGTTGACAATAAGGGTCTAATTTTAGTATTATAGTAGGCGGGAAATTAGTAGAAGGCGCCAGAAGATTAAAGAACTCGTCTATGGTATAATATGCTTGTTTAACCAAAATGGTTTTAACACATTTTAGAATTTGAAGTATTTTTTTAGTTTTAAACTTTGTGAAAGATTGATAAACAACTTTATTCGCATATACCGAGGAAGATTTTGAGAAATTTGGAGTCTGTGATATTCATTTTTAAACTGATAATTTTGTCGTGTATGGTAAACGTGAATGTCAGCTCCTGATATCTTATCACCTTTCTAAACAAAATAACATTGTTTCGTAAATATAAATACAGGGTAATGTCATAATCTTAAAAGCTTTGAATAAATCCTGACAGGACTCATGAAAGTTTGCTTTTGCTACTATTCAAATGGCTTTTGTTTTTCAAAATAAAGAGCCGCATAAATCTAAATTCAGAGCATGCTCCCCAAAGTGCAATGCCGTATGATAAATGGATTTGAATTAAACCATATAACGTTATTTTCAGTACATCATTTGTACAATAGCTCGATAAGTGTCTGATAAGGTAGATTCCAGTGGAAACTTTCTTACAGACGTAACCAATGTGCCGTTAACATAGAGCCCGAGAAATTTGGTGTTTTTGACTTCTTTAAGGATTATATATTCAATTAACACCAACGGCTGAAATTGATGGAAGTCAGTTTTATTCAATTAAAGTTTATAAAAACAGGATTTACTAAAATTTGTTTGTAAATCTAAGTTTTGGTAATATTGAACATATGAATTATTTTTTGAAAGCGTTTAAATTCCAATTCATCAAATTTTCTTGCTGAAATTTTTAGAGTTGTATCATCGTACAATATAACCTTATGCTATAATTACTAACCACTTTTTAAGAGCGTTTGGGGTTGATTCTGACAAAAATGGACAAACCTCAGCAAAAAAACTCTCGTTTGAATTGTCCTTATATTACTGATGCAAAGGCTAGTTAAATTCTGCATAGCTATTTGTCTTTGTAATAGCCAAAGATATTGACGAAGTTAGTAAGAAAAAAGCCAAAGGGTTCCTGTAGTTAGTTTAAACAACAATTATCTGGGCTTTTAAGAAGCCCCTTCGTTACTCTCCGTGGCTTTTTGATTAAAAAACACGTCAAGCGTAGTTAAATTGTTATTTGATTGCAATGACAACTTAATGAACAGTAAATATTGAATTGAATTATGCTTTGCCGTTTCAAAAGCTGAAATATTTACCTTTAATAAGAGCACTGTCTATTCCTCCTGAGGAAGGAAATGATATAGTCAACATGTCAAAACAAACATTGTTTAATGCAGAGTAATTACAGTCTCGCCGGTAGTAAGATTTGTTTCTCCGCACTGAATAAGTAGAAAACTTTCTGTTTTGAAAGTCAATGCTAAGATAAAGAGAGCTTTATATACAACCTTTTTTTAAGAATGTGTACAGCTGAACATAAGATTGTGTCTTGTCTTTCCTCGGTTTGTCTGTTCATAATACAAAACTTTATACAGGCAACCAGTTACTTTTACTATCCACTATTAGGGCGTGTTTACTTTATTCAAAAATTATGTTAACAAAATAAAATAAGATCCAACCACGTAGGCAAGGTTGTTATCTATGACTCAACTTACTCAACAAGTACACATCCGTCTTTTGTGGGCTTACTTTGTCCAAACGAGTAAATTATTTATTAAATAGAACAACTGAAGAAGCAAACATCGGTATGCTAGCTTTACCTTCCATTGTTGTCCGTATACAATATTATATTCAAGCAGTAAACATGAATTATTTCTTACTTATAATTTACGTAAAGTACTCATGTATTGTTCATGAAACCTCACGTGCATCATACTTCCACTCGTATGCTTTTCTAATTTTAATATTTTAAAGCAGGAGTACAAACACGGTTTTATTCCGAAACTAGACAAATGGACAAATTGAAATAGATTTTGTTAAAATAGGATAGTTTAGTACTAAAGAAATTTGAAGACAAAATGGGCCTAATTGGGTCTCTCTTGCCGGGTTATTAATCTTAGATTATGCTTGATAAATTTGATTCATCTATCTTTAAAATAAAACAGTTTACAGATTAAAATTACAATCAATTCAATTTGATTTTGAAAAAACCACGTATTTTACCTATTTGTAGTGTTGTTTTTTCTTTATTACCAATATAATCAAACTGTTCTAAATATAGTGTAAAAGTAGAAGTAAAGTTAGGGCATTACATCAACTTTTGCAAAACAAAGCGTTATAACTAAGAAAGTTTTAATTGAAAGCTGCTTTTCATTTAGCCATCTTGCACAAAGTCTACCAGTGGTTTCATTAGGGCCAGATCCTTGCAGAGTTTTGCTTCAACATCTTAATTATCAACTTTAGCTGATACTTTGTCTAAGATCAATTATACACTATAATGCCTTGCCTCACGTTTCCTAAACCTTTTCAATAATCTTGTTACTATAACAATGTAGGGAAATCTCATGTAAATAACTTATCTTCTAGTTTATACTTAGTGGGACCTGATACATTTGAAACACATTTCTCATGTCTATATATACTCGTATGAGTAAAATATTACAAAACTACTTTGAGTTTTACTGGCACTCTAGCCCTAATCATTAAATGGGACAGTTTGCAGCACTTATAATAGCGAAATTCTACAATTTCATCATCCTAACAACTTCATACCTCACCCAAACCTCAGTTAAAAATGTCAAGTCATTACTTTAATGCGTTAATTCGTAAATACTATGAACATTTATGAAACACTTTCTGTGTTCCCCTCGTAGCGTACAATAGATCCAGGACTTTACAAATGTTCCTATGATAAATCTTGTTCATCCCTTAAATACTAGTCTCATAAATGCAGTTGGCCTGGTCTAAACCGGTAATGCAAGAAAAGAAGTTGTTTGTTCTGACATTGTCAGATATCTGATTTGTACATTGTACAAGGAGTGGCAGAGGAAAAACAGTCAGTCAATAAAAGTAGGGTGAGTTAATATTTCTGTAACAGTGCCAGTTTGCATAGCTAGTGAACTACGTATTATTTAGCTCATTTAGTACCTAGTAATATTAATAATTCAAAAGGTCTATATACTTAAAAAGTTATTCCTGCAAACGAGAGAACACGAGGCGAAACATAATGCCTTGTTTGCAATCAGCTCGCAAAGCAACTACTCTCATTATTTTGTTCTTGGCTAGGCACGTGCTTACAGTTGAACTTGTTTACCTTACTTTGTGCCGTAGAATTGCTCGGCGTTTCGTGGTAGAGCTTTGTATTACTGAGCACATCTGATTACACTCAGCATTTGTATAAGTTTCAGTATAGAAAAAGGTAAACAAAAGCCAATAGACTGACACACTGATGTCAGTATAGAAAGTAAGACATTTTGTGCTGAACAATATAATTAAAACAACATTTGTAATACAATTATTTTTGTGAAAATTCCTGTTTTATTCTACTACCTGCAAAGAAACAGTCGGCAGTTTTAAACTATATTAACGTAAAAGAACAGTGTAGGTTTTGTTTTGGTAAGAATATTGAAAATTGAAATGGCTAGGAATTACGAATATAGAGAGTTAAAAGCTCCTTGCGAGTATCATCTTTGAAATAATAACGGCCCGTATGGGTGCAACACTTTGTACAGATATTACAAACTCTAGTCCAATGATGAGTGCAATTGACCAAAAACTTAGATTACTGACTGAACGGTAATGAAATAAAATGTGAGATAAAATGTACTTTAAACCCTTTTCGCGAGCATAATAACTAATATCTATCACAAATGGGTTCAATCGGAGTTTAATAATGGATGTTTTATACCATAAATTCTACAGTAAATGAAAGAATGGCTTTTAGCCCTTTCAGAGGCACTCGGGTCAGCCGAGAATAATGGACAATTGTAAATACCAGGTGAACAAAGGACGATTTAACACCGGACTTGTTGTATTGTTTGAAGTTATAGACGACCCTCGCACAGTCTTCTCTTGTAGATCTATCTTTGCTAAGCAAAACACGTTTCTACGCTTTTAATCCCAAAATTTAAATTGAATCCGTAAAAAACCTTGCTGACGTGTAACCAAGAGCCTTATCACTGACCGTAACAAATTACTGTAATGAAGACATAATTGACAGAGGAACTGCCTGACATGTGGACATATGAGTATGTCAAAGATTCTAATACCAATTCCTAAATCTACAATCACCTTGTACAGCCCAAGAGGAAAAAATACCTAGGTTGGCATGGTAAGTAGGGTAAGCAAAAAGTACTAGGTTTAATGTAATTTAAAAACGTAACACGGATTGTGATATATTACAGTGAATTTTAAACGAACACCAGGTATTTCAATAATAGGTTAGTTAGGTTAGTTACATTTAATATTTAAAATAGTACATTTAAACCAGTATTTTGTAAATGTAACGAACATATATTGTTTAAATAGTACATGTTTGGAACCTAAATGTGTTTTAACATAAAACATAAAAGAAGAACACAGTATAGTAATATCATTCCGGTACTGACCATACTCGTACACTTTTTAATGGTCTGATAAGGTCCTTTACCTTATAATATTTCCTTCAAAGACAGTTATAAAATAAAATGCTCAGCATCTTTTTCATCAATACAGTATTAGTGTTGTTTTACATTTAAGGCCATACAACTGTGTAAAGGGTGTCCCAGGACTCTCTGGAACAATTCTAATAAAATTGTTCTTTAAGTTAAGACAAACAACTTTCACAATTTAAGTTAAACATAAAACTAAAGTGACTACCTTTTCGTCTGTGTCTCTTTATTTTTCTTCAAATTTCTTCTTAACTCATAACTTATTAAAGATAGAAACTGTGTACAACTGTGGACCTTAATACGTGAAATAATTACAAACAGTTAAATCTATTTCAAATACGTGATTGTAGTTAAATCTATTTCAAAATGGCTCCCGTTAAAGCCTTTAACGTTAAATTCTTCAAAATCTGTTACAGCTATAAACAACTACTAAGAAAAGTAAAAAAAATTAATGGACAAACAAATTTACAGTTTGTTTACTAAATTTGAATGACAAATAATCAACCTATGACAATCTTTGCAAACTATGTAATTTTGTGTTAATACTACAAAACATTCGTATAATATAAAATAAAAATGCGTAAAACATATGATACGCTGCGTATTATTTGTCAGCTGTTTCCTGTTTACCTAATGTCAAAAAGGAATCAGCTGTTTATCAGTTAAACAGTTTTGATGGATAGAAAAGTAAACATTTGATATTGCCTCTAAACAGTTTTTGATTGATGCAATCTTGCTAGTTTTGCTATGTGGTTTTTATTAGCTTATTTTCATTATAAAGATCGTTTTCGCCGATTAAGGCATCAACAGTTGTAAACAAAAGACAGTAACATCTACATTGATTATAAAAACATGTATCACTTTTATGGTGTGGCTAATGACAATCCAATACAAGCTCGACTATTGTACTTCGTATACTTCAAATGTATAAGTTGTGCATGTTTTAATAATCAATATAGTTACTTGTCCATCCATCAACAATGTTTTTATAGTAAACAGCTGATTCCTTTTTGACATTAGGTAAGAAACAGCTGTCAAATAATACGCAGGGTATCATTTGTTTTGTAACGCTTTTTCATAGTATAGGAATTTTATGTAGTATTAACATAAAGTTCCATTGCAATGGAAAGAATTTCACAAGTTGATTAGGATTAGATTTTAGTAAAATAATAAGGTGTTGTTTTCTGTTTCTATTAATGTTTCCCTTTTTACCTTTCTTGGTGTTATTTATAGCTATACCGGTAACGGATTTCGTAGAGTTTGACTCAAATAATTTGAAACACCTGCAACTTTGAAATTTTGTATTTAATTTGAATTACTATTTTATTTTTTATTTTATTTTATTTTAGTCAGAAAACAATTAATTGAAATTGTGTTGACCTAACAAACAGAGACAAATTAATGAAGCCACTGGTAAGAACAATATTTATCATGTAAAGAGAAAAACTGTACACCTATCCTATACATTATTAGGAACAAATATCAATAAAAGTGTTTGGTTTATATATTGATAAAATAACAAAATACAATTATATTATGTATGTTCCATAAATTCTCTTACTGAGTAAGGAGCCAGTTGCAATAAATGTTTTCTTAATTTCTTTTGAATAAAGCTGAATTCTTTTATTTCTTTTGGAAGTTTATTTAAAAATTTGATGCCTGCTTGTATTGGCAATTTTTCGAATATTTGCAATCTGTGGTTTTCTTGTCTGTACAATACATTAGATTTTGTATTGTGACAGTGAACATTATAACCTTGGACTAAATCACATTTGCCAACACAGTATGAAATTGTTTCAAATATATAAAGTGAAGGCAATGTAAATATATTCAAATTTTTGAAGTGTTCTTTGCAAGTAGCCCTTGAGATTAGATTGCAAATTAATTGCTGCTTTGTAGAATAAATGCTCTTAACAACTTTCTTTGAGCACAGTTACCCCAAAATATAATCCCATAAGACAAATGAGATTGAATGGTTCCATAGTAAACAACCTAAGAGTATCTATGGAACAATCTTTAATCTGCCTTAAGAAAAACTCAGAAGAAATCCTTTTACAAACGTGATCAACATGGAAGTCCCAAGATAAGGATTTATCTATAAAAGTCCTAAAAAATTGTGTGTGATCCACTTCTTTCAGCAGTTGATCCCCTACTGATACTGATACACCGCTATTATGGGTTGACTTTAAATTAAAATGCATGCATGTTGTCTTTTCTAGATTGGTTTTAAGATTAAGGTTTTCAAAATATTGGACACATGCGTTTACATTTTAACAAGGTTTGGGATAGATTCAAAGTTGTATCGTCAGCATACTGAACTATACTTATATCGTTAAGGCTATATTTGTTGTTAATATACAAATTGAACAGTATGGGCCCTAGAATCGATCCTTGAGGAACACCATATGTAGAGGGTTTGACATTGTATTGTTGACTGCAACGATTTGTTCTCTGTTAGACAAATAGCTTTCAATCCATTTGTCCTCTAATCCCAAAATTATTTAAAGTACTTAGCAAAATTGTATGATGAACACAATCGAATGCTTTTGACAAATCTAAAATATATTCAACGTTTTCATTTGATTATCGCGGCTTTTTACAACGAATTCTATGAAAATTGCATCTGAAGTACTCTTGCCTTTTCGAAAGCCGTACTGAGTACTTGAGATGATAGCGTTGATTACAAGCCTTTTTACCTTTACCTAATATTGGTTGCAATAGGTCTGTAATCTCCCATAACTTGTTGAGCCTTGTGAATTCAGGAAAAACTCCCTCTTCAAAAGATAGATTTATGATTAACGTCAATGGATTAATAATGTGTATGAAACATTGTTTTAATAGCCATTGAGAAATCCCATTTATATCTGTGGACTTTTGTTAGGTAGTTTTTTAAATACATCTATAATTTCCTGCGGGGTAACTGGCTTTAAGAACATTGATCCTAAGACTTTACCGTGATTAGCAGTATTTATTGTTTTATCCTGATTGATAACATTATTTGCAACATTTGAAAAGTATGTGTTGAATTCTTGAGCTACCACATCAGGGTCACTAACCAAATGTTTATATTAATTTCAATTATTATGGTACGAATTCATTCATAATTTTTTAATTCAAACAAAGCTTCAGCCTTCAATAAATTTTGAGCTGTAAAATACACATAGAAATACACAGATGAAAAAAGTAGTCACTGTAAACCTATGTTTATATTTGTAATTTGTTTGTCTCAACTTAATTAAGCAACAATGTTACATGACTTGTTCCAGTGAGTTCCAAGACGCCCTGTATTCATGCAAGTGAGACTCAAAATATTTGTTTGGGTCTTTTGAAGTGGTTCTATACATTTCCTTCCATAATTAATTTAATTTTGCCTTACAATGGACCATAAATTAGATGAATGAAAACCTCTGGCATTTTATGAACAAACGAGATCAGAGGAACAATAGACAACTGAAAATACCAGCCAAACAAAGGGCGATTTAACAGAGAACTTGTGGTATTGTTTGAAGTTGTAGAACCTCTAGTTCCATGATCGAACCACTATCAGTCTTCTATGGTCTAACAAATGCAATGGTTATCTTATAAGTTACACTATGAATTAACTTACCTTACAGCTAATTTTTCTAGGAACTTTTGTAGAACGTTAATTGTTAATTAACCCTTCTCTAATTGGCACATTGACTTGAACATACACAAAGCACTTAATTATGTGTGAAAAAATTGCATTAAGAACGCGTGACACTTAAATCGTGACTACATCTGAAGTAACTTGTCATAGCTATGACTAGTCTCCAAACAGACACGGTCTTAACTTGTTTTGTCTCTAACTCTATAGGCCTCTAAAATGCGTGTAATATAACTGATATTATGTCACACGGGTTTTTTTTAGTAATATTTTAAACCTATGCACATTATATCTGTAACCGTCGGTATTCTCACCATAGTTATACGATTTGTCTTAATTTCTGTTAAAACATTTGTCTGTCGCCACCTTGGCCTGATCCAAACATGATTTAATAATTTTCGATACGCTTATTCGGTTGCGGTACTTGGTCATTTAAAATCACAATGAAATCGAATCCTAAACAGATTTAAGAGCACCTCTTTTTTGGAGGTGCTCTTGTACAGGCCACTACCAGTGAACTGATTATGCTAGCTTTGGATTTCTTTTTTAACTAAGCATTTGGGAAAACTTGGATACATATTACAATTAATTTGTGAAGTGCTTGAATTTTTATAGTAAATTTCGGTAGAACCTTTCGCCTTGTACGACGGACGAAATTAATAGCTATTAATTGCAAACATTCAATAATATGCCAGTTTTATTTTAACACAAGATTAATATCACTGATACTAATATACTAAAACCTAACCGACGCATATTCACATGTCCTATACTGTCGGTTAAAGCAAATTTCCTGTTACGGCCCTTCGCTATTTGCAACTCAAGGGCGTATTGAGAGAGAACTATAAGATGTATCAATCAATTGTATCCAATTGTTTCCAGTTCTTAGGCATGTATAAGGTTGATGTTAAACGAACTATCATTCCTAATGGATGGATTAAACCCTTTCAGAGATCCATTGAAATCAGAGGAGAGCAGTAGACAAAGGTAAGCAAAAGGAGACAAAGAACGATTTAACACTCCACTTGCATTGTTCAAAGGTACAATGAAGGCGTTGTAGTCTTTATATAGTGATACCCTAAACGGTTCTTTGTATTTTGTCAGATTTTTCAGAGTAAACTGACGAATTTTCAGCAATAATTGAATAAACGCCATAATAAAGTTCGAACATTGTAACTTTAAAATTAAAACAAATTGGTAATAATCCAATTAGAAATAACCATTCCGTACTATCTTGCTTGAAACCTCTGTTTTCAAGCGTTAAATCACGCACATAATATTTGTATAACATATATTGATATGCTATCGGCGTAAGATTAATTTAAAGCTTTGTATCTTTACCAGTAAACTAAGTGACGTGTTTCGAACACTGCTACTTAATTTTACAAACCATAAGTATTAAAATATTTATTTACTTTTATTATTTGGAATAGACTCAAACAGGAAGCTAAATATTTTAAAATTATTGTTTGTATACAGGGTGTTGACAACTCTGCCATACTTGAAATACGACCAAAAGTCCATTATAACTTGGTCTTTAAATCATCAGGTGAGGAGATATCATGAGTTTTCTTGTCTTAACACCATATTATTAATAGCGTGTTAAACATATAAACAGTTATAGAGTTAAACCATGTGTTTTCTGCCTTCATTAAAGCATAGCCACTTTGGAAAATACATGAGTTTTGTTCATCTTCAGCTCTCAGGAAGGCTAAGTATACCAAAAGTTGTTTGTTCCCCAATAAAACAATAACAAAAAGGTTGGGGTAAAAAAATTTACTTTACAGGCTAAAACAAAGTAACGATCGGTACTTTAATTTCTGTTTTAATTACTCAACCTAACACTTAAGAATTATGTGGTATATTTAAACATTCTTCAAAGGTGAAATCTCCGCTAGTTCTAAAGTCGCAACTTTGCTTCATAATACTACCTTACAAGCAAAGAACAAACTATAGTGATTCAAAGTATTCAAACTAAAATTATAAATTCGTGAAAAATGTGTACAAATAAACAAATATAATTCTACTTACATCACTGTACAAATTTCTAGAATTTTAAACCACCACCGTATTTAATTTTTTTACATAACTAAACTACCATGTAATATTAATAATTGAAACCATGGAATATAAGTTGAGAAAAGTGACAAGTTAATTCTTGATATGTTCAAAGTGGCCTCCGTTTTGGTTCCGGCAAAGACGGGCTCGCTTCAGTACGATGTTGCAGCTCTTATCATTTGAGGATTGTTTTTATTTGTTGTGCAACATTCAATATTTTTTCTAATAGTTCCTCCCTAGATCTTGGTTTCGTTTTGTAGACTTCAGCCTTCATATGACCCCACAAGAAAAAATCCATTGGAGTCAGATCGACCTTGGAGGCCAATGAATTGGTCCGTTGTTAGCATACCAATTTTGAAGTAAACGAACCACATAGAGAAATCGTACATTTTTCTCTGGTTTGCAATGGGATTTCTTCTAATATCTTGGTGAGTCTTGCAAAAATTCAAGGTATGTCCTTCCGTTAAGCGCACCATCAAGATAATGTCAAATAAACTTATCGTTGATCAGGCCACACCAAACATTCACGGAAAACCTTTGTTGAAAGTTTGTTTCCAATTGCATGAAGGTTTTCTTCTGCCCATATGTGTGAGTTTCTGGAATTGTTAATTCCAAACTGCGCCTCGTCGGTGAAAAGAATCAGCTTGACCAGACGGCGGTGTGCTGCAATCCAGAAACAATTGAACCACCTTAGGTGATAAGGGTACAGCCCATCATTACTAATCATCCTCCATGTCTGAGAAACAGACACTACATGAGAGTCTTTGATACTTGTACCTGGACTACGGAACTGCATTTAAGATACCTTCTTCTACTTCAATCGGTGTTTGAGTATTCCTTTTAGTCTCTTAAAGCGTATGAAGATCAGCAAACACTGTTAGGGACTTGCCTGTTTGGAAATCTTGAGCGGTACTCTTCAACCGCAGCTCTTGTAATAACATATATAAATGTATTATGAACGGGAAATATAAGGTGCTAAAGCTGTTTGTATCAAAGTAATCCCAGAGATAACTAATTTAATCCTGTGTAAGTTAAATACCACTTTGTAAAACTTAAGCACATCATTGAATGATTATTGGTGAAAACTCGGTCTTTTACTACTTTACCAAGTTTTAGCCAAATTTGTTATTTTTACCCCAACCCAAATTTTAACTTTTGGTATACTTATTCGTTGGGTAATTTCGACGTGAGATTGAAGATGAACAAAATTTAAGCATGTATTTTTGATATTTATTTTGTTTTCAAAGTTTGGAATAAATAATTCACATACTTGTTTTAAATTTAACTGTCTATAACTCAAACAAAAATTACGTTTATATGTTTATTTTTGGCTAAAATTAATAATATAAGACAAGAAAACTTTACATGATATCTCCTCACCTGATAATTTAAAGCAATATTGGATTCGTTAAAATCCTATTGTTTGTATATTACCATCTAAGAAGTACCCGATTCTTGTAATAATTAACAAATCTAAGCTGACCTGTTTCGCAAGATCAGTTAGTAAAATTGTTCAGGACATGTCATTGTAATTTTTTAATTTTAAAACCACAACCTTTATTAAGAACAACACATTTTTATACTGCCAGAGAAGATGTACCTTATTACAATAAAACAACTTTTGCAATGGCTGTTTCTATTTCCTCGAGATAAGTATAAGTTTCGCACACAATCGGCCCGGGCTCGAATCCAAGCCGCAGTGATAAATGTTCACGATGACCACTTCTCGTGGTTCGGAAGTCACGTTAAACCGTTGGTCCATTGTATTAGTTGTTAGGCTATCAATCTCAATCAAAACACTCATCACTCCACAATGGTTCCATATTCACCTTAAAATACCCTTTAGAGCGGTCGGTGTCACAAAGAAAGTATCCAAAGTAAATTAAAGTAAGTTGGTAGTGATCTGCATAGAGACGTTCTGTACTGTTTTGTACACACTGGGGAAATTCTGAATTAAGTAGGTTAAACTTAAATTATGTCTACTGTGTTTTATTATCCGATTTAAAATATACTACTTATTAACATAGTTGACATTAATTTGTTTTCCCCTATTTATTAAGCAATTTAAGGTATTTCTAACGCTCTTGTATACTGTTTGATTATAAGCGTCTCTCGTTTTTTAAATGTTTTAGGCATTTATTTTCCTTTGGTCGTTTCAGTTATTTCTTGATTCCTTCAAGGAGCCTTTTCTAGTAACCTTTTTTTAAACAATCGAGAAAATTTGTTATAACGGTTTTAAATTTGACTAAATAGTTTATTTCATCCCTAGGTCCTAAATTATGGATGTTTGAAAGGAGGTCAAGTGAACGTCCGAGGCGCAGCTGGATCAAAGTTCATCTGACCTTTTGTTATGATGCAAATAATAATGAGAAATAAATGTCAATAAATGTTTGAATAGTATTAAGAATGAAATAAGTAAACATTGTTTTGAACTGACCAGTCTGTATTATAATGTTTTGAAGAAGCATCTATCTGTTTTACACTGATAAGTTAGTGTTCAAATTCAAAACAAACTCGTTAAGCTAGCCGATGTCCATGCCACAAAAGATCTTTAAAATGATCAAACCAATACAATACAATTATTTATCTAGGTGTAAAGTAACATTTTAGCACGTCGTACCGTATTTGTCTAAATTAGCTGTTTTCAGAGCAGAACGAAAAAAATGCATTGTTTAGTAAAGTCTCTCTTCTGCGTAGTGCCAATTTAATTCCAATGTAACCTGAGAGACTAATTTGCACCAAATTTAGAAAATATATGTAGGTAATAAACTAAAACTACCGTATTTATTCTAGCAATAAATATGGTTTGTGGTAAATAATAATTGTTATGCCTACTATCAGCAATACTAGGGACATGAACAACGCCAACCTTGTGGACCACAACTGACTGATTCAAGACAATGTGATTTGGCAAAGTTGCTGAGATTGTTGTTACTCTTGAAGGTTTATTTATTATAATTTTGTACAGCGTTGTATGCCTTCAAGAGTCGGCGCGAATACAGTTTAATTTGTGTCTGTCTGAAGCTGAATTCTATGTCATACCTGAACATATAACTGAGTTCACCTCTATAGAATTGCTCTGTTTAGCTAAATCAACAAACAATGCATGAAACAAAGCCTCCAAGCGTGAGCACCTATAGCTTTAGGATGGCCTATATACTATCCATAATCCAGCATAGATCCCCTCAACCTAATGATAACAAAAATATTTTGTCGACTCTCGATTTTACTACCTCTACTAAATAGTGATGCTCATAACTAGCTAGGTCCCACTACTTACATGTCAGTGTGCTTTGACATATGCAACATTTAAGTTGTTAACAAAAGTTTGATTAAAAGTAACAACAAAAACAAAGCTTTTGATTTAGTAAATCACGAGATTTTACTCACAAAATTAGAAAACCTGAGAGTTAGAAAGACTTTATTTAATTGGTTTAAATCCTGTTTACAAGAAAGGTCACAAAGACTAGAAATATCAAGCTTACAAGGGAATATAATCGAAAAGGTTCTATCTTATTCAAAAAGGATAACAGCGGGTGTTCCTCAAGGTTCAGTTTTAGGACCACTTTTATTTCTGATTTATATCAACGACCTGTCAGACTATGTTTGCAAATCAAAGTTATGTTTTTTGCTGATGACACTTTAGTGGTTATCTCCCACCCTACCAAACATCAACTTGCAGTTCAAGTTTAGAGTTGAAACCCTCAAAGATTCATGTCACACGGGGTGTCAAGATAAAACCTCAGGGTGTGGTTGGAAAATGCTAAATTATAGGAGTTGCAGTTTATCGTTTGACTAATAGCCACTAATTTATGTTTTCCGTAAATACCTCTATGATAAAAGTAATGAAGTAAACCTCTAGGTATATTAACATATTTAATGCATGCTTTACTTTAAAAAAAAATACGTAGACCTATGATTAGGCTACTTGCAAACGAAAACAAACAAACAACTTCTCAACGAAGATGTAATTCAGTGAAATTTGAAAAAAGGAAACATGTTTAACTAAATAATAAAGATGGCTGATCATTCAAACATACAACACGAATATCAGTCAATATTAACCAGATACCTCAACGTGTAAACGAAAGAGAAAATATAAAAAGAAATAAAACAATGATGTAGTTAGCCTTTTGTGGTGGCGGCGAAGGAAAACTTAAGTACTGGCGGCGAGTGAGGGATTAAAGAGGAAATTGTGTTAAGGAAGAGGTTTCCACCGACGTTATCAGACAGTGATGGATCGTTCCTACTTGAATCAAACCAAGACAGTTTTTGTCATTCGCCTAGCACTATAATCTTACAATGTAACATATGCACGTTTAGTTCAACTGTTCTTAAAGATATAAAAGAAAAAGCCAGCTAAAATTTCCAGAAATAAGTAAGGTTTAAAACATTAAATGTAATTGTAGTTACTAAAAGTGCTTAGACATTTTAATGCAATTTAATCATAAGTTCAAACATGACTGAAGTAGCATTCTACAAAAAAGTAATATAAAGTCAATAACTCACATAAATACGTATATTCTTGCTTTAGCCTAACATTCCTTAAAGAGTGTTTGTGTTTTAAGTTAGAATAAACCGTTTAAGGTAACCCAATAACTAGCCGATAAAAACACTGGAACGCGTTGGAGGTAAACTTTTACTTTGTCCGTAGAACCACGGTCGTTAATACATTCCCATAAAATACGAGTATTAACTTAACTAAAGTTAATTTCACATAGATCGATAATATGGATCTTAGTAAGTGCCAACATAATATCTGCTGAGTTGAATCAATGCCAATGAAACACACCCGATGGTTTCTAAAAGGGTTTAATACAGTATTAACGGCTTTCAGCGATTCAATACCGTGCCAAGCGCCGGAGCCCTGCTGAGCTGCTCACTACTTTGAAGTCGATACATGGTAAACCATCACCGGACTGTACCTTCAACGTGGATAGCTTCATTGACCATATGATTTTAAAAAGTGAATCAGTACTATTTGGAGGGATAAGAAAGACCTTTCATGTCGTTTCTTGTTTGCGATCGATCCAATAATCTCGGTAAGCTCATCCAATAGAATTCACATAACATCAAAAGTTCTTTCTGTTTCGTCACAAGCTCTAAAACTAATATAGTTTATGGTTTATATTTCAAAAATATACGTTTTATAGTTCCATTACTTCTGAGAATTGTTATTAGTTAATAATTTCACTGTGTAAACGAACATGTTAAAATCCCTTAATGAAATTGTTAAATAAAGTCCAAGATAACAGCACTCAAATTCGTTTCAAGATAATTCCAAATTATAAAATAGTTTAATATTTAGGTAACAAGTTTAGAATGTTAGTCATACAAGCTTTATACTTTTTCTTTACTTGTTACCTCTATGTATGTAGTATACTCACATTACATTGACTTGAATGGACTACTATCTAGCTAGCTATTGCTGGTTCGGGTGGGGATTACAGATTACCAATCAGGGATCCAATCATCTTGCTCCTAGCCAATCAGCCTTATAGATATCGATCCTAAAATATACAATGCAAAGTAATTCTCGTAGGAATAAGCATTTGCCATTTCGACAATGGCACATTTTAATCCATATTTTTTAATAAGGGTTTATTTAAGCAACAAAAATAAAACAGTATGTAAAAAAACTGCATGCAGAAGCAGGTCAATTTTAAAACTAATTACAATGTTGTCGGATTTTCAAAATGCGAAACAACATACACGAGGCTTAACACAGACTATTTCAATATTATAAATTATTTACTCTCTTTTTGGTGTTGGCTATAAAACTACAACAAATTATTTCTACGAATTCACGGTAAAGATTTGTGATCAATAACCATTGCCAGTGCAGACGTTGGTAATTGAAATAAACCTTCAGTACAAAAGATTATTGCCGAGCTTCCGGAAAAAGCAATATCAATTTATTTTCCATTTGCGATACTGATTCATGCAAATTGGTGTATTAATATTTATTCATCTCCATTGATGAAAAAATTGTACAAACGTGTTTTCACCCAGCAAATAATCTTCTTTCCTTAATCCTACTGTAGTTTGTTATAGAATTTCCTTTGGAAAAATGAGATACTCATGCCATTAGCATAATAAGACGCAGACCAGGGACCACGACCCTAATTTTAACCCAATAAACCTAAGCTGAAAGTTTGTGATACCCTTTCAATGATGACTTTGTATACTAACTATACAGGGTGATTCAAAAATAGGGCGCCAAATTTCAGGGGTGGGTTCCTTATGAAAAACAATGAAACAAGTTCCTATAAACATGGGTCCTAAAATTCTTCGTTACCCCGGTAGCCGCCATTTTGTATTTTTTACTTAAAATTTATATCTCCAGAACGCTTTGACCGATTGCATTCAAACTTAGTAGGGTGTTTATGTGTCGTAAGGTGAATTTAAGAAAAAAAGATTATTTCATAAAAAACCACAGAAACAAAATGGCGGCTATTTAAATTTTTCAAATTGAAATACCATGAAAATGGCGCATAATACAAAAATGTTACAAGAGTAAAAAAGTTGTATTTTATAATTTTACATAAAGATACAAACTCATCTTTCCAAATTTTACATTAATATTTTCATTCTTTACGTCCTTTTACAACTGGTACATTTACCAGTGTTGTTAAACCGTTCTGGTGATATAAAATTTAACATTGAAAACTGGTAATGTACCAGTTGTAAATTGACGTACAAAGTGAAAATAACAATTTAAAATTTGGGAAAATGAGTTTGTATCTTAATGTAAAATTATAAAATACAACTTTTTTTAATCTTGTAAACTTTTTGTATTATGCGCCAATTTATGGTATTTCAATTTGAAAAATTTAAACAGCCGCCATTTTGTTTCTGTATGGTTTGAAGGCATAACTATTTTTATTAAATTGCCCTTAGGACAGATAAACACCATACCAAGTTTGAATGCAATCGGTAAAACCGTTCTGGAGATATAAATTTTAAGTAAAATCCAAAATGGCGGCTACTGGAGTAACGAAGAATTTTAGGACCCATGTTTATAGGGACTTTTTTGTTTTGCATAAGGAACCCACCCTGAAATTTTCTATTTTGAATCACCCTGTATAGATGGTGTCCAAAAACCTATATTTATATATTTCACGTCCAAAAAGTATTTTTTCTTATTTGGGTCGTACTTTTTCTATAGTTTCTATTATCGTTTTACTAGTTACTATATCGTACTAAAATAAGACTTATTTTAGGATGGCTTTAGTACGATACTTTTTACTTAGTAAAAGCCAGGCCGACACGCAGCTCTAAAGCACTAAAGCGCCGCTGGCATGAGTGAAGGGAATTTCCTTTGCAATTGTTACTCCAATTCGCTAGTTGTAACTCTAGTTTGCTAAACTCACAGCCTTACTTCGTTCGGTCTTCGGTCTAGGTGTTATGTGCTCTTTTAATAGCATTACGAAGCTGTAAGCGTAGGTAGCTTAGCCTCCTGTTTAATCAAGGGCTTACGAGGTTGTTTGCTCCGTTAAGATTTTCGTGTCAGCATTTGGCCTCAGCTGTTCATGCTCTGGTCGTTGGAAGGCTGTTTGCTACGCTCTCAGTCTCGTTTTAATCTTTGGCCTCGGAATTTAGTTTAGAGTTTTATAACTGACATGGAATTTCTAAAAATAACTTAAAAATTAATTTGTGAATAAGAGTTAAAAGATGAAAATTCTACATGATTTGTAATGTGACACTAGTTATTAGGCTTGAAGGGAGATATTCCTGTAACAAGGGTGGATATGAACCCCCTTTAAACACCAAAACTAAGCAAACTGCACAAGCTGATTTTTTTATGTCAAAAGTTTTATTGTTGGATAACCAATCGAATTGTAAATCTTAATCGATATTTTAACTGAAAGAAGAATTAAGATAGAAACAGTAAAGTTTCAATGCTGTTGCAAACTGAGTTATGAAAATTGGAGATTGGCTGAAATGGTTGTACCGCAATGCGGACAGCGACAAACAGCGAAACTTTACTTAATCTTATCAGATCCATGAAATTAGGAGTTTCGGTCAGGTGTTCCATACTGTTTCTCGTTATTTAAACTTATGGGTTATATTTCAAACTTATATCTTTATTTCTTGTCGCAACTTGGCTGTAATAGTCTTTTACAGCTTATTTATTTAGCTATTGGTTTACAATTTTGCACAGAAAGAAGAAACAAAGTGTGTTATTTTCAATTATGTAAAACCCATAGAATGTACTGACATTAAATTGCAACAATCCATACTCATGTAAGAAATATGCCTTTATCCTTTTCAGGTCGTGGGTTCTGAAAAGAGTTCGAGGTTAAGTTTTACCTTCTCTGTTTTGAATTTGTATTTGAGAGTTAAATTTGTGTTCTAGTTGAAATTAATTCTCAATAATAAAAGATAACTTTGATTGAATTTATACGTTCACTCATTCACATTTACTCATTCATTTGGTATACAAGTACTACTGGTTAAAGTAGCTAAGGATTTAAAATACGATCTTTTATCACTTGAAATCAAATAAGGGAAGTATACTTGACTGAATGTCGTGGGTTCAATACTCAGTATTTTATGAATATTACCAACGAAAATTAAAGGTAAGTAGCCTGGACTAATGAAAGGAAAATAACTCACTCGGAAAAGACGAAGCAAGTCTGGGTACAAATAAAACCCACATTTTCGTACTTTGTATCGCCCTACTGAGTCTATATGAGAAAAAATAAAACATAGAAGATCAAAAGAAGATTTTCCTTGATTGTCACAAAGATTCAGAAGTATTATCATTGAACTGGTATGTTTCGAAAAAAAGATGTTTTAGAAATTCCATGAACTCTGAGCGTTTTATTTAGCTAACAAAACTACCATTACCATTACCAATTTCTTCGTCATTAACCAGCATGCTGGATAGTGGAAAGAGATCAATCAGATGGCCCTCATATCTGATCCCAGAAATTCGGACAGGGAATAAAAAGGGTGAGCCTCCAGACATTTTCCTACTCTCGTCTTAAACTCCCGTTCTGTTGAAATCCTTATTTCAGCTGGTAACCTATTGAACGAAAATTTTCTTGTGTCTTGCGGAGACGACATCTCCCTTGATTTAGCTGATTGTTGTTCCTCAGCACTCTTCGATGCAGTTCACCCCTAGTTTGGAAACTGCACACGTTTCAGTCTTTGGCCTCGGAATTTTAATTTCCTAAGCAGAAAGATCACCCTGGATAGCTTCTTACACAGGGACTTGATGCGGTCCTCCCAAGTAAGTTTCCCATCCAGAATGAATTGTCTGTATAGAACAAAGTTTTTAAAATAATTGCCTATTATTTATTGTAAAATAAAGTCCATGAACACAGGCGCATATGTGTGTTTCAAGATACTTCCGATTGACAAAATTATTATTATTTTTATATGGAATGACAGTTTATTAATAATAATAAAATCATACTTCCAATTGATATTTACAATACATTTTTTTAAATAGTCTTATAAATTAACGAGCCTAATTACATTTTTCAATGTATAATTATTTGTACCTATAAGGATTAAGGTAAGGTTAGAGGTTTGATACCTAAATCATATTTTCTTTCAAAATTCTTACCTAACAGGTAATGGACTGCTATCTACCCAACCATTGCTGCTTCGGGTGGGGATTACAGATTACCAATCAGGGATCCAATCATCTTGCTCCTAGCCAATCAGTCTCATAGATATCGATCTCACAAATATACAAATACAATGCAAAGTAAATCTCGTAAGATATAGCCTAGTATTTTTCATTTGTAATAACAACCAAGAATCAAAAATCGAAATACCAACGGTAGCTGTTCGTTAACATAATAAAATGATGAAAGGGTACATGCTAGTTAAAATAATAATAGGAGGCAGGTTAATCTAAAAAAGTCAAAATTGTGTTGTAGTATTATTGAAAAAACATAGTAATAAAAAGTAATACAAAAACACACAACTCTGACTAGATGCTTTTGGATATTATGGTTCCTTTTGTACGTTTTTAGTCATAGTTTTGCTGCAAAATAAGGTTTATACGCATTATTAGTTCGTTTTCAATAATTTTACTATCAATTTATTGCAAAGTACTACAGCAGAGCGTCCGGAAAATTAAATAAGAATTTATTTTCCATTTGCAATAAAGAATCACACAAATAGATATGTATTCGCCCCCACTAATTAAAAAGTAATACAATTGTATAACTCGTGGTTTCATGTAGCAAATAACCTTCTGGCCTTAATTCCACCGTAATTGGTTCCAGTTTATTGACTGCATCAGTTTGTATACCATATGGGCCAGTAAGTCGCTATTGAAAATACCACTTTTTAGCAGCAATATTTTAAAAAGGTTTTTCCCGTAGTAAAATGTTGTACTTTACGTAAGCTCTATCAACGTTTGGCTAGGCCTGGGCCTGGACCGCTCGAGTCTGGAGCGTGGGAAACCTCCAGAGGTCAATACCCGCAAGGGTTTGTTTTAATTTGTTTATTTATTTCAATTCAATGTGATGATTATGACTCAGGAAGTAGCTGCCAGTTGAGCTGTTTCGGCATTGTAATAACTCGCGGAGTTTGGAAAAAGATAATTATTATGAAACCGTGGGTCGAGTTAGGTTAATTTATTGCCAATTCAACTAAAAATACCTTAAAGTTTAGAAAAACTTAATTGAAAATAGAACTTCACCTGCGTCTAACTAACGTACAGCGCCTTGCCTACACCCCGTTTAGTTTACGTCGAACTAGGGTTGCAAAAAGCAGGTTTCGTGAATTTCAATTAAAAAACAGAAAATAATACACGTTTTCGCCTAGTGTGTAAATCCAACTAGAAAACCGATTACACTAAATCCATAGGTAACAATACAAATCAACGTGACTTAATTTCCCGTAAAACTTTCAATTTTCCTATGCCGGTAATAAAACACGTTAGTTAAGTCCCAAAACTCCTATTTTATTTGTAAAAATGCGATTAAAAGTTTTAAAAATAATGTACGAGTATTACATTATTCCAAATAAAACCTTCACAAAAATACAAACATACCTCGCACAATAACGTTGATTGCAAAAGTTTGTAATAGAAAATTAGGTAGCTCTTAGGAAAGTCGACCGATCCAGTTGAAGACTGCTAAGTGAATGCGACTTATCGTGGTTTTCGCTAAGCCGAAAACTTGAATCAGCCGTTACGGGTTTTTCGTTTAAGAGACGAGAAAGGTTTACGTAATCTATGATTTTTAATGTGGACCCCGTCTGTCGGTGCTATACTACGCATTTAATTACTCTATGTAGCCAAAAAAATCTTAGAAGATCGGGTGAGAAGTAAAAGAACAAAGAAAGAAAGTAATGCTTTGAGGTTATGTCAGCCTATCTACGACATTTTATATATTCGCAGTCTTGGTCAACAGTTAGACGGACGGGTTCGTGAAGATTAGAGTTCGAATTTTGTGTCAAATTATCTTTAACATGAATGTTATAAATTGTTTTAACTAATGAAATCAAAATAAACAGCACTTGGTGAAATGGACAGGTTAGACTTTTGGTCAAGCCTAGGCCTAGAACGATGGTTGTGCTTACGTTTTTTAAAGGCCTACAGGGCAGGTATGTTAATTAAAACATTTAGTTTTTGCAAGTTTATCTCGATTTTCCTAGGTTGTAGGTTTAGGACTTTGATTTACCCCGTAGATTCTTTAATAGATAACCATACTCCATCTGGATATTCCACTTTACCCCCTTTACAAAGGGACATGTCACTATATGTTTTTATATTTGTAAATAACCGTTAAAAGTTGTAAATCCTGCAGGACTTTTCACGTTTAACGTGCCAAGGTTAGTATGAAGTCAAAATTTAGGAACCTACCTAAACTGATTTCCATAGAGGTTTTATTCTCGGGTCCAACCAACCAACTTGTAAACATTTAATTTTAAATAGAAACAGCAAAGTTTCAATGCTGTTGCAAACTGAGATATGAAAATTGGATATTGGCTGAAATGGTTGTACCGCAATGCGGACAGCGACAAACAGCGAAACTTTACTTAATCTTATCAGATCCAGTAAATTAGGAGTTTCGGTCAGGTGTTCCATACTGTTGTCTAGAAATTTAAATATACGTATTTAAGGATACGTATTGAACAAATACCTTAATTTTTCGTCACAACTTGGTTTAATAAAGCAAACAATTGAACCTTACCTTGTATTTCCGCACACTTGTTGTTACCACGTAGTCGTACTTGCAACAGTCGGTTACGCAGTTATTATGAAATTAAGCGACTTTGACAGGGTGAATCTTACTAGACATTAACTGTGAAAAAGATCTTTTACGTAGAAGGTTTAAACAAAGTATTTTCCACTAGAACTAGAACCCATACCTTACCCATATAAATTACTAAATTTACACAATACCTTATTTCTGTAGAGGTTGTTGCTATCTAAGTATAATTCGTGTTATCTAATCTCAGAATGTCCAAATGTTAAGTCTATTGACTTTTCCGACATTTCAAGAATTTTCTTTTCTAACATAGCGATCAAACCTTTAAAAAAATTAAGCTGTTTGTAAGTGAAATTTGCATATAACTAATATTTGAATACACTGGAATATATATATATATTTTTTTTCATTATGATCTGAAAACAGCTACTTTAGACAACAGTGCTAAAGTGTCACTTTTACACCCAGGTAAATAAAGTATTGTTTTGATGATGTTTTTCTCCCTAGGAAGAAAAAAGTCATTTAATGATCTTTTTGGGGCATGGACATCAGCTAGCTCAACGAATTTGTTTTGATGCTTAACACTGAGTTATAATAAATCAGTGTAACAGCCGTTTCTTTAAAACATTATAATTCAGACTGCTGAGTTCAAAACAAGGTTTACTTAATTAATTCTTTACAATATTAAAACATGTATTGACATTTATTTCTCATTATTATATGCATCATGACAAAAAGTAGCATTCATCACTCGGCCTGAAAGTGTCTTTTTGACCCTCGGTCATTTAACTTGACCTCGTGTCAAAAAGTGTCACTTTAGGACCAAGTGATGAAATATACTATTGTATTTTCGAACAATTCTCCTCTTCTTAAACAAGTTCGATGAATAAATGGCTTTTTCAAAGTACTTATTTAAACTATACGAGTGTTTCTTTTACATGCTACATAATCATACTTTCTAGATCGTTATCGTTCGAAAAATAATCAAATATCTCAATCGTTTAAAATACAGTATTCAAGTACCCTATATAACAATCCTATATTTAGGGCAAACCCTGCATAAATAAAATTAATTTTGTGTAAAAATTTAACCAACAAAATTTATTAGAGCTATACAGGTATGATGTAATAGAAATAATTTCGTTCCAGTGATCAAAACTGTAGGTTCCTAGCACTACAGCGAACTGAAATTATGAAAAACACTATCATAAAGCAGAGTTTATTCTAGACACAGTTTTCTGAGACAGATGTCTTCAAAAATAAAACATTATTATAACCGTATTTGAGACTTGAACTTAACATAGCGGTGTAAATAGTTTGAAATTTACATGGGATATCCTTCAACAGTTTTATAATATTTCTCGTATTTTGTTCTGGGTCAGACACAAAATATATAATGTACAATTCAATAAGGTCATAACAATTAGTTTAAATTGTTGACTAGCTATATTAAGTTTACATTACCCTTTAATGGAGTAACTCACTCAAGACTTATAATCAAAGTTCAACAAGTTTCCTAATAGCATTGTTAAGCTTTGAAGGAATTCAATTACAACACAAAGCGTTTCAATGTCAATTTAAACTTTCCGCAAGCAGTTAACAGGCAATTTCATCTCTAGGAAATCTATACACCTACCTTATTTTACTTATCTCAGAAGTTATAACTAAACCGTACTATTTAAATGGTCGTCATTACTTTTGAATCAATAAATAGGTTATAAAGAGTTTAAGCTCACCCCTACAATCTCTTTTTTTTATCACCAACTTTCTCCATGATTTTATTTGTAGACAGTAGGAACTAGCCCATTTATTATAACATTCTAACATACAAACATGAGATTATCAACTGCACGCAAGAAACAATTGTACATTTTGTTACAAAATTCAAAATGCATAGGATTTATACAGACAGTATTTTATATCCCAAAAGACCCTGCGTATAAAACATGTTGGCCACAGAGGGAAGTAAAGGTGTCATTAGAACAGCAGCGGCTGGACTTTGGCCAGGAAACCGACCCCACCCCCACTCCCCTGCCAATGTGCTACGTTATTTATGCTATTTTAAACTGTGTCCCATCTGTATATATGTAGACATTTTATACTTCAGAGATTTATAAACTGTGGTTGTGAAAACAAGCACAACAGAAAGGCTAGACCTATTATTGGTGAGTTTTATATTAGATAGTTGTAATTCCTTAGCTTCTAAGTGTTAGTCAAGAGAAGTGTTAGAAAGAGAGTGTTAGAAGAGCCTTGGCCTAATAGACCTGCTTCGATGCTGACATAGAGAGGACTTCTTGTTCCTAACTTTACCTCGTTTAACAATATAAATTTACCTTTTACTTTCTTTTCTTACTTATATAAATAGTTTCATAACACGTATGCTAACATAAAAGACTAAGACGGACATTCGTTAGAATTAAATGGATAAAGAACAGAAGCAAATGACCTGTTGGTTTTTAAAAGTTTTTAGACTAATTTAAAGTACACGGTTTATTGTTCTAGTGGTTCATAATCAGTACTTTAGCAAATCACCATTGTATTGAAAACTACAGTGGATTTTAGTGAGTTTATATAATAAAAAAACCTGTCAAGCTTTGTCACTAACGTACTCGTATGTAAATAAAAATATTTTAATAAACTTACAGTTTTATTTAAAAATTTAAACAAATCAATTTGCTTTTGTTACCGATTAAAAACTATTGTTTAGAAGAAATTAATATTTTACCAACCTTGAATGGAACTATAACCTAACTAGACTTATTATGACCTAGATGGAAAACATAAGAAATATAAATACTTTATTGTTAAAGACAGTTTTTGCAATACTTAAACTATTGTCACATATATCGTTACTTATTGTTTTATGACTATTTATATAAGCCTAATCAAACGACTAAAAATAAAGTATTAATAGCTTTTAAGTTTTCTAGATCCTTAAATAACATATATAATTTAAATCTTGTTTTACCAACCTCTTCCCTTTAGTATTTATATTACTAAATAGCTTTACTATTATTACAGCTATTACTGAAGGATACAGTGAAAAATAAGTGTACTGTGTAAAAGCAAACTATCTTACCGTGTTGTGTGTCACGCAAAATAATTTTAAAGATATTTTAATCCAACACGAGCATTTCCATAATATTAATATACGTCCTTATACGCATCTGTTAAAACCCTAATTAAATGAGAAGTTATTTGAATTACTAACGACACTGAAAATGCGTTGGCTACATACAGCAGTGCTCGGAGCATTAATTTTCAATTATCAAAGGCCAGTCTTGTGAATAAAAATGTCAAGCCTCTTGTTTTCAGAATATGAAAGAACTCTCCAAGCTAAACATTTTGCATGAGTGTACTCGTTGGTGAAACGTAGCCACAAATTGTATTCGGTCGTAACTTTGGTCGTAAATTTCTAGTTTATAGTGGAGCTTGTGAGATACAGCTGGAAACATTTCATTGCCTGGCACGGCCACGGTCAATGCAGAGCAATCCACTCGCCAATCCAAGGGTCGGGTGTTAAATATGCGCCTTTCATGTCAGTGTTATTGTATAGTTTTTGATAAGTTTTTGTACTATCAGAGATAATGATGTTGTATACCGGTTGTTCTATCATCTCGATTTATTTTCTTACACACCAACTGACTTTGTAGATTTAAGATAACGAAACGACTGACTTTTAACCTATCCAAGTGCCCCAATATAAAATAATTGTCATAGTTAGTTTTGGTATCTTCAATACATAAGTATTGGCAAACGTTATTCGTGCTTTAGTTTATACCGGTCTTAGCTCACCGTTTTTGTTGGAGTGGGGGTTATTTGACACCCGTTTTAAGGGTACGTCTTAACAAAAGATAAGTGTTAAACTTATACTAATACAACATAGTGTAATCTCATTTCATCAAAAGTCTTATATATTTCCTAATTCGTACTTATTTCGTATATTTACTTTGTAATGTAAGTACTTAACATATCCAAACATTTGTCTTCGCAAAAATCCTTCACTATTTAATTTTAACCAACGAGACTACTTTAAATAAACTCACGAGTAAAATATAGCTGTACACCTCGAATACAAGTAAATATTAGTTTGAAAAAGGTTTTAAATTGTTTAAGAATAATTAACATATTATCTTGTAAACCTTTGCTTAAAGCCATAAGTGATTATAAAGATACACATTGTTGACAACGGGAAAGCGTAGGCGCATCCGAACTAAGTAGCTTAGGAACAAACGTGAAAATTTCCTTAGTGCTTTTCATTAGGCCTAAAATATAAAAGCTCTTGAGATGGTTTCAGAAATAATTCACTCTCCCTAATTATGTTCCTAAGCAAACAAAGATAAGTCTGTATTATTCTTGACTTAAGCTCTTAAGATTTATTTAGATCTACACTTTCAGTCAGCGTAAGGTACGTAGTATTCTATTGGTCACTGTTTATTACCTACATATGTTGATTTAATACAAACCAGAATCGACTTACATTATTTGAGTTGCAAAAATTCTTCAATATAACAAATAAAAAGTATCAACATGGTATAAATTTTTTTGAAACGTAAAATATTAATGCACGAATCTTTTATATATTTTGTACAATGGTCATGTTATGCTAACGCAATTATTTGTTAACAAAAAAGAGCTGGATAATCTTTTCGAAAACTACTAACAAAATAATATGTTGAATAAAGTGGCAGACTACAGTTCCTGGTTCTTTCTTAGGTGCTTATTTAAAAAAAATGAATGAAAATAAGTCAGATTTTGATCAGATAACACAGACTGTGAAACCTTTCAATAAAGTTACTGTCAAAATTTTTTTATTATGTGAATTAATCAAGGTTCCTTAAATAGATTAAATAGGTTATACCCCTTGTAAGTGTATCGCTGGTTATACATTTGCAAAAATGGAAAGCGATAACGTTACAAACAAATCCCATCCTCTTTAGCTTTTCAACACCCAGACTAAAGGAGGTTTTACACTTATTAGTTTTTAACTACTAAAACCCTGTTTTTATTGAAAGCTTAGCACTGGGAATTTGAAAGGTTTATGTTCGTTGAAATGTAACAAAAATAAATGTTTGTTAAACATTTTGTTTAAAAGCCAACTTTTGACAAACCAAAGCGTATTTCCGGTATTTTGATTTTACTACTGGGACTTCTTCAGGAATGTATCCAATCACTGTTTGTACTCTCACAATGATTGATAAATAAAAATTAGTTTTAAAATAAAACTAAAACGTTCAACTTCAGAACAGCTTTACAAGTGTTTATTGTAGCATATCATCACAACTAACAGACTACAATTATTGCAAATTACCAAATACCAACAGATCATAGTATTGTTTCGTACAAACTGGACATACTGGTATAAGAAAGTCTTTTCAAACATGTAAAACATCTTTCCGAGCTTCTTCATCGTCGTTCAACTCCCGAAACATAGGTTCCAAATATGGTTATGTCATCATAATGATGATGATTAAACAACATGTTTTAAAACCAATTATGACATGTATGCAAGGACAATGAATTTTAGAACCTCTGGATTTTATATTGTAGTAGATAAGAGTATAATGTACGGTTACTTCTCGTACTGAACCTTTTTCAATATTGCTTTAAAGAAACAACATAAATTTGCAACTAAAATATAGTTGAATTTTACAATATCTCTCTCACACTCAGTAACTGTTAAATAGCTAATGTTATACACATAGTTTTGTGCAAAAGCTAGTGCTGCACATTTGAAAGGTTTACGTTAGTTGAAATGTTACAAAGTTGTGGGATGCAGCTGTCTGTTCTCAGTCTGAGATGTTACTCTACACTTGTATCTCACATGAGCTGCTATAAACTACAGATTTACTACCTTGGTTTACGGCGCAATACAATTTGTGGTCACGTTCCACCTGCAAAAACTTCCTTCACTCGTCAACTTTGTAAGTTAATTGAAAACTCCATTCTTTAAAATAATGCTGCTTGGGTAAAACATAGTTTTGCTTGAAA
Source organism: Matsumurasca onukii (assembly GCA_018831715.1). Lineage (NCBI taxonomy): Eukaryota > Metazoa > Arthropoda > Insecta > Hemiptera > Cicadellidae > Matsumurasca > Matsumurasca onukii. The sequence continues at coordinate 50,649,198 of CM032059.1, read as the reverse complement.
TAAACTACAAATTTAGAGTCGTGTTTGTGATTCAATGGAAGCGTTAGTCTTGAACTTATTAGTTCTCTAATTTTCTAAAAAAGGTAAAGAACCTAACATACAATTTTACCAAGAGGCACGTTTATATACATTAAAATAACATTTGTCCTACTTTAGCCCCCCAAAGTTGCCCTTCTACACATATTTTGCCGTCAAATCTTATGAGGTTTCACATTGAATAGACATTCTTTGAAATTACGGATAGAAAGTATTACAATACAGTGATTTTTTGACGGTAAATGCATTTAAGAAACCATTCACTGTAATACTAATACATTTAAACAGCCTTCATCTAAGCTACAATAGGGTTCATGTAAAATTATATTTCACATTTGAGTTTGCTATATATGTAGTTACAGTTGTCTAGCGCAAGTATGTCAGCATTTAAACTATTAGTAGTAGATCTAAACTAACTTGGATGTTGCCCTACATGTTTTACCGTAGTTGCTGCCATAGCACCACTGGTAAGATGAATGGCTTATGGACTCCTAGCAAGTGATTATTAATGCACGAACTTCGTAATGGTTTGTTTACAGGTTCTTGGGATAGCTCCAACTATTCACGAAGCAAAACCGACCCAAGCCAACTTGTAAACACAAGTAAGACGTTAAATGGTGCAGCTGCAGTATATCTTTGAGTAGTACGTAAATTTATGCCAAAAGGTTGTAGGTGATTTTCCTTTATAAACAACCAATCGTTACATCATTTGGTTCAAAGCGATTAAACTGATCCATGTCTTAATACTTTATTGGCCGTTGATCGTTTATTAAGTTTATTAGAATAAGGCGAGGGATGAAGAGAAGAGAATACATATTTAATACAAAAGTGTTTCAGGAAAAACATATTTAAGTCTAAAACTAGTTTGAAACCCCTTAAAACTGAAGCCAAATAGCCTCTGTAGTGATATTGTCTGACACATTTTTACTTTGTAACACTCGCTCTAAAAAGGGGGTTTTTTGTAAACGTTAGTTCACTGCAACTTGTATATGCACATGTTTACCTTTTAGTAGCTTGTTCGGATTACAAGACGTTGATAAATGTACCTTTTTAAGGTAAAACGTTTCAACATTAGCTTATGTAGCCTATACTCGTACAATATGCACATTTAAACAAATCTAGATTTACCGATTCATCATATTTAAAATTGATCAAGCACCTGCCTCTGATCGGGTAATTTATGTTGTATGCATTCAACAATTATGTTGCATGGTTAATAACTGTAATTATAAAAAACTATATTACCAAGCAAAATTTTTCTATGTAAAAGTTCCAACGAAACTGTTCTTAAGTATAAAGAACATACTTCAAGTACTTGAGCGGAACCACTTATAAGTCAAGTCGAGTCGTTCTACATCTAACCACTAGAGTACAAGCAGTTTGTGCCGTAGCCAAAGCAGCAGTAGTTATTTATATACTCTGTACCCATGGAGGGTATAAAACATGTTGGCCACTGACAGAAGAAGTTAAGGTGTCATTACAACATCAGTTGTTGGCCTCATGCCAAGAGCGCTGACCTACTCGTCCTCGTGCGTTATTTATGTGTGTTTAGTCTCTAGTCCGTTCCGTGTTCTTCGAACAGTAAGACACCTTTCGGATTTACACATGAGAATAGAGAGCCGTAGACGTTGGAGTCACGCTATAAGCTTACATGCGGAACTGTGGAAGCGTCTACTAATGTACTTACTATCGGTCCCTCTCATTCCATGCAGGTGATTCAACTGACCAATTACTACAGGCTTTGGTAATGGAAGTAGCTCGTGTCTGATACCGTAATGAACTCCATGTAGAATACTATTTTCACAAGTCTGTCAACATTCTTACGTTACGTAGAATATTGTTAACTGAGCAATTTGCTTTAACTTTAGAGCAAACTTATAACTTTATTTCTATGAATGCCGGAAAAACATACCTCTACAATTTTGCAAGTAAAAGTTTTGATTTATAACCACCCTTTCTATACTTGTTCAACCCACGGTAACTCATTATTCTATTGAGCGGGAATGTATACAACTGTTATCAGTTCAGTTTAATAAAATAAAATCGTCCAAACCTGATTACTTAACAATTACTAAATAACATACTCGTCCAAAACTTATCTCTTCTGATATTACGTTGCTTAAAGTGAAGACTAGTAGAAGATCGCTTTGTTTTGGTGTGACTCCAAAATCAATGTAAAGTACTGTTTCTACTGAATAATGGTTCTCCCGCAGTGTTGTCGTTGCTTTTCTTTTTCATTTCACCTTAAGTTGCGAACCGGCTTGGACAGTACGTAGTCAACAACACAAATCTGCTCTTAAAACTGTAGTTTTCCATACATAAACGTATTTTATAAAACTACTGATTCGAGGATATTTCTTAAATATACAGAAAGTGAAAAAGCAAGTAACATTTCTTCATTTTCTGTGCTGCAATATTACAAGTCAATTACGGCGCAGCTTTTTCATCAACATTTTGCAAAGTAACAACCAATATTTTGCTATGGCTTTTTAAGGGTATCTACAGTATATTTAATGGAAAATCCAGGTGGCTTATCAAAACAACTCCGAGTTAAAGACAATTGAAAAATACAAATACTAATAGTAGTAAAGTGACTGGTATGTTTTTATTTACGGTTTACACCAGTTTTACAAAACAGTTTTACAAAATACTATAATATTTTACCTTATTTAATATGGTATGTCTTGATAACATAGTAGCAAGACAATAAAAATAAATACAGCAACTATACGTTGATGATAAATGAACATGCTTGATAATAAATTGCTCAAAGGGGGGTCAAGAATAAGTGAAGATACGCTTACAGTGTTCTTAAAGAAAAGTTATATCTAACTGAAAAAATCAATTAATAAGAATCTACGAGGTGAGAGTTTAGGATGATTGCTAAAATGTTTGACTGGCTAGTTTGATGACAAAACACAACAGCTGTGACTGTTTACTTAACTCAATGGGGAAGGTATGGAGGAAATTTCAAACCACATACTTGACCCGTGTCGTCCCAATTACAATATTGAAGTATAGTATGTCGTATCCACATGTGGTTAATTGCAGTTTAGGTATAATTTTTCAATAACTTGTTAAGAATGTTGACTCAAATTAGGCAATACGAGTATGGTTTTCATACAAAATTATAGATTATGTGCATACGTTTTTCTATCGTCAAAAGCTCAAACATGCCTAAAAAGAAGTAAATTCTTAAGCACTGCAGACTTAAAAAAGGTGACAAAACAACCATAGGCTGTGACGGAAAACGGCTATCATCATTGCTGACAGTTACAGAAGCACTGTAAGAAGTATAATGCTGCAGAAAGATTTATTTTTAAAAGAGACACGACAACAGAAAAATGTGCAGCTGTTGTATGCACTTGAATATACAACTTATTTTTGACCATGTCTTGTTTAAATCACAGCCCCACCAGCTGATGTCCTTTCCAGAGCATGACTAAATTATTAATGTGCTCGGCTTCGCCGTGGTCGAACGAAACTGATTCCCGGTGTAAGATTTCACCTTACAATAACTATTGTATTGCAATTTGAGATGTGTTTAACCTAATTCATGCTTATTTTCTGCGTGTACTATACGAGTAGTATCAAAAGGACATCTACTTCTACAACAGTGTGCACCTAACCTCTTACTCCAACAGACAGATAAGCCTGACCACAGCTACAGTCCGAGCTCTGAACACTTCCGGTAGATGATGAGCAATATTTCCACTCGGCTTGGCAGCCTTAATGTTTCGTCTGTTGAAAAGATCGGAGTGGTTGATATACTCTCGGTGGCCAGAATTTGTGTTGTTAAAATTAAACATTTTGTTTATCATTATTACGAGTACTATCATAGCACAGTACAATGTATTTATCTTGCATACCTAGGCATATTTATTTTCCAAAAGATATTTTACTTCTCTGAACCCAACTGATACATGTAATCAACAACGTTCGCTTGATAAGGAAGTTTACATAACAAAATCGGTGGAATTTCTATTCATATTGTGATTGATTTGTTACAGGTATGTTAGCAGTATAGAATTGAATTAACTTTATTTTGTGAGTACTTAGTTTTACTTTGTAACGTCCGTAGCTATAGTTTATTTTCATGGCAGTAAAATATTATTCTATTTAATTATTTGGATTTAATTATGTTAGCATAATAGTGTCCACGTTTCTTACGAAACCAGTTTTATTATTAATTAAATTTCTTTCCATGCATAGGTCAGCTTAAGCTTATACGACAGAACATAAAACGAAAACCACGTTTGACGTAATATTAAAATCTACGTTGAAACGTACTCACTATGTAGGTTCCACGAATTTAAGTGAAGCGTATGCAAATGTGTGTTGGAACATACTTTAATAACTGTGAAACAAGAAAGCGGGCACAGATATTTTCATGTTGGTCTGAATAAACAAAACTGGGGTCGACACTCAGTACGTGACTTGAATGGGTTTCCTCTGTAATGCAATTCCTCACCAACTATACACTGCTGTATTATGCGGGATTATGAACATTTAGGATTTGTTTTGCAACTTTAAGTTCAAATAAAATTATTTTTTCTTTTCAAAAAGGCTTTACGTTACCTTCTAACCGTTTACAGAATCTCATCTACCCACATAGGTCTGATTGAAATGCCTATGGACATGGTGAAGTAATCTCTTCCCCGCCCAACAACACGAGGGCTAGAGCTGCTAGTGTAACCACGTACTTACCCTTTAACCTTGTGACTTATTGTACAACCTTATTCTCAGGAATCTACATCACATAGAATCCCGGCATTTTGAGTACTTTGATACCTTGGAGATAATGCTTTCCCGCTTACTGACCTCGTATCTTTCTAAAGAACACCTATACTCTTTATGTGGTGTAGAGCCAACGCCGGACATTCCAATATGAAGTGGCACTCCTAGTATTACCAGACATAGGCTTTCTGTATAAGTTCGTTACCCGGTAGGATTGTTTTTTAAGTCGGTTCAATTTTTTTTTAAAAGTGTTTATTGTTTGTTTTACTAAGTCTATTTGATCTGAAAGCCACTGGAATCATAAATTAAGTACTAGGCTGATATACAATACTCTGGTTCTGTGCCGATAAAACGAGGAAGTAGGCTCCGTTGCAGGTCACACCTCTCATTCCTTTATGACCTAGCACCCATAAAAACGGACCTTCTAATTTTTTGCCAATATTTACATGATCGTGGGGTTTTCAGTACAGTTTTAGACCTGGGTTTCTAGTTTAGAGGGCCAGATCTACTGCGTGATAAGGTATCCTGAGGTCTGGCTCCTAATATTCGCCTACAAAAGTACAAGGGCGGGGGAGGGTGTTGTGGTGTAGTTAGTTGATCAATATTCTGCAGGCCGCCTATATGGACCAAGACAACACTTTAATATTCAACAAAAACCTGAGCACTAGTTCCTTGAACACGTATCAGAATCCAGGAAAACCTACTTTCAAAATTACAATCGGTCAATGCTTAAAAAAATTAAGGTTTTTATTGAGAATTTGAAGAAACAACATAAGTGCATAAAAGTTGGTTGTAGCGTGTTGAGCAAAATTCTAAACTATGAAAAGTCATTATTTATATTTTTACTGCCAACAACAGTAAAAAACATGGATTGTTAGACTGGCAACGAAACAAGTACAGAAAAGTACTTTACTGTCTTCACCTTACTTACTTAAGTACACTTTAACACTTTACTTTGTTGTCAATACGTTTCCGTCCAATTGTAACATTTGTCTAGTCTAAGTGGTTGTGCAACATGACAGGTTTTAACAGTAAATATAATTTCATTTACAAAGAATAGTGTTAATGATAGCATTACGCGGAAACTTAGTTAGGGATTTCATTAGTGTCAAGATTCAAGTAAAGTGATAACTTTACCGGCGGAAATTCAATTGTGTCCTGTTAATACACTGCTCCTTGTTCCAAAGGTACATTTTATAAAGATATTAATTAAAGGTTTATTGGTTAACAACTGTGTAAAGGTTTAGTTGAGCAGAACGTCTGAAACATGTACAGCATGCATAGAAAAATATTAGTATTATCATATAAACTTTACGTAATACAAGTTTTTATAAAATTTAGGAATCTACTCTTGGATCATAAATCTCGAGGAAAGGTTGGCAAAATCTGTATAAAGCACAATCACACACAGCCATTACCCACATTTACACTTGGGTTTTGTTCCAGCCTCACAGACCGAGCCTCAACATTACTTTGCTTCTACCAGTTTAGTAGTTCGGTTAAACTAACTTCGTAAGCTCATTTTAGTTGTTATTCTGGTATTATACCAAACTATTTTGGTATTGAATTAATGAGCTAAATTTTAAGTTCACTAAAGTCTCACTCTTATTTGCTTATGGTGATAGGGCTTAACTAAGTTGATGTTTTCACAGGCATCTAGTTCAATTTTATTTGTTTTATAAAGTATGAAATTTTATTGTGTTATTATACCTTTTATGGGCATGAAGCTGAAGCAAAGTTGGTAAAATGAGAGTTAAATTACGATGTAGAAATGCACAACGGACCTAGTGACTAATGAAAACTATACGAACGTGTCAAAATATGTTAGACTTTTCAGAAAGTAATATATAAAATAATATCATTTTGTAAATCAGATAAAGCTCATCACCAAAGCTGAAATTACACTGCTAGAAAGTTTCATACGAATAAGTTCTTTTTATTTTAATAGTTGTTTATATTAGGTTCATAAATATGAGCATTATGCTAAGGTAAATTAGTCAATGGCAAGATACTTAAAGTCAACTCTGTTATATAGAAAGACAACGTTTATGTGAAGAGTATCAGTATATTATTTGAAGACCTCGACGATAGTTGTATTGGCCATGGTAACTGCATAGAAATCTTTCATTTGTATAAAACGTAATAACCTTTAGTTCTGGTATTGCCTACTGCTTTGGAATCGTGCTGACATATCTACCCACACACGAGTTCTGTTGCACTTGTGTTTTGTTGTTGTTAACACGTCACGTAGACGTGACTAGTTTGACTTACAGGTAACCGAGTACAACTGCATACGTGACATCAAGCCTCAACAATTAGACAAGATGCAACTGAACACAAAGGCGTGCGTGACCTGTTCCTGCGTGCAATGCCTTTCTAATTCAGGGTGTTCAGTAATTTATTTATTTATTTACTTGGCAAACAGGAGTTTTACAAGTTGAATACATAGTTAAAAGTTATGTTTAAGATAGAGGATCAAAAGCTCACCAGGTGAGTTTCCAAGTTTCTTTATTAAAACATGTCCAATAACACATAGTTCTGTCTTGTCTATTTTGCTGTCTATGGTTTGCACTAAACAGTTTTTATTGCCGAGTTAGATTTTGTTGTAAACTTACAAAGTTGCACAACTGTTAGTCTAGTAAAGACCAATATTTAAAAAGTACATTTAAATTATCATTCCTTTTAGTTTTGAAATAGCGGCCATAATAAGTTTTCCAAGCTTAATAATTCAAGATTCTTAAACTTTGTACTAAAACACAAGTAAAACAAAGCGTGGCAAATGATTTTACAAACATTTTATTTCGCTGTGCTGGGATAAATAATATCGGAGAAGTAAAGTTTTCCTGAGTGCACACCTTTAATTACATTTAAGAAACATATTTAAATAAAGGAGCCCTGTCAGAAAAACTTAAATTTCTTTGTTATTAACTCTCTACGAACAACAAACTTGGTCCTAATACCTTTGTGAGATTATTTGCCACGGTTTGTTAATATATTTGTATCTTTACCATCAGGTTTACGCGTTTTGAATTATTAAGCTTAGAAAACTTATTATGGCTGCCATTTCTAAGCCGGAAGTAATACTAATTCAAATTTACTCTTTAAATGTTTAATTTAATTGTACTAACTTAGTGTGTAACGCTTTGACTTTATACAGGGTGAGGCAATGGAGAACACCACAATTTATAAATAGCACAAATTTAATACTATTAACACTATACACCTAAATAACATACTAAAACGTAGGTTATCTTATGTCATTTAACCATAATAAGGTCATGTTTTCATTTCTTGAAAACTACATCCCTTAAGTGACGACCTTGAAAACGTTGACATTCCTGGAGTCGCGTGAAAAACCCGTCCATTACTCGTTCAAGCATTTCTTGAGGAATCGCTTGAACTTCCTCGGCGATTCTATGCTTCAGTTCAAGCAAATCTCTGGGACGACTTTGAAAACCTTAAACTTCAAATAGCCCCATAGGAAGAAGTCACAGACAGACAAATCTGGTGATCGAGCTGGCCAGGGTATGTCACCAAATCTTGAAATCAAACGATTTTCAAAACATTTCTCAGTGCGGTCATGGAGTTATCGGCTGTGTGTGCAGTGGCTCCATCCTGCTGGAAGTAGAGCTGCTCTGTATCAATCTCTTCCTCCAAAAGTGGAATAAAAAGTTATTTATCATGTCCACATATCGATCTGAGTTCACGGTTACTGTGTTCCCACGATCATCTTCAAAGAAGTAGGTCCAAAGATTCTCTCGGTCGAAACTGCACACCAGACAGTCACTTTAGGGCTGTGTAAAGGCTTAGGATGAAGCTCTTTAGGGTTATCAGCACTCCAGTACCGCATATTATGTTTGTTGACGTGGCCGGAAAGGTAAAAATGTGCTTCATCAGACATGATTAACAGGTCCGACAAATTTGGCGCTTGATTTTAATTGTCAATATTTCATCACAGAACATTACTCTTCGGTTGTAGTCTGGCTCTTTAAGTTCTTGCACAACTTGAATCTTGTAAGGATGGAAATGAAGATCTTGATGTAAAATTCTTCGTACAGATCTGTTGGAAATCTGAAGTGCCAACGCTTGTTTCCTGGCGGACCTCTTTGGACTCTGAGTTACAGCGACTCGCACTCTTTCCACATTGGCTTGTGTGCGTACAGTCTTGCGGCTTCCACCAATTCTTTGTTGTGTTGACGCCGTAGTTCTAAATAATCTTACCCAGTTCCCTATAGTTTTCCGATCGGGAACAGCACCATGTCGACCAACGTTGAAATATGTTCTAAACAACCTCTGAGTTTTTACAAAAGAATCACTATTCTTAAAAAAAGTTTCCAAAGCAAAAGCACGATGTTCAGGACTCCAAAGCGCCATGTTTACTAAAATGGGTTAATGTAATTAAGGTTATAAGAACAGCTGTTCATACATTGTTGAAGCAATTAACATGTGACAGATAAAACAAATTGTGGTGTCCTCATTGCCTCACCTTGTACCTTATTCTATATCGGAGATAAGAGTAGTAAAAATTAATTTAGTAGAAATACAGACAGACGGAAAAATAATCGAGATAGGCCTCAATAAATATCCTGTTGAAGTTTGATCCCGTAATTACTGGACACTCTGTATAATCCTGAGTATTTATTTCTTGTTTTGTTGTTAGTTTAGCGGCTTTTGAATCATGTATTATTTTGATATCTTTGCTTTTTTGGTTTTCACTATACTATGATCTCATACTTTCTAGCGGTGAACGATCTTATACTTATTTATCATATTATATAGTATATAAGATCTGAATTACTTATATACTTCTCGTATTTATGGCAAGGACAGTAAAATATACGTAATTAATTATGTATATAATTGTTAGAATTGTGTTTTTGTTGTGTATTCTATGAATTTTATAATCATCACTATATCCATAGAATACTACCTGCGTTGACCTTGATAAATAATTTTGTTTTGATAGATAAAACCGTTTAATATCTATTTACATACCACATATACTTGACATTATGGCATAAAACTGTCATCGAATCAACACTTGTTGTCCTTAAAGAATACATATGCAGTACGATACAGTAGCATATTTATGAATAGGAGTGTAGGATTTTATACACAAATCTTTACAACGACCGAAACCTTACATTAATACTTTTCTACTACTACACAGCTCTTACATACTCTGCTAACCATAACACGTTTGTATAATATATGAATTTAATCGTGCAGTTAAGAAGATGAATAGAAGGTACGTTTTGCTCACTGCGCAAACTATTTACTTTTGGGATTTTACCAAACCAGATCAGAGTTGGTCATTTGCTGCCCTGTCACTTTGTACGTGTATTTTTTTTCGCTAGAGCTGCTGGACTTTCTGAATTTACGTCCAAGAAAAGGAAATGAAATAGGAAACGTTTTAAAGCGTGAAAGTGAGTAAAAAGCTATGTAAAAGTCTTGGGTTTTCAAAATATTATTCAAGCCATTTAATTTTATCAATAAAGCCATGTGAAGAACACTAAATTGAAACAAAATAAATCTTAACTTACCATCAATGAAAATATTTATATCTAAAGATAATTTTGCTACACTGGCTTTTTCTGTTTTATAGTTTTACTCGTGACAATCGAGAACTAAAACTATTGAATACTTATAGATCTTAATTTTATAAACGCTAAATAGCTAATTTATTACTAAATAAATTTGAAGACAAACATATTTGGACCGAACTAGGATTTGAACCCGGGTCTCCCGCTTGCCGGGTGGTTATGCTAAACCACTACACCATCCGGCCCAACTATTTCTGCCTTCAAATAAGTACTTAAACCTGAATGTTTATCCGAAACATGTGACTGTCAAATAGTGACTTTAAATCAACAAGCTGGACATATTACAAACATAATTTAAATACTGTGTCAAATGACTTATTATAGATCTTAGATGGTGTAAAAGCGGGGGGTGCCGGGCAAGCGGGAGACCCGGGTTCAAATCACGGTTTGGTCCAAATATTTTTGTCTTCAAATTTATTTAGTAATAAATTAGCTATTTAGCGTTTATACAATTAAGATCTAGTTGAAAATAATACTAAGAAATAAAGAACTGCAGGAGACTTGTACAGGATCAAATTAAACTGTATTGACAACAACAGTAAACATCACTATTTACATTAGTAAACATCTGTTCTAATAATCAAAACATAACATGTGTTAAACTATTTAGTGCATAATTAATATACAGGCTTCCAACACCCCTTCTCACGTAATACGTTTAACACGGTTTGAAAACTCCAAGTTCCGTTCTAAACTTGACGAAAGTGTCTTTAGGTTTTAGCTTCGTAAATATGTCAGATGCTTTCATCCATTTGTATTTTTCAGGCATAGGAAGTTTTAACATTTCTTCCCGCGAAGTAGGTTCGGAAATGTTATTTATTTCAGCTTTATAACAAAAGCGTTTTGGTGGAATTCCTTTATTTTGACGTTGTGAAACTCTCTTCTCATTCTCAAGTTGACTTTGAGTTTCATGTTCATTTGGATCATTATTTCCGACTTCAGATGTCACAGTAGGGGTAGTCATATTTACTGGGAACGATCTAAGATAAAGGTTCCTTGTCACAAACGGTTTCCCTTCTTGCTGAGTCATCTTCTTCTCAGAGAAGCTGATTTTTCTGTTTCGATTATCTTCACTGATCGACTGATCCATACTTTGTTAGTTTTAGGATCCAGGATTCTGTATGTGCTACCATCATACCCGACTAACACACCTTCGACTGCTCTGTCATCCCATTTCTTCCACTTTTGTGAAGGTACAAGAGAGTAAACCTTAGAACCGAAGACTCTAAGATGACTGATATCTGGTTTCTCGCCAGTAAACATTTCAAGTGGAGTTTATCGATTACTCTGCTTGAAGTTCGATTTTGTAGATATGCTGCAGTCAAAACTGCTTCTCCCAGAAGCGATTGTGCAAACCAGCATCTAAAAGCATACATTTGGCCATTTCTGTCAGACTTCTGTTCTTTCGCTCAGCAACTCCATTCTGCGTGACAACGGTGTACTGATGTTGGATCCCCTCCTTCCTCAAGTAACTCTCTAATTCCTCTGTAACGTACTCTTTGCCATTGTCAGTACGAAATACTGCAGGTTTTCTTCCAAACCTTGTTTTCATAGATGCTATGTACTCTTTTACAACATCTTTCACCTGATCTTTTGATTTAACAAGTCTTACTATGGTAAATCTAGAATGATCATCAATAAATGTCAACATGTACCTGTTGCCGCTTGGTGTACTAGTCGGCATGGGTCCACATAAATCTGAGTGTACAAGTCTCATTGGCTCACTTTCCCTACTTGTACTTGTGGGAAACTTCAACTCAGTTAGTTTTCCTTTAATGCATTCTTCACAATCTTTTATTTCATTGGTTCCCGAGATCTTTATTCCTGTAACTAGATTCTCATTCACCAGTCTTTTGATTGAATTCACGTCCCTGTGACCTAGTCTTCGATGCCACAGACTCAGACTGTTTGAACTAGTAACAACACAAGCTGAATTGTCATTACTAACAGTTTCCATCTTAAACATGTGTCCATCATTTGTAGCCATAGCTACTACGTTTTCTCCGCTGTAAATACAACAAGTATTGCCCTCAAAAACTACCTTCAGTCCGAAGTGAGTTATCTGCCGAACAGATATAAGACTACTCTTGAGTTGCGGAACAAACAGTACCTTCTGAAGTAAAACTTTCTGCAGTTTTCCATCTGGTAATTTACAGTTCAAATACCCTTGACCTGTCCCTTCTGCTTGTACCGATGATCCGTCTGCTAAAAATACTTTTGAGCTAGTACCTTGTAGCGTTGAAAAGAAAGATCGATCATTTGTCATATGACCTGTTGCTCCAGAGTCCACATACCAGTCAGAAGAATAATCTTTGTTACTGTCTTTGCTTACCTCAAATGCAACAAACTTAGTTTCAGTATCTTCGTGTGACTCTAATACAGATACATAGTCCTGTGATGACTTAAACTTCCGGCAATCTGCCTTGATGTGTCCCTTTTTCTTACAAAAGAAACAAACTCGGTCCTCCATTGTACTGTTCTTGCACTTTTGACTGAAGTGCTCCTCTGCCCCTGGGGCAGTTGGAATGAGATGACATACCTTCTGGTCAACCGCTGAAAAATTCTCAATGCGTCGCTGGTACTCATCCAGGATCTTCCCCGTCACATACTCCACCGTCAGGTCTGCCTCGTTACGTCCCTCGAGAGCGGTCACGAGTCCTGAGTATGTTTCCGGAAGACTTACTAGTAGAACGGCGATTCATCTTCCAAAGGCTTTCCCGATGCACGCAGGAGTCCAACCACTTCCATTATGGAGTCGATGTGTTCACTCATCGAACCACCCTTGTAGTGTATCCCGTACAGTTTCCTCCTCAAGTACAGTCTGGGAATCTGTCGTACTTCTTGGCGAACAGCTGCCACCGTAAGCATCTTCCAGGTGGGCAATGTGGATAAGCTGAGAATCCTCGACGCTAAGAGTAATGTAGGCAACCGGTTACTCTTCTTCCAAGCTTGATCTGGCTCTTGGGCTCAACCCAATTTCCCAAAGAATCCCGAATTAATACAGCTTTCATTTTGGTTTTCCAGGAAATATAGTTACCTCCATTCAGCGTATATTCAGTCTTGGGCCATTTTTGATAATTCTCAACTTAAACACTTAAATAAACTTTAAATTAATTTAACTTTAACTTTGGACAGCTTTCTGGGCCCGTAACCTGTTGAAAATAAATAAGAAATAAAGAACTGCAGGAGACTTGTACAGGATCAAATAAACTGTATTGACAACAACAGTAAACATCACTATTTACATTTAAACAGTTCTAATAATCAAAACATAACATGTGTTAACTATTTAGTGCATAATTAATATAAGGCTTCCAACAGATCTATAATAAGTCATTTGACACAGTATATAAATTCTGCAGTTATTTAGTATTGAATACCTATAGTTTGAAAACATTCTCATTATATTCACTCGAGATAATGTTTTCTATGGAACTTCATATGGTTAAAATACCTCATATAATAACTAATCATTGTGCTTTATGACACCGTTTCCACATAAACCATTGGTTTAAAAGGCAACATGTTTACTTAGTTTAGATAGTTGCATAAGGGTATACAATGCTAATATCATGTATAATAATAATATTATCAAGTAACCATGTCAGGTTTACTTATTAGAAGCGTTGAAAATCTAGGGCTTAGTTTTCTTTTAGATTTCGTCACTGACCAGTTTGTTTAAACAATATTAGTTTACGTCTTTCAAATTCAAATATGAGAAAACTGCGTTGATACTTGATGTGGTATAATCTGCCAGAGTAATTTTAATATGCACGAAAAGTAAATACTGTCTAAGTTAGCGAACTTTACTTCTATGCCATTTTTAAAAAGTTGAGGGTAAAGTGAATACAGCATAGTTATTCAGTTGAGTGCAAGAATAATTATTTATTAGTGAAGTGGTACAATATAACATGACTACAAAACTACCCTTATCAAAGCTTGCACATGAAAATCACTAAATAAATGTTTTGTTTGGAGTATAGAATGTGTTGACCAATCACTAAGAGAGAGGAGTTTAAAGTGTCTCCACGATGGTAGTTTCGGTTGCCGGATCAGAGCCACGACCTATTTAACCCTCCGTGTTATTTATGTGTGTACAGCTTGGGCGAACAGCGTTTACCGAGTGAAATACTACTCTAAAAGTTATCTCAATAAAAAGTGTACAATACAGTTTTACGTGATTCACATTTATTATAATAAAACTATATATTTAAAGTGCAAACTTTTATTTGACATTATTAATTGCTATCTCATAATGAAACTGTTTAAACGTCTGTTTAACCTTGAATATTAAATTTGGTTGCCTTTGAACTACGTATTTACTTCTCTATTTATTATACAGTTTTGAGTAATAAGGTTTTGCGTTATTCCTTAGACAATGTGAACTACTATGACCGCCATTTTTAAACAGGACGTAATAATTAATCAATTTTATTTTTCAAATATTGATCATTTTTATATAAACATATGTACTCTTTAGTTTGTGGCTTAATTTAATTAAAGATGATAATTTTTTAAAGCACCGACAAAAAGACGGAAAAGTTACGTTAAACTAAGCAAGATAAGATGAGACTAGTGTCACTGGCAATATTTTTTGTTTCGACCTGAAAAATCACTCCGTGAAGTTTGATCCCGTAGTTATTGGCCACCTTGGACAAAAGGACACTTATAATTTCTTTACCAAGTGGCCTTAAATGTGTGATGCTGCATTGTTAAAGGAATCGACACTTTACCTAGGCTTTACCAGATGGAAACCCGTCTTTGCCTATTGTTTTGTGTCTGCCGTTGGTCCATCCATAATTATGTTGTTAGTTAGTCTTTAAGAAGATCTATATAATTGAACTCACATGTATAATGGTATAGTTACTGTCATTATTATAGGACTGAAGTAAAAAAAGTTAATAACATAATTATATTAATTTTATTTCATTCATACATTATATAATTTTATATGTTATAAAATAAATTATAAAATTAATACAATGCAAATGAGATACATATCATACAAAACGACTACATACGTTTCATAATACAAGTATGACTATTAACTAAATACATTGTGCTGAAATCGAATAGCTCATTCATAATATTAGTAATATTTTATTATGAAACATACCTCGGATAAAACAATATGATAGCAAACTGAAGCCAACATACGCGTTACCGGTTTAAACATAGTCATATTTAAATATCGATATTCCTTAAAACTTTAAAACAAAATGCATATTATAACAACTTTAGTTTTAAAACCATATTACAACTGCTCCAGAACACAATTAGAATAACCTCCATGTTCTAAGCAACAAAAGCTTCACGAACCCTAAACACAGCCATTACGCACATTAACAGGTTTGTTTTGTCCCCCGACCTTTGTTTTGCTAAACACACTTCTGACCGCTATCCTCCAACAACCTACGAAAATATAATTATTTTTACATTTATAGTAAGTAGTATAAGAAAAAAAAAATTTATTAGGCCTACATGCGTTCAAATAATTACTTAATGGTATACAATTTTGTATCTAATTTGCGTCTTTATATAGATAGTAGTGCGTAGATTATTCAAAGTTTCGAGCACTGGCTATGGTAATGTATCTATGTTGTCAGTACAAATATATGGACACAGATTACATATTCCTATTAAGAACTAACACCAACACTGTGGAGATTGGTAAACAAACCATATTTCACACAGTGTAAAAAGTCCAGTTACTTTACGCTAACAAACTTGTCAAAACTAGTTGCACCATTACAGCAACTAATTACAAAGTTGGAGACAAGCCCAGATCTTGTTGGATGCTTAGTAACCTCGACTTACAAACTTAGCAGACTGCATTCGGTTGTACTCGTAGACTTACTCTTCAGTCACAAACTGGCCTTAGATGATTGTAGGTCTATCTAATGTTACGTAAAGCAATCAAATCTATGCAGATTTTAATTTGGCTTATTTCAGTGGACGTTCTTCCATTTTACGTGTCCCGTACAACAAAGTTGAAACTGTTAATTTAAAAGGGAGATAACATATATCTCCCTAAAAGCTGGTTGGTGCTGGTTGGTAGGTCAGATTCAAAGTTGATATAAAATATGACACGAATTTTAAATGTGATTAAGCGACACTCATTTGATTATTGATTTAGATATAATATTTATTTAGACAACTCCGCAAATAACCAAACTTCATTAAGTGCCAACCAAAAAGGCTACATGAAGATTGCCGCAAAATAAGAAGCATAGTGAATCAATCGTGATTTTTATCTCTGGGCTGAAAGAGATAAGACTGGCTGGGTGGTAGAGTGAGTTTTGAGGACTTCCGGTCAATGATGAGCCCATCTTCCGTTCTACTGGACATGTTTCCCTTCATATTTTTATCAGAGAGTATATTTCCTAAAAGTGTGGTTTCACGAAAAACGCATTTTTTCTGGTATCATGGGACCAGACAAGATACTGAATTATAATCTGTAACCTATCTACTATGGTTATGATAAACATGTTAGTATTCTAATGAGATAAAAGAGCAAATTTAGTTCTTTAGTGTAGGCTATAACATTGAAACCCAATGTTTATTTAGAGAAAAAAGGGTACTACTCTGTTTTACTTGTCTTTGTTACTAACATTAGTAGCCCTAAGTGAACTATTCTTGTTTAATCTAAATAAAAATATATCTAATACAATTATATCTAACAGATGGATAAATAACTCACAGTTGCAAATTAACTAATTTTAGTAACATTTTGGCTTCGTGATTATCAAACCAATACTTAAAGTAAGGTTTATGTATTGGTTCGATAATGGCGAAGCGGAAATATTACCAAAATTAGTTAATTTGCAACTGTGAGTTATTTATCTATTTATATATAACCTTTTGATATTTTTAAAATTAATATCTAATAAAAATACAAACATGTTTATCATAGCCATGAAAGATAGGTTACAGAGTATAATTCAGTTTAGTAACTACAGTGGTTGATAAAATAGCGATACTATGGAGACTATGGTAACAATACTATCAAATATAAGAGAACTTTATTAGATGATGCAAGTCATTTCATGCCCAAAAACTGTTTCATGTCTAATAAAGTTTTATTTATAATTGTCGTAGTGTTAAAAGATGAAAACCTAATGTTTTGATTCTAAATTTAAAAGTCAAGCATGAGTGGAAATTGTGATATGATACTGGAGATTCAATCACATTTAAATATTTGGAGTTAAAAAGATGTATAACCTTTAACTGATACAGTTTCTGGGGCTTCCTGTGAGTGCTTGATGTATTGCTAAGTACGAGTACTATTTTCTAACCGGGCATTGACCTCGTGTATAGTTTTGTGCATTCGGAGTAAAAACACGCTAGTTTCGGACAATGGTTGAGTGAACCGTTGGAGCGATGCCAAGTGTTTCGACCTACTTACTGACTCATGTCCCTTGTTCCTGTTATGTCCATCTCCAAACTACATCCGTTCACTTTTTGCTCAATAAATAAGTGAAAACACTTTGCTTCTGCACTTTAACTAAAGGTTCGTATTACTATTTAACTAACAGTAAGTTTAGTTATTGAATTTATTTATAGAAACCCAACTGAAGTTGGACATTTTTTCGCTGAGTTTAGCCAGTACTCAGTCATCAACGACCCAGAATCTTTTGAAAAAGAAAAAAAACATAATTATGGACAAATTTCATTGATCTTGTATTGGAATGCTGCTATTGTTCCTGGTGAAAAATAAACTGGTGGCTCACCTATAAGAGGTGTCAATCCGGAAATATGCGAAAACTGACATTTTGCAAATAATTAGCATATCCCGATTCGGTCCAAATATTTTTGTCGTCAAATTTTTACGTGTATTTTAATATTAGTTCATATTGTTCTTATCAATGATAGGTTCAGCCTCTAACATCAAAATATCCTTAGAAGCCCTGTTTTACTCATCTCACGCCCACGTCCTTTACACACCTTTAATCATAAACATTTAAAACTCACTAAAATCTTTTATGACTGATTCAAACATGTCTTTTTATCTAAAAGGAATGATAAATAATATTGGAAAGTTCATGGTAAGCTATTATTTTTGTGAGTAAAGAATGGGATGATAATTAAAGTGATCGTTTGAAAACATAAAGCGAGAAGAGAAAGCCCGTAATCGTTAAAGTAAACAGAGGGAGAGATGAGATTTGTGTTCTACAGCGCGAGTTTCTCTCAGTTTTAGTTCCTGATTCAGACAAGTTAATCCTCTGTGTAAATCCAGGGCTATCTACTCGGCAAATCATAAGTGTGTGATGTTTTTCAGATGCAGTTTAAACTTAAATTATGTGTCATTGCTGAGTATCTGTCTTAACAGTAGTCTTATAGCTGGTTTGTGAAGTTCACCTAGCACTTTAAATTCCTTTATTATACAGCTACATGAGTGAATCTCATTTGGATGGATTAAAAAATGATGTGTGGTTAGCGAGTTGATACATTGTTTTATCAAATAGCTTACTGCTCGTAATTTAGTTAATTTGATATAACTTAAATAACGGTGTATTGTGTTTATTAAACAATCAAACTTATTGGTTTGCACAAACAAATCGTATCAAAGAATCCAGTATTTGATTAATTTTTAATTGGATTTCTGTCAATAAGTTTGTGAATGTAATTGAGTAACTATTTGTTTAAAACATATATTATTTACGTCAACTCAGTGGACTAAATATTTAAGTTGCAGACTCAGAAAACGCCAACTTGTTTTCGATTTCGGTCAATCGTAAGGTCATCATTATTATCTAAGGCTTCCGGTTTACACCGCGTCACCGTTGAAATACAAATACTGCTAAACCCAAATACTGGAGAGTCATCCTCAGTAGCTGGTTGACTGGCTGTGGATGACTCTCCACAGCGAGGTCGAAACGTTTAGGAGTATTTGTATTTCAACTGTGACGCGGTGTAAACCGGAAGCCTTAGATTAATGATTAATGATGACACCGGCCGCGAAAGCTTAAGAATTAAGATAATCGTAAGGTCATTTCCTTATCGTCAAAGCTGGTTGCAAACCACTCAGTTGTTTAGAACATAGAACTACTAATAAAGCCTGTCTGACAAGCGTGTCGGCAAGGCGTTGAAGATGACGAGTACTAGGGAGAACACTGCAGGGGTGTGTGATGACAAATGAGAGAGAGTGTCCCTCGGGCACGGTGCTCATGACACATCGGTGTCAAGAGTGTCTATTATTTATCTTGTACAGGCTTTTCAACCAGTGGATAACTGAAACTTTGTTCTTTCTAAGCAGCCTGTTGGCCGATCAAGGACAACACTGTTGAGTGTAAGAAGAATTTTAATCTTAATTTGTGATTTTTAACCTATTTAATCGAGTTACGGGATATTTTATTACAAGGTCCACAAAGAAATAGGGACAGCCTTATAGATGAGGGGCTATTAAGTTTAAAACCCCTCGAGGTTGTCTAACAAAGATAATAGTGAAACCACTGTAAAGCTGTTGTAGATTTAATCCACTGGAGTACAGAATTGAGTACTAGCCTATAACAATAAAACTACGCCCCTCAATTAAAAAACTATGCTATCGAGGGTAGAATATTTAAACTATAAAAATATTGATTGAGTGTTGTTTTGAACCCTGTAAATTTATTTTCGTATGCACGTTTGTAAACCCACGTAATACGTTAAAAACCTCGAATTATATAATGAAAATTCCTTTTTAATCATAGGACACGGGTTTAAGATGAAAACGAAATAAAAAGAAAATTACGTTTGTTTAATTAAAATGTAATGTAAAGTATTTTAACTATAAAGTATTACCTTTGTACAAGTTTGAAGTTCTTTAGTCTGAAAATATAAAAGTACAAACACAAAAAGTAATCACATTACGGCATCGTTCACTTTCTGACTTTGTACCGATTTCCCAGTCCAATATTGAAATGGGCTGCGGTGCCCTAGAGACTTTCGCAAACAACGAGTTCAACCTTTTTCTCTATTAGCTTATGTGTAACAAAGAATTAGATAACTTAGACGTTTACTGAGTTGACCCATTTAATAACCTAAAAAGTTTTCACCGGTTATGTCAGTTCATTAAATTTTTCAGCTTATGTGACCAATAACGGTTAAATGATAATACAATTGTAAAATAGGATAAGTGGCTAACTAAACCTTAATTTTTCTTAATTTGGAACATGGGCATATTTATTACTCCGAATACCGGGTGTCTTACCTAACTTAGAAGAACCAATAGTTAACTCTTAATTTGAAACATGACATCAAACTTCTTACAAGGGACTTCCCTTGATTCCCTATGCAATGTTTTTCGTGATGGCTTTTAGTTTGTAGAATATGGCCAAATTTTTCAATATAATGGATAACTTTGAACAATTGAATTTAAGTACTTTCTTCTTAGTAATATTATTTTAACTGTAGCCGTTTACGTGCTAGAGCCAATAATTTTCACAAGAATGACTACTCACTGCTCAGTGCCTTAACGCTTCTATAAATTGACACAATTGAAAAAAATACTAATAACCATATATTTTACAATTACATAACGTGGCTCGAGTAGGTACGAGAATATTTCAGAGACTGAATATAATAAAATATATTTTAATTAATCTATTTGGGTTAGGTGTTTTCAGGTGATCAAAATATATTATGATATCCTCACTTAATTACAAAACTACCTTTTTTAAATCATGAGAGCGCTGTTGGTAGAAGTGTGAATAAATATGTACAAAACAGATTTCACCAATTATTAAGGCAGTCTTAAGCCTCGTTAACTTATAACGCCTCGTTGTTAACTAACTTTACCGACATCTAATTGAAAAGTTGAAGCGTTTTAAATATGTTTGCATTTATATGTTTACCGTGTAGATTTGTACAAAATAAGTTATAATTTAGCTTCTTTTTTAGATTTGTACAAACCTGTACCAATTGTACAAAGTATTGTACATTTGTACCAACTGGAGTGAATGGTTTTAATGTAACTGCTGATGTTGAAAGTACACGAAAAATGCTATTTCAACTTCTTTGATGCACAGGATATGTAACGTAAGCGTTTGTGAATACAGAGTGTTACGAATATAAAGGCACATTTCAATGTACCAAAAAAGGTTTTGTCAACCAAAATTTATAAAATATTTTACTACCTTTTTGCGTATCAAAGTTATGCAAAAAGGAACGTCTCATTGAAGGAATCGTACTAGCTTAGTAGGAAAAACTGTACCTTGTAAAGACAATGTATGGTACAATTTTTAAATGTATTCAAACACCTAAATATGTGTTGAAATCATAGCAGATACTCGTACTTTGAGTGTCTTAACTAGTGTTAAAAACAAATTTCAATAAAACTGTTGGAAGCCTGTATCTTGGCCTGTATGCACAAAATAGTTTAAAACATATGTTATGTATTGATTATTGAGTTTTACTTTATTTTCTTCTGACAAATGTGTGTACCAATGTAAATAGAGATGTTCACTGTTTGTCAAAACAAGGGGTTATTCAAAAGAATGTCTCACTTTCAAGGAACTCTATTTTATTATTTATTCCTTATATTTACATAAACTAAATACTGCTACAAAGAGCAGATTTCAAAGTTTGTTCCTTCTGGTACATTTTTCTAAATGCTCAATATGTCTTTCCCTGGCTGTTCTAGGCAAAGCCTAGGCGATATTAAACCTCTTTCTAGTTTCTACACACCACGAAGCAAATATTGATTTACGGTATTGACTGCAGTCTCTGATATGGTTCCGTAGGTCAACTGCATTCCATGACAGAGGAGGAACATAACTTTTCTTTATATAGACCAACAAGAACAAGTCACAAGGGGTTAGATCGGGAGATCGTGATGGCCAGAAGGGCCTGAGGCAACTACCATGCGTCCTATCCACCACCGAGAAAGTGTAAAATATCTACCCTTTGAAGGGCTGGAATTTTGTTGATAGTTTGCAGCCGAAATGACCTTTTAATATGTGCAAATAAAAACACAATATGTGCAAATTTGAAACTTCTTCTTTTCAACCATGTGTAAATTATTCATGAAACACTTACAACATAAAAGTTACAGACGAATGAATTATTTTTAAGTAACCCTGTAGTTTAATTGAACCTGAACATTAAACAAGCCTCCTGTATTATTTATTCTTAGTATTATTTTCAACAAAACGATGAATCTGTTGAAACGTAGGAGACGTTGAATTTATTGCATTGTTAAAATTTTTAATTGAAAAGGTATTTTATTAAAAATAATTGCAAAGAGTTTATATTTTTACGTTTAGTGAATTAAACAATGACTCAAAACGGTAATTCTCTCAGAAAATTTTCGACTTTCAAGTCTAAAACAAATGCAAACTCTAAAGTTAACATTGAACCATAAACATATTCGTATTAACTGTGTCTAGAAATCGTAGCGTAATGGATCCCTACATTTCTAACACTTTTTTACTCATCTTCAACATCGTACAATAGCTTTACAGTATAATACTGGAATAAATATGTACTTCAGGTATTGTAAAGTATTTGCATTTTATTCCTGTCTTCAATTTTGTCTTTTTTTTGTGATTCTTTTGAATTGCAGTTTAAGGATTAAAAGGATTACATGCAAATATCGAAGAGCTGTAAAGTCACAATAGCGAATCGACTTGAATATTAGTTGAATCGAATTTTCCCAATAGCGAATTTACTAGACTCCCACGTGCCAGTAGTGATTTCATAAACTACTTTAATGCAGGCCTACCAATAAATTTCAGCTTTTAATAGCCACTCTCAAATATACTTTCAACAAAACGTCCTCTGGCGGGATTGAATCCAGTGTCAAAAAGTAGGCATTTATCACTTTTGAACGTTTAAAACGTTAAAATACCAAACATTATTTGCTTGACGATATATTTGAAACCTTCCGTGTCACCTTTCAAGAATTTTTACCGCCGTTTTTCAATGGTTTCGCAGAAGCCGTGTTAGCTAAGAATTATATCAAGAGAAATCTAACAAAAAGATTTGCTAAATATCAACGCAGCATAACAATACTAAAGGAGTAGAGCTAGTGAGTAGAGCTATATAAATCTATTGGTTGGTGGATCTACTTGTTCTTTAAGGGGTCTGTAAAACAAGCACTTGATATTCCAAGGAGATTATTTCAGTAGTATCTGGTGATGGCAACTTAGATTACTTGAACTGAATGAACGACTTTCAAGTCAAACTGCCATGTTCAGGAATTGTTCTCCATTGAGACTAGAGATGACATTAGATATCTTCAAGTGCTTTGCTTAAATATGACTTATTGCAATACTGCATTCCTTTAATACTTATATTACTTTTCTGTTACAATGTCTTTACTAAAATGTAAACAAATGGAGGTAAAACAGTTTCTAAAGTGGGAAGATTGATCTTAAAGTTTGTTATATACTCGTACAAGATGTTTTAAACCCCTTATCGAGTGTTTTGTTGGTATTGTTCTTGGGACGTTTAATTCAAAGACAACTGGACGTGTGGGTTTGAAATATTGCAAACATCCGACGGAATAATAACGAATACAATAAAATGGTGGCAGTTGCAACTTCCTACCCCATCATAGCTCAAAACGGAATTTTCTGTAGCGTATGTATGTCAGGATACGTTATTAGACAACAGAACTGTTCTCAACAGACTATAAGTAGATCTTACACTAAACAAGATAATGATAAATGGGAGGATTTCGATGTATATACAAAATACAGTAAAACACTTTTAAACAGTAAACACTTTTAATGGAACAATGACTATACATAAACTATTGCTACAAGTTCAGCTCGTTTGTAATGTTCTTTGTTTTCAGAGGGGGTATTTGCGTTGTGTGTGTTATACAGTCATACTATTTAATACATATCGTATCTAGAAATACTTGTCTGTTGAAAATTGTATTCC
Source organism: Matsumurasca onukii (assembly GCA_018831715.1). Classification (NCBI taxonomy): domain Eukaryota; kingdom Metazoa; phylum Arthropoda; class Insecta; order Hemiptera; family Cicadellidae; genus Matsumurasca; species Matsumurasca onukii. The sequence continues at coordinate 50,624,953 of CM032059.1, read as the reverse complement.
TTTGTATTAAATAGAAGATGTTTTCATCAGTAGTGTGTGTAAAGGTGTTTTCTTAACTGCGTCATAATTCGTTAAAGAGAAGGAAAGAAATATATCTCTTAGAGGTAATGAAAATATGGTACTTTACGTAATGAAATTTACAAACATAACATCAACTCTACAATGAACAAGAGTACAACCATCTAAACTAAAGGACACTCATCACTTCCATCACGTCAGCAGCTATCTAACCTTACTCAACCTTTACGTAACGATGCACTACTTGTCGAAGTATCCCTTTATTTAAAAGAACCGCTGGTTAAGCCCTTATCTTCTTTTGTCTAAGCGTACTAGACCATTTAAACGATTATAAGTTATGCAATGGCTACGTGTTTAACTAGTATAGGTGGAAGTTACAATGGAATCCATCATCCTTCGTAGAAAGTATAGTTCTTTCGTAGTAGACTTAGTTCACCACTAGGTTAGAGGCTACTTAGTCGCACTGGTAGACTAAGCTACATACCAAAAAAAAGTAAAGCTCTGCTGTTGTGACCCACAATACCGATCTCAATAACATCACTTTAACAGAAGCAGCAGCATTCTAAAGTGGAAAAGTGGAAAACTTTGACCAGCCACCGTTTGCGCAGAGTTAACGTATGGAGGTTCAGTTTGTGGCACTGCTCTACGCCGGCTTAATTAATTGTATCAGCCAAAAATCGGGTTCAATATTTTGTAACCGTGTAACAAGGTGAGCTTAATTATTTTATTTTGTACCATTTAAAAGTTATCAAGACGTTCCAGGGCTTTTTGATCCCGATTAATAATAATGATTAATATGTACGAGCATCATACAGATTTAATCATTTGTATAATGTACGTCTGCGACATCCGAATCTACTCGTACATACACTCACACACAGAATGTACGCCAATCAGATAGTTCATACGAAATAATGTTTGAGTGTATGCCTCGTGTTTGTACGTCTCATAAAACGAGAGACATACAATTTCCGGTTTGATTGCTATACTCGGACAAACTTGTGTACAATAAAGATTCGTTGGTTCAGTTTTTTAAAGGCTGAAGAAATATGTCAATGTTGTCTTTGATATGTTTCCTTGTATTTAGAAAGCAGTTATTCCCTTTTACAATAATCTAGCTCACACCAGGTAGTTTCCTTTAGTGTAGGGAACTACCGTTACTTAGAGACTCTGGTTGAACTGTCTTTGGAAACCCGCCAAACAGTATGACCTACTCGCTAAAACAACGATTGCCCTTGTTTTGTCTCAAAACTACGCTACTTTATCCTACACAAGTAGAAAATGTTACAGTTTAGTTCCTTTTCAATACTTTTGTGTCTTTCAATTTTTGTATTTATTGAAACGCTTAAGCTACTTATTATGGAACTGAGAATCTACTGGTATTCCACCAGAGGTCAAAAGCGTTGTTTGAGATACACAGAAATTTAACTATATTACGATTCGTGGTTAGACCAAATAACAGATATTGAACGCGAACACACTTCGATGAATATAATGCCCGCAATCTGTGAAATTGAGGTCGTAGAGAGCCCAAACACAGTCATTACGCATATTAACGCGAGTTGGTTCCTTTCCAACTTCCTCAAACTAATAACGCACTTTTAACTTAGTTACTGGACTGTTCCTTAAATTATACGTTATATATTGCCTAGTTATGTAGTATAACGCGAATGCATCATCACACACAGTTTTGGGGGGCGTAATGGAAAACAATGGAAAAGCATCATTGTCTTCCATTTTAGGACGTAACTCGGATTATTAAACTGGTACTACTGTAAGATGATGTCATACTATTTATCACAAAAATTAATTCTTTAAATCAGTCAATACAAATGTTAGCAACCTAAAATACAAAGAAAATTAAATAAACCACACTTACCTTACCAACATCATAAAGCTCGGTTCGCTCAAAATGTAGTCGATGCCCGAATACCAAACACATCATCACCTGTCCCAGACCTGTCTAAGGCCTCTCTCCAAGCCCTCTTCCACCACTATGACCTTAACACTAACTATGTATTGTCGAACTAAGCCCAGAGAAGTGCTCTAAACAAGGCTGGCTTAGAACACCAAACTATTCAAAACATCAAGCACTGCTGCTGCAAGGTTCCCTATCTACACTGACTCTTTACGTTATAAGATTTCATTGAAATTTACATACAATATTTACTAAGCTTGTATCATTAAATCAATATTATGTAAAATAATTTTCAACGTTCGTTTACTGGTAAACAGCAAAACTCAATTATTTCTCTTACAGTTAAATTAAAGTACATGATATAATTAAACAGTAGTTTTTTTAGTTTTGTGTACACTGCTGTACGTTTTATTGAAACAAAAATTACATATTAGGCTGCCAAAACAACACTTTTATTTGGTGGACCCCATAGAAATGCACATAAAATACTGTTTGATGACACTCACATTTTATATTTATATATATTGAATTTTCTTTTAAAGTTAGACATACGAATGTTAAAAAAACAAAATTAGTTATTTCTATAACTATGAACGTCACTGGGTTTTCATTGGTTTAACTACTTACCAAACCAAAACTCACCACAGCTGTACTGCTGATTATATTATTATACTCGTATTTAGGCGTATGAACACGAGGAAAATTATGTAGGATGGATTTCAACACGAGTAAATCTGTACCTCTTGATGCCTAAACTCAGGTTCCTAATTAGCAGGTCACTTCAAAACAATTGAATTATTTCTCGCAGTTAATAAGTAAGTACTCAATTTAATTAAAAAGCCACCAAAAAGAAAAACAAAATAAACAGTCAAAAAAAATATAGGGTATAAAACATTTATTTTTTAAAGTGTTATTAATAGACAAGAATATCTGTTAAATAATGTGTTATACCAAAAGTACGAGACATACGAGTAAAACTGAACTTAACGAGGTTACAATGAATTTAAGGCCTACATGTTGGCGTTTATATTGTAAAATTACTTAAAAGCCATCAACTGCCAGGACAGGGCTCATTTCTTGCCTCACTATCACTACTTTACGTTACCAAAACACAGATTTCGCACAAAGAGATTAGCAAAAAAAGAGATTTTGAAATAGGATTCTAACAGAGAGTGAAAAATAGCTGTTGTGTTATGGGGATCGCATGAATAAACAAAACTCTGTGTGACACTCTGTGAGTGTACGTGGTCTGCATGGTAATCGCTGTTGTTTATCTCCGACTGAGGAGAACTCAACATGATGGTGTTCAACACACAACTGAACTTGCTCTTCATTTGGGTACATACTGTTATGCATGTAACTTAGGTTTTCAAAAGCTTGCCGCGGCTTTTGTGGAGTAGTATAGGGTTACGTAATGGTTTTGTTATTGCAGTTTTAAACTTATCTCTTGGCTTATTTTACCCATGACCTTTTTAAGATTTCAAGGTTTAATAATGTAGCTTTCAAAGTGTCAAATATTTTTAACTTAAAGAAAAAATACTTGTAGAGTAGATTGAAATCGGTAAAACATAGAATATTGTTTGACTCACATCATATCCTATTTATTTTTAACAATCAAATATGTTCAGTTCATAACATACGAACATACAAATCTGAAGCGGAGAAGATTTTCTAACAGAACCTTGTGTTTGTATGTATATAGTTGTTTGCGAAAGATAAAGCAATAGCGCACTTATTATTTTTTTTAAACTTCTAAAGTTTAAACAGGGTAAAATATATATTTACAGCTGTTATAAACATGTCGAAGAGTTATTTGATAAGACCTTGAGATTATTTAAATGGATAGACATTTGTGGGGTCAAGAAGTCGCATGTTAAGTATTACTGTATTTATATTAAAAGCTTAGCAATATAATTTTAGATTAACTTATAATTGTAACATAATTTTCAAAGCTATGTAACACTACAAAGAAAACATTGTGTTTGAGAATTAGTATTAATATCGCCCCTTAAATAAACTATATGGTTCAGTACTCCCGTACTTTTTCTGATCATAAATTTCAAAAGAGTACCTAAATCCTCAATCTACTATTGTAAACTTTAAAATCAAAACGTGTTAAAATTTCAACCTCATGAATCCTTTTACCCAGATTGCGGTTAAACTAGCTAACTAATAATACTGTTATTCAACTATAAGTATACCTATTGCTTGGATGTCTTTATATTATTTATAAATTTGTATTGAGGCCAACCATAACCCCAATGTGTGTAATTTATATTGTTATTTATGCACGTCTTATTTCGTGTTGTGTACTGGCGAAAGACCTCAGCCTTTTGTAAAACATTTGTATCGACTCTTGAGTTTTTAAAAATGTTTACTTAATTCCTTATTTCGTTCTCACCCGAAACCGTTCTTTGCTACGTAGTGTAGTCGAATATTGAGTAGTACCGACGATTGATGACGGAAAGCGTTTTTAAGACTTGAAACTTGTAACCATAGTTATTTTAATAACGCATCTAAATTCTTAAAATATTTTAAGAGAGTAATTTTAGGAAGTTTAACTTTTTCAACAATAGCAATTAGTTAACTTAACCTAATAAAGTTTTGATAATTCTAGAGACAAACACAAACGTCTTGAACACAAAATCACCTGACAATATTTTCTGTGATGTTCATCACGTTATTTTCCATGTTGGTACCAACCCTTTTAAGGTACCTAAAAGGGAAGTCCTTTTAGAAAAACTATTGGTATGTCTATGACTTTGTACAAAAATACAGTGCCCTAAAAGACAAGTACGAGTGGTCGGTGTCTCAAATATAAGTAAATTTTAAAATTATTAGTGTTCAACCTTACTATATTTCTGTTTAGACCTACATACAGCTTGGTTTAGTTTCTGAAATAAATCCATAAACAGCGTACCATTTTAGAGTAGGAGGACTTTTAATTGCGCTAGGATAGCCTAGTTTGGACTTAATTTAAAGTATAAATATGTTTTCAGCTCGTACGCAAACATTTTAGTAAGAACTCAACATTATTTGGCTATTCAGAGGTGGGTCACGATCTTGCTCGGATTGCGAGGGAAGAATACCATCTGGCTCAGATTTTATCTTTATTACCTTCTCATTTCTGAGCTTTCAAGTGGAGCCCCAAGTTTACTGAATATAACAATTTAATGTAATATGAGGTAGTGAAAATGTGTGGTCTGTTTCCTAAGTACTATATTTTACTACTTTTATGTTTCTTTTAGGCAATTAAAAATTTACGGCATACCAAAGCCGTAAGCGATACTAAAAATTTAATCACATACCAAAAATATTTCCTTTCCGTCCAAAGAAAGCCATTTTGGAACGCTTATTACTCATAATCGGCTGAAACTATAGCAGTGAAACTTCGTCAAGGGGTTAATCCCATTACGCAGTGTGTCTTTAGTTATACTTGATGTCCATATAACATCCTCAGAACAATCGGCAAGACCCCGAAGTGGGATCTGAAAACACCGGAACGGTTGGAGTGACTATGACTCTCAGAAGTTAACCAAACACCGATGAAAGCTTATCTGATTCCATTTATTGTTTGATTCATAATCAAAATATAATTCCTTTAAATTTCATGTTTTCACCATTTTAACCACATTGGGGTAATTTAGCCCTATTGCGTATGTTTTGCCAGGGCACTAAAATGAGAATGTATTGTTGAACTACGCATATGGTGAAAGTAATATCCATTAGGTCATAGGAGTGGACACATGGTTTGAAGGTTATGTTACTTAGATGAAACAGCTGTAAGTAAAGCCCTGCAGTGAATGACGTCAGTCTGACTGCATCAGTAACTGTTTACTCCGGCATCTGGCTCCTCCCCAAAATCCATACCCAAGCCTCCTTCAGCTTAGTAATTACACAACAGTGTGGCCACTAACCTCTTTCCTTCATGGAAAGCCTTTGCAACATACCTTTGTTTTAAACCGTTGTACAGCTGGAACTACTGGTGCTAAAATCTTAAAATCGTATATTAAGGGTGATTCATTGGACACCAATAACAGAAACTATAATGTTAACGCAATGTAGTTAGATTAAACTAAACATTAATGTTACAAATACCAATCAAACATGTTAATATGTTTCTAGTATTCTTTTTAACGTCTTTTGTCTTTAACGTTGAAGTATGCTTTTGAATTCAACACCTAATTAATATCTTTGAAAATGTCATTTAATCTTTAATAGTCACTTCAAGCTTTACAATAATTACGGATTATAGCAAAACTATTCTGTTTTGTTACAGGTCTCCCTAAAAATAGGTTTTGCCGCTATTTTCCGACCACATCAATTTTTTCACCCACTTTAACTAACGTGGAAACAAATTTCCGTTACATGTGGTAATATCACGGAACAACTATCGTGACATTGTCATAGTGCTGTACCGGGTATCCGTATAAGATCCTCGGTACTAATTGGAATATCTGGACCAAATGATATGAATTAGTTTTTCAACATTTAAGCTTCTGAAACTTGTATTAACAAAATACTAGATCTTGGCACTCTTTACGTCGGTAGAATCTTATTTTTAGGATGTCTTAAAAGGAGGTTTTTAAAAGGAGATTGAGATGCTGGCTACAGGAGAACCCTTTTACACATTAGTCAGGTATTATTAGAAGTAAATATCATACAGATCTGCTTGTACAAACTTAGTGCTTAGTTATAACACTAATGCACTTTTTGTTCTTAAAATTGATGGATAAAATTATTAACTCTACTAATTTAGTCCAATTCAGTCGTATTTAGTAAAAAGGGTTAACATTCCCGCTTACGTTTGCATCACCTTTACAATGTTTTAATTAAGTGGCAAAAAAAGCTTTTATGATCCCAAATAAAGAATTTTAAAACAAAGTTCCCTGATGTTATGATGTAACATAAAAAAATCATCTAGTGTGCTAATTTATACTCAATTTTAGCTGGTTTATTTGATATTTGAACAAAATACTAAATCAAACCTTTGCAACTTCCGAACAAACATCAAGCAGTGTCACCCCTGTCAAACTTAATTATACTAAAGCGTCAACATAAAAAATCAATAAACAAAAAAAAGAAGGTAAGCAGAGAATTAAGATGCTAAACTAAATCAAACAAATGCCAGAATGTTACGGGAACAAAAAAATACTTGATGAGCTACAACCCTTAAAATGCTTTGGGTTCAAGAATTGTTTTAGTCTAAAATAGCTTACGGGGGGGGGGTTGTGTACACTATGAGAAAAGACGTTTGATATCACTTTACAAAACAATATTTTTATCGCGTGAAAGATAACCTTTACGACTTCAACGAGTAGATACTTGTAAACATCAATTTACTGTATTTAATTTTAGGGCTTTTCACCTTGGCTTTATGGTAACATAAATAAAACCAGATAACCATGAACTCAACCACACTAACCCCAAGAACCTAAAGTACAAACTGTTACGGTAATTTGACGTGGTTTCCCAATTATTGAGCTGATCCATAATCCATAACCTGTAATTAATCACTAGCAAAAGAATGAAACGATTAACCCCTCAAACATTAAAGGTTTAATTGATATTGCCCTTTATTAGTGGCTCAACATTAGTTTCATCATCTGTTCTGTGTTGCTGTGTGTCACAACGCTATTATTACAGAGTCTAGTCATCCTGCAATGATGTTACAAAATGTCGTTCAGGATTTCGTTGCAACTATTTTCTTTTGTTCAACATGCTAATTATACGTCTCACTGCAGACAGTTTAACTTTTATTGCACAGCAGGAAAACATACAAATTGCCAGTTGTAAGTTAATACCTTGTTCAAAAGTTTTACTGTAATACATTTAACTACCTGAAACCACAAGAATTCATATTATTACAGATTTTAACATTTCATGACCTATAAAACTGAAGAGTTATAAATGGTTTACAACTGTTTAGAAGGAGAAGCAACTCAGCAAACCAATAATAAACGCTCGAAAGTAACTTGATAGCAGCTATCTTTGAATGTAATTAAACTTATGAGTCTACTTTTAATAAAGGGTTTTTGCTGCACAAACAGCTCAGTTTCCCCTTAGAAGGGTCAGACTCTTATAAAAGATAGGGAAAATATTTACTTTCGAAGCACTTTCCTCGCCACTCATCACTCAACCATCCTTTCTTTTCCACGCTCTACCTTACGGTTTTACTCTCAGAAACGTTTCTAAGGTTTTAGCAACTTGACCTTGTACTTCTTAACAAAGAAGTTTTAAAAAAAAGTAGTAAAACAAGACAGGTTACAAACAATTTAAAACCATTTACTTGTTTGTTAGTCAAGCTCACATTTTTCCGTTAGGAACAACATAATAAAAAATGGTAAAACACTGTATTTTAATTTTTTTTTTAATAACTGTATAACGTAATGATGTATGTTTTAATGATTTTAACAGTATTTAAAAAGAAAAATAATCAGTTTAACTGGAAAATAATACAATGCATATACACTCTTGCACTAGAATATTATCTAAAGTTAACTAGTTTAAGTGGTTATTAACGGTTACTTAAACCGTCAGTAACTCAGCCTCGGAATTATAAGTATTGCTTCAACGATAGCTCTGTTCAAAGTATAGTTGTCACTTTCGCCACTTTAGAAAGGTCTAACGTTAGACTAACTTTAACACTAATCTCTGTGGTCTTTTAATCTTACATCTGTCTATTATTTTAAGTACATCCAAGAGGGTTTTAATCAAAGAGAAATAATATGTTCAAAACAAGAGTTTATACAACAGGAAAGAGGGTGGAAACCTTGTAAATAAGATTGTATAACTATGCTGCTTTAGCTCTTTGAGAACATCAAGACTTCGTAATATGGAACAAGAACATGAAGGAAATATTACTTTTACTACTAAACCTTTTCAACAACAAAATCTCTCGAGTCTTTGATATTATTTCAGCAATGCATTTTGTGTACCTGTGCTTGAGTGTTTCGTATCCCTATCATTTCTGCACAACTTGTTTACGTTGCGCATACTTCACGTATTAAAGGTGTTGCCAATACTAATATACAATGTTTACTTAATACAAAATTGATTTACTCAATAAATGAGAGCTATAACTAAAACAAAGCGGAGAGCATGAATCATGTGTAAAGTTAATCTTTTAGAAGATACAAATATGCGGTGTACGACTTTCTTCGAAATCCAAGTTAAAAAAAGGTAAAGTTTGTCTTGTTTAACGAGGCGAAGTTAGGACTACAAAGTCCTCTCTACCACTCAACCTTGACCTTTACCTAGCGTCACCGTATTAGTCACATTACAAATGTAAGTGGTGACTACAGGGATCGAACCCGTGCCACCGGAGTGATGAGCTCCGGAGTCGCGTGCGATACCAATCCGCCACGGATCCGCTAACAAACAAGTTTCTTTGACAACAAAATGTTGTTTCTTTGAAACAAGTTTCGCAAACAAGTTATTGCGAAATTAAAAGGTAATACATATGGTACAGCTATTTTGTAGTTTATTAAACTGTAAAACTATTGTATGGATAATATTCAAAACTCAAAGGAAAGAAATGCTAAATATTTTATGTAAACAGTTATTACAAAGCAAACGCTTAAAGAAAATAATAATAGTGTATTTAATCACTAGGTTAACGTCCAAGGCGCTATAATATGAATAAAACTTAAAATCGAGGGTCAACAAGACACCTTTGGGTCGGGTAATGAACGATACTTTTTACGATACAAATAATAATGAGAAATAAATGTAAGTAATTATTGTTTTAATATTATAAAGAAACTTAAGTAAAAACTGTTGTGTACTCAAAAGTCTAAACAATATCGTTTTGAATATTCAGCTGTTACAATGATATTTTACTATAAACAATAATAATATTGAAAACAATAAAAACAAACTCGTTAAACGGCTGATGTCCATGACAAAAGATTATAAAATGATATTTTTCTCCCTAGGAAGAAAAACATAATCAAAACACTACTTTAATTACCTGGGTTTAAAAGGGCACTTCAGCACGTCAATACATGTGTCTAAAGGAGCTGTTTTTAGAGCAACATTAAAAAAAAAATCATTAAAGAATATAATGTAAGGATTGGTATTATGGTGGAAACTCGTCTTGTGCTAACTGAGAGTGGGTAATACGACTTAAGAGCTAAATGTCTTAAGTAAGTTATAACACTAGATTTTGCAATAATATATCCTCACTTTTTACTAAAGTACCCATTTTGAGAAGAACGCCGTCTTATACCTAGGCAAACTATTATAGGATTTGCAGAACTGAAATGGTTGGGTTCAGCTAAGTTAATAATCCCTACTAAAGTCTTAAACCAAGGCCATTTTACAGTATTTAAGAGTAAGTTTTGAAGTTTCCAAAGGAACTTCAAGGTTTGATCAGTTTTTTAATGAAATTTAATTGTAAAGCTATATGTACTTGTTTCAAAAACCTAATGTTTTGTTATACAACTCCTTTTTACCTTTCGTATATATCTATTTATCAAAGTATCAAAACATCATACTTGTGTTTCAGGGGTGACCAATGCCGGTGTGGACTCCGGACACAAGATGACCAGAGTGCTCCAGGGAGGATGGCTGCCGGGCCCGCTGGACTGGTACTCTTGTTCGCCCTGATGGTTGCCTCCGCCCCGGACTGGACCGACTGCCCGATGTCGTGTCGCTGTAAGTGGACGTCGGGCAAGAAGTCTGCTCTATGCCGGGACGCAGGGTTCACCACCATCCCTGACACTTTGGACTCTGACATGCAAGTCCTGGACTTGACTGGAAACACGATCACCTATCTGACAAAAGAAGCCTTTAAAAGTGTTGGACTGTTAAATTTACAGAGGATTTTCTTAAAGGGAACTGGAGTTCGTGAGTTGCACCGGGATGCTTTTAAAGACTTGAATATCCTAGTTGAAGTTGACCTTTCAGACAATCTTATTCATACTTTACACCAGGAAACTTTTTCCGGTAACGGTAGGCTTCGAGTGCTGTACTTGAATGGGAACCCGATTACCGAATTAAGATCGGGTCAGTTTCCAGTTTTACCGCATCTAAGAACGCTTGAACTTCAGCATTGTCAAATAAGAATCATTCACAGAGACGCTTTTTTGCATTTAACTTCCTTGGAATCACTCAGTTTAAATGGTAACAGATTAAAGCAAATATCTGAAACTGTCTTTCTGCCAGTTTCTAAACTCAAGACTCTCCAGTTGGATGGCAATCCTTGGAGGTGTGACTGTGAACTAAGAGGGTTTAGAAATTGGCTCCTTTCCTCCAACCTATATCCTCATCCATTGATTTGCACTGCTCCTGAAATTTTAAAGGAGAAACACTGGGAAGATGTACGACCCTTAGAGTTTGCTTGTCCCCCTACCGTAACGCTTAGTGAGACTATGGTGCAACAAGAAGCAGGAGGAAACGCAACCTTTAGGTGTCAAGTTCGTGGTGATCCAGAACCGATAATCTCGTGGCAGTTTAACGGGAAATCAATTGGTAATGGATCCGTTAACCAGGACCAAGTGTTGTTGATTGAGGAAGAGGACGGAGACGTTTTGACTGAAAAGTGGACCACATTAAGTTTAATGAACGTAAGTGACAGTGACGCCGGTGAATATACGTGTGTGGCAAAGAACTTACGTGGAGTTGCAGCAGGGAACGTTTCTCTTCTGCTCCCAGAAGTAGTAATAGCCACAACGCTAAGCAAGAGTGATCCTTGGCTGGTTTGGATCGTGTGGCTGATTTTCGGTGCTACGGGAGTAGTTTTTCTATCTATTTTTTCAGCATGCGCTTACAGACTAAGGAAGTGCAGAAGCAAGAAACACAGGAGAAAAGCGAAAATAAAAGAAAGTGTCAGCTTTAACGATCAGGAAAAAAAGCTGCTAGACGTTAGTAGCGCTACAAGTACGGACCGTCCTAGTGGCAGTTGTGAAGGACTCGGTTCTCAACCGGACATGGAGCTTCTAGAGCAAAGTCTTCAGTCACTTCCACTGGAACTGTGCGACCAGCCAGTCCACATCACGATAGAAAGTCATGCTGCTGAGCAAGGGGTAGTATTTCCACCACCACCGGAATTCTCTACAAGTCTACTTCCACCGGGGGCTTTCGGAAATATCTTCATCTCTGTGTCTGTCAGCCAAGACCCAAACACAATCGATACACCTAGATATCCGGACCTTCTAGATCTACCACACAGAAAGAGTGTGAGCGTGGCAGCTGGCCCCGATGCTCCTTACTTCGCCACCCTGCCTCGTCGCCAGTCCCAGCCCAGAACTATAAAGGAGATAGATTCTCTCCTAAGGATTGGTCCTCTCCCTCACTACGACAACATGGGTCCTCGGGTCACCGCAGCCGGCAGCTCTACTCTGTCACTGCCTGACTCTGCTGCCGCCGAGGAAATCCCCCCACCACCGCCACCACCACTCTGCTCACCCTTGACCGTCGAGTACGTTTCTTTATGAATTGAATATTTCGTTTTTAGAACTCCTTGTAAGTCTCAGTATTTTTAAAGACGACCATAACTAATAACGGTCATAATAATTCGGAAAAGCTAATAGAATACATTTTTATTTGCAATAGATAAGGTTTTAATAACGATTTGGATAGTTTTGTAACTGATCCGTGCTTTGTTTCCTAAAATACCCCCACACGTGTTTTGATTTCACTGGCAAATACTAATTGTGAATAGTAGTTATTTTCAGTTTTTGTTTCATAAAGCCCTGGCCTGCGTGTTTCATGAAGTTGGAATGACAAGTTTGTAAGGTCATGCAAAACTACAATACGGCAGGAACTAAAAGATCCAAGTAATATTTACTAAATTTATACTATTTTTACAGCAGTTTAATTAAAATAGTAACTGTTTTGATCAAAACTAGCCCTAACCCAGCATAACAGAATATTTTAAAATAATACTTGAACACTAGGCACTAAAACTATGAACGATCGACCTTTGTCACTAGTTATACTGCGTTAATACTTACATTCAAACTGTCTTGTTTTACTAATTGTAATGTTTTATATAGGTTATATAAACATGAACAGTGTCCATTGGACACTTATCGCTTTCTCTTTTGATTGTTAATATATTTGTTTATCGAAAATGATAAAGGAATTTTCTGAACCAATAAATGCTTGTCAAACACTTTTTATTGTATTTTGTAATGTAAAACAATATTGATATTGGTAGAGAATTGTGAAACCTACTTTACTTCAGGAGGTCAAAAGCTGTAAGTCAACAGCTGAAGTCATACATTTGTAATATTTGCTTACATTAAATACGTACAAGGTCATTAGTTAATGTTTCACACGATTGTTATATGTTCTTCTCATAATGTGTTTTGATCACCGTTGTCGGAAAAAAATCACAAGAATTGTTCTAAAAATGCCTTGATAACTAACCTAAAGAAATCCACATCACATTGAAAATGTTGACATAATTATGAATGTTTTATCCATGTAAACATTGTTATTCCTACCCCTTAAAGTGTTAAAATAAACCTTTAAACTCTGTATAGAAACATGTACACTTGTAAATATTAGTAATCTAAACATTTGGTTTTCACTCGCATATCCCGTTTTAACATTTTTAATATGTTTGAAAGTTTGAACTAATACAATTTATTGTAATTATCTAATTAATAGTGTTAGATTAGAATTATTGTTTACCGTTGGTTAGCTCAAGGCTTTTTATAATAAAATAAAACTATAAATTTGATAACATGGAACTATTGTTGATTAGTTTTATTACCCCCTGCCGTTGTATAAATGAAAGTGAACTGGTTCGTCACGTAACCTTATTTGTTACTAACCGTAACTAGGCCTTTTAGTCAAAAGTAATAAATTTAAATTAACTGCACAACAATAGTATATCAACTCATCAAATATATACTAAAATAATTCTAAACCTAGGCTGACAGGCAGCTAAGCGTTTAAGTACCACTAGCATGATTTAATATAATTTCCTTTGCAATTTGTTACACTAATACGCTTCGTTTAAAGCCTCGCTCGGCATTCACCCGTTCTATTCCTACAGGCGCTACAAGGCTGTTTGCTCCACTCACAACCTCACTTCGGCCTTCGGCCTCAAACTTACAAAGTCTTTTACTGCATATCTGTATACTGTTATATTACATATCTTGAAGCGAACCAAATTTAATTGAACTTGTACTATTCATTCCGCCGAGATACCGAAAAATTATTACTTTTTGCCGCCATTTAAAAAGATTTTAAGAATTTTTGGGTATATTAATAAATACATATTAAAAACATATTAATGATATTTCAAAAATACATATTAACTTCAAATTGTATAGCATCTTTTGAAATTCTGATAAAATTTACAGTTTTTAAATCATTAAAACCTTTTTTTTAAGAAACCTCCCCTTAAAAGGGTGGTTACAATTTTTTCTGCTAATGAACGTAACGGAGATATTTACAAAACAAAAATGTTTGGACCGAACCGGGACTACAAATTAAGATCTATACATATACCTATAGATATACCAATATGCGTAGATATATATATAATGTGAAAATGGTAAAAACGTGTTCTGAGGGTCAGGATCGGAACTCATTTCATGGTCCCGAGTCTGGGTATTACCGTGCTGACGGAATGAGTATCTAATTTTTCCAAAGGAAATTCTATAAAAATTGATTCATAAAATGTAATTGTACTGACATATGTTTATACAATTACATTTTACAAGACCCTAAAGACAAAATGATAACTTTTTATTTAGAAATAGTGTTATGAACAAAGGTTAGAACACAAGCGCCAGGACCAATATGTAATTAAGATATGCAAAACACCTTGAAAACAGTAATCAACGATATTTTAAGAGCACATCCAAGGGAATTCAAAATTTTGCATTACAATGCCTAAAACTCTTGAACACATTGATGAGTTAAAAAATAATGGTATACTGAATAAAATCAACTTCATTGTTGGTTGTGAATCGTTAAACCTAATTATTGACATTTATTTTGTTGGTAGGCAAATGAACACAGTTTAGTTGAACCAGTTTTATTATTTTTAAAATTGGTTTTGCATTAAGTATTGAAGATAAATCCAAACTTATGTTTAAAAGCTTCCGTTATGTTATCTTTATTTGTGTAACTTTCACCAACTGTTCTTGACGGAGTGGAGAGAGAAGAGTGATCTACGCGCATGCTCAAGTCGCGATCCATGCTAGTTGGCCTTAACCGTACTTCACACTGTCTGTAAAATCGACAGACTCGATTTCTACGATGATGTTTAAAAATAATATGTAGGCAAACAAAAATAAAACTACCCTAAATACATTTTAACGAACGGTTAAAAGTAGGAATTGTATTTTTCAATTTTACTCCAAGCAAAGTCTTATCTAGCCTTTAATACAAGCCTACCTGCTATCAACTCTACTCTACTGTAGATCAAGGTAAGGGAACGAGTCGCTGTGACGTCAGAGACTGCATCAGTGGCTATTTACTCCAGCAGCTGGCCTCTATCCAGAATCCATACATTGCCTACCAGCTACACTCTGCACACAATCTTCCACTAACACTCCTCCTAGCCTACCTTACGAACTATACATATAGTGGTTTAAATAAATGGTCCTTTAATAGAAAAGGAAGTATTAAGTGGCCATATTTTCACTTGTATCTGATTAAAACTATTTGTTTTAAGGGATATATTAAGACATCAACGAGTAGTTATGCAAAAACAGTAAATTAAAAGCATGAAATCTGTTTTCTAATTACTTCTATACTTGAAATTTGTTATCGCTTCACAATATGTACTACACCGTGTCCAAAAAAAAAAAACTGAACAACTTTGAAAACTTATCAAATGTGAATGCACATAGACAGGGCGATTATAAAATGGGGCGCACAAATTTCAGGGTGGGTTCCTTATACAAAAAATAATAAAAAAGTTCCTATAAACATGGGTTCTAAAATTCTTCGTTACCTCGGTAGCCGCCATTTTGTTTTTTTATTTAAAATTTATATCTTCAGAACGGTTTGACCGATTGTATTCTAACTTGGCATGGTGTTGATGTGTCATAAGCTAAATTTAAGAAAAAATAAAACCCACAGGAAAGTATGCAGCTGGTTAAATCTTTTTAAAATTAAAACAATGACAATGGCGAATAATACAAAAATTTACAAGGATAAAAATAGTTGTATTTTTAAATTTTACATTAAGGTACAAACTCATTTTTTTCGAATTTTTGCTTCCTTTACAACTGTTGCTTCCAGTTGATCTTTGATGTTCACATCTAGGCGTACAAGTTGCACCTGTCAAACAGGTGAATGATATTTACAGTCAGCTGATCCAAAATGAGAACTATTACCGCATTAGATTTAAAATCAGCTGTTTACAATTTTAATTGTTAACCAGCTGATAGCTAAAAGTATTTGCAAAGTTAATATTTATTAACCGATAAATTGTTTTACGCTTTCTTGATTGATTTTACATTATTGTGACCTTTTGTTAAAATGGTTCAGTATACAATTTAGATATTTTCCTCCAGATCGATGGTTCTCATGTAGCGTGGTCTTCCTCGGTTTTCTGTTTTAACTTGCAGATTCTCAGTTTCACCAAACTTTCGAAAAAGTGACGCAAAGGTATGATGGGTTGGTTGTTGTCTGTTAGGACAAGTCGCCAAATACAACCGCATTACCTCTTGGCCAACTCCATTGGCACGCCCTTGCATAAATATCATATCCGCTTGTTCTTGATACTGAACCATTTTAACAAAATTCACAATAACGTAAAATCAATCGAGAAAGCGTAAAACAATTCATGGGTTAGTAAATATTAGCTTTGCAAATACTTTAAGCTATCAGCTGGTTAACAATTAAAATCGTAATCAGCTGTTTTAAACCTAATGCTGCTAGGCCTAAGCACCCAGTTGATGTTGCTCAAAACGTGCAACAATCATTCCTTCACAGTTCTCAAACGTCCGTTCGGATTGCAGCACGTAAGTTAAATTTGCACAAAAAGCTTAAACTTTGGTTTAAACTTAAAGTTAAATTTTATCAAGCACCAGGATTATAGAGAAAAACCTCAATATTCAAGAGTAATATTTTTACTATAATCCATAGCATAATGAGCAAACAAATAACATTTAATTATTATGTTTTTCAAGCCAGAAAGCCCGTTATATTTTTAAGCTTTAAAATAAGTTTGTATGAACAGTTATTTTCTATCGCAGCTTTAACAATGACAATAACGGCAAAGTTTGGAATCTCCGTGGAAAACAAGTTTTATGAAAGACCAATCCAATATCCTCGCCAATGTTACCTTACCTCTAACTTATATGAATGTTTTGTTTGTTCGTAGAGTCGGTAAAGGGAACACCTTTACAAACAAAGGTGAAATTAGAACATGTTATATCATAGGAGTTAGTTATTAAAGTTTAACTAATCTGTGGTTTGTATGAAAGCTACTTTTATAACCACAACTACTTTAAAAAATCAAACGTGATTAGCTTTATAAAATTCATAATAACAATCTTACATCTTAACTTTAAAATATTAACTTTGCAATTATTTTTAGCTATCAGCTGATTAACAATTAAAATTGAAAGCATATGTTTTTAAACCTAATGCGGTAATAGTTTTCACTTATTCAGCTTTTGGATCAGCTGAATACAAATACTATTCACCTGTTTGACAGGTGCAACTTGTACACCTAAGTTGTGAACACCAAAGATCTGGTATTGTACCAGTTGTAAAATAATGCAAAAAGTGTCAATATTAATGTAAAAGTAGGAAACATGAGTTTGTATCTTTAAATAAAATTAAAAAATGCAACCTGTTTTATTGTTGTAATTTTTTTTATAATGCGCCGTTTTAATGGTATTTTAATTTGAAAGATTTAAACAGCTGCTTTACTATTTCGGTGAGGTTTTATGAAATATTCTTTCGTTTTATTGAATTGATCTTATGACAATTAAAATTACAAATAGTTAAAAAAACAAGTAACCACAGTTATAGTTGAAATATAATTAGGTATTGGTCCTTTAATCTGATTACTTGTATTGATAAACAACACGCAGATTATTCTATATTGCTTTAAAAAGGTATTGCCAGGTAATAAGTGTAGGGTACAAAGTACAAAATGTTTCTCACTCAAGTTTAGACGACTTTGTTTCTACATAAAAGGTCCGAGGCCTAAGGACAAGTGGCTGAGCCTGAACAAGAGTTAATTTGTAGAGAGAACACCCTTTGACCCGCCTTTGTCACTGACCCTTTAATTGTTTTTACCTCCACTGAAGAATAGTTCTTACTCTTAGTTTGTTATAAATTCTTAGAAGAACTAAAATCCAGCAATAGTTCACTGATTTAGAGAAACAACTCACATGATTTGCAGTATTAATGGATGGCTAATAAATAAACGTTTGGAATTGTTTTGATAGTTTGATTTCTGAATAAACTTAGGCTTAAGATATCTGATAGAAAGAAAACAGTATTACACAGGACGTGTATTGCTTAAAAATGTGTCAATGCACATTGGTATAACACAGACTAAACCTGAATTTACAGCGCAAGCCACGGCGACAGGTTTGTTCTCTTGTGGTACAGTTTTGTATACCTTCTTCTACGAGTATAAGGCGTAGATATAGTCTACGCCCGAAGCTGATGGCTCAGTACTATTGCATTTAGGCTATGTAACTCTCTGTAATAATCCTTGAATCGAGCATAATTATATCACTAGTTCTGCGACGTCATATCTTCCTCACATTTTCCATTACTCTGCTGCACTACTCTCCCCATCCTCAAGTTACTTTTCTGCCTACCCCTTCCCCCTCCAACCCGAACCAGTGACAACCACCAACCTGCCAGTCAACCATAGGAAGACCATAGCTCAATGGAATAGTGCGTGCTTCGCACCTCGACTCCCGAGTGTCTGGTGCAGTGATAACTGTTCACGCTGGACACTCCCCGTGGTTCGGAAGTCACGTTAAGCCGTTGGTCCTTTCCATTGGTCGTTGGGCTATAATTAATGACCCACTCAGGAGAACAGTCGGTCCTAGTTTGTAACTAGGCTACACATGGTCATCCATCAAATACACTCACCCTTCATCCTATATTGGGCTAACCTTAAAATACCCTCTAGGAATGATCGGTGTCTCAAATGAAAGTATCAAAGTAACCTAAGTCACTTGCTTATCACTCACCAGTAACTTATTCACCCACCCTACAGAGTGCACTTGCTCTTTATGTTTCGACTGTACACACTATTGCTATTCTGTCTGAAGATCATTCAATGCGATTTACAAAGACTAATTTTATATCACATGCTAACTTCCACTTATAAAAGTAACATTATGTCTTTCGTGTGTAATGAAATTACCAAAATACCGTACTACTTTACCATACCATGTCTGAAACCGCAATTCAATCATTCAATTCAGCACACTTTTCAATGTATAGTACAGTCACGGTTATTAAATAAGTACAAATAAATGTAAATAATGTAAAAGTAAATAAATACAATAAATGCACGATCAATATTTTACACAATTTGACAAGATTAAAAAATATGTTGACACAATGATATAACTCCTATCACAATTAAATAATTTAAATTTAACCCTTTATTTTTTAAATGGTTCCCTATTTATACGTTTATAAGGGTCTTCTAAGGTTTTCTAAGTCTTTCTAAGGTTTACATAACAAGTTGCACAAACACAATATTATAGACAATATATTCTTCGACGCCTAACTGCAGTTCCTACTAAACCATTTCATTTGAGTTTGTTCCAACAAGTTTTAATATACTAACTACTAATATATATAATAGTACGTTTCCAAACAAGGTTTAATATACTCACTATTGTGATAACGTTTCCTCAATAATAACCGTGCTCGCCAGCAGAATGGAACAATACTGTGAAGGTGTTTGACAAAATAAACACGTTTCAAAGCTTTTTGAACAGGAACAAAAGACAAAGGGGTCTTTCTTTCCCTTCTTTTCTCTTCCGCCTGAATGTACGAGTATGTCTGTGCACCAGTTTCATTGTGTTTCCCACTTTCAACAAATATGGACCAATCATTTTACATATTAAGTTCAATTAAATAAGTATATTTGTGTCATTTTGCTCTAAAACAGCTGCACTAGACACATGTATAGACGTGCTAAAGTGTCACATTTAAATTCAGGCAAATAAAGTACCACTCATCAGTATCACTGATGATTGTTGTATCACTCATATGTATTGTTGTGGTAATATTTTCATCCTTAGGGGGAAAAATATTATTTTAATAATCTGTTTGAGGCATTGACATCAGTTGATTCAACAAAATAATGTTGTTTGTTTCAAATTTTAGCACTGATTTATACCGGTCGGCCACGATAAAGTGCCCTAAACTGATTACAGGAGTACTATTAGAGCTAGAAAGATGAAACAAACTTTATTCTCCGGAAATCGTACATGGAGATTTCAGGAAAAATATTTTTAAGATTCTCAGTATACAGGGTGTGTCAATACTGAAACTCACGGGGTCAAAACTTAAGATTTTAAATACAAAGGTGGATCATATTGTACATAGTTTTAATCAGAAGACAATTCTCGACATTTTGGTGAAACAATTTGTTTGATATGTTGCGCCATTACAAAGCTAGAGCTATGAACATGAGTCGCGTAAGCTTTTACGGGACGCCGTGTAGTTAAACTAGAAATTCGATAATAAAAAATATGGCGTTTACGTATTATTTCTCAAAATTTGACGAGCTTTTTAATAGTACGTAGTACAACCATGTTTTTAAAACATTTCTAACCTCAAAATCGATGTAAACATTGAATTTGCTATTATCATGAATAAGTCAAAAATATTAAATAGTAAGGTATAGCATGTTGCATATCATTGTAAAGATAATTTCAATATGAACATTTTTTGTACTTAACATAACTTTGCATCTTATTTCTTTTAAGAGCTATAACAATAAAACAAATTTTAACTTTGATTTTGCTTGTATTTTAGTAGCTTATACGGTCGTTTGACTTGCTTGGTACCTAATTTAAGAGCCACAATTCTAATATAATAGTTTTTCTCGGTAAAACTCATAAAATGAAAAAAACAAATATAAATAAGAATATAACAATAATTGTTTGTAGCTATTATAAAACAGAGTTGGGAGAGAAAACCAGTTGTCATCGTAATGTTATTGCGCACTTTGCAATATTTTTTCCGCTGTGTTATATCAGTTGATTGATTTCTCAAGCTGTTCTATTGCTGTTTTTAAAATTTCTTTACATTGTTACGTGAGAAATCAAATGAATACTCATTTGAAATACAACAATATAACAGATTGAGAAATCAATCAACTGCTATAACACAGCAGATAAAGTATTGCAAAGTGCGCAATAACATAACCATGCCAACTGGTTTTCTCTCCCAACTCTGTTTTATAACAGGTACAAACAATTATTGTTATATTCTTATTTATGTTTGTTTTTTGTCATTTTATGAGTTTTTACCGAGAAAAACTATTGTATTAGAATTGTGGCACTTAAATTAGGTACCAAGCAAGTCAAACGACCGCATAAATTACTAAAATACAGGCAACATCACTTATGTTAAGATTTGGTTTTTTTGTTATAGCTCTTAAACGAATTAAGATGCAAAGTTATGTTTAATACAAAAAATGTTCATATTAAATTATCTTTACAATGATATGCAAAATGCTATACCTTACTATTTAATATTTTTGACTTATTCATGATAATAGCAACAGAACTTCAGTGTTTACATCGATTTTGAGGTTAGAAATGTTTTGAAAACATGGTTGAACTACGCACCATTAAATAGCTCGTCAAATTTTGAGAAATAATACGTAAACGCCATATTTTTAATCGAATTTATAGTTAATTACACGGCGTCCCGTAAAAGCTTACGCCACTCATATGTTCAATAGCTTTGTAATGTGCAACATATCAAAAATTGTTTCGTCAAAATGTCGAGAATTGTCTTCTGATTAAAACTATGTACAATATGATCCACCTTTGTATTTAAAAATCTCAAGTTTTGACCCCATGAGTTTCAGTATTGACACACCCTGTATACTGAGAATCTTAAAAATATTTTTCCTGAAATCTCCATGTACGATTTCCGGAGAATAAAGTTTGTTCCATCTTTCTAGCTCTAATAGTACTCCTGTAATCCGTTTAGGACACTTTATCGTGGCCACCCAGTATTAAATCAGTTTAATAGCTGTTTCAAAACAATATAATTACGGCTGCTGAGTGCAAATCAATGTTTACTTTATTTTCTTTATAATATTAAAACATTTATTTACATTTATTTCGCATTATTGTTTTAAGGCAAATGCTTTAAAATAAAAATTCGCAGGACTTTTGTTCTAAGAAAAAAAAAAAACTAGAATAGTTGATAGGCTAAAGTTGCTGTAGGGAAACTTTTTTAATCTTTATCCATATTATCTTTATGCTCTTTGTTCATTTCAGATACTGTGTTGTTATTTAGGACCAAGTGTTCTATTGGTGTAAGCAGCTATCACAATAATCGGAACTACACACAAAATCAAAATGATATCCCATCAAAACTACTCTAGATTTAACTTATGTGATAAACGTCCTATTGAGGCTGGTAGAATATTATACAGTATAATAAACCTCCTGTAAACGTTAAAGTTATTTTTCTAACCAATTCAAAACTAACTCAATAAATTATCTTGTCCAAAATATGTTTTATAAAATTAGAGAATTTATAGATAGGTACAAGTTTTATAACCTAATTGTTTAATAAAGCTAGAGTCTTTTTTTGTGGTATTTAAGATATATCCCCCCGATTATCGGTGGGGTAGCGGGTGACGCAGTTTACGTTAAACAAACTTCAAAATCCTTTTAACCCTTTCTTAGAGAGGTTTAAAAATATTTAATTTGTCAAAAGTTAAGGTCGAAGGGGGCATTTAAGACTCACCCTGTATAATTACTAGCCGCCCAGACAGACTTTGCCCTATTAGCAAATAACAAAGTTATTTAATATTTATCAGCTGTGTGCTTTGTTTACTAAATACAATAGTTATATGGTTTAATGTCATAAATTAAATCAACGTTTTCTGTTATTCTTTACTTTTGTGCGATTTTATTCCATTTGTCAGTAAAAATAATCTACAAATAATTAGGACACTCAAAAAATATGGAAATTTGTAAAGCTGTTCTCAATTTTTGCAATTATTAACATTACTAGATTAGTTTTTACTTATTTATATACATAAATACAAATCCCGTCCTTTTAGATATTTATATTGAGAAAAAGGTTACATTTAGAGCTTGAGGAGAGACTAAATTCCTTCCCAAAGTGTGTTAAGTTCTTAAGGTTTGTTGTTGACCTTCTGTAGTTTCAACGTTCAGTTTACACGTTCGGTTTCACGTTTGGTTCCGTTTTGGTTTAAGTAGTGAATTACATGTTTTGGAACGATGTAAAGTACAGAGAATGTGTCGAGCCTGGCGCCTAGAGAATGACATGTCTTACCACCTTCCTTAGACTTAATGATACTCGTACCTACTAAGCACTATGAGATTACACCCTTGCACTATAACTGCTGACACAGTCCTTGCAGACTAAAGTGCTTTGCCGTTCTGCTACAGAAAAGACATCCGTAATGTTTCTTTGAGAAACACAAACTGACTGATCATTTCTAGACCAAGTATTGTATTTTCATAACTTTTATAGTTTAGGTAGCTTATTGCAAACTTCACCACTTCAAAATGTAGATCGCTAAATGTATCAGGTGTGTGGTTCTTTAAGCTAGTACAGTTTCAGTACCGTGATGCAGAGCTAGGCAGAAACTATGAATGACCTAAGTTAAGTTTGTTTCCCGATGCATAACACGTCAGTCCCACTAAATGTTCATTGAATACGTGTTTTATTACTTTAATGAAAGGATACACTTACAGTTAATATCAATGTTTCAGTATTTTATATGTTAACTGTACCTTTGTACATCAATACTTTAGAAACTAAAGAAATAAAGTTGCAAACTCGCTATGAGAACGTGAAATCATGTTTATATGGAAACACAGAAATAGTTGTCTGAACAGACAACTCTCTTCCATCTAACATTCTTGTATTTGATACAACATTTTTGAAGATGCTTTGCATTCCACAACATTTCTTTCTCGTTCACATATTTCTAACGCATCACATATTCTAAATATAGACTTTCTAATAAATTGTTTATATATTTCATAGTGAGATCAGGTCTTATAATCTAACTGATAATCGCACACACCCTCATATCACTAAACACTTGTTTGTGGAAGAATTTGTTGGACGAATCCTCTCTTTCAACTACAACTTAGACCAAACACACAACATTTAATATTTGCACGGAGAGCCTGTAAATTCATAACAAAATTAAACCCGTTTTTCGTGACTTGTACAGTTCTCTATAGCATTTTACTGAAAGAGTTGTATTTAAATTTTTTATATCAACTATAAACTTTATAGTGCCGTTTATTGGGTATTAAAACTATTTTAAAATGAAAGCGTACCACTGCACTCTAGGTATGGTTTTCATATAACAACTAGTTGTACACATTAATAATACCAAATGTGATAAACACTAGGTTAATGAGAAAATACCTTATGATAAATGTTAAATGTCTAAATCGTGTTGAAATCATACGATAATGGTTTTGAATAAACGTGGCAATGATACAGAATTTCTTATATTATTTCATCTTCTAAGTGTATTCAAAACCTATCCTAAATAAAAAGTGTCAACAATGCCAATAGAGAAGCTCTTTAAAAATCTAACTATAAGTTTAATACTTTAAAAGGGTTGTTTAAGGTCTTCATTAGATATTAACAGGTAGACTTTATCTGCGCATAGCCTATAACATCTTATGTACACTGTACAAATAAAGACCCATATATGGATTCGGAGAATACTTGCGCGTGTGTTTAATGCACACTCTGATTTTGAGATTTCCTTATTTGCAATGTCTACAGATTTTAATTTATTTTAAATAGGATTTTTATAGAATAATAATGTTTTTTAAAGTCTTTGGAAAAACTTTAGTTTGAAAGCAATAGCGATTTTATAGAGTAAAGAAATGAATTTATTTGATTGATACACATTTATTTCTGTTCACTGGAAATAATATTATCTTTAATCTCGTGCTTGTATCTAAGTCGCAAATACAAAATAGGCTGGATATAAAAAGGATAACCTGGTGAATAATTTTTAAATCGTTTTCATATTAGGACAGCGTAGCCTACATGTACTTATTTATTGTTTTCAGGCATTGACATAAACCTTTGAGGTTTATTTTTTCCCATTTTGACTCAAAACAGTTTTTCAAAACATTACTTGGCAAATTAATATTGTGACGCATGGAACTAATTTTTTGTTTTGTATTCTAAACAAATACGGACATATTAAAAATACGGAGTGGTTCAAAACCTTATTCATCATCGTTAATTAATTGTAGGCAAAGAGTGGTATAAATTGATGGAGCCAGTCAGCCCTCGCCATCTGGACCTACATAGAAGGTGGCAAACAGTGAACAACCATTTGTCAAACCTTTACGGGGCTTGTATGCATTTTTTTAGCTACTAAAGGGGCTTCACTAACTCTTCTAGGTTATGTTCTTTAGGTCAATTACTATACAATGCTCTAATTTTATAAAATTTAAATATGTATTGTCAATTGCATTAATCAACTATCGGGTAGATTTTTTCTCTAAAATAGAGTGACTTTTATTTTGCAATGTTTGATTGACCCCTACTAATCAGAGTTGTTCTATTGGAGTTCTCCCATAGATATCTCTACTCTTCACACACTTAAACAGATTTGAAGCAACAGTTTTGTTTGGACACAGAAAATAATAATATTATTGTAGGTTTAATAACTTTCAATAAATAAAACAATATTTACATTTGAAATTTCCATTTTATCTTCCAAAACAGATGACATCAAAATTGATTTCTTCGTGTAATTTTGAACAGAACCAAAACGACGACGACCTTCAACACGGTAGCATAGACCGGACACAACCTATTATTGATTGTAGAGAAGTCCAAACGAATTTAACAAACTCAAAATCAAAATAATGTAGTAAGTTAAGGGGTTAACCCTCATTTAACCCTGTAGCTGCGTTAGCTGACTGGGGGAATGCATGGCGGACATAGGCCGGTAAGACAGAAATTTCAATAGCTTTGTTGTTTATCATTTGTTTTTTAAAGTGTAAATACTTTTAAACAAGGAAACTCAATACGCTAAAAACCGTTGTTCTCGTTAATTTATTGCTAAAGTAGTAGTTCTGGAATTATTCAGCTTAAACCATTTTAAACTGCCGCTATTTTTAAGTTTGTTAGCCATATTAAATAATCGTTTTTCTAATAATTAGACCATGGCATTTTGAATTTGTGACTTAGGTTTGGTGAAAATTAGTGAACTGGTTTTGCTGATATATTTATTTTAGTAAAATACATCCACACAGAAGGACGGAATATGACGCGCCGGAGATCCCTGTTTTATGGTAAAATATTATTATTTGGACCCAAATAACATGTCTACAAAGATTGTCTAGAAAGTTCACCGATACCCTGTATAAGGAATTAAGTACATTTGTGCAATCTTTTCGTGTCAGGTAACGTCAAAAAATACAAAAAATTAATGAGTGGACATTTTAACAAGTTAATTCCATATTTACCGAACATCAAATTTTCAACCTGATGCCACTAACAATGAAATAACGATATATTTTGATTGCGCTTACGTAAAAAAGTGTGAAATTTTCAATGGAAAGATCTGCCGGCGCCTAGCAACAGCCAATGATACCAAGGCCGGAAACATAAATAGCAGCGCTCGTATACTAAAACAGTGCGAAAAAATAACGATATAGGTGACATTAATACCTTTAATACCTTTTACTTACTATTAATACCTTTACTTTACCTTTTACCTTTATTAATTGACTGCTCTCTAGCTTTCTTTTAGTTCTTTTTCAGTAGCAACTCTCTCTTACTTAAAAGTTCTACTTCCACCGTTATTTTGCACTGGAAAAAATTTTCTACTTTGTAAACCAATATAGGTATCAATTACAGAGGTGAAATAATTACAATAAAACCAACAGTTAATTATATTTCTCTTAGCCCTTTCCGGTGAAATATATTAATTTTAAAACTCTCCAAAATACGCTAAATCGTTTATGTTAGTTTATATTTTGTTTTTAATATCCTCAACTGTAAAATAGAAATGCGTTTTCAGATTTCAGTAGGGGATGTAAAAGGGTGAATGTTTGCCAAAGGCTTACCATGAATATCTCGATAATGGAAAATTCCTGTATCTCAGGCTTTCCTACAAGTTTTGTCTTCCGTACCTCATACTTCGTGAATGTCCGTATCACAGCGGTGGTTTACAGATTTATTCAGTATACACTTGAAAAGGTATATGCCTACTAAATAGTTTAACTATTAACATAATGGATAAATAACTATCAACATAATCATAATATCTTAAATTTACATGATGTACTTATATTACAAATTTTTATGTATAACTTTTAGCATATTTATTCCGAAAACCTATTTGCAGTTATCTGTTTTTATTGTAAATAAAACACATAGTATCAGAAGTAATTTTAGTTGATGGGCTTTCCACGAAAAAGTTGGTTATAATGGGGATATTGAGTGAAATTTTAGTAAACTAGTTTCTCTACAAATCCTTATTAATATCAACGGGGGTTGTTTATGATACAAATTGAGCAATTTTCAAAGCACCCTGTAGGCTTAATCCAAAATCGAGCGATAAATTATGTAGCATCAACCCACAAACCACCAAAAACCAGAAAATAATAATATGTCAACAAACAAGAGAGTTAATTTATTTATTTCTAAATATTACACAATAGCTACAGGTTTATACCTAAGCAGAAATTTTGACAAATACTATACAACAATGAACATTAGTTACAGTACAATAATGAATTAAATATGCTAACTATACTAGGCAACATAATGTAGGCTCAACAAAAAAAAAAAACTATACAGTGTATGAGTTTATAAGATAAACAAATGTAACAATAGTATAAATTTGAACACAAAAAGAAGTATATCAACGCAGTGAATATCCATTCTACTGTATATAACTGTAAAGGTATTTTATTTATATGTTTTAAGAATGAACTCATTTTGAAATTAAATACATCTATATCATCTATACCCACTTAAATGGTGTAAGTGGGACGTAGCCAGCCACCTTGTACATCTAAAGATATTCCTTATACAACTATACATTATACTTTGCCGTTTTTCTTATCTCATGTGGAACCAATATTGTTGACAAACTAGGCTATATTTTACATGATAGGGTACACTTGTGTAAACCCAACGAAAATCACCCAACTTATTCTTTACCAAGTAAGGTGAAGGTGGATTTATGCCTCACAATGATGATGATGACCCTAAGCCTCTACAAAGCACGATGTATGTCAGAACATTGCCTGGCCTTGTTGCCAATATTGCCTAGCCACAGACTAATGAATCATTTACTAGCTTCGGTCCCTAACCCCTTGATAGTGTCTCTTAGAGAACATTGTTTGTGTAAGTGTTCATTCACTTAAGACTTTAAGGATGGTGGTCACCAGCACTTAATGTGTAAAGGATTGGTTGTTTCGTATTTCAAGCTTTGAGTCGGTTATGTCGTTTTTAAATTTTAACCGATTTAAGGTCATCGAGAAAGTAAATGGTAGCCATCTCGACGCTACTGTTTCGATATGAGTTAAGAACAGTTAAGGTTGGGTTTAGTGGGAAAAAAGTGAACGCCAAGTATGATCCTGTTGTAATTTGTAGAATTCTGAACAATCTATGTGTTGGTAAAACAATGAAAGTTGACAGTTTATGCGATAGAAGTTGATACTTTCAATTAACCAGAAATATAACCTCCACCCAAAAGTTTTGAGCAATGCTACTTTGTACACAAAAGATGAAAAATTGATTCATATTGATCAATAGTTTTGACTTTTTATATTTTTAATAATAAAGTGAAGTACAAAGCTTCAGTTATAATATTCAATATTTTATTCTGCAATATTTGTATACTTTAAATTAGCAGAGGCAGAGAAACGTGAAAACTGGCATAACAAGTTTTAATACTCTTTAGACACGCAATAATAAATACTTTCCCTAACTATTAAACGTAAAAGTTCAAATAGTTTTACTCAAGTACAAAAACAGAAACTAAGTATAAAATGTCAACACTCTATGTGTTTGTTCTATGTGTAAGGATGTGCAATGTTCAATGGAGATATAAATATAAAACGAGGATATTTTGGTGGTGAGTGAGTTATTAAAAGTCTGTAATTTACATTAATATAGTGAGGTTTTTATACAGGTGTATTATGAATGATTGTAATTAAATTCTACTTCAACATGCCATTTAGTTGTGCAGTTCTGGGATCTGCAGACTGTAAATAAATGTATGGTGTTAAATTTATAACATAAGGTATTTGACAGCAATTCAGGAACTGAAGAATATGAGAAGGCTTAAACACGAGGGCAAGAAGGGTGAGTTTAAATTTACTCTCCACCTTCTAAATAGTTAATCCTTATAGGTGGGCCAAAAAATGAATACATAAATCTAAGCTGCCTATAAAGAGATGCTTATTGGTATATTCTATTAATCACGAAACTAAACCAATACACACAATTGTTGGACACCAAACTGTGTCCGTAGGTTTTACCTTTAGGAACTAACACGGGCATGGGCTTGTCATAGGGCATGGGGCTATGATAGTTAAACAGTTAACCACTTATAGTATAATAAAAGCTAGTTTAACTTTTTATTATAAAATCATTACAAAATATTTTGTATGTACTTTACATATAGCACACATAATTTAATAACCCAATATACCTTAACAAATTCACCAAAAACATTTTAAAGCATATTTAAAAAAATAAATTGAGCAGTAAAACAATTTTAGGTTAATATAAAAGAATTGTCAAAAATCGTAAAATTATTCTAATGGAAATTTCAGTTTAACCACGTGTGATCTAAGACAAAATGGTTCCTTTATACTACATACTAAAAACACATTTTTATCTTTAGACAACTTTTTCCCAATTAAGTTTTATTGAAAATGGTGAAAATAAACTCAGTCTCTATTCAAAATAACAATGTGATACCCAGGTAGATTCAGCAAATCTACAAATCAACCAAAAACCAACTAGAAACCTAGCGAAAATGTAATTAATATATAGAGTTAAAACTTGAAATTATACTGGAAGTTAGATGAATATCAAAGTTTTGCGAGGAAGTTGGGCAGAAGTTATCAAGCTTCAATCAGCGAGCGGAGTTCTAACATCAGATATCAGCTACACCTGTCAGAGAAACACGATAACTAAGAATGATATTCCAGCTTTGCTCCACCTTGTTATTTGCGCTGTATTTTGCACCTATTTTCCTCAACAATTTCTCTCATGGTTAAACACCTTTCTGCTCGTAAGATTAAAAGTATCAGATAATTTATTGGATTTAGATGTTTAATTTGAAAAACTGTGTGCTTAGTATTGCTCTGCATAATCTATAAAAGATAATTAGTTACGTTTAGCACAGTAAAGGTAGAAACGCTGTACAAGACAATAATTAATACTCTTTATTTACCTACTAGCCACCAATTGTTTAAAACATAAGTTTCATATCCGGAGCTCAAGTTCGATTAGTTCTCCGGTGCAACCGTTTTAAATACATGTTTTTTTGTGTAGTAGCAGAAGGGCAAACCTGCAAATATACTTTTTGTATATTGACGATTATATTAATATTGTTGCATAAATGCTATTGCATCAAACATTAAGTTGTGGCTTTTAAACTTCTCTTCAGTTTTAAAGATGTGTACTTATTTTAACAACTTCAAGATCTATAGTTGGTTACAGTGATTACAGTCTGTACTTCTTTAAAGATATCTTTAAGCAAAATTGTTACTAATTTTTCATAATACGATACGTTTCATTCTTACGAACATTATTAAATAAATTGTATCAGAAAAAAAATTCTAAATTCGTTAAACTTAAATAATGTATTAATTACATTGTTTGTAATATAAGAAACTAATTTAAAATCAAAAACCAATATTTATAATTTTCTTATGAGGCGCCTTTCAACAGATCCTCATATTCTGCCTTCGTCAGATAACCTCACAATTAAATACAAAAAATAGTTGTCAACATAAACATTTGAGAAATATAAACATATGGTGTATAAAATTTAAAATTAAGAAAATATTAATATACCGGGTGGCCACGATAAAGTGTCTAAACGGATTACAGGAGTACTATTAGAGCTAGAAAGATGAAACAAGCTTTTCTATCTGGAAATCGTACATGGAGATTTCAGGAAAAATATTTTTAAGATTCTCAGTATACAGGGTGTGTCAATAGTGAAACTCACGGGGTCAAAACTCGAGATTTTTAAATACAAAGGTGGGTCATATTGTACATAGTTTTAATCAGAAGACAATTCTTGACATTTCGGCGAAACAACTTTTTTTGATATGTTGCGCCATTACAAGAAACTAGAGCTATGAACATGGTGGCGTAAGCTTTTACAGGACGCCCTGTCGTTAAACTATAAATTCGATTAAAATATGGGTTTACGTATTATTTCTCAGAATTTGACGAGCTTTTAATGGTATGTAGTACAAGCATGTTTTCAAAACATTTCTAACCTCAAAATCTATGTAAACATGGAAGTTGCTATTATTACCATGAATAAGTCAAAATATTAAATAGTAAGATATAGCATATTGCATATCATTGTAAAGATAATTTAAATATAAACATTTTTGTATAAAACATAACTTTGTATCTTAATTCGTTTAAGGCTATAACAAAAACCAATTTTAACCTTGATTTTGCCTGTATTTTAGTAGTTTATACGGTCGTTTGACTTGCTTGGTACCTAATGTAAGAGCCACAATTCTAATAAAATAGTTCTTCTTGGTAAAAACTCATAAAATGACATAAAACAAACATAACTAAGAATATAACAATAATTGTTTGTAGCTGTTATAAAACAGAGTTGGGAGAGAAAACCAGTTGTCGTGGTTATGTTATTGCGCACTTTGCAATATTTTATCTGCTGTGTTATATCAGCTGATTGATTTCTCAAGCTGTTGTATTGCTGTATTTAAAATTTCTTTACATTGTTACGTGTCAAATAAAATGAATACTCATTTGAAATACAAACAATACTTATAGCTGAGAAATCAATCAGCTGATATAACACAGCAAATAAAATATTGCAAGATGCGCAACTCTTTACTAACCACATTGTTTTCTCTCAACTATTTTTTATGTATTATTGTTATTCTTAGTTATGTTTGTTTATATTGTTTTATAGTTTTTCAAATTCGCTATTAAATTGTGTCTGTCAAGTACCAACTAATCAACGACCGTATAAACTACTAAAATACAGGCAAATCAAGGTTAAATTGGTTTTTTTTGTTATAACTCTCAAACAATTAAGATCTGAGATACATGCTTATACAAAAAATGTTTGTATTTAATATATATTTACAATGATATGCAATATCTATATCTTACTTATTTAATATTTTGACTTATTCATGATAATAACAACTTCAATGTTTACATGAACACGGTTGAATGTTTTGGCTTTAATAACTACATACATGTAAAAAGCTCGTCAGGAAATAATACGTAAACTCCATGTTTTTTTAATCGGTTGGTTAGCGTCACATGCTGCGCGACTTTAATTCGCCATCTGGCACTGTAATGGCTGTTATATCAAAAATGTTGACCAAAAGTAAATTGTTGATAAAACTTATGTACAATATGACCGCCTTTGTATTAGTCTCGGTTTTGAACCGTGATTGTATGCACTACCTTCTTTGGAATCTTAAAAATATTTTTCACCAATCTCATGTACATTCCAGATAAGTTTGTTTCATCAGCTTCTATTGGTGCTCCTGTATCCGTTTCAGGTTCACCTATCGATGACCACTTGATATCTAATGTTAATAAAACTTCAAATTCTTGAAAGAAATTTGTTTGTTAAGTAATTTTGCGTATTGGACCATCTTCATTGTTCATTAAATCTTCCGTTGTTTTGTATATTATAGGGACTTTGGGGTTAAAATATCTTGTGCAAAATTTTGAATGTGTTTTTTTTAGTGAGGAAGATTTTGATCTAAACAATGGTTTGAAGTTTTTGGAGATTCTCTGTTTTATATGGAAATATGTGCAATCTCTACGTTTGATTTCAGAAAAGTCGGCCTATATATTTTTGTCTTCAATCATGACATTTAATACAGACTTTTTTAATTCTTCAATAGGTTTCTTTGGGTTGTAATTTTGATTGTTGTTATTGGTTTTGAATGTGAAAATATTTCTGCATTCTTTTAGGAAGATTTTGGTGAACGATAGAATTATTTGAGCACTTCTCCCAAGTTGTAGGTTGTTCTTTAAAATTACTGCCAAAGTCGTTCTTAATTTCTTCTTTCTTTGCTTCGCTCTTCTCAGCATGTTGTGTACTAATTTTGTATTGTAACCATTAAATATTAAAACTTTATTTATGTATTTAAGTTCTTTTTTGTAGCTTTCTTCATTAAGAGGTGTGTATAATAATCTATGTATTGGCTTAAATGCTTTTTTTTTGAGCGGGATGATTAGATTCATTTTATATATACCTATCAACATGTGTGGGCTTTCTGTAAATATCAAATGTAAGATGATTATCTGTTCTGATTAAGAGGATGTCCAAAGGGTAGTGTTTTTTCATTTTCAATTTCGTGTGTGAAGCTTTGATCGTTGGGTCAATTGAATTTGGTTTGTGAATAAAATCATTTAAATTTTCGTTTTTATGATACTGCAAAAACGTCGTCAATTATCTTAAATTAAAGTGGAGTAACTGAACTTTTAGCTGAAAGTTCAAAATGGCTCATAAATGTTCGATACAAAATAAGATAAGGGGTTCCCCATTAAAGTACCTATTTGTGAGTAAACTTTACCATTAAACACAAACATTTGGTTCATACAAAGTCGTATCAGTTTAGTGTATTCTTGAATTTCTGCTTTCAGCGGAAGGTTCAATGAGAAAAGCCAATCTTCAACTAAATCCATTGCGGTTTCTACTGGGACATTGGGATATTTTCACATCAAAACGATACTAAATATTCATTTTTCTTGTTTGATATCTTTAACTTTCTTAATAAAATCATACCGATCTTTTGACTGGTGTTTCAAAAGAATTTAGAGATTGAAGTTTATCTTGGAGCCATTTCGAAAGATGATATGTTGGTGAGTTAATGGATGATACGATTGGTCTCATTTGTGATCCAGGTTTGTGAATTTTGGGAGACAATATAATCTTGGTAAAATAGGTTTGGTACCGTTAACTTTTTTGAGTTCGGAACTTATGAGATTTTTGCATTCTTTTAATGACTCAAGTGTTGATGATGTATATTTATTAATGGGTTTAAGGGGTTACTTTGTAGGGGCCTGATTCTAGCATGTCATTGCATTTAACGTATCTATTTGTCTAGAATAACAATTGAGTTACTTTTGTCTGCTTTCAAATAGTATACATCTTTTGTTGAAGTAATTTTAGTGGATTGTTTAGTTTTGAATCTTCTTGTGAAGGTGTTTGTTAAGTATGGTTTTAAAAGCGTTGGAAATATCAAGATGTAATGTTTTTCTTTTTTGATTAATATTTAAGTATTGTATGTTTGTTCAACGTCTACAACCAACTCTTCAATATTCTTTGAGTTTTTAAAGTTAAAGTTCAATCCTTTTTCTAATAGTTGTTTCGTCTGGAGAAAAATTGGTGTTGGGTTAAGTAATGAACTAAACATTGATCAGGAATATGTTTGACAAGTCATAAGTGTCCAGACTGGTTAGGTTGGTTGTTGGTGTCTGTTAGTTTTGTATTTCTTATCAAGTGTCATAGATTTATGAACATTTTTAAACTTTATGCTTTCCGTCATTTTATTTAATTCTTCTTCAAAATATCATAATCAAAGGTGTTAAGATCTTTGACGATTATATTAATATTGTTGCATAAATGCTATTGCATCAAACATTAAGTTGTGGCTTTTAAACTTCTCTTCAGTTTTAAAGATGTGTACTTATTTTAACAACTTCAAGATCTATAGTGGGTTACAGTGATTACAGTCTGTACTTCTTTAAAGATATCTTTAAGCAAAATTGTTACTAATTTTTCATAATACGATACGTTTCATTCTTACGAACATTATTAAATAAATTGTATCAGAAAAAAACAATTCTAAATTCGTTAAACTTAAATAATGTATTAATTACATTGTTTGTAAATATAAACTGTTCACAATACTATGATAAAAGAATGATAACCACCTAAGATTAATGAAATAAAGTTTGTATCAATTAAGCACGGAAACAAGTATATACAAACTTAAGCCAACTGGATGACAAAATTTAAAAAATCTCTGTAACCGCAAGAAACAAAAATTCAAATCCCGAACAATAATCATTTACTAACACATCTAAAATTCCTAATCACACGACACTAAATGATCAGGAGACTCGAACCACCGTAGAAATTGAAACCCACTATATCGAAACTTTGCTTGAAAGAATTGAAAATGTATCGAACCAAAGGGAACATATTTTGACAAAATTGTTGGATTGGAAGCAGATTATGAATTGGATTCATCGCAACTCAAGTGGTGCAAGAAGGAAGTAGAATCTTTGAGGACTGAGACACTGTTAAATTAAACTATAATTAGTATTCAACTGATTGTTGCCACTGAACTGACCGTATTCAACGTTAAGGTAGTGCTTCCTGTTAATCGAACTTTTGTTCGTTTAGGTAATAACTTACTTTGGTTTTCATCGTTGTTAAGAGACTAACGATCAAAATATGCAAAGAGGAAAAGCAGATAATTTAATTTGGCTACAAAGTGGCCACACAAAGTTGAGTCATGATGATTTTAGTAAAATTTTTGGACGCAAATGAAATACGAGTAGTATTTAATGTATCTAAAACGAAGTATACCCATTTTCCCGTATCAAGTTTTTCTGTTGTTAAGTTTTTCCTTTTGTATGAACTCATGTAAAGATTTTGTTATCTTCCAAAAGTCTTTAAAACAGGTATTATGATTTAACATGTTTTGTTTCTACCAAAATTTCCATGTAATCCAAAGTTTTCCAAACTTTTAAGTTTAACTGGTGAGATTGTACATATTTTAACTCTAACTGTAATTAATATTAGTAAATATTATTGGCCGACAGCTCTAAAATACAAAACATGTCTTTTTAAAGCCCACTGTATAATCAAACTTTGATAGAAACAAAGTTCGAATACGAGTATCTTCAGTAATTTTTTATTTGGACTTCCATAACGTTTAACATTTTGTAGCTTTTTGTTGTGCTATAGATGGACTAAAGTGCGAATAAAAAAGGGTTTTCATATTTTTAGTCACTACTAATTCCTATAATTAAACAAGTAATCTATTAAAAGAGTAAATAGTTTGAAAAGGTTAATGTACGACCCTTAGGGGTGTGAGTTCAATGATGTAAGTTTACTCCGGATGTAAGATATAAGAATGTAACCCCAATTTACCTCGTTGTTTGCATGAAGCGATCTATGAATATAACGTTAATGGAGCTTTCAAGTCAACGCTAAGCTTTATTAAAACTCTGGCTTACTTCACCAATATTCCGCCAGAGGCCATTAGTTCCTTATTAAGCAACGATGTTTTACAGAGTAGTATACACAAGTTTGCAGCAGAAAACATATCAAAATAAAACAAGAGAAATGTAAAAGGTTACCTTTGCTACAAATGTAAAATCCAAATATAGCGACTTTATGGAGATTGTCTAAGTTCTAGAAATTTCTTTCAATTTCATATCGAGTTTGTCTAAATTTTCGTTTGTGAAATATGTCCCTTAATGAATACTTTTTATTTCATTCTGTCTTCATCATCGGTATCTTGAGAATGTGTATAACAGTTAACTAGCAATATCAGTTTTTTATTCGTATTTGAGGTGCATGTGAGATTTCCTATTTTTTCTGCCCGGCCATTAAAACTGCATTGAACGGGCCCAGAAACCTGAGGCTTTAGAAAAGCCACGTTATGTCCATGGGATTGTTCTATGTAAACCTGAAGCATAAGGCCCACCTTTATTATCATGTGACTATGGCATTCTTGATAATAAGGAACAACAATTTAGGACCAAAAGCCAATGCAATATTGTGAGCGCGTAAAAGTCCTCATGATATGCCCAACAATATTTTTATGTTTTAGAAGTGCGTTAGATATAAATTGTTACTTAAAGTGCGTTAGATCGTTTGTAGGCGTTGTCCCCAAATATCTTTTTTGTCATCCTGCTCTGAAAACAGCTGCTTTAGACACATGTATTGGCAGTGCTAAAGTGTCACTTTTACACCAAGGTAAATAAAGTATTTTGTTGATGATGTTTTTTCCCTAGGGAGAAAAAGATCATTTTAAAGCACCAAGAAAGTAATAAACAGAAAAGGACACTAAGTATAAAATTGACATTTTTTCAACCAAACGGTCTCTGTCTATAACTAAAAAACGTTAAATTCTCAATTGTTATTGTTTTCAAAATATATCTTTTCAAAAGAACTTATAAAAAACGAACGAGTTTGACTAAAATGTTTTCAAAGATGAAAGACACTTCTGTGCCCAAGAAATATTTTGTGAGTTTTTCGACCTAAGATTTAGCAGATACCTGTAATATCACAAAGGGGTATGTTTGGGGATCATCGAGCTATTACGCACATACACGTTCGTTAATGTCTTAAAAGTAATAAATGAAAATAAACAAATGTTGATAACTTCTACATCTAAAAAGTCTCTACGGTGCGTATTTTAGAGGCGAGACTTGCTTTCTAAACCTGACAGGAGAGTTATTTACAGCGCAAAGCTCTGTTAGTGATTGCCAAAATACTGAGCAATGAATATTGGAAACAACGGGAAGATTGCCAGATGATACAAGGAAAGTAAGTGGACTTTTAAAGAAATTGTATGTAAAAGGTTTAAAACTTTCTAGTCTGGAACGGTCTCACAATATCGATATAACATATATAAGCATAAACCTCATATACGAGTAAATACGTCCGAAAAGTTTGAGTTGGATCAAAGACCTTCACGTCGCACGGCCATCTACAATGAGACAAACCAGTAAATCCGCAGATCCAACTTTAACTTACTGCTAAAAAGAAGTATTTTAAACAAATACTTACAGAGTTCTCAAATAAAAGTGTTCGTGAAAGAAATAAAAACTCCTACAGCTAAATTCCATTAACAAATTTAGGTAACGTACAGTTTGCAATGAAATCTATGCTTTGTAAGCTTTCCAACATGATAAGGTTAAACACGTTGATAGTCATTTATACTTTCGTAGTTCGTACAACAGTATATTGTTCGTAGAGAACAATTTCTAGATGATTCAACGATTCAAGCATGGTTGTTAAGCAGTAACCAAATACCTACCCAGCAGGTTGTTGCTAGTTTTGTGGACTATTGCAGTGAACACGGCTTGGTTAACAGTCTTAGAGTTTGTTTTATTAATTTCACTGCTTTTACATTTAAAAGTAAACATCGCAGTGAGTATTTTGCTACTGTGAACACGCTGCATAAAGGCTAGTTTAGTTGTATACATATTAATATCACATTAGAACTATGGGTTACTTCGATTTAAGCCGCCATTAGCTGCTTTCTTAGTGAAATGTCACTATATCGTTAATATCCCAAAGAGTTTTTGTTTTGCAAAAGACAGCAATGAGAATTTTATCTCGTCTTAATTATCGTGATTCCTGCAAGGAATCATTTAAAACTTTATCAATTTTACCTTTATCGTCTCAATACATTTTTGACACGGTATTGTTATTTTTATCAAAATTTTCCTTTGACCAGCAACCAAATTATACATACAATATTAGAAACCAATCAATTAGGCCAAATTATCACAGACTCCATATTTATGATAAGCTTCCTATCGAAGCCGGCCGAAAATTATACAATAAATTACCTGACAATATAAAAAGCTGCGGTGTTGATACAATAAAAAATAACCTTAAAAAATACTTAATTCAAAAATCGTTTTATAGCGTACAAGAATTTTTGGATAGCTAGTTGAAAATTATTTAAATTATACTCGTACTTTCCTTCCAAGGTCTTACCAGTGGTCATAGGATTTTGTTGTTAACATTGTTTTGTTTTGTTGTTTCTTTTAACTTTTTTTTCTTGTCATTGAAACAATTTATTTTGTAAAGAATGTGACAATAAACATATTATTATTATTATTAATACAATTACAAAACAAAACAAGGGATTACAATTCACATTTCACAAGTATGACATGAAGAGAACGTAACTTAACAGTATGGCTTTCATTTAGAGGTTGTCAGTTAATTTGGCTCAGTACTATCAAGGGAAATCATATTGACAAGTTTTTACCGTTGACTTGCACACATTGAAATAACGCCACATAACAAACCTTTCGTTGTTTGTCACCTTTCAGTTTCAGTTTAAATGTTATTAACGATTGTAACAACCAAAACATGGTTGGGGCACAATTTCGCTAATAGGTCGATTAAACAATTTTCCCAACATCAATGGGTGCTTCAAGGCTACACTGTATTTGCCTGTTAAACTACTTTTGCACAAAAGGCGCAGTCGACAAAAGGCTGAAATCTCCTCTCTATAGTTGTGCCGGTGAGTTTTATTGATTTTTCTGCCATAGCAACCAGTAAAATGTAACTGTTTTTATTTTGTACCCAGATAACCCAAATATGGAACATCCTGTCCACCAGCTCCATTGTGGGTTCTCGCCAACCAGAGTTAAGGATACACATTAGCCTCGCCTGAACGGTGACCAAAGCGTTATTGTAAGATGACCTTAGATTAAGCCTTTTCTGTATCAAACATCTTAATCATGCTAATCAGGACATTCCTCTGACAACCTATTTGTCCATGCCTCTGACCCTTAACCACTGAATTTCGAAGGTTAATGATGAAGGTTTACGCTCTGTGGGCAATCAAATCTATAACCTTTTCAACCTTAGACCTAACCTTTCTCCATAGTGCGATTCTAAGGATATCAGCAATGAAACCCTGGTAACTTTCTGGCGAGAGCAGTCTCTCTACCCGGCCTTTTGCTTACATGTAGG
Source organism: Matsumurasca onukii (assembly GCA_018831715.1). NCBI lineage: Eukaryota > Metazoa > Arthropoda > Insecta > Hemiptera > Cicadellidae > Matsumurasca > Matsumurasca onukii. The sequence continues at coordinate 50,584,886 of CM032059.1, read as the reverse complement.
CAAGTCGTCACGCAAAATTTTTGAATTGATCATTTCTGAGCAAAATGAATTCTCAAACACTGTAATTGATAATGTGCAATCACAGTTTACGCTATACGATGAACCTTAATACGTTATCGTATAAATATAATCTACTAGGTTAATGTTAATAGAGTACTAGTAGAATACAAAGTCTCTGTATTTGCAAAGTTTAACATAATTTGTATAAAATGTGAAATGTTTTCATGGTTGTATAAAACTGTTATTTGCAAGTTGATTAGTAAACAAATTTGCGAGAAAAGTGCACACTATATCTACCAGTTAGATTTGCACCATATAATACATGAGCACGTTAACTAAGTACGTAGTAGAGTAATGTATTGTACATATAACCGGGCAGTTACAGTAAGTAAGAGCCTGGACTGGAGATTTAGAGAGTGAAGAGTACAAACAACAGGAAGGTTGGAGTTGTGTGGCGCGTGACCTTGTGTTACTTATGACGCCGTTAAGCAGAAATATGGCTCTATCTTAAGACATATTACCTTGCATTTTTAATCTTTCTCCAGTTATAACTTGCCTTCTTCGAACCAAATCTGGTCATGATATTTTGTACATCCAGGCGAAAGTAGAATACGTCTTAAATTCAAGTGAAGATTTATAATAAGCATGTGGCTTTTATTTTCCTAACTTTTGCATAACATAAGTGATACACATTTACATGATATTCATTATAACAGACTTCACTCGTGTAATAATATTTTGTTATTGAACTTTAAAACCTTTCCGGTAACATTTTCAGTTTGTCAAAGTCAAACTAATAACATAATACATAGTATAAACGTATATTAAAGCAAAATAGCCTCTCAATTAATAGTCAAACATCTCGCTATTTCAGATAACTTTTTCAAAACTGAAAATACCCAAAAGAGTCTTTTGTTAGGTAATACCAAACTGAAGTTCGCAGATTAACTCACAAGTTCAATATTTTAAGCATACTGGTTTGCTTACTGTACTTCACTATTGGCTCATGGGCCAGTACTTCTATTGGGCATATTTAATCATACCCTGCAAAGAAACAAATCCCAATGTATTCCACGCAATAAACTTGGCAAACATCAAGTATAATTTATTAAGCATAATACAAAGCTACCGGCGTAATTTCTTGTGGGGTTGGAGCTTTGATGAAACAATTTAGTCTAACAAGATCCTTGTTCGCTCTGACCTCATCTAGACGTGATTCCAGGCCAGTACTACGTTTGTTTCAAGGCGTGGAGTAACATTATTCCGGGATATGTTTATTTGGAAACACCAGATCTAGTTTGAGAGACTATTCTTTCTAAGACAACCGGTTCTGTTTTGCTAATTCCAATTAGAAAAGAATTGATTTTTATTTCAACACGGAATGACTCTTTTCATTTCATATCTTATGAATTACAATCACAAGTTACCCATAAAACTAATGCATAAGTTAATTAAGTTGCAATAATATCTATTATGCAATAATTTCTAAGTTGAAACTTGAAGTTGAATAATTAAAACTAACATTGTATCAATAACATTAAAACTTGATGCTTTGATTTGAGGCACCGACCACTCCTAGAGGGTATTTTAAGGTAAATATGGGATGATGGTGAGTGTGTTGAGTCTTTTGATGGATGATGAGGTGTAAATTTGTTACAAACTAGGGCCGACTGTTCCCCAGATTAGGTCAACCCAACCGTTTAGAAGATATGACTAACCATAGTTTAAAATATGTGAATTTCCTATGCCATTTGTTGCAGCTTTAACTGCGTATATCTTTCCCAATATTTCAGATATTAAAAAACTCCAAGAAGAAAATTGTCTTAAAATAAAACTTTACTCCACTAATACAAAATCATCATAAAAATATGGGGTTTTTTATGATATTTAAATTTTGGCCGTCATATTGGAAAATGGCGGCCATTTTGAAAGTAGTTTCTCGCACAATACTGGGACAAACCTTGGTAATGTCCCCTATTTAAACTTTCCTGTAAAACCTTACGATTTCCCAATGGTGACCCACATAAAAAATACACCTTGTATATGGCCTACGAAATAAGACTATCGTATAAAGTAAGAAATAGACGAGTTTAAAAAAACTAATGTAATTTAACTGAATTCGTAAATTTAGTAGCTATTATATTATTGCCTAAATCGTTGTTTTTTCTCTTTGTGCTTAAAAATAAAACCTCTATAAATTATAAGGTTGAACTAACTATATTGGCAGAGAGCTCGGAGCAACGTCAGAACAAAGTAAAGTTGGACACATTTGATCTTGTCCGCTCTAATTAAACACAATGTGGCGCTTCCTGTCCCACCCTTCGCTAGTTACTCACTAAAGTCATCTTTCTTGATCGTATTAATAATGAATGGTTACCTGCTTAAACTAAAAAACTATGCGTTTTACAACATCTTAGTGGTTGAAACGGATAAGATATTAGAGGCGCATAAAATATCGAAAGAACAAGAGAACTAAAAACATCTACTCAATAAATTGAACTACTAAGTCCATCGGAAGCTCCCCGAATCTCTATTAACTTCTTTTGGTCGATTAGCATTACTTAGAAAAGTATACCTTATGCCATAATCAATCAAAATAACAATAAACAATCACTGGTTGCTGCTTTCTTTAAAACGTGCGTGAAGACGAAGAGTTTGTTGAAAAGAATTGCTTCAATTGGCTTCTTATTTCAAGTTATTTTCTACAACAGAACATACTAAAAGTACATGATTATAGAACTGTAAAGTGTATAACCTAGTCTTAGTTTCAATAGCATTGGATGAATACTAAGCTGGCTATTATCAAGTAAAATCTGATAAATTATTTGAAGACTGAGTTTTAACTGTGCGAGGTTTTTAAGCTATTTAGTTTATACATGTGTTGTCTTTACCTTTAAAACTAGCTGTGCCCTAGCAGTCTACAAAGTAGATTTATTACAGTGACAGTCTACAAAGTAGATTTATTACAGTGACAGTCTACAAAGTGGATTTATTACACTGACAGTCTATAAAGTGGATTTATTACACTGACAATCTACAAAATGGATTTATTACACTGACAGTCTACAAAGTAGATTTATTACACTGACAGTCTACAAAGTGGATTTATTACACTGACAGTCTACAAAGTGGATTTATTAAACTGACAATCTACAAATTAAATGTATTACACTGACAGGCTACAAAGTGGATTTATTACACTGACAGTCTACAAAGTGGATTTATTACACTGAAAGTCTACAAAATAGATTTATTACACTGTCAGTCTACAACGTTGCTGTATTACACTTACAGGCTACAAAGTGGATTTATTACACTGAAAACCTAAAAATTTAATTTATTACACTGACAGTCTACAAAGTGGATTTATTACACAGATAGTCTGCAAATTGGATTAATTAAACTGATAGTATACAAAGTAGATTTATTGCACTTACAGGCTACACAAGGGATTTAATACACTGTTAGTCTACAAAGTGGATTTATTACACTAATAGTCTATAAAGTGGATTTATTACTTGTGGTTTAGACCTCCCACGAAAAACCAATAAACACTCTTAAATACAACTCAACAACAGGCTTATTTATGTTGCCAAACCAGTTTAGCTAACCAAACGTACCGTCAGTTATAAACCCCAATTCAAGTGGGTCAACAGTAAAAACCTGCCAACATGATTTCCCTGTGGAAGGACTATAACAAATTAGCCCAGGTCCTACAAATGGAACAACCGCTGTCAACGAGCTGTAGGTGAAAACATATTTTTGATTTAGGGACATTATAATACATCTATTTTGATTTGTCAGCCACTTTTGACAATACTTAAATTGTATTTTTCTAACAACAAATATAGGTCGCTTGCCACTCCTTAAGGTGGATTTAACTTTGCTTACTAGTATAGGCAACAGTTCTTATACACGTAGCACCACGGTTGTGAGTGCGAAATAAGAAGAATAGAGATGCGTTAACACTTTACAAACAATACAATGACTATTTGATGAAGTTTACTGGTTTTATTGTATAGGGTAAAATATCGTCACTAGCTACCTATCATTAAAAGCCAAAGCCTCTTTGAACTATAGTAATTTAAAATATATAGGCTACTAAAAAGTAACTTATCTAGTACATTTTATTACAAACTTAACAAAACACACTGTTGTTAAAACAGAAGTAGAAACAAATAGACAATAAACTGTGATAAGACAGAAAAAGAGATAAAATCGAGATTAAAACGTTATTTCTTTGATGTTAAAAACAATCTCCCGTTATTTATTATACAAAAACTTCGTGAAAGAAGTAAAGAAAAGTAATTGAAAAGGTAATTAACATCTTAAACACCGTTAGTCATCAAACTCAAAGTATGATTGAAACAGAGGTGTTTAAAGTTTTACTCATTTAGAATGTGTGTGATACCAGGGTATGAAGAATTTTAAAAGCAAACCACTTTACGAAACATGTTTTGTAGACGGACATTCAGTAGTTATAACCAATTGTGTTTGAAGGTTTTAAACATGTTAAAAAAAAGTATCTATTGAATGATAGGAATTAAAATTAAACAAATAGTAGCTATCAACCACCGATTTAAGCAAAACTATGTACTAAAATTATGTTTATAAAATAAGTGTCATCGACAGTGTTTTGTTATTTACACCAAACGATATTTTAAACAAATTGATTGGATTACGTTATATTACAAACCTGCATGATAATCTAGAACAGCTAAGGGACTAAACAAGAAAGTTTTAACGAGTTTCCAGTTCGGCCATAAACATAACCTGCTGCCAGCGCTTAACGCAGACTAATATTTCAAGTGAAGTCCACTATAGACACGTGGTACATCAGATAGAAGTTTACACGTGTTGAAACGTACCATTACTGAGAGTAACTCTTTTGTTACTGTAGTTCTCAGATCAATGTAGTACTTCACGTAATATACCATGAGTGATGCTATGTATATTTATGTGTATATATTATTATAAAGGGGTCTCTATTTGTGAGTATGTTTGAGAATAAAATATTTTCGTCTTTAGGTAAGGTCTTAAAATTAGTCCAAAACAAAGAAGAAGTACGCATCGTTGTGTGTTATACCAAACAAATGTATTACTAGGTTCAACAATTCTTATGCTTATTCTAGACCACACGAACAACTGTTCTTTTTGCAGTAGCCTACGCTGAATTGAAAGGAATAACTCTTTAATAAAATAGTAAAAACTTGTGATTTGTTACAATATATTAGCCTAAGAATTATATGAAAAGTTTTAATTATTTAAGTACCTGCTTTAGTTTTCTACTACTTATCTTCAATTTTAACTTTAAAAGACTTTCGCTGGATAAATTATTCTAACTAGTAACTACTTCAATTTTTATTATAATTATAGGGACACCGTAAAAGAATGGTGGGGTTTGAAATATGTCATAAAACTAAAGTACTTCCATGTTTATTTCACATTGTTTTGAAATCCTCGTTTTGCTTTTTACATAGGTATCTAATAAGTTTTCGTTTGAGCGCCATTAGCCGCTCAGCAAGCGGCAAGTTTCCAATAAGTAGTCAAGTTATCTCCAAACGCACAGGATAAGCGACGGGCTAGGAACTATCCTGTGGCCTCCAGACACCAGCTTTCTTGTATGGGTATGGGAAGAAAATTGTTTGTAAAGAAAATATTCGAGACCTAAATCACTGAAAGAAAAGGCTCTATGGAGCAATTGCAACCGTTACGGATAAGTACTTGACTAACATTCGGAGATAATCTGAGTAGGCCTACCGAACGGCTAGTGGCGCTTATACAGAAACTTTTGAAAGACACGATTTTAGATGAAATACAAATTTATGTTTCAACTCCACCAAGATTTTATGTTGACTCTGTATATTAAGTGAACTTATAAGAGTTTTGACTTGGTAGTTTTCTAAATTTAGTTTTGTGTTTTCACTAATAGATGATACAGTAAATTACTGAATACAACATAAATCTACGGACATACTGTGTATACATTGGGTAATATACAAACACTAACCTATTGGTGAAAATCAATTCATGAACATTTCCAACACATGTCATGGCCGAAACGGGTATAAATGTACAGGATCGACAGGTTGCTAAGTTGTAACTAAATAAAAAAAAAACACATTTGAAAATCTACAATACAACAACGGATAAGTCTCCAACTATTTTATAGTACATACATTTTTTCTTTAATGGTTGGAGCCACGCATATTTTGTTTGAATATAATGTCAATAAAACGTCAATATTTGTAACAGTTAGAGCGTAGTTTGTTGAATATTTGACATCATTAAGTTATCATGTGCGATAGAGTCGATTCAGTTGAACATGTGTATAAGACATAAATGGAGAGTGTGTTTGTACATTACTGCGAGTAATGTTGCTGCAGTGCTCACGCCAACGACTCAAGTAGTTACTTCACGTAGTGATACCTCTACAGAAACTGGGGATGCACTCCTTGTTAGTACGTAAACAGTTTTCAATCCATGTCCATGCACTTCTTTCACATTAGTGGTGACATAAATTTACTGACCAAACAAATACAAGCAGAAGACGGGGATGTTTCACGTAAAAGCTGTAATTAAACTATATGAAAAAACTCAATGTTATGAAAAAATTATATTTAGTGTCTTTGTGAATAACTTGCGTCAGACACTTTAAACATTCAAGCAAAAGTCTACAAACCAATAGAAATAAACTGCTATAACAGTTGTGTTATAGTACACATCTATTATGCTTTTCATAAAACTGTTTATTTTCAACCATATGATTTGTATAAACATATGTTTCAATGTTTTCATGTTACTCAAATGTAAACATCAACCTCGTTCTTAGCTAAAGTTGATTAAAACTATGATTTCCTAGAAAGCGGAGACCGCTACATTACGGCCGTAATATGACGGTGAGTTTACAATGGTAACATATGAGACGTGTTTCCTAGAAAACGGTAGACGTTAAGTAGCGGTGAAAACTAGTAGAGGTTTTTCTCGCAAGATTACATATTTTGTTTTATAAACAATAGTGTTGTTGTTAGAAGCAACGTTTGGTTAATCATGCCTGACTGGATAGCCGATGACGACGAAGTGCTAATAGATTACAATAGAATATAACAATGAAGCTAGCTGTATTACGTAACAAGTCCTGATTGTAAGAAGAAGCAGCTAACTTCAACTTTGTAATGACATTGGATCTATCCATTTGAAACCAGATACATTTCATTCTGACTGTCGACCTATTCCGTCTCTCAAGTTTAGCCTACAAATTAGTATTGCGATTATCTACTCGTATTATAACAATCTATTTTGATCTAAACAACTATACAAATTTATTTCTCTTCACAAATCCTAGACACAGGAAATGTTATTATTTCTTAGAACAGTTTAAATGGTACTATTTACATGACAGTTTAAATAGTTTCCAAGTGTTGTGAAAACTTAGTACTACAAAATGTAACATAGTTCCTGCAGTGTCTTGAAGTATTGCAATTTCAAAAGGGATGGTTTTCTAAACCCTTATTTTGTTATTAATTATATTATTTTCATACACTTCAAATATATTAATTTTGTAGAATTTAATTTTATAGTACGATTTTCTGTCATTTGTGACCCTTCTATGTCCTCCCTTATAGCTTGGCGTAAATTATACTAAATCTCTTCTTCCCCAAATAACAACCTAGTAAACAAACTAGTATTACTTGGGGTGTTAAACTCATCCGGATATGTTTTGTGCACAAAACGCCGCACGGGTTCTATCCGGCGGACTCTCAAAATAAGTAAACATATTGAAACAACTTTTTTGCCTTTACAACATATTTTTATTATGTAACTTCTATATCTAAGAAAGGTAAAATAATAGCCGTATATACGCCACAAAACTACGACAACTATAAGGCAAACTCAATTTTCCCTTGCATAGGATATTTTTCTTGCTATTTAACAGTGCCGGGATCATTAAAGTAGTTTTTAAACGTATATCAAATCATCCTACTGTCAGTCATAGCTGGAACATAATTTTGTTCTGACAAAGGAAAAAAATTACGTGTAGGCGAGGCAAGCAAGACGTTCTAAAACTTTTGAGTATCGTACAATTTTGTATAGTATGCACGCACTTATAATCAAGCTGTCCGTGGTGTCTGGGTTCGTTGCCATAGGCAAGAAGAATACTCTGAAGAAACCACACATGGTTCTAAACGCATTTTCAGTTGTTCTTCGTGCTCTAGATATTCGATAGTTGTATATAGCTTTTGTTTGATCTTCTTGTTTAATATTTTGTGTTATGTTATGTTAGTGTTTTATTTATTATCAATGTTGGTACTGTTTTCCAGTTTAAAAACATATGTTTCTTCAATTGTATTGTTTACAAACTAATGTGAATAAAAGGAATGAATTATGTAAAAGTGCAAAAGTATCTCTCTTAATCTTTTAATAAGAACAAAAATGTCAGTTACAAAAAATGTGAAAATAATCTAGTAATTAATTATTTCCCCTACACTTCTAGAGCTTGAACCCTTGAGTAAGGTTTCATAAAATGTTTGTGTAAAGCAAATGTTTAATCGACTAGGACTACGTGGGGGACAATATGACTTGTTCCTGGAAGTGCTTTTGGTTCTAGAATATTAATTGTATTATTTCTGATTCTTGGCCATATTTTACACTTACGGTGTATACCAGCATTTCCTTCCCTACCATACGAATCAACGTCAGTCAATAGCTATGAACTTACAGTGTTCATCGACTACTGCTATGGAATGATACTCTTTATGGTTGAAAAAGAGCGATCCACTTTTGTTAGGTGCCTTTATTCTGATGTGTTTGCCATCTATTGCCCCTACACAATTTGGAAAGTTCCAAATTGAAAAATATTCATGGTTTTTTTGCAGTAGCTGTTTTTTGCCGATAGTTGGCAGGATAAGTGTTATCATTCTTTAATTTATTGCATCGGCCACCTCCCTTTATCCATAAACGGTTCACTCTTTACTGAAAGGCCAGTGAGTGGAATTACTCTCCGGTAGAAAAGCGTCTGAAATCAAAAATAAAAATTATTTTAATATGTTATTATTTTAAAATGTTATTTTAATAAGCTGTTGACTGCTGCAAGAGATGGAATTAGATAAGAGACCATTATATTCGTCGTTGAAGAAAGCCTATCTCTGGTTTCAGGCAGTATGAAAAAGATCTGATTTGATATCTTTCATTGACAGTGCTCCTTCTAGTCAAAGACCTTCATTGACAAATGTAACACTTGAGCAACTAGAGAGTTTAGATTCTGATGCTACGCATATAGATACGAGTACTTGGGATGATGAAGATCTGTTCTTGGAAATGTGTCCTCATGACATCGTGACAACTCCAAGTAATTCTTCGAACACTTCAAAAGACGAGCTACCAAAAAGAAAAAACAACCAGTCCGAAAAGCGCTTGCAAATTAAAAAAAATCAAATCGGAACCCACAAACCACCCCTTTAAAACCCCCAGAACTTGATGAAACGGACTTGTTTTTTAATTCAATGGCAAAAATTGTGAAAAGGCTTCCTCAGTACAAAAAAATTAAGATACGAATTAGTGTCCATTGGTCGGAAACGCCGAGTTGAATAATTTGAAACTGCCGGTAACAGTTTCTAATTTGGAGTCTTGTGAACTCGATGAAATGTCTGAAGTACTCGGAAATCAGCCCAGCATTTCAAAAGTAAACCGCTGTTTTGTTTTCATGGATAGAAAATTAATAACTTTGCTATTAAAAAGATTTTACTAAATACAGGGTGTTTTTTTAGTGACGTGGTTTTGAAAATAAAATTTAACAATGAAAATCAATTTGTATTACCATGGAAATGCATTTATTTTTACAACAGTGGTGTGCCATTAGTGCTTAAAGATTACTTGGGGTATATGGGCACCACGGCTTGCGCGTAGGAAGCTCAGTCTGGAAGTCCAATTTTCAAAAACATTATCCAAAAGCTGGTTGCGTATTCCGTCAATAACACGACGGATGTTGTCTTCCAAGTCGTTCAGAGTCTGTGGCTTATCGGCGTAGACTTGTGATTTCACATACCCCCACCCCACAGAAAATAGTCTGACGGTGTGATATCGCACGATCGTGGAGGCCAGTTTACATCACCTCTAAACGAGATAGTGCGATTCTGTTATCAAATTTTTCTTTCAAAAGAAGAATGGTGTCAACTGCTGTGTGGCATGTTGCGCCATCTTTTTGGAACCAAACATCTTCTAAATTTATAAAACCATTTAGTTGAAGAACAAGAAAGTTCCTTATAATTTCTCGATAGCGTTCCCCGTTTTCCGTAACAGTCTGGCCGGCATTGTCTTTGAAGAAATAACGGCCAATGATATCACCTGCCCAAATTGCACACCAAACAGTAAGTTTTAATGGATGTAGGGGCACACCAACAAACTCTTGTGGGTTTTCTCCGCTCCAAATCCTGCAATTCTGTTTGTTGACATATCCGCCTAACCAAAAATGAGCCTCATCACTGAATAAGATCTTCCTGTTGAGACCTGGGTCAAGCACAATCTTGTTTTCAGCCCATTCAACGAATTCACGACGCTTTTGATGATCCAGTGGCTACAGTTCTTGCACTAACTGTATCTTATAAGCATGTAGGCCTAGATCCTTTCGTAAAACCTTCCATAGAGTTGACGGACACATCTCTAACTGCTGTGCACGATGACGAATCGACACATTTGGATCCTCTTCAACACTATGCTCAACAGCACCAATAGCATCTTCGGTCCGTACCGTATGGCGTCTCAGTGGATGCTCATTATCAACTAAAGTGTAAGTAGTGCAGAACCGATTCATCAAAGCTCGAATAGCTGACTCTGATGGACGATTGTGTCGTCCGTAGATTGGACGAAGTGCACGGTAAGTTTTCCGAACTGAACTATGGTTTTCAAAATAAATGTGTACAATTTGTAAACGTTGTTCTTTTATAAGTCTATTCATGTTAACAATATAAACAGAATCACCATCAAACAATGAATATTGAAATGGCAAAACATAATAAACAAAAATCACCTGTTAAATTTCAATTTGATTGTTGTGTGTTGCTATGCTACCAGCTTAAAAACCACACCACAAAAAACACCCGTTACTTATGGTTTTGAAATTATATATATATATAAGGATATCTTTTTACCTCAAAACTAAACATAACTTTTCTTCTGGGCTTATAGGATTCAGGTGGCTGTTATGTGATCATGACATCAGATTATCTCTAATATAAGTGAGAACAAACTCAAACAAATCCGGAGGTAATCTGAAGTACTGTCTGAACCTGTCTTCGCTGCTTTTCAAATGACAACGTACTAATATTTGATAAGCACCCTCTGTAGCACGAGATTTAAATAGAACACTCTCTTTGGAATAATGTTGATTCAAACCTAATTTCTTTTGACTCCTTTTAATTCAGTTTATTATGCAGTAGAAGTTGGTAAAGATTTTCTCAAAAAGCACTTCTCATACTTTCCAAATAATGCGTTTTAAACATCTTCTCTTTGATCTATCATACACTCTCTGATTTGGTAACACGCTGTTGTACAGGACATGTTTTAAGTCATACTTAATTGGGTCGTAGAGTTTACTTCTTAAATGTACGAGTTGGGTTAATATTAAACAATCGAAAGTTACGTTACAATTTGGAATTATTTGGCCAAAACTTGTTTTGCTTTCAGGAATTTGTTGACACAGATTAATAGTTTTCAAAAACAGTAACAATAATTTTTAACAATAACATGAGTTATTTAAATATGTACACTAACTTTAATTTAAGTGTAGTTTAGGTGTGCAAGTAAACATTTTTCAAGCGATGACAAACTAATATAATTGTGTGTAACACATGAAACATTTAACAATGTACATTTCAACTAAGTTATAGTTAGTGGTTGGCGAAGTATTTACGCTATTTTAAGTTACGAATCGCCTATAATAGTTAAATGCGGTTTTGTTTATGTACTATAAAAATGTTATAAATAAAATAAGCTGAACCACGTGACAGGTTTACTGTAAAAGTTTTAGAATACTCTTACCAGAACTCCATTGTTGCACTAGAATTACGTAGCTTTGTATGGATTTGCTAAGAAACAATTTTGCGCTAATTTTAAATATACTATGGAATAGTGACCATTGGACGGAAAACTATCTACGCTGAATTGAGGAACAACATTTCATATGCCCAAATTACTCATTTTTCTCTGACAAATGTAATTTGTGTATAAACCATGATTATTATATTTTCAACTTACTAGTAATAACACACATGTTTTACTATTCATCACACACTCCGATGATATTTTAAGCATTATTATGATTTAATTTGTCAATTTAAGTATTAACCCTAGTGTGTTCAGGGTTTGTTTTAAGCCAGCCAATAAACCCAGTGATGTAATGTTGAGTGTCGGGAGAAGGGCGAATCTGTAACCCTATCAACAGCGACGGTATAACACTTTATCCGATTTATTTCGACCTTCACTGTCAAAAGCGTTTAACCTAGTTTGTTTCACAGTTTCAGTGTGTATTTTATTCATCATTTTATACCCAGGGAATTTGCCTCTGTTAATCAGCGTTTAACCCTTTACTGCATCAGTCCACGATACACACGAATGCAGGCTATGCATTATTTGGAAATTTTAACGAACCTACTAAAAGTACATATTTAAAATACATACTAAATACTGTAAGTAACAGGAAGTTATATTTGAGATTTTACCAGCAGTAATTCATTAACATGCGGGATCATATTGTTGTCCTTTTGTTAGTCATGTACTAATCAAGACTCATCATCCTGTCATGTAAGCCTGTTGTTAGGCCCTAGACAACACGACGATTTATAAAACCCTATTATACGTGGGTGATTATTAAAATGTGTGAGGCTCGTTCTGTTAATCTATTGTTTTGAATTAGTTGATATTTCATGTAAAGCTTTGTAGAGTATCTAAGTTACAGGTTTTAGTAAAAGGTAGGCCTTTAGTTGTTCTACGACCAAGGCACTTGAATATTAAAACACCAATGTCAATAACACACAGTTTTCAGCTTTATCTTCATACGAAAACTGACGTTGGCCTAAGAACCACGTTGTCACTGCAGATTCTTTCAATTTAAAAGCAAGATTCATATAAGAAATCAGATTAGTACGAGTTGAAATCTGTTAAATTAAACTGGTCAGATAATAAAAATCATAATAATAGTTCTATTTTTAGTTTTAGCTTCCTTGCTACACATTGATAATGCTGCACATTTCCATTTTCGTAGGGCCATATCTACTGGTGGTAGTCTCTAATAAAACATAAAACAGAACAAGTTGTAGAATTTTTAAACTCATTACCTCATGAATGAAGACTTATTCAAAACTCCCATTTATTGTCAAATTATTTTTAAGGAACTATTTAAATTAACATAGTCCAGATAGGGTAATAATATTTTATTTAGTTGATAAATTATCTTTCTAGAACTTAATTTGTATAAACGCTAAAAAGCTAATTTATTACTAAAGAAATTTGAAGACAAAATGTTTGGACCGAACCGGGACTTGAACCCGGGTCTCCCGCTTGCCGGGCGGTGATGCTAAATACATTGGACCATCCGGCCCAACTATTTCTGCCTTCAAATTTAGAGAAGTACTTAAATCTGAATGTTTATCCGAAACATGTGACTGTCAAATAAAGACTTAACTTTTGTGTCTTCGAATTTCTTTAGTAATAAATAATCTTTCTGCTATACTGTATTTCTGCTATTCTACTCATTTACCGTACACTTGGCTTGATACTTGAAAGCTCAAAGTGTGTCTTGAGTATTCACTACATCCCCTTGAGTATTCAAAGCCCCTACCTGCAAGAACATATTATAACTAATGTGTCAAGACCATGGAGATGCATGGTTCCAGATAGTTGTGCAGGTGCAGTGAATGTGTGTCAGTTTGAATGCAGGCTACACCGCACTTGGCCTCTACTACATATGATTTATGACGCTGATATCCTGATGCATTGATCCTGCATATGTGATCCCTGTCTGATATCTCATGATTTATACACCCAGCACGGGCTTTGATAGCTACTGGCTGCTTTAGTATTTAATATATAACACCGTTGAACACTCTCTACAATGGTTCGTGTTAAAGGGGCAGCAGTGATGTACTAAATATTTGTGTCCCAGTTTGCAATAATGAATCGTGTAAGATTGTTTTGTTGTTAATAATATTTTTAAAATTCAGTTGTGTGATTAATCAGGTGGAAGCAATGTGATTAAGAGGTAACACGTTGAATGATTCACTAAACAGATTTATGATTTCAATGATTGTATTTAGGGGTTTGATTGGTGTTCAGTCAGCCAGCGGAAATGCGGGTGCCAGCGTAACGAGTGAGCTTTGTTCTTCTAAATATTTAAAATTCGAGGTTAACCAATGAAAGTTGGTTTTGTGTTGGGGTTTGAAATTATTTTTCTATCATTTTCTTCTATTCATGTTCATTGCTACATCAGTTCTGACGTTTTCATTGGCCTGGTTTTTATGTATTACGAGTTACTTTATCGAAAAGCTTATCACTTTTCTTTATTTATAATTTGATTGTCTCGTCCACAATGTAGTTCTGGCTACATTAAGTTACTTAATACGACAAACACACCGGTTATTACATACGAATTTACTAAGAAAGTAAGTAATACCCGTGATTTCCTACGGTAAATAACTAAACATTTTTAACTATTTATTGTCAGTAACAATTAAAATACATTGTGTTAAGAAATAATTATGAATATGAAAGAGTGATGCATTATTTACAAAATGAATGGGATTAATAACAAAAAACGCAAACAATGGTAACTTTAACTACCGATAAGAATGACCATATAGGTTTAAGATTATTTTTCTGTTATTTATAAGTAGTATTTATTTTCATTGTTCGACAGTATATCTTAAGAGTTTGTGATGGTACCTCAACACGATTAATTGAGGTGTCTAACTATTCATTCGTTTTTATTTTAGTATGAAATTATATTAAGTCAAGAATTTGTATGTATGAAGTATTATTTAATTTGTATTTTGACTATTGTATAAAGAATGAATACAAATATTTTGAAATTGACATTTGAAAGAAAATATACATATAGATGTGTTGTCATATAAAAACTTTAAACTTCAACAAGAAGAATATTAAAATATTTTGTGCCAGCTTGCGTTGGCAATCCTTCATGAATTTGCCATCTAAGACTGACTGGTCTATATATGGTCTATACAGGGTTATTTAAAAGTCTGGAGACACCCCAACTTTCCACCATAGAAAATGCATTGATAGAAAATCCAAACCTGGGAGATATTTATAGGTCATAACAGCACACTTCCCCATGCAAATAGTAACGTTGCCCTCCAACTCGAAATTGGAGTATTTAGGGGCTACACAATATTTTAAAACGTGAGTGACCTCTCAATGAGTGACCTCTCAATTTGTAGATGATAAAAAAAAACCAACAGCGCAAACTAAAGGTCTCTATCTCAGCCCTATCAAAAATGCTGAGCGATAAACTGGAAAGAGAATAATTACGTATCAAATGTAATATTGTACTGTGACGCCTATTGAGAATTCCCAAAAGATAATCTGACCAGTCTTATAGCGGTTTGGCCCCACTAAAGTCTTCAGAGGTTAACCATTTTTCGTATCCTTATCAATATCTTATAAGGTCGCCGTAACCACGCATCATTAACACTGTAATGAGTTCATTTAGACTTAAACCCATAGCAAAGTTGTTCAGAAATTAGAGGTTACTCTGTTCACTACTGAATATACGGAAAATGGTTAACCTCTGAAGGCTTGAGTGGGGCCAAACCATGATAGGACGGGCCAGATTATCGTTTGGAAATTCCCAATAGGCGTCACAGTACAACTCCATTTGATAATTCTCTTTCCGGTTTATCGCCCAGCAACTTTGATGAGGATGAGATAGAGACCTCTAATTTTCACTATTGGTTTTCTTTCATCAAGATCTACAAAATAAGATGTCACACATTAGGGGTTTAGATTGAAAAATATTGAGTAGCCCCAAAAATTCCGATTTTGAGTTTCGGGCATCGTTGTACTATGCATGGAGATATGTGCTTTTATGACCTATAAAAATCTCCCAGGTTTGGATTTTCTATCAATTATTAGTGGAGAGTTAAAGGGGTGTCTCCAGACTTTTAACTAACCCTGTATATTGTATTTGAGCGATGAACTATAATTGTGTAGGTCCTTACTCTGCATTATGTCACATTTAGACACACAAAACAGTAATGTCCCAGTGTTTAAAAACACATTTTAAACAATATGAAAATTTGAGTAGGATAAATTTTTAGTTGTTTACTGTGAACAATGTCAGTTTTGTTTTTATGTGTCACTTTACAGTGTAATTAAAGTATCGAGGAATAGCTTCAATTTATCTTGAATACGTCAGATACAACTTGGTATATTGTTTTAATTAGAAGGAAACGTGGCATTTTTGAGTGCCTTGAAATATTGGACATAAATCCCTGAGAAATACCCATGTTAGGTTTTGTAAAGTAAATTGTGTTAAATTAAATTTAGTTTTTCTTATGTAAAATGTAAGAGGTTGACTTAAAAACTTCAAATGTGGTATAACAATAGATCATGTCATACAAAATCAATTCAAACTTTTTTGTTTGTTGAGTCATGGCCACCCAGAGTTTGATAACAAATTATAAGCACTTAATTGATAAAGGCAAACCGAGTCTAAACCAAACATATTCTTGTTCATTTTTTAAGCTGTAATTTGTAAGCGTGTGTACCAGTTGATCTGAAAATATCAGATACAATATTTTTATTGTGGAATAAGACATTTGTTATTAGGAAGTGTTTTTTATGTATATTTAATAGTTACTGGGCAAATCGCATCATTGTAATTCCGGTCCGCTTTCAACATTTGACAGGTTTTTGTTACCAGTTAATGTTTTGTAAACTTAGTTTTGCTCATAAGTGGTAAATGTTTTGAACACATTTTATTCGTTACGGAGTTCTGATGTTTTCATGATCATTCTGGTTTAGTACACGTTCAAAATAATATTTATTTTATTTTGTTTTATTTTGTACGGTCACTTTGGCCGAGTATTTAGGTCAGCAGCTATGTCAAGAGTAGTTGAAAACCCAAACCTAACCTTGTAGGACGTATCTCCTTGGTACCTAATATCAATGATCTATGCAAATCTCTTCGTGTAATTCAAAAATTTAACATGGTAGCCCATAGGGCCAAAGAGACAATAGTCACCATTAATTTTAATAGCTTTTGAAATTTCGGTATGAAAACTTTATAACCGTTTACTTCTTTGAACATACTCCTCTTCTTCGAAACATTAAACATTTCAAAGCAATTACGTACCACTATTACATTTCAATTTTCAAACAGGAGTTCTTATTAGATGAATAAAATACATAACTTGTTAAAAAATAAGGATCTTGGGATTAGCAGTTGAAAAAGCTTTGTACAAAGGGACCCCCGCAGCGTTAAACGTAGATGAATTGTGGCTTATACACAAGCCTTTGTAATCATACGAGTTCTTTGTTTCTTTCGTTGTAGTAATTACAAAGAGTATCTTTTAATATCTCCACTGCACTCGTACCTAGCAGACCATCTTGGCTTTAGACCCTTTAGGCTTTGTAATACAAAGAGCTCATGAAAGTACAGGCAGAGATTAACTCTAATACAGGATTCTGTTTCGAATTTTAAATACTTTTTAACGTACAACAGAACAAAATTCAGTTTTACCTTTTCTTCATAGTTTAAATTTAACAATCAATTAATACAGACCAGTGGAAGTGTATCGCAGTGGCTCACATCAGCATTGCTTGATTCGTGCTGGCAGTGCTGATTGCTGACAGTGGACCTCCAAAACATTGTGCACCAGCAAAGTCGACCAACTGGAAGCGGACACTCTGTCTTCAAGTTGAATATTTAATTTTGAGTTTAAGTTTTAAGTAGATAAAACATAAGATCAAATAAAGGTGAATAAAATAAAATGTTAATTGAATGTTCAGTGGTATAGTGTTGAAGGAGGGTAGATGCTCGAAGATTAGTAATGTAATTTTTCTTACTGTAATTCCTTTTCCGCTGTCCATTGTCCAGTTCTAATAGACCATGTTCATTTTGGCGATGTCGAAGGAAGAAAAATATGTATTAAATATCTGATAAAAATTATAAAATGAACTGATATTAAGTTATTATATTTAAAAATAGTACAGTGTTGATGAATTTATTACTCAAACAAATATAAAGATGCAATCTTTACATTGCTGTGAAAGAAATATTAATAATCGTTTAAAATAACATATTATTTAAATAAACTGTTTAAGCGTTAGCACGTGATATTATTATATTACATACTGTTCGTACTGTAGTTAATACTGAACAATGTCATTCTTATAAAAGTTGTCGTTTATTATCTCTTTAAATCTTATAGTTGAAATTGTAATTGATTCCTGTGTACCCTAACTGCGAGTATATTTAAAAAATTAAAATTTAATAACTACCTTTACTTTTATAGTAATTTAACTTAAAATTTAAAAATAATCATCAGATTGTTGTGGTTAATTCTTGTGTTATCCTCTTGTGCAAGGGTTGACTGACACATCAACTGATAACTTAAACAGTTCCTTTTGTTAGTTACTAAGACAGTTGAAAATATTACAGTTTATGACTGATAGTACAATGTTATATGTGAAAACCAACGTTATTGTTGCTCAAACTTAACTTTGAACTTTGAAACAATTCGAATGCATTATAATTATTGCTGTTGAATCCACTAACACGTATTCAGTAACATGATATGTTTTACTTTAACTTCAATGTGACCATAACCTTAAGTATGTCCTTTCTATAATATCTTGATTTAGAACAATATTGCTCCCAAATGGGTAGCCTATTCCGGAGACAAAATGCACGATACAAGCATGTAATATGTTGAGGCAGCAGTATTCACTATAGGAGTCATTTCTCATCTTTATCTCTTTCCATTGCCTATTAAATACAGTTGCGGCTTCAATTTATGGTTGATGGCTCATACAGAGTAATTTATCCGTGCCGCAGCGCGGAGCACATTTACTTCCCCGTTCAGTAACGATCACTTACTTGGAAAGTAAACACATTACTGAGGCAAACTCTCATATTGGGGAGCATTCTGTTCAACGTATGACGTATTGAGTGGTTTTATAATAAAGGTTTGGGACTTTTTTGAGAAAAGGTTTTGATAAATTGGTAATTGGGTTAAAGAAAACCTTTACGAAAGTTATAATCTGTAGTAGCTACTATCTCTATGCTCAAATTCGGCTTTTTATCCAAATACAAATTTGTAAAGTGTCCATTGAATCTGTGGCCTAACCTTTTTGGATTCTTAGTATAATAGTTAGTCTCAATGTTCTGTTAATACTTAAGAATTTGCGACAAGGTTTTTGAATGAATTTATACAATGTGTTCACAAAGCCTTAGCGGAACTTTGTAATGGTATGTGTAAGCCACGTATAACGTAAACAAAGTATAAGTTATTACTAAGGAAGTTTAAAGACAGCCGGGTGATTATGCTGACCACTACACCATCCGGTCCAACTATTTATGTTGATTTAAAGTCACTATTTGACAGTCACATGTTTCGGATTAACATTCAGATTTGAGTACCTCTCTATATTTGAAGGCATAAGTAGTTGGGCCGAATGGTGTAGTGGTCAGCATAATCGCCAGGCAAGCGAGAGACCCAGGTTCAAGTCCCGGTTCGGTTCAAACATTTTCATCTTCACTTTTATGTAGTAATAAATTAGCTATTTTTTTAACCATACACGTGTCTCTTTTTGGTTGGTTGAGGATTTAGCCTACTATTTTTGCTGCATAAAACAATGTCAACGCATAATGCTAATTGTGTTTTTTTGAACACTTAACAAACATAAAATACTCGTAAGCCATTTTACTCGTACTCTTTTATTGCTACATGTATATTTGGACTGCAGGGAGAGGACTGAAAACCCCCAACAGTAAACATAAGTTTCCACAGTTTTACATAACACAAAATAACTACGGTATATTTGCGCTGAGTACAATGCTTTGACTAGTTCAGTGGAACCAAACGCATCAATAAATAAAGGAATAATGATGTAAGCTTGACCAGCCCTGCTAATGTAGTAAGCCTGTTAACATCGGCTGCACAAACAGTCCGGAGATTATCCTCAACTGTAATTGACAAACATTGTTAGGTCTAACTCAGGTAAATATTGACCTGTTATCTTATGTTTACCCAACATGGTTATAAAACATAAATCATCTCGTGAAGTGTTTTGTGCTGCTGTTAATTATTATTATAGACAATTTTATAAAACACCTACACAACAGGGGAAAACCCTACACAACAGACATGATTTAACGGTTTAATTGTTTTAATATTTTAGTTCCAACAAAAACAATTTTATTGCTGATTCACAATAACTCAATGTTGTTTACATTTCCATAGCGCTATGCAGGTGTCAAAATAATTACTATCTTAGCCTGCGGGATAATCTAGAACGGCTAAGGGACTAAACAAGAAAGTTTTAACGAGTTTCCAGTTCGGCCATAAACATAACCTGCTGCCAGCGCTTAACGCAGACTAATACTTCAAGTGAAGTGAGTTCATTCTTGACTTGACAGGGTTGGTGAACCTGTTTGATCCGTATCGTAAATTTACACCAATATAGCGAATAACTTTCAGGAATTGACAGGGTTGTAAGTTTCTGTATGTTTGCAGGTTTCACTTACATGTTGAAATTGTGAATACGACTCATGGCACAGTTTCTTTTCATAATACTGATTTGAACACAAGAACTCCACTAATTAAGCTTATTCATAAAAATAAACCAGAAACCTTCAAGCCAATAGTCTGTTTGGAGAACCATACATCTATTAAAAAAACTGTGCCGTTTGAAGTGTTACAGGATTTATAGGTTTCGTGGTTTATGTGGATCCTTACTGTTGTATGTCAAAGTGGACAAGTACACTGTCTATACTGGTTAAAAATAGTATATCGTAAGCAGAATGAAAAGGCTTTTTGTAATAGATAACAGAAGAGGTAGCTATAACAAAAACCTTTTACACTATTCATTTTTCAGCATGATTTTGACAAAATAACACCTTCCGGTGAAAATACTTGTTTATTACTATGCGGGATCAAACATTTCCAGATTAGACATAGCGTTCTTCCTGTTAGTCAATCAACCATCAAAAGAGCTGTTTTCGCTCGAGCACACCACTTACACAGTG
Organism: Matsumurasca onukii; assembly: GCA_018831715.1. Taxonomy (NCBI): domain Eukaryota; kingdom Metazoa; phylum Arthropoda; class Insecta; order Hemiptera; family Cicadellidae; genus Matsumurasca; species Matsumurasca onukii. Next base: position 50,563,624 of record CM032059.1, on the reverse strand, counting down.
ACGATGCCTCCTCTACAAGCGCACAGAGATATCCCGCTCTTGCTACCCGTTACTCTGTGTGTCAGTGAGACGAGCTGACCTGCCCGTGCAATGCACAGGTAAGTAAACCCTTGACTGAGTGAATGCACCGATGCCTGCGCTCACATAGTAGATAATGCTTTTGAGTACTTGTACTCTTAATTCTTTTGAACAAACTATCAAATTAACAGGCTATTTATCCACAACAGCAATTTTTTACGATCTAATTTGATTTATACGAATATAACCAACATAGATGACAACACTATAGAGTTAAAAATAGCCTTTTGTCATGTGTTTTAATCTATTTTGAACTCTGCACATAATGATTTGTTGGCTGCGAGTATCTTATCACAAGCCGAAATGAAATACTTCTTGACTGGTGCGAGAATGGCCTCCAGGGAGGTAAAGATACTCCAAGCGATAAGGGGTACGTGATGTTGCCATCAGGGAAAGTGTAGGCATCGGAAAATAGTACGGTGTTGATTTTGCGAGACTGCGAGGTTAAAAATAAACGGTGAAATGTCGTCCTGTAATTTCAATGCACTCACTACGATTGTCATTTTGACCGACTTCAGTGAAACAAAGGTTTACAAGTTGACTTTGGGCGATTTTTTTTTATGTCTGTTCACGAATTACTTTTGAACGCGGGCTTTACACCCAATTGGTAGATCTTAACTCCATAGTGGTCCATTTAAAAATCTTTTGATCGGACTTATATTTCTATATAAAAAGTAAAAACCTCAAAAACCGGAAATGGATTTCTATAGCACTATTTCGATGTAGAATTAAATTTGCAACAAGGTAGTAGTCTATGTTCTTCTAAATCTTGGGTGTTGTTGAGATAAATAGATATTTTCGTCTAAAAATACTCGATGTGTTTGTATTTACAGAGTTCTAGACGCCAAAATATACACTTGACCAAAGATGAAGGAACCATGTGAGGGTCAAATTTAATTGTCTTTAAGAATATAGATATATTTATTATGATTATATTCGAATTTACCGAGCTATGACCTCCTTCTCGCTCAAAAACACGTAATTTTTATTATTTTTTATGTCTGTTCACGAATTACTTTTGAACGCGAGCATCATTTTACACCCAATTTGCGTTGATTGGTAGATCTTTACTCCATAGTCCCATTTAAATATCTTTTGATCAGACATTTCTATATAAAAAAGTAAAAACCTCAAAAATTTTGAAATTCCATGTACTTGTTGCGTATTTTACGTGGTAAAACCTATTTTGAACCTGAAATGGATTTCTATAGCACTATTTCGATGTAGAATTAAATTTGCAACAAGGTAGTAGTCTTAAGTTCTTCTAAATCTTGGGTGTTGTTGAGATAAATAGATATTTTCGTCTAAAAATACTCGAAAAATGTCTTTGTTTGTATTTACAGAGTTCTAGACGCCAAAATATACACTTGACCAAAGAGATTTGAAGGTACTTTGTGCCAGTAAATTTAATTTTCTTTCAGAAAATATATATATTTGTTATGATTACACACATATTTACCGAGCTATGGCCTCCTTCTCGCTAAAACACGTTGCATTTCGTATTAGTTTTATAGCCATAGAAACTTTATTGACCTTCAATATCAGGTTAAACCTGGTTATGATAAGATTCTGTGAATAGCTATGTTCTCAACAAAAAACCTATCCCGCTTTTATGCTTTAAAACTTGTTATAGATTCTGTAAACAAGTATAAAGTACAAAATGTCATCCTGAAACGTGTACTCCATGCGTGCTTAGTGGTATAGGTCTCGCTTTGGAAGGTTATAAAATAGTTAAGGCCTCCTCTACAAGGCTAATTAAAATTGAATTTTCCACAACGCTCTTGGTTTCCATAAAATGTTTTATGAACTGTTAAAAACGATACATTTTACGCAAACACGGGGTTTTCCCGAATTTTAAGCTGATGATGTTTTCATTTCGATGTGATGGATGTACATGATATGATAATAGTACCGTTCTGTCCAGAACATAACTTACTCGTTGTACCCCTGATACGTTTAAAATAAGTATATTTCTGGAGAAATTTTCAAAACAATCAGACACTTTAAGGGTAAGCGTGAACACCTCGTAAATCTGAACTGCATTTGTGTTTATTTCAACATTAATAAATTATGTACATAACCGTACAAAAAACTTTAACTCATAAATAGTTCAGAAAATAGCTCGCCCGACATATTTAAAAAAAAAGGAAGTATAAGTAAAGGAAAGGCAAAGTTAGAAAACACAAAATTGACAGCAAAATAAATCTCTACTAATTTGCCACGACGCGTTACTATGAGCAATGTAAACGGCTCATAATATAGCAAACTTGCTAAAGGAAGAGCAAACTACTCATAAGTCATAAGGATACGGGCCGAAACCTAACTAAACATGATCTTGTGAGCTGGCAATAAGCAAATGAAAGGCCAGCAACAACTAAGCGTCAATGCGAGTGGACGAACCACCTAGTCCTTTTAGCTTGACCAAGCACCGAAACTACATTTCAGATTGGAACTACTCCTGCGAGCTTATTACCGAAGGCTCGTAATCAACGAGCCATAAGCCAAATCGTCACCCTGATGCCCCATACCCGTTCGGCAAAACGCTACCGCGATCGAAGCCAATCACTTAATTGATCCTTCGAGCATGCCATGGGAAAACAAACGGCCTATGATTCATAACATTAATACCATAAGCAAAGGCCTCGATGCCAATGGACGAAGCGTTACCGTGATCCAGGCGATTCTTTCCACTCCCGTGTAGCAGATTTGTGTCTTAAGTGCAGCGGTCTAATTGTCTACCTAGAAGAGCTGTACTCACAGCTATACTCAGTACACATTTACTTCAGTTTGTACTGAAGAAAATCACGTCAAACCAGCGATTGATACATAGGATGAAGGACTCAACCCTAGGGTCCGATTGCTGCTTCCCTCCCAAACTGGCTGAAAGTAATAAATATTATATGATTCAACTACTTTAATTTCAAGACCTCATGACTTAATTACTAAGTTCGAGATAATATGATTACATTACACCACAAGTACAAATCATTTAACAGCTTCAAAAATTGAATCGATATTTTCTTTGCCGTTATTTTCTTTGCCGTTGCTGTATTTTTGTTTAACCATCGCCTATTATACATTTGTCTGATTGGAATTTTTACCAAAAAAACTGACTTCAAATAAAGATTTAAAAAATAAATATCAAAATTGTGAATATAAATAACAAAAAGATGACTAAAAACATCCAACAGTATGAGATAATTGGTTACAATCCTGTAGCCCTATAAACAATGTTACTGATGTGTTTACAGTAAGATATTACAGCTGTAACCATTTCATGGTAACCTTGCATATAAAAATACATAATGATTTGCCATATTGTAGACTACGAGTAATCTTCATCACTTAAAAATATTGAGTGGTGCTGTTTCTTCTTAGATAATATTGCCTCCAGGGAGGTAAGCGAAAAGATAAAGCGATAAACGTGATGTATTGCCATCAGGAAAGTGTAGGCATCTGAAAATAGTACGGTGTTGATTTTGCGAGACTGCGAGGTTAAAATAAACGGTGAAATGTCGTCCTGTAATTTCAATGCACTTTCACTACGATTGTCATTTTAAAAGATGAAAATGCACTCGACACAGTGACAGTGTTTAACGAATAACTAAGAAAAAATTCCGGATTGAATAATGATACAAGTACTCCAGGTTCTGTTGCAAGTAACCTACGTTTAGCGAGAGTTTATTTATTCAGCACTGTTTGAACATCACTGATTGATATAAATTATTCAACAACCGGAAACCATGCCAGATGTATACTTGATTTGTTCATTACAAAACATAAAAGGGGCACCGGTTAACACGTCTTATTTAATAACCTACAGACGAATCGAATGACTGAATTCAAATTACAACTTAACCTCAAGTTGAACCGCTATTTCAGGATGAGTAACATCATAAACTTATCCAATGTGTTCGGAAATACTCATATATTTATTATTATTAAAGTAATACTAAAGCAATATTGAAACTATGTACTCGTAACTAAAACTCACTTTCTGCATGCATTGTTTCTAGCATGTTTAGGGAACAAGTCGCTGAAGAAAAGCAAGCTGTTACAAAATTTAGCCTGTGTTCAGAAATAACTTATTTCATGCGGCTTATAAGTGAATAGTGAGCCCTTTCATTTAAATTAATACTCAATCGTAAATTAGGGTTATTTTAAGATTGTGAGTTTCACCTTTATCAGTCAGCCCTTTTTAATAGTTAACATAATGAAGCACGTTATTTAATGACAACCTTTAATTCCTACCAGATTTTTAAGACAACTTTAAAATTTCGTAGGCTAAGTAGCAAATTGAACTGTTAATTTGTAAAAGAAAACGCCGAAAACCCAGTAGATTAACTCAATTTAAAAAACCTCTCAAATTAAAAGAAAACCACCATGTTACTTGGGTTTTCTTTTAATACGATTATAATAACTGCGTTGTGTTTGATATTTTTAAGTTCATTAAAGTGAGCACAACCCAATATGCGGGCAAACGTTTGAAAGTGTTTAACCTCCAGCCTACCGTTCCTTGGTCATGCCGAAAAAGGAAAGATATACTCCCATATGTGCGTAGCAGTAGTATTCTACTTGTTGCTTCTTGTTCTGTATATTAGTTTAAATATGTATTGATATATTAGGTAAATTCAATTATACTACCCAACTCAGTATTGTCAGAGAAACAAATGCCGCTTTGAAAGGAAACCATCTTATATGTATTCGGATAAATATTTTCCTTTGCTGAAGGACGGATTGGAACTGAACAAACACTTGCGCCTTTGCGAAGTACAAATCGTATTGCTTTGCGTTCAACCACCTAAACCTGTTAAGGAATCTGTGAGACATTTTGTTGTTATCTTTACTTTGGAAGTGGAAGCATTGTGGATGAATTGTATGATCCCTTGATGTCTAACTGTTCTCAACAATCCTTCTTAAATTATTCGTTTCTTTTCAACATTTGTATCAGAGGGTTTTTAAGAGCATTCTTTTGAGCGGGCTAGTGACGTATGTTATCAAGGTAGAGATAAGTTACATATAATTAAAACAAGTAACAACAAGTTTAACGTATGCTGTGTAATACATTTTATCGCATGAACTACTGTTGATATTACACCTTGTACACTTGCTAGGTTGACCTACAAGTGTCAAAGCACTCGAATGTCATGTTGTTCGCAACATTGAATGCTACTCGTACTTTTACCTTACCTTGGATTTGTTTTGGTTTAATGATTTATACCACCAACACATTACACCTATTAATGTTGCCATCAACCTGAAATGTGACTTTGCTGTTAAGAATGATTATAATATTAAGAAAAACAAATGGGTTAAACAAGGAACTAAATACAATGAGCCCCAGACGAGCAATGAGGTCACGAGCTAAATAATTGTTACTGTTCAACTAACTGTTTAATTTTCTATAAGCAGTAAAAGGGTAAATTATGTATGGTAAATATTTCCTGATGTCCATTGCTTTGCTGACGCCTAAAATGGCACACTAAACTAATGTGTTGTACATTTGATTATCCGTACGTAAGATGTTAATTACTAAATAGTTGGTTGCTATCAACACTAACTGATAGAAGAACACGTCGTTCTCATAACGAGGCCATATAATAAGTACCAATACTTAAATACATAATTGTATCTATGTAAACCTCTCATGTAAATAGTTTTTATACTGTTTTCCTTAAGTATGTACGGAAAAAGCTTGGGTATCTAAAGGTGAAGTGGTTTCATCGTAAAAAAATTATACGAGTATTTTCGCGCTCGGTAAAGTCTTGGTGTTTGCTCAGCTCCAATCTGTCCTTCAGAGCAAAAGCAAATGTTTACCCGCATCCATATAAGATGGTTTACTTTCACACGGGTATTTACTTTGTAAAACTGATCACCTTTTTAAAGGCACACATTATGATTATACGCATTTAACTGTAAAGTATACAACTGATGGTAAGTTAAAAGGGAAACTCATTTGCTCCAACTGGAGAAATTGACTAGCCACGATGTGGCTTGTTGTAAGTTCTAAAGCTTTAATTGAAAACACACAAAATTAAACAAAAACAAACCGCCTTTGAAATAAAACTAGACTTAATATAAAATTACTTCTTAGGTTTAAAAATTACTTTCAGATAATTAGTTTTGATGGATCAAGTGTTTTAACATAAATAGTTCTGACGCCAAAATTTTATCTTACGAAAAATACATTTGTGAAAACTGAGTGGCAAAGCGATAGGAGATTTGAATCAATGTGATGACAAATATAATACTCTGTTTAAGCTTGTGAATTTAATAGTACCCCGAAACGAGTTTTGCTCCTATGTTCTATACTTAAGTATGCAACGTATGATACTCTGTAAATGTCTTATTCTTCCAATACATTATAGAACAATTAAATAGTTGAGGTAGCTCTTTCGAGCTACTTGTAAGGCATAAAATGTAGTTTCTTTTAGTAGTTTCAACCTATATGGAAATATTTTATTACAGGAGATAACTTTAAGTAAAAGTCGTTCTCTGATCTATGTATTCCACAATTACTTGCAAAAATGTAACTACGTAATAATAAAATTAATCTTTTTCCAAAGGAGACAAAAGCAGATTCGAATGTAATGCATTGTGAGTGCATGTAAAGCACATTACATGTTGTCAGTTACTGGGCCAAGTTGGACAGACAGGAACCACCTCATGTCCACCTTACCTGCACGTGACTTTACTTCAGACTAGGGTGGTTACTATAATGTTCTAACACAGCCAAAACATAGCTTGAGCTTTGTGATGAGCTATTTTAATTGTTGTAGGTTTCCTTTATGTTTTAGGTTCATAACAAATCGAAAATCACACTGAATGAGTTTTAAAGGCTCTCCTAAAGCAAAGAAATGAAGCAGGTAAAATATTTCAACACACAGGTTAGTCAAAACTGGCAATTCATTTCAAATAGTTTGTAAAAAACTGTTAGCACGTTACTGTACCAAGTAAACTGAGCAAATGGGTTTCAATTAATTTCCTAGTTATTTTAATTTAAGGACTTTAAGATGCCACCATTTTTTACTACAACATTTCTTTTCTTGTTTATATATTTCTTTTGTTTTAGGGTTTGGGTAGAAGAACAATTAGCAAAGTTTCAACGGAGTCGGTCAAGTACTTTTTGAGATATTAATTATTTAGTTAAAAAAGGGTGGCTAGTGGAGAAACTTTGGACTTTGGACCCCATGTTATATTGTGAAATTTAATAGTCTCAACTTAAGGAACAATTTTATATGAATTGTTCTAGAGAACTCCGGGACACCCTGTTTAGATGAGGATTGCTATACATTTAATGAAATAAGTTTAACTATAACAATAGTTTAACTATTTATTTATTTATCTAAAACTTGGTCCCCTCTATAGAAATATTGTACTATATTAGTACAGTAGTTTTGTCAAATGTGATGTTATGTTTTAGTAACTTTGGGATTTTGAACGTTTTAGCAAGACATTTTACTATTGGCCCAAAACTAAGACTTGAAGATAATTTCAGATGGTTCAGGGATAATATGATTAGTTAATGAAGGTAAAACTAACTATACGTCTTGTAGTGTTTTATTATTGTAAATAATTAAAAACTACTGTCAAATTTCAATTAAAATTTAATTTTATACTTCTTCATACTGAAACATTGGATTAACTGATTAAACATCTTTTATTTCACGACCGGTTTTCGAAGGTAACTTTATCTTGAGTGAAAGTCTTAAAATTGCAACATTATGTTAGCCTTAAAAGATAAACAAAGCTAATTCAAATTATAAGTAAAAACTAGTCTGAAACTGGGTGATACTATAATGAATTTTCTTCATTTTGGCAAAACTTAGAAATGTGTCTGTGTTGTCTGAATCCTTCTTAAATAATTATCGGTCTTCCAGGCACTCACGATGGGCAGGAATGACAATTGTTATTAAGTATTGGGTTATACCGGCCGAGGCCATTTTAAAGTAGCATGTTTGGCTTTCTGACGAAAAATACTTGTTTTTAGTCTTGTAAGCTGGGTTGAATGAGGTTTTTCTTAGAGCTTTTTGTATTAGTAGTGTTAAAAGGACACATATATATTCTTTTCTCGACGTTTTCTTGATTTTTGCCTGACATTTCTTTTAGCACGTTTTTTTTCTTTATCATATTTTCTGTATATATCCATTCTTAAAAGCGATAATCTTCTTCTTTTCAATCCTCCCTGTTGATTGGAACCATTAGATTTTTGCGCACATGGATGGTTGGATTTTGCCTGGGATGAATGAACTTTCTAAATTTTTAAATTTGTGTTTTCCGAGCGTTTGGAAATAGAAATTCTAGAAGCATTTTCTTTGGTCTCATGGTGAATGATATATAGGTTGTTTTTCAAGATAAACTTCTTGAATTTCTTTTCAAAATATTAGTATGATCTTTGCTCATCAATATCCATGTTTATTCCAAGCATCCATTTCAAAGGAGGTTTGAAAGAAGAAAGTTTATGAAGCTTGGGTTACACAGAAGGATCAATAATATGAACTCAAGAAAACGCGAGAAGATATATTATTGGTATATGATTAGTTAAACAAATCTGGTAGCATCAGGGCCTTCAAACTACCAACTTTGGCACCTACAATTCAAAAACAACGTGATTTTCTTTGATATGGAATTCTGAAGACAAAATAATAGAAGACGATATCTACAAAAGTCAAATGGCTGACCCCAAAAATATAACTTCAAAAAAAATTTCAATAAGCTTTTGCAAACTGGGAGATCTTTTGTGAAATTTTCCTTATAATAACAACAAATTTTCATTACTGAAATCTTTCTTTACTAGAACATCTCCATCTCTGAAATTCTATCTATCATGGAAAATAATGAAAAGGTTAAGCTGAAAAGCAATGGACTTTAAGAGAAAGATATTTATTTATTTGAAAGAAGATGGTAAACTACATACATTTTGTTATATACCAAATGTAGTTATTTATCATATATTCACAAACATAAAACAAAGTATTTTTCATATTAAACTTATAATTTGTATTTTCATATTAACTTTGTTTACAACTGTTGTTCAGTTTTATGTTTAAAGTACTTAATCTTTTCAACTCCTATATAAAAACTTTAGTGAATCTTCTCTTTCTAAAATAATGAAAATATTACATACACAATCAATACTTAAACTTCATATATTGCACCGTTTTAATTAAAGTCAAACACATACATAATCAGAAAAACGTTTATGCAATATAACATTACATAGTTGCCATGTGCAAGAAAGGTACGCTCGGCTTAAAAGAGTAGTAGTCAAAATATAATTATCAGTCTTGCTTCACTAGATAACTAACTAAACAAACATCATTATCTCAATAAAAATGTGTCTAATTTTACATATGAATTTGTTTATGAAATTTAATTTAAAATTTAAATATGATAGTAAAGCAGTTACGAGTAACAGCATAATAAAACACATACATAGTCTTGTATGTAATAGAAATAAAACCTGTATTTATGTTTATTCGGTAACATGTCTCTTAAATATGAAGTATAACATCCGGCATATGGTCCCCATAGCCACATCTAATTATTTGGTTTTTGACATGTTCAATGACTCGCTTACAAACGTGTGGCTGAATGTTGTTGATCACAGTGTTGATCCCTTCCTTCAAATACGGGACCGTTTGGGGAGTATTCTCATACACTTTGGATTTAACCATTTCAATAACCATCAATAAAGAAGAAAAACCGTATATGAATTCGGCACTGTATTCGAAACACCTGTTACATGCTGATGCAAAACACATGCTTTAACACACTAGCTGATGAATCTAAACATTGTGCAGTGTAGTCACGTCTCAGTAAAGTTGACACGAAGACTGTATCAGGCCTAATTGTGTCAGACCTCTCCTAACCAACAACCTACACATCTTGGTGCACACTCAGAACAAAACGTGTTTACCTATTACTTCTATCATCATAAAAATGCAAAGTAAAGCTTCAATATTCCTCATACAAGAAACAAGTAGAAAATTGCATGTGTGTTAACTAATATTGGAGACCAATCGAGCGGACTAGGTTGGTTTCTGATATTAGGCTTAGCACTACTTATACTATGGAATGTTTGTCCTGCCAGGTTTGAACTGTAATAGCAAACCTAGCAGCCAACCTATGAGATGACGGTTTACTCAAGAGTAACGGGTATAAAAAACAATTTTATTTTTACTATGGACGAAAAAAGGTGTTATTTTAGTTTTAAACGGTTTGTTGCTCAATATGTCCGACAAGGTAATTTACAAATCACGTTAAGAAATGTATTTAAATATAACTCAAAATAGTTGTTAGATAATTCTTTTGTTTAAAGTTTGTTGTTGACGATTGGAGAATTACAAAGCTTAAACTATTATTGCGGAGATTTTTAACGTAAGTGAGCAATATGATCACCGATAACTTTGCGGAGTGACTTCATGGAGTGTGCAGTGCTTTCCTTTGAGTTGTTTCTTGTCGCTAAGACGTTATTAGTGTGGTTTATGCATGTGGCTTAGTTTTCTAGAATAATTTTTTTTAGTTTTAGTACTTTGACTTTAACAGCTGAATATTGTTTGGTTGTATTTGACTGGTCAGCTTACGCTGATAACTTTAGGCTAGCTTTGTTCTTGTAGCTAGGTTCTTTGTTATGTTTTAGGTTACTTTTCACCTGAAGACGGTATCGGATTGCCGATCCCGAAACGTCGTCAACATCTTGCTCACTAATAAAAAATATTCAATTAATAGCCTTTTGAAATTAAAGCTTTAAATATTTATACACATTTTTAAAACAAGTAAAAAGCTGGTTACTTTGTTACGACGATGTTTCGTTTTTAAAATAAATTATTGAAAATAATTGTGTAGGTTTAGGATTTGCTATTCGCGTTTCCATTGAGGTCTCCTCTCTGGCCCTAGGTTATTCATGATCAGTACGGGCTGGCGAAAAGCCGGCTGCCTTTGTTTATTTAAAGGCCGCGTCTGTGTTGGCGTCCAGCCCAGGAACGCTTGGGCGCCTTGGCGGAGGGTGAGCTCGGAATTTCCTTGGCGTGTTGAATAGTTTTTCAGTTATTAATAGAGAATAGTTTTGTATGATTTTTTTAGATATAGATGTAAATATAGCTATTAGTAAGTAACCTTTGATACCTGACATTCTAAAAGTTTAAATTATAAGTAGCTTGTAGTGTTAAGCAGACGTCGCAGAGTGTGGCTCAACAGTCAGTACAGTGATAAGACTAGACTCAAAAGTCAAATAGTTTATTTTTGTTTTGCTATCGCTGGCCGCAATACTTGACAAGCGGTTAGTGTTTTTCATTTATTTTAAAATTGTGTACATATGGCTGGAATAAATCATTTATCACTAACGATGGAAAATGTCCGCAACAATAGTTAAAACTCTTAGTGTCTTAGTCGTGATTTAAGACAAATAACTGGTTCCAAGGGGTGTTTATATGGTTTCAAATCTGGCAATTCCCAATTTTTGGGTATCATAACAAGATGTGTCACATTACCTTTGTGCAATTATTCAGCCATTCGAAAAAAAGTAGAAGAGAAAAGCTTTTTAATTGTCTACAATGTACTGTATGTATAAATTACAATACTGTATACAAGTCATAATACAAGTATACAGTATAGATTTGTTCAATATTAAAATACACACTTATACTGACGAAATAGAACAACAAAACTCATGTGTCATATTTTTAGGCTGTACGACTTCTGCTTGATGGGATAACGTCAGCTACTACACCCAAAATGACAATGCAAGCCAGAAATAGCGATTGGACAACATTTCAAAAGTGGTGTACAGTAATACAAGCATTAGACACTAACTTGTAATTTGACACGTTAACGCTCGAATGTTGGTACGAGACAGTAAACGTGGCAGCTTTTGTTCAAAAAACAAGGAAGAAATAGAAAACACCAAATTTGTTTTAATTACTCCTTCACCCCATTCATTAGTGTGCTTTAAATGCGGTTTTACATGATGGTGATGTGTCTTGTAAGAGGTAAGAGTTCAAAATGTAATTCTAAACTGACTCTGAGTAAATATGATATCATTCTCTTTCCTCCACGTGTAAATGGAAACATGTGCACTAACAGCTCGTCTGAGAGTGACTCTGTAAAAATGAGATGTACAGTTGTACGCTTTAACATAAAACATGTATACATGACCTTTCATTTTACAGTTATATACAAATAGTGGAAAACTACTTAAAATTCTAGTTAATTAACATTTTGTTACTAAAGAAATTTGAAGACGAAAATGTTTGGACCGAACCGGGACTTGAACCCGGGTCTCCCGCTTGCCGGGCGGTTAACCTAAACCACTACATCATCCAGCCCAACTACTTCTGCCTTCAAATTTAGAGAAGTACTTAAATCTGAATGTTTCTCCGAAACATGTCGTTTTAGTTGTGGCTTAGCCGTACTTTAAATATTGCGTCTCACAGTTTAAAATAAAAAATACATTTCATCGTTTATTTTATATCAATTAATATTTATATATTCAAATTAACACTTAAAACAATTACGTACAAAAGTACTAAGAATACTAGTCTATGCTTTTGAAAACTGCAAAAACAATTAACATAGAGAAAAGCCTAACTTATAACTCTCAGTTGTAAACATATAAACTTGGGCGTTTTCGAATCTATCTCGCTCTGAATATGAATACCGTTTATTTCCTGTGAAATTATTTTACAACAACTATTGCGTGTAATTATACATTATAGTTGATTATAATTCTGAAATGAAAATCACATTCTTGAATACACTTTGTTTTAACGTAGAAAATAATCCGTACTGGAAAATACAAATTGATTTGAAAATGGAAAGTCACCCAGCGTTTGGAAAACTACCCCAGTAATCATATTATATCTCTGATTCATCTTTAAAGCCTTTCAAAACGTTTGTGGCTAGCAACAAGTTACTCTTTTGGTTCTAACATGAAGATAAAAAATTCAAACTTGTTAATCAATTGAACAACGATTGACGTATCATTAACAATACTCACTTCACATTTTAGGATAGCGTGTACTTGGATCCTTAAAGATACTTTATACATTGGTAAAATTAAAATTACGTTTAAATACTTCCTGAACTCCGTTGTATGATTAATCTTGTTGGGTTTCAGTAAGTTTTCAAACAATCAAAATTAGATGTGTGTATATAACTATTCACTGCATTGGTAAGTTATAATAATTGTGGTAAATTAGTAATCAGTTCGCCACAAAACTATAAAGTCCACTCCGTGCTTGTTACCTTTTCAATATTAGAGACATTAATTTTTCATTTACTTGGGTGTAAATAAATTAGAAATAACAAATAAAATCTTGGTTTAACCACTAGTAAGTTTTTAGTTACGTAATAACCGATATAAACATTACAAAGTGGTTGAGGTTGAGCTCTTATGGTTTGATTGAACAAATACAATTGTTCTTTAAACTCGAACATGTAGTTCAACCATAAGTACAATTTAAATATTATATTGTTAGGTGATTAATCTTAAATGATGCAGTGTGAAAGAAACCCCTGATAAATATCAATACAAACTTTGACTTAACTTACATAGACAGTCTGTAAGCTGACAACACGAACCTAAAATGTCATTTGCTTGACTTGAATGACTTAAAATGTCGTCTAGCCTGCTACATGACTAGCACGCCTCCTTGCCAATGCGGTCCTGGATTCTGTGACTTTATCCTCGGTCCAAACCAGTTTCCTTTTAAAATATAAAATTCATTATTAAGATATTAATAAGTTCCATCTTGAAACAATTACGCTATAAAATGATAGTATTTATTTCAATGAACATTTCTACCTCAGGGTATATGAAAGCAACACTCTCGAAGTCACGTAGAGGGTTCTCTAGACTCAGATCACGTACGTGCACCATGGAGAAACAATGGTCAGTGTTGGCTTTTCATCACTTCCACCCACCGACACTTTTCGTGCCTCATCACACAATCTCAATCTAAGAAGAATACAAGGTCTGTTATTCAGTAATGAACTTTTTAATAAATAAAGTATTTTATTAATAACGAAATGTGTTTCTAAGTCTTTGTAATATGACCATAATTTCATTATTATATTTTATAAAAATTAAATTTTAGGAGAGCTGCAGCATCAATACAGCCATATATTTGGCCTAGATTTAATACTTATCAACGAAAATGACAAATTAACCACCTTTAAGACAAATTATGGTAATTGGTTAGCCACTTTCAGGTAAGGAGCCGCAAAAATAACTACTAAATCTCACTAACCAATGTAGTATACAGGAGTAAACAATCCATATTGACAATTAGCTTAAGACTATGAAACCGTTAATCAACTGAAATATTCACACTACAATATTTTACTATTGACAGAACTAGGTTTTGCATAGTTGTATTAATCTTAAAGTACCTAACTGATACTTCGGCAATATATAAAATAGTGTCTAAAATAGTGCTTTACTGGTAACTGTTGGCAGTATTACTGGCTGTAATAAATATGAGTAAATTTCAAGAAAACAACATTTATAACACCTCGGTTTAAATTAATACCTATACGTAATTTATTGTTTGAGGTGTACATGAAATTTATAAGATATAGGGTTTCTTTATAGGATGTGAGATGCTTTTCTTTTAAATAAAACTCTTCATATTCTTAAATATTTATTTTAATATTTCTAATAATCATCTTGAGCCTTAAAAATAAAACATTTTGCAATTAGATAAAGTAATACATCGACTGAAGGGCAAAGCTATAGAAAGACAATGAAACTAATGATACAAGAGCCTAAAAACTTAGAAAGGAAATAGTTAAGTAAAAATTACCACTTACCCAATAGGGTTACAGATCAGCGAAGAACAAGAAATGGACGGCCGGCCATAGAATTGGCTTATATATGTGCGAAAACACATCGTTCTGATTGGTCGAGAAGTATGACTGCAGAATGCAGATGTACCTGTTCGACCAATCAGAAATTTTAAAATTTGCAAGCTCCAACATAGTCGTGCTGAGTGAAGTTAAACTACTGATTGAAAAAAACGGTTATCTACATGATTTGAAGATTTAAAACTTTGGAAATTATATTATTGTCTATTACTTCATTCTATACCCATACATATTTTCTTTACAAGATTAATATTGTATTCTTTCTTTAATTAACAAAAATGAGAACAAGAAATAAATTTAAACGAATACGCTTACACATTAAAGTATTATTAAAACAATAAACAGCCTTACACTGTTTAAAATGATTATCCAAACACAAACTTTCTAAAGTAAAATATAACACTTCACTAGAGCTTTACCACATGTAAGTAATGCAACACACAAAGTAAAACCTTATACAGCTGACACAGAAGAAAAGACACTTTGACACATATCTGAATATTTGAAAAGCTCCAGAGACTGCAGCACTCGATGTTCAGCTGTTATCTATGTTCACCAGCAAGTCAGATTTTGTTTTAGGGTTTGTTCTACTCTCCACTACAAAGATGTTATTTTTACTCGGAGTTTCACTAAGTTAAGAGTGCCGGATTAATATTTTGTATTATATTTTGTTTTATTGATTTACACATTATCAAAAACCTTTCTTTATGATCTTTAAATGTTATAAAAAATGTTTCAGGTTAGAATAGGTCATGTAGGCTAGATGGTTTGGATTGAATGGACTTGTTGTGATTCATTTTCAGTCTGAAACAATATGGAAAGTCGCCAAACGAAGTGAACAGCTCAGGACATAAAACTAGGTCCAGTTTTGCACTGACACACGAGTAATGAGGTTGTCATTCACAGCTGTCCATGTCGAGATAAATAAACACATGAAGTCAGCTGTTGGCTTGGTCAACAACCATCCAAAACTCAAACACGACAATGCGCTTGTTGGAGCTCATGCTAAGACAACGTATTTACGGTGGCAATCTAGATACTGGTCATAATTATTGTAACCAAACAACTGCTACGGACGTAATAGTAAAGGCCGTGACCAAATCTGAAGCTTGGCCTGGCACGTAGACCTTGACACTCTAACACAAAATAGTTCCGAGTTGAAAGAAAGAACTGCCAGAAAACTATCATCTGAAACGGTAGGGTTTGTAATATATAATTTTTGATTCATATGATCATTCATAGAGTTATACTTAGTTTAGTACATATATTAATAAAATAAGAACAATCGTATGATGTTTATTGACTGGAGACTGACAACAAAGTGAAATAATAACAAAGTTAACAATCCATGGACAGAAGGTAAATGTAATTAAAGGCAGTACACAACACTCCTTCCCCATAATATGGTAGTCCTGTAAATGGGCAGGAGGTCTCCGCTGTCGAACTGGTCGAGGGTCAAAACTGATATGTCAACTTCTATCTTGCTCTTCAAGGTCATCGACAACAGGGATGCGTTCTCTTGTAGTGTGCTCAAGCTCTTGTCCACTGGCAGGTATACGTTGTGGAAGTTGTTGACTTTGTTCTTGGATCTTGGACGGAGTTGATCAATGTTCCGGCGGATTATTCCTTCACTGCTATTGTGTAACTCACAGGTCCAGTTACATTTGTTACGTTTGCTGGATCAGTGCACAAAACTTAGTAAAGCCTTCAATGTCTTGCATTGTCTGTCTACACATCACGAACCCATCATCCGTTGCATCTCCTGATTTTTTAACTACAGCCGTGAAATAATCATCCCAACTGCATCTCTGCAGTTAGGACGTTAATTCAGAACCATTGTTAACAGACTAAAGTTTCGCAGAAACTTGTCTTCATTAGTTCGCAGAAATTCCCAAAAAACCCTATCTTTAACCATACACTCCGCTCCCAAGTCCGGGGGCTAATTATTCCCACAACCGATGATCGATGGGAGAAACTCCTTTTCCCTATTATCTGTCTGATCCCGAAAAAGTAAACTTCCCATCCCATACTCTGCAGGGGGATAGGCCTCTAACACAGGGGCCTGACTTTCTGTTTGCTCGGGTGGGTCGGAAGTCGCTCCTCTGCTGTCAAAAAATCCTGTGTAACAGCTGTTTTTCAAAACATTATAACTCAGGCCACTGTGTTCAAAACAACGTTTACTTAAGTTTATTTATATTAGTAAAAATATTGTATTGACATGTATTTCTAATTATTATTTACATCATGACAAAAAGTATCGTTTATCACTCGGCCCGAGAGTGCCTTTTTGACCCATGGCTGTACCTCGGACGTTAACATTGTGTCGAAAAGTGTGACTCTAGGACCTAGTGTTGAAATATACTACATATATTTACCCGGGTTTAAAATTGACACTTTAGCACGTCAGTACATGTGTCTAAAACAGATGTTTTCCGAGTAGAATGACAATTTATTGTTTAAATACTATAAAACTTTACAACGCTCAACTCCATTGTAGTTTTTGTGGTATTTTGTTTCTATCATACGGATAACTATATGTTTTAAATAATGTTGTATAAGAAAGCTTTTTTATTTAGCTAATAAAATCATCGAGGCTCGGTGTTGTGCACGGAGCGCCACTCAGGGCAATTGGGATACGCTACATACTGTCCTACCTCTAGCCGAACCCCGTCACGAGCATGGAGATGAGAGAACCTTTGAGCTTTCGCCCGGGACCGCATTGAGAACGCTCTTCTCCCTGCTCGCTGTGACAACCGATTCAACGTTCCTTGGATCATACACATACTGGACAAGCTCCCTTCACCCTTCTCTCTGCTCGCGACGGGGTTCGGCTCAGGGAAAAGTCCGATAGGGTGTAGCCAGCTTTAATCTGTTAATGGATGCAACGCAAATTATGGTATATACAACGCAGCACGCCTTGTTAGTTCTTGTTGTTCTTGAATAAATTTAAAGAAAATGACAATTGTATTATTTACAGTTTGTATATTTACAGTTGTATTATTGTTCTATGGTTATCTTGTAAGAGACGTGCTGTGCTAATTAAAGCAACTTTTTTTCTTTAATGTAACTTAATTACAGGTTATGGGCCGACCATGTTTTCCATAGTGCTTAGTAAGTTTTGTCAGTAAAACTGGAAATGTGGTTAGGGAGCTCTATTTCTCAAATTAAAAATTTGAAAGGTAGGGAAAACTATGCAATTTGGAAGTTTGCTGTACAGGCATGAAGAACTTTGAACTGGAACTACTGCATTACAGGAAAAAGAAAATTATGAGAATAAAATAACAAAAGCTAAATCGAAACTAATTTTTTGATTGAGCCGGTGAATTTTGTACATGTCTTGTCTGCATAAACTGCAAGTGAAGTTTGGAAAAACTTGGAAAAGGCATTTGATGATTTTGGCTTAACGCGAAAAGTTGGCTTGTTAAGAATATTGGTTACGACGAGACTAAATGAATATAGTTATGTAGAAGATTATGCAAATAGGATCGTAACAACCGCGCATAACTTATCAAACATTATCATAGACGTGAGTGAAGAATGGTTTGGGACCTATTGTTGGATGGTCTGCCTGAAAGTAACAACCCAATGATAATGGGGCTTTAAAGCTCGGGTGTTAAGATTACTGGAGATGCAATCAAAACTAAGTTGTTGCAAGATGTTAAATATGTAAATATGACTATGTTGAGGAGTATGTGGAAAACGTGCAGAAAGATGTAATTTCTGAGTTGAGAAGACCAACAAGAGAAAGAAAACAAGTGAATTTTGAAGATTTTGTATTTTATACAGCTATTTAGAGGCGCTTGCTTGGAAACAGACAATGGATGAAGAGTATGATTCTTTGATTCACAATCGGACCTGCGAGTTGACAGATTTACCTAATGGTAAAACTCCTATTGACTGAAAGTGGGTATTTAAAACTAAAAGAGGCAGCGATGGAAATATTCTTCGACACAAGGCTCGCCTGGTCATCAAAGGCTACGCTAAAAGAAAAGGTATAGATTACGAAGAAACTTATCGCCGGTTGTGCGATATGATACTATTACATTCCTTTCTTTAGCAGGAAACTTGATCTAGACTTTGATCGGGTGGATGCCTTGACAGCTTTCCTCCAAGGAAATCTGGAAGATGGAATTTGTATGACACAACCAGAAGGTTTTGAGACATCAAATCAAGTTTGTAGACTTAAAAAGTCTTTGTATGGGCTCAAACAAACTAGTAGGATTTGGAATAAACATCTTGATTCGAGCTTGAAGATCCATGGCATGCAACAATTTCCAAATTACCAATGTGTGCACTATGTTAATTTCGGAGAAAGCATATTTTGATTGTAGTAATATACGTGGATGACTTGTTAATATTTTCAAATGACAAAAAATCTTGAAAGTGCGCCTAAAAGGAAAGTTTATGGAAACTTTGGGATGAAAGATATGGGAGAATCAAGATTTGTACCTGGTATGCACAAATCACAAGAGACAGAGATAAAGGAAAACTGTGGATTGATCAGGAGTTGTATGTAAAAGATCCGTTAAGTATAGATTTAAAACTAATGAGTGCAATCCAGTCAAAACACTTTGGATTCAAAGTTGACCAAAGTATCGTGCCCAGACGCTGAAAAGGAACGAATGAAATGATAGCTGTTCCTAACCAACAAGCTGTAGGGAGTTTGTTATTTGCTGCGCAGGTGACAAGACCAGACATAAGTTATGCAGTAAGTGAAGTGAGTCGGTACAATCAGAATTCTGGAAAGGCACATTGGATGGCTAAACATACTATTAGTTTTATTAATCCAACCGTAAATTATAAGATAATAATAAATAAATAAATAAATAATATTTTTATTTACCAAGAACAAAGGAATTTCTTTATAGAGCCTAATAAAAATAGTTGAATATTATAAATTTTGTATTAATTGCTAATTTTCAATTTGTCTTCTTAAAAGAAATCTTCAAAAGTTGTATTACACACCTTGTAATTTTAATTTGGTTTAGTCTTGTTACTGTTAATTTTTTCTTCTCTCATAAATTTGGAGGTTGGTGTAAGTTTCGTCATGTTATAAATAGGAAATTTTTTTAAAATAAAGTTGTTCGTGAATGATTTGGAGTTTTGAATTTATTACAAGTCTTTAGTTTTCTAATATATTTGATCTAAAAGGATTTTTTGAATTTGTTTTGATGAATGTTAAAGTTTCATATGTAAGATGTATAAGAATTGAATAGTGTTGACTTTCTTTGAATAAATTAACACAGGGTAACGTTGTGGTTTTCTAAAAATAGCTCTTAAAACTGACTTTTGAAGTACAAATAGGTTTTTTACTAATGGTGATCTTCCCAAATTGTTATACCGTATGTTAAATGGGGAAAATTAGTCCATATTTTATTGTGATAGGGTTTGTGAACTACAGAAGGAAAGACATTTTCTGATTAAGTAAATCGCACTTGAAATTTTGGTACTGATTTTGTTTGATATGTTGTTGTTAAAATTTAAGTTGTTGAAGAAATCAAACATATCCTACGATATTTGAAGGGAACGTGCTCAGCGAAGCTGCTGTATACAAAAGAAGGTCAAAGAAACATAATCGAATTTAGTGACGCAGATTGGGCCAGCAGTAAGAATGACAAAAGATGTACAACCGGATAAGTGTTCTTACAATGCAACGGGTTAGTAACGTGGAACTCAAAGAAACAAAAAACAGTAGCATTGTCAATTACTGAGGCTGAGTATATGGCTGTAAGTGTACCGCTCAAGAGGCAATTTGGATAGGAGGATTTGCAAATGAACGTCCAACAACAGCCAAGCAAAGCCTACTTTATTTATGTTCTGATAATAAAAGTGCAATCGGTCTGGCGAAAATTCTTCTCAACATTCTAAAAGCAAACACATAGATAGATGTTAAATACTACTTCGTAAGAGAGAAAATTGATGACTGATTTATTTTCTATGGCAGTACGTACTATCAGTAGGCATGTATGCAACATTTAAACCATTTCGTAAAGCTCTCTACGCGCTCATGCAACTCAACAAAACACAAACGCACATGGACACACACACACACCCACAAACAAAACAGGTTTTCCCGCCAACATATAAAGATTTAATCATTAACATTGCCAACCTGTGTACTTATGTGTACCTATATATTAAGTTGTAAAAGAACCTTGCATGTTGCATGTTTTATAAAAAAAGAAAAGTTAGTTAATGTAGAAATCAAAGGTTTAACAACTTTCGAACTGAACTTTTTTTTCTTATCTAGATTGGTTACTTAACTAAGCAATTACAGATAAATATATTGTTCTGGTTTTTATCTACGTTTTAATCATCAGTTAAAATGGAGTTCGAGAAATATTTACTGCAGTTTTGATGACAAGAATGAAATGAAAACTGTTATAACTTGATATGATCCATATTATGCACCAGAAACGTTTCCTGTAAACAAATGCTCCAACTTTAAATAAGTTTTTCAAAATTATAGAGCATTTTATTAAATGTAATGTTTATTAGATTTTAACCATATCCAGCTACTTGCAGTATATAACATGCAAAACTTCCAATAAACGTAATCCGCTTTTAAAATGTTAACGCATTTCAAGAAAATAAAGTATTGAAATCACAATTTAGTAACAGAAGCCAGCAACAAAGGCTAACAAGAGCTTGACCATTGACAAGAAACCCATTCTTGTAATCCTCTTACAGCTGAAGGACTTTTCTAATCGAAATGAGGAAGAACTGTCACAAGTAACAACTTACAAGGTTCGCCAAATAACTTGAGACATTTTGTATCAAAGAGACTGAAATTGTTCAAAATAATACACACTTTTTTGAAGAAATAGAGGTTATTTGTCTTGAAGAATGTACGTAGGCAAATTATATAGGCTACAACAAATAATAAAATAAAAATACTTACTGTTTAGTACTGATAAATAGTATGCTAACTTTTATAGACATATCTTATAGTACTCAAATACCAAGAAAGTGAGAAGAGAAAAATTTTAAACCATACCTCACGAAACGAAAACCATGTTGAACGCAAAATTATAAATTTATGTTCAATAATAAGTAATAGAACTAAAAAGGTCTCCTATTTTTAAGAGGTATATAATTTAGTTATAGTTGTAGTTATTCCTGGTCCTCCGGATTCATGATAACTTACTTTTTTTAGAAACAATACTTACATTTATGCAGTAGTTTTCCAATTTTAACACCAAGGTTTAAAATGTTAGGCGAAGACTCGAAGCAGGGATTGGAATCCAACCCTGACCATTGTTTTTCTATGGTAAGTGCACGTGATCCGAGTTTTAATTGCTACGTGACTCTGTAAATGACGCTTTCATTTACACTACACTACCTTTAAACAGTTTAAAATTTAGGTTTTGTTTGAAAATGGTATACTTGTTACTTAGTGACCGTTTGTTTTCACGTTTAACTGGTCCATCTCAACTGCACCTACACTGCTACATATATCAAGCATCAACTACCGGGTGGCTGAAAAGTAACCAGGTAATAATTAAATTAGTTAAAATTAGTTAAATGGCAGGGCTTGTATTTTTAATTAAATAATGTTATATTTGATATTTTTTATAAACCAAAACGAAACATTTTTTTGTAATTGTCAATAAAAAAATAATATCTAACATCTAGAAGAACTCCTTATTGGATTTTTTATTTTCAACTTTAAATAAATACAAATGATCCAATAAAAGTTTTATTTTATTGGATCATTTGTATTTATTTCAAGTTGAAAATAATAATATCTTGTTATACATTCTGCAACATTACGAATTTCATGTTGGCAATATTGTCATAATATTGAGTATTCAATAAGGTTTCCTTTGATTACTAATATTGGTTCATTCAGAGTGGTTGGACGCAATGTTTCCTGTAAGGAAAAAAATGTATCACATCCTGTTTGTTAGTTATAAGTAAGGAACGAACTATTTCACATCCCTGTAAATCCAACCAATGACATGACAGCTGACGGGTTACGTCACTACGTCAGATGACGCATAGCGATCATCCCCATTCTCTTGCTCTCACTGATCCAACACGCATCAGCTCGTGTCAGTGCTTTTACTTTCTAAGTATTCTCAATTTAAAACGGCCATCAGCGCCATAGACTATTTACATTCACACCACTTATTTTCCAAATTCAGTGCCAATACGATAAATTTCCATAACAGTCCCTGGATTAACAACGCTACGCTACAAGACTTCGTCTCATCGAGCGAGGGCCCTCGTCATCACAGCTCACCGCATGGTCAAGGTATTCCTTCTCTCGTATCTACTCATCTGAACTACATATTGCAAAATTAATATCCATACAAAAACAACAATTTTTACAGTCCACTCTCAAAGCTTTCATTTTTCTCAATATAAAACATGGTCCTTCGAGCCGGATCGTAAGCGATAAACCATCGCTGTGGATAAAGATAGGTTATTCAAGTGATTATAATAAAATCGAACTATCTTTGCATTTTATTTGAGTCTCAAGTGAACTTTTTCATTGTAACAGTGTGATTTTGGAACTTGAAGATTAATTTAAACATTGTCTTACTTATTTGAAAAACGTGCTTTTAGTTTTTCGTGTTCAAACAGAACAAGTTGTTTCATGCGCCATATTGTTTGTTTGAAAGTGAAACTAGCAGCAGCTGTTGCTTGTCACCTTGTGCAGTCTTCTCTGCCGGGCCAATCTACAACCAATCTTTACCAATCCTTGACCAATCTCTGTTTTGTGTCGTCATTGCTGTCATGTCATATTTCTCCCGTACGATTTTAACCTCAAAGTAAACTATTGTTACTTTAGAGTTAAGTGATTACAAAGACTGTTATATTTCTATTGTGTAACAATTCAAAAGCTCTTGTGTTGTGTATTAGTGGGTGAGTTATATCACATTAAGAACTTTGGCAAAAAAGGTAATAATTTATCTTGGACTTTGTTGGTGCTAAGATAGGGTTGAATTGAGTAGGCCCTAGCTTAGTCCAGTGTTACTAGAAGAGCATTTTATGAACATTACACCTTTTAGGCATAATTAGCAGAATATAGCTAATTTGTATTGGACTCTCTTAACTTTAGGTCTGCATAATTTAGGCCTACCACTCTCAAGTTGTTTGTAATTGAAGTTCTACAAACATTAATTTCTCTGTGTCTCTCTTTGACAAACTATTCCAACTGTGAGCCTACAGTTAATTTGAATTCTTATTTTTTTGGTTGACTAGCCTAAGTTACCTAGAACTGTGTAGCCTAATCAAAAAAGAATTAATTTTGTGCAAGCATCTTAGACCAGGCGGTATATTGTGCCTTGCTCCATTTGTAACCTTATTGTAAAGTGCTTTTTACCAAAAATAAAACAAATCAATTACATGCTTCCTTAGTATTAAGAGACTTGTCATCATGAAGTTTGCAACAATCGCTCGTCAAGGCGACCTTCTTGTGAATCGTCTCTCAAAAATCAAAAGCTATGTAACCACGTATGTTGCGACTACTGTAGAGGAGGAGTTAAGTGCGGATCAAATCGAAGACTTATATCAATATGTCGAAGAGTGCCGGTCCAAGCATTTAGAATTTGAAAAGGCTAGAACTAAACTTTTGTCCCAAGACAGTATCGCAGACTACGATGAATCTCAAATGCTTGAAATAGAGGATAAAATCTCAAAACTCTTTTTCTCTATTAAGTCAATGGCAAAACCACTTCTAACACAGCGCATTGTAGGCGAAACATCATTCGCACTCGACCGTAGCACGTCTTCGGGAAATAGCAGTGCCTTGAAACTACCACCCCTAACTTTAAAAACGTTCAACGGGGCTCCGGAGCAATGGTTGTCTTTCTGTGCTCTTTATGAGTCTTCTGTACACACAAATTCATCACTGTCAGATGTTGAAAAATTCCAATATTTGATAAGTAGCCTTCATGGAGAGCCTTTAAATCTAGTAAAAAACCTCCCAATTTCCGTGCCAAATTACTCAATCGCATGGAATATGTTGCAAAGGTATCACAACAACAGGAAAATTGTTATGTTACATGTAAACAATTTAATTGATTTGCCGTCAGTTACAAGTCCTAATTCAAAACAGCTTCGCCTTTTCATTGCTCAATGTCAAGAAAACTGTCAAGCGCTCATGGCCCTCAAGCATGACGTTAAAAAGAATAACATAATTCTCTCGTCCATCTTGCTTAGAAAATTAAGCGGGGATCTTCGAAAAAAGTTTGAGGATTGTAGAACTGATGCTCAAAAAATGCCGGAAGTCCAAGAAATTCTTAACTACTTAGAAAACGAGTGCTCTCATTTGGAGGCAGCTAACCTCGCCCAAGATTCAACTCAAAAGACGTTTTCCTCAAATTTCTCTCACACTCAAGGAAAAACAAATCAAGCAAGTTCTAAAGGCATAGGCGTAGGTCGCGCTCAAAAAACTGTTCTTATCTCCACTAATCTCTCCAAACAAACAGTGCTGTGTTCATTTTGTGGAAGTAATGAACACAAAATATATCAATGTACCGATTTTCAAAACCTGTCAGCTCAAGACAAGTTTGAGTTCATAAGAAATCATAGGTATTGCTTTAATTGCCTAAATCCTAACCATTCTCTCAAAGAATGTAAGTCACGGAATGTTTGTTCAAAGTGTAAAAGGAAACACCATACCTGGTTACACCTCTCTAATGATAATACACCCAAGGCTATTGGCAGTGAAAACAAACAGGGTCAATCACAAACTGTTAAAACAATCTCAGCCTCTAGTGAGACAAACGCTTCTAATCCAGAAGTAAAATCTAACAATCCTCTTGTAGCCTTCTCTCACAACTCTAATGTTCCTGGTCCCAACGCTACTATTCTGCTGGGCACCACCCTAGTTCAAATTACAGCCACTAACGGCAATTCACTAGTTGTCAGGGCTGTAGTGGACACAGCTTCCATGGTGACTTGCATTTCTGAAAATACGGCCCGCTTACTTGCATTGGAAAGAAGTCATGGCGACATCAGTAACATTGACGGAATTTCTTCCTTTCAAATAAAGACCAAAGGGCTAGCCAGAGTCAATATTTTGGCACTTCACGGTACAGCTGTTGCAAAAATCATCCTGTAATTATTCTTGACAAAATTACCTCTAAACTGCCACATTCATACATTTCTCACACAGTACAGGAGCAGTTTAAAATCTGGTTTTGGCAGACCCATTTTACATACCTAGTGCAGTAGATATGCTCATAGGTGCTGATCTTTTTGGAAAAATCATCAGGGGTGACCAGTTGGCTTTTGGTGAAGGACTGCCCATCGCCATGAACTCGATCTTTGGATTCATCATTATTGGATCAGCTCCGTCTGCGACGCCAAGTACTTCCGGGATAAGTTCATCAACAACCCTTCTGACAACGTTGACAGATGTAGATCTCCACCAGTCACTTCAGCGTTTTTGGATGGTCGAGGAGCCGCCATTGAAGACCACGCAGTCGCCCGAAGAGACCTTCTGTGAAACTCACTTTCTAGAAAACCACTCCCGGGATGCTGAAGGAAGATACCTGGTCCGTCTTCCCTTCAAGGAACCTCATCCTCCTCTCGGGAACTCATTCAACCGAGCAAAACAAAGATTTCTTTCACTGGAAAGACGCTTGAATGCCAATCCAGACTTAAGGCTGCCTTATGTGGAATGTATGACTGATTATCTACAGTCGGGTCATATGGAACTCGTTACTTCTGCTCCAGAAGAAAATTCTCAACATTTCTTCTTGCCCCATCATGCAGTTGTAAAAGAAGAATCTTCCTCGACAAAAACCAGAGTTGTTTTTGATGCCAGTGCACCTACCTCCACGGGAGTTTCGCTCAATCAAATACTTCACTCGGGCCCTAAGTTACACAACCAAATCAGTGATATCCTATTGGATTTTAGGTGTTACTCAGTTGTATTCTCATGTGACATTAAGAAAATGTTTCGTCAAATCCAGGTCCACCCAGAAGACCGAAAATATCAATTGCTCCTTTGGAGAGAAAACTCATTTGAACCCTTATCCATTTATGCACTCACCACTGTGGTTTTTGGATTCAGCTCCTCTCCCTACATTGCTTTGCGAACCGTCAAACAACTTGTGACGAAGGTAAAATTACCCTTTGGCAGCAAAGCTTTGCAGAAACAGATCTACGTGGATGATCTTTTCTTGGTGCCAACTCATTGGAAGAGGCTAAGGCTTTACAGCAAGAAACAATTGAACTTTTCTCAAGGAGGCTTTGACCTTAGAAAATGGAAAACAAACTGCCCCGCACTTGTGACTTCTCTACCCGAAGAACACAAAGAAAAACCTATTTATTTCCAAGAGCTAAATCATGCCTTATATAGCTTTCTAGGAATAAAGTGGACCTCGGAGACTGATAGTTTTACTTTTCATTTCAAGATTGAAAGAAAACCTGCTACAAAACGCAACATTCTGTCCACTGTCGCACAAATATTTGATCCTTGTGGTTGGCTATCACCAATAACCTTTTGGACCAAGGCACTACTCCAACTTCTCTGGACACAAGGTGTTCAGTGGGATGAACCTGTGGCGCCAGACCTCGCTGAAAAATGGGAAAGATTTCTTCGGCAACTACCTGAACTGGACAAGATCGGCATTCCTCGTTGTCTACATCTTCACACTGCAACGGATGTACAGCTACATGGTTTCTCCGACGGCTCCGATGCTGGGTTCGGCGCGGTGGTCTACGTTCGACTCGTCTCTCCCGATGGTGTTGTCAGAGTCCAACTTCTCATCGCAAAATCAAAGGTTGCACCCCTCAAAAAACTTTCGATTCCCCGACTCGAGCTTTGTGGAGCCTACCTACTAGCTAAACTTCTCAACTACAGCATCAACCTGATCTCCAAGCACTGCACACTTAGTTCAACTACTGCGTGGTGCGATTCTACCGTGGTGCTTTCATGGATACACACTCCTTCTTATAGACTTAAGGTCTATGTGGCAAACAGGGTGACTCAGATACAAGACTGGCTCCCATCTCATATGTGGTCCTATGTTTCTACACACTGCAATCCTGCTGACTGTGCGAGCCGTGGACTTCTACCTGCAGCACTCAATGATCACCAGTTATGGTGGCAAGGGCCGCCCTGGCTTCTCTCTCCAGAAAACTCCTGGCCTACTTCACAATTTTCACCACTCCAAGGAGAAAATTTACCAGAGATAAAAAGTGAACCACTTCAAATTTTGATAACCACGCATGAACCAGACTTCCTGCAAAAATTCTCTTCATGGTCTAAACTTCTACGTGTCATAGCCTATGTTCTTAGGTTTGTTAACAACTCTCGTAAACAAACAAAATTATTTGGGAGTATAAAGCTCCACGAAATCAAAGAAGCGACCCTAACTGTTTGCAAAATGGTGCAGCAGTCCAATTTTTCTGAAGATATCAAAAAACTTCAATCAAATGAAGCCTGCAGTTCTCACCTTCTACCCTTATCTCCTTTTATTGACGGGAAAGGGCTTGTCAGGGTTGGAGGACGAATTAAAAATTCAACTTTGTCTTTTGAAACCAAACACCCAATAATATTGCCAAAGAAACATCATGTAACTGATTTGATAATTGATTACTACCATATCAAATACCTCCATGTCGGCCCTAGCTTACTTCAAGCAACACTTTCAGAAATTTTGGATTCTATCCGCAAGAAGCATCATTCGCAATAGAATTCACAAATGTCAACGATGTTTTAGATGTCAACCGAAGCCAAGTACCCAAAAGATGGGAGAGCTTCCTGTTCCTCGAGTCACTATACCCTCAAGAGTCTTCGAGAACACTGGTACCGACTTCCTCGGGCATTTCTTTGTCAAACCTCATTTGATAAGAAAAATCCAATGAAGGTTTACATTTGTGTCAAGGCGTTCATCTGGAAGTCGTAACCGACTTGACTGCAGAAGCATATACTGCGGCATTGTATCGATTTGTTTCCGAAGGTTTGTGTCGAAATATCTATTCAGATCAGGGAACAAACTATGTGGGCGCTGCCTCAGAACTAAAGAAAATAATTCAAAGCTTCTTGAAAGATCGGAAAACCCAAAATGCTATGGAAAAGTTTTCCCTTGAAAACAACATTCAATTCCACTTTCTACCACCTGCTGCCCCTCATCAGGGTGGACTGTGGGAGCGAGCAGTTCGCAGCATCAAATATCACTTTCGAAGGGTCGTAGGCGAACAAATCTTGACATTGGAAGAATTTATAACCCTCTCAAATCGCATCGAAGCGGTTCTCAACTCCAGGCCACTGACACCTTTATCTTCGGACCCATCGGAGCTGGACTACCTCACTCCGGGGCATTTCCTCATCGGTGGACCACTTCTAACTCTCCCTGAACCTGACTGGAAGGATACTCCAAGTAATCGTCTCTCCAGATGGCAAATGGTGCAGGCGTTGACGCAGAGCTTTTGGCGAAGGTGGCGTCAAGAATATCTTCAAACCCTACAACATCGGGGAAAATGGAGAACAACACAGAACAACCTCAAGATCGGAGATCTGGTCGTAATACACGAACCCAACGTCCCACCTCTCTCCTGGCGTCTGGGCCGTGTCACAGGAACGTCACCTGGATCGGATGGTCTGGTGAGAGTTGTACACATGCACACTGCAAGAGGAGCCGTGTCCAGACCAATCACCAAGGTCTCTCCTCTACCACTAGAAGAATAAAGTGTTCTTCTCTGCCCCTTCCAAAAAGGACTTATGATTTCTGTTTCATTTTATTTTTTTGTATTGTGAACCACAGAGTGTTTCACAGGCGGGGGTATGTTTAGTATCAAAGAGCATTTATTTTTGTGTTAGAATAAGAAAAAATCACATCCTGTTTGTTAGTTATAAGTAAGGAACGAACTATTTCACATCCCTGTAAATCCAACCAATGACATGACAGCTGACGGGTTACGTCACACTACGTCAGATGACGCACGCTAGCGATCATCCCCATTCTCTTGCTCTCACTGATCCAACACGCATCAGCTCGTGTCAGTGCTTTTACTTTCTAAGTATTCTCAATTTAAAACGGCCATCAGCGCCATAGACTATTTACATTCACACCACTTATTTTCCAAATTCAGTGCCAATACGATAAATTTCCATAACAGTCCCTGGATTAACAACGCTACGCTACAAGACTTCGTCTCATCGAGCGAGGGCCCTCGTCATCACAGCTCACCGCATGGTCAAGGTATTCCTTCTCTCGTATCTACTCATCTGAACTACATATTGTCATAATAATGAGTATTCAATAAAATTTCCTTTGACTACTAATATTGGTTAATTGTTATACTCATATCGGTTTATTGCCAAAAACTGTTCTGAGTGGTTGGACGCAATGTTTCCTGTAAAGGAAAAAGTGTATCAGTGCAAGAAAGCCTACAACCATATATGGTTTTGAAAATCGCATTCAAGAAGTTCACCAGTATACCAAATAACTTCCTTCAAAAATCCGTTGACTGTATCGCCGGCCGATTGTGGAAATTGACACCAGAGGCTTACGTGGAAAGTTAAAACTATCTTTAATTGTCATATGTAGTTTAGCGTATGTGTACGGTTTTGTAAAAAGTTTAGATAATTTTTGTAGAAATGATTACGATTCCTTTTTGCCTACTTCCTTTTAACCACCCTGTAGTTTCATCTAGAATATGACTCCAGTCTTTAACGCAAACCTCTACTATTAGGACTGGTTTGATGAAAACCCTTTTCTGAAAATAATTCTAACTAAGATAGGAATTTACCTTTTTTATTGTTGTTCGTGTACTGATATTTTGTTGTGTAGTCATATAAACACGACATATTATATCAAAGATCTTTGTTAGAGGTAGAAAGTAAAAGTCATCTGGTGGGTTTAAAGAGTCAATCAAACGATCCAAGTTTGTAAAGCTGGATAGGTCTGGCATTTATAACATCCAAGACACAGATGGCCTTCCTTATCTGTTGTCTGTCCGTGGACTTGCCTGCCCGTGGGGAGTCACTGTCAACGCGCCAACCACTGTATATTGTATAATGAAAAACCAATAAATTAAGTATGGCCTAAACAATTACTGTGTTTGCATTCTTCTTTCTAAAAACCAATAAAGCATAACAAGCATGAAGCATAAAGCATAACTGTCCATGTCCTAAATATACTAAACAAAATTATATGGAATACAACTACTTTCAAACTAGCGCGTTTTTTGCACAGTTTGAATCCAGCAGAACTCATCAATACAGTGACGCGAACTGTAACAGATGGGGGACAAACATCAGCTGTGATAAATGACATCACTTTGCAAAACTTGTCACAATTTCTGGTCATTCACGATTTCGTCCAAACATTTTCATCATTATAACAACTTAAAGGGGTAAATAATGGTAATACAATATAGTTAGACATTTTATCAAGCTTTAAAGTAGCGGCATGCACATGGCCCGTGGGCAAACTGTTTAGCTATTTTCATAATATTGCAGTTTCCCGCTTGCCAGGTGGTTATGGTGACCACTACACCATCCGGCTCAACTATTTATGCCTTCAAATTTAGAGAAGTGGAATCAAACTTCACCAGGTGGCTTTTCAACTCATAATAAACGAAAAATGTTCTATAACACATAGTCCCATCTCACTTGGTTTTCTGTCTGTTTGTCTGTCTGTGGTTTTCACTAGATAATTTTATTCTCCGAGTCAATTAAGTTATAAACTAAAATCTTTGCACACTTGTTGGTATAATTATTAAAAACAATGTTTAAAAATAAATTTGACTCATTTTCAATTTCGGTTTTAAAAAAAGTGGCTATATTGAATTTTGTAAGCTTAATAACTCATAACCCTCAATCGTTATGGTTAATACACACGCATAACAATATGTGGCAAATATAGTTACAAACATTTTGTTCTGGGACAATTAATAAAGGAGAACATTTAAGTTTTCCTAAGCGCACTCCAGTATTTATATGTATTTCTTAAATGTAAACAAAGGATTGCACTCAGGAAAACTCATAATTATTTCTCGTTATTATTTATCACAGAACAACAAACTTGGTTTTGAAATGTTAGTAAACACATTTGCCACATATTGTTATTCTTGTGCATTTACCATAAAGGTTATTAAGACGGTTGAGTTATTAAGCTTAACAAATTTAACATAGCCACCATTTTTAACCGGAAATGAAAATTAGTCGAATTCATTTTTTTAAATATTTGTTTTATTTATACTAATAAGTGTGCAAAAAATATTTAATAAAAAAACATAGACAGACGGACAGGCAGAAAACTAAGTGAGATAGGACCATGTGTTATAGCAACCTTTTGTTTATTATGAGCTGATTAACAAAATGGGCTAACCCCATAAATAAATGTTCATCCCATAATTTCAGCCAATTTTGTCAGGCATTCAGTCAGACAAGAATTCGTTTAACGTCAGTTTCGGTCCTTACAAAGTGTAAGAAAAATCTTAATAATGAAAAACCGATGGATTCATTTCAATGTACTGACAAACGGAAACCAAATAAGGGTTAATCGGTGTTTGGCTACCTTGTGAGAGTCGCAGTACCCCCACCGTTCCGGCGTTTTCAGAGCCCTTTGGTTTCCCGCCAAAAACTTTTGAATTTTAATTAAATAAAGTATAGCTAAAGACACACTGCGTCTTCGTAATGGGTTAAATCCTAAAACGATGTTCCACCGTCATTGTTTCAACCAATTCTGAGATTTAAGCGTTCCAAACCCTTAAAAACGTTACAGCTAGACGGATAGGATTTTTTGACGTCAGTTTCGGTCTTTAAAGTATAAAAAAGCAATGAAAACAAAAAACCAATGGATTCATTTTAATGTTCAGACAAAATCACAGTTTAGTTATACAGATGTTTATACAAATATTTCTTTAAGATGAGACTAATATACCAGGTGTCCAAAAAGTCGACCACCTTTCCCTTAACTTTTTATTGAATGAACATTTTTTAACGTGATTTGGATATGTATTAAGGGTGATAATAATTTGTTCTATCATGTAACCACTCATCTGGATGTCAGGGTACGCGGTCGCGCTAACATATCGTGATTCCTACCACAAATGTCACATTGATATTTCCTAAGGCAATTAATTTTTACGATAGCTGATTGCAATTTACTGTGTTCAAAATGCCCACACCTGTGGGCTCACTAATTATCGATGTATGGAGTGAATATAGTTAGAATGTGCTGGATAAATTAGATGTAATTTAATAAGAGTTTATTCGTAGACATGTTTGAAAAGACAAATGGACGCGGTCGCATGGGATGTAGGTAGGGTTTATACAATTAGTTATGCGAACATACGCAGTAGATGTGTGATAATGAAAATTACATATGTTATATCGTGAAAATCGTTCTTTCGAGTCAACAAAGCTACCGACTTCTTCTTCTTTGATTGCCTCCTTCAATTCAAATAGTATATGCTATTGTCACAGGGTTCAAGTCAATCACCAACTTGATGTACTCACAAATGCGCAGTCGCAACCTGGAAATAAAAATGTTAAGCATCGCTTTAAAGTTATCATTGTTGTAGTCCGTTACAAGCTAGGAGAGTGTTGAGGTCTTTCGGTGTAAAGCTAAGGCAAATGAAGAGCTACTGCAGGAAGCTAACGGATTGCAATTTATCTGTGTGCGCAAAGACTAAGTTATCACACTGTAAGCTTCTCTAACCTTGGTGAAAAGTGGATATAAGAATCTTTCTTAAAACCCTTTAATCGCCCACACCTGTAACAGCTTTGAGTCTACCTTACATTGTTAGCAAATTATCGATGTATGGAGTGAATATAGTTCAGGTTGGGAGGAGAAAGAAAATTAACTCACGCAACAACAGTTTACACTTAACCTGCTGGAAAACAACACAGTTAAATCATAGACCTTGTAATTTAAAATAGGAGTTGCTCAGAGTCAAAAGATACACACAATAGAATTACGGAAAATAATACAATCGTAGACATGTTTATGACATGAATGAACACATTTTATGCACTGACTGAACTAACGCCATGTTTACTGTGACGATCATTCCGGTCATGGAAACCAAATTGATGTAGGTTTTTAAAATAATTGTATATCTCAACCTTCTCTAAATTTTAGTTTATACAATTAGTAGAAACTCAAAATGTAAACGTACTTGGTTACTTAATTATACCCTACTGATGTAAACTTGAATTAATTCTCTAAAGGGAGTTTAGAGAGGCTTCTTCTTAAAAATATCATAGCTAGGTAACAAATGTAAACTACTGTACAGGTAACGTAACAACCAACGACCTGAGTTCAGAATAACAAGACGCTAGTCCCATCCTACTGTATATAGGCACAGCAAAAAGTAAAGTTAAAGTACGTTCAGAACTTTGTATGTCAAATAAATAGAAAACATCTATTTTATAAATACGAGCCTATAACATAGTAAAGCAATATGAGATCAAACTACTTTATAATCTTGTACGATATTTAGTTTAGCTGTCATCATGAAGTCGGTATGCTTAAAAATAATTTGGACATCGATGCTTTGATTTGTTAAGAACGATAAGTACACAGTGTTACAAAAGCTATCTTATACTTGCCTTTGACTGTCTGAAAGTT
The DNA here is from genome assembly GCA_018831715.1 of Matsumurasca onukii. NCBI lineage: Eukaryota > Metazoa > Arthropoda > Insecta > Hemiptera > Cicadellidae > Matsumurasca > Matsumurasca onukii. Next base: position 50,529,134 of record CM032059.1, on the reverse strand, counting down.
TATAATCCCTTTTGCATGTTATATTGTATCCTAAAGTATTTTTTAACGGTATGAGTTTTGCCTCAACACAAAACGTAGTACATTAGTAATAAGGGTTTGTTTGAATAGTGTTGTTAAACCCTTTAATGTGTAATTTTTTATCCACTAGAAAGAAAAAACGAAAACCAACAATACTTAAGAACCAAATGTCTGGTGTTACTTTTCTAAAACAAAATGTCTATTGTTTGATTGACTTTCATTGACTGTTAACGAGCCTGGTGTAGTTATTAACTTTTACCCTAGAAATAAAAGACGTACCCTTTTAAAGTTCGAAAGCAAAATAATTCTCAATACTATATAATAATAATTGAACAACGGTAGGAAATAACGTTTGACAGACAACGTTTATTTTCTTAAAAGGCAAAAGAAGGAGGAACATCATTTTTACCTCATTGTACGAGAACCCTGTATAAGAACTGTGCATCAATTGTGCTTATTCTAAGAGTTAAGGTCAACGTTGTCAATGTGTCTGTGCTGTGAACAGAGTGAGTTAATTAGATGTTTGTATGTGTTAGTACGCCCACAAGCAGGATTAGAAGACCGCATGTGATATTGTACCAATTTGTTATACCGAGCCCCCTCCCCACCACACCTGAGCACGAGTTGAGCACTCACTAAAGTTAACGGCTTGACTTCACTAAGATCGTGTTGGTACAACTAATAGTTTGTCATGCAATTTTCAAGCTTTTCTCAGGAAACTTGACTTGATCCGATAAGCAATAATGTTTTCAAATACTGTTATTATACTTTCTCGGAATTTACTGCTAAAGAAAAATTGCTTTAGGTCCCATTGACGTTAGTGTATATTCAACAATGTGCATATTTAAAAACGTGAATAACAAAGATTTTGAGTAAATGGTTTTAATTACACACAATCTTGGAAAACTGTCGATTTATAAAACTGGTGCAGTTTGTATATACTATATTTGTCTGTACTTGAGAGAGTTAGCGTCAAAGTAACTGTTAAACATAAGTAAGTGTTGTTAACAGATAAGCCGGTGCATTTTAGACTTAAACCCTACAAACATTCACGTTCAACATTATCAAAGAGTTTCTTATCAACAAGCCAATCGGTCAATATAGTATTATAAAAGTAATATTTATCCCGTTTTAAAATAGATTTTTTGACAGTTTAAGATTTTCTCATAAAATAGCTTAATATTGTAAATCGTGATCAAATACACATTGTTGTATGGAGTAGGCCAAAAGAACATTGTTGTAAAAAAAGAGAGGTTGCATACGAAATTAAACCGTATCCGTTGAATAAAACTACTTACAATTATAATATAAGGGTTCCATACGAGTATGTGATACTGCGCCTCTCCGACACAATGAAATGACGTACAAAGATTCGTACAGCTGTTCATTACAAATTGTTCTGTAAGCACATTTTATTTATCACAGCCGATAAGAAACTATGAAGGTCGAGAGAAAATTAAGTCAAGTATCTTCTGAGTCTTTTACTTCTAGCTTTCAGAGTATAATCCGATTAGACCTTCTTTCCTCTAGGTTCAGATATTTACAAACTAGTATGATTTTAGCTTATAACTAAATTAAATAGGTTAATTGTAGCAAAACCTTTTATCTTTATTAAAGCGTCTTTCTTAAAGCTAGGAAGATCAATAAAACATAATTGTGAAATACAGTATAAAATAACTTGATCTTTAAACACCATAGTGGTCAAATTAAACTACAACTAATATGTTTCAATTTGTTTAGATCAATAAATTCAGGTTTAAAATTTCATTTAGAGTGTGATACCTTAAGCAGCGTTTAGAATTCACGGAATTTAGGTAATTTTCAATTTTCAGAGCAACAATTTTCAAGCCATTAATAACAATCAATGATCAGAAGATCTAAGTCGTTACACCACTAATACTTTTCTTTAACCACTACCTTTTGTTGAGACTTCAAAAAAGCAGTCACGACAGTATGTGTTGGCCGATTTGCCAGCTTCAAAGTGATTACTGAACATCTATATGGATTTCTCAATGACAAAACTAACCTACAACACATGGTATTGCTTTCATATCATTGACCAGCACTGTTCTGCCTTACAATAATGGGGCTTATTTAGGTGCAAGGGTGATTTGAGATAAGCTCGTCCTTTGGTAAGCCATCAGGTTAACTAAAAGTTATACAGTATGAGTTATTAAATAAATTTTTACGTTTTACAAATATCTATAACTGCTCTCACAAAATTAATGTGTAATCAGTTTTGAAATAACCCGCTAGTTCGCATACTATAACAAAATATATTAAACAAGAACTGGCTTAAAATCAATACTCAAGTACTCTTTATATGTCCTTTTTAGTCCTTAGTTTACATTCCAAAGTCAATTCAATTCGTGTTGGTTATAGTTTCCTTTTTGAAGAAGAACAATAATAAAAAGTCATGCTGAGTTACTAATTTTAAAATATATAATTGCTTATTACAAAATAAAGTACGTCCAAAGAGTTTTACAAAGGACAAGAAAGTAAATGCGGTTTGCCACAAATCTGTATAATTTATACCCACTTTACCCCCACTTGTCTCAATTATATAATTTACGAGGGATGGCCTTTGCAAACTTTTCCTTTGAAACTGTGTTTTTCTGTTTATTCTTATTGCCATGTACAATACAGCTATACATAGACTACCAAGTACTATAGAAAAGGTGACTAATGGAAAACTACGTTATTGTAGCTAACATTCTTACCTGTATTTAAATTAAGTGTTTACTGAAGCAAACTTACTACATTATATTATACTCCTTACTATATTATATTATAAGTTCTTAAATATTTTCAAATTTAATGTGTGTCTTTGTTTGGTTTGAAACGTACAGTATTATTATACGTTGAAAACAGTATTTTGACTAAAACTAATTCGAGTACAACACAACCATTTCTCACTTCTCCATCACATAAAACAATGTAGCCAAACTTACATGGTTAAACTATACGCGACTATGGCATATATTTTATTGGAGACAAAGCTAGTTGGATTTGTTTCAGTAGGAGCGATTGTTTAACTGAACACATGGGGCAGACAAAGCGTTGACAATTTGTAAATGTAATGAGAGAGTCGATCTCACACTCCCGCCTGATCAATTAAGCACTACTCAACAAACGTGATTGAATAACATTCATTGCACTTGACTTGCCTTTTATACTGTACTCGTACGAGTTTTCAAGCACTCACTTTACAATGTGTTTGTGAATACGTATATGAATTGTAGCGTTATCTCTGTTCAGTTAATGAACTTCCGGAACCTTTCAAACGCTCTTGGTAGGTTTTTAAATAACGAGTACTACAAAGTTTCATGTGCATGCTAAGAAACAGTTTTTAATCCGTATCAAATGCTGCTTCTTCTAAAATGTATTTTTATGTATAAGGTCCTACAAACAACAAGATTTCTGCGTATATTAACGTACCAAAAGCTGTTTACTTGTTTAAGAAGGATTTCTGAGTAGTGTAAAGGTAAGGGAAGGGTTGTACATGTGGTATGCGATATCTCACCTCTCAAGTTTTACGTCAACCGATAAGCCGTTCCTAAACCATAACATGCCTTCTGGAGAACATTAGTTTATTGTAAAACCTGGCCAACGGGCGCTAAAGAAAGCGCCGCTGGCTGGAGTGAATAAATTTATTTGGCAACACGTTACTCCAAATCGCCCTCATGGTCTCCATGTATGTATAACGGGCGTTAAAATTGATTTTGCTAGTTACCTGAATCACTAAAAGACATTTATACCAGATTTGGTGCGACAAATATGACCATATAGAGATGATACTTAAATAAACATGTGTTTTCTTATAACCTTTTGAAAAAATTCCCAAGGTGTTTCTAGGGGTCAGGATCGGTTCTCATAGCATGGTCCCAGGCCTGTGTCTTACCATGCTGACAGCTTGATTGTCTCATTTCCCAAAGGAAATTCGATAACAATGCCTAAATACATTCTGAGAATTGGCTAAGGCTGCATAGTACTCGCAGAAATAAATAAGGGTGATTATATTTTCAGCTTTCAAAACCAAAAGCGTTCTCAAAAATTTAACTGAATTTTTTTGGAAATTTAAAAACTAAAGGTCAATATGATGAGCTAATTTTCAAATTGTACGTAATTTTGGGAACTACGCACTTAAATATATGACAATATAAATAGTTTAGGGTTCTCCATAGTTATTTCTCTTCAACTGTTATTTTAACGAAACCTATGTAATAATGGACCTACTGATGCAAAATTATACTAAGGCAATAAACTTTGAAAATGGCCTCTGTATTGTGTTGGAGAAAACAATGCTAATGAAAATTGATAAAAAAGCCTGTTACTGCTACCGAACAGTTCATAAGTAAGTCAGGTTCATTCTTTAAACTATTTTATGATAAGGATAATGTAAGTACCTACCAGTGCTTGGATTTGAGTTTGCCCTGGAGTCAATCGGTGCTAATAATATTTCTGCATTTGTTGCTTTTGCCTCGGTACCCTTGTGAAAAGGCTTTGTTCATATTAGTATCGAGCCCTTAATTTTACGTGGGTTAAATTATTTTCATTCACTTTGCTTTCAGCAGAATGTTTGGGTGAAACAAGGGCATTTAAATGCAATATGAGATGCGCATTTGCCATGCAGTTTTGACTGAATGGGTACTGTTAATTTTATGAGGCTACGGGAAGACCGAAAAATTGTTCTGCCTGATCAGTTAAGCCCCTTTAAATCAACTTTGGTTCTACTGCAACCAACGCACGTTACAGCATTAACAATGTAAATGTGTACGTGTTAAGTAAAAGGCACTATCTTTAAACTTTAACGTTAAACTATTAATCCCAACCAACCCGATTATAGAAGTAAACCAAATTGAAATGTGAGGCACTAGTTGAGCGTTGAAAAATATTCAACCGTGTTACCATCTTTATCCGACTAAAAACTAAAATAGAAAACTAAAATAGTTCTCTTGTGGAGTCTAATGATTTTATCAATTGCATCTTATAACTGATTTCCTGTATTTGGGTTAAACATTAAACCAAACCTTGGTCCAACATAAAAACTGTTACCATGCATAGTTTTACAAAGTATTCGACTTTTATTAATTTATAAATTAATGTAGATAAGTTAGACCGTGTAAAGTGATCCATCATCAATCTAAACTCGGGTAAACCGTGATTGGTTGGTTGAGTTTTTAGGTATGGAGTAGCCTCGTAGCCTCGGGATTGGTGAAGTTCAATCAGTAATCTAATTTGAAATTGATATTGTCGACTCGCGCGAACTTTGATGTGCCCTGGAGGGATTACCTAATCAGTTCGAGTGGAGAATGCACACAGAACTGGATAGTTCAGACATTCTTAGTACAAGATCTGAAAAACATACTCGTATATCTCTATTTTATTGTTTCTTAAATCTTATATAATTAGTGTGAGTCTATGAGTATTCGCTCATTAAATATTCTCTCACTAAATCTCGAGCACGTTCTTTTAAATAGCTAAATAAACTTTACAATGTTGAGTACATTTATTTCACAAGTATAAATTCATTATTTGGAAACAATCAGATAGAAACCATCAAACATGTGTAGTTTATCAAAGTACATAGTGGTGTATAGTTTGTCTGCTCTTGAACTCACTCTTTTTATGTGTTGAAGCCTCAACGTTAACTGATAATAGTTCCACAGGTTATACGTGTTTTTCTTGTGCTACCTTAATTGTAAGTGTAAAGGTACTAACATTTAACAAAAAAAAGGTTAAATTCCTTTACCGTGTATTTTTTTTAAGTAATAAGGAAAAATTAAATAATGTACCACAGTTTTGTAGATTTTCAGAGGTCATTTTAAGGAGCTAAAGATCTTTGGAAAAGGTATTTCTCTATTATTTATGGATATATTTAGCATATTGGTGTTAGAATTAGTATTTTTATAAATAAACTGTAAGAATAACTGAACTTCTTTGGAAACTTTGTTACATTCTTTCTTATAACTAAGAATATACATTTTACGAATCGGCAAGATATAACGTGAGCAAAGGGGTAAATATCTTAAACCAAGCTTATCAGTCGTAAATTATATCACTGAGACAAGTCAGGACAAAGTGGATATAAATTTTACAGATTTGTTGGAACCTCCTTGGCTCTAACACTACAAATATTGTCTATTAAACTCAGTTTCCTTTACTAAAAACTAGACAACTTCTTTTAAATTGATTGTTAAATACAATACGTTTAAATTGTGTATAACCCGCCACTAAAATTCATCGTTACAATGAAAGAACTAAATTACATTTAAGAGGATATTATTATATACCATAAATATTTTATTGTATTTCGTTGGAGAAGAACAACAAACCCTTTTTTATTAAGTTGCTTGTGGCCGAAGTACTATGAAATCCTCACTTGACATGAACTCTAAACTTTAGAAGTTATGCCTTTTAGGTTATATACTAAAAGACAATTTCATAAGGTGTAAAAAATGCACGCTGCTTATATTCTAGACTTTGCAAAAACGTACTTATACTACAAAATACTACACAACTTAACTTTAATTAAACCTCATTTTACAGATAAAATTATATTAACACTTAAAAGCAGGTTATCTTCCTAGATTCGCAATCTTTCATGCTAAATACCAGCTGTGCATTGCCGATTGTTAAATAACTAACCGTACGAGACGAGACGTGCTTTTGATCAAATTGATATTTCTGTTAATTTAAATTAGGTACCTAAAAAACTACTGGCTTGGTCAATCTTTCGCTTTATAGCCTCGTTATAAACACAACTAACGGTAGCATTTCACTGAAGTTATTTATTGTTTGGATTGTGAACTACATCCTAAAGCATGGCAGGGTCTTTGGTGCACTCATTTTACAGGTTGTAAGATTAACTAGATGGTTAAGATAATTATTATTAACCGCCTTCAGAGAAACAAGGAGTTTATACAAATTGTCTATTGTCTATTAATTGTTATTTGTATAACTTTTTAATTTGGCCATCATTTTACACCCAGTTTTCGTTGATTGAAAGATCTTGACTCTGCAGTGGTCCCATTTGAATATCGATTTGATCGGACTAAAATTTATACATATATTAAAAAGTAAAAACCTCGAAAAATCTCAAAAATCTATATACTTGTGGCACTTTTTGCTTAGTAAATGCAAAAGATAAACCATTAACTTGATGTGCACTGGTTTGATGTATAGTTATATTTCCAACAACATGGTAACCTTTAATCTTTAGAATATTTAAGATAAAAACAAAATTTCGTCCAAAAATACTCGTAAAAGTTCCATTGTTTGTGTTTATAGAGTTATAGTCGCCAAACTACACCGTTGTTTAAAGCTTTGAAGGAACCAAGTGAGGGTCAAATTTAATTGTCTTTAAGAAAATAAATATGTTGAATATGATTATATTCATATTTACCGAGCTATGGCTACCTACTCACTAAAAAACACGTAATTTTTAGCATTTTATGAAAGTTTAGAAACGCCATAGAGGTTGTTTTTCAGTGTATTAAATGAGAAAATGGTATACTGCTGTACATAGCTTAGATTTCTCAAAATCCTTTCTACATGCTTTTAATTTCTTATAAATTTCGTGTGCAGTAGTAAAATGTCCAAATTGACATGCGAATCAAGTACTGTTTGCTTAGTTTGAGCTATAGATGACGCTTCCACAAGGCTATCAAATAAGTAAAGTTACAAGATTAATCTATATTAAATGTTTTACAACATAATTTCCATACAATAGTTTAAGTCCTTTAAAAAAATTTTCTGAGATATTTTACACAAAATTATTATTAAAATGCTTTAGCCTAGTCATGTGTTTTGATATGATACAGTTCTCCTTTTGATTAAATGGATGTAAATGGTACCGCTACGTCCTAAACATAACTTGCTACAAAATGGTAAACCTGATACGTGGAAAATACGTGCAAATCTCAACAAAAATTACAATCAGACGTTAAAATTACAATTTCGTTTGCAAACCTAAAGTACTCCTAGATTTTGAACTTGTGTTAATTTGTGGTAATTGTATTATTTTGAACATTATTAAGCTGTTTATAAAACCGTACTAAAACAAGTAAATTGATCATGTTTTTTATAGCTCGACTCGCATATCTTTAATTTTTAAAGTTGAAGTAAATCCAAATGTAGGAAACAAAAGTGACAATGAGTGGCATAAACCTCTATAAACCTCTGGTTCACTGATTGGTGAGACTAAAGGATGACGCGTTACCATAAACAATGTAAAAGCCTCTCAATAGTGCAACTTGCCAATAGATGAGTGATTTACCCTCACGTTATCCTCGGCTTAGTCATAAGGATAAAGGCCGAAACGAAACTTTAATCAAAGAAATCAATCGATGGAGCTGGCGAAAAGCAAACGAATGACCTTAACTAGTAACAACGAAGCGTCACCACGAGTGAAGCTTACAACTTAGTCACTTATTGGCTTAACCAAGAACCGAAACAGCTGCCTTGCTTCACTCTCGGTGACACTTTGGCCGGACAGGTATGGGACATCGATTTGACTTGGTGCTCGTGGGATTAGGCCCTTTGGCCCTTTTCTAATTATACGCTCGCAGGACTAGGCCGTTACCTTCCGTCGATTCCTTCGAGCTTGCCATGAGATAAAGGACGAAGCGTTGCCCTGATCCAGGTGATTCTCAACACACCCATGCGGCAGAGTTCTTTGAGCGCAACAGGACAACTTATCAATATCATGTAAGCAATATTATCGAAGGAACACTCTAAATATGAAATATTGAAAAACCACATTAAAAAGCGTGAAAACCCAGCCGCTCTTTAATGATAGCTGAGTTTCAAAATCCAAAAGAGCGAGATTTCACTATTTCTGAGTGGTTTTTACTCTTTCATTTATAGAATGAATAGGAGCACCGACTCTACATTTGTATTAAAAGAGAATAAATACTATAATAACACACAAATGTATGTGCACAACGTGGCAAGTAGTGTGCGTATATGGCACAATTCTAATAAAATTGGCAACTTTATATTTACTATACTGGTTATCACTCAATGACTATAGCGTAATATTTTACTGCAGTATAATGGATAAAGTATTACATGTACGTTGAAAACATTAGACATGCATTTATTATGGATGTAGCACATAAAGAAATACATACCCAAGTATTTTCATTCTTTTTAGATATTTTGGCTAACGGTCAACTTTTGAAGTAAGTTTAATTTAGGGTTAACAAATTTCATATACTGTAGGACAGCAAGACCTTTGAAAACAAGCAAGGTTTGCAAAGTTTAAAAAACCAAATATTTATACTTTGAAAAGCTTACACTGCAATAGGTTCTTAGTAGTAATTGGTTCGTTAATAATTATTATTACCCCAGTGCTTTCCACGTATCTGGTAATGTTTGTTTGAGCTGAGCAGAGAAATGTTACTCGTGAACACAGCTGTTTCTTGGCACGCCGCAAATTCCGGTTAATGTTTGATTAGACAATCCAATTAGCCTAGAAGCAAGCAAAGTGTTACTTTCTCACAGCTCCTGCAGCAATCCTGAGGTATCCTTGACCTTTCCACAGTGTCATCCTTCGTGCGTTTCAACAACTGAGGTCCTTAAGTGCAATTTACGCTTCTAGATTCACTCTTTAATCATGAATTTAATACATCCGATAATTAATAGTTTTGGTAAATATCATGGATAATTCAAACATGTTACGAATTTTGCCTCACCAAATTTTAAATTACACTCCATATATGATTGGGAAGTGAAGTATCTATTTACGAGTACATTTCAAACAAGATCCCGAAAAAATCCCTTAAAAACGGAAACTCTGTCTACGTTTTTAAAGGAAAGCGTTTCTCAGACCTCAGCAACATTAACAGGTAATATTAAACGTATTGATTGGAAATCACAAGAGCTGTAAATAAAGCCTGTTAGCAGAGTTCCAGGCACGAACCAATACCAAACTAACTTGGTCAGCTGGTAGAATAGGTTTCAGGCATCACAATATATGTTTTCATTTTAAGCCACTCGCTATAACTAGTGGTTTGCGTACTAAAAAAAATGAAAATGGTTCAAATAGTTTCTAAAAAATAGGTACTAATAGGTACTAATAGGTACTAAACTGTTTCTAGAAGCGTGTGATCAGGAATTCTAGATTGATGTAAACCGTTTGTGAGTCCAGTACAAAGAGTTCAAAGAACATTAGACCTTGCTCGATAACTTCCGAACACAATTTTTGAGATCCATCGTAAATCGAATACGATCGGCCGTTATTAGCTGTACTGTTTTTAATGTCAAATGGATAGTATTACACAACTTCAAAATTTTCAGCTTATTTAGATCTTTGCCCAAGACAATCAAGTTCCTGATTGAAGATACTTAACGCCTGGAAGGTGCGTTTACAACATAATGAAAAGCTACAAAATAGTGAACCACGTTGTAGGGATTAGATTGTGGTAGGAATACACGTGCAACGTGTTATGTTCAGTATGAAAATCAGGTGTTTAAATATGCACAGCCAGGTTCACTCGTTGCAGTAAAATTATTCTGACAACCTGTTTACGTCCAGTTATGTGTTATCACTCTGGAATATTTTGTTAATTACGCTTGTTTACTATTCCGCTTAGCTGTAAACTGAAACACGATGTTAACATTTTCTGGGTTTGTAAAAGATTTTACTAGTGGGGTATCGGAACATATAGGAACAGGGTGTGAGAAAGGTGTACTCTTGGGACTATTTAATATCTTGTTTCAATCAGATTCACTTTACTCCAAGCTAAAGAAAAATATAATTTCATATATTTAGTAAACCCTTTGCCCTGTGCCTTCATAATGTTATATAGTATATCCAACATTTCCAATGGAATTTTATACTAAAGTAGCATACCATATCTGTCAGTCCTCTTTTGATGCATCAACACACAGTGTATACCAAATTGCTGGTCTTAATTTCTAGACCGCTTTTAATGCTACTCTTATGCTTTATATTAAGTACAAGTTTTAAAATTTGGTGTTCTTTAAGGTCTCATCTTTGAACCCATACTTATTAATTTGTACATCAATAGTTGTTAAAATACTGTATACAATTCCATAGAAATCATTCAGTATGCTGATGGTACTACTTTGATTTTTCTTGAGCTGATGATAAAACCTTGAGCTGGTATAGCCTTGAAGATCGACCATACTTGTATATTTCTATTTATACATATAAAAATCTATGCTCCGTAGATGCTCTTAAAGTAGTCTACTACGGAGTGATACACTCTTATCTGTCTTATGGAATTATATTTTGGAGTAGCTGCGCTAAACTATTAAGAACATTTATCCTCCAAAAATCGGCAATTCGAGTTATTTCCAAACTGACGTTAAAGACATCGTGTAGATGTTGTTTTTTTTAAATCTTAACATTCTTACCATTGGCGTCACTGTACATTTTTGAACCTGTATTACTTTATATTTCACAATATAATTTAGTACAGGGCCTAGATATACATTCTCATGATACACGCTCAAATTCTACTTTTATACTAGATAGACTACATATAGAACAAATGTTTACTGGCTGAACTGGCTTTTTCCAAAAGGAAAATAAAATAATACTTGTTGATTAAGGCTCCTTACTCTGTAGCAGAGGGTTTATTGCAGAACCTGCTAACTTCCTAAAATATGGAATATTAATTATTATGTTCAGTTATTATAGTAATTTAAAAATCATGTTAGCTACTGAAACTATATTTAAATAAAATAAGAAAGACAAAGGTATAGGTCGTATATGAGCATTATTTAAAATATTTTACCAGTGGCTTAGGACCATTCTGGCATTTTTAAATTGTATCTCACCTCTCATTTCACCAATATTGTACCATCTTAATTTTCATCAAAGTCAACAAAAAAACATTTGTACTTAATACTGTACTTAATAAATTATTATTATTAAGAATTTTCGTACAAGTACTCAGGCCAAATTCAGCCTCAAACCTAACTATACGCTTTTTCTCACACTGCCGATTGTTTAAACGTGCTATACTCGTATGTGGCTACAACACATTTTTCTATTTGCTTTTTAGGTGTCGTTTTTCTCGCTAAGACTTTGGACATAGTTTATCAAATTAGGTTATTCAATTTTTTAAACCAAATTTCAACCCACAGAAACATTTTTCACCATGTTAACTTTTTTTCTCCCTGTAATTTCCCGAATACGTTGTTTTAACATTGCAAGAAACTTAAGAAAGGGTGATAATATATGGTACCATGAAACCCAAGAGTGTGAGAAACATATGTACATAGTGTGTAAAGTGCTAAATCGACAAGATCTTGTTTAAACAGAGTTATTAGAGAAGAGTGGAAAAGAATATAAGAGTAAGTGATGATAAATAAACCAAGTTGCAGCTACTCCGCAATGCACTCAGATCGGTTTGATTTATATAAATCGCTGCAGACTTCATATTGAGAAAATAGTTTCACTCTTCTGGTTTATACAACTCTTTACGTTTTGTTTTCTCAACTTTTTTAAGGTTAAGTAGTCGAAAGGGCTTTTAAATATATAACTTCGCCTTTTGTTAAAACCAACAAATACGATTTATTAGTATTACTAATATACCGATTTGTTTTGGATGTTTTATTTTTAACATGTTAGACCAGTGTAGAACGCACCTAAATTTTGTCGATTTCGTCGAAAACTAAGTAAACTAGCTGCTTTCAAACTCACCCTCTTTCAAAGCAAATATTAAGACGGTATAAAAAGGAGGTAGTAGTTACTGTTGCATTAAATAGTACAGGGCAGTAAGTAGCTTAGGCTCAATAATATTTATTATTTTCTTTAAAGGAACAGTTTTGTCTGATCGGCACTTGAACAACAATATAGTAAAGCTAAAAAGGCTTTCTGGCAGTTGAAGTTTTTATGAATATGTGTATGAAGACAAGTATATGTTAACATAACAGATTATGAACTCGAACCATAGAAATCCCCTAATTGTGTACATTTGTACATATAAGTAATCACACAAACGTGTCTTTAAGTCAGTAAACCCTAAAGAAATATATAGTGCAATAAATTGATTGAATAAGTTTTTCGGAATATTTATACATTGTCTAACACTAGATTATAAAGGTACTTTATTAAGATACTAACTGGACCAACGATGTAAGAATAAAATGTATTTTGTTTAAATATAGTATGTGGTTATGTAAATGCATGTCTTTTTTACGTTTAGTTGACCCAATCCTTCTAATATAAATAACATCCTGTGGCTATTTATCCTCACCGAGATGATGCATTAAAAGCAAGCGTACTCTTACTTGATTAGTAAACATCAAACAATTGTATTTAATCTTAGGAAACTAAATATTGACATCCCTAATAAAAAATGTAAAGTTGTCTGGTATTATAATTTTCTTTTTATTTTAAGAAAATATAATTATTAATACATAATTAAATTGTCAATTTCAACCCAATGAAACAGGTGTATGAACAGGAATATGAAACATTATTTTCTAGATACGTTTTCTCGTTTTCCAAACCTTTTTTAAAACAAGAAAGCTATTACTTATATAGTTTTAATATAGTTTTGATATTTATATAAAACAAATTTATTGGATACAACACGTGGATACACCTTTAAGTTTAACGTAAAGACGTATCTTTACGCATAACGTGTACTTTGCAAATCTAATGGATCTTAAATATTAGAACAGGTGTGTAAACTGTAACTCTAGTCTTATTTCATTTACACTTTTCATATCATTACTTGTATTATTCCAAAGAAATTTTAACAAATACGTTAAACGTTGTACTCAACTGTAATATTCGTTAGCCAGAGCGTTTTGCAATCTTACATGAACACCAGTTAGAATGTGAGGTTTTAAGGGAAAGAGCTTAATTAAATTCTGTTATCCCAACCCATGCAACATTTAGGGCTTGATTAAACCATGAAGTGTTTTCACCTGTCAGGTTAAACTAATGCTAGATAAAATACTGGTGTTCATACAAAAAGGTTTTGCTGTTTTTCATTTTCGATTATTCAATTTATAGCGTATAACCTAACTTGAAATACACGCTTTGCGACTTGGGATCTTAGATAGTTAAAGGTACATAAGATATGGGTTAAGTGTAAGAGAGGACTTGTTAGTCCTAACTTCGCCTAATAAAGCCATTTTTCATACTTTGCGAACAAACTATACGAACAACGTTAAAAATGTGATTTTTAAGTAGTTTTCCTATATAATTATAAATTTAGTGAAAATGGGGATGACACTAATATTTGGCTGGTTTTGCAATTATCAGTTGTTCCTTACAAAACACAAAATTTCAGCTATATGCTACACTAACTTAATAAGTTTTAACATTCAATGTCGTTCAAGAGTAACTTCTCGAACCACAAGTAGTTGTCCAACTTTTGGAAGATTTGATCCTCATAAAGTAGCTGGAATTTTCGTTGTCGCTATTTAGTTTTCGGATCTGATTTTTTTAACAACTACTCTTACTTAGTGTATATTTCAATCAATGCAATGACAAAACTTCAAACTTGAATTGTGTCGTATTTGTTTTCAGTTTTGCGAGAGCACATGTAACAAAACAAAGGTCTTGATCATGTATAGCCCAAAAGATTTGCTTCAACGAAAACAACAGCGTTTTCATTGCAAGATTATTCAAGTTTCATACTTCCGCCATTTCACATAATAATTTAAGGAATTCATTTTAACGTAAAATGTCTATTAATATTGACCTTTAATACGATTTAATGGGATATATTGTTAACGGTACAACAATTAACGGTAATTAGTCAACACCTTTTATGCAAAGTTGAGTAGCAGCCTGATCTAACCTCTACTCGTTTTAGTATAAATCAGATCGCAAATAAAGAAAGTAAGTAAACGTTTTCTTCACCAAGTCAGGTTCACAACTTAAGTCATATTAATAAAATGCTCAATACTTAAAACATTAACTGTTGGCGTGTTAGGCTTATGCTGTGAATCATTTTAAAAACTAACAAAACGCCTAAGTCTGAAAATACCAAGACATTTTTAAGTCTTTGGTTTACCCACTAAATGTTTCTAGGAAAAACCTTGCAAAATACAATTGACTTTTAAGAAAATGCTGACTGCTTATAGCAGTTTAGTAGGAATTGCTCAAAAGTAAAACTTTGAGTGCTAGTTTAAATGTTTAGTTGAATGTTTAGTATCACAATGGATGGCGTTGGACTGAACAACAATACTGTTAATATGCCCCCTAAAGTAGGCTAGTGATGTCGAGAGCAGGTTCGATCGGCGGAGTGACGTCATAGCCATAAAAACCTTTACCCACCCTGATCCCCTGATACTATTCACTATTTACCTCGCTGATACTATGGTGAGCAACAATATTCGTTCTGGAAACGGTACAAATTGAAATCGGACCTACTACGAATGGAGTTAGAGTGTACTGCTATCCAACGAGTATTGAATTTATCTTATTAAAACACTAATCAAACTCATTATTCATCCCAAATTTCCCTTGTAATCCTCTAAGAGTGTCGGCGTATCGAATAAAAATATAAAAAAGTTTGTAGGCTCCATTTACCTACATTTGTATGAACACAAAAGTGGACGGCTGCATGGAGCTATGCTTTTTTATTATAACTCCATAGTTAAAATCCGAATTTCTTAAGAATTGTGAACAAAGCGGAGTTACAATTGGTTATGAAGGGGTTGGTGATCACCTCAACCGGAGGCAGAGAAAGAGGGAGAGAACGAAAACGTACCGCATACAGTGAGAATACAATAACATAGATAGCGCTATACAGGGTGTCCAGTAATAAGGGGATTAAACTTCACCAACTTCAGTTGGTTTATCAGATCAGATTAAACGAAAAGTTTCTTATAAAACACAGTCTTATCTCGCTTAGTTGTCTGTCTGAGTTTTTCACTAAATACGTTTTAATTCCAAGGTGAATTAAATTTTGCTCATTTGTTAGTATGATTAAAAACCAAAAATTAAAACCAATGCTTAACAAATAAAATTTTCACATCCGGTTTAAAAATGGTGGCCATATGTAATTTTTACGATTAATATATAACACAAAACCCTTAATCTTTATGATGAACTTACAATTAAAATAATACGTGGAAAATATATTTAAAAACATTTTAAGACCAAACTCTTTGTTCTGAAACATTATTAATAACGGAGAATAATAAAAATTTTCCTGAGCGCACTCGTGTAGATACATAATTTATGTTTCTTAAATTAAACAAAGGAGTGCACTCAGGAAAACTCATATTTCTACTTTATTATTTATCACGGGACAACAAACTTGGTGCTTAAATGTTTGTAAATGCATTTGCCACGTATTGTTACATTAGTGTATTTACCATAACGATTAAGGGTTTTGAATTATTAAGCTTAAAACATTTAATATAGCCATAATTTTCAAACCGGAAGTGAAAATCAGTCAATTTTTAAATATTGGTTTTGGTTATACTAACAAGTGTGCAAAACCTTTGTTTAGTAACTTAATTGACCTCGGAGATAAAAGTTATTAGGTGAAAACATATACAGACACACAGAAAGCTTAACGAGATAGGAATATTTCTTATAGGAAATTTTCCGTTTATTATGAGCTGAAGGGTGAAGTTTAATCCCTTAATTACTGTGTCCAGGAATACAAAACTACATTGTTTAAAGACAATTAAATATAATCAGTGTACGTATTACATAAGTAATATCTACTCAAAAATATAAACTCAAGTTAATAAGCTAGGTAAGCGTTTAACTAATGATAACTAAGAAAGAAAATAGTACTACTTTTACAGCAATGCAGCTCACAAGGAACTTGTATAACACGTTGAATAATTTAAACTATTTGTAACTCAAATTGAACTTGTATTTCGCAAAAACACTTAAGGTACCAACCAAATGTGCACATCCATAATATATTTTGCTTATAAAAAACCCTAAGCAAATTAAAATTACTTATATTTCATCAGTTCAAACAAAACATATTTTCAATAGATTCTTACTTAAAGCTGGGGAACAAACAGAACTCATTTTCTCCAAAATGACCAGCGGCACAAGGCAGGAAATTGTGTTTTCCTTTTCGTAGAAACTCAATTCAACAGGTTACGAGAATCTATGTGTGTGTGTTTTCAATCATATGAAAATGATTATCTAAGTTCTATTTTCAATTCTTTAAAGCTCTTTTGTACCAAGCGAACTAGGAGAATTAATCTTACGCTAAGATTCAACTCTAGACGTTAAGAGACATGTGCCCTAAAGAAATCTTGAGAACATGTGTGTTATTTGGCATTTCTCAAAATTTGTGTATGCCTGATAATAAAACGATTACTCTGCAAGAAAGTTGTTTAGTTTTCTTTTGGGATACGGTGTACAACCACACATTAACCACAGTAATTTATGTAGGACCGAAGAACCGGACAGAATATGTTAGTTTTATTTCAAACATGGACCTGCATACCTGAATTTAAATCATCAGACAATATGCATTCATCAAGTGTAATTAAATAATACGGGCTTTATGAAGAGGGCATTGTAAACCGTTTTGCTTATCTCATGCTAATCTAAAGGTCTCCTGGCTTTAATACCTGTGTTTGATGAAAGGCTCTTACCTAATGAACATTATGCATAACGACCACTGATTGTAAATATACTGATTGTATATACTGTATAAAATAAAAATACTGAAAACAATCAAAAGTTGTATATCTTTGACATGTTTCAGCTAATTCAAAGCTATTATCTAGTGGAAAGTCTAAGTCTGACTTTTCCACTAGATAATAGCTTTGAATTAGCTGAAACATGTCGTGGATATACAACTTTTGATTGTTTTTCAGTATTTCTATTTTAAATCTTACCTAATGGGTTAGACAGATACTGGTGATTCTACCTAAATGATTTACACCTATACAAGAACGAACCATTCGTTTTGACATTCAAAATTAAGGTAGCATATGAATTACGTAGCTTTTGTGTTTATGTTCACAGCAGTAAATAATTATTTGACAAGTTTAGATGAGCTAATTAATTGGTAAAGCTTATTTTAAAATAAAGACATGATGTTGGGACACAATCATCACGCCTACATTTTTCATCCAATTATTATAAAACTAGCTGTGTACCCGTGCTTCGCCACGGATAAAATATTATAGTATCATGACTGTAAAGCCTTTTTGTACAAAGGCAGGCTGTTGCTCAGGTAGCCTACTGAAATTAAACTACAGCTCCTCACGCCTCTTCGTTCATTTTGAAATTGGGCTTAAAGTTATGCCTTAAAAACATGTTCAGTGCCCACTTTGGTCTATCGCCATTTATTTTGTGGATGTTGTATGGATACAAAATATAACTTAAGACACACTGCGTAATGGGTTAAACCCTTAAACGAAGTTTCACTACCATAGTTTCAGCCGATTTTTAGCTATGAACGGTCCAATATGCCTTAAAAACGTTACCAGTGCCAACTTTGGTCCCTCGTCATTTATTTTGTGGATGTTGTATGGATACAAAATATAGCTTAAGACACACTGCGTAATGGGTTAAACCCTTAAACGAAGTTTCACTACCATAGTCTCAGCCGATTTTCAGTTATAAAGGTCCAATATGCCTTAAAAACGTTATCAGTGCCCACTTTGGTCCCTCGTCATTTATTTTGTGGATGTTGTATGATACACAATATAAGTAAAGACACACTATTGTGGTAAAACCACCGTATATAAACTACTATAACATAGCTGTGTGTATATTTTGAGAAAATTGCAAATTTAAAATAGGCCTAAACAAAAAAAGGTTCCTATATATCCTTAAAAAACAATTTAGTTTGCCTGTTAGTTCACCTTGTGGATGTTGTATGAGTATGAAATATAGCTATAGATACTTTGCGTGATGGGCTTAACCCTTAAACATAGTTTGGCCGCCATAGTTTTAGCCAATTTTGACTTATAAGTGGTCCGAAACGCCTAAAAACGTGTTCAGTGAACCCTCGCCATTTATTTTTTGGATGATGTATGGGTATGAAATACAGTGAAATACACACTGCGTAATGAGCTAAACCCTTAAAGGAAGTTTCACCGCCATTGATTCGTCCAATTTTGAGTTATAAGCACCCCATTATGACTTAAAACGTTACAGACTGAAAGACAGGATTTTTTTGACACCAATTTCGATCTATCCAAAGTATATAAGCACCAAATAAGCAAAACCGATAAATTCTTTGCAATTTACAAACAAAAGTCTTATTTTATTTATATAGATTAGTGTTAGCTACCTTGTGAGAGTCATAGTTACTCCCGTTCCGCCCGTTTTTTTTGAGGATGTTATATGGACATAAAGTTTAGCTAAAGACACACTGAGTGATTAGCTTAACCCTCAAACAAAGTTTCACCGCCATAGCTTCAGCGGATTTCGAGTTATAAGCGGTCTAAAATTCCTTAAAATCGTGCAAAGTGCCCACTTTGGCCCCTCGCTATTTATTTTGTGGATGTTGTATGGGTATAAAATATAGCTAAAGACACACTGCGCAATGGTCTTAACCCTAAACGAAGTTTCACCGCCATAGCTTCAGTGGATTCTGAGTTATAAGCGGTCCAAGATGCCTTAAAACGTTACAGACAGACAGACAGACAGACAGACAGACAGACAGACCGACAGACAGACAGGAATTTTTTGACACCAGTTTCGGTCTATGCAAAGTATATGAACACCAAATAACCAAAACTGATGGATTCTTTACAATGTACAGACAAAAGTCTTATTTTATGTATATAGATGACTCTTGTTTTAAAGTAAATGAATTGTTTCAATGACTCCGCTGAGCCGAATTTCCATTTTATCTTTAGTAAGACCGTGACATAAATCCAAAAATTGAAGAAACTTTCAATTTCTTGTTTAACTCGTAAACTAATAAAATGTTGTCTGCGGAGCCACTGCATTACATTGTCATCTTTCACACAAAACTTGTGTCAAAAGACGTGATGGAAATTGTAGTTGTGAAGTGTTTTTTTAAGAAAATGCCTGTTTTTAACATTGTTCTTATGGGACATAAAAAGGCCGACATGTACTATGCACACTTAAGGTAAGGCTAAACAGTAAAACCGATAAGCCTACTAAAACAAATTCACAATTCTCAATTTGCCGCATGTGTTTTACCTAAAGCAAACCTTGCTACCTATCAAATCTACCAATTATTAAATTGGAAAAAATCACCTGTATCAACCCACATATAATACATGGTGACGGATGACACGTGCTTCACTGTCCAGTGAATAAAAATAACAAACAAAATTTGGCAACTAAAGTAAAGCTTTTGGTGCCAAATTCTGTGATTTATATTGCGGGGGTAAATCTTTTTGCTAAAATATAAAGCAAATAACTTTCTGATTACAATGCTACCACATATGGCATACCTTTAGGTAAAACATGTGGGGTAAACGTCAATTATGAATGGTGACGCCCCGCAAGGTGCCACGCAGACCTACAAGTCGCTGAAACAATGGATTTACTCTGTGAAATCTAGACTTAAAGACCACGTAATGTGTAATGTAATAAAGCCTGAATATAAAATCAACCATTTCATAGATTATGAGTGTGTTTTCAAAGCGCTCCAGTGTAATATGGATTCAAATAATAAAAATACTATAACGAATAGTCTACTTTATAGATATGCATGTGGCATTAAACATATGCAATGAAAGTAATGAGTAAAGATAAACAATTAAATGTTGTTAAATTGCGTAGCAAGAAAACCTTTTAGTGGAAACTGTAGTGGCTATAAACAAACACAATATGTTGTTATCATTAATTTATAATTAGGTTATACTCGTAATATATAATAAGGTGCATAATATAATATATAATACATAATATCGTATACTCGTAATATGGTGTCACTGATTACAAAACTGTTAAACAACTGATCAACAATGAATTTTAAGTGTTTTAATTTACACTTTACTTTTGCGTGTAACGTTATTTTTATTGAAGTTATTTTGAATTGTGAAGCATCGAGAGTATAACTATTTACGTAAATATGCCACCGATAATATTTTTCAACGAATCGAAGAGGGAAATGATTACCGACTATTTTTTGTGTTGGAAGATTTCTTCAGCAGCAAGCCAAGAATACTTTAGACTATATCCAGAATAGCGTCAACCTCATAGAACCTTGTTTAGAAGATTAGAAATTTCCCTGACAGAAAAGGGGGTTTTAAGAAACTGAAAAAGTAAGGTCTACCGGAATTAAATGAGGAATGTGAAACTGTAGTGCTTGCCCTTGGTTTTCACATCGATCGATCTACATCGATTAAGGAAATGCGCGATGTTTGTGGCGTCTCGATAAGCAGTATCCACATAATGTCGATAAAACACAAGATGAAACCTTACAAACCAAGGCCTGGCCAGGCTTTGAAGGAGATGACCCATGAAGAGTTGAATTTAATGATTTTCACTTATAATCATGTTATAATGTTTAAATATTTTTTCGTTAGGTAGCAACAATTAACATTCAACTGAAACTACGTCTCGCGATAGGTCTATTGTTGCAGTGTCTTTGATGGTCTACGCGGCTCCTCGTGGGGCGCCGCCATTCAAAAACTGCGTTATTGACGTTATACACCGTATGTTATATGTGGTTTCGTTTTAATCAAGAAATATTTGCTTTTATATTTAAGGAAACATTATAAACATACATTTTTTATACAAATCTGAGCCTTGCCCCAAAGCTTTAACCTTAGGGGCCGAATTGGTTTGTTTGTAATGTTTATTTAATATGTAATACAATTTTATGGCAAAACCATTTCTTACAATCAAAATAGCCTTTGTTTTAAAGGAGCTGGTAAATAAAGACGTTTTCGGCCAAACTTTGTAGGCACTATAATCTAACAAGATGGTATAAAACACCTTTTTAAAGTTAAATATAAGGGTATTATTAGGCCAAATTTAAATATCCTATTTTAATAAAAGCCTAAATGTTTACTCTTTTAGATTCTGATCTCCCCATTTTGAGCATACAATTTGGAACAGGCTCTATAGTTATCAATGTTGTAGTCCGTTTCAAAGGAGAAGGTGTAAAGCTAAGGCTGAGCTACTGCAGGAAGCTGATTGCAATTTACTGTGTAATAATATCACACTGTAAGACCTATAAGTCTTCTTTATCGCCCACACCTGTGCTTTGAGCTCACTAATTATCGATGTATGGACTGAATATAGTTCAGTTTAATTAACTCACGCAACAATGATTAAACCTTCTGTATAAACTAGATGTAACATACATAATTAGTGGTTTTACGTAGGCTTTTTAAGTCGTGCATATTTTATGGACGGAACTGTTATTGACTGTAAAAGTCAGGCTCTGTCTTTTTTCTTAGGTGATATCTATATACTGATTCTTGGGTGAGGTGCAATAATTTGGCTATGTAATTGTTGGAAAACTTTAGTATTTACTCCATTAAAGGTAAAGTAAAAACGTCTCACTCCAAACAACAACTCATGTTGAAGAATAGCCATACAGGGTTTTGCATTTTAAACGGGCCACCATTGAGATTTCAGTATCTACTCGTTTGACAGTAACGTTTAAATGTAAGACTTCACCTTGGGTTTAACCACATTTAAGAATATAAAATCAGATTTTGAGAATCGACCGCACTTTTCCAATATGGTAACCAACTTGAAAATTCCTCAGGGAAACCTCTGCAATGAACATTTTTAGATTTAGCATACAGTTTAAAGGCCTTTTTATACCATATTTATCATTGTGGGTGTCAAGGAAGGAAAACGCTACAAAAAAAGGTAAATAATTACCCATAAAAGAAACGCGCAAAGAAGATGTGATACGAATAAAACCTTTATTCAATAGATTTAAAGGACTTACAACCGTGCTCTGTGGGTTCCAGCTGATAATTCGTATTCCCGTCTCATGTGAAACGCAGATATGTAAGCCGTACAACGCTTCTATTCATTACGTGTTGTTCTGTAATCACGCTCTGTTTTTCATAACGATCGATAAGAAACTAAGTAGGTCAAGAGAAAATTAAGTCAAATATATTCTGAGTCTTTTACTTCTAGCTTAGTGAGTATAATCGGATTATATTCATTTAGCTCTAGGTTCAGATATTACTTACCGTTATGAATAAAGCTTATAGATTTATTATTTATAGGCTAATTTCAGCAAAATCAACCATTTTCAATTTTTGAAACAAAATAAAACTTAAGTTCTTGTATTTTTAAACTCACACTAAGCTAAGCGCTAAAGCACCACCAGTATGGGTAAAGCTATTTCCTTTGTCATTTTCTCACTCAAATGAGCCAATAATGTAATTATCTACACTCACAGACTCTACGCCATCAGCTGTAGCTCTTTGTGCTCTATGACAAAACAACAAAACAAGCGTTACGAGGCTATTTGCTCCAACCACATACTTGCTTCGGCTTTCGACCTCATATGTTTTTGGGGTATTTCCACGGGCGTTTATTATCCTTTCGCTACGCTATCAGCGGTTCGCATTATTCATCTCGATATACATAATTATTTGGTATGAACAGTTTTATATCATATTAGTCAGAGTTTCCAGAACGTTTTCCCTTCGATTTTCTGCATTCAAAGAATAAATGCAGTTCTATGAGATGATTATTGAAAAAGCTACATATGTAAGTTGCAAGTTGCATTGGTTTTGAAGACACTTGCAGATAACACTCGAGATTGAAATCTTTCAGGATAATACTTGTACTACCAAAAAGCTGGAAATTGTGTTCTGAAAATTTCAAGGATCTGCCATATCGTACTGGGTTGAGGTAAAAAGCTTTTATTTCCACGGTTATTTCCTGTTGTTTCCTTTAAAATGAGGTGTCACCTAATGGGTATTATTATCTAAAACCTTTGAGCTGCACCACCCCTAAAATTCCCTTTTGAGGAAGAGGGTAAAGTTGCTGAAAAGTTACTGAAAGGATCGCTTTTATTTCCTAAAAATGGTTTCTGAGTTTAATTGTTCTATTTTTATCCATTTAAAATTTAATACTCGTACATGTATCATACGCTTACATTAAATTTTTCTCATTTTCTACGAGCTCCCACTTTGTATTGGGCTCAACCCAATTGTTACCCAACAGTTACCACTGTTGTTCTTCTTTTGTCTTCTTTAAAGCTTTATGTCTGTATGTACACGCTATTATAGATGGCAGTTTGGTGCCTTACAAATGGTAAACGTGCGGGTACAAGTTGTTCATGGATAATGGAATTGTATCAACAGCTGAGTCTGACTAGGCAACCCCTATTGTTTTGGCCAGTTACATACTCTAGAGCATAATAGATATATCATTTTGATGAACAATCAGAACTGTACAGCATGTGCAAATGCTTTTAGTACGTTTAGAAGTTGTTTTACAACAAACTAGTGTTTTCCTTAAGGCACTTTATGGATGCGGAACGGCCTATCACGAGTTGATGTGAACTTGAGAGGTGTGAGATAATGCATAACACATGTATAACCCTTCCCCTTACCTTTACACCACTCACTCCTCCATCTAAACCAAGCAAACAAGACAGTTTGCTAATGTACGAAAAAATCTTAGCCTTTGTTGGAGCCTATACTTAAAAATACGAAGAGGAAAATTTCACATATACACGGAACATTTCTTGAAACCCTGTAGGTAATATTTTTATAGGATTCTGAAGTTAGTTTTGACGTACTTTGCGCCACCCACTCTCCACCCAAAATCTGTTGGAGGAGGGCCCCCAATTATTTAAATTTAAATACCACACCCCTTGTGGCACTCCAAAAAAAGAAATTTCAACACAAATTCAATGACGCAAGGAAACATTTTTTATCTCGATTAGTTTTTTGTTACACTAATTTAAGTATAGCACAAAATCAGGTTTAAAATGTCACATTTTACATTTAAATGTATTTTGAATGACAAAATTATCTTCAAAATACTATAAAGGAAACATGACAACCCTATAACATAATCCCATAGAGTATTTTGAAGAAGACAATAGATTTATAATAAAATGTATTTAAAATGTGGCATTTTAAACCTAATTTTGTGTGACCTTGAAATTGGTACAACCAAAAAACGAGTCCAGCTAAAACATTTTCTTTGCGTCATTGAAATTTTATAAAAATTCCGTTTATTTTTAAGAGCCACAACCGGA
This sequence comes from Matsumurasca onukii, assembly GCA_018831715.1. Lineage (NCBI taxonomy): Eukaryota > Metazoa > Arthropoda > Insecta > Hemiptera > Cicadellidae > Matsumurasca > Matsumurasca onukii. The sequence goes on along the minus strand of CM032059.1, from coordinate 50,504,010 downwards.
TTTGTTTTAAAATAAATTGCCCCGCTCCCTGGATTTAGGGTGGTGGTTGGATGACGCTAAGTACGTCAAAACAAACTTGAGAATCCTACAAAACCATTTCCCAAACAATTTTAAAAAATATTTCCATTTTCAATGTTTAAAGTGGAGGGGGGACATTTTAAACTCACCCTTTATAATTATTTGTATTATTGTTTTATATTATTATGAAAACTGTTGTTTTACTGAAATTATAGTTAATAACATTTTACTATTCATTGTTTTTGTACCTTTGATTTGTCTTCAATATAAATGCATGTTCAACTTTACTAAGTTAGTTTTAGATTGGAATGAATTCACTGATTTAATTACGGTACTTGAAGGTTACATGACATTGCGTAGTAAGGTTTAATTACGGAATGTGCACCCTTTAAGTCTCACTGCCTGATCCTTTTCTTACTAAATGGAACCCATTTTATTAACTTTAAAAGTATTTACTGAGTATCATTAGAAACACTAGTTCAAGTATAAAAATTGATACGTTGCAATAAAACAGTTACACCAGTACGAAAACAAAATTATACTTATTGAAAACCTATTTTTAACCATGTTAAATCAAGATTAAATTAGTGTATATTTGAAGTTAAATATTGCCCGACCTTTTATTTTGGTTTTGTTGCTAGAAATGTGTATGCAAAGGTTGCCTGGAATAAAAATAGCTAAGCAAATTGCTTTTTTGATACATTTTATTTGGCGTTCTATCTACTTTATTACTTGGTTGCTACTGTACCAATTTTGCCTTTTATTGAGTCTCGTAACCTAAAATAACTTATGTTAGGTTTATATTAAAATATATTTAGCCAGAAGCCTTGCTTGTTCGTGGTGTTTATTTATTTATAACATGCTTTTATAGGAACAAATATGGCATTGTCATTGCATGTGTATTGCCTGTATTGCATGCGTATATATATACTAAAGATCTTAAAATTAATAAGAGCCGAACTAATTAATCAACTTAATATCTTTGCAAACATGTTGCAAGAAAGAGCAAACAAATTTGGTTATACGTATTAACAAAGTTGGCTGCCGAAAATACTGTAAACATTATTTAAAACTCTTTTTGCTTTAAAACACTTTGGAAATAAATTTACAAAACGGATACGGATTAAAACTGTTTCTAAGCATGCACATGAAACTTTGTATTACTCGTTATTTAAAAACCTACCAAGAGCGTTTGAAAGGTTCCCGGAAGTTCATCAACTGAACAGAGATAACGCTACAATTCATATATTCACAAACACATTGTAAAGTGAGTGCTTTACTGTACTGCTCGTACGAGTACAGTATAAAAGGCAAGTCAAGTGCAATGAATGTTATTCAATCACGTTTGTTGAGTAGTGCTTAATTGATCAGGCGGGAGTGTGAGATCGACTCTCTCATTACATTTACAAATTGTCAACGCTTTGTCTGCCCCATGTGTTCAGTTAAACAATCGCTCCTACTGAAACAAATCCAACTAGCTTTGTCTCCAATAAAATATATGCCATAGTCGCGTATAGTTTAACCATGTAAGTTTGGCTACATTGTTTATGTGATGATGGAGAATTGAGAAATGGTTGTGTTGTACCCGAATTAGTTTTATTCAAAATTACTTACCAGTCTTATACCCATGTCCGCTTAAACTAAACAAAGATGCACTTATTAGTTTATACAGTGTATACCTACCTATAATAACTACAATAGGGTTATTTTTAATATTGGAAACCATCAGTTAAACACAATGGTAATTTAACCTTCTACGAGTACACGAACACCAATAACTTATATTTTGATGCACTGTAGTATTTGATGGTGATAGTTTTTTGAACGTCTTTAAATTTGACAAAATAGTAAAAGCACAGTATGAAAAGAAAAGTTGGTAACAGGCATCTTTGTACCTAATTATACGTGCGTATATGTTATCTAGATTTTTATTCCAAACTGGTTTACTTATTTCTCCTTCTGTATAATTTTCAAGACACGGTTCACTTCCGCTTTAACATTAATTTTTTTTTAAATGTTTTACCATCGTGCCTATTGGTAACCAGATTTTGTTGTTCTTACCTCACATACCGATGAAAGAAAAATATATCAATTTTATGATTTGTTCAACTATGAGCCTTAAAAATTAGGTTTGAAAATTGTACCCTAAAGGTAGTTTAGTATTTGTTTCAATAATTACTCGTATGTTTTGTGTGCAATTAAAGTATTAAAAATGTACGAGTATAATCTGTAAATCGTTTCTACAGGTCATACCTTTTGCATGATTTTCATAAATCGTGTTACAAATGTTCCTCTTGTATATATCTGGGTCAGGTTTGATAGCCAGATAATTTGAAATCCCGAATCACCCTTTAATGTATTTGGAAGGGGGATATCTCAACAAAAAATGGTTCTGTGAAAATTATAAATTATTTTTTATTCTTTATTGTTTATTACTGTTCGAAAAAAAACTAGTGGTGAAGTTGGGACTGGCAAGTCCTCTCTTACACTTAACCTACAAAGATACGAGTATAGGGTTTTGGCGAGTTTCTCCTGGAAAAATGAGATATTACTGTTGTCCCAGGCCAGGGACTATGAAATGCGCACCGATCCTGACTCGAAGGAAATGTTTTGAGCATTCAGCTTTGTATACATTTTGCAGTAAAAAGCGATGTTATTTTGTGACCGAAGGCGGAAGCGAGGCTGTGAGCGTACGAGTAGAGAAGGTTCTCGTATTGCCTACATTAACAGACCGAAAACAGCTGATGCCGATGGCCGAACCTTTGAGCGTAGAACTACGTTACTAGCAAATTAGAAAACCTAGTTGCTAAGAAGATTCGCTTCAATCATGCCTTAGCTATATAAATAAATTAATAATTTATTGCATGCAATAAGTTTACAGGCCAATTATACAATGAATTATTGCTGGAACAATAGTGTACAAGCGTAAGTTTTGACATTGTATAGCTTTATAGAACGACACAGCAAAACTTATAACACAGATGAAATAAATACAATGAAACGTCAATGATACGCAATGCAGCTTAAAACGTCCCGTACTAAAAATAACACAATATCAGCAATACTATTATAAATTATAAAGTTTCACGTAGTAGCGTATTTGCATAAATTGATTAAATAACTTTTGTATTTTCTCAAAGGGATTTATTTATTTATTCTAGGCCTACGTCTATAAACATAATTATGCTACATAAGCTCACCCTCCTGGACCAATGCACTTCAGCGTTCCTGTGCTGGACGCCACACGGAAGCTGTATTAGGCTAATTAAAACAAAAACAGCCGGGTCTTCGCCAGCCCGTTCTGATCATGAATAACTAAGGTCCGGAAATGTGAGCACAAAGGAAACGCAAAACCATTTTGTAATCCCTCTTGGGAAAAACAAGCAGGCTTGAAAGTTTAAGAAACATGACAGTTGTATATACAGGTTGTCCAGTAATTAGGGGATCAAACTTCACCAGGTGGTTTATCAGCTTATGATAAACAAAAAATGACCTATAACCCAATGTCCTATCTCGCTTGGTTTTCTGTTTGTCTGTCTGTGTTTTTCACTAAATACCTTTTATCTCCGAGGTAAATTAAGTTATAAACTAAAAGCTGTGCACACTTGTTAGTATAACTAAAACCATTATTCTAAAAATAAATTTGACTTATTTTCACTTTGGGTTTAAAAATGGTGGCCATATTAAATCTTTTAAGCCTAATAACTCAAAATCCGTAATATTTATGGTAAATACACAAGAATAACAATATGTGTCAACTGTATTTACAAACAATTTAAGATGAAGTTTGTTGTTCTGAGACAATTGTTAACGGAGAAATTTAAGATATCTTGAGCACACTCCAGTATTTACATATGTTTCTTAATTGTGAACAAAGGAACGTGCTCAGGAATTTTTTTTGTAATGTCTACGCCAACAGCATTGTTATTAGAGTCTTAACTAAGGGCTTTTGGGCATCACAAAACGCTTTTAGGGAAAGCGGTCAAACCCCTTGTGCCCGCGCCGGGAATCGACCCGCGACCTTGCGATTTACAAGCCGTGACTCTACCCACTGAGCCATGGGCGCAGGTCGTGAAAAATCTTAAATTTTTTAGAGAAATTTCTTAAAAGATATCTTAAATTCCTCCATTAATAATTATCTCAAAACAACAAACGTGGTCTTAAAATGCTTGTAAATACATTGGCCACATATTGATAATCTAGTAAATTTTTCATAAAGATCAAGAAGTTGAGTTATTAAGCTTAAAAGATTTGATTATACAAGATTTTATAGCAAAGATATTATTAATGCCTTTGAAAATACTCCATAAAATTTTGATCAACTAAAGGTACAACTTAAGGTACATATTTCATATAATAATAGATTATAACTGCAGTTAAGTTCGCCCGTGTTAACCCACCGATCATCTAAGTCCTAAACTTCGATACACCGTGATGATTTGGTCGAGCTTTTAGGTATGAAGTAGCCTGAGGTCTGGAGTTCAATCAGTAATCTAATTTGAAATTGATATTATAGAGTCGCGCGAACTTTGATGTGCCCTGCAGGGATAAGCCATTCCTAATCAGTTCGCATGGGGAATGCACTGGGGTAGAACTGGATAATTCAGGCATTCTTAGTTTAAGACCAGAAAAAGATCAAAATAATTATATTTCTTAAAATCGTATTGTTATAGTTTGAGTGGTAAGTACTACTTCTCACTAAATCCAAAATACTATATTTTGTTTAGTACTGATTTTACTCTTTTTTGTGTTATATAGCTTTTTAAGTAACCATTTATAATTCCAGAGTTGCTACTAGTTTCCTCTGTTAAGGCAATTTTAACTGTACACCTGTGCACGCATTAACTATCAAATTGTGTAAATTATTAAAGAAGAGATCATTTTCAAATTGTAGAGAAACTTTAAAAAAAACATAAAGGCTAATATATTGTCCTTTGTGTGTTTTTAAAGCACTTTCATCATATTTTGTACTTAACGTTTGCACCTGTTTAACAAAGTAAAGGCAAATAGTTATTATAATGCTGAAGATGTGCAAAACTCAAACACAAGTTGTTGAAAACCATGGTAGCAAGAGTTTTATGATTTATTAGTATTTATAAGTAATAAATAAGGCATAATTATTTATAGGGGTATTTTCATGAATTACCGTAATGTACAACGGATTTTAATCTTATATAAAAGGTTTAAACCTTATCTCGAAATATAAATTGTATTTCTCGGCAAGATATAACGTAAGCAAAGGGGTAAATATCTTAAACCAGGCTTATCCGTCGTAAATTATATCACTGAGACAAGTCAGGACAAAGTGGGTATAAATTTCACAGATTTGTGGGAAACCGTCTTGACTCTAACCCTACAAAGATTGTCTATCACAATTCAGTTTTCTTTAAGCAAATACTTGAAAAGTGTTTATTGGATTGGTAAATACAAAATGATCAACGTGTTTTATATAACGGAAACGTATTGTATTTAGTTTATATAGGGTTCGTTCCATCTAAATAATGTGTTTTGTAAATTTCCATTAATATACCTATCTACACGTACCGTTATTTTTATTTTTTGTAGTACATCCTTTTCGGTTTTATTGTGTATTTCTTACTTCCTTTGGTTTTCTTTTCATAATATGCAGTATGAATTGCAGTATAAAACCCTGTTAGTGTGAGGCCGAAGAATGACTGAGAGCGTAGCGAAAAACCTTTAAACACCCGTGGTAACAGAGCACGACAAGCTGAGCCCAAAGGCTTAAGCGAGGTTGTAAGCGGAGTGAACTACTCGTAGAGTTAAAAATAGTGATTTCAGAAAACATTACACATTGCAAAGGAAATTTGTTTTATTCAAGCCAGCGGGGCTTTAGCGGTAAGCTGCGTGTCGGCCTGGTTAGACTGCTACGCTCACAGCTTTACTGTGGCCTCAGACTTACGTGGCCTTTTTCTGTGTTTACTACGTATCATAAGTGGAAATTTTGTTTCACATTTCATTAAAATTGGACTACTTATAATGCTGTCAGAGCGGAAATAATTGTTTACCATTATTTTGAAACTACTTTATTTAGAAATCAAATGAAATACTTTATGTAATTTCAATTTGTTTAGTGTACCGATAGATAAATATTTACATACATACATATTTATTTGAAATTTCATCAAAATCGGATGAAATTCACTGTTTTTTAAACATTATTTATTACCACTTTTAGGATAAAACTCCCCAACGGTACTTCCGGTAGTCCTATTATGCTGGCTAACGAACTTGACCGATATATTTACATAATAAACATGTGTACCATATATCATAAAAGTCTGACAAAAAACTACCTGTAGAAAGTTTATACGTATGCATATAATACTTGTTTAAAAAGAAATCATGACAAAATACTCAAAACGTGTTCTAGGGGTCAAAATTGGTGCACATTTCATGGTCCCGGGTCTAGGTCCGACCATGCGGATGGCAAGAATATATCATTTTTCCAAAGGAAATTTGCTAGAAATGGTGAACTGATAGTGAAACAGTATGATTGACCAAACAACACAAACATGGATTATTTTATAAACATTTAAGTTAATATAATCACACAAACTCAATATTTAAATCCCGCACGGGTACTGTCAGCTAGTTAACCATATGTTTTTAAATAAACTTATACAAGTAACAGTCAGATTGCTGGCGTTGGTAGAGTGATTGAGTCTCCTCCTCTCCTGGGTCTACGAGCCAGTTCTGTCTGCCGCGCATTCAGCTGAGCTGGGCTATCTGTACCTCGGTTTGAAAGTGACACTTTAGCGCGTCCAGACATGTGTCTAAGTAGCAAAACGAAAAACAAACTAATTTAACTAAACATGTATGTTTTAGCCAAGTCAAAATCAACTAAAGGCAACACCTTTCCAATTGTATGTTCAATTCAAACACAGTACAGTAAGAAGTCTGGCTATTACCCTGCAACTGAACTCTTTATCCATGTTGACAGGTCACGCTCTCTACTCAATATCATTCAATCTGTCACGTTGCAGGAAACAGACAGCGGGTCATACGTCTCCATCAGCACAAAGACAGCTGACAGCTGGGATGGCTTCCGTTATTTTTCATTTCAACCGTTCTTTTACCATCCTTACTTTCTTTGACACAATTTACGTATGTTTCGATTAGCTTAATCCTTGTCAAAGTAAAATAAATCACTGCTGGTGTTTTTAACCAAAGGGGCTTTCAACTATTTAATTGGACAGTAAAACAGTAACAGAAACAAAATATTTTAAAAACATGCTTTAAGTAACTTATCCTTTTTTTCAATTAAATTACAATAGTTTGTGTAATTTAAAAACACGTGGTTAAAACTAACAAACTTATACCTACTATGGGTACTTGTTCTGTAATAAAAAAATTGAAATGCGTACGGCACATGTTTTGGTAATGCACTGCAATATTTTTCGATATATTTTTGGGGTTAGCTATATGTATCTCAGAGCTTTCCACGTATCTGGTAATGTTTGTTTGAGCTGAGTGGAGAAATGTTACTCGGGAACGCAGCTGTTTCTTGGCACGCCGCAAATTCCGGTTAATGTTTGATTAGACAATCCAATTAGCCTAGAAGCAAGCAAAGTGTTACTTTCTCACAGCTCCTGCAGCAATCGAGGTATCCTTGACCTTTCCAATGAGGTCTTCTTCAGGTATATCAACAACTGAGTTGATTGTTAGCCTAAATGCAAATTTTTCATTTCCCTTAAAATTTACAAATATATATATACTTCAACATTGCACTTTAGATTGTCATTGATGTGTACAACAAGAAAAACTATAATGCATGTTGTTTTTGTTTTGGTATGTGCGATACTGCTAGGAAGTGGTGAGACTCGTGAAAGAAAGTCTTTTTCAGCCCTAGCTTTGCCTCGTTAGATAGGGAAAACTTAGTGTATACTAGGTGTTTAATACTGGCTCGTACATTCCTAGAGGGTGTGCTTTTAATAGCTGCTATTTATCAGCCGAGCCTTTTAACAGGAACTCTTTAGACTGCTATAATTTGTTTGGTACTAACTTCGTCACAACCCAAAGCTTAGTGTGCTTACTACAGCCATTTTTCGCTTATCCTTATTGACGGTTACGAACTTTAGTAATACTAAAGCTCGTACCCATCAGTAAAGAAAGCATCGGCTTTTGGTAATGACAGTACTGACAACCTGTAAATAATTAGGTGCGTTCTAATTAATGTATAATGTTAAATATTTGCCACGCCAAACTGTTGGCTTGTACCCTGCATGTGATTAAAAGGTTAGTTTAATTTCGAAACTTGAAAGAAATACAAATGATCCAATAAAATAAAACTTTTATAGCTGGTGAGGCCTTTCGAGAACAATGTTCTCATTCACAGACCACAACAACAACCTTCAGTTTTATTTTATCGGATCATTTGTATATATTTCAAGTTGAAAATAAAAAATTAAATTAGGAGTTCTTCTAGATGGTTAGTTTAATTTTAAATAATGATCACATTTTTTAACTTTAATAGTTAATAATATATATTATTTATTTTGAGTGTGTCTCATTTAAATATGGGTTTTAGTACAACTAACGGCAAAATATATTACTAATTATCCCCCAAACATGTCCAAATAAGTTCTTGAAAAGTTCTTGAGGAGACAGAATCTCTGTCTACGATGTCTATATCTGTACTCAACGGGCTAGGTAATATTGTGTGTATTGATTGGAAATCACAAGACCTGTAAATCAAGCCCGATAACGGAATTCCAGGCACGAACAAACCCCAAGCTAACTTGGTCAGCTGATATTGCAGTTTGCAGTAATAACTGAGGAACCAATCAAGTATTTTGAAAAAAAAACAATTAATAGCTTGTTCAACCACCTCCGAGTTCTAAATTACCGTCAATCAATCACCAATGGAATCCCTGCCCAGATTTTAAGGTAAAGGTATTTAGAGTTTGATTAGCGAATTTTTACTAAAAAAACGTCTCAGAAAGATGTGGTCTGCAGTTTTGAGCTTCCTAAGACTTCCAGAGTCAAATGGCAAAACCTTTTCTTTTTTGTGTCTTATTTAAGTCGAACTAAAACTAATTGTTTTAACATCGCTAAAACCATGAGTATTCATTGCAATTGTTTGTAAACAAATTTTTTACAACAATACAACAGCTGAAGTAATCAGCTTATACAACACAGCCGCAATAACATAGCCATAACAACGGGTATTTTTGTAAAAGCTACCAAATGTTATAAGTGTTAATTTTGGCTTTTTTAAGGAATACAACTTTACTAGAATTTTACTCTTAATTAAGATACCGCAGGTCAAACGACTGAGCTACTAAAATGCAGGAGGTTAAAATTGGTTTTTTTGTTATTATGATGTTTAATTTACAAAAAATGATATGCAACATGACCTTACTATTTGATGTTTTCAACCCATTCATTACTAAACAAATGCAATGTTTACATCGATAAAAATGTTTCCAAAACATGGACGATATACCGTTAAAAGCTCGTCAAACTCTAAGAAACAATATGTAAACGGAATTGATCATTTGACTATAAGGCGTCCCGTAAACGCTTACGCGAGATATCTCTAGTAACGGGCAACATACAAAGAAAGTCCCGCCAATATGTCAAGAATTGTCTTCTGTTTAAAATGATGTACAATATGACCCACATTTGAAATCTCGAGTTTGGCCTTGAGTTTCAGTAATGACACACCCTGTATACTGAGAATCTTAAAATATTTTTCCTGAAACGTTCACGATTTTTAGAGAGAAAAGTTTGTTTCATCTTTCTAGTTTAATAGCTATAATCCGTTTAGGTATCGTGGCTACCCGGGCCACTATCAAATGTCCTAAATGGGTTATAGTAGTTAGATGAAACAAACATTATTCTCTGGAAATCCTACGTGAAAATTATTTTTAAACATACAGAGAATGTCAATAGTGAAACTCACAGGTTCAAAACTCGAGAATTTTAAATACATAGGTGGGTTGTACATAATTTTAAACACAATACAATTAATGAAATTTTGACGGAACAACTTTTTGATCTGTTGCTCCGTTACAAAACTAGAGCTACAAACGTAAATCCCGTTTGCTTTTACGAGGCGCCATATTGTCAAATGATTGGTTCGATTCAAAATATTGCGTTTACGTATTGCTTCTCAGAAGTTGACGAGCTATTCAACGGTATGTCGTACAACTATGTTTTCGAAACATGTCTTACCTTAAAATTGATGTAGACATTGAAGTTGCTTTTATAATAAATAAGTCGAAAACATTAAATAGTAAGTATAGCAAGTTTCATAGAATTGTTAAGATAATTTTAATATGATCATTCTCTGTATTAAATATTATTTTGCATCTTTATTATTTTGCTTAAGAGCTACAAACAACCAAAAAACCTATTTTAACCTTGATGTTGCCTGTATTTGAGTAGTTTATACGGTCGTTTGACCTGCTTGGTACGTAGGCCCTAAATTAAGAGCAATAATAAGATAATAAGAAATAATAATAAGATAAGTAATAATAAGATAACCATGACAAATGGTTTTAACTCTGTTTTATAAAAGCTACAAACGATTGTTACATTCCTATTTTCTTTGTTTGTTTGTCGTTTTATGATCTTTTTACCAGGAAGACCAATTTTATGAGAATGTTGCTCTTTTTTTAGGTACTAAGCAGGTCAGTCGACTTTATAAACTACTGAAATACAGGAAAAATTAAATACGGGAAATTTGTTTTTGTTTTAGTTCTTGGACAAATCAAGATACAACATTATGTTTAGTACAACAAATTTCCATATTAAAATTGTCTTTACAATGGTATGTAACATGCTATACCTTACTATTTTATGTTTTTGTCTTGTCCATGAGAAAATAAATTTCAATGTTTACACCAACTTGGAGGTAAGAACTGTTTTGAAAACATGGTTCTACAACATACCGTTAAAAAACTCGTCACATGAAAACAAAACGTAAACGCCAAATTTGTATAATATAATGGATGGTTTGCCTGATTTTGGTCCCATAAAATCTTACGGGATTCACGTTTATAGCTATATTTCTTTAACGGGGCCACGTATCAAAAATCTTGTTTGTTCAAAATTTCGAGAATTGATTTTTGTTTAAAATTACAGTATGAACAATATGACCCACCTTTGCATCAAATTTCTCGAGTGTTAACCGCGTTAGTTTCAGTATTGACACACCCTGTACATTGAGAATGTTAAACTTATGTTTCCTGAAATCTCCACGTATGATTTTAAGGGAGGGAAGTTTCTTTCATCTTTCTAGCTCTTATAGTACTCCTTTAATCCGTTTAGGACACTTTATCGTGGCCACCCGGTATACAAATGTATAACCTGATTATAAAAAATAATTGAATAGTCTGCGAAGCTCGTATACCTTTCTACCTTTCCTTTATACGCACCTTTCCAACGTACGTATAAGTCTCGATGGTCTACTAACAACGCACTTACTCATTAACTATACGTAGTCTTCGTGTTTCAGTTTACAGCTAAGCGGAATAGTAAACAGGTGTAATTAACAAAATATTCCAGAGTGATAACACATAACTGGACGTAAACAGGTTGTCAGAATAATTTTACTGCAACGAGTGAACCTGGCTGTGCATATTTAAACACCTGATTTTCATACTGAACATAACACGTTACACGTGTATTCTTACCACACTCTAATCCCTGCAACGTGTTTCACTATTTTGTCAAAAACGCACCTTTATGCTTCCATCAATCAGGAACTTACGTTTAAATTAAAGCTTGTATGTTGGGAGTTTCAACAACTCTATGGTAGTCATCTTCGTTTGAAAGTTAGAAAGAAGAGAAATCAAGTAAAATACATGTCCATAAAACCATTCAGAAGCAAATTATCATTTTAAAATTGTAAATAAACTATTTTTTCCAAATTTTAAAATTGTAAGATACAGTACTCAACATTTGGAAATAAATGGTAGCTAAATATTTTTTACCGGGTGCGGTATAAAAAAAGTCAGCGTACCGCTGCAGGCCGGTAAGGGTCTTTGTTTATCTCTCGCGCTATTATTATCTCTCATTTTACTCCTTATCTAATCCAACGTCTGGTCATGGTTTATTTTGTTTTCGTTCATTCTTTATCGATTAATGTTCTTTTGTTAGTATGCCACTTGTGACAGTGAATCTAAGCTGGTGAGTGCTGTGCTTGTTTTATTAACGTCTATTATTGTGATCCATGATAGTGTATCTATATCATGGATCGTAAACTCGCATCTTTAGAGCAACGAGGTTTTCTTGTGAAAAATTTGATCGTGATTATATGGATGTTATTGCAGCATTTGAAAATAGTTTCCTGGAGCTCAACCTCATAAATAGCAAGCAATTTATAAATTCACAAGAGGTTTCAACAGACAGTTTCAGTAAATTATTTAACGCAAAGTGGTCGCCCTAGGTCATTTCGCACCAAAAATGTGTTAACCAGGGTTGAAAAGGTGCTACAAGTGTATAAACAATGATTGTGGTCACTTTGACCAGCTTCTCTAACAGGTGCATTAAAATAGTACTGATATAGTTATGTTTACTACTAGCTAAAGTTCAACTGCATTTTCGGTACGCTGACTTTTGCCGAACCTGGTATAATATACGTAGACCAATTTTTAAATTCGCTGTTGCAGACATCAGCTGTAGGAGGTATGTATGCTTCGTCGCATTGTTAGAGTACATTTTTAATTTCAATGGCTTCCCTTATAATTTTAGAGAAATAGAAGTTTGTTTTGACATGATTTGAGTTTCGTCAAAGTTAATTTGGTGCTTAGATAAGTAGCTAATTTCAAGGGAAGTTCGCTCGAATTTAGTACAGTAGAGACAGGGCTTTTTTCATCGCAACCCGATTTTCAAACATCTGTAGTACTAAATACATTTAAATAGTAGTTCAAACGGTCTTGAATTGTCACTAGGCGTCACATACTTAAGTTTTAAAATTCCATTAAGTTGTTTCGAAATATTTATATTGTGTTGACTCATCAATAAAGCTAACCTTTAAAAATACTAGAAAGAAATCCTTTAAAAATTAAGAACCTTAAACACATCATAGTACGTTTAACCAAAAGTGGTGATGAAAGGATTTGAGGACTCTTTGTGAAAAGACAATAAATTCTACAAGTAAATTACAAGGCCTTCAAGTAAATTTCGGTTAACATATTTCACCAAGAGTAGGGATGACATTATATACCCAACCCTAATTGTACTTTACGTTTGACTTTCCGTCGAAGACCCGGAAATGTTCAACCGTGTCAAAAATGAAAACAAAAAAACCACTTGTAAAAAAATTGTAAACATTTAAATTTTTAAAAGGATTTTCTGTGTTTTAAGTTTAGATAGTTAGGATATGTATGACTATGGTAGTAGGTTTAAATTTAGTAAGTCAAATCGCAAACAGATGCACTTTGTGTTGTTTTAAAAATCTTAAATGTTTTGATAAGAGATATTTTTAGTTATTTTACTTAGATTAAGATAGTATACTTAGGTAGTAAAGTAAGAAATACGTAAGACTTATTACGCTCGTTCCTACTAAGACTACAAAAACTTATTCTGTGATGTTTTCTTTATGTGCTGTTAATGTAATTCAGAAATATGTCTTATAGTAGGTAATTTGAACCTTAATTGGTTTAACAATAATTCTGAGACAAGCATATTAATGGATCTAATGAGAGAGTTGAATTTAAAATAAAGTATGAGCACTCACCAACCAACTAGAGTAACAGGGACTGCATCGACTTTAATTGATCAGGTACTGTCCAATATTGACGGCAGTATGTTGCAGGTGGATGTGATTGGTACGGGTTTATCCGATCACTTTGCCCAAACTACCTTCACACCTCAAAACCACCCCGCGAAAAGAACATACTCAAGTCGGAGCACTCGCGCTACTCGAAACACTTCCCCAGAAAACTTTACAACATTAAATTTTCCACTTAAAAAAGAGCCGTGGGATAGTTTAAGGGACCATTCCAATACCGAGTATAAAATTAATTAAGTAGCTTTTAAAATTATTTTAACTAATATTTTTCAATAGCGTGCTGATTAAAAATAAACCTAAAGCTGGCTGACGATATAGACAACAGCCGATAACGGGGAGACGATTAGGAAAGGAGGCTATATCGATCCGAGCGATATATAGATATAAGTTATTACGTAGTTTAATGGCATTTCGGGAGCGCCTTCAAGTCGGAGAGGCAAAACCATGACGTGTCTGTTGAAGATTATTATTATAGTTGACCTTTCGCACGGCTAGCCTCATGTGGGGTAAATTCAATAATGTGGTGATCAGTCTCCACTAATTCAACTCCGAGTATCCAAACATGTGTTACACTATTTAGAATAAGGACACGTTAAATTTCTCATACCTTAGCAATGACTACCACTGAATTAACTTATTTTATACTGTATATAATAAAGTAAATACTAAATATATAAACATAAACATATTATTTGTTGGGCTGCCGAAAGCATCACAATCAACGACAAAAATCAAACATATTTTGTCCAAAAGTACCACACAACTTCAAACTATCGGTTTAAAACTATAGACCTTGGAAATAAAACCAATGACTTCTAAGAGAACAAATCATTAACCACTAATACGGTAATTCGTAAAAAAAAATACTTTTAATATACCCCTTAAGTAGGCTAGTGATGTCGAGAGCAGGTTCGATCGGCGGAGTGACGTCATAGCCATAAAAACCTTTACCCATCCCTGATCCCCTGATACTATTCACTATTTACCTCGCTGATACTATGGTGAGCAACAATATTCGTTCTGAAAATGGTAAAAGTGAAATCGCACCGACTACGAATCAAATCAGAGCGTAATGCTATCCCATGTGTATTAAATTTCTTTAACTTAAAAGCGATGTTTATTTTACATGAAGTACGCAATATCTTGCAAGAGTCATATTAGCTAATTAGTAGCTGCATTAGTAAGATCACATTAGAGGACGGCTAAGTATAACCGTGTGGCGGTACGTTATTGTCATTCATTCTGCAAATTCGGAATTTCTCTTAAAAATCCGTCGTTTATGAAGAGGTTAGTGACCTCCTCGACCACCTGCTAGGTATGATATTGTAATTCCCACAGATTAGTTTCAAAACTCAACACACCGGTATAATGGAAACTTGTTACACAAGTTATTATTGTTTATGTTTCACAGTTTAGTAAGAAAGCATATTTCCAATTGACCCTTAGTTATAGCTGCAAAGGAAACTGCTGACAGATGTAATTTTCTTCAAAACAACCAAGGGCACACGGCAGGAAATTGGGTTTTCCTTTTCACGAAAACTCCTTTCGATAGGTTATGAAAATCTACGTGTATAGTTTCTTTAAGCGTAGAATAAGTATCTTGCTTTATTTTCATTTAAACTCTGTTTCATATATTGGGTGGTCACGATAAAGTGTCCTAAACGGATTAAAGGAGTACTATATTAGGGCTAAACAGTTAAACAAACCTACTTCTCTAAAAATCGTTCGTGGAGATTTTAGGAAAAATATTTTTAAGATTCTCAGTATCCAGGGTATGTCAATACTGAACCTCACGGTATCAAAGCTCAAGATTTTTAAATACAAAGGTGGGTCATATTGTACATAAATTTGAACAGAAGACAATTCTCGACATTTTGACGGAACATTTTTTTATATGGTGCCCCGTGACAAAATTATAGCTATAAACGTAAATCTTTGGGAGCTTTTGTGTGACGCTCTGTAGCTAAATTATAAATGTAATTACAAATATGGTGTTTAAGTATTGTTCCTGAGAATTTGACGAGCTTTTCAACGGTATGGTGTACAAGCACCGATGGCGGTAGAGCGTACCGTTGTAAGCACCGATGTAAACATAGAAGTTGTTTTTATCATGAATTAGTAAAAAACATTAAATGTTTAGATACATCGTGATGCATATCATTGTAAAGAAAATTTAAATATAAATATTCTTTGTATTAAACAAAATTGTGTATCTTAATTCGTTTAAGAACTGTAAAAAACAAATTTCACCTTGATTTTCCCGGTTTTTTAGTAACTTATACGGTAGTTTGACTTACTTGGTACCTAAATTAGGAGCACAAATCCTAGTTGGTCTTAGTAAACAGCACATAAAATGACAAAAACGAACAAAAATAAGAATTTAACAACTGTTTGTAGCTTTTATAAAACAGAGTTAAGAAGGAAAAACTAGTTGTCATGGTTATGTGATTGAGCACTTTGCATTATTTTATCTCCTATGTTTTATCAGCTGATTGAATTACCAGCTGCTATTGTTGTAATTGAAAATTGTTTAGTATTCATCAATGGGACCTTGAGTATTGAGTATAAATTGCAATTGTCACGTAGCTATGTAAACAAATTTGAATTACAACATTACAATATATAGAGCAATCAATCAGCTGATTTAACACAGTAGATAAAATATTGCAAAATGCGCAATGCATAACCATGACAACAAATTTTTTTTCTTAAATTTGCTTTATAAAATCTACAAACAATAATTATTGTTATATTCTTAATTATATTTGTTTTATGACCTTTTACCAAAAAGAATGACTTTTTTAGAATGTTTGCTACTAAATTAAGTACCAAGCAAATAAAACTACCGTTTTTGTTATAGTTCTTAAACAAATGAAGATACACAATTTTCTTTAGTACAACAAATTATATTTACAATTATATGCAACATGATAAACCTTACTGTTTAATGTTTTTGACTTATTCATGATAAAAGCAACTTCAATGTATACATTGATTTTGAGGTTATACGTTTTTGCAAAACATGGTAGTTGAAAAGCTCGTCAAATTCTGAGAAACAATACTTAAACACCATATTTTTTATTGAATTGATAATTTAGCTGCAGGGCGACCCACAAAAGCTTACGCGATTCACATTTATAGATCTAGTTTGGTGACGGGGCAACATATCAAAAATATTGTTCCTTCAAAATTTCGAGAATTGTTTTGTGTTTAAAATAATTATGTACATTATGACGACCCACCTTTGTATTTAACAATCTTGAGCTTTGATCCCGTTAGTTTCAGTATTGACACACCCTGTATACTGAGAATCTTAAAAATACTTTCCTGAAATCTCCATGCACGATTTTCAGAGGAAAAGGTTATTTTCATATTTCTAGCTCTAATAGTACTCCTGTAATCCGTTTAGGGCACTTTGTCGTGGCCACCCGCTAGAAGTGTGAGATCTAAAACCTAAGATCTTGTATTAAAAAACAAACTACGAAGACTTTGCTGTTCTAAATAATATAAGACAGTTGCTTTCATAGTTTTCTAGGCTGAGATTCAATTCTAGTTTTAGTTTTTACTTTATAAACTCTGGAATTTGTAAGTGATATATTTAAAATAATTTCTTAGAATATATGTTATATGTCATGAATGCTGCAAAAACGTGTATACATGATTAAAAAGGTAAGACTTATGGGTACTTCGTTGTCTGTATGTGATATCTATAATCAGAGATAACAGTATCCTGTGCTATAATTATGTAAATATTAGCCTATATCATACGTTATTATTATTTCTTATACCAATTTCTTATACGTTATTATTATTTCATAACATTTATGAATATTATACTTCTTAGGTATTACAGTTATGTGTATTTAGTACTAAACTTCATTGTCATATTAAACATGCCAATTGAAAATCAAGTTTTTTTTTCAACTAGGTGTTTGCATTATTTTGAAATGCAGACTTGGTGATAGTTTGACGATAATGGCTCATAGTTCGTTTATCTTAGGGTAAGTCTCTATCACTTGTGCGTTAATTATCACGAATAAAAGTTACAAAATATGTTATAAAAACAAATTTTTCCAACCCCACATGTTAAGCTGTTATGGCCAAATCTGTGTACGAGAAATATGCCTATAGTGTAGCGCTTATCTAAACCTAACATAGCAATCAAACCAATCACCGTGTATAATTTTAACTTGAACGAATAACAAGGATAATACATTTTCAACACCATTATAATAACAGATTTAACATTTAAGTCTCGTTTTATCATTTTAAAAAGGCATAAAAGGAAGGTAGTTTGTGAACCTTAGTTTAAAACTAGAACGGGGCGTTTCAATTACACTAAAGTGATTTTGGGTCAAATTACATGAGTCAACCATGTGAAGTCCCGTTTGTGGCATGGCTTTATAATATTTATTCTCAAACTTAATTATATCAATCTAAACCTTGTACATTCTAATTACCTTTCATATATATAAAAGTCGATGAAAATGTAATCAAAGGGATAAGTTTTAGTAGGTTTGGTATTAAATAAAAAGTCAGGGAAATACAGAGCGATGACATTAACTCGTCTAAGATAATGGTAACGAATCTTCAATTTAATTTTCATTTTTTCTTAGTTAGATAAATCTATTTAGGTTATTGGCCAGCATTGACCCCTCAACAATCGTCATGAGCCCTCCAAAATATAAAATTCGATTAATCAGTTACGCAAGTGGTTTCTCCTGGTTCTTACTAGTGGAAGTTTTCAATAACACTTCCAGGTGATCAAACAATGAAGAAGTGCTACACTCCTATAAGCTGTCGAACTGTAAAAAACACAGTTTAAAACTATTTATGTACTAAGGGATAAACAGAATTACAATCAAGAAAATTCCATTTAAACTTTACAACTTTTTTAAGCCGAGCCTTGTGTCATCATAAAATTAATAGTATTTGCTCCAATAAAGAATTCACTAATACAAACTACTCAGTATCAACTAAACAATAAAATGAGAAGTAAACATCGTCGTTTATCTCGTATGCGGATTGAGTTCATGAATTAATGAAAGAGAAGGTGGAACAGAAGATGAATGATGATATGTCAGCTGTTGCTTCCAGCTGTCCTGTCACCTGAAGCCTCTTTTATCATACATTCTTAACAATTATTGTGAAAAATAAATTGATGAACTAAATATGTTTGAAGATGTAAACTCATTCACTATAGCTCTCTTCAGAAAGAACAGTTACGATATTGTAAACCTAGTAATCTTCCTAGATGCACTAGGTACGGTAGTGACGTCTTGCAGTGCTTTTTTCATAAGTGAGTGATTACGATATTAAAATAACATTATAATTATAACTATAATACGTAATTATCATACATTGACTCACTGAGGGTTACTGTAATTATGTAATGTATTAATAAAATAAGCATAGTAACTAAACATCCTAACAGAATTCGACTGAGTTCGGTTTCGGACTGAGTAAGGGTTTTAGTAACTTAAAATATTCTGCAAAAAAAGGGTTTCTTGAAAAAAACAAAACATGCCGTTTAACCATTTTAGAATAATTAAGCTGGTGCCAAAAGTCATACACCCATCAGCGTTTCCTTGTAAATATCCTGTCATGCTTTTGCATAACAATGCGTCTTACCAGAACTAAACTGTTATTCGTAACTTACCTCAGCCAAACGCAGTATACGATATGAATATGCTCCGTACCGTGACCTTCAAAATGAGAGGTAACACAATAAAGGTTCTCTGTAGAAATTTCCTCAAAACCCCAGATAATGTCAAACACTTTAGAGTTTGTTAAAGATTACAATACAAGATTAGTTAATAGCGAAAGGGAGTTTAGAAGTATCTAGTCGGTTTAAATTATGGTAGAGTGAATTTCGGATCAGTCAAATCATTTTGTACATAACGTGGTTTATTCAAAAGTAGAAGGTTTATGTTTTAGCCTATAGCTTTCTAAGAATCTAAGAAAAGTGCCAAGATATTTGCCATTAGTTTACAGGCCTATTAATTGTGTTCATGCGTATGAACAAAAACATTTCTAAAAGTAATAAGACGTCTTCAAAACCATCCAGGAACCAAAGAAAATTCTTAAATATTTTTGATCTGACAGAAGAATCTTACGGTAAATGTTACTTGATGAAGGCTGTGAGCGTAGCTTAGTGTTTAATCCTGGGCCGGGCAACATGACAAGTTAAACCTTGATACAGACCAGTAAATAATGATAACCTCACCGTCAACCTAGTGGAGTTATAACCACCGTTAACTCTCGTCCTTTAATCTGGTTAAGTAATACAAATACTTTAACTGTTGAGTATTTTCTTTCAAAACATAGTGATTTGTAGATTAAGCATATTCCTAGTTTTTTAGGTATTTTATACACAGATTTTTTCAAATGTTATCATTAAGGCATTGAAAGATTTATTCCAAATTTATTCTAAAAGATTTATAACGTGTTATATACAAATTATATAACATATTGTCTGTTTATATTTTGAGAGAATTTCCTAATGTTTCATTCTTAAAAATAGTCAACAGTTCATATACATTCTGTTTTCTTGTAATTCAACTGTAATCGACGGTTGGCTAATCACTAAGTTCAGCAGTTTAAATTCGTTCAACGTTCAAAACACTTTAATGAGTGATTAAAAGCTATAGATTCGATAAATGTATTCTTTTCCCGTTCCGTATTCAATTTAACATGTCTGAATAATGCTAAATAGGTTGTATAAAAACATAAACATGCAAAATATAAACAGTCAAAGTAAAACATAACCAAAAACATTTACAGCTGTCCTATTGACTGGCTGTTAGTTTACTTTTAACCGCCGGTTAAGGCTGAATTGAAAAACGGCCCTCATCACGCAAAAAGGAAACGTGGATAATTTTAATACAATAAGCTTAAACAATGTACTTGGTAGGACGCTGACTTCGTGACACAAGTTCGTGTTAAGTGCTTCCTTAAATGGAGGTGCATTAACTAACCTTGTATCCGGGCCGGGTTAACTAGATAATGAGATTGCGTGTAAAAGGACAGAAGGGAGGTTGAAGAGCTGCTCTCACGTAAGTCTCGAGAATGGCTTCAATGGTGTGAAGGTGAGAACCTCTTGAACCTTTGTGAAATGTGACTCATTATAAGCCTTTCACATCTGCCAGGCTTTCACGTTGAGTATGATTTAGGCTTCAACCATCTTGCTGTATCTTTTAAACTTAGAACCCTAAACTGTATTTGGCGACCAAGTGTTTTTGTTTTAATATTAATCAACAACTATAATCTAGTACTTGCGGCTCACACCATGACAAAATATCATAATTAGCTCGAGATATTTTGGTATCACTGTGGAGTACCATATTTAGTCACTGAATGGCCCATCTCCTGTAAACGATTAATTTCAACGATAGTTCAGGAGCTCATCGGGCACACAAAACACAAAGACGATTAAAAATCGGCCACGGCAGAACACAGTTGCAACTCGGAACATGCAGTAGAATTTAACAAAGCCAAACTATTGGCAAGCACTTTGCAATATTACCCGTCATCTCTTAAGCCATTGAAACAATTAAAAACGACAGTAACTTCAACAAAGAAGACAATATTAAACTTTCCAGAAGCTCGCAGCCAGTCTTGAAGAAGTCGTTTCGATAGTGTCACAACCAATGAAAACATCGACGGTTGGCATCCCTGCTCAAATGGAGAGTTAGCAGCACTGCCACCATTAGGACAGCAGACTCCACAGCGAGACCGAAATATCTCAAGCTAATTATGATATACATAAGCGAATTTAGATCAAATGACTGTTCTGACGTTTATATTGGCCAAACTAAATCATTTCTAGATACAAGAATAAAACAACATAAATACAACGAAAAATGCATAAATGAAGAAAGTAATCTAGTGTTGCATAAAGTTTTGAAAAACCACAAAATTAATTATGATGGAACGGAAATTCTTCGTTATGAAAAAGATTTATTTAAAAGGACAATATTGGAAACATCATATATGGACTATAAATTCCCAAATTCACATTTTAGCAAACCCTCACAGACCATAAACCCTATTTGGAATAATTTGTTGAAAGAAAATTTAAAATTATAATCAGGAATCAGAAATCAGAAATCAGAATGATATAGTATAATGTAACATACAAAATTGTTTGAATACACGTATTTGTGATTCTGATATGAACTGAGGGTTTTGGAAAAGAAAGCATTGTTATTATCAATTATAAATAAATAATCATACTATATTGTTTATAGACGAGTCAACTGAATTAGGTATTCCATATATGGAAAAGTGACAAGTTATATTGTATATGTTACACGAATAAATATATAAAATGTCTATCAGGTTACACTTCACCCCTACCTAAAAAAAGTTGGAACTTACAAAAAATACATGAAACTAGTCCTTGCGTTTCAATGTTCACTTTCTATATGCTTAGATAATTAGCTGCGACAATGATGAAGCTGCATTGTGGCTCATTGTTTCATTGGAAAACAGGTGTTAATGGCTTACTTTAATATGAAACTGGTCGGACAGTTTACTAATCAGACAGGTAGTATACAATAATTGGCGCTTAGGTTGATTGATTACATTGTGTTTTAATCCACTGTTTTACGATTCCAGTAGAATGGATGGTTTAGTCAATACTTATTCATGATTCTATAGCCAACACTTTACATAGTTTATAACATTTCAAAATATACAATATTTGTATTCGTCTTTCAACATATGTTTGGGCAGCCTTTGACCATAATAAAAATACCGTGAATCACATTCCTTTTTACCATAAACTACAATAGGGTATATTCTGGTAGTTAGAATAGCCGAATGGTTTTGAGACCAGATAATAGCGTTTAAAATTTTTTTTACCTGTTAGTGACAATTTGTGTAATTGTACATTTCTGTTTGGATATTATTCAAAACCCTGAGCATAAACGAAAGTAACATTAAAAGGGTACAACTTGTCATGATGTTTTAAGTCTTATAACGGCTAAGACCTGAGAATATCTGAAAATAGAAATTAAATTTTATACTTTCAGTAGTCTTCATACAATTTGTCTTAGAAACCTGTCTTAGTCTTTAGTCTTTAGTCTTAGTCTTTAGTCCCCCTACCGTCTTAGAAACCTGTTATTTCTTATTTCCTTTAGTGTTTGACGTTTAAAAAATTACATTTAACAAAAGAACTACTTATACAAGTGGCGTCGGACAGGCCTGTAGCTTAGTAATTGTATAATATCTCTTGAAATTACAA
Source organism: Matsumurasca onukii (assembly GCA_018831715.1). Lineage (NCBI taxonomy): Eukaryota > Metazoa > Arthropoda > Insecta > Hemiptera > Cicadellidae > Matsumurasca > Matsumurasca onukii. The sequence continues at coordinate 50,480,983 of CM032059.1, read as the reverse complement.
ATCTGGGATTTCCCAACAATGAGGAACCGGAAATGTTTAAATCGGGTGAATGGTTTGTTTACTGTGAACCCAGCATCATTTCAATTCCAGTGTTCGTTACTAGAATGCGCTACTAGGCGTAGTTCCTTACCTTTCTTAAGCAGGTCAGAATTGAAGAGCAAACACTAAACTCTTGTTTTGTTAAAGATTATGATTGTATTGAAAAGCAGGACGTATATTTAAGGAAGTCGAAAACTGATGTATAGCGTAGAAATGACCTATTTTTATTGTACAATGTATGTTTCATGCGTGCGGTTTTGCTTTGTAGTTAACATACCATTTGATAAAACATATAGGATTGGTTCGTCATCTAGTCAAAATGTAAACAGTTGTTCACCATTCAGCGAGCGCAACACAAGAGAGGTTGGTAGAAGGAGGGCAAATAGCTTGTTCTGCACATTGTATTGCAAAACCAGCGTTTGTGGATCGTGTTGTCAACTGTTTTACAAACAAAGGGTCTCTTTCACCCCATTTTGAGTCCATCTCTAACCCTATCTAATCTAACCCTATTTTTAAGGTTGAATTGGATCATATTTATTAGTACTTAGTACGAGTATTTATTAATTCTTAGTACTAGTTCTCATACATGTAGTTCTATAATGAATATAAGAAATATGGATTTCTCTCTAATACCATTTTTTTTAAAGGTCCCAAATGAACACAATACATTTACACGGGATAGGTGCCACAGTGAATTCTAAGTAGTATAGGCTAATCCAATTGGAACCAGAGATACAACATTAACATAAAATCGGCTAGCTGCGAATTTATTATCCTATTTCATTTCTTGTGCTGTTTTTTTCATTGACTCAGTATATTGGTTTTGGGCACTAACTTCTAAATTGCAAGAAATAAATCGCTTGGTCCGTGCCTCATAGTATTCATCAATACGAACGTACTCGTACCTACAAAACTTTACACTAGTAGTACATAGCAAAAGAAAGGAAAAGTAGTGAACAATTTCGATTGTGACATGACTGGTCAAAAGTAAATCCAACAAATTGAAATATTTTTATGATTTATTTGACTTCTTTATAATTAAGGTTTTGATTTAGTGACTAAATTTGGCGAATTAATTGTTTGTAAATAACGTTGTTTTTACATTGAATTTTGTTTTCATATTAACGCCAAATTTGTTCTAACGATGCTCTGGGACAAGTTAAGATATTTCAACCTTTCAGAACATGAAAGGCGCAAGGAATGAATGTGATCAATGGTGTATTACCATCAGCCGGTTATACATTATTCAGCACACTCTAACTAACTCCATTGTCACTCGCTTCTTTTCAATGAGAACCGCTTACTTTTTCTGCTAAATTTTCACCTGAAACTGTGGTTGGTTTCATTTACTTATACCTCATAAATTGAATATTTAAAAGATAGTTGGTTACATAATTATTAATAAATCAAGTTTTAATTGCCCACTAGCAAGTTCGTATAAGAAAGATGAGCTGTTTGAACTGTAAGTATGCTAAATCCTAGATCCGGTACAATGAACTGAGCGCCAACCCTAACAGTCAAAATAGGTTTTAAGAATTTTTATAAATTATTAAAGCATATTGAAATATTTTATGTGGTTGAATCACAAATTAAATTGGTAATTCAAACAGATTTAATATATATGTACACCTTGGTCAGCTAAAATTATACTTTTCCAGCTTATACATGAAAATTATTCCAAAAGGCCGATACTTGGTATTGTATTTCTGTGTAATTCTCTGATGCGTAATACTACGGAATCAAACAAATGAAATTCAAAAATTTTTGTCAAAGTTTTAAGGATTAAACATTATATACATTCGGTCAAACATGTTACATTACGTTACCTTACATTTAGAAGGGGACATTGTCACAACACGATGATTCCCATGTGATGTCAGTTTTGTACAGCGATTGCATTCAAAGCCGCGCAGTTGCATGCTGCTCAGGGCTTGCATGTGTCTTTGTGTACAGGACAGTGGGGTACTTTATGTGCGATGCACATGTCTGTACCACTAAACACCGCAAAAAGTACTATTAGGAAATTCTGCAAACACTGATGGTTTAGCAAGTCCTAAAGTGTACAATGTGACGTATTTTTGTAACACGTCTATTTAAGGTATTGAATGTAATAAAGGTGCAGCAGACCCATTAGCTAATAAGGCAGCAATCACAAAACTAGTGGAACCCCAACCTTTTTGCGGAGCTCCCAGTAGTGTAGCCCATCTATTAATCAGAGCGTGTGTAAGAACGGAGCATGAGAGGAGATGGCAGCCTGTTCAGAGTCATCGCACCGTTTGGTTGGTTAACTAAGTTAGTTAACACCCAACCCTCCAGCACCATAGCCTCGGAGATGCTACAACTCAAAAGGGACAAAGTACAGCGAACCATTGCACTCTTCACTGCGGCCTTTGGCTTCACTTACACACTTACACTGTTGTGGAGTCTCCCAGCATGCAGGAATATGGCTGAACGATGAGACTGCCGAACATATTCTCTTCGACTGGCATTGTCTCGAGCAGGCTAGGACGGCTACTTTTGATGAGACGACTAAGTGTGATAAGTTACCAGAATGAGGACTTGTAGAAAAAAATCTCGGAGTACATGAATTTCTCAAATATTTTCGAGTATCCCCTCTCTTAACATAAGGGGATCAAATAACTCATAAGGGCTGACGTGCATCAGAATCAGACCGCCCCTTCTAAATTTAAGGTAATGTAATGTAACATGTTTAACCAAACGTATATAAGGTCTAATCCTTAAAACTTTGACAAACATTTTTGAATTTCATTTATTTGATTCCCCAGTATTACGGATCAGAGAATTACACAGAAATACCACACCAAGTATCGGCCTTTTGGAATAGTTTTATTGTATACGCTGGAAAAGTATAGTTTTAGCTGTTACTAGGATTGGATACAATCGTACTATGTAAATGTCTTCAAATTCAAATAACAAATGACATTTATGACTAGGTAAGGCCCACGACTTAGAAGTCAGTGCTTAATGCTCGTCTAAATCGTAAGGACTTGACATAATATTGATGCAGAGTTTCATGTTTCCATGTTTCTTGGTTGACGAGTAAGTGTGACCCATTAAATCAGTCAGTGAGTGAGTGAGTTAAATAGTATGAGGAATTTAATTAACATGCTGTATAGAATAAGAGAGTGTAAAGAGATGAGTCGTACGAGTCAAAACCTAAGCCACAAGACATAATAATACTCATGAAACGACTTGGGGTTGTAACTTCTGGTAACAGTAGAATTGTAATATAATAATTATGAACATGAACAACACAGACTTCTTACACTGCTATTATACTTTTATTACAAATGTTACAAATTGTTTATTCTTAGTAAAGTATAATTACTAAAAATTACCAAATATTTATTTATTAGTATAATTAGTAAGAATACTTGATGTCAATATTAAACCTTTGATGTTGTTGACAGGTTTAAATTCAGTATACATTTTATTTTTGCAAAGATACCTTACACTACCCTTGTCGTGCATCAAAATCCCTTATACAGTATATAGAAACCAATGAATAAACGACACAAATCAATCATCGTGTTTTTTATGTTGATTGCTTTAAACTTGTAATAGGCAGAATATAGCATTTAATTATATCCAGGCGTTATATGTTTCACGAGACACTGCTTTGCTCTATAAATGAAACATAGGTCAATTTTGGCCTGTTGTTGACTTAGTGTGATCGAGAGGTTAAACGTTTGAATACTAAGTGCTGAGTAGAGTAACACATCAAGTGTGGGTCTATTAAATCAGGCCAGTAAGTGGCAAGTGATATAGTGTACTGAGAGAGGTTGTGGTTATCCCAGCCTGATTATGGTTACTGATAACCACATAACTGAGTGAGACAGATGCTCGTCTAGAGAACTGAATGTAACCATTAATCTAAGTTTCCTCATCAGAAATCCCAGCCTGACTCTCAGATTTAAATCACTGTAATGGTAAGGAATGAGCAGATTTACTATACCAACAGTTGATTATGAAATAGCTATAAATACACAGACATAAAACTAACAAGTACAAAGTAATTAGTTATACACATTTAGTTTGTTTTTTTTTGCTATGAAAACAGCTGCTTTTGACACATGTATTGACGTGCTACAGTGGAACATTCAATAATGGTTTGTTTCAAAGGTCTGTTTTCTTCCTAGTTAGAAAAGGATTACTTTTGACTATCTCTATGTGGCAAGGATATTGGCTGCTTTATTGAGTTTTGAATGTTACCACTGACTAATAGTTATCAGTGTAACAGCTGTTTCTTGAAAGCAAAGTAATCCATCCCGATTGCTACGACTGAGCTCAAAACATTGTTTATGTGCAATTTCTTTACACTAATTAAAACAATTATTGGCTTTTCATATATAAATATAATTTACATAGTAAGGTAGCGTAGATCACTCGTCTCAAAAGTGACTTTTGGACCCTCACTCATTTAATGTCCCTGGCGCGTTAAAAATGTTTGATTAAACTTAAGCTAGTGCAAAAAGATTTTCACTTTAGGAGCTAGTGATGCCGATACAAAAAGATTAGCCGAGGAAACAAAAGCCTTTAAAAGTTTTAAATAAATTGAAAATACTAAAATTTTACTTGTTTTAAACCAGTTCGAAGTTCGTCAAAGACGTGTGTTACTTGAATATCTGTATCCACCTAAATACACTTATAGAGAAGACAGAAATATTGAATAAATGCTAGAGGTTCATGTTCAAAATTGTGTTTACGATATCTTTATTGTTTTTAACTCAATGTATGCTGTTTTTATTTAATTTTACTACTTAAAAAATTATTAATTATGCATAAACCATCTTTTATAAAAGAGTAAAACACTTGTAAGTTATTTTACATCAGGTGAATACAATGTCAAGAGAAGAATAATAGCCTACTAATGAAAACCGAGAGTAGTACTATGTTTAAACTATGACAATACGTTAAAAAGGCAGGTCACGATAGAAAATATTAAAACTTTAAAACCATGATAAATTAGTTCGTTATTTAATTTAATAAAAATTCTTTCAGATGATTATCAAGCCGGAAGTTTGTAAGCAATAACCGCCTCTGCCACTGGGATTAGAAAGCCACATGTGGGACAGCTTCAATACGTTACCGACCTTACTGTAGAGTTTGGTATCAATTTATATTGTATCTTAACATGTACACATTGTTCATATAAGAAAAATGAAAGAAAAAAAATGAAAATACTTTTCACTTTTTAAGAAATATGAAAGTGTGTAGATCTTTAAAGTATCGCTATTCTTGCTGACACAAAGTACGATTTCCATGAAAGACTCTTTAGCTTTAAAACGCTTCGATTTTCATCGTAAGATATAACTAATCTCAATGTTCTCAGACTTTTAGATCCCTGATAGGCTATATACGTTTCCGTCATCAGTATCCGAGTTTGACAATAGTTTGATAGTTGCTTAAAATATCCTGAGGCCAATTTTACGCAAACACTATCTACTCGACTATTCCAAGTCAACCCTCGGTAAAGTAATTCATATGTTTTTCAAGTAAGACCTGTAAACATTTGTAGTACCACTCATGGATTTGGCATCCTGAGAAAGGATGGCACACGTTTTTGTGGGGAAGTATGATTTGTTATACAGGGTCATCGAAAAAGGTGTACAGGATTTGAAAGTGAAATAAGAATTTTAATATAATTGGTAGAATTTTAATTTGTACATCTACACAGCAAATCTCATATTTTTGAATTTATTTAAAACAGTTTCAATGTGAGCTCCTACCATTGCACGACAGACATCTAGCCAACCTCGGTTTGGAGCATTTCAGGAGTCACTGTTGAAATTGCTACGTTGATTATTCTTCTCAGGGGCTGTAGATCACGTATTTTCTCAGCATAAACTAAGTTTTAAATGTAACCCCAAAAGAAGAAACCTAAAGACGTCAAATCAAGACTCCTAGGTGGCCAGAAAACAGGACTATTCCTCCCAATCCAACGATCAGAAAATCTGTTGTCAGGTAAGCTTCTTGGACGATTGGACTGTAGTGACATGGAGCTCCATCCTGCTGGAAAATGACATTAATGCCCTTTACCCTTTTGATTTCTTCAACTTGAAGGAACATATAAGAAGAATAACGAAGGTAGCCGTTTCAACGGTGACTCTTGAAATGCTCCAAAACACCTGGCGGGAGGTTGACTATCGGCTAGATGTCTGTCGTGCAACACCCCCCGTTGCAAAGCGTTCAAAGCTCACATTAAAACTTTTTCAATTACATAAAAAAATTTAAGATTCGCTGTGTCCTTTGATGTAAAAATAAAAATGTTACCAATTGTATTAACACTTTTATTTCACTTTCAAATTTCGTACACCTGTTTTGATGGCCCTGTATATTATTGCAGCTTACTATGGCCTTTCCGTGGACTTAACAAGTCAACCCTCGGTAAAGTAATTTATATGATTTTCAAGTAAGAATATTATCTGAAAACCATTGAATTTTAATACCACTCATGGGTTTGGCATTCTGAAAAAGGATGGCCAACGTTTTTTGGGGGATACTGAGACTTGTACTTTATTATTCCAGCATACTATGGCCCTTCCGCGGACTTACCTTTTATGTTTCTATTGTATAGAATACACACTTTTTATAGGGTAAACTTCAAATATTTGCGTAGTGGATTAGAAATAATCAACATTATCATACACCCATGAAAACGTTTGCCATCCTTCTCTATATCAAGGAGGGTATGAAAACTCAATACTTTTCGTATAACCCAACTGGTGATGCCTCGGCCGGTAAGAGTGCTTTTTAAAATTTCCTTAATTAAGATTAAGACAAATAACGGCTTTTATCTACGGTGAACATACGTAGTTAGTAGAGCAAATCACACAGACTAGAGTCCAGAAAGTGAATTTAACTCTAACGGTAACCGGCTTATGAAGTATTTAAATTTATAAAATATCAAACCTAAAATACCCTTTTACCCAGAGTTGTATTATTTTAAACTACTGGCGAGGTTGTACTCCACTTACTACACCCTTGAAAATAAGCTATCAATCTATAGAGGCTGAAACTGAATGTTTATTACTTTCTTCAGTGTATGCCTTTTGATCATTCTGAAAGAAAGTTAAATATGTCCCAGTAAGCGTAATGGTGACATGTACAAAATTGCACAGTTACATTATCGTTATCTGAACATTGCTGGAGATACTGCATGTATTCCAGTCGTTTTCCAACTCTTTTTATTGGGTAAATGAGGTACGTATTTAGTAGTTGCTACCTCAAGGCAAAGAAAAAAAACGTCCTGTAGACGGAAAACAAAAATCTTCGGTTACCTACTAGCCACCAATGTGATCATTAATTGATAATGTTTGGTTATCTCTCGAACTACTAAAAATCGATTTAAAATTAAAACGCAGTTTGCTATCTTCAACCATATGGTCAACTCAATGTGGACATACCCGGAAAATTGTGAGGTGTACAAAAAATATTAAAGTAAACTTTTCCAGTACATTTTATTACCTAAGTTTTTCAACACAGATTATGAAAGCAAAATAAAGAAAATAATATAGTTTCGAGGTTAACTCTTAATTGTTAAAACTGACAACTTTACCGTTTTTTACTTTATCAATCAAATTCGCTTGTAATTATTATCGAAACGATATTTTAAAACTGAAGAGCAAACAAAACTATACAATACTAACTACTAATTAATTACTAACTAATGTTTCGGCCAAATTGAGGTTAGCTTCGAGACCATATTGTAAAACAATACATGAACAATTCACTCGACTATTATGGAACACAAAATTATCATATAAAAACATAACAAAAATATTAAAAATGAAATACGAGAAATAAAGTACTCTCATAAAACTATGAAAAGTAGTTTTTTGTTGTTAATTATTCTAAAAATGGTACAGAATCAAACATTTCGTCGTTCAATTCATTAAATTTGAATGAAACCTTAAAAAAGGTTTAATTTCTTTGAGTTTAGTTTGGTTTTTTGAAATCCTGCGGATTCTATATTGGTTTTCACGATCCAGGTATGTCGTCAATAGGTAATACAATTTCAAGGAATACTAAGGAATAACATTTGTTAAGAAGTACAATTCATAAAACCTTTGCATACACTGTACAGTTTATTTGCTTACCAAGGTATACAATAAAACATTTTGAAAAATACAGAAACGTAGCCAGAAATCACCCCATATAATCTAATTATTAGCAATGTTGACTACTACATGACCTGCGGTTACGTGAGCTCAATTAACGGGATGGTCTATCCCAATACTGCCCTACTATCTCTAGTCTCTTTGGTGTTACCCACTTCAAGGTCAGATGATTATGAGGATAAGATACATTGCGAAATAATAATCGGGAATATTAACGGAAATAAGGATGCCTGGAACATATTATAGGAATACACAGTCCTTAGTTTCCTATTATTCTTGAGTAATATGGATTTTTTACAATATTGTCAACTATTCAATTCCTGAGAACACGTGAACAACAGGAATATTTATTTGGTAACTAACTTTTTAAAATTGATTTCCGCTAACTACCTATGGAACACGGCCAATCTATAAGGGCTTTGCTCTTTCCGGTGGACTAGGTATTATATTCTTTGTTTAAATTTGTTATTGACGATGGGATAATTTCAGAGTTTAAACTATTATTGCGGACATTATGTTTTAGGTTACTTTTCACCTGAAGACGTGATCAGATTGCAGATCTCAAAATGACGTGATTATCTTGCTCACTAAAGATGGAAAATGTCCGCAAAAGTAGTTTAAACTCTGGGTATTATAATTAACTAATTCTAGAACAGATGAGCGTAGCATTTAGGCTATGCCAAATAAAAATACGACTTATTTTGCCAAGATAAGTAGAAAACCGTGTGGACTGCCTTATTTATTAAAATAAATATAGTGAGTTGGATTTTTGGGTAGTTAAATGAGATAGTAATGGTTTAAGCAAATGGTAAGGTTCTAAAATCACTAGGGGCTGATAGCATGAAGCACTAAGTTGTGTTGTCATTTAAAATGTTAATATTTTTAACACTTAGCTGCGATTTTTAGCGACAACTAGACTATGCTATTGTCAATATACAGTGTAGCTATACGAGTATAGCTAATAGCTATATAGGTGTACTGTGTATATTGTTTAACCTTCCTATACTTGGTTAAACAGTACATATACGTAACCACAAATTTTACTTGTACTGGTGTATATACTGGGTTAGTTAAAAGTATAGATACTCTGTTAAACTCTAAATGGCAAAAGAAGGAAATATCAAACTCAGGACCCAATTGTAGGAAAACGGTGAAATCTTTTGTCACTATTACTATTTTGCCAATTCCCCCAAAATGGGATTTTCGGGAGGCAGCTCAACAATTTTATGTGTTAACCTTTAGTGACACCAAATTTTCAGGTCTTGATTAAAGAATAACGGTGAAAGCTAGAGCTACCAATATTAACTCTATTTAAACTAGCGGCGCATTTAAATTTTAAGAACCTGGTCTGTTTACTCTTTACTACTAAGCAGGTAATCAAGTTAACTTAAAACAGCACGTGCGATTTTCTAGACAATTTGTGTTGGTCATCCTTCCAGAAAAGTATAGTTCGTCTAATTATAAATTAAGCCTACTGGTAAAGGCTGCGTAGGGTGCGACACGTGTGACATATAATAAATATCGATCCCCTGTTTTTTTCGCAGGTCTATCTGCGAGTCCGTCAGACGGTAGTTTTAGAATCAATCCCTGGTCATTTTTCACAAAAATCTGTCAGATTATTTTGGTTGCACATGTGTGGAGGTATTGTTTTGACACCTTTGTCACCTTCAAAACTTACAGTTTTGACCTTTGGTTCTATTTGTGTGTTTATTTACGTATTTTCAGGTTTGTTATAGTTTGTATTTATAATGTGTTTAGCTTTTTTATACCAGACGGAACTATAAATAGAGTACGTGCATGACTATGAAATTTGATACATATTTCGCAGTGTTTATCTATCAGTGTGTCGTACCTTCACACCTGTCGCATCATGCGCAGATGCACTATCAGTGTGCGATGGCCTTAAGTCTAATAACTAATAAAAGTAATAAAAATCATCGTTTATTTGTATTTGTATTTGCAGAAAATCCTACATGTGTAAGGTAGACCGCTGAACAGACTTTTTGTAAGGCTTATCCTTCATAAATTACGTGTATCGCACGGCCAGGACTTGAGTGGAGATAAAGTAGCCTCAGCCTTCTTGGCTAAAAATATGTAGCCAAGCTGTACTGAAACTTGTGCGTTGAACGCAGAACAACCGTGTATTCCAGGTACCTATTCTAAACAAATATTACAATGGGCAATTTACATGTTTGACTTAAAGTATCTTTAAATCTTATTTGAACGGATGTTAGACTTTCATTTAGTAAACCAACGAACGCTTGCATCCGTAATGATATTATCGTGATCACGAAACCAAAAGGAAGGTTAAATCAATCACGCTTAGCATTGCAGACTGTCGGTTCTTTGACGGGAACTATCCAAAAGTTGTTTTCTTAATGTTACCATGTAGCTATGAACTAACTATTCACTTTGATGTGCTAACTAGTGACAGCCATCTCGATAATGTAATGGGAGGTAGATGCCGAATGGCTGAGTTAGACAAAACGGATGTTAGACAAAATCTCCGTCTATCTCCCTTAGCTCCACAACATCGAGTGTGCCCGATGTCGATTACTTAATTATGACCATATTGTGTGATTTTCAAAAATGAATGAACGTGCGTGGGAGTAAGTGACTCTACTTGAGACATTTAAAAAATTTCCTCGCAGCGCTATCTGTGCATGGGCTCCCTAACTATGTTGATTTTTCTGTCTCAGCTATGTCTAAGCGCAATCTACCGACCGTAACATAATATTTGGTGATATGCGCTGTAATTACTATTACGTCTGACAACTATGGTATCTTTGTTAGCCCTTATTATGTTTTGCACTAATAAATATGGTATTATTTTTATTTTGTATGTACGTAAGTAGTTATGACTTACACATAGTAAAATTTACATTAGATCATTAAACATTATCGTCCCATCTCACCAAGAACTAGTACTGTTTCATTTATTGTGATCTAGGCTGAGTAGATTTTCATGTTCCTTGTGTTGATAAAAAGTGCTATAAGTATTTTCATAATTTTTTGCCAAGATCTATAAAATAGGTTTTCCTATTTAAAGAATAGATTGATCTTACGTGGGAAAGAGCCATGAGGCTATGACACCTCTAATCCATCTTAAAACTAGTAGCTAAATTAACTTTTTTTGAAGGGTAAATTGTTTTCTTTAATCAGTTAGTCAGAACAGAGTTTTACACTTTTAAAATAATATTGTATTGTAATATTATTTTTTCTTATGTCTATTACGAAATTAAATTAATACCAAACAACACTTTTCAGATGTTTACCAAGATTATGTATGTCAGTGAAATAATACGAGAATTAAAACAGTTCAGTGTTTAATTTGTATAAAAACTTCTTTGTTAATCTAGCTGTAATTTTTCGATGCTCTGTTTGATGTTGTGTTGTTGTTTAACTTAGTGGTTGTCAAGTTAGTCTAGAAGGGTATTGAGAGTTTGTGACGGTCGGCTTAGCAAACTATGAAAACAGTGCTGTTGCTGCCAACTGTTTGGAGCAATTGTTTGCCGGACATTACCAGTTCTCCGCAGTATCTAGTCGACAAATAATTTGCCAGTCACCATGCAGTTTGAACGAATAATCGTTTTAAAACATCGTTGAAAGCATGATGTAATCGTCTTTGTAAAAAAAAATCTTAACTTTAGGGACGGATGTGCTGATTGTAAAAATCCAATTTTATTTAGGTAAATTACCACATGACCTATTTCAAAAAGTTGGCTTATTAATTTCTTCTCATAACTCATAAAATATTCTACAAGATGTATTAAACAATAAATACATACACCACATATAACATGAGGCCGGAAATTTCACGTAACTTTTAACAGTGTGAGTAGGTCTAGTTTGATTTTCAACGTTTTATATGTGCACCGAACTGTAACATTAAGTATGTTATAAATGATCCAAGGTATATTTAAAATCAGGCTAGTAAGAGTCAAGTGATATATAGTGCACTGGGAGAGGTTGTGGTTATCCTAGCCTGATTATGGTTACTGATAACCACATAACTGAGTGAGACAGATGCTCGTCTAGAGAACTGAATGTAACCATTAATCTAAATTTCCTCATCAGGTTTCCTACGCTGTTTCCTGGCGAGTACAAACGCAATTGGAATTTTAGAAAACTTCTCAAGTTTTTCTTGTGTGAATGGTTTGAACTTTCTATACTACAATATTCTATAAATTGATTAAATTTACAAGGTTATCAACAGTAAATATAAAAGTTCTTTGTTTTGCGACACACCTTTTTAATAACCAAAACCTTTAACACACACTACATGCATATGCAAGGGGTTACTACTGAACTATCTTCAAAACCAATCTAAAAAAAAATGGGTTGCATCACGAGCAAATGAGATGGTGTATTACACAAACTACGTTTTTTTGAACGTTGGTTTTGAATGAAAGGGTATCCTGTCTTTTCGGCGGCTTTAACAATGGGAAGATGAAATGTTATTTGATTTATCTTGAATGTCGTTATTGTTGACTTTTATTTTGCTCTTCACTTTTAAACATTCTTGATAAACCTGTTTGATTTTGTATAGGTAGAAAACTTCCCTGTAAGTTGTAAAACACGAGTCAAAACTGTGACAAAGTTTAACTGGTCCCAGACAGGTAAGTGTATTTAACCATCTATTTAAAATAAAGTAGATTCAATATCTCGGTCAGTAGATGGCAGTGACAGATGACTGACTCACGTCAACTGTGACTGATGGTATCATAAGGGAAAACTTGTTGGACATGTAATATCCACTTTTTCCTAATGACTATCCAATAATTGTCTCTCCAAAACACATGTTTAAAAGTCTTTGCGATGAAATAGTTAGTGATGTTCAACTGTCAAACAAAATGTTATATAACTTCAATGAAAATTTTGGTAGCGTTTACCCATATAATAAAGTATTCTTACAAAGCTATAGCTGTACAAATTTTAATTTATATCGTGAAATCTTAAATATCCGAACAGAAATAACTTTAAAGATGACAACATTTTAATGTTTATTGAAACACCTGTCAGGTTGTTATACAAGACCGTTTGGGAGATGGGTTTCTCCGCTGCGCACCTATGCACCATGCGGAGGTGTAGTCCGCTCTCTAGATGGGGACCAACATCAGTGTTTGTTGACTATTAATATCACATCTGATTCATGCTTCAAAGTTTGCAAACCAGATAATTCAAGTGTTAAGTATATGTAAATATAAATAATACTTACTAATGAAAGAGTATTGCTGAATGCATTTGAAAGGATCCTTGTATCAAATAAAGGTTGATTTATTTATTTCTAGTAGTAGCAATAAATTAGTCGATTTAGGCGTAAAATAACTATTTCACTTTGACTTCTCAGACAGTTAGGACCGTATACAATTTCAGTTTTTTAAATGTTTAACTGCCACAATATTATTAATCAATTGTATTATTAATCAATTTTTTCAATAGATTTTCTATAAAATAAACGTATTAACGAAACTTCAATATCTTTATAAAATACATCACTATTAATTGTTTTGTAAAGCGTCTTAAATAGGGGATACTGGGTATACCAAGCTTTTTTCAGAAAATAGTTATTTTTATTTTTGTTTCTTCGTTTGCCGAACTCACCGGGTGGAGCTATGTCAGGTAGCCTATGTCTTTACTCTACGTATACTATACAGTTCACAGTTGGCACACCTAACTAAGAGGAATACATAACTTTAAACTTAATCGCTAGGCCTACACTATAACATTAAACACAACCATGCGAGGCACGTGTACGTCAGCTCGGAAGCTTTAAGCCCACCTTCAAAGTACAGGAACAGGTGTATGGATCGGTAGCTTGATGCCAATACCCGAACAACAGCCTGCCTCTTTACAAAAATATTTCATAGTCATGATACTACATATCATTTCATCTTCGGTGAAGCACGGGTGTACAGCTAGTTTGCTACTATTTATGAGGTGCTCCGTAAGAGTAATTACATGAAATCATAACCGTTGTTATTTTTACTTTTTAATGAGTATGCACAAAATATGTCCTACCAGCAATACTTATTTAGAAGAACTGATGGTGTTATTATTATAGTTATTGTAGCAGGAAGCTGATAACCCTTCCCCTTGTACCTGAAATAAATCCTTAAGGAAACTTCAAAAGGTATTTTAAAATTACCAGTTGTTCAAAAGTTACCATAAAAGGCTTCCTTTTTGAGGTATTCGGTGTATTAAACTAATTTAAAATAAAAACACAACATGCAAGCCCCTTTTTCTTATGTCATTGTATTAGTATTAATTAGTTTGTGTTTGAAATGCAATAAATTTAACTTTATCTCAATTATAATAAACCGATATATTTGTGACTTTTACTCTTTTGACAGTGAAGAATAAAATTAATTAAATAGTTGCATTTTTGAAATACTTAAAAATTTCTGCAATTAATGATAATTGCCTTCGAAGAGTTGACATTGTGCATGATATTCATTGAAATATTTAATATGGTGCATTAATAGCTGTTGTGTAATTCTTAACATAAAATTTAAATTAAATTTAAAAACCTTCCAAAAATAATATATTTGATGTACTTGTATCTCATTATTTAAGATACAGTAGTTAGTGCACGTGTTTTTTTTCAAGCTTGTTTTGATTTAAATAATTTTCTTAAAAGTTTTTAAAAGCTGGTACAAATAGTTTGCTTTGCTGGAGAACAAATCTTGAAAGCAATGTAGTGTGCTCCATACATATAGTAATGTAGTAATGTAATATCCCAACCACCGTTTGACTTTTACCTAAATTGAAGACTTTGACAAACTGGTAATTCTCTGCGCAGTCAGCTTTTGTTCTGCTGTAAACTTTACTGATAACTAATTTAGTTGTTTTCCAATCAGGTTCATCTGGAAACAGCTTTTTATTGGAATTTCAAAATTGCATAAAAGTACCACAAATAATCCAATAATAAATTTCATATTTTGGCCAGAACATTCAAATACAATGTTTTCATCATAAGTTGGTGTTGGTCTGAAGATAAAAACGTTTTTTTTTAAAGGCTTTGGCAAAATATAAAATTTATTATTGGACTTATTGTGGTACTTTTATACTATTTCCAATTAGTTCCCTAGAGATTAGTCTGTAGTTTCCAACGAACTGTGGGATCACTACTAATGATGTTTGCTGAGAAGATGCTTTGCCCCAGACGCTCTTGTATGCAAAGTGTTCACTATTTACATAAGCCCTTAAGATAAGACTCGGCTTGGGGGCTTCACAGCAAATGAAAACGTTAAGTAAATTTATTTACATGCATTTTGTATTCAAGTCTTAACTCATCCAATTTGTTCTCGACCTAAGTTTATAGTTTTTCACAACACTTATGGTTTACGAAGTACAAACTGATAGTTATACAGTATAATTATAATAAAAATAATAAAATATTCCAATAATAAATGGGTATAAGCTCAAGGTATATCAAATACAACGTGTTTTTATATTCAAAGACCCATTAAAACAAGCATCAATTTAGTGCAAACTAATTATTAAAATCGTTGTTGTTTCGTTTTAAAGTTACAAACAAATAAAACAATTACACTATCTTTTAAATAATTCCTTAACATGTATTTTTACCTGTAAATAATCATTTATCGTTCTCATGTTGTCTTATCGTAAGGAATTACCTGATGTTCTACAACAAATTAGACAATAAAAATTGTGTTATAATATTTATAATAGGAAAATTGTTTATAAACACTAAACAGTCTGTTCCAATTATCGTTTGGGGATATCTTAAACTAGACAAAACTTTTTAATTACCCAAAACTAAATTGGTCCGACCATGTTCGACATTTACAAAGTATTTTCACACAAGCGTTAATTAGCTATAATGACAAATCTTTACGTCAAAAGCTTCATTTTAGACTTAATGGAACAAACTCAATACATTTTAATCATACAAATGGCATTTGTCTTTTTTACTACACTTTTGGAAAACAAATACAACTTCCTGTTAGTATCAAACTTTTAGGTTAAGTTAAGATTTTCCCATTATTATTACTACTTTTTGCCTCAAACCCATATAGGTAATAACTTTCTATGTACATGATACTAATAGGACACTATTTTTATGACTAGTCCAAAGGTATTAAAATCGAAAGTATCCTGGAGACAGATCCTCCTGAAGCGGTGTGAAGGTGGGTTAAAACATCTGCATCTTAACGTAGAGTATGATCAATACCTTTTATCGTTTAAGAATCTTATCGCACTATTTATAGCTCATTTACTCAATTCCTTTCCAATTGTTTGCATGTTAACATTGATCAGTGTGTCTTAAAAGTTTAAACCTTACCTTGCAAAACGTATTATCTAATAATTTTAATACAAATAAAGTTAATAACTTATAACTAATAAGCTTTAATAACAAATACGCATATAATTAAAACTGACAAAGAGCACTTTAAGGAATAGAAAATTAAAAAGGTCTACACACATAAATAATTTAAATAGCTTAAAAGTATAATTTTGTATTAGTAGATTAACATAAGTCTTATTATGTGTGTATGTGTGTAACAATGTATTTTTGTTAGTTTGAAAGTTCATAATAGTGGTGGATAGCAATTAAGTAAAAGGAAAGAACCGAATTTTTCGAATGTATTTTTCGAAAAATCTTCGTAAAATAAGAATTTTTTAAGGACATGACTGGAAACTTAGAGCTGGTTAACTAATTTGATTGTATTATCTTATTTGAAAATCAAAGAAAAGATTACTTACTTTGCTGTTAATTGTGTGTTTAAATGAACTCGGTCAGTTAGTAGAACGGAAATAACACGCTAACAACAGTTATACAATTTATTGTATTGTCACTGGTGAAATTCAAGTATCTTATTACGGCGAAATTTTTGTTAATTCAAACTTGGAATGACAAAAATAACCCTTGACCTCTTTAGCTTTATTTTTGGAACTCGGTCGCACAATCCTATTCATGTGCCTCCTCAGAGGGGCCAGGTGGTACACCTAACGGTTCTGCATATCTTTGCACGGTCACTTATGTATGTCGTCAGCAACAAACACTATTTTATTGCGGATTCATTGGTTGACGGCTATGTATTTGTCACATGTCGAGCATACGTTTGAGGTCATATGGACACTCATAAATAGGATAACCCTTTATTGCTAAAATGTTTAGTCAAACAAACTCTAAAACGCATACTTTTGATAACCCTTTAGTTCAAACCCCTATTTGAAAGGGTAGTATGCATACTATTACCTAATTACAATATGCAGATTAAGTTACTTTTAAAGAACACTTTTACCTTAATAAGTAAACTCTAAAAGTAAACTAAACAAGTAAACACATTACAGCAATATAAAAAAGCTAGTAAAAAAATTTGGAGAACTAGGAAAAAGTTGATGTAGGACGAAAGAATTTCCTATTTTATAAACGGAATAGACTGATTTATAAAACAACAACTCTGACTTTTGTTAGAACTGGGATACGCCGTTATTGGTGAGGTTTGGTAAAAATTCATTATTTTGAAAAAAACGTTAGCCGTTTTGACAATAAATAGCGCTGTCAAGTTAATGACCATTATTTATTTATTTATTTTAGTATTTTGTTATAAATAATTCAATTTATACAAGTAAACATAAAACTAGCACAAATTTATTACCATCGATTTGGTTTGAAATGCACCCCCTACTGAGCTAGTTCCGCTTCCGTGCTCGTGAGAAGCATGAAATAATGAACTTCCGGTGCGCACAAAGATGAAAAGCCATTGAGCATTGTTTCCTACTACAGGTGAACATACTCGTACGTGGTTCCAATGCTGAGTAGTTTCTACGCACCTGAAGTAACGTTACTTGTGTTTCTCAGTTTTCACACAAACTACATAAGCTATACTACTTCTATTTCATATACTATTCGTGGTTAGGTAGTAGAGGTAACTAAGACCTATATTCGTCAAATAAATAAAGAATGTTTCATTTCGTTTCATTTTTAATTTTATGTCAAGCTTCACGCACTCCGTAAGATCACAGGTATTTAGACCAATTGAGCAAGGTAAGTTTTGCAAGAAACACTGAGTATACGGGATTCACTGGACTTTAACGATATGAATAAGCAGACAACATGAAACAAAAAGGAATATACACTTTTTACTACGACGAAACTAAGCGTGCAAAGTTAACAAAAATTAGCGTACCGATTTATCAATAAATCGATTTTTTAAGTTGGTTTCATTGGTTCCGTCGAATATTGAGAGTAGAAAACAAAACGAAATACAATAATTTAAGTTAAGATCACCTAAAAATCTTTTGGTATTATTGATCATAGAGCCATTAAACTCGTGCATTTTCTGGGTACGAAATAAATTAATTGTTTAGTATTAATACGAGTATACATTAAATGATGAAGAGTCGAAATTTTTCAATATAAGTTGTTGACTTCAACCACTTAGAAGTATATTAATACTGGTTATGAAGTTTAAGGTTGAACAATTTTGTTCTTTAAAATAAGGTTATTAACTTAGGTCTTGACACATCATCTGAGCTTGAATTTAAGTTAAGGTATGTTACTTTAAAATCGAATAATTTTGAAATTTCTAATAATTTTGACACTTAAATAGGGGTTTTAACTGAATAGGGACTAAATAGGGGGGATTAAAAAGGGTTTAATCTTGGTATGATTTACCGGATAAGGCTTTTAATTTGATCTGTAACTCAACATAATTTCTTTTAAATACACCAGATGATTTAGAACGAAGTACTTTTCGTTGTAACGGTGGAGTAAGAGAATAGTAGCTTCCCTGACTTATAAAAATAGCAAGAATATTACCACTATTCTCAATAGTAATTTTGGTAGGCCATTTTCAATACATTACCATTAAGTAAGTTAGAGCAACAATAGCTCTAATGTGTTCTCATGAGATCCACCTTTCAGACGAGCTTTTTGCGTACGGTTTTGCATATTAAAAGCACATTAACGAAGGTATAAATCGTGTTAATTTAAGTTTTCTCGCCGAAACATGACTGAGGTCTCCTATGAGGTTTGGGGTCTATTGATTATATTATTTCAATCATTTTTAACATGGAGGTGCAATTATTGGATACTAGATAGTCATTAAAAAAGTGAATATTACATGTCAAACAAATGTTCTCTTATGACACCATCAGTCACAGTTGACGTGAGTCAGTAATCTATCACTGTCATTGTAGTGACCAAAATATTAAACCTACTCTATTTACAAGTAGTTTTAAGTTAGAGAACGTTTTGTTTCAATGCTTATATATGTTTTAACTATATATGCATATAGTTCGCAAAGCACAGAGACTTCTGTATCAACTGCTTTCAACCTATTTCGTTATTGAGTAGGGTATTGCAGTTTAGAACCTCAACAAAAGAAGGCTTAGAGGGTTTCTAATGTTGCGGTGTGTTTGAAGTAACTGTCAGCAATACTTGCAGCCTATGCTCTTCCAGCATAATATAACAGGAAACAGGGTAGGAAACACGATTTTAGAAAAATCGTGTTTTGTTTTGCTTATGTAGCAGTTGCACCACCAAATATCAGCAATTTGCAATTTTCAATTACATTTTTGAAATCTTAAAAACATTTCGCATAAAAATAAATAAAAAGATCTTATCTAAGAGAAATTTTATTATTAACAAAACTTAATTAAAGTATTAATTTAATTTAAGTGGTGCAAATCTAACAACTTATTCAAACCCAGGAATTCTTGTCGTTAAAAATTTGTTGAAGGCCTTTATAATAAAAAGTATGCCTGTTTATTAAGCTTTCAAATGATGTATTACAACCTCTCATTTACAAAGCATTAAAATAGTTATTAGGTAATCTTTCTTTGAAAACAAGGACCACTCAAAATATCACAATGATAAATATAGATACCATATTTTTTAATTCTAGCTTTCTTACAGAACTTGAATTTTAATTTAACTTTATTTAGAATAAAAATCTATACCAGGAATGATTCTAAAAATTAAAGGATTCAAAAATTAAACAATATACCTAAGAATAACTCTTTTATCAAAGCTATCTTATCTTATCATATTCCATTCTAGTGTCTCTCTTTCTCTCATCAATAAAGATAACATTAATCATGATTTTCCTCAGGTTTTATCTTGCCAGCAGGCATTTTTTCAGGTTCAAACTTTGTCCTTTGATAATAATAATAATAATTGTCAGTCAAGTGGAAGCCCCTACCGATTACACAACACGAGAGTATTAGGAGATGCATTATGTGTGTGGTTATTGTGACAGTAACGCGTTGGCTGGCCAAAGAGTTCTTTTGCTCAAAGAGTTTTCCTCAATGCCACGGTCACTATTCAGATCGTGGAGTTCCTAGTTCTCAAGTGTTAACGAATCTACGCCAGCGTTTGTTAGAGACAAGTATTGTTAAGAAGCAACGAAACGAGGTAGGTCCTGCTCTTCAAGACGTGGGTTTGGATGAATGTGTTCTTAATGTGGTTGGCCGAAATACCGAGATAAGCAATCGTCAGTAGGCAGGTGAAGTTGGTTTCTCAGACTAATGTGTTGATTGTTTTGCATGAAAATCATTTCCATCATTCCATCACTTAAAAAAGGTGCAAGCATTAGAACCACAGGACTATGCTGCTAGAATACAGTTTTGTTGCTGGCTGCTCAATAGTGATATTAAGTAGTATCGCTTTTTAAGGAGTATTTTATACACTGATGAATCAACCTTTACTAGGGCTGGTGTTTTTAACCAGCACAGTATGCACCATTGGGCGGATGAAAATCCTATGGTATCGAGGGAAAGTTCTTTTCGGAGACGTTTTCAAGTCAGTGTTTGGGCTGGTGCGCTAGGAATCTAACTGATAGTTCCACATATTTTCCCAGAAACCTTAACTGGCGAAATTTATTTTGACTTTCTGCAACATACACTGCCGACACTTATAGATGATCTGGACCTTTACTATGACGAAAGGGATAGGATCATCTATTAGCAAGATGGAGCGCCAACTCACTTTACACTTCAAGTACGACGGTGGCTAAGTGAAAATTACCCGACGTGGATAGGTCGAGCTGGACCCATACCCTGGCCACCCCGGTCTCCTGATCTCTCACTACTTGACTTTTCGTGTGAATAATGGAGGAAGATGTGTACCCAACACCAATAAACTCAGAGGTGGAACTAAGAGACAGAATTGAAGTGGCTGCTAAAAAAGTGCACGACAAACCGATGTTGAACATCACTGTTCGAGCAATGAGGAAGCGTGCAAGGCGCTGCATAAGATAGTCAATTTTAACAGGATTTCAATTAAAATCTGTTAGTTGTTTTTACTTGTTAGTTTTTGTTTTTAGATTTATTAGTAAGTAAGCTACAAATTATACTGCATATCAACTGTTTAATATCTATTACTTTTATTATATCTAACAATAATGATTGTTATTTGCATAACTTATTCATAGCCATAACAAAAATAAACACTTTTCACATACAGTACTAATGCTGTTTAAGCATTTGACAAAACAATGTCAAATGCTTTATCTAATATTAAGTCCATCTGGTTGCCGTGATCTTAAAACCAGTTGGTGAGCAATTTCAACATTCCTCAATTTCATATCTGTGAGACGCCTAGATTCTTCATGGTTCGGGTTTTCCACGTACAGCACTTTTAGCGTGAATCCTTCTTCCAACGACTTGACATTGTGCTCCATTGCGTGGCATGACAGAGGTCTCTCGACTTTTTGATGAAATACGTCAGAGCGATGGTTCGTTATTCGAAATCTGAGGGGCGTTATGGTTTTTCCAATATAGTCTTTGGGACAATTTTACACGTTAATTGGTAGATCACGTGATTTCGAATAACGAACCATCGCTCTGACGTATTTATTCAAAAAGTCGAGATACCTCTGTCATGCCACGCAATGGAGCACAATGTCAAGTCGTTGGAAGAAGGATGTAAAAAAGGGGCTAAAAGGGCTGTATGTGGAAAACCCGAACCATGAAGAATCTAGGCGTCTCACAGATATGAAATTGAGGAATGTTGCTCATCAAATTGCTCACCAACTGGTTTTAAGATCACATCAACCAGATGGGCTTAATATTAGATACAGCATATGACATAATTTTGTAAACATAAGTACTGTATGTGAAAAGTGTTTATTTTTGTTATGGCTATGAATAAGTTATGCAAACAACGAAATATAAGCCAAATAGTAGACTTGTTTTTTTATGTGTAATTTAAAATATGTAAAGCCCGATTGGCATCTATCTCTTCCTAACAACAATGATTGGTTATAAACTACACTACTAAAGAATATCAAGATTTTTAAAAGTAAAAGCACCTTTTATTTAAAACTGTTTTGTCAGTTTTTTTGCTAAAGTTTTTAAAAGAGTGTCTACTATAAAAAAGGTATACTAATCAGACAAATTTATAATAGGCGAGACTATTTAAGTCTAGTAAGGTCCAAAAAAATGTGATCTTTTTATGCTGATGAATGATTTTGTGTAATCTAATGATATTCTTTTGAATTTAATAATTAACTCTTAAGATCTTGAACGTAGTAGTTGAATCATAAAAAAAAGACTAGAGGGTTCGTTCCACTCGCGTTGACGCTTCGTTGTTGCTGGCCTTTCGTTTATTTATTGTCAGCTCACTAGATCATGTACTGTTAGGTTTCGGTCCTTATCCTTGTTCCTGATGGGTAATTTGCTCTTGCTCCCTTTTACTATATTGAAAGCCGTTTACATTGCTCATAGTAATGCGTCGTTCTTTAGATTCGCAGATTAGTAGATATTTGTTTCACTAATCGTCTATTTTGTGTTTTCTACTTTTAGCTTTCCTTTAACTTAAAAGATTTTAAACCATGTCTGGCGAGCTATTTCCTGAAAATGTAATTAATTAAATTTTTGTGTACGGCTATTCAAATAGTAAAAAAAGGTGTAATTAACACAAATGCAGTTCAAAATTTAGGAGAAACTCATGCTCACCATCAAAATGTCTGAATTTTAAATTTTCCTGTAGAGTTGTAAACTTTTGAATATATTTACATTTTTATACATATCAGGGGTTTTATACTATTTTGCAGTAAGTTATAAATTAGATACAACAATACAATTATCATATGCATCTGTCACATTGAAATGAAAACTGCATTAGCAGTTACGGAAGTAAAACTCAGTTTAAGTTACAAGATGTGATAGCAACTCATTCAACAAATGGTTAAATCGTTGTAAAAATGTAGCAAACAAATTAATTAACAGTTGTAAATTTGAAACGTTGTAATTTAAAAATAAACATTTAAACTACACCTTTATACATATTGGAGTAGGGTCTCTGTTTTATAAAAATAATCTGCGTATTAGGCCTATGTAGTTCAAACTGGTGACTGGCTAGTTCTGTTTCAGCCGAATAGTGCAGAGAGAGGTCATGTCCGTCAAACAATTGCTCCAAACAGTTGGCAACAGCACTGTTGTTCATAGTTTGCTAAACCGACCGTCACAAACTCTCAATACCCTTCTAGACTAACTTGGCAACCGCTAAATTTTCATTTACTATTTAACAGATCAACAATCAAGCTACATTGTAGAACACGTAGCTTGTGATCATTGTAGAACACAGATCATTTTTCAAGCTGATATTTTGTAGAGCATACAAGAAGTATCATTTCATACCATACCAAATGCCTTTTGCAAGGGAAATAAGGGTAAGCACATGATTACCGAACGCCAAATGCAAGCCGAAGCCGACAATTATTTTAATGACGACACAGACAATTAGAGCCGGTAATGTTGTGTGATTTCCCCTACAGATGTCACCACTGTTCCGCTGTATCTACTCACTGCATCAGTGCTGCTGATTGTCACGTGACATGATGTTTCACACTAAGCACACCAAAGAAGCCAATCTGGTTTGAACACTGTAACGTTAAAATAATAAAACATATGTCCTTGCCTCTACTCAATGCGCGTGAGTTTTGTATCGCAAGTATCAAATAATCCGATCTTAAATAAGAGCAAAACTAAGTGTTAAAGTTGTTGGTTCTAAAATAGATCAAATACCCTGAAAAAATCAAATGCTATATTATCTTTCGTATCTAAAACCTTTCTTTTAAGGTTTAAACGTAATTACTGCCCTTACGGTATATATACTAACCACGGTCATATCTACAGATTTGATTATAATTACGTGCACAAGGAACACGCACAAGTAGAGCCATTATTTCTTAGACAACACACTCCTCAGGCGTATGACTTTTCTCCAAAACATAATCACTAAATAAGAAATAAGGCATAAACACTTTTAGTTGAAGTTTTTTGTACGGTTATACAAATAGTTAAAAGATGTTGTAATTAACACAGAACAATATCATTATCATATGCATCCATCACATTGAAATTAACACTGCATTAGTTTAAAGTACGGAAGTAAAACTTTGTTTGCGTAAAATGTCTCAGCACATTTGTATACGTTTTTTTAACAGTACCTAACACATTATTTTTATAAAAGCTCTGATTAGGAAAATTTAGTTTTCATTAGTCTTGTACTACCTTAACTATTTTTACAGCCTTGCCGAAGCGAGATGTATACCACTAAGCACCCGCAAGGGCTGCACGTTTCTACATGATATTTCGGAAATTTTATTCCTGTTTATTTTTAAATATCAGCATTACACGATACATTTATTTCAATTCAAACCAACCACAGAGTAAATCAGATCAAATTTAAAAATGAATTTAAAACCATACTAATAGTGTACGTATGACAGAGCTTCGTCTTATTTAAAACAGATAAATGAAAAACTTTTAATTTTACGACATTTACGAAGATTTACATTAGCGCTTGTGGCTACGTGTCAACTATGTTTCTTATTTCTAATACTCCAAATTGGTTAGAACCCCACACAAACATAATTTCGATTCGGTGTTACAACTGCATGTTGTGTGACAGAAAAGCTTTACACTTGATCCTGGAATCAGCATAACAGCAATTTCCATGTTAATATCCGTATTTACATATCTATCAGAGCCGTAAGTTTCAATCAACAAATAGTGCACTGTGTGTGACGGTATTTAATTATTATTTAAGTTGACTTGAGAGCCGTCGTACTGGGGTACTGATTACTTAAAACTTTACACTATACGATAAGCTTAGTTCAACTAAGTATAATACTTAACACAAACCGTCAAAATGACATATGAATATAAAAAAGCAAATTAAAGTTTCCTGTATAACACACAGTTTTAACTAGCACAGTATTCTTGTGGTGTAAGAATAACTTGAACTCAGTATACACATTTTAAAATTGGAAGAGTACTGTAAACATCGCATTTAAGTTGTTACAGTTCAAAGGACTTTTACTTGAGAGACGACGAAAACCTCATGAAAGATCTCTACGTTACTGGGGATAGCTTCATTCGGCATTTCACATTACTTAAAACTTTACATTATGCGATAAGCTTAGTTCAACTAAGTATAATACTTAACACAAACCGTCAAATCATGCAACATATGAATATAAAAAGCAAATTAAAGTTTCCCTGATCATTTATATAATATAAACAAATACCGACTTTTGATCTTTTAGTAATAATTTAGTAAAACAAAGCCTCTGCCTTTGAGGTCATCTAGCTTTAAACGTATGTAATGTTTTACTATGACCTTTGAGAATATTCGAGTTGAGCCCAAGTGTGTTGAATTTAGTACTTTTTTGTATAAAGATACATTTAACTTCTTTAAACTAGGATTAGCTTTTTGGATTGAAGTTGTTTTATAATCGTAATGTACCTGCATATAAGTAGTGAGCACATATAAACGAAAAGAAAATACTAGCCTATTTTAATTTTTTTAGTATTGTTTCAAAATGGTGAATTAGTTATACTAATTCCTTTTAAACTGCCTAGAAAATATCAAATATAATGTGTCCAGCGTGTCATCTGAGTGGATAAGGTTCTTCTCTGATAAGAGTAACTCATCGTTTACTTGAAGGATTAAACAATAGGAAATATGCTCTTCAGTGAAACTACTAAACACATATACTTATATGGAATTATACATAAATAACTACGAGTACACATGTGCAGAAATGTGTAAAAGACAGGAATATTGACTTAAAAATGAAAATGATTACATTTAACTTTTCAACATGTCGTTCTGTTGGTGTAAAAATCTAAAATAATTAAATAAACACTTATATTCTTACGTCCAACCAGTGTGTCTTACAATGAATCATTTTAAGCAGTTGATATAGATCAGTTCTGTGATTTAACCAGGGATAAAAATCCACGTATATTGTGTAATCTTATCTTATTCAAAATGTATAGCGAATAACTGCCGCGCAACTGTAATTACGAAATTAGTTACTCCATCACATATTTACCAACAATCGTATCAGACGATTTCATTCAAGCATATCTCTTTTCAACACGTCACGCTTTTTGTCCTCCATTACCTTTAGACTACCACAGCTACTCGTATTTAAAACAACATTTCTGATGAGAGTGGCGTTCTGCCTATTTTCTACTTAAAACGAAACTTTTGATAAGATCAGTCAATCGTTCTAGTAGAATATAATTGATAAAGAGAGCAAAGCCAGACGGTTTTTATGTAGCTAAATCTCAGCTAATTTATTTGTTTTTTAATAAGTAAATAACTCCTTCTAATTTTAAAGTTGACAAAAAGCGTTAGATGATTATATCTATTGAAAAATGTAACTAGACGAAGAAAGCGCAAGAGTAGTTACCCATCTACAAGGTCTGTACTAATGAGAACTTACAACAGGACGTATTGTAGGAGAAGTGTTTCACCGCTGATTCATTGGGACGTCTTATACAACTCGTCTAGACTTTACATTAACCTCTGGTTTACTGCTCTTAAAACCTAGAATTCAGTAATATTGACTATGGTTGGAAATTAATGGTATGCTAGTGAGTGCATACTGTACTGTTTTCATGGGTTACAAAATAATAGGACGTCAGTTTTTGTTAACTCACTATTTATTTACAGCCTAGTTATAATTATACTAAAATTAAACGCAATTAACTATTCATTAATGTAATGGTTTCAAACTATTACACTTTGTACAGTTCCTTATTACACTATTTGTACTTTACAGTCAATTCAGACTCCGGCACGAAGTCCGTTCACTCACGTGTCCTTGAAGCACCCTTAAGTTGTGAATCCAACGATGGATGACGATCCCTCGAAGATCACTCACAGCTGATGTTCGCAGCGGGCACAATGAAAACCACTGACACCGAGAATTTACGCTGACACGCCTCTCGCACTAGGGATTTGACCCTGTATGTTCACACAGCACCATTTTCACGAGGGTACGCGGCCCCTATTACACAAACTTGCTCTGGACTGAACTGAACTGCTGGGGGCTCCTAAGCGCGGGTTTATATACCCCCGTAGATCATTCTTGGAGTTTCTCGAAGCGGTTAGAAAATCACGTGACTAGGCTCTCAGCCAATAGGATTGAAGTTCTAGATTGTTCGATGTGTATGGCGCGTGCATTCAACCGTAACAAACATCGAAGACAATATACCTGTCAGTCAATTGGGTCTCCGAATTCACGCAGGTTCATTGAAGTTGCCGGCCTATTGTCTTGGGGGTTGTCCCCGGCGTCCGCCACAATACTGTATTCCGGGTTCTGAATAGAAATTTTGAATAAAATAGCTTAAATACAAATAGAGATTAGTTAGGTTTAAATGCCTTAGGTCTAAAGTATTTTGTAGTATTGTTGTCTGCTGTGTTGTTATTTTGAATTAGTTTGGGTGCCCAGCATATACGGGATCAAACTTCATCAGGTGAAGTCAAAATAAACAGAAAATGTCAAGTAACGCGTAATCTTACATCGCTTAGTCGTACTTCACACAACTGTTGGCACAACAAATACCAATAACTAACGTAAATTTGAATAGTTATAACTTCCGGTTTTGAAATGGCATTCTAACAAAATGGTCTATGCTTAGTGACCAGAAAGCCTTAAATTGTATAGTAAATATACAAGTGCAACAAAACGTGACAAATGCCTTCATGAACAATTTAAAACCAAGTTTGTTGTGCTGCATTAAATATAAACGGAGACATTACGTTTTTCTGAGCATTATTCTTTTTTTACATATTTCTCCAATGTATAAAAAAGTGCTTTATAAAAGTAATGCGTACAATGTTCGAACGGATAAACAACATCAAACAACGTCTGCCAACCACCACACAAATAAAATAAAATGGGATTTAAATACGGTGCTACAAAGGAAAAACGTGTATCCAATGAAAACCATTAGTGAAGTCAAAATATGATATTAGCTGGTTATAATAGTGGTCTAAAATATAAGTCATTTATTTAAATATTCATACTCACATCCATATTAATAAATTGATACAGTTCATTGGCTAAAGGTGATTTTAACTTAGTACTTTAGTTTGGTTTGAGCAATACAGCACTAATATGAAACACAATACTTGTACTCTGGTAAACTGAAATGCAATCCAAACTCTATTTTATAACATTATTTATAATAATTATCATTTATGATGTTTGAAAACGTATATTTAAATGTGACAAATTTAATATTTTAAAACCATTGCGAGACACCCTTCTGCTGTTTATCTTAGCATGTTAGTCGTAACAAAGATGGAAATACGAAAGCTTTCCAATTAATTGTTCCCAACTATTCCATGCATATTGCTATTCTTTTCAAGATTTTTCTCTTTATTTAAATGATGTAGTTATTGATGAAAATGTGGTAAAAAAGGTAAAGGTAAAGTTTGTCTTGTTTAAACAGGCAAAGTTAGGACTACAAAGTTCTCTCTACAACTCAACCTCGATCTTTACCTAGCTTTGCCATATAGTCACATTACAAATGTAGTTGGTGGCTGCGGGGATCGAACACGCGCCGACTGAGTGATAGCTCCGGAGTCGTACACGATTCCAACCCGCCACGAGGCCGCTAATGCGGTACTGCTGCATATCTTGAAAATGTGTGCCAAAAGATCATAGTTCATAATGTTTGAGTTTTTTTTTTTGGGGGGTTTTTTGACTACCATTTTGAAACGGGTTAATATACTCGTAATTCAACAAAACTGTCACCAATGACAATTTTTTTAAATTTGGGCTTTTTTAGTGAGTACAAAAGTGTTTTAAATAGAAGACATCATGACAAATGAGAATAAATAATTTGATTTTCATTTTGAAAAATACAAATGAAAATACAGGGCATTCTGTAATTCTGTTTTACTTTTAGGGTTGAGTTATAAGCGGTCCAAGATGCCTTAAAAACGTTACAGACGGACAGACTGGCAGGAATTCTTTCGACACCAGTTTCTCTCTTTGCAAAGTATACATACCTTAGTGTTTCAAGGCAACCCTGCCATACTTCAGGAGCTTGTTACCGGGGTCCGTACGACCAAAAAAGTCCAATATAAGATGGTCTTTAAATCATCAGGTGAGGATATATCATGAAAAAACTACTGTTTTAAAGTTTCCTTATCTTTTTGCCAGACTCTTAACTTTAACGTTTGCAGAAATTTACATATAAATGTAATTTTTCTATAGATTTATAGACAGACAAATTTCAAACAATTATGCATACTTTCATTTATTTTAAACTGGTAAAAGCATACTTTTGCCACTTCAAAAACAAAATAATTATACACGTATTCAAAAGTTTTTGTTCGTTTTCAAAACGCTCTCACGTCGTAACTACCCAGCAAAAATGGCTGCAAATATACCAAAAGCATTCTTAAATTTATTCTTAAATAAAACAATAACCAAAAGTTGGGGATAGACAAAATATAAATTTATTTTATAGGCTAAAAATTAGCAAACTAACAAAACAAGTGAAAAATCAAAAATATTTAAAATTTTGCCTTTTTGCCATATAACCGTAATTTATTTGCGTAATTATATGATTATGAATCTCACATTTAAGGAGTATGTGATATATTTAACATTAATAACGAATTATCGTTGTTGTGACCGAGCAGTTATTGCGTTTTTGATTCATGACCTGAGGGTTTGCTGGTTGAATCTCCGTTCGTTCTAAAGCCGCCACTTTACCCGCTTCATAAGACCACCATACAAGCAAAAACGAACCTATGGTGATGGGGAAATAAAGAAAAATAAGTCCAAATTAAGATTCATACTTGTTTGAAATTTATCTGTCTATAAATCCATTAAAAAATTACGTTTATGTGTTAAATGTTGCCAACGTAAAGATTACGAATCTGGCGATAAGACAAGAACACTTTTAAAAAGTAGTTTTTTCATGATATATCCTCACCTGATGATTTAAAGACCATCATATGTTGAACCTTTTTGGTCGTACGGACCCCGGTAACAAGTTCCTGAAGTATGGCAGGGTTGTCGTGAAACACCCTGTATAAACACCAAATAACACATAACCGATGAAATCATTGCAATGTACAGACAAAAGTCTTATTTGGCTCAAAATGTCCGACTTTGCAGATGCAATCTTAGTAGAACATCCTTTACACTTCATATGTGCAATACAATCTTCCTTAGAGCTGAGTCAAATGACAGTTACTACAACCTTCATATAATCAAAGGTACGACATGTTTGAGACTAGTACAGTCTGATCTATTGTTGACTCTGGTGGGTTTGACCACTCTGAGCAGCAGTTTATGTTCTACAGCAGCAGTCCAGAAACCGAGCTTTACTGCACACATAACTCCCGGAATAGCTCTGGTTTCATAAGCAAAGTACTGCGCTGCGTTATCGTTCCAACACCGTTTGATTGTTTTGTTTTATAGGTAGATAATAATTATAGTAAAGACTATTTAATTTATAGTAGCGGCTGTTTTTATTGTAATAGTAATTTTGAATGTATGTATGTAAATGTCTTTACGTAGAATTACTTAATTGATTAGTAGTTATACTTCAACAATTACTTTAAAAATAAGTGTATCTAATAAAAAGTAAAAAAATAACTATAATTTATGCGTTTTAACTCATAATTTTAACTAATTTTGAATTTTACTGGATCTTGCCTTACAACACAATTTTTCAAAATGGATAACTAGTAATGCGTTTATATTCGGTTAAAAAGCAATTTAACGATACAGCTTTTTTGTATGCTTAATTTTTTTCCTTCATAATCTATTTAACAAAGTAACAAGGTGTAATGATGACTCCATTATGAAACAAAAAATAAAGGGAAAATGATTAAAATACATTTTTTCAGCCATTAAATAATTAGTTCTTTTATCTGCTAGTCTATCTGCATTGGTTTCTTATATTCGCAATATATACATTGGTTTGTTTTATCTGCATCTCTTAAATCTGCTTGCAAACTATTGAACTGCCTCTGAACTAAAAGAATTAGTAAAACAAGTTGTTTAAAAACGTGTCGCTTTGATTCACGTGTCGGCGAAATATTCAGTACGTTTAAAGACTAATGAAGAAATGAAAATTGTTGTTACCCTTTATACAACAGTTTTTACTAATTACTTAATGTTCAAATTAAACTGAAGGTGTTTGCAAAAGTTCTGACGAAATATCTTTGAAATAACTTGTTTTTATTTGGTTTTTCCATAACCTCTTTCTTATGTAAGGTAGTTGTATCTATCATTATAACAACATTCACGAAAAAATATGAACTTTCAGCAACTGGTTAAAAATTAAGTAAACCCTAGTGGTTTTGATTCATAGGACGATCAAAGAGTTAGTAGTAAGCAAAATTTACCATTATGTTATAAAAAACGAACCATTATCCCAGGTCTAGCTAGTGAGATGTTTCACGACGTCTGGACGTTCTTTGAACTACGAGTATTAGCTAAATTGTATCCCTTAATTCTCTACCTTTGCCATTAAGGCTATCAGTTCACCTTTGACGTCATAAATGACGTCAGTGACACACAGAGGTCTCGGGAGAAACTCTGTTCAGCCTCAATCTACTGATTGCGACTTATCATTCTGATTTAATCTAGCTGTAACCAGTTTCGTTACATTATATCAAGTGCTCGTTAGATCGTTTACCCTGATCTAATATTTGGATTGCTTTTGTTCAAATTTAGACCCAAAACAACAAAACCATAGGTTGACTAGAAAATACCAGGTTTAGAGGTTTTCTATAACGTATACCAAACTTAACTTTAATTTTGACCTTTTTATATATGTTTTGGATTTATTAGCCAGACTAATTGGAATTGTTGTGTAGATGCATTGCCATTGCTTACTCCGTGCACGCAGTGTTGATTGCTAACAGTTGAATCCTTTCCTCATAATTTGAAAACAGACTTGCATACCTTCTGGGTTTGTTTAAGAGTTCACTTCTTCTTTGACTAAAGCCTGATTTTTAGCGTGAAATACTCACCCAAGGATCAACTAAAAACTACGTATGCTTTGAGATTTTGTAGACAGCTTCCCTTAAGTTAGGGAGTAGGGTTTAGGGGCAAACTCACCTTATATTCATATCATTCGCAACTTATTTCCATACCTTTGATCCATTAGTATTAATTTGAATTCATTTTAAGATCAGATAAAATTATAATATTGGTCATACTTAATTATAGGTTTGTTTTAATGTATGCGACTTTTTTCGTCGTAGTAGTGCGTTATTTAATGGCTGATTTGCCCAGTTGTCTGCAGCATTGCACAGCACATTTGTGGGCTGACAACTAACAATTGCACTTGTCTTATAAGCCTCTGCTAATTATAGAAGCCATTGATCAAATCAACCTAGTCTTGAAAATGTTTTTAAGTGGTCAGTAAACGATGGCTTAAAACCAAGTGCAGAGTTCTGCATACCGCACCGCAACACATTGTTGAGACCCTCAGTAGCAGTGGAGTGAGTTTCTAGCTGGACGGTGGGAGTCTGGCCATTTGTGACAGTGTTAAGACTCTCGGCATCGTGCTGGACAAATAGATCACTTTCACCACGGGTAGGGCTACTACCCGTGGTATCAGTGCGACTGCTTGCACAAGTTGAAGTTTAGCGGACTCTGGCAGGAGATCTCGAAACCTGTAGAGACCCATCAGCCTTCCCAAAGCTTGCTGCGATGTTTGGGTGACGTTTCCAGTGAAATTCACGGGTAGTAGAGACACTACTACCCGTGACTGATACTATCAGTATTTCACTACTGCTTTCTTGCATACGGCAACAGCATTTCTAGAGATTACGTAGGTCGGATCCAGAGGCTTCAAAACTCAAGGCGGCAAGAACATTCGCTTTGTTCCTTGTCTTAAAAGATCTGAACATGTCTCTCCTTTCCGTGAAGCAGCCAAATTTTTGTCCATGGAAACTGTGTGACAGATGTTAACGTGCTGCATGATTCACAGGACTCTAATGCTCCAAGAGCCCGAGTATCTTTGTCAAAGGCTCGCTTGTCGGAACATGGTTCACCCAAAGGCATTTTCCCAAAGTCAATCTTGAGTTTTGAAGTAGAAGTTTTCTTACTTCGGACCAACGTTGTACAACGGGCTTTCCATTACCGTAAAGGTGTGCGGTATTAGTAGTTTTAAATTTAAGTTAAAGTCCTTATTATTAGAAAATAAATGTTGACGTGAGTTATTCTGAAAAACATTGTCAAATGAAAAGCGCAAATAGTTGCTTGAAATATAGGCATTTGTATGTATTTATTTAATTGTTAGTTCGCGTTTCTCTCTTGCTTTGGGAATACTCCCCCTTAAACCATATTAGTCATTATGATCAGTCGTTACTACTGTGCAATCAGGAAACCAATCTACAACCCCGACTAGTGGCGTAATACGGGACTACAAGAGAATAGAGCGGAGGTTGACCACATACAAATGATAATTTCATTCGTTCAAATCAATACCCACTCGTAAACAAACGGCCGATTAATTTCGGTTTACGAGCCATAAGTTCATTAACAAAGAACTGATCGAGGAATAAACGTTTTATCTTTTCAATCCAAAGGAAATTTAAAGAAGTTTAAAATAAAGCTATACGATTTCTTCTCGGATGAGTTTGCAACTTACTTCTGAAACTGGAAGAATTATGTGGCGATAATAACTGCTACCAATAATACTATCGGGAGCCATTCCCCTGCTGCACTCGCTCGGTTCATTGGCTAACGTTTTTGCACAAGTAAATCTCTATATGGATGTATTATTTAAAGGAACAGAACAACCAAGCAAAACGTTTATTGGATAGAATTAACATTAAAGGGAACTCGTTATAGGTATGGTTAAAAATTGACATCGTACAATGCAATGTTTCTTTTTGTTCCTATAATTTGTTCCTTATCACAGCTGTAATAAAATGAGTAGTTTTTAAACATACTTCGAATTAGAAGCTTATAATTTTAACCGACTTCCTACGCGAGGAGGAGGTTACACAAGTCAACATGCGGGTATTTTTTTTTATGTTTGTCCGGCCATAACTTTTGAACGCGGGCATCATTTTAACCCGGTTTGTTTTGTTTGGTAGGGTTTAGTCTGAATTGGTCCCATAAAAATATCTTTTAATCGCACAAGTCTTTCTATATAAAAAAAGTAAAAACTTTGAAAACTCTAAAATGTCGTGTTTTGTTCTCTTTAAGGCCCGTAGATGCCATATTCTACCTTCCATTGCAGTTATAATAGTACCATTTGAAGCGCAATTAAATTTCCTATCAAACAAAACTACACATATGTGGTAAATATATACGATTCCAAGTATACAAACAGTTAAAAGTAAAAAACTTGTAAAATTTACTCTATTCACACATATTAATATTTAGAGCCTCAAAATGACTCTTTATATAGGATTTGAGAACACCAAGTGGGGTCAAATTCAATTTTCTTCAAAAAGTTATTCCTTGTAATTTAGCGAAAAACGCTTATTTATTGACGTAGCCCGTCGTTGTCGTCGAAAACACGTTATTCAGTAACGCCACTCTCGAATTTACACGCATAGTATTTGAACGCGGGCTTTGTTTAGAGCCCAGTTTCTTTTGTTTGATAGGACTAAATTTTAGAATGTTCTCATGGAAATATATTTTCAATCGCATAAGTTTTTCTATATAAAAAAAATACAAAAACCTTTCAAAAAACTAAAAGAAATTGTGTTTTTGTCCTTTTTTGGGGCCGTAGATGCCATGTTTTACCTTCCATTGAAATTCAAATGGTACCAACTGAAGCACAGTTTAATTTTCTACACAAGTAAAAAAAAATTTCGTTTAAAAAATTTGCCCGTTAGTTATTCAACGGCTAATTGCAGTTGGCTTATCCAGTCTCGCCACGGGGAGGCCGGCAAACATGGAGACCATATTTACATGTTGTGTCTTAATAACTATATTTACATAAATGTACACGACGGGGAGTTTTGATTGGTTGAATAGCAGGACCCTTTGCCTACTGCCATATCAAAGTTCAACGGGGAGTTTTGATTTGTAGAATGGCAGGTCCCCTAGCCTACTACCATGTCAAGCTTCGATGGGGAGTTTTGATTTGTGGAATGGCAGTTCCCCTTGCCTACTGCCGTGTTTAATTTTGTTGGAGCCTGGATTATGTCATTTGGTTTAGTTGCCTTAGCCTTAACATTTCATTAAATGCCTTGGTGTCGTGAGGATTCCGAAGCAGTCGGCTTGGCTCTAAATCGCAAAGTGCCAGGCCATCTAATGTTTTTACCCTGCTAAGAGCCACATATGCCTGACCTTTAGCAAACACCTTTTTGCCAAGGTCTACGACAGCTGCTCTAAGGTTGTGCCCTGAAGTTTATGCACTGTCACAGCCCAACTTAGAATTAGCGGCAACATACGGCGTTCAACGTCTCCGTATCCTTTGGTTGCTTGAAATGTTGATGCTACAGGGCGATTGAAACTAAACCTTCTTCGTCTTTAAATCTTACACCCACCGTTTCATCATCAAACTTTATTAATGCCGCATCAGGGAGTTCGCCAGATTCTAACTGTTCTCTGCGTAAAGCTGGCCACTTAAATTTACGCACGACACCCATAACTCCATTGACAAGACCATCGGATACGGATATATTTCGCCTCAACATAACACGAGACCCTTCTGCTAAAGTAATTGTATGCAAGAGACCTCCGCAGTTGTTAGGGTCTGAAGGGATAACGTTTCTCGGTGGAGTCTTCCCATAAGTTGCTGCTTCTCGTGATTCGTCTACAGCTTGAATAGTGTAATTTCTTTGATAATGAGATATGTCAAGTGTCATCTTTGAGTTGTAATCGTCAACAAGTTTGAGAGTTGGAAATATTCTTACGGCGACACCATCCGCAAAATCTCCAGTTAAAGATTGATTCTTCCTCTCGCAAAGAATACCTAACTGATCTGCTGTAAGCTCACCAAACCTTAAGTTGTTCAACAGATTTACAAACTCTGTGTCTGAACGTTGACGCATGTTAATGGTGAGCTCACAGAATGAGAACTGGTGCCAGAGGTTGATCTCAGCAGCACACCAAGGTGGCTGATCAAAGCACCAGTGGCCTTTGACAGGAGGAAGCTGCATAATGTCACCAAAAAGAAGAATACTTACACCCCAAACAATGCATTGTTGTTTTGAATTCTTGGAGCCGCAAATTAACAATTTTAGGTTTTCGTAGGACACCATCGAAATCTCATCAACTACAAGCCAATTTATGTGACGCCATTTTCGACGTTCTTGCTCGCCGCTGACCACTCATTTTTCTGTACGTCATAGTTGATCCCTTTCTATTGGGAGAGAGAATACAGCATGCAGTGTTTTGCCTGAGACTTGTCGCGCTGCAACACCTGTCAAAGCAGCTACTTCAACAAAACTGGTTTAATCATAACATCTACCGTAGGAGCGTAACATTTTTTACGTGTTCCACGACAAGCCAACACAAAGACTTCCCACTACCTGCACCACCTGTTATAAACATAAGAAGCTGGCTAGGTTCATGAGAAAGATCTTTTTCGATATATGATGATATGGTTTGAAACAGTTGTTTTTGTTGAATATTCAAACATTGTAGTCCTCGGAAAAACACGTCTTCTGGCATAACAGTATCCCTCCCGTCTATGGAGTCATTGACCGGATCTATGATAATATCATCACAGTCTCTCAATGCTGCTAATTGATCATCTTGATCGTCTTGATGGTCATTCTCAGCGACAACTTGTCGTGCAACATCTAATGCGACAGCTTGAGCCAAGGCCTGTTGTATCACTTGTTCCACGTGGGCGAATTGTTCTGTTGTCATATCTCTCAATAATGGCCTGAGTTCATTGTGGCGACGTAAAAAACATGCTTCAGATGTTTCATCAGCCATCAAAAGCTCATCCTCGTTCCTAAAGGGAATATGACAAACAACTAGATTGTAGAAGTAGCCCTCTCTGTCCGAGTTCATTGTAGTAGCGGGTTCGCAGCACAGCAGGCCTCGCTCTCACTTTCATACGGGTGTTGTCCCTAAGTTTTATGAACTTTGGTGGCGAACTTTCTTCACTATCGGCCAACTCAACATCTCCGTCTTCTTCGGTCCATTTGATATTTGACACAGTCTCATATCGAACAGCGAATTCCGCTAAGCTGATATCTTCAAGATTGTCAGGCCTTAGCACATACCTGTCGAAGAGGTTGTTATGAACTGATGTTGAATCCCCCTCGAACCGAAGAATAAGGAATCTCTCCTGAGGTTTGCAGCTATTCACAAACACTGTTTTCCTTGAACTCATCTTCAGAGGAAGATGACAAAGTCGATATGCGCATTCCGGAGCACTCACCAACCTTTGAGAGAGCACGGCCATAGATATAGAAAACATTTGTTTGTGAATAGATCCACCTCGCCTCTTGGCATTGGTGACAGCTTCTCTAACCACGTTTCCAGCATCATGAGGCTCACACTTACTTGCATACTTTGCCACGTAGTATGCTACTGCCGTGACATTACCACATGGCTGAATGTCCATGTTTCCTTCCCAGAGTTTCAATAGTGTTGGATTGTAGTTGTTTACCATACATCAGGACTCCTACGAAGATGGCAAAACGTCCGTTACGTGTATCAGGATCTAACACTGTATCTTCACGAACTGGTCTAGAAACCAAAACGACAGAACTTGTTGTTACGGTCTTTGTAACAAGTATCAGTGTGTTGTGAACCTGCACGCTACGAACTAATTTGCTAGATCTGCATCTTCTGGGTGCATGAACAGCCTACTTCATCATCTCAACATCACTCATGGGGAATCGGAACACCACAACAGCATATGTAAGTGTGGGCTTTCGATTCTGGAATTTATTCGGTACCAGAAGCTACAGCCCCTTTAAACAGTCTGAGTTGTGTTTTAAAACCTAACAGGCATTCACTCTAACCATAACTGCCGAGATAATACTACTGGGTATCCACGAGCTTCAACCTTTCTTCAAGACAGGTTTACAAATTCTTAGGGTCTTTACCGTTTGCTATCAGTAGGGCATGTCTGGCCAGTTCAGATCATTACATGAAAATGTAACGAACCATTGAGGTCCGAGGTGACCATAGCAAGGAGTCAGCACTACACCGTCTCCAATAAGATGAAGAGCCCCTCACTTCCGCATAGTAAGGTGTATATTATCAACGAGACCCTCAGGAATTTGATCACCTTGAACCATTCGACAAGAAACGACACGCTCGCCCGGTAGTATTCTACAACAGAAAGAGCGAAGAATAAATAATCCGGGCGCGCAAACCTCCGTCAATATTCATGACTCGAGACTGAAAATAATCTAGAGGTGTAAGAGGAATCTGTCTCTGCTCTCAAATCCATTCTTTCCGTCTGGAAGAAAGAACCAGCCCAGCTCTTCCATTTTCTTTTCAAGATGCAATGGGGCTGTTTTACGATGTATTTTTCATTCTTTCTGCTTCAGTCATTTCTTTGTCTGTGTCCACGGCCAAAATATTATTTAGCTCTGGTATGTCATCGGCTTCTCGAAGCATGCTTGTTGACAATATTAAATCCACTTCTTACTAGTAGTATCAGAGCACCTATATCTACATGAACCAAACTACTTTCAACTGCTATTGTGTTGCTGCTCGATGATTGATAGCCGTTGAGACCGATCTGATGTTGCCATACCAAAGGAATTAGTGAATAAATATTGTCAACTAACCTTCCAGAATCAGTAATTTTATAAGCATGAACAACTTCTAAAAGTTCGTCCATGACGAGGAAGCTCATACAACAAGCTTCCCTTTGATGGTGCTTTAAACCCTTTCTCGAATAAACAACCAATATGTGAGGACATCATTTTCTTTATGGACATAATACAACCGATGAAAAGTTAAGAGTTAGAATGGCCAAGGATTGATTTTGAACAAAAGAGAACATAGCATTTTAGGTTAGGAAAGCCTGTGTCGCTGTTGTCTGTCAGTAAATGACCATTGAAAATATCAGAATGGCACACTTCTAGCTGCGAAATGCTGTTGGTATTGAATTTCAGGTATAAGTTCTGTGTAGGCTAGATAGTCGGCGTTTTTTCTTGTACACGGTTCTTTCAGACACACTCGCGAGTACCGATCTGCTCGGATAAGCGATGCCGTCAATCGCCAACTGACCATGTGTTAGTCCGACACTGCTACAGCGATATCGCAGTGCACTGCCTACCCCGAGACTCGATACTAAACATTCGTTACCTTGATGGAATGAGCCTCTTAGAATCTTCGTTATCTCGTACTTGATTATATCGGCTAACAACAGCGTTAAGAACATTTACCTCCGAGTTACACAAACCACCTGCACTTTCAATTTCCTGCACAATCCGTTAACGTCAAACAAAATTGAAGGACATTCTAACATCTGTAAAGGTTGTTGTTTTTTGAAGCCACTCTAAAGCTCGCTTTAGCTGTCAACATTTATTTCAAAATTCCTGGCTCTCAGAACATTCTCCAGGTTTTCCGCTAGTATACCGGTTGAGCTTTGCAGCGGAAGCTGCTCAGCGAGCTCGGCAATATCTTGAGCAAACAAAACTACCTGACCTTACCAAGCTTGGCTAAAACGGTTGGTTACTTTCATGATTTTTGAAACGGTATTACTTTGAAAGGAGGCGAATTTCAACATCGGAAAGGGCTGATAGTTCGTTTGGCACTTGCATGACCCAAGATTATTCAAAAGCACTGAGATGGTGTTTTATTTTTCTTAAGCAAACCAGAACAACGAGAACAAGTGACAATAGTACCAAGACGTAAAGGTTAGATGGTATTATGTATGATATGACGCAGTAGAAATGGTGGCTGAGGGTATAACGCCTTTCGACAGACCATACAAGTATGTCCGAAAACACGTTTAAGGTCACGAAAATCTGCAACTGTGAATTTATTTGTCTCTAGCTCGTTGTTTTCTGTTTTCTAGTCACGTTCGGGTTCTGTCTCATTTTGGCGAGTTATAGTTACGTTGCCTCGATTGAGTCGCGTAGTTCTTTGTTCCGGTGTTTCATTATTCAATCTACTATATGTTCATTTGAGAACGCCTTTTCATTTTCTGCTGGATTAAACTCAATCTGTGAGAACGTTGCCCTTCATTTTCATTGTCAACCTATGATTAAATTTAATCTGTGTGAACGTTGCCCTTCATTTTCAGTGTTTATTCTATTACGGATCAGATCTAATCGGCGGGAACGTTGAGTTTCATTTGCAACCTGTCGTTAATTATAAATCTACGAGTCCTTTCTGATTCGGATTCATTTGATAAACGTAATAACGCGTATTCCTCGATATCTATGAT
This sequence comes from Matsumurasca onukii, assembly GCA_018831715.1. Taxonomy (NCBI): domain Eukaryota; kingdom Metazoa; phylum Arthropoda; class Insecta; order Hemiptera; family Cicadellidae; genus Matsumurasca; species Matsumurasca onukii. The sequence goes on along the minus strand of CM032059.1, from coordinate 50,440,208 downwards.
CGCGTTGTTGGCTGCTTTCATTCAATACTTCCGTCGTTTATCATGCCCAGCTTTAGTCAAACGAATGGACCGACAATTCTCTCCTCCTATTTTTTCGCTGCCTCTCAGCCTACCCATATTTCAAGATAAGTATGATTGCGAATTAAATAAGGTACGGTTTTAACTAAATAACTTGGAAATAACCGAAGAATATGTACCGTTTGCAATATATGTGGTATGAGAAGAAATTTCAAACTTGAATACTACAGATTATGCAGTTGAGTCTACAGAAAGGTTTAGACAAGCCGAGATGTGATTTATCAGGAAGCAAGAGAATAGCCAGAGTATGCATGAAACGGACTACGTGTCCGCCCAATGAGCGCTGGCTGGCAAAACGGCGTGTGGTGAGTGAGTGAGTGAGGTAGTGGTGGCATGGACTTGAGCATAGGTCACAGTGTATAAAAGGGAGGGAGCTGAGCGTGCGTAACTGGTGGTGGGGAGATCACGTTGTATCCTTGAGACTAGAGGTACTCTAGCTAGCTGTATTGCTATGACGCTTGAGGTCGGTGCGGCACTCTTCACAAGACGCAAGTCTGATCAATCTATGTACTAATCGAGATAGCTATCCTTGTGTACTGACTCTATGAGCTGTATAGCTTTTGCTAGTGCTAGGCCATATTGTTAAACTTACTTGATTGGTCTATAACACATAAATGATCATCATTCCATAGTTTAGGTATAAAAATTAAAAAATAAATACATTGAAATTAAAAGTAATAAAATAATAATTTATCTATAAACAAATTATAAAATTGGTCATAATAATGAAAACTATAATAGTTTATACTTTTCATTCATATATTTACATTGAAGATACACAAATTTAAGTTCTAGCTGATATAACAGGTTGCCAAATGTCGATAACAGGTTGAAATAAAACTTTTTTACAAAAAATTAAACCGACTTCCAAAAGTAAAGCTGGAAAGTCAATATTAGACATATAGAACTTTAGGCGATACATATATGCAGTACTTTGCTCATCTTATATTAACGGTTTCATTAAACACTTTCTAAATTATGAGACGTCGAGCACCATACTGCCAGCCAATTTAGTAACTGTATTATTGTGATTCAGCCCAATGATGATTAAAACCTAATCATTTAGGGCTTTAGGTATGACTTTTCACCAAACATATGATTTCAATTTAAAGTCGGTAATGGATAGTTTACCTTTTCAATTCATGTCCATCACCGACTTAAAATTGAAATCATATGTTTGGTGAAAAGTCATACCTAAAGCCCTAAATGATTATGTTTTAATCATCATTGGGCTTGGAATCGGGCGAGTTAAGTTTAATGTTTGATATCACAATATGCAAGTGCACAGTTACTAAATTTGAAACAGTAAGAATGGTACGTCTCATAATTTAGAAAGTGATTTAATGAAACCGTTAACTATAAGATGAGCAATGGGCCGAGTGTGAAATTAGCTGCATATATGTATCGCCTAAAGTACAAGTCTATATGTCTAAAGTTATCGACGTTGTTCTGTAAATTATTTTTTACTTTTTAGCGCTTTACTTTTTGGAAGTCGGTTTAATTTTTTTGTAAAAAGGTTTTTATTTCAACCTTTTTTGTCATCGACATTTGGCAACACAATGTCCTGTCTAAACAATGACATACCTCAGCTAGAACTTAAATTTGTGTATAATTTTTCTTCAATATGACGTATGTAATATATGTCCTTATATTCTATGAAAAGTATAAACTATTATAGTATTTCATTATCAGCTATGACGTTAATTTTATAATTTGTTTATAGATAAATTATTATTTTTATTACTTTTTAATTTCCAATGTGTAGTTTTTATTTTTTTAATTTTTATACCTAAACTATGGAATTTGATGATCATTTATGTGTTATAGACCAAAGTCAAGTAAGTTTAACAATATAGGCCTAGCACTAGCAAAAGAGATGCTATACAGCTCATAGTAGTCAGTACACAAGGATAGCTATCGGATTTCCGAGTCGATTAGTACATATAGATTGATCAGACTTGCGTCCTTGTGAAGAAGTGCCCACCGCACCGACCTCAAGCGTCATAGCAACATACAAGCCTAGATACTAGAAGTATACCTCTAGTCTCAAGGATACAACGTGATCTCCCCACCACCAGCAGGCCACGAGTTGCGGCCACGCACGCTCAGCTCCCTCCCTACCTTTGTGTATACACTGTAGACCTATGCTCAAAGTCCATACCACCACTACCTCACTACCTCACTCACTCACTCACCACACCACGCCGTCTTTGCCAGCCAGTGCTTGCTTGGCTCTGACATTGGGCGGACACGTTGTCCTTCAGTCCGTTTCATGCATGCACTCTGGCTATTCTCTTACATACTTTGCTTCCCTGATAAATCACATCTCGGCTTGTCATTATGTACAGCTAAACCCTTTCTGTAGACTCAACTGCATAATCTGTAGAGTATTCAAGTTTGAAATTTCTTCTCATACCACATATATTATTGTATCCAAACGGTACATATTCTTTTAGACAGGGTTAATTTCCAAGTTATTTAATATTTTCTAGTTAAAAATAATATAATTTTGTCCGTACCTTATTTAATTCGTCAGGCAATCATACTTATCTTGAAATATGGGTAGGCCTACGAAAGAGGCAGCTCGCAAAAGAGCGAATAGATTGAGAGAGACCGAATTGTCTAGGTCCATTCGTTTGACTAAAGCTAGGCATGATAAACGACGGAAATTATTGAATGAAAGCAGCCAACAACGCGATCATAGATTATCAGATATGAGGGAATACGCGTTATTACGTTTATCAAATGAATCCGAATCAGAAAGGACTCGTAGATTTAATATAATTAACGACAGGTTGCAAAATGAAACTATGGAGCAACGTTCCCGCCGATTAGATCTGATCCGTAATAGAATAAACACTGAAAATGAAGAGCAACGTTCACACAGATTAAATTTAATCCATAGTAGACTTGACAATGAAAATGAAGGGCAACGTTCTCACAGATTGAGTTTAATCCATAGCAGATTGGAAAATGAAAGTCCGGAGGAACGTTCTCTCAGAATTAACTTGATTCATAGTAGATTGAATAATGAAACACCGGAACAAAGAACTACGCGACTCAATCGAAACAGGCAACGTAACTCCATAACTCGCCAAAATGAGACAGAACCCGAAAAGAGGCGTAGACTAGAAAACAGAAAACAACGAGAGCTAGAGACAAGAGCTAAATTCACAGTTGCAGATTTTCGTGACTGCTTAAACGTGTTTTCGGACATACCTTGTATGGTCTGTCGAAAGGCGTTATACCCTCAGCAAAGATGCACCATTTCTACTGCGTCACTATCATACATAATACCATCTAACCTTTACGATCTTGGTACTATTGTCACTTGTTCTCGTTGTTCTGGTTTGCTTAAGAAAAATAAAACACCATCTCAGTGCTTTTGGAATAATCTTGAGGTCATGCAAGTGCCAAACGAACTATCAGCCCTTTCCGATGTTGAAATTCGCCTCCTTTCAAGAGTAATACCGTTTCAAAAAATCATGAAGGTAACCAACCGTTTTAGCCAAGCTTGGTGTAAAGGTCAGGTAGTTTTGTTTGCTCAAGATATTGCCGAGCTCGCTGAGCAGCTTCCGCTGCAACTCGACAAAGCCGGTATACTAGTTATTACGGAAAACCTGGAGAATGTTCTGAGAGCCAGGAATTTTGAAATAAATGTTGACAGGCTAAAGCGAGCTTTAGAGTGGCTTCTAAAAAACAACAACCTTTACAAAGATGTTAGAATGTCCTTCAATTTTGAATTTGACGTTAACGGGATTGTGCAGGAAATTGAAAGTGCAGGTGGTTTGTGTAACTCGGAGGTAAATGTTCTTAACGCTGTTGTTAGCCGATATAATCAAGTACGAGATAACGTGAAGATTCTAAGAGGCTCATTCCATCAAGGTAACGAGATGTTTAGTATCGAGTCTCGGGGTAGGCAGTGCACTGCGATGGCCGCTATCGCTTGTGTAGCTTTCAGTGTCGGACCCTAACACATGGTCAGTTGGCGACATTGACGGCATCCTTATCCGAGCAGATCGGTACTATCGCGAGTGTATGTCTGCTAGGCAAGAACCGCATGTACAAGAAGAAAACGCCGACTATCTAGCCTACACAGAACTTATACCTGAAATTCAATACCAACAGCATTTCGTACAGCTAGAAGTGTGCCATTCTGATATTTTCAATGGTCATTTACTGACAGACAACAGCGACACAGGCTTTCCTAACCTAAGAAATGCTATGTTCTCTTTGTTCAAAATCAATCCTTGGCCATTCTAACTCTTAACTTTTCATCGGTTGGTATTTATGTCCATAAAGAAAATGATGTCCTCACATATTGGTTGTTTGATTCACATTCCGAGGCCCTAAAGGGTTTAAAGCACCATCAAAGGGAGTAGCTTGTTGTATGAGCTTCCTCGTCATGGACGAACTTTTAGAAGTTGTTCATCGCAATTATAAAATTACTGATTCTGGAAGGTTAGTTGACAATATTTATTCACTAATTCCTTTGAAGTGTGTATGCTTAACATCAGATCAGGGTCCTCAAGCAGCTATCAATCATCGAGCAAACAACACAATAGCAGTTGAAAGTAGTTCGGTTCATGTAGATGATAGGTGCTCTGATACTACTAGTAAGCAAGTGGATTTAATATTGTCAACAAGCATGCTTCGAGAAGCCGATGATAGCATACCAGAGCTAAATAATATTTTGGCCGTGGACACAGACAAAGAAATGACTGAAGCAGAAAGAATGATAAAAATACATCGTAAAACAGCCCCACCGTTGCATCTTGAAAAGGAGAAAAGAATGGAAGAGCTGGGCTGGTTCTTTCTTTTTCCAGACGGAAAGAATGGATTTGGAGAGCAGAGACAGATTCCTCTTACACCTCTAGATTATTTTCAGTCTCGAGTCATGAATATTGACAGGAGGTTTGCGCGCCCGGATTATTTATTCTTCGCTCTTTCTGTTGTAGAATACTACCGGGCGAAGTCTAGCGTGTCGGTTTCTTGTCGAATGGTTCAAGGTGATCAAATTCCTGAGGGTCTCGTTGATAATATACACCTTACTATGCGGAATGTGAGGGGCTCTTCATCTTATTGGAGACGGTGTAGTGCTGAGCTCCTTGCTATGGTCAGGAGCCTCGGACCTCCAACGTGGTTCGTTACATTTTCGTGTAATGATCTGAACTGGCCAGACATGTTGAAAGCCCTACTGATAGCAAACGGTAAAGACCCTAAGGAATTTGTAAACCTGTCTTTTGAAGAAAGGTTGAAGCTCGTGGAAACCTACCCAGTAGTATTATCTCGGCAGTTTATGGTTAGAGTGAATGCCTTAGTTAGGTTTTTAAAACACAACTCAGACTGTTTAAAGAGGGCTGTAGAGGACTTCTGGTACCGAATAGAATTCCAGAATCGAGGAAGCCCACACTTACATATGCTGTTGTGGTGTTCCGATTCCCCGGATTTCATGAGTGCCGAAGGTGTTGAGATTTTGGATGAAGTAGTTAGCTGTTCATTGCACCCAGAAGATGCAGATCTAGCTAAATTAGTTCGTAGCGTGCAGGTTCACAAGCACACTGATACTTGTTACAAAGACCGTAACAACAAGTTCTGTCGTTTTGGTTTTCCTAGACCAGTTCGTGAAGATACAGTGTGCTTAGATCCTGATACCGCGCTACGTAACAACGGACGTTTTTGCCATCTTCGTAGGAGTCCTGATGAAAGTATGGTAAACAACTACAATTTAACACTATTGAAACTCTGGGAAGGAAACATGGACATTCAGCCATGTGGTAATGTCACGAGATTTAGTGCAGGCATTTCTCATTAGCACGTTGTTACAGTTTATGGAAATTAATCACTAGCCAATGTCACGTTACTTATTATTTACGAGGATATTAGGCCTAAAAACATACGGTTTTATACTGAATAGCGCCATAGGATACTAAACAAGTTTATTTAAAACCCATATATTCATAGTCCCTATTTAACGTATAGGAACTGTCTTTGGACGGTCTAACGACTTTTGAATGACGCACATAGTAAAATCATACTAGACAACATTTTTATGAGTTTTGGGTTTTCAGATGTAAAAACGTACCCATGTGTATAAATAATAATACCATTCATGAGGCTCAAAGTTTTAAGTTTCTGGGCTTGTTTCAGGACAAAACTATGTTGGGATAATCATGTTGATTTTATTTGTAAAAAGATAACATCTGGTGTCTTTTATTAAGAAAATTATCATCTTATTGCAAATTAAATGTTTTGAGAACAGCCTATTTTGGATTAATATATCCTCACATTTTGTACGGCATAGTGTTTTGGGGAACTGTGCTGAATCTAAAGTATCACGAGTTTTGATTCAACAAAAATCGGCAGTCAGAACGATTTCTGGGCTACGCTTCGAACAGACCTGTCGTGATGCTTTTGTCTCTTTGGGTATTTTGACCGTTACTTCCCTTTTCATATTTGAAACTCTAATTTTTGTTTTCCAAAATTTCAATGTTTGCCCCTTTTTCATAACTACAAATTTCGCAATAGAAATATGTTAAAATTTGAATCCCATCGCCTTGAAATGTTTAATAAACTTCCACTTCAGGCTGGTAAAAAATTATTTAACAAACTCCCAATAGATATTAGATCGACCAACGACTTTGTTTTATTTCGAAAAAAATTGAAAAATTACCTAATAAATCATTCATTTTACACTTTAGACGAATTTATGAATACCTCTATTTAGTATAAATTATTATAGTTTTAAATTACACAGTTACGGAATTGGACCTTGTCTTACCAGTGGTAGTAGTCAACACAATTTTATTGTAAAAATGACTACAAATAAATAAAAAATGTTTGAATACAGCAAAAGAATCTTTGTGCAATAGTTTAGAGAATTTACCAAAGTATCTTCAATTTTCTTCTTAACCACTGCTTTTATAGCGATCCGGAGTACCTCGCTTGGTCATCGGTACAGTCCACATCAAAAGAGCTCAGGGTTTGCGAAACTGATTTTGTTGTTTCTTTCTAGCCTACACAATGTGCATTTTCACTAATATTTAACTTTAGTTGTTTTGTTAAGACCCTCCACACTTGTATGTTTTTATCTTTTAATGTTATTTTTACTGCAAAATATTTAATTTAATTATTGTACTTTGACTTAATCACAATCAATGTAAATTGATATAAATGATGAAAATAAATTACTATGACTATTTGACTATTTCATCTAAGAGACCATTTCAAAATTGTCAAGCCGCCTTGGACATTTTTACACGCCCTGGATTTAGACACTTTTTCCATCAGCATTTAAATTGAACAACGTTTAAACCGTGTAGTTTCAGTCCCTTCGAAGCTGTAACCGTAAGCAAATTTCTTTTCGATTCCTTTAAACTGTTTACTTCTTGATAAGCCGATTACTGACTCATCTTAAGTAAAAATACCGACAAAACGATCGTGGGATAACTTAATCATTCTTATGGCAAATACAATTTAAGTAGTGGGGAGTATTTAAGATTTTTAAACTTTTGAAAATAACAATAACAAATTGGGTGAGTTTCAAACTGTAGTGACTATAATTGTCAATTATAGTGGTCTTAGCTCACCAACACTTTGAACTAAATCCAAAATCATCTTAAACTACCATTGGTAGTACAAACTTTTTGTTTGGCTTCTCAAGGCCACGTTTCCTTTACTAGCGACACTAGCAATATTAATAATTGGCGACTAACATTATAATTACCAAACTCAAATACAAAGAGCGGGTTGAAAAACTGTTACAAGTTATATCGTACTACTTGTGTTACCTTTCCCCGACCGCTAGTTTATTTTTGTGTTAAAACAATTATTGAACTAGGTTCCTTGTCTATGAAGAGGACCAATCTATTAGTGGAATTAGTTGGGTAACTCTGATAGCTTCTCTGTGACGAGATGATGTGATCCCATGGGTGGAATAATCAATATCTATCACAACTGTGCCAATGCGGGGATGGACTAGTTTCTGTAGGTGGTCTAACTTTGTCGCTAAACTTCGCAGATCTTTAATGGACAAGTTTTAAGGGTCCACAGTACGGGAGTCAAGAAAGTCTGACCAATAACTTTAGTCTACAAAAGGAATAAAACAATGTTTTTGCAAAACTGACAGAGTTTCCAATCCAACAAGCAATGTTCTCTTTTAATAACTGTACGTATTAAATTTGATGTTAAACAAATTATCTCGAGTGGATTAGAGTCAGATGTTCAGGTGTTTTAGAGCCATTAAGTGCTTGCTTTCACGTATTTCAAAGTGGTTTGAAAATTGTATGAACTCAATTTGGAAAATAAGGTTCCAACCAACCCTGAAGAGTAAATGCCCGAAGAAAAACAATTATAACTGTCATACTCACAGCTCCAATATTTATAATGGATTGGTTTGTTTGGCTAAATATCTGTGTCGTCGCTGCTATTCCCTACCCTGCGCAGGCTTAATGTTAAACGGGAAAGTAATAAGGACTGCCATCATTTTTCTTAGTATATTCTAAAATTAAGTAAGTTTAGTAAAACTAAGTAAAATATTAAGTAATATCTTTACTTAGTAGCTCTCCGATATTTAACAAGCTCCAGCAGATGGTCAATGAATTATTCTCATAAATACTTAAATTAATAATAAAACATAGCCGACTCGTAGCCACAAGAGCTACTGAGAATTGTAGTGAATTTCCAATGAAATAAAACAATTTTTATCAATCTACCTAAAAATTAAACAAAATTATTTCATACACAATTAGTAATTTTTACAAATAGTTGTTTTCTAAGGTTTTCCTTATACACTATGTTTATATTCTATGGTTTCGTATGTTAAACAAGCAACAGCTGTTAATACTCGTAGTTGTATTTAGTTTTGAGTTGTTTTAAAGTGGTTTAGTTTCTGTACCCTAGGCAACCTAGGCTAGTAAATTTAAAAATACTAAAACTAATTTATGCCCAGTGCTCTGAATTTCAAAGTGGAGAAATTACGACTAAATAATGTCAAATGAAATTACTTGATAGGTATGGTTCTACAAAAATCAGAGTTAATTTGATTGATTAAAAGTAAAGCCCTGCTATACAGGGTGGATTTGTCTTCATTTATCATACAACTTTGGTAGAAAATTCTTCATTTTGTAGAACAAACAGAAAGTTATAAGAAAATAATCATGTGGGGTTGTGTAAGCCTGTAAAGCTATTTGGTTAAAAGACCTTTGGCTTTATTCACGATGCATTCAAATATTCTAGAATGGAAAACCAATTTAAAATTTTGTTATTTTGATGATTTATTAAGACATATTTAGGATATAAAGCGAGATATAAAGTGAAGTTAGGACTACACAGTCCACTCAACCTTGACCTTAACAAGATAAGAACTCATGATTTTAAGCGTGATTAATGTCTGTGTTTACACGTGTACTATTTCAAGATATTTAAGATCAAGCTACATTCATTTACCTTTAAACAAGCAACACTTAAGATTCCCTAGTAGAATATGATACTTGTAACTTTATGATCTCTGTATTACTCACAATTGTCACCTCTAATGATTCTAATGAACGTGTGGTTACCCGTCATACCTGACGTGTCTACAATGCTATCAAATGAGATGACTTTGTGGTTGTAGTTCATGCCTAGTGGAAGTCAATAAGGCACTTGCTTCACTACACAATCACATTGGAAACCTCGGTGAGGTATTTAATAACATATATTGACCTAGTCTTGGCTGGTGCAACAATACAAATCAGATTCAACTTTATTAACAACCCTGTTCCAATATTTTTTCTGTATTTTTAACCGTCTACATTTGATAACACAAAAGTGTTATTGATTTAAAAAATTAAAACAATACGAGTCATTAAGTACGACTGTTTAGTATAAGCCTGAGCTCTTTGTTCGTACTGTTTCGATATTGTTTAAACTGATGTTAAAACGTTTGACGTTGATTTCAATCAGATAATTGTCTCTAATCCGGGATCTCACCGCAGCTGTCAATGTGTCATGTCAAACAGTCCGTTTGAATCCCCCAGTGACTAAGAACTTGCCTATTTAAAGCCCTAAGTCGTTTACCAAGGTTGTGCTTTATTTTATAATAAAGGCAGTATAACGAAATTGAAGTCTCATAGCACACAATCATTCTCAGTTTTAAAGCTATACGATACTCGTTCGTTCTTAAAGATTTAGAGTATAAGATTAGATTTGACTTAAATTTCTGAAGACTCTTAGAACAATAACCCCTAACCTTTATCATGAAAAATTCCGAATCTTTAACTTTATCCAAACAAAGCTTCATAACATAGCAAACAATTGTCTAAATTTATTTTGTAAAAATAAGACAAAGTTATGAAACTTGAAGCTAAGCACTCCTTAAAACATAGCAAAGACTTGAGTACAGCTTTTACACCATTTTGTAGCTGCTTAGGGATCAAAATATGAAAAATTGAGTGGAAAACAACAAAACATCGGTACAATTATGACTACTGAAAGATCAGCACATTATCAAAACAGGATTGGGGTTTTGGGTCCGTTTATTTTAGTTCTGTTCAGTAGCAACTTTCTTTAATCTAAAATTGAATAACGTAACCATAGGTTGGATCCAAATAAATAATTAATGCACATGGGCTATACTTCGTATGGCGAAGCCACAAATTTATATATGCAGAATCTTTCGATAAACGATACTTTCGTCAAAGCTTCGAGCGTTGCTTAGTGTTTTGACCTTGGCCAATTGAGAGAATCACTGATACCCTAACTTAACCTATATAGATACCAGTTAAATATTACCTTAAAACTAGTGGAGGTCATCACTCCATGTATATATTTTAGTATGATAAATAGTAGACCGTTACGGTGCCGTAAATATGACTTGATGAAGGCTATGAACGTAGCTTAGTGTTTAATCCTGGGCTATCCAACATGACAAGCTAAACTTTGATACATACAATAAATATTTATTCCAACGTTACCGTCAATGAAAATGAGTTATTGCTATTAAGGTATTTTTAGTTGAATAAAAGATACGACCTTACGGTAAGTTTGCCTTGGCTTGGATGTAGCTTAGTGTTTAATCGCCGTCTGAGAATTATAACAAAATAAATTTTAACAAAAATAGTAAAATATGTTCACTTCACCATGCCATAGCCATACTTTTAACTCACTATACAAAGTGAGTTAAAAGTATGGCTAAGCCCAATCAACCTTTTTGTGAATAATCAATATAGAAAATTAAACGCAGGACAACTTAATAGGAAATTAAAGTGAATTATTAAGTCAATATCAAAACTTGGTCCATTTTCAAAAATGGTATTTATGCTCACCATTACACCATCCGGCCCAACTATTTCTGCCTTCAAATAAGTACTTAAATCTAAGTGTTTATCCGAAACATGTGACTGTCAAATAGTGACTTTAAATAAAAAAGCTGGAAATATTACAAACAGAATTTAAATACTGTGTCAAATGACTTATTATAAATCTTAATTTGTATAGTAACACCATCCGGCCCCACCATTTCTGCCTTCAAATAAGTACTTAAATCTGAGTGTTTATTCGGCAATTTAAAGGTAAATAAATTACCTATTTAGCATTTATACAAATTAAGATCCATAATTAGTCATTTGACACGGTATTTAAATTATGTTTGTAATATTTCCAGCTTGCTGATTTAAAGTCACTATTTGACAGTCACATGTTTCGGATAAACATTCAGATTTAAGTACTTATTTGAAGGCGGAAATAGTTGGGCCGGATGGTGTAGTGGTGAGCATAACCGCCCGGCAAGCGGAAGACCCGGGTTCAAATTCCGGTTCGGTCCAAATATTTTGTCTTCAAATTTATTTACTCTTAGTAACAAAAATGGTATTTTTGAGACACCTCAAAATGTTTAAATTATAAGACTCATTAAGCAATGCTTTACTCTAAAAGTCCTAGTCAAGAACAGTGGAAACTAGAACTTTCCATCTCAACCCAGTACAAACTCTTGAAATGTGCATAGCCCAACTTTTAGTTGCTATCTTGTACTGACATGAAACATGATTGAAAACATTTCAATCGTCTAATAGTTCTATAAATTGACCAGTACCTTTTTCATCTGTACGAAATCGCTGTTTTGTGATGTACTGTACCTAACTTCATACCCAACTATATCAATTTCAAAATAAATATATAAATTCCAATTTTCTAGAAAATTTATCCAAGTGGAAAGCTTAAGGAAATTTCAGATAATCTATTACGAGTGCCTTCTGAATTGATATGACAAATTCATCTTCGTGTCTCTCTCGCTTATGTAAGGTAATCTACCACAAGTCATAATTACGTGTTAAGTGCTTCCTTAAATGGAGGTGCATTAACTAACCTTGTATTCGGGCCGGGTTAACTAGATAATGAGATTGCGTGTAAAAGGACAGAATGGAGGTTGAAGAGCTGCTCTCACGTAAGTCTCGAGAATGGCTTCAATGGTGTGAAGGTGAGAACCTCTTGAACCTTTGTGAAATGTGACTCATTATAAGCCTTTCACATCTGCCAAGCTTTCACGCTGAGTAGGCTTACGTTTCAACCATCTCGTTACACTTTAAAACGAAACTGGAGAAGTAATGGTCAATTGTTCTTAGTATTTCATCAACACTTTTCTGAACATATTTGTACTTTTCAGAAGTTTTTTCAATATACACTACTTTGTAACTTTATTTTGGAAAGGGTCAATTAATAAAGTTAAGTTTAAGTTACTGGTAACGATATTAACATAAATGTGAATGAAAAGTTTAAAATTTGCATGTTAACTCTCGTTTTCTTTATATTTTAAAATTTGGTAATACTGCTTTGTGATTTTACTGTCTTATTCTCTAAAAAATTGAGTTAAAAGTATGGCTAAACCCAATCAACCTTTTTGTGAATAATCAATATAGAAAATTAAACGCAGGACAACATAATAGGAAATTAAAGTGAATTATTCAGTCAATATCAAAACTTGGTCCATTTTCAAAAATGGTATTTATGCTCACCATTACACCATCCGGCCCAACTATTTCTGCCTTCAAATAAGTACTTAAATCTAAGTGTTTATCCGAAACATGTGACTGTCAAATAGTGACTTTAAATAAAAAAGCTGGAAATATTACAAACAGAATTTAAATACTGTGTCAAATGACTTATTATAAATCTTAATTTGTATAGTAACACCATCCGGCCCCACCATTTCTGCCTTCAAATAAGTACTTAAATCTGAGTGTTTATTCGGCAATTTATAGGTAAATAAATTACCTATTTAGCATTTATACAAATTAAGATCCATAATAAGTCATTTGACACGGTATTTAAATTATGTTTGTAATATTTCCAGCTTGTTGATTTAAAGTCACTATTTGACAGTCACATGTTTCGGATAAACATTCAGATTTAAGTACTTATTTGAAGGCAGAAATAGTTGGGCCGGATGGTGTAGGGGTGAGCATAATCGCCCGGCAAGCGGGAGACTGGGTTCAAATCCCGGTTCGGTCCAAATATTTTGTCTTCAAATTTATTTACTCGTAATAACAAAATAGTAGTTTTGAGACACCTCAAAAAGTTTAAATTATAAGACTCATTGAGCAATGCTTTACTCTAAAAGTCCTAGTCAAGAACAGTGGAAACTAGAACTTTCCATCTCAACCCAGTACAAAATGGCAACTCTTGAAATGTGCATAGCCCAACTTTTAGTTGCTATCTTGTACTGACATGAAACATGATTGAAAACATTTCAATCGTCTAATAGTTCTATAAATTGACCAGTACCTTTTTCATCTGTACGAAATCGCTGTTTTGTGATGTACCTAACTTTATACCCAACTATATCAATTTCAAAATAAATATATAAATTCCAATTTTCTAGAAAATTTATCCAAGTGGAAAGCTTAAGGAAATTTCAGATAATCTATTACGAGTGCCATCTGAATTGATATGACAAATTCATCTTCGTGTCTCTCTCGCTTATGTAAGGTAATCTACCACAAGTCATAATTACGTGTTAAGTGCTTCCTTAAATGGAGGTGCATTAACTAACCTTGTATTCGGGCCGGGTTAACTAGATAATGAGATTGCGTGTAAAAGGACAGAAGGGAGGTTGAAGAGCTGCTCTCACGTAAGTCTCGAGAATGGCTTCAATGGTGTGAAGGTGAGAACCTCTTGAACCTTTGTGAAATGTGACTCATTATAAGCCTTTCACATCTGCCAGGCTTTCACGTTGAGTAGGCTTACGTTTCAACCATCTCGTTACACTTTAAAACGAAACTGAGAAGTAATGGTCAATTGTTCTTAGTTTTTCATCAACACTTTTCTGAACATATTTGTACTTTTCAGAAGTTATTTCAATATACATTACTATGTAACTTTATTTTGGAAAGGGTCAATTAATAAAGTTAAGTTAAAGTTACTGGTAACGATATCAACATAAATGTGAATGAAAAGTTTAGAATTTGCATGTTAACTCTCGTTTTGTTTACATTTTTAAATTTGGTAATACTGCTTTGTGATTTTACTGTCGTATTCTCTAAAAATTGAAATTATTTTATTCTTCATTTCGTTTGGTTCCTCTTTACCATTAAAGAGTAGTTTCAAATTATGTTTCTTCTACACAACACATTAGCTTCTTAGGTAGTATATTCTATGTCTCCGTAACAGTTTGCTTTGACTTCCCCTAAATATAGGTGTTCCACTTGTATCCTATTTTATATTCTTTAATGCGTTTATATTTCAAAGAGATTTCCTGGTTCCATAGATAGATTGGTTGCCCTGCCTGCAAAGTGTAAGCCCAGCTTAGTCTATAAACCCTGGGTCAGACACCGTGACAAGTTTAAACCTTGATACAAACCGGTAAATCATGTCGCTTTCACGGCCAAGAATACAGGTCACGTGATAATAACTCTCGTTAGAAAGTATAACGTAAAACCCCACATCATAAATACTTATGAGAAAAATGAGATTTTACCATAAATTCTCAGGAGAATGACTAGGATAGTTATGACGTTTTCATGATAATTTCGTATAAGCTAAGATACACATTGACATGCATTATGTTGCCAGTCTTTTTGATGTACTTCTGAAGTGTCCAGTCCACAGAATAGCACAATCCACTTACCTACACTTCTACAGTGAACCGGAACTCTTTGAAACAATCCATATACAATTGTTCCTTAGGTTGAGACAAACTAATTTCTAGAATATAAACACGGGTCTACAGGGCCTAGTTTTGTCTGCCTGCAAGGTTTGTCACTTGTTACCTGACTTATTAATCTGTATAGCTATAACGGTTTTTGGGGAGTTCGACGTTATACATTTTAAACGACCTCCATTTTTAAAAAGATTTATTTACTTAAGTACAGTTTGTTGTAGTTATTGTAACTGTGAAGGTATATTAATCATAAACAATTTCAAGTTTCTATCTTAATACATTTTGGGTAATGAAATAATTTGCACTTTGGATCCATGTTTATACTGTAAAATTTGTTTGTCTCAACCTAAGAGACAATTTAATATCCATTTTTCCAGGGAGGTCCAGGACACCCTGTATAACAAACCAGGACTCGTTGCACCAACCAAATTTTAGATAACTAAACACACACCAAACATTGAAAACAACAAAGCGTCGGATTGCAGCAGAACAATAAATATAGCCGTCCCTACCTAAGATATAGTTAAACTCTACATCAATCGTTTTGTAATGTATAATGTTTTGTTTTATAAATACGTGACCAAAACCTACATTACTTACTCATCATTTAAAAAGATACCTGTTAACAAAATCTAGAGGCTTCCGTCCTGTAACATATCATTAATTTTTTATCCTGTTTTAATTATAAAAACACCGTTTATTTCACCGCAAAATAGCAAAAATTTAGCCGAATTGTGAAATAACGTTTTATTATATATTGTATTCATTAATATTTAATTATTAGTGGATATTGTTTTGAAAATAGACCTAACACGACCTGATCGGTTTCGCAGGCCAGACATTAATAGGGTCATTTTAACTGATTAAAAGACATTAGTTACAAACAAACATTGCAATTTAATACGATTGGCCGTGACCTAACCTTGTAAGAAGTTGCCTAACATAAATGTGTCTTGAATGTGAAGGTGCCTGCTGCAATGGTTATATTGGATCTAGAACTGGCAAGACAACAATGTCAATATGTATGTAAATAGCTACCTTATTGTTCAACCAAGTCTGTCTTGTATTCAGGCCGTGTAAGTAAATAGTCAGTTGTTTCCACGAAGAGTAAATAAGTAAAAATAATGCCAATTATAGATTTATGTGTGTAATAATTGTTAATAAAGCGAGCGTGGCTATCTTGTCGCTGGCTATATACGAAATCGTCGTATTAAGTTTCACAATTTCAGAATGCTAAAAGAAAGTTGAGGTAATAACTTAACAAAATTGGTACACCATTTAGTACACCATACTAAGTCGACCCTGATACAAACTCAATTTTCAATATGTTTTATTAGTCATGCTTGACCTTAAAGCTAGGTTGAAATTCACTATTTAAAGCAATGGTTACTAATAGACAGACAGGACTTTGTTTGACGCCAGTTTTGGTCTATGCAAAGTACAAGTATATACACACCAAATAACCAAAAACTGATGGATTCTTTGCAATGTTCAGACAATAGTCTGATTTTATGTACATATAGATTTTAAACGTGGATAATTGGTATATTGAATCTATGTTTAGTTAGCTAATTATCTGAAACAACAAGGAGTTATGCTGTGATACTAGTAGGTTATCGAATATTGCCTATAACTCCTGATATTCCCGGAAGTGAATTATAACGCAATGCACTCCCTCTATTGCACCAGGAATATAATGTCTCTGCGGTTTCTTGTGGTAGATGGATACTCTAAAATATATTTTCATTTAGTTGATTTTGTTATTAAGTTATATTATTCAGTTGCATGACAACATTTTGTAAACCTTGTTTTAGTTTTTCCCCCAAATTAGCAATAGCTAGGGGATAAATGTTACTGCTATGTATGTATAAATTATGAATAAATAAAGAAATTGAAATTGAATAAAAAGTTAGAACTTTAGTCTACTAACCTCTGCACTACTTGAAATTCAATACAGATTGCTTTGGTGGTCTATATGAATTTGATAGCACTACATAGTTTAAGAGTGTACAAGCGTAGTTGTTATTATTTATTCAATAATTACACTCAGGGTTCTACTTACGTGAATACGGTACATTTTACATACAAAGCTGAACTGTAGTAGTAAAACAAGATGTTGAGAAATACAGACAGTATCAGCTTTGTGAAGTGAAATTGACAGTCAAATTATCTTTAGCCCTTGGCAATTTGATCTGACAAAGGAGAAATTGAAACTCCTTGTATTGTATGTGACTTTAACAGAAACCGTAAGGTAATACCGTAAGGCCTACTCGATTTGAAGTAAGTTTTGAGCAAAGAAAAAGAAATTGACATACAGGAAACACATTACTTGTTAAGCCTACCTCGTGAGCAAACTCTGTACAAACATACAGTCAAAAGAAGAATGAAAGCTATAAGTGACTTAGCAACAGCTCAAACTGCGTATCATGCTCTTTACAAGTCTAACCAGCGATGTGGCTTAATCGTTTGGGGACGTAAGACCCTTAGAAACATGCAACGTGTTCTAGGTCACCAGAAACAAGCTATCAGAATCCTAGAGAACCTCCACCATGGACATTCACGCAGAGACGCTAAAGATCCTAACTGCAATACACCTTTATATTCTAAATCGCAACTACAATGCTAGATACGCTTCAAACTTTTCTATTCCGGTTCATCACCTTACAGCTACCGAGCGAAAACCAACTTACGCTGGAGCTAGATTCTGGAATAGCCTGCCTCAAGACCTGAAGACCATAGATGAGAAGTTGTTCGAAAGAAGATTAAGACGGTGGCTTCAAAAAAATCTTTTTACACGCTGTCATAATATTTTTATACTCAAGAACACAAAATTGTATTTAAAGTTATGCAACTGTATATTAGTTATACAACTATGTGAACTCTAAGTTCATAAAGTTAAATTAAGCAATCAAACAATTAAAGAATTTGCATAAACATTTGAAAGCAATGTCATGTAGCTTAAATATAGAAAGTTTGTACTTTTAACTTTTAAGATGTATTCGTAAGAACAGGTTGTCCATTCTAAGTAATAAAGAAGATACAAGACTACGCCTCGATATTTTTCATTACCCTTAAAACGGATTATACTAAACACGAGTAACTATGCTATGACAGTGTGGTATTCAACGACAATAACTTGGTTGTTACTTGGAAGTAACATCGTTAATCCGAGAATATCGTGGCAAGAGTTGTTAAATGAGGCGACGCTAAGCTTTATCCTTCACCACAGTACCAACATTATAGCCAATAAAATGTTGTTATCTAAATTCAACACCGTTTATCGCTCCACTTCTTGTTTAGCAATAACATCTATAGAAGCCGTGAACAATGTAAAACAAACATTGTCAACTTATTAAACTAGTAATGAGATATAAATCGGTTTGGTATTGATAGTTGATTACAATCGTACACTTGCAATGCAATGATAGACTAATCAAAAGTTATTGCTTTGATGGGTAGCGTACGTGACGGTATTGTCGTTGTTTGTTGATCATTTACGTGTATAATTGTATGAGGTAAAAGCCAACTTTGTGTGTATACTTTTGAATAATTGTATTTTTCGGTAATTTGTCTCATAGTTGGTTATTTATATACAACTGTGTTATGGATCAAAATTACATATTACAGAAGAAACTCTCTTAAAAACAAACCGAAGGATATTAAATGGAATAAAATTGTAGTAAATCGAACTTTTGATAGCAAAATAATTATGTTACTCACTGTAGCATGAATTAGCCAGCTGGGATAAGAAAACGCGAAAAGTCACGCGGAAATTATGAAGATTGTTGAATGTTCAATGTGGTAAAGTTAACCGTTTCTGTTAGAATAAACCTTTTAAGGTTGATTTTGTGACTTACAACTGTACCAGTCAAGGCATTTGATGATTAATTTTGAAACTCAGCTTGTTTTTTAGATAGTTTGTTTACAAAACCGATTTTAAAATTTTAAAAAAGTTGTTCTTATTTAAAATAAAAAACCAAAACTGCAAAATAAATTATATATTTTCCTTAACTTGAGAACTTCAGCTTTTGTTTTTTATGTTCATATCATATCATTCACAATAAATCAGTATTAACAGTTTCCTCTTACGACTTCTAAGACAAGGTTATGATAAATAAAGGACACAATGTATTATAACATATTATAATACATTAAACTAATTCCATGGCTAGACACTTAACTTGGCACGTGGACATGGAGTTAATGGTTGGCCCTAACTGTTTAGTTTTTATGTAGATATTGAATACATTATCTTTATTTTTGAAGAATACGCTAACTATTTTTATACTTATTGACAACTCAAACTAACCAATAATCGCTACCCGTTAGATATTCGTTCTACTATACACATTACTGATCCTTAAGCTGTTTACTAATTATTTCCCAACATTACGTTTGTTGGCATTCGTTTTCCAACAAACTGTGGGATCACTACTAATGATGTTTGCTGAGAAGATGCTTTGCCCCAGACGCTCTTGTATGCAAAGTGTTCACTATTTACATAAGCCCTTAAGATAAGACTCGGCTTGGGGGCTTCACAGCAAATGAAAACGTTAAGTAAATTTATTTACATGCATTTTGTATTCAAGTCTTAACTTATCCAATTTGTTCTCATTCTACAATAGTAGTTTTACGACAACACTCTTTCACTTCCTTCAATACTACCGACTTGCCACCATTTATTACATTTTTAAGCAAAGTAAAATTTGTTCAACAAACTCAGTGTGTATTATTATTGTTACCTCTTGATCTACTAAATCTCAAATAAATTATAAATAAGGGTGATATTTGCTAAATTTATACGTATAAAGAACAATTGCTGAAATGTTTGCTTTAGAACGGACAAGTGAGTTTGAAAAGCTGTCAAAATTAATTTTAATCCTGGTTGTTTAATGAACAAACTATTTTGAATAGTGAAAAAAGGCCACCGTAAACTTCTGCAAGTGCTTAGTTTGATAATTAGGCCGAAACAGTTGGGATGAAACCCGTTGTTTAGCCAGTTAACGTGCTTGGTGTCGTGTGTTTCTTGTGATGACGAATTCAGGCTTTCTCTGAGGTTACCACTGAAATGGATAAACTTCTAACTTCTAAACGCAAAACTTCTAACTATGTTGTTTTTTTAAATACGTTATATTTTGATGATAAATACTTATTGCATTTGACACAAATGTTTATGTCAAATATTTTGGTCCATTCTCATGCATTTAACTCAAAACTGACTCAGATATAAGACTGTTTGTTTGATAAAAGATATCGTGCCACGACCTACCTAACGAAGAGATCAGACACATTTTCTTAAAACGTTTGTAGGTTGTTATTCAACTTTTGGTCGGTAATGTAAATTTATATTTAGCCAATCTTTACGTTCTGTCTATGTCAATTGTGATTTCACAACTTTCTATAGTGTTTACTTTATAATAATCTGAGCTAAATACTGTATTCACAATATATTTTTACCTCGTGTTGAACGTCAGTGTAGATGAACAGCCTGAAGGCAAGCAAAGTTTCTGCTGATATCTAATTTCTAATTGATCTTGTCAACTAACAGAACTTTGGTTTAACCTACGGTTATGAAACTTTCCTGGAAATAAACGTAACATTGTGTTTTGTTACCTTAATTCCATTTAACTTGCCCTATTCATTAACATAGCTATGAGACGTCATAAAGCCACCAACACACCGACCAATATTTTCCTTTTAGTACTGCAACTGCCTTTCTCAACCCAGTACAAACTTATCTCTAGTCTGTTATGTGAACACCTGCAGGTCTTCAAGTAGCAAATTAGAATAACTTGGCACTGAGTTGAAGTTTAGATTTATTTAGGCTGTTTCTTAAGGGAGTTGAAACGACCTAACGCGAAGAGGAAAGAGAGAAACCGGGGCACGGCGATTGGCTGAACTATCCCAAGAAAAAAATCATTTGCAGTATTGTTTCTATTTTTTCGTATCTCAGCCGCTGATTACGCTAACCTATAGGACCCGGCCTCATCGTCTGGGAACAAAAAATGTTTTGTTTTGAAGTTGAATGGGCTAACAAATAAACTAATAATAAAGGACTTTTTAGAAAATAACTAGGTTAAAACTCATGGTTAACACTTGCCTGAAAATATATTAGGAGGGGATAAGAAATTAACATTTTAGAAGGAAATCTTACTGACTTATTAAACATATCTGCTTAACGATGAAAGTGGCTGTACAGGTGAGGTGTGGTGAGAATTGGCTAATTTGAAACTTTTAACCAATCTAACACAAATAGGCGAATGGCGTTGAACAGTTTTTATCATTAGTGTGTTAATTAAATAAATAAACTAAATTGTCCCATGTAAACTGGACTTGACTTGATTTGGTCTTAGCCAACTACTGAGATACTTCCGCTCCATCGCTCGTGAGTAGCATGAAATAACGAATTTCCGGTGCGCACAAAGATGAAAAGCCAACAGTGAACATTCCACAGGTGAACATACGTGGTTTGAATTCTGAGTTGTTTCTACGTTACTTACAGTACTGAGTTTGTATTGTATTTTATCAGTAGTCACATATACCAGCCCAGACTTCACGTTCCCCTTAAGGTACGGGAAAATATAAGAGATTGGAGGGACTACTGAGTAGAAGGGAAGATACTTCTCTTTTTTCAAAAGAGTTGTTTTGTTTAAGTTTCTAGTTCATGAGGTCTAGATATTTCCTGCACATAGTTTTGTAAGGTGTGGTTAAAAGGTTTAACAAAATAAAAGAAATGAAAGAAGACTTTCTTCTACGACAAAACTAGGCAACAACCTTGATAAACTTATAGCACCGATCAATAGTGACGTGTGTTTTTCTGTTAATCTAGTTGGCCTTAACAATAATATACTCACAAAATATACGACAGATATTTAGCAGACGGAACATCTACTCCTCTGGCATACCAGATACTCTTAGAGTACTTGACAGTATCACGAGGAAAACAACTAGATATGTGGTACAGAGTGGAGGTCACAATTTTACAACTTCCCAGAAAGACATTTTATTGTTTTACAACAAATATGTTGATGACAATCTTTCATTTCCCAAGTTATCGCGTGTATTGGACAGCATATTGTAGAAAAAGCCTGCCTATTGTAGCTGAATCAATGCCTCTCAAGATATTTCAGAAACTAACGAGATACAAACATTTCATTGATAATGTTACAATTCCCAAAAACAATAAAGATATGTTTATAAAATTCGACCGACAATTTAAACACTAAATGAGGTATTTTTAAAGGATGCTACACCTACAGAAAAAATGGCCTTTGATCAAATGATAATACTTTTCAAAGCTCGCAGCAGAGAAAAACAACACCTAAAAAATAAGCCTAAAAAATGAGGTTTCAAAGCATGGGGAGTTGCTAGCGCTGGTGGATATGCATCTCGATTTGAAATGTACCAAGGAGCCCAAAGAGATATAACAAATACCTATATGGGACCGACAGGTGACGCCATCATAAGACTTTGTACTGGACTAAAAGGTCTCAATTATAAATTACGTCTAAACAATGCGTTCACAACGTACAACTTATTGCAGGAGCTCAAGACTAAAAAGCAGATTCTGGTAATGGGTAAATTACGAGCTAATATAATGAAAGGTGCTGATGAGCAGTTACTTAGTCTCAAAGAACTTACCAGACAAGGTCGGGGGTCGTCAAGTGTTGTTACCAACTTCGATAACATATCATTTGGATAGATAACAAGCCAGTTCACCTCATGAACACAAAGAGAAAATATTAATAAAAATTCCAGACTCTTTGCCATAGCTACTTATAACAAGTGTATGGGGGTATCGAGATATCGGATAGAATGGTGGCACGTTATCCACAAGCTTTCAAAACAAGAAGTTCTATTTGAAAAATGTTCCCACTTATTGAATGTGTCAATTGTAAATGCATTGTTTTTGTATCGCAACGTTAAAGGAAAGAAGATTTCTCTCAAAGATTTTAAACTTGAAGTATGTAGATCAGCGTTTAAAACATTTAGAAAAACGAAAAGGGCGTCCAAATCATGCAACAAGATGGAAGGAAGTATTAAAAACATTTTTTTAAATATGTCAAATGACTTATCTACAATGACGTTAGTATGATCTTAATTATTTTGTATAAACGATAAATAACTCATTTATTATAAGAAATTTGAAAAAAAAATGTTTGGGCCGAACAGGGACTTGAATCCGGATCTCTCGCTTGCCGGGCGACTATGACCACTACACAATTTGGCCCAAATATTCATGCCTTCAAATTTAGAGAAATACTGAAATCTGAATGTTTCTCCAAAACATGTGACTGTCGAATAGTATATTTAAATCAACAAGCTGGAAATATTAAAAACAATATTCAAATACTATGTTAAATGATTTATTATACATCTGAATTTGTATAAACGCTAAATAGCTAATTTATTACTAAATAAATAAAAGACACAAATTTTTGGACCGAACCGGAACTTGAACCCGGGTCCCCTGCTTGCCGGGTGATTATGCTGACCACTATATCGTTTGTTCCAACCATTGTATCTCAGTTCACGATGGTCTCTAGACTCCTTATAGCATCTGTAACAAAATTAAAACTGTTATTGTCATATTTATCGTTAATTTTATCAAAAAACGCACACTACACGTGCATTGAACATTGTGCAGGTAGAAGATTCAAAGATTTAAACAAAAGTTTTAAATTTGGAGAACGATACTGCTATAACTTGCCGTAGATATAATTGGTTTAAGCTGTTATATAGTTATATTAAGTAGAGTGGTATTAAAATGGAATGTAATTAATGCTTTTAAATTTCTGAGCTTGACACTGATGTTGAATTAAATCTTCTCGTACCATGCTTTTTACTCATAGCATTGGCTTCAAACAACCTTTCTTCGGTTTTAAAAGAAGTTTTACTGGTGGGCCCTTTTGTTACATATCTATTTCTTTATACCTTAGAATCCCTTCAATTTCCAAATTCGTTACAAATTAAAATTATAAACTTAAAGATAACTTTTATCTTAAATCAAATTTAAACACAACTTATTAAGAGTAATAAAAAAATAAGGACTCGTGCGCAACTCATCAAAGTAAAGCTTTTGATCATCATTACATTAGAAGTCAATGATTTTAATCAACAATCAATTCCAAACTGATTTATATCTCATTACTTGCTTGATAAGTTGACAATGTTTGTTTTACATTGTTCAAGGCTTCTATAGATGTTATTACTAAACAAGAAGTGGAGCGATAAACGGTGTTAAATTTAGATAACAACATTTTATTGGCTATAATGTTGGTACTGTGGTGAAGGATAAAGCTTAGCGTCGCCTCATTTAACAACTCTTGCCACGATATTCTCGGATTAACGATGTTACTTCCAAGTAACAACAGAGTTATTGTCACTGAATACCACGCTATCATAGCAGAGTTACTCTAGTAAATGTAGTTGGCTATTTCATTGAGGATCTTAGTTTCTGAAGAGCTTGTTGTAAGTACTGGCTGTTCACAACTCAATAGCGTTTCGCAATGAACAGCTATGTTTTAAAACTATAAACACGCCTTCATTAGCGTTTCTATTCATAGAAACGCCTAACATCCCTGTTTAGAACATGTAACAAGCCCGACTTCATCCATGTAAAATCCACGTAAAAAACTCAGCATTAAAGACATGGCATACATTCTCTTTGTTTAAAATTAAATTTTTAAGATCGTACACAATTATTTTACATGACACATCACATTACCGTATTGTGAAAAGTTATCGACGTGCGAAAACCTTCAAGGTAATGAGTTAACAAGTTTAAAATACAAGTATTTAAAATGATTTACACTTTTCCAACCTAAAGTATTACAATTAAGATTTTGAATATTACCTTCAGGGCATTGTCATTGAAAAAACCCATGATATTGATTAGTTGTAGGTATTTTCTGACGTCGGCTCCAGTTAAGGACACGCTTCACGTATGTTGGTTTTGTAATAAAAAAGCAATTCTCCTAAAATAACAATATTTTTATTTACTTAAAACATGCTTCAGTATTTGTATGTTGAATTCATTAGAGTATGTTTAAATTTAAATAATGTATATTACGAAAAGTTTTCGATTCCTTTTTGTTTGATATTAAAGTGCCAGGAGCTAAGGATAATAGAAATGTCAATTTCACCTTTCAGGTGTTGTCGGTGTATGTCTCTATTTCTTATTTGACGCCTACAACTTTGTACATGTTCTTTTATTATTCAGACTTTTAAGAATAGAGTCAAGCAATTTTAGATCAGTTCAACTGTGTATTTTAAACTATAAACATAACACACTGAAGAATGAATAAATAGTAATAATCTAACAAAGCTTTTGGAACATATGATAAACATAAGTAAATTGGTTATTATTTAAAACTCCAAAATACTATATTATATAATATTTAAACATCTTCCCCTTTTTAAAAAGCAACTTTCCTTTTCCTTATGAAAATAGAGTTTCTTCGAAATTGTTTTCCTTTTTCTGTCTGCACTATATATGACCTAGGCGTTTCAGTCAGTTTTACAATCACAGCTGGTTCCCAGTGCTTGCTTCTCACATCTTGCACAAAAACCTGATCATTTTCTTTGAACACTGATTCGCTTTTGCAAGTTTTGTCGTAGAAGGATTTTTGATAATTTTGATTACTTTTCATTTGGTCTCGTATCGTTTGATGTGGAATTATATGTGGTTCCAGTCTGTGGTTTGGTAGAGGTAGTTTCGACCTTAATACTCTGCCCATCAGTAGTTGAGCTGGAGTATAGTCAAGCCCGGCAACAACACTATTTCTGTAGTTAAGCAGACTCAGGTTTAGGTCTACTCCTGATTCTGAGGAAGTCTTGATAAGCCTTTTAGCTATACCTACTCCCTTTTCTGCTAAGCCATTGGCTTGAGGATAGTTAGGGCTTGTAGTTTGTATTTTGAAGTTCCACTGTTTCGCAAATAAGTTCGAAAGGATGCTCGAAGATTTGTCATCCAGTTTGAATAGAAACCATCTTTCAAATCTAAGATACTTTAAAATTTCTTATTTGCTAATTTTGGGAATATCTCGTCATCTTTCTCTAACTATGTATTTATTTAAGTTTTGTGGGTCAATACAGATTCTTAATGAACCATCAGGCTTTTCAACTATAACTACAATTCCTACCATAGACGAGATATTCCCAAAATTAGCAAATAAGAAATTTTACAGTAGATTTATGATGACAAATCTAGTCGACTTTGCAATTTTAGATCAGTTCAACTGTGTATTTTAAACTATAAACATAACACACTGAAGAATGTATAAATAATAATAATCTAACAAAGCTTTTGGAACATATGATAAACATAAGTAAATTGGTTATTATTTAAAACTCCAAAATACTATATTATATAATATTTAAACACATGTAATTGTGTTTAAGAGTTCTCTTCAGCTGCGATATGGCGCTTCAATTTAAAAGTCTGCTTTAGTCCAACATATGCCGGCACTATACAAGTTAATATTGAATATTTACATCAGTTTAAAGCCTAGAAGCATACCTACACGCGTACATAGAGTTTTCTTTTTTACATATAAAAAATACAAAGTTAAGTTAAAAACACAAAAATTTGGCAGTTAAAAATGGTTTGTGAAACTGCTAAACAATTCATGAGAAATCAGGCTCTATAAGCGTGTCGGAAAACTCCTCTAGTTTCCAAACACGGGTTATCATGTTTATTATTGTTGTACAAAGGTTAAAAAAGGCCGGAAAACCTGAATTATTGTTTTTGATAAACAAGGGATTTGCCACTAAAAATAAGGGTAAGCTCTAAACTTAACATTCAAATAAAGATATATTACAACGTGGGCTTGGAAAAAACTAAGTACATTATTCCTTGTTCAGTTGAAAGTGCGCATAATATAATTAGTCACAACCAGATAATAATATCGTAATATAACTCTTTGTTCATTTTGGTTTATCGATGGATAGTTAAATAAATCAGATTATCATATAAAAAGTATTAGTAGTCCTCTAATTTGGTTCAAGACACCCATACGTATGTAGTTTACTGTATTTAAAATTGAAGTAAAATAGTATTTTATTAATTACCAACAAAATGACCTAACGATGCGATTTTGTAGTTTATTTTAAAATGGCCAAAGTTTGTAATTTGTACTGCAATTGATTAGTGTGGGCTGGCACCGATGTTTTCAAATTGTGTTTAACAAATAAAGTTACGAGTGCTATTGATGAAGAACACACATCGTAGGAAGAACAAGATCGGTTCACTGATAACAGATCTTTAAAACAATAATGCAATCAAACGATATAGGTTTGTTGTATTGAACTAATGTCAAAATGTCAAAATTTTTTTTAATGATGTAAAAAACTGTATAGTATATGATATATTTACTATAATTTACTAATTGTATCTTTACTCTTTCTGTATATGTGATCTTGTTCTATCGGATATTTCTTTCCGTATTTATACTTTTGCTGTAATAGTTACCCGTTGGTTGGTGTGTATGACTAGCCAGATTACGCTGAATAACTTAGGCTAGCTCAGCTTTTCCCCATGTTTCATATCAATTTCATGTTACCTCGCACCCGAAGACAAAAATCGAATTGCAAATCTCACTTGTGTTTTTTTTCACCATTAATATTTCAAATTAAGTAATGCTTTCATCGTTAACAACACCTGTCTTGTTTGATTGAGTATACATATACAGGGTCAGGCAAAAGTGTGGAAACGCCGTGATAACCTTTTAATCAGCTTTTTCAGCACAATCGAAATCGGTAAATTTTATTAGAGGAAACAAAAGTACATTTTAATGCATACTGACACTTTGCCCCAGTTTTCAAAATTGGGGATTGGTTGGGTAGCCCCATAATTTTCATAGGGAAGCCTCATCAAGTGGCACCTCATTTTAAAAGTCTTAGAACATGTTGATGAATGCTGAAAACTAGACGTCTCTATCAGGACCCAAAAAGAAATGGCGTCCATTTTAAGTTACACAGATTTTTATTACGCAAAAGTGTGGAAACGCCTTTATAACTGTTTAGCCAGTTTTTCCAGCGTAACCAAACTTGGTACATATTATTAAAGTTATCAAAACTATATTTTAATGCATACTGACACTTTGCCCCAGTTTCCAAAATGGACGATTGGGGGTGGACTTAAAACTCTGTGCAACTTAAAATCGACGCCACTTCTAATAATCATCATTCATCAATATTTTCTAAGACCTTTAAAATGCGGTGTCACTCCATGGGGCTTTCCTATGACAATTATTGGGCTAGCCAACCAATGCCCCATTTTGAAAACTAGGGCAAAGTGTCAGTATGCATTAAAAGGTACTTTTGGTTCCTCTAATAAAATACCGAGTTCGGTTGCGCTGAAAAAGCTAATTAAGAAGTTATAAAGGCGTTTCCACACTTTTGCCTGACCCTGTATATATTGGTGAGCATAACCACCCGGCAAGCGGGAGACCCGGTTTAAGTCCCAGTTCGGTCCAAATATTTTTGTATTCAAGATACAAATCTATAAACGCTAATATATGATTCCGAATGTTCGTCAAGGTATCTGTTTAATGTTTTATTTATAATCAATTTTGTATCATCTTTTTTTTAATTTAGCCATCATTAAATTGGCAATATTTGTGTGGAGGCCTCAAAATATCATATTGTAATGCTTCTAAGTAATGTGTACATAAGTTTTTAAATATTGACATGAAAATTGATGTTTTGTTGATTCCAGGATCACGTGTTAAACCTTTTGTTGTTAAATAAAAGACAGTTGGGCACCTAAAACTGATAAGTATATCGTATTAAATTGAAATGATCTACTATCCTCATGGGTAAAGCTGATACTTTGAATTATTTGGTTTAGTACATTGTAAAGTCGTTTCAGAAAATCTAATGTCATAACAATTTAAAGCAAAGGTACTTATGTTGAGATTGTGTTGGCAGAGCACATCAATAAAACACTGTAAAACAAATGAATCAGTGCATTGATCACCATAATCAGAAACCTCACGGTGACAGTCAGCAGCGCTGATGCGGCGAGTTGATGAACTGTGCTTGTGTGAGCAGCGGAACAGTGGTGACATCTGTCGGGGAAATCTAACAACATTACCGGCTCTAATTGTCTGTGTCGTCATTAAAATAATTGTCGGCTTTGGCTTGCATTTGGCGTTCAGTAATCATGTGCTTACCCTTATCCGCATTGCAAATAGTATTCACTGTTTTACGGAAACTAGCTTAACACGAAGTACGGCTGAAATGGATTGCATTTGAATAAAATAAAACTGAAATGTGTGTTAGTTTGTATTTAGAATGATTATGTGCCTTAAAATATGTATAACATAATACTGTGATATAGATAATTATCCTCTTTCAATTGATTTAGGTTGCACGGCGTGGGTGGCAAAATTGGCGATGCAGATATTTGCGGCTTCTACAACTACGATGTTGATAAACGTTCAAGTCAAAGTGTGGAAGTCTTTGACAAAGGGTCGTATTGTAATTATTCATTTTTCATTTAATGCAAAACTAATCTTTCTAAATGTTTTACTAAGATAATGTAAAAAATGAAGTTTAAACATGTCATTTTTGTATTTGTATTCAAATTATAAAGTGTTCTAGCTGTAGTTTGTTGAAGATCTGTTGAATGGTAAATACAAATTTAGTGGTTGTCAAGTTAGTCTAGAAGGGTATTGAGAGTTTGTGACGGTCGGTTTAGCAAACTATGAACAACAGTGCTGTTGCCAACTGTTTGGAGCAATTGTTGCCGGACATGACCAGTTCTCCGCACTAGTCGGCCGAAACATAACTATAGCCAGTCACTAGTTAAACCTAAGGTAGATGGCGATAAAAACTATCCTAATGAAGGCTGGTAATTAGTACTGAAATCAGCGGTGAATATCTCCCATAAGGAATTGCTTAACAAGATTTTATTACAAATTTAGTACAACTTAGCCAATTGTTTGTTATAAGAAGTAAGAAGAAGGTAAAGAGTAATTTTATTTCATCAGAGAATACAACTAAATCAACATAAATGAAGAAAAAAAAACATAACGAGGTATATAACATTTAAAGTAAAAGGTAATAAATAAAACAAACCTCTTTATAATTAAAGTTTAAGAACAAAACAAAAGTAATATAACAAAAAATATAAAATAAATTGTAATCAACAAAATTATAATAATACAAAAAGTAAAGTAAGTAAAAATAAATAATCAAAATAAATAAATAAATAATACCTTTTAAAATTAGTAATCAAGGTAAATTAAGTGATGTTGCCCTTCATGTAAAAATCGTCAATACTATGAACCACTTTGTCTGCCTACCAATTTCTTAGCTTTTCTTTTAAGAAGATGTATCTTATGTTTTTAAATAGTCAGGCAAATGGTTACAGAACCCTTTCCTTGTATTCGATGGAGTTCTTACACAGGCAACTTTACTAGGCTGGTAATTAAAAATCCACACTTCTGGTGGACAAAGCTTGATAGCGTTTTTTTAAATATTTCTTTGCATCGTGGGTATTTGTTTCAAGTATACATATTGCATAAACTGTGAGTGAGTTTAATGATTTGAAAACAAACTCACCTGTTTCTCTACTTCTTAAATCAACCGGTACTGGTTTTTATTAGTCAGTTTAAGATAGACGTCTGCAGAACCACTTCTGCTTTATATTCCTCCTCGTATTTTGGATTCAAACCGTGAGTAGTATGCAGTCATAGTTGATCCTTCGTAACACAAAGTTCTAATTCTTCCTAATTCAAGTAATGTGGAATTTAAGGAAAGAGATATATTATAGATACGAAATTTCTAGTAGAGGCTATCATCTATAATGAAGCCATAATCATCTAAATGTTTTATATAAGTTGTAGTATGAAGATTATGAAGGTCTGATGTTTGCTTTTTTCTTGACCCGAAAAAGATTTGATTGGATTTGGATTCAATAATCTTTTGTGATTGCAGTATTGTAAAAAAGGTAAAAGCATCTACTACCAATGTGCTAATATTTCAGATCAAATTCAATAAAAATATTTAATTGATTAATTGGGATATAATACTGGATATCCCTAGTTTTCTTTGTATTTTGGAAAGTCTGCTTTACATGGTACAAACCTTATGGCCCCAATATACTTCCTTATGGAACTCCTCTTTTTAGTGACTGAGGTTTGACGATTGACACTTCTGCTTTTCTGACACATTCCATTTTTCCCGTTAAACTTTTTATTTCTATAGCTTTCTGTCTGTCTTGAAGATAATATTTTAACTACAAAACAACATTTTGAAAAATTCCAAACTGGTATTTATTTGACTAACGAACAAGTATTTCATGATCTAGACCATCGTATCGAGCAAAATAATTCCAATTAAACTTTTTCCTGCTTCAATATTAGAAATAATCTGTTCAGTCATGTCAGTAAGGGCAATAACAGTTGATTAACACGTTACAAAGCCGTAAAGTATATTACCAAGGGCCGTTTTTTCGACTGCCTGCTAACCAGCTGGTTTTACTAACCACTGGTTAAGTTATTTACAGTCTGCAATGTTTATATTTTACACGTCTATCAAAACAATTTAAAGAGTAATTAAAGACTATTAATTTAATAAAGGTTATTTGTTCTTTTGTGTACTAAATTTAACATGTATACAATATCCTAATAACTGGGTGGTTGAAAAGAAATTTGGCAAAAAGGAATTGAATTAATTCCTACAGTAATTATCTAAACTTCTTAAAATACCGTACACATACGCTGTACTACATAAGAAAACTAAAGATAGTTTTAAATTTCCACGTAGGCACTGGTATTGTTCGCCAATTTCTACAAACGGCCGGCGATACAGTCAACAGACTTTTGAAGGAAGTCAATTAAAACAGTGGTGATACTGGCGAACTTCTTGAATGCGATTTTCAAAATCATACGAGTATATGGTTGTAGGCTTGCAATTTTACACTTCTTCCTTTACAGAATCCACATAGGAATGACACGGAGTTAGATATGGGCTTCTTGCAGGGCATTCGTGGAGTCTACGCCGTCCCGGCTAATGTCCAGGAAGCATTCCATCCAACCACTCACGAACAGTTTTAGCAAAAACCGTACAACAATGAACCAATATAAGTAATCAAAAGAAACCTTATTGAATACTCAATATTATGACATTCTTGGGAACATTAAATGTGTAATTTTGCAGAATGAATAACATGATATTATTACCTAGTTACTTTTCAACCACCCGGTAGATAAACACTAACTGTAACTCTAAAATGCAAAATTAAAATTGACAAAGTAAAATTTGAACCGCAAAAGTATCCAACTTTCCTATTGGTCGGCTTCCGGTTGAATTTTAGCTGAGTCTGAATGGAAAAACGTCCCTAAGAATATTATTCTGCAATAGTTAGTTATTTAAGTGAGTAAAGCGATTTTTCTTTAAACTTTGAAATGGTCGATACCATAGACACTGATGTAGTACTGCATCTCTTCGTGGTTCCCATGTTTCAAAATAGGAATTGATGTTCATAATTATTTAAGTCTTGAAAGGAAAGTGCATCCCTTAAATGATCTGTTTTAATGTGTGTTTATTTATTTCATTAACGCAGAACCTTAAATGTGTTGCAGAAAATTTATCAACTACATAAGAGCTTTTCCGTGTCAAACAATTGCTTATAATAATAATTGCTGCTAGCTCTTCTAGTGTAGTCGGTACAAGGTGGATCCTAAGTCATAATCAAAGGGACAGTCTCATATTTCTTATTTATTAAGGGCGTTTTGTGTTTGATACATCATGGCCTTAATTGGCTTACAATTATGTTAATGTAGTGCGCATTGAACTGTTCCGCTATGCACCAGTCTCATGCACGTACTCGTCAGATATTTTGATATTTCAAATATGTTTAAACTAATTTGCTTTTCTTTGTTAGAGTTAAACATGTTCAATGTTTTTTAAGTTTTGTTTTTAGCTTTAAAAGCACGTTCAGTGTTGTATTGTTTTCTTATTTCTTTTATTTTCATTTCATATATGTTCTTCTGTGTTATGAATTCTTTTCCATGTTCTTCTCTACTTTCGATTATACGTTTCTCTTTACTTTTTTAAGAACTCATTCTTTAGGCAGAGAAATTGAGGATTCAATTGTATGTTGTTTTCAGAACTTTACCCATGTTTTAACTTTAGGGCAACTTTAGCTTTTTAAAACTATGAATAAATAAAACCAGTGTAATATGAAACCAAAATAGGCGAAAATACATTAGTGTACCTTAAATTTGTATTTTTTGATCTAAGAATTTCCAATGTTCGCCGGCCTGTTACATAAAGCCTGATATTATTACGACACATCAAGTGTGGGTCAATTAAATCAGGCCAGTAAGTGGCAAGTGATATAGTGTACTGAGAGAGGTTGTGGTTATCCCAGCCTGATTATGGTTACTGATAACCACATAACTGAGTGAGACAGATGCTCGTCTAGAGAACTGAATGTAACTAACTACTCGTAGATAAGCAAGATAAGCTGGTATATCACAGACATATTTTCATTTCCTTGAATGTTTGTTTGAAAGAAGATTAGTCAGATCATGCAACATGGAGTTGAAGATTTAACTTGACTATTTTAAGTACTTGAACAACATTATCACTATTCGCTTTCGGTTTGATATTTTTGTTTTAAACTTCTTGATTTTGGTATTAAAGATGTTCCCAGCAAATTATAAATTATTATTCAAAAGGTTATGCCTTAGCTTGACTAACATAGAACAGGTTAGGTTTGTAATTTAGTTGTTCAAAATAAAGCAGATTCAATATCTCGGTCACTAGATAACTGTGACAGATGACTGACTCACGTCAACTGTGACTGATGGTATCATAAGGGAAAACTTGTTGGACATGTAATATCCACTTTTCCTAATGACTATCCAATAATTGCCTCTCCAACACGTTCCAAGAGCTAAAAATCAATACCAATCGGGTCCTCACCGTCAAAAGTTCTCATATCACTTCAATGAATATTTTTGTAAAGTATTCGTATAGCTATAGGCGTTTTGGGTTTATTGTTAAAGTGCTTAAATATTAAAACAATGTCTTATTGTTGAAGGTACCTGCGTTCTATAAAAATATGAAAAAATCACGAAAATGTACTTTTTTTTATTACTAAAGCTAGTTTCATTATGACAAGTAGTCGGCACGTATCGCGGTACATTTGCCGGAGACTGGTGCCGGGGACAGTCGCCGTGATCTTTCGTGAATTTCTCCAAATCTCTGCGACATGTTGCAGAGGACTTGGGGAAGGGAGGACAGTACAGTTTGTGCAGTGATACAGAGTATACCTTCGCGTTCTGTGACTAGCAAGGTGTTTATCATGTATTGAAAAAATGAGGCATAAACGGCCTAGATGGTGGATACGTAGTGTTCTTGCGAAGCGACAATCGGAAAGGAAACACCCTGATGAGAGACCTACGCCTTCAAAATGGTTTTGAAAACTTTGTGAGAGTGTCGGTGGAGGATTTTGAGATAGCAAAAGCAGTTCTTATTGACTGCCTATCTCTCCTCGTGATATTTTAGCGGCCATCTCACATCCCCGGACATGTGCCGCGACTTGTCCCAGAGCGTTTCCAATAGAGAACATGTCTCGGGGCAAGTCGCGGCACATGTTGCGGGACAAATTTGTAATAATGGAAACAGGGCTTAGCGGTTTTTCTCAGCTTAATGTTACTGGTTTTATCGGTGGTAAATTTCAGTTATACATGAGTTTACTATCGTAAGTGCTTGTTATGCAAAGCCTAGTAAATACCACAATGTTTTTAAATTAAAAGGATTGATCACCCCGAAAAGATTTGCTCAAATTATGCTCTCGTAGTCCCCCATTTAGGACACTATTGTTTGGTGTAGAGATCAGAAAAGTTATTTTTCCATGTTCTCAAAGGTTGTATCAGGGTGTTTATAACTTGTTTAAAAACATACACCAATATAAGCGAAAATTGTTAATGCTAGCCATAAATAGGCTCTTTTAAAGGTTTAATCTATTTTGTTCACAAGCAGCTTTTGCCCTTTTTGTGTATGAGGAACATAGAAGCACTCTATCATATAAACCCGCATTTGTAAGTTTCGGTTCATAAACGGCTTCGAAACGCGAGACCTCGAAATTATGTTTTGCCACTTTTTAAATGAGCAGAGCAAAATTTGAATACCGTTGCTACCACTTGACTGGCGTTTGAATATTGTTACTATTGACTGTCAGGGTCGGCGGCACGCGAGACTCTATAAACAACTGAGCCAGACAAGACAACCCTACTAGAGCCAATGTTTTTGAAACAGAAGCTAAACGACCACCGAAGGGAGATAATTAATATTAATATAAACATGGCTCATTGCTTGGTTGACCAATCCTCTTAATTAAAACGTCATAAACACTTGAACATAACAAGCAACAGACAGTAGCTGATTTTGGGAGTAACTGCTGGGGGAAGAGTTATTTCAAGAAAACACGGAAATAGTTGCTTTTTTATTCTTAACGAAGCTTTACAGAATTTTACCTATTGAAAACTTTTATTTTGTAGCATTACTATTATGTGACCAGCAAGGTAATTAAAGCTCAATATTGCAAATGCCATTTTTCTTTGAATAACTGTACCAATAATAGCTTTAGATTAATGAAGTTTAATGTTCAACTAGTATAAATATGGCTTAATCATCTTAAGTCGGAATGTGTTGTGACATAGAAGCTGTAACTAGACGAAATTTAAGTGATGGAAAAACGTATAAAAATTGTTAATACCCAATGATATTACATTGTATGTAGTTTTGCAAACGTTCAGATTTACATATGAACCCTTTATAAAAAAACGTAATATTGAAATCCCTAAGTCAGTGGATCATAATTTACACACTGATAATGCAATTAATGTAGTTTGTCATGATTGTTTATGTATGGAGCTATTGCATACAATATCCTCATTTACTCCTAATTTTTGGAGGAGTATGAAAATTATTGTTTGACTTTTGCCTTGAATTAGCTAACTGGTAATCTTCTAAGCAGCTATTTACTGAAAATATTGTTTTTTTTCCTAATTTGTCGAAAGATCACATTAGTCTGTAGTTTCTAACGAACTGTGGGATCACTGCTAA
This sequence comes from Matsumurasca onukii, assembly GCA_018831715.1. Taxonomy (NCBI): domain Eukaryota; kingdom Metazoa; phylum Arthropoda; class Insecta; order Hemiptera; family Cicadellidae; genus Matsumurasca; species Matsumurasca onukii. The sequence continues at coordinate 50,403,907 of CM032059.1, read as the reverse complement.
TGACGTTTGCTGAGAAGATGCTTTGCCCCAGACGCTCTTGTATGCAAAGTGTTCACTATTTACATAAGCCCTTAAGATAAGACTCGGCTTGGGGGCTTCACAGCAAATTAAAACGTTAAGTAAATTTATTCACATGCATTTTGTATCCAAGTCTTAAATTATCCAATTTGTTCTCAACGTCCAACAGTAGTTTTATGACAACACTAATCTCTTCGCTCATTACCCATTACCCATAAAACTTATGCATAACTTAATACTAATCTAATTTGTTATACTTAATTTCTTTCATCCTTAGAAGTACCATGTTTTATTACAGCTTAGATAATTATAAATATGGTTATACTTATCCAATTCAGTCAAAATAACCTATGGTTACCTTTTAGTGTGTAAATACAAAAAAGTAATACAAAAATAATGAAAATCTGGCATTTAAATGTTGTTTTATAACATTTTGTCCTTTAACTTATCACTCAACTATTGTTTTATTTCAAGCTCTTGTTTTTTATTTTATTTTAAAATTACTTTAAAACAACGCAAGTTAGAATCTAGAAATTATACGCCATGATCGTGGTGCCGTCCTAAACGATTAATTGATATTTAAATATGAAATAAAAGCACTTTTAAAACGATCATTAGAAGATTTTATGGTCAACAAACAGTTTGTGATAATAAAACAGTTCGCTAGCAGGTAGGCTAAGTACCTAAGACCTCTGTTGACACAGCTATTATCATTACGCAAAACAATCCTGTGAAGTTCGGTATCCTATGTAACCGGTAAACACTTATTCTAAGTGACTGAGTTCAATGTGTATGCTCGAGAAAGAGCCAGGTACTTAACTACAGAGCTCTTTAGTGACATTTTCAGTTATTCGATATAATATCTCTTTGCGCAGTCACCTCTTTACTGCCTCAGTAGCTCAAACTGTTTAATGGCTCATTGATTAGTTGACAACTAAGTAATTATTACCTTTTGCGCTCTCATTAGAGCTTAGATAAGTTATCTTAGATTGTATTAAAAAAAGCAAGCAAACGTTTTCTACATAATTATATGACTGTTAACTCTTTACTCTTAAAAATTAAATAAATAACATCAATCTGGCAATATGTAGTCCAATGCTAAAAAATTCGGAATTGCTAAGAACAGTATTTATTGTTATTACTTAAAATAGCTTCGCGTAACCGAAATAATCAAGATAATCTTAATTGATTTGGTTTTAAATGTATACTGTTAACTGGTTTTAAAAGGATAGCCGAGCTGTTTTCTATTGATTAAGGATAACGTTTAAAACCCTACGGGTAGTTATGAGTTGCCTGTAATATCTGATCAAACCATGGAATTGTTAAGTAATATGAAAACTTGGAACAACTTATTTTATTAGAGGACATTTCATAACTAAAATGTAAACAACAACAAACACAACTATTGAACATATGATAATTAAATTATAAATTATATTAATATCCAAACATCTTCCTCTTAAGCTTTTATAAGTTCAACCTTTCAGGTTTTCTTATAACTCTTCTAGGTCTGTCTGGGACTGGTGTATTGTCTGGTACAACATCATCTCGATGTACCATAGCTCGTTCCTCCACATGTGCGGGTCGTGCGGGAAATACTGGAACTGATGGTGGTCTATGGCTTGGATCTTGTGTTTTAATTTGTTTGTCATCTCGATCAATGGTCTTGTATTTTCTAATAAAACTTGAGTTCCTTCTGTATACTTTTCCTTTTACTTGTACCAAATATGATCGAAACTACAAAACCTCCAATACTTTCCCTTCTTCCCAAATTATCAAAGATTTATCATACACCAAAACAGGTTCATTTTTGAGAAACACATCCACTTTTTTGCAATTTTGGTTGTAGTAGTACTCTTGATTTGTTTTCAAAATAACAGCTTGATCTTTTACAACATTTGGTTCTAGATGGCTTTTCTTAACTAGTATTTTACTTCTCAAATGACGGCTCATTAGTAACTGAGCTGGTGAGTAATCCAAACCCCCAGCGTAGGTTCGTGTCCTACTGACTGCGCCATGTTAAGTAATATGAAAACTTGGAACAACTTATTTTATTAGAGGACATTTTATAACTAAAATGTAAACAACAACAAACACAACTATTGAACATATGGTAATTAAATTATAAATTATATTAGTATCCAAACAGGAATAAGACCCATTTTCAAAATAATAAGTACATTCTAAGAGTCTCTTTTATTTGTCCATGTCAAGTACTGATTTGGAACTCTTGTAGTCTATAATAACCTGTGCTAAATAGTCTATGCTAAATATGTTCTATCTCTCGTTAAACGAAAACAGATGTTGCGCAGCCCGAAGGCAAGCAAAGTTTCCGCAGATATCTAATTTCTAATTGATCTTGTCATTCAACAGAACTTAGCCCACGGCAATGAAACTTCCCTAGAAATTAACGTAAAATTAACGTAATATTGTGTTTTGTTAATGGAATTTCTGCTAAATCTCTCCCTGTTTATTTGAATAGTTGGGTTTAAGCCCGTGAACACCTTTGCTAATAATTTCGGCCGGAAAACATTCACGATGATAATCATACGTATTGAATAGTACTAGACTGCTAGAGCTATCACCCTCACCGCCAGCGGCAAAGCTCAATCACGTGAAATTATGTCAGCCTGACTTTGGCTGACCGTCTTTTTAGGGTGAAGCCATCTTAAGTGGAGAAAGGTTTAGTCGTTTAATTGTTGGAAATAAGCGCAACGTTATTCATAAATGATTGTTCTTCAATTTAAGAAGTTGAAATCTGATTAATAGTTATATTGTTTTTTAAACAAATGTATCCAGCACATGTTAGAGAAAAGTAACTGAACAGTTTAGTTATGTCAACTGAAAAACGAAGTCATTTTAGAAATTTGTACTAGACTTTTTGAAAGAGTTCAACTAGCAAATATTCGTTAAGAACAAATTTATGAATGCTTATCATCTAGTACGTAGGGTCTTTTATAAAATTTAAAAATTTTTCAGAAAAATAGAACGTTGATTCATGAAGTTTACAAATTAATCGGTCTAGAAAACTAATTAAGGGGTGAAACTAAATCTAAGATTGCATATTTTGTTGTTTATATTAAGTATATTGGAATAATTATTTTGCTTCTTTATTTCTATTTTAGTACAAAGAAGTCTTATATTAACATACATGTAATAAAAATAGAAACCCGAAACTGTTGTGATTTCTGTGTGTTTCGTAATTTGCTCATCGGAATTTGTTCCATGCATGTTCAATCCGTTGAAAGGAGTATTTTGTTTTGAATGTCTGAAAATATTCCCTATTTTTCCTTTGTCTATTTTATTTCTGTGCATATGAAGACTAATTGAGTCTGAAATAAAATGTAAAATGGTTGTATCAATTAATTATTTTAATACATTTACGCTTCATGTGTAATGGAAGGATAAAAAAGGTCAATATTACTATCTTATAATATCACTAGAAGCACCTTTGTATCACTGGACCTCTCAAGCTTAAGCCGAACAAAAGTACGCTTACTTCAATCTCTGTCTCGTTATGTAAACACCTGTTTATGCATATGCATTAGTAATTACTATTCTTTGCATAACAAATAAACAGCGTAACAAATAAATAACAAAGGTTTATTTGATGAGCGTCGACAACGGCCTACACATCCGACACTTGGTGGGGGGGGGGATGTGAAAGGGGTTGATGGGAGGGGTGAACAGGGGCAGGTGATTGACAGAAATAATCAAGAGGCAATCAAAGAGCGTTATTTCTCCTATTAATTCGTCACGACAGCCACTATCAACGCTTATCAGTAGGATCCGACCTTATATTAAGGTAAACATGTCAGGGGCTGACATTAAGTAATTTTAAAAATTAAACCAAGAAATACTGGGAAAAACAGTGTGGGAAAAACTAAATAACACCACCTAAAAAGAATTAAAATTTTTTAAGAAACTAAAAATGTTTTGACTTAAAAAAGTTGATCGTCTGGACTTAAATAAAAAGGTACTTTTACATAAAGGTTGGACAATTCTTGCACTTGCACAATGAGGTGGGAGTTGGCTTATCTGACAACTTGTTTGCAGTTTAGTAAAAAAAGAAACGGACTTCATGCCTCTTCTTGTGAAAAATACTCCTAATATTTCGGGCAGTTAAAAACTTCACCCGTCTTCAGAAGACCACACTAATATAGGAACTACATTTCATTATATATCTTCACCTAAGATCTAACCCGAGACTTTACCTCAAGGTTTAGGCTAAGATCTAAACCTAAGACTTTAGCATATTTAAAAATACATCTTAAGGAATTAAACACCTGTCAAAATACTAATTAGAAAAAGAAACAAGTAAAATGGGGAAACGTAAATACGGAATTAACTACATTCTAGTCCTTAACTTAAAACAATAGGCAAAAACACAGAATGTGGTAGGTAAATAATAATTGAAAGGATCTCACCCAGACTCGGAATGACGTACCTCGCACTAAGGAACCGCGCACTAACTGAACTCCTAGGAGGGCGACAAAAGATCTTAGGTTAAAATATATAATTAAATGTAGTTCCTATATTAGTGTAGTCCTCTGAAGACGGGTGGAGTTTTTACTGCTTGAAACGTTAGCAGTAGATTTTCTCCAGTAGTGACAGCAAAATTCCGTTTCTTCTTTTTACTTAATTGCTTTCCGCCACTATTATGAACTTTCAAACTCACATTGTATGCAGTCTTGTACAAATATGGCGATGACAAATTGTTAACTATTTAGTCAGTTGTCTAAAGGAATTGAATGTATTTATTACATTGAATCATATAAATTGGACTTGTTTCGATTTGAAATTCGCCAACTATTGAGCTAGTTTTGCTGTAGTACTCGTGACGGCAAGATATAATGAACTTCCGGTGCGCAAGAAGATGAAAGGTCTACACTAAACATTGTTTTCCACAGGTGAATATACATGGTTTGACTTCTGATTTGTTTCTACGTTGTTCCTTACTTACAGTACTGAGATTGTGTTGTGTCTTATTATTTCTCAGTTCTCTCATATACTCCAGGCCTAATACCAATAGAAAATAAGCACCAATAATTGAATTATCGTTCATGGTAACTTACGAATATGTCTGTCCTGTGAGAGTCACTTAAAACATGGAGCACAGTCCTTACAATTTTTATTGTTGGGCTATGTAAAATGTTATGAGTTTTGAATCTAAGAATTTAAATTTGAGGTTAACAAGAAAAGCGAGTATATTTCATTTGTGGTCAATACCATTAGAAGATGGTATTAAAACTGCTACATTGACTTGTACATTTAATTTTTCATTTATGTTTCAATTATTGTAAAACACACACAGAGGATTTGTAGCTTTGCATTTTAAACAGCTTTAACTTGAATTAAACGTGTAAAGTTAATGTACACTATTAAACTAAGTTATACTAAGTTGAAAATAAATTCAACCAGTTAAAATTGGTAATAAATAGTACAAAAATAAATTGTAAATTCGGATGAGCTAGCCATTTACTTTTGAAACTGGAAGAATTGTGTGGCGATAATACCGCTACTATAGTAGGCCTACTGTGGGGAACCATTCCCTGCATTTTTGCGCGCTAAATCTGTATATGGATGTATTATTTCAAAATAACAACCAATCAGACAGAGAATTATATACAATTTAATACAGAGGTAATTTAATAAGAGGAAAGAAACTAGTTTTATGTCAAAAGCCTAAGCCTAAAACTTAAACAAGAGATCATCAACCGCTGAAATTGTTTTAACTTCAGTATAAAACAAATGAACTCAACTCAAATAGAAATGTGGAGTCACGTGTTAAAATTGGAAAAAATCTTAAAGGAAAAAATTACGTTAGTTTTGTGGCATGTACCAATAGGGCTATTAGTTTGATGGGCCACATAGCATGTGCTTAAAGATTCAATTGTAATACGTTGTCTGTAACTTTAGGGTCCAGTCCACCCAGAAAAACATATTGGTTTGTAGTTTTAAAAGTATTCACTAACTATCCATTACTACGGCGTCTGATGGAACGTAACCCTCTACATCGGCTTTATTCGCCCATACTCCGCAGCTTTAATTACGGCCTTAATTACGGGTGAGTTAAATTACGGGTGGTTCAGCTGACCATACGTCATGGTTTGCGTGCCTACAATAGTGTTTGATACGACAACTTTGTGGTTGTATCTCATGTCTACCCCAATAAGACACGTGTCTCATCACACAACCACATTGGAAACCTAAGTGAATAACCTAATATATATTCAATAACATATAAATCAAGTCTTAGCTTGCATCAATACAGCTCACATCAAACCTGATTACAAATCCTTTACAAGTTAGTGAGCATTGGCTATATGTCATTTCAAGTAATACATAAATTAGCTATGGTTTAGTTCTACGATTGACTCGAGACAAAAGGTTAAATTAGGGAGTTTGCACTTTGGAAAAGGTTCTATTTTAACTGGGATATATGGATATTTGATTGCCCCGTCTTGTAAAACAAAATCTTCCAAAGAACCAAACGGAAACAAGAGCTTACTTTTTCAACAACTTTTTTGGAACGATTGGTCTAAAAGCAAAAAGTTCGCCCCAAAGGTTCAAGGAAGGTACAAATCGTTCTATGGAAATAGGCTGCTTAATTACCAGTCACGTGATACTTAAAGTAGTTTTGAAATATATCTTAAGTTAGAGCAATGGAAAACAGATTTTGTAAACAATTAAATAAAGTGATATTCTTAAAGTACGCCCCAATAAGATGTTGTTAAATGTATGTTTGTTGGTGCCACTACAATATTGTGGCAACTGAATGTTGAATCATTTGACATTGATTTCAATCAGATAATTGCCTCTAATCCAGGATCTCACCACAACTGCCAATGTGTCATGTCAAATCGTCCCTTTGAATCCCCCAGTGATATTTTAAACGACTAAGAACTTACCTATTTAAAAGCTCAAGATTTGTAACTACGTTATGGTTTATTAGTTAGCTGACTGTTGGTGGTTCCAACATGAATTTAAACTATTACGTACAAGAAAACATACGCAAAGAATACATTCTTTAGAAATAATGAACGGCAGATTCTCAATGGGTTCACACAATTCCAAGTGCTTATCAACTATTCAAACATAGTTATGTGTTGATAATATATGTAGTTGGATAGTTTAAACAATTGGGTTGTAAAAGTTACAATTTGCTGTACAAAATCTTAAATTCGACTTGATAAAGACTACCTATCACGACCAGTTAAACATTGGTACGTATAGTAAATATTGAGAACCTTATCTTCAATTTACCTATTCTTTAACCAGCAAAGTCATGTTTAGTTTAATAATAAGTCGATACGAATATTACAGTGAAACGTGTCTTGATGAAGAAACTTAGTGCTAACTCCTTGGCTGGTGAAACGGTGTAAGTAGTTCTTATATTCAATGTTGACCAAAGACGCTGAAATGAATTGGCGTTTTTTAACGAAAGTTATTATCACGGGACCTGTATTCTTGGCCGTGAAAGCGACATGATTTACCGGTTTGTATCAAGGTTTAAACTTGTCACGGTGTCTGACCCGGGGTTTATAGACTAAGCTGGGCTTACACTTTGCAGACAAGTCAACTTATACAAAGTGTACAATCATGGAATCAAGAAATATATTTGTATTTTAGACATTGTATTAACAATGAAATTAGGGCAAAGAAGTAGTTTCGAAAAAAAAATACGAGGAAAACTTAGAGAAAAGTAGAGCCTTCCTGTCAGTTTTCAATAAAGGTTTGGTCATGTTTAGTCAGAATGTCAACACGTCTACTGTGCGGACAGAAAGTATTCGTCAAAAATACATTCAATGCATCACTGACGTCTTCCTATCAAAAATGTTTAAAGGACAAAAGCTTTAGTAGCAAGAGCAGTTTCTTACTTAGATCACCTTATCTAGCATAAACTGTTTAGTGACCTTTCCTATATTAATATTAGGTACATTTCAAAATAAAGGTTTTACCTAGAACTTTACACAACTATTTATGCAAAAAACCTTTCCAAAAATTTCAGAAAAGAATGATTTTTTCTCCAGTTTCAGTTTAAAGTGTAACGAGATGGTTGAAACGTAAGCCTACTCAGCGTGAAAGCCTGGCAGATGTGAAAGGCTTATAATGAGTCACATTTCACAAAGGTTAAAGAGGTTCTCACCTTCACACCATTGAAGCCATTCTCGAGACTTACGTGAGAGCAGCTCTTCAACCTCCCTTCTGTCCTTTTACACGCAATCTCATTATCTGGTTAACCCGGCCCGGATACATAAAATCCTACCTGTTTAATGAGTTTTAATTACATTGGAGAAACTGGTTGAAATACACCTTTCATGAAGATTTGATCTATCAGATGTAGATAAGTTCTCACTGGTATATGGCAATACCCGGCCTAGTAAGAAGTTGCCTAACATAAATGTGTCTTGAATGTGAAGGTGCCTGCTGCAATGGTTATATTGGATCTAGAACTGGCAAGACAACAATGTCAATATGTATGTAAATAGCTACCTTATTGTTCAACCAAGTCAGTCTGATATTCAGGCCGTGTAAGTAAATAGTCAGTTGTTTCCACGAAGAAAATAAGTTGACGTTAATTACTTATACTGTATGGATAAATAATCGTTAATGAAGTTATATTGTATAAATAACACACCAGGGTCGGCTACAAATCCAAACTATTTGATTTGAAATATACCTAGCTACTTAGATAAGCCACAGAATACTAGTTTCATGTATTACACTGAGATCTTAATATGTATAAATGTTAAATAGCTAATTTATTACTGAATCAATTTAAAGACAAACATGTTTTGACTGAACCAGGACTTGAACCCGTGTCTCTCGCTTGCCAGGTGATTATGATTTATGCTGACCACTACACCATCCAGCCACATTATTCATGTCTTCAAATTTAGAGAAATACTCAAATCAGAATGTTTATCCGAAACATGTGACTATAATATAATAAATCCTTTGTTCATGTGACTGTCAAAAGTGACTTTAAATCAACAAGCTGTAAATGTTACAAACATGTTTTAAATACCATTTCAAACGACTTATTATAGATCTTAATTTGTATATACGCTAAATAGCTAATTAATTACTAATGAAATTTAATGCCAAACATGTTTGACCGCAAACTGAGACTTGAACCCATTTCTCTCACTTGTCGAACGATTATGCTGACCACTACACCATCCAGCCCAATGATTCATACATTACTATAACTTAAGATACAGAAGTTCTGTACAAATGTTCAAAATCTTAAAATAAATTAATAACTTGTGGACATTAACATTGTTAGAAGAACAACTAAAGTGCAACACAATAGTAATATTACTATAACTATATAAGTGTGCCATTAATACGTATTAAAATAATTTTACTTTCGTATTAACTGTTTGAGTGATTTACTAAAACTGAACGTTTACATGCATTATGAATAAATTAATAATATCTAACCATATGTTGTAAACATATTGAAAACAAATTGTTTGATATTCGTGTCATAGACACTGATGCCCCCTCCTACACCTCCCAGCCTGTAATGTCTGTTCTTGCGTTAGCTGAAGAATAAAAAAGAAAAAGTACTTGCATTCTTGCGAACAATGGCATGCCACTTTCACACCCCTAGTAATGACAGTTGATGGAGTTTTCGGGCCGCAAATGAATAATTTCTTCAACTTACCAACTGCCAGGCTGGCAGAAAAACATCCGTGAGTTATGGCTAATAAAAATTTCGGACTAGAGCAAGAGTCCATCGGGATAATTAGAGCAGGCAGTATGTGCGTTCGAGGAACAAGGAGAAGATTTGCGTCCGGAAAAAGTTTATCGGACTTCCAATAGTTTCCCAGTGGTTTTCCGTTTTTTATTTCATAATTCCTTATTACTATTTACCATATTATTATTTTTATACGTTATGTTTATTTTATTAAATGTATATATATTTTTAGAGGTCTAATCCTGTTTGTATTCTTTTAGATACTTGATACCTTCCCTTAAGATGAGCTTCTGGTGATTTTCTTGTAGATGGTTCTTTAGCCAACTGATTATCCACTGAGGTTGCTCTCATCTGATCGACATGGCTTTTACTTGTTGCTCCTTCAACATAAACCAGGTAGTGGCAGACTCCTATTCTTTCTTTGACTATTCCGAATTTCCACTTCTGTCTTCCACATCCATTAAATTAATAATAACATCGAACTTAACTTTTTAACTTACATATTCAGGTACTAAATATGTTTAAACTTAAACCAGACTCTTTCCGTTATGTATCGGATACAAATTTCTCTGAATTTAGAAACTCCTTTTTTAATATTGTAACAATGCATTTTAAATATACTTTTGTTTTCAAATACATCCAATAGTCTTCTGACTGTGATCCAACGGGAGTGGAAAAGTTACCTGTTTACTACCACGTTTACTACCTGTTAGAGACAATGAAACCACGTGTCAACTTTGAAAAAACGACTTTTAACTTTATGTGGGTTTGCTACACAACAAACCCTGCTACCACATGGCGGCATTTTGTATTTATCATAACATGTACCTAATATCTAACAGATTATATGGTTGGGCTCACATTTTTGAGATTCCACTTTAAAATAACGTTTTCATTGTTACAAAAATTCTACATTTTCTTGGATTTCTAGGTAGAATGTTCTCAAATTTAAACTAAAACTTGGAAATTTTATTTCTAATTCGTCTTAAGAATATATTAACCTTGTATTAAACATTTTTAAACTCACACTAGTTTATCAAAAAGACAGCGTTTGTTGGACTTTCACCCACTGCGTGGTAATGTATTCCGCCTGTGCAGCGCAGCTCAAAGGTAAAACCGAATAAAACTAATAATATTTATAGAAACTGATCATTAATCTCATTTGAAATTAAATCAAATGTGAAACATTTCTTGTTTGGAAATATTTGCTTTGTCCGGAATAACCGTAGTTATCAATAGTTATAGTTGATAGCTCAAAACTAATTTACTTTATTTTAGTCTCCAATGATAGATTGATATCTAACTTAACTTATTTTAAACATATCGAACCTGTAGAAAGAAATTTTAAATCAAATTAGCCAAAATGTAAAATGTTAATATGTGAGGCCTTTTGATAAGCAAAGCTGTCTTCTTCAGATTACCTAAAAAAAACCCATCTGGAGAAAACAGATTTGCTTATAAAAAAGGCCTTATGAATTAAAATTTTAAATATTGTTTTATTTCATTTTTTTAATAACAAACCAACATTCAAAAATACTAAAATAAGAACATCAAACTTAACTTATTTAATGTATACAAAAAAATATTATTTTTGCTTTGTAGTCGCTCGAACTTTCTGACTGTTTTGGTATGTTATTGTTCTTTTCATGAAACTAAAAAATAATCTTTCAGAAAATAAGCTAAGTATTTTTTTTGAATTTGCTTGAATTAAGGTTAGTGTTTAGCGGAACCTTCAGACCAAAATCGAGAAAGAGGCTCCTCATCAGAATATATTGTCTGCCTCACAATGCTTGGCTAAAGTTATAGTTTGACTTAATTACGTAAGTGCATAGTATGTGTACCAAACCCCGTCAACAGTATTTTACAGATTGCGTAGGAACAATACCTTACCTGATTGGTTTTGTGAATTTGAATTCAGATTACAAACCAATTCTCTATGCATGAGATGCATTATTCGTGAACCGATCTCACTCTTCCTATGACGTTTTGTGTATTGTAAACAATTCTTGTAACATTAGTTTAAAAAAGCAGTTGTTTCATAAAAATGCTTATTGGCTGTTCAAATAAAAAGTGAAATAGTTTTAAAAAATAAATGATAACTTGTTTTAGCGTAAACCTACATTTATTTTATCCTCAACGTGATCAAATTATATTTTGAACATAATTTCATGGTTTGCCTTTTATTGGTTGCCCTTCCCGGTTTTTGGGTCGGGAGTGGGTAACGAAAAGTACGTCAAAAGAAACTTCAGAACCTTATAAAAACAATCTCTAAAGTGTTTTTCAAAATTATTCCTCTTTCAAAAGTTAAGGTGGGGCGACATATAAAACTCACCCTGTATATTGGATTATAACAAAACAGAGTATATTAATCTACTTTTGATTCACTAGCTATTGATAATCTCCAAAACAATAAGGAGTTATGCTGTGATACTAGTAGGTTATCGAATATTGCCTATAACTCCTGATATTCCTGGAAGTGAGTTATGACGCAATGCACTCCCTCCATTGCATCAGGAATAATGTCCTTGCGTTTCTTTTGGTAGACTCTCAGGCTGTTGTTTCTCTTAGTTTACTTGATTTTGTTGTTATGTTTAGAACCTTACTTTGCACTACTCGTAGTACAACATTTGTATTACTATTAGTTGAAAATAAATCTAGCTTGTTTTGGCATTTGATAGAATTCAACAGCACTACAAGGTTAAGAGTGCCAGAGTAATGCTTTACTAGCTAGCATGTCCATAACAAAATATTTGTAATACAACAAGCCCTTTAAATTGTGATATTTTTGATCAACAAGCCCTTTCGACAGCAATGCTGTCTTTATCCGGCAAACTTGTTACATAGAAATTAAAATAGCCAAACACTAATATTTATATACAGTTGATATTTTTGTTATTGTATATCAATATTTATTTTTTCTGATGATGACAGCATTGCTGTCGAAAGCGCTTGTGGATTAAAAATATCACTCTTTATTATCCTTTTGTATGGGATGGTTAGTCTAAGCCGACAGGACATTAGACTAACCATCGCATATATAACTGGACATGGGCACTTCAGGAACCACTTAGCAAGGATAGGTCTCCATACAGGAGACACCGTTTGCAGACTATGTGAGCGCTCTATAGAGTCCGCTCGACATATCTTGACAGACTGCGATTCCCTTGAGGCAAGGAGAAGACCACTTCTGGGGGGTCTCGGGTGGCAGGAAATCAAACCCTCTGAGCTAGGCAAAAAGATCCTTGAGCTTTGTAAGCGAACAAGGATCGGACTACCTGAGTGAGAGAAACAGGAGTTTGCACAATAAACCTAAGGTTGACGTGTATGCGGTCCGGAACTGCATCTCCATTTAAATCTAATCTAATCTAAATCCTTTTGTATTTGAACTATTTTGTTAAGTATTGCTAATAACTTCCCCTTCAAGAAATTAGCATGTCTATACTATACAGGGTCACGCAAAAGTGTGGAAACGCCTTTATAACCTTTTAACCAGTTTTTCAGCGCAACCAAAATTGGTACATTATATTAGAGGAAACAAAAGTACCTTTTAATGCATACTGACACTTTGCCCCGGTTTTCAAAAAGGGAGATTGGGGGGGGGGGTATTTAAATCTCTGTGTAACTTAAAATCGACGCAATTTCTTTCTGAATTAAGCTAAAGACGATTATCAACATTGATCAATATTGTTTGAGATCTTCAAAATGTGGTGCCACTCGATGGGGCTTCCCTATGAAACTTATGGGGCCATCCCCCCAATCCCCCATTTATAAAACTGGGGCAAAGCGTCAGTATGCATTAAAGGATACTTTTGATTCCTCTAATAAAATGTACCGAATTAATTTCACTATAAAGTGCGTTTCCACAATTTTGCCTAGCCCTGTATGTCCTGACTATGTAGAACTCATGAATTTACTATGAGAGTATGTCATGACTGTACGTACTTTAAAAAAAAAGCTTGTTGTAGTCAAAGAAGATACGGGAATTACAGGAATTATGACGACGGCTGTGAGGTAAAGTTGACAGCTGAATCATCTTTAGTCCTAGGCACTTTGATTCAACTAAGGATAAATAAAAAATTTTCGAATTGTACATGCCATTAACTGAAACAGAAACTTTAAGTAGCCTAAAATATTAAAATTCTATAATTTGAAATAATTCTTAGGTATAATTTGTTTAGTAAAGTTAAGTGGAAGAGATTGCTTTGAAATCTTCATTTCCCTACCAATAACTACGTGTTTCATTTCAATTCGTTGAGGAAGAAGTATGGTTTAATTTGCACATGAACCAATCCAATTGACTACCGTCACGTTTCTAGAAGACAAAATTAATTTATTAACATCGTGAATTTTAAAGAAGAGACAAGGTGGGTCTGAGAGGTTTATACTATTTATACTTACAGTTGCCATTTACAAATATTTTTGATGATTTATTATAGAACTTATATATTATATGTAATATTATATATACTAATTTATTAAACAGAACCTATATTTACGTTTACCAATTTAGGGTTCACCTGTAATAAACATAAGGATGATGTAAACTTAAACAAACTCCTTGGATACAATTTAGGGTTGGTCATTTTATTTCACACTTTTCACACTTATTTCACGCCGTTTTCTAACAATTGAACTATAACTGCAAAGTATGTGCATACCAAGTACATTTGTAAGTTATTTGTGCAAATTATCTACGAGAGATTGTGTAGGGGAGCTAACGGTTGGGCTCGTTACGTGTTCTGAGAAATGAAAATTTATTAAATGTTTCCTCAAATAGAATAACGTTACGTTACTGAGTTTTGTAAAGCCATTAATTAAAACAAACTCTTCAGAAACTAAAATATTTAATAGACATAGCCAACGTAATTTACTGGAGTATGAGAGCATGGTATTCAACGACAATAACTTGTTTGTTACTTGGAAGTAACATCGTTAATCCGAGAATATCGTGGCAAGAGTTGTTAAATGAGGCGACGCTAAGCTTTATCCTTCACCACAGTACCAACATTATAGCCAATAAAATGTTGTTATCTAAATTTAACACCGTTTATCGCTCCACTTCTTGTTATGTAATAACATCTATAGAAGCCGTGAAAAATGGAAAACAAACATTGTCAACTTATTAAGCTAGTGATGGTATAACATTTGTTTATAATAATTGATTACAAACACGCGCTTACAATTTGGTGATAATCAAAAGTTATTAATTTGTTGAGTAGCACACGTGACAACAACAAGATTGCTTTGTTTCCTGTCGTTGCTTGTTGATAAGTTGTGCCTCATATTGATATCAAATAAAAACGTATGTGTGCATTTCTAGTGTTTTACCTTTGGTAATTGTTATTCTTTTAGTGTTTCCGATGAACATTTCTATTTTAAGTACATCCTTACAGATTACAGTAGAAACTCTGTGAACAAAAATGAAGGGATACAAGGTTGAATTCAGTTTTGTATACTTAAAGTGATTGATTTTTAAAAAGTGACTTTTATAACTGGTCTACTGAACATATTAAGCTAAGGTCTCGGCTAAGTCAAAGCCATAGTGATTTTCAAATTAAGCTTGTGTAATTTACAGTTTAATTAATATACTTAACTAAACAAACTTCTTTTCTATATTAACTTAGGATATTTATTCAAGATCAAACATCACTACTGTGTATCGCTTATCTGTAAAACTATTGGTTGAAACTCAACCTAAGAGGCGGTCAGATAGAGTGGCCGCGGGTCTCACTCTGGGTAAACACTGAAAACGATGTATTAAACTAGTAATTATACGTAATAAAAGAAGCGTATTCCCTGGAAACATAGAGCTTATGGCTGCTGCATAAACACTCTAAAACTAGTACTTCCATTAAACAGTAAACCGTTTTAAAATGTATTTTGAAATTTTAAACTTCATTTTAGCATAATAATTTTGATTTTCGATTTTTGACTTTGATATTTTGTTTCACATAGAGCTTTTATTGATGAATTTATCGTGAAAATAGAGCTATTCATTTCTCTCGCCAAATAAAACGACACGTCGTAGAAATGTGCGATTTGCAGTTTTTGCTTCACTCCTGAGTCGAATGGCAAGACTTTATATACTCTATAACTGTATATCTATTAACGTGACCACTCTACAGGCCAGATTTTTGGTCAAATGTTTACAAAATTTAGTACAGTACAAAATAATGTTGTTTTTTCCAATTTCTAGGATAGGTTTGTTAACCAGCTAGATCAGACAGTCCATTTCAAAGTGGTGGCCGTTCAAAGTTTTGATTTACCTATTAAATTGTAACAATACCATAAATTAATACAAAGTTCACCTTACAAGTAGTGTTTGACTTTCTCAATCAATCAAAACACCCCCCGTTGCTCTAGAACCAACTGTGATAAAGTTACTTCTGTTTAATTATTTAATCTGAATGTCTGCACTTTGAAATTCAGAACACTGGGAATAAATTAAGCCGATATAATTTACTAGCCTAGGTCCTTGGATACAGAAAGTATACAATTTTCTTATTTGGAAACAAATACAACTAATAATAGGTGTTGTTTGTTTACTTTAGGACCATACTTACTTTACTTTGTTAACCATATAGGAAATAAAGCAAATCTTAAAAATGATATTGTAAATAATTACTAATAGTGTATAACGAAATTCCGTCCAATTAAAAGTTGATAATTTAAAACCTTTTCTGTTTTTTGGGAAATTTGCTAAGATTCACCGTAGATCTTGTGAAAACGTGTCGGCTATGTTTTTTTTCTACATTTACTTGCTGTATCGTTATTAGCTCTACGCTTTTAATGATACACTTGTCCTATTTTAGTACGTTAACTTGGTTAAAACATCCTTTTGGAAAGCTCCTCCACGGTTCAATACCTCTCCTGTAAAAACGCCACCCAATCTCTGTACGGCCGCTTCTTATGGACGCATGATCGTTCAAAATAATTAAAAAGCCAACCCTAAACCAAGTACGCAACGATCGTGCTGCTGTCTGAACTTTGAACTCTAATAGCGTTAATTAACAGCGTCTCTTTTACTTTCAACTCTATTTAATTAACAGCGTTGAATTTCTGAGAAAACAATGCATGTGGATATTAGTGTAGTTTCCCAAACCCTTTTGACTGTTAACCAAAGTAGTATTATTGGCTGAAGCAGTCAAAGGGAAATGTTAGGAAAGTTACGCAGAATACGTCAAAGGTCACATATTTGGGCCACACCAATACCTGGGCAGTCCATATGAAACGTACATTGTATATTTAAAATTGAAAATGGAGATTTTATTTTTCCCCATAACATTGCGTAAGTGTGCATTATGATATGGATATGAAATATAGCAAATCTAATCAAGTTTTAATAAACACCAATAGCACAAATTCAAAGTGTGTTGCGGTTTTGCGTCAATAGAAAAGAAACAGGTTTGGTGGACTTTTGAGTTAAGCATTTTTGTCAAGTAAAATTAGTTTAAACTTGTAGATTAAACCTTATTCAGTGAATTGGAATTAAACAAAGTGGTGGCCAAAAATCTAAACGCTAGTCCTTCTAAAGGCAAAGTTTATTTTATATTAAGTAGAATTTTTCACTGGGATACTTTAAAGTATTTCTTTATTTGAATTGATAGTATTTATTTTATAAATATGAGTTCAATTTGTAACAGAAATATTATGTTTCAATAATCTACGTTAAAACAAGTAGACATTGGTTCAGGAACTATTTAGAGTCACGACACAGCGATTAGCACGTGATGACAGTTGTGTGCAGCAATCAGGTGATTGAATTCAATGCAGCGCAGTTCCATACTACTCAGGGCTTTGCATGTGTCTTGACAATGCATATTCACTGTATATACTTATTTTTGTCCTTCTTTAATAACGTTCTTTCGTTTCAGCAAATTCTTGCAATCGAGTTAAAGCCTCCCGAATTGAACTTAACTTTTTTTTTTAATTCAACTTCAGAATGAATTTGACAATTTAAGTGCAGTTCAGAACTAAATTTTCACTCTAGGCATCGATTTTTGGATCTTTGTCATGTACAAGTATTGTACAAGTCACTCACCAAAAGTACTAGTACTAGTAGTTTTTCGTCGCACTGTAACGTGTGCCATCCCTCCCAAACAATTGCGATTGCGTTAAGAGAAACGCAAATTACTCATTGACAGTTTGATTTAAGAAAAATGACCAAACAAGTCAAAGAAAATATGAAATCAAAGGTATGGCTGAATTACACTACGTTAACAAAACCGTTCTCTGAAAACATGTTACTAGAAAACCTTTCATTTTCATTGATTCAAACTGCAGTAGGCCAACAAGGTATCTGTACGCACATTTAAATAAAATGACGTTATCTTTGTGTTTGTGTTTAGCTTATCGTTTTGAATTAGAGCTTTTGTGACTGTCCTTATTGTGTGGGCCTTGTTATTTGGGGTTTAAACAGTGTCTGTTAAACTTTAGCGTCCTTAATTTCATGTTTACATTATTTGACAACCATTACAGGCTAAATTTTATTTTGAAAACCGTACGATACAGGCTTGACGACACCGCATATGAGCTTTTGCTGTAAGAAGCGAAAAACCTGTCAAAATCCACTTTAAGTAACGTTTGTTCATCAACTTATTTTATAGACACAAATCTTACCTCAAAGTTACTTTAATTTTTTTAGGTTAGTATAAGAAATAAAGGAGTAAAGGAAACGCTTGATGCAAGTGCTTGTGTAACTGTGTAGGTTCACGACAGTCAGCAGTCCTGGGGGTGTGACATTAATGGCAAGAAACATTACGATGTTCCAAACATTACTATGTCTTGAACATTACACCATGTAACAGTACTGAATGTGTCTTCAGGAGTGCAGTGTCAGCATTGCTTCTCCGCACTCTTTTACTGTGTTTGTCGATGTAGTAGTTTACTTTCTTCCAATAGTCTTGAACTTATCTATTCAGCAAGTGAAAAAGCCAAAACTCTACACAGCCCAATTGTTATTTTTATAGTTTATTTTTCGATAATTTATTGTTTTGTATTAAGGAATAGTTCAAGGATACTAAGTGGGTTTACCCTCACCTTCTTAGAGTGCCGAGCTAACGTTTACAACAGGTATTTTTCAATCCAACTAATTGTTCCTTGATTTGGCAAAATTATATATTAAATTTCATTAAAATGACAGGTACGTAATTCTTTAATGTTATTAGAAGGTTATACGATTGCAATGCTGATAAACAAAAGAACAATATACCAAAACGGGTTTGAAACTGCCATAATTTCAAATTCAAACTAACGCTATTTTAATACCCTGTAATTTGTAGGATTCTGCCATTAACGCACATTATAAAGTGTGTTCATTGACATAGAGTAAACATCAAACGCTTGTCAATGCACAAAACAACATTGTTTACAAATTCATATACCTACTTCCACCTATGGTGATCGACACGATGATAGTTAAAATGTATCTCTTGTGTATTATGTTATCAACAACATTTGTTTTTCTGAAATAAAGCTGTTTTAGGTATTCTTGATGTTGAATCCATTAACTTTGTGGTATTCATTACTATGAAATGAAAGTATTTTGTATTTTTTACCACATAACTATCCCAAAAGTAATACCCAAAGAAATAAATATAAAGTTTAGACGTAAGAACTCAAGCATAGTGGTTGGTCTAAATACTTACCGTTTTGGAAAATTTCAATAATGTTGAACGAAATGTGATTTTGACGTTGTGCCTTGCTAATCTTTGTTTTAAAATAACTAAGCAAACTTTGATTTGTTTTGATACGTAGGCTATATCTTCATATTTAGATTGATTCCATGATCGGCTTAATGTATGTAAATATTCGAAGTAAACAAAAGATCAATTTAAAGTAGTACGACAGCACTCAAGTGTATGTAAATATCGTCACGCACACAGCGCACTATTTGATCAGAACTTACGGCTCTGGTAGATATTATGTAGATGCAGATATTAACATGGAAATTGCTGTTATGCTGTTCATGAAGTCTTCCAAACCACTGACATTCTTCGGAATCACAATTTTGGGTTTGGCTGTGAACGTGCTCAGTTTCTATATTTGTTTTCTTTAATTTCGTTCTTTAAAGTTTATATAAATGTTGTATTGTTTTCTAGGCTAGCTGTTTTAACAGTTTATAAATTAAAGGGGAAAAACAATGTTATTTGGTAGTGAATCAGTGTTATTTCAACTTTTCACCTGGAGACGGGGTCAGACTGTAAAGCCCAAAACGTCATTAACTTTCTGTTCACTCAAAAACTATGAACACGTCCGTAAAAATATTTCAACCTCAGAAATTGTACCATCGGCAACACAAATTACAAAAAATTATTAGGTTGACATTTGAAATCTTGACTTTCTCCTTGTTCTCTCCTTCCCGCTGAGTGTTTTAAAGGTAAAATCCAACTATTTAGTTTAGACATTATGTAAGTTCAAATAGTTAGACCTTGTATTTGAACATGTGATAATAATTGCAACTGAGCCTGTACATATTATAACTGAGTGCATACTATGACTCAATGATACTTAGTTTTGAGACACCAACCACTTCTAGAGGGTATTTTAAAGTAGATATGGTATGATGGTGAGTGTGATGAGTGTTTTTGATGGATGACGATGTACAGTCTTGGTACAAACTAGAGCCGACTGTTCCAAAAGTTGGGTAATTTATTAGTAGTCTAAATACCAACGGTTTGACGTGATTTCTGAACCACGGGGAACTTCATAACAAAAATTCAATTTAACAATTATTTCATAATGTTTGAGTACACGATATAGTAGTCTACTTTATTCCCAAACTTACATTCCTGAGGTTTTGACGCCAGAGCACCTCAATAAAAGACACAGGGTCAAAACAAGGACACCAGTGCAGTGTGCTTGGTGAGAAACCTTATGTCCGGTGACAGTCAGCAGCACTCATGCAGTGAGTTGATGAACTGTGCTTGGGTGAGCAGCGGAACAGCGGTGACATCTGTAGGGGAAATCACACAACATTACCGGCTCTAATTGTCTGTGTCGTCATTAAAATAATTGTCGGTTTTGGCTTGCTTTTAGCGATAGGTAATTATGTGCTTAACCTTATTTCCCTTGCAAATAGTCCTAACTAATTTTACCGCAAACAAGGGTAACACAAAACACTTTTATAATTTGTAAAAAATATGCATTTATCCTAAATCTAAAATACGTCATTAAAGAATGAAACTATTTGTTTGTAATTTAAGGGTAATCAGCCTATTTTATTTGGTAATATGCTATAGTTCGGTTAGTGAAACTAGCAGCTTACCAAACAGCTGCTATACATTTTCAATCATTTTATTTTAAGAATTGAAGTCTTCAACCAAAGCTTATTTTTTTATAAAATAAACTTTAAAAGTTTATTTTATAAAAAAAATTTTATTTTATTTATTTATTTAACCATACAAAATGCTTTGTTTTGGTATAACAATAAAAACAAAAATACGTTGAACATAATTATATCTAAATTAAATTAAAATTATGTTTGTAATTCATTTTAAAATTTAGAAACAAATCAGCCATCAGTAACAAGAAATAAACAGAATACCTAATGAGTAATCCAATTACCAGTCAGAAAATCATCAACACTATAAAATGTTTTTGAAATTAGAAAGTGTTTTAAATTAGTTTTAAATGCTTTAAAATTTTCGTAATTTTTCAGACTGTTCGGGAGTTTGTTAAATAATGTTACACCCGCCTGTGAAGGTAGCTGGGAATAAATGTTTAATCTGTGTTGGTTTGTTCTAAAGGAATTAGCTAATCTAGTATTGTGACAATGAATTTCTCTACCTTGAATTAAATTACATTTTGAAATGCAATATATTATAGTTTCATAGATATAAATTGACGGCAGTGTCAAAATTTGTAATCTTTCAAATGCAAGTCTACAGGAATCTCTGTTACCAAGACGGCAAATTATTCTTATCGCAGACTTTTGTAAGATGAAAATTCTCACTATCCTGTTTTTGGAACAATTTCCCCAAAAACATACACCATAAGACATGTAAGGGTGAACTAAACCATAATATGCGGTTTTCAAAATTTTAGGTGTGCAATATTGCGATAGACTTCTTAGGAGAAATATGGATGAGCACAATTTTTTACTCACAAAATCAATATGTGATTCCCATGTGAGTTTGTTATCTAAATGTATTCCTAAGAATTTGATACTTTTAACTTCTTCAATTATTTCGTTTTTCAATACAACTAGTGGGGACTGAATCCTATTCGACTTACTAACATCAAACATGATAAAGTTTGTTTTTTGAAAATTTGTTTTTAAATTGAGTGATTCAAAATATTGTATACACACATTAGTTGATACATATGTTATTTCTTCTAATGATTGAAGCGTTAACCCTGATTGAAGCAATGTAGTGTCATCGGCATATTGAACAACTGATTGTAACCCATTTAAAGAATGAAGTTTATTGACGTACATTATGAACAAAAAAGGACCCAAAACTGATCCTTGTGGAACTCCACATTTCACTTTTATTGGGAGTGAGAGTGAGTTTTCTATTTGAACCTGTTGATAACGATTGTTCAAATAAGACTCAACCCAAGAAAGGGGTAACCCTCTTACTCCGTTATCCATTAAAATTTTCAAAAGCTTTGAATGTTCGACACAGTCAAAGGCTTTCGACAAATCTAGGAAAACTCCTAAAGTTTTTTGTTGTTGTTCTATACTTGTTGAGACCCTTTCTAAAAGTGTATTAATAGCATCTAGTGAACATTTATTCTCTCTAAATCCAAATTGATCGTTAGAAAGTATATTATAATTGGAAACAAAGGAATTTAATCTAACTAGAAATGATTTTTCAAATATTTTACTAAATATAGGGAGAAGGGAAATTGGGCGATAATTGGTCATTTCACGAACATTTCCCTTCTTATATATAGGTATAACTTTAGCTGGTTTTAAACCGTCAGGAAAGATTCCCTTTTCAAAAGAAGCATTAATAAGTTTCGTTAAGGGTTGGATCAAACTTTGGTAGCATTGTTTTAGTATCCATGAGGAGATTCCGTAAATATCTGTTGAATATTTGGGAGGTAAGTTTTGGATTATCTTCATAACTTCATATTCAGTTATCGGCGATAAAAACATGGACATGAGATTAATCGCATTGCTGACTTCAGTGTGAGTAGTAGAAACATTACTTGCACTAGCGACATTAGCAAAAAAATTGTTAAATAAATTGGATATTTGTTGTTTGTCAGTAACAATAGTTCCAGTACCTTCATGAGATTTAATTTCATACACCACATCAATACACTTCTTTCTCTTTTCATTTACTATTGCCCATGATGTTTTTGAAATATTATTTGACTGTTTGATTTTGTTATTAATATTCATAGCCTTGGCCATTCTAATAACTTTTCTGTAAATTCGTTTGTAATTCTGGAAATAGTTTTTGAAATTGATATCTTGTGAAGTGGAATACATTTTTGAATAGTTCTTTAAATTGTTTCTGGAAGTCAAAATGCCCTTGGTCATCCACTCTATGCTTTTATTCTTATGTTTTTTAATATAGAACTGATTTGGACACGCATTATTCAGATGATTAATAAATGTATCATGAAAAGAAGAATACATTTCATTAACATCTACATATTTGTCAAGAAGTGACCAGTCCTCTAGTTCTAATAGGTTATTTAACATGGCTACATTTTCTGGCTTAGTAATACGTCTGGTGATATGTTTTGGAGGATTTGTTTCAAAACCTAGGTAGCTTATTTCTAAAAACTGTGCATAATGATCAGAAATGGCTGAATCGAGAATTTGTATTTGAATTGGAGACTCTATATTTGTAATTATATTATCAATTGCCGTAGCAGAAAACGCCGTTACTCGTGTCGGAGAGTTGATATTCCACGTTAAATTAAAGGTAAGCAGTAAATTTCGAAACATTTTGACACGTATGTCATCGGCTTTCAAAACGTCAATGTTAAAATCTCCTAATATGGCAAACTGCATATTTTTTCTGGTTAGAAAATTTAGAAGAAATTCCAACTGTTCAAAAAATACGTTTAGATCACCGCTTGGTGATCTGTACAAACCAACTACTATAAAGAGTTTATTTTTGTTGGATATACTCGCACTAACTTGTACAGCTGATATTTCAAAATGCTTTTCTTTATTTAAGTTTAAGGTAATTTTGTCACATTTAATATTCGGGGCAGCGAATATTGCCACTCCTCCAAATTTGCTGTTCTCCCTGCAGTAAATATCAATTAAGTTGAAGTTATTTAATTTAAAGTATTCAGTAAACATGCCACTAAACCCATGTTCACTTAATATAAAAATATTTGGGTTTAATTCTGATGTTAAAATGTCTAATTGTTCTAGTTTGTTATTGGCACATTGAGCATTTAAATGAAGAATTTTGATTCCTGTATTTGAATGTTTTGAGATATTTGTTGTTACTGACGGCCTACTTACGTGTTGTTTTTCAATTGGGTTATTAAATCTAAAAAATTATGTTCAACGTTTACATTACTAAATTTAGTGGTCTTGACTGCCTCTGCGTAGGTCTCGTGTTGAGTGTAGCATCGTGGTGTAGTCGCTCCTTCATCACAGCTTGGCTTGCATGGTTCTTTTTCTTCATCTCCAAACAAAGTGAGATAGTGTGCCTGTTCATAGGCCAGTTTACTTTTTCCAACAGCAGATAAGTGCATGCCTTGTCGTGTGAAAAACTTCCTTGATAATACATTGAAGTTAAACAGTCTAACGTTTCTGTACAATGTCGCCACTTTCCCCAGATGCCTGTTCGCGTGGTTAATTTCTTCATTTATTCTGTGTTTAAGAGGAAGGTCGTGGCGTTTAGGTATGGTACATAGCAAAACTTTAGAACTTCTGCAGATGTTGTCGAGAGAGTTTTCAAGATCTTTATAAATGTTTCTTTCTTGACCTGTGGCAAGATCATTTGTACCAGCAATCAGTATCGTGCAGTTTTCTTCAGAGCTTTGGTCATTCTCAACGTTTGGCTTAGGGATTATATCACTGAACTTAGCATTCGGCTTGCAAACACAAGTGACTTCACATACACCTTTTGTAAGTTTCTGAATACGAGCACCCAAATTCCTTCCATGACTATCAGAAAGGATTGATATTTTTTTAAATAGCATACGTCGTATTTCAGGGCTGGAAGATGAAGTTGGAGTTTTTAAGCTACGTTGATCACCACTGGACGCTGTGGGCTTCCAAACATAAGGCTTTTGAGATTCCCTTGTAACTTGTACGTGGGTGTATCCTTGCAGTTTAAGGCTCCTTCTCAAATTTTTATTATTAGTATTGTTTTCAACTTTATATTTGTTAACATTTTTACTCAAACTAGGTTTTGGTGAGATATAATTCTTTGACATCTGTGTTTGTCTACTTACTTGACGGTCAATGTAATGGGAGGAGTCGTTGTCTGATGTACAATGATAGTTAGTAGAATGGTCTGATAGTACTTCGAACCTTTAGAGACACAAAGAAATAAATAAAACCAGATTTCAAGTGCATTACAGAATGGATTTATTTTTCATTTAAGACTCCACAAATGAAGCAGAATATTCCTTTTAACAATGACACCGTTCAAAAACTGCAAATCATCTATTTTGGACTGTAAGGTGGGTATTCATATTTTACGCAGTTTTTCGAAAAAGATTACCGTTTTTATGGAGCTGCGGATATCTCACTGATGCAAGCAACATTGTAATACTCGTATACTCGTAGTTTAATGAACTACAAAACGAAACCCAATTTCCAAACTACAGTAAGTCGTTTTATTACGAGCGCTATATGGTCATAAATTGCAGCATTGGTTTGGTTGCTTCAATAAACGTATGTAAGATGGCATGTATTGTTGAAGTAATACGAGTATTGTGGCTTTGATTTCCTGTTTGTGTTGATGTTATTTAAAAAAAACACAATCATGGCTTTAGCAAAGTTTAAAGAGTGTTCATTGTCAAAGAATACTTAAGAACAATATATACACGGTGTCCAGTAATTAGGGGATCAAACTTCACCAGGTCATTTGTCATATTTAACAACACATGTCCTATAACAAGTCCCATCTCGCTTAGTTTTCCGTCTGTCTGTTTGTGTTTTGAACTAAATTCTTTTTATCTTAGAGGCCAATAAAGTTATAAACTGAAAGCTTTGCACACTTGTTAGTATAATAAAAACCAGTATTTAAAAATTAACTTTACTAATTTTCACTTCCGGATATAAAATGGCGGCCGTACTAAATTTTATAAGCTTAATTACTTATAACCCTTAAACTTTATGGTATAAATAAACAATTAAAACAATAGACGGGCAATAATTTTATACACATTTTATCACCGAGTTTGTTGCTATTTTATCACATTGTATAATATGTTTGTTTACTTCAATATCTGTTCGATATTGAAGTAAACAAACATATTATACAATTTATAAGCATATAGCGCTAGTAAAAATAACAGCTTACTATATTTAGAAAATTGGGTTGCGTTAAAAAACATTCTGTATTTCTAACATTCACCAAATATGTAATGATGGCTATCAGACAGCTCAGTTTTTAGTAGAGCAAGCTCTAAAGTGTTATTTACTGAGAGAGGAAATACTAATGGAAGTCTACTGTTATCAGACTAAGCTCACCACAGCCCAGTGTCTCGCAGCTGGTCACTTGTTGGACTTCCCTCCGAGCGTAAACAAATGGAGTAATGAATGATTTCAGGCCTTAGAGACCGTTTCCTCTTTGCCTTACACTTAAAGTGGTATTATGAAATTTAAACTATTGCAATATTATTAGATCCAGCATCCAAATTTTAAGAAACCATTTGTATAATTTAGAAAACTCATAATCTCAAATTTAAATTCTTTTAGTTAAAAGCATCCTATGCACTTGTGAGTCTTATTCATGTAATAAGAAGGTGTAAATTTATTGATTAAATGATCTTTATATATTGCACGATATTCTCGTAAAGGGTGAAACCAGTGCATCTCGTTTACCTGTAAGATATCGATTATAATTATTGTAAAAAATGTAGACCTCAATAAGATTCCCGACTTATTTGCATTGCTTTATTATCAAGACTCATTACTAGCATAATTTAGTACAATAAGATCAGGACACTTAAAATATTGTAAACAATCTACATTACATCAGGTAGTCTTGATTTGGTAGAAAACCTGACTACCTATTAATAGACCTTTAGCTGAAAAGTTAGGCTTTACACTAAAAGGCTATAAACATAATAACTTTTAATAATAACTTTTATTTGCCAAAAATACAAAAACTTTTGCGTTGACAAAAAGCTAAAATAGGTACAAAGAAAAGACAACAATAAACATATATTTAAAATAAAACAAAGTAAACCACTAGTAAGAGTTAAAAACCTAGTTTAATTTATCTTAAAATAGTTACATGTAAGATACTTTGTGGAAAGCCTTTTTGGAGCACGTCGATTCTAAGTTTCTAATTGAAGCCCTTAATTATAAATATCTTCTTGTGAGCCTTTAATTAACCCTTTTTTGTCGTTGCTACTTGTTTTTTTGTTAGAGGGCTAGGTTTGTGCACTAATGTGTATCCTAGCTTTTAGCATTTAACTGGAAAGGCGTTCTGAGTTTCTTATTTTAGGAACGAGTAGCCCCTATTTTAATAACTATAGTGACAATGGCACTATTTCTAAGGTAACACCGACTTTTTGGAAGTATTTGGCTGATCTGGTTAAAATAGTGGGACAAGCTATATTTATTTTAAAGTAAAGGAAAAGTCGGTGAAATGTTATACGTATTATGGTTGTTAAATTCACCCGAGTTGTATTTAGGGAGTGAGTCAAACTACTTGAGTTTGTCAAATCATTCTATTTAACTTAAAATAACAGAAAATACACAAATAAGATATATTTATTTCAATAAACAGCCCACTTTCACAATATTTAAAGTTGGACATTGATCGTTTAACCTAATACAACTGTTCAACTAAACTAAAGGTTGATCGATTTTATTTGACGTGACACATGTTTAATCCTCAGTACAGAATATTTAATCAAATTTTATTAGAGTTGAATCCAAGCAACAGCAAGGCTTATATATTGTATATAGTATCTATATGATATAGTATTTATGGTTTATACAATTTATATACTCGTAATATGTGCATAAGGTTTCTAGTGTGATTGTGTGGTGAGGCACGTGACTTATTGGCTTAGGGTAGACATGAGCTACAACCACAAAGTCATCTCAGCTGATACCAGTGTAGGCATGGAAAGCGTAGCTGTCATATTGTGAACCATTCGTGTTGGTAAATTACAATAATTATTAGAGGTGCCAATAATAGTATGCATATATATTTTCTAGGTTACAACACAGATATGTAAAAATATAAGTATCGTATTCTATTACAGAATCCCAAGTGTTGATATCTTTTGGTTGAAAGGAATATTGCTTAACCTAAAAGGTCTTACGGTAGTGGTGGTTCGAGATATTGTGTAATAAGTACCTGATAAGTGCATCACGCTAACATAACCACTAATAAATAACCACTTACAAACCACACATACATATCTTGGATACTATACGATCGAAATAACTGAAGTTGAATGGCGTTTTCATGGATCGTGAGTCAAGCAAAACGTTTTGTGTTGATCGTATATTATTGTACTCAGGTTTGTGCTGTGAATGTTAACGGGTAACCTTTACACTGTTGCGTAAAATTGTGTCTATTTACCCTTTTAGTCATGCTTTAAAAGAATATTTTTACTTTGCATTATTTTTTAGGTGCTTAGTTCATAAAAAAGGCTTTATATGTAAGTTAGTAGGATATCGGAGATTTACTAGATGACTTACATTATTTGCCTATTCAAATCACAAACAAGATGGCGGTTATTTTCTCTTTCCTGCTCAATATGAAGCCTGCGTAGTACGTGCGAAAAGTGACGATATAGAAGGTTGCATTCCAATGTACGCCGCTACTATAAATAGTGTTACTGAGAGTTGATACTGATTACTAACCTTCCACAGGTTGCATTACGGAAGTTACCTTAGAGTGTATCTGAGTTTATGTTAGTTAATCAAATCGCCTCCACACTACCTAAAAGCTCGTGAACCCATAAACCTTCCGTTGTTCGGTCTTAGAACATGATAAACATAATTTAGCCACTTACAGCTTCGATACAATTGGATATTCACTGTGAATTAGAGCCTAAGAGTACCTTCCGTGATGCACCTCCCCGCGTTACGGGGCAACCCGGTGTCTGCGACCCTGTTGGTAACAGGAGTACTCTTTGCCGTTTTTATAGTTCTTTAGTTTTTTTGTGTGTTTCGGTTGACCTATTGCATTTTATTCTGGTAAAATGTTGCTAAAAATTGCTTACTGTAAGAACATTAATGTTTTGGCATTTCCAGTAATGTTTCAATCTACCTGGAAGTAACCTTTGGGTGCGCTCTCTTATATTTTGAAAACCTATGCGGCCTCTGCATTAACCCATGCGAAGGTTTAATGCAAAGCAATAAATTCTTTAGAGCCAATCAAAAACTAACACCTCAAATTTAATTTTTCCGTAAAAATTCCACTTTGAAACACGTATTAATACAGTACTTTTAGAGCTTCATACATCTCAAAATGTGAGTCCATAATTCCTCGGACAGTCAGGTAAAAACTATGATGCATACATAAGTCACTCACTACATGAGAACAGCATTACATATTGCATTGCAAACAAAGTTATACCACCAACAGAAACTTGTCCATCCCTGCATTGACTCATCTGTGAGACATATTGGCTATTCCGACCAAGGTACCATATCATCCTGTCACAAGAAAGCAATCACAGTTATTGAGCTATTCTCAGCCATAAACCCACTTGTATAAATAATATTCTACAACAAATGTCCAGTTTAATATGGAAGACGTAAGTTATATTACGAACTAAGTAGCTCTAGTTCAGTTCAGATTCGAATTAAATTAGCCAACAGTTACCTTCTGTCATCTGCCAGTTACGTTTACTTTCAATGGCTAGCAAAGAAAGAAAAGGTTAATAATTACTAGAGAAAGGTCGGCCAAAACGTTAGTTTTGAACGTTTTCATATACAGTGTGATGTTACCAGTGAGGCACAATCAGTGTAATGAGGCACTAAGCTTCAAAAATTATTTTGTTTTCCATTACCTTGAACAGTTGTCACCCCCTAAATATAGTCCACTACTTTAAGATGTTCATCGTGAAAATCATTAGTTTATCAATACTTTTACCTCGGGCGTCTGCACTTTGACTTAAACTTGGCTGCGTTTGTATATTATCAGTTGGGTAACCTTTAAATACAACAGGCTACAACAGCTCAGCCTCTAAGATCAATAATACCAATAATATGCATAACATTGCAGGTTTGAAGACTATTGACGTCGTATGCATTGTAGCAAGGAAAATACAGATATAAATATATTCAAAATACAGAGTGTTAAAGATTTCCGGAACAATCTCCTGATAACTTTACAAGAATTCAAGCCAAAATAGTTCTCCAAATTTGCAACGTTTACACAATGTAGATAAACTTAAAAGCCATTCGAGAGTTAGGACGCATAAAGCATGAGAAGTAATCTCTTATGCTGTAAATACAACTTAGGACATGTGGCATATGTAACTAAAGACCTTGTAAGCAGATCCGGTCGCACAGCCGCAAACCTAACATTATTTGCAAAATTATTTTTAAATGTGCATTGTTTCTAAATTGTACAATACAGAATTTGCGCTAAGCAGGTTTATAAGTTTAAGGCGTTACATTACTTATGAGTTATGAAATTCGATTAAGATTAACCTTGAATTGAGATTATATTTTAAGCATTGTGTTCAATAGAGTAAGAACGCTTTTGGAATACAGACTCAACAGAATATTTTACACAATCTTCTCCAAAAACTTAGTGAAAACCTTCAGAAGACGTTAGAACAGCCCAGAAAGAGTTGGTACAAAAAAGGTTTTGGAGTAAAATGCAGCAAAATTGTTGTTCCAAACTGTAACGGAACTGGCACTATTAGCAGTGTTAAGCATTAAATGTAAGTAAATTTTGCATGAGAACTAAGGACGTATTGTGTTCGGTATTATTATCTGCTTGTAAAAGATAACTTTAATTAAAGGACGACCTCAAACTATTTGTTAACAGTTTTGATCTATCACGAGCCTTAAAAACAACATTTCCTGTTGTTATGTTCAATAACTTTGTACCGTGACATTCAAAAGTTACTAAGTCGTCCTGAGACTGTTCTTCTATCCTAGACAATACGTGAGAATCATTTCTTGCAACCGACGTAAATACAAAGTAACGTAATAATTTTCATCCCACATAAAACCATAACAGTCTAACAAAGAAACGAGAGTGCTAATTCTTTTCCTTTTTAATGTAGAATGATTGTTCGTTGGGTTTTAATTAATCTTTGTGCTTAAAAGTAAGTTATAACCAAAAGTTAGTAGTTTAACTTTGTCACTCTAAGCACGTAATATTCTTTTTAATAATCAAAACTTAAAGCTGTGTGACGAGCTAAATTGTGAGGGGGGTAAATTTTGTCCATTTCCCAAAAGCCTAGGCTAATGGTACTCGATTGGTCCTACCAACACCTAGGCTAGAACTAATCTTACACTAGGATTCTCATTTGCTGAGACTACGAGTAGGGCTAATTTGGCCAAGACTAGATTTCGTTTTCATCTCAACACCTCAAGCTTTCAATTGAAGATATAACTTTTATATTATAGTTATTTAGTATTTCGTATTTATCCAACCTTATCCACGAGCGGGTATATATATACCGTTTCTTTCTCCACGGCAGGCAAACGCGACTGTTTGCATTTTATGATGGATATTAACTATGTTACCTTTGAATATAGTGTGTTATGTCTGTCTGAAGATTTAAAGTTCGTAGACAAAAAGAGCCAATAAGAGAAGTTTAACTCGTTAAATTGTTAAGTAGTCAAATTATACCCTAAATTAAATGTGTGTGTGTTATGTAAACCAATTTTATTTTATGAGTGCTGTGCACGCTGAATTATTTTGAATTTTTGTAAATGTTAATTTGTGATTCGTGCTAATGTGTTTGATCTTGTTTGGATATTTGGTTATATTATATTTCAGTGGATTGTGATTATTAAGATTGCTGTTCTTTAAATAAAGTTTGTTCTCAAGTACTTGTGTGGTTCTTTTTATGCCCGGGTCCACCGTTCTTATGTTGGGATTTCAGCCGTTCACGATTCCCGAAAGCTGCTGGGTCTCAACGGGTCAGAAGAAGGGGCCAGCTTTCGTCGACACGCCCTCGCTTCTCCGAACCCCAAAACGTGATCGTTAGATCTACGTTGCCTGCTAGTTAATAACGTTCCCGAAACGGTGGTCCTACTACATAGAGTTTCTTGCCAGTCCTCTGTAGCCTGTTATTTAGCCAGTTGTCTGAATAGGATGTAGCTTAGTAGAACATTAAATTACACTGTCTTATTTTTCTAAATTTAATAAATTCGACTAAACAACGTTAACGATTTTTTTCCAAATTTACTTAGGGGCGATGATGAAGATTAATCAATATTTAGTCGGTTGAGTGCAGAGCTAAGCCCATCACAAAAAACTAAATAAATCTTTCAATTCGTTGACACGGAGCCCTGGATTGAAACCCAGCATTACGCACTGAGCGTATCCGAGCTCACAACGTGGTCGACCTCTTTTCCTCGCTTGAGTAGCAAGTCACAGCTGTGAAGACGTAATAACGTAAATACAATATCGTATTAAAATTTACTGAGTGATGCATACAAAAATTGTATCTATTTTAAAGTTGCAACCCCTGCTTTATTTATAGACAAACAGCTAATATTTTTAAAACTGATTTGTTTACCTTTGACACAGTTTGTTATGAATCAGTATTCAAGTGAACAGCAATTCTTAATAGTCAATACGTATTTTTTGGAATTTTACTCATGCCAGTGGCACTAAAGCGCCTTAGCTATGTGTCGACCTGGTTTTAAGTTTAAAATGTTACTTCTTAGTGAATCATCCGTAATTTGTATCTTCAAAGTATATGTAAATTAATAAAAGTGTTTTTAGATAATGGTTTTGAACAGTGAAGCGGTACACAGATTTACTTGTGCAAAAACGTTAGCCAATGAACCGAGCGAGTGCAGCAGGGAAATGGCTCCCGATAGTATTATTGGTAGCAGTTATTATCGCCACACAATTCTTCCAGTTTCAGAAATAAGTTGCAAACTCATCCGAGAAGAAATCATACAGTTTTTCTTATCACTTATTTATATTTTTCTTACGTTGTGAAACACAATGTACCTGGACTTATTCCTAACAATTTTTAACCAGTAACTCAAACATGCGTGATTATAATGTAAATCACTATTGTAGTTTGTTTGAATTACAAGTTATATTTAAAATTAGTTAGTATGCTCAAATTTGAGATATGAATATATCCTCAGTTCTAAAATGAAGATAACTAGAACTAATAATATAAAACTCATTTAATGAGGTCATACGAGGGGGTTTCAAGTCTGTAGTCAAATGTTAATACTTAAACCTTAACTTATCAAGAACAAGTATTAATAAATAATAGTATAGTGAATAATGTATAAAACAAACGGTTTAATTTTCATTAATCTGTTTGAATTTGAGTCGTAAATAAATTAATTCTCAATCAGAACTTTGCGAATAAAATGTAAGTTATATTTCGTATTTTAGGCAAGTATATTGGGAGGACAGTAAACTCGTTGAACATGCACATAGTCTTTATCGCAGGAGTAAAATGCAATAAATATGCGTTTGTAGTTCACTAGTTAGAAAGTTAAATAGAAATTCCCATAAACAAAATATACAAACGTCATTAAATATCGGTGGAACCAATCCGAGACAGTTTATTTCGATTTAACTGTAGTTTAATTTGGTTTTCTGTTCCTTCAAAACGTATGATTATAAACTCATTAATTAATATCACCAATGATCATTACTAATCCTTAACGTATATTTATGTTTAATTATCTATCTTTTGCGTCCTCAGGCGCCTTAGTTTTAACCGAGCTTAGATAAAAAAACCTTTACTATATTTACCTACAGTAAACATAATTATTTTGTGCTTCTTAACGTAGATATTCTACTGATAAGTAACCACAGGTGCTTCTTTTCTTTTGTATGTAAACATGTGTGCGCCAGACGAATATACAGGGACAGACAAAAGTGTGGAAATGCCTTTATAACTTTTTAACCAGTTTTTTCAGCGAATGAATACTGAATGATGAATAATGAGTACCTTTTAATGAATACTGACACTTTGCCCCAGTTTTCAAAATAGGAATGGGGAGTGGCCTCATCATTTTCATAGGGAAGCCTCATCAAGTAACACCTCATTTTGGAGGTATTAAAAGTTTTGATGAATGCTGAAAACTAGACGTCTCTATCTTAACCCTGAAGAAAATGACGTCAATTTTAAGTTACACACATTTTTACTACGCGGAAGTGCGGAAACGCCTTTATAACTTTTCAGCCAGTTTTTTTTCAGCGTAATCAAACTTGGCACATCACGTTAAAGTTATCTAAAATATCTTTTAATGCAAACTGACATTTTGCCTCAGTCTTCAAAATGGGTGATTGGGAGGGGGGGGGTAGCCTTAAAACTCTGTCTAACTGAAAATCGACGCTGTTTCTTTCTGGGTTAAGATAGAGACTTCTAATGATCAACATTCATCAATATTTTCTGAGACCTACAAAATGAGGTGTCACTCGACGGGGATTCCCCTATAAAAATTATAGGGTAACCCCCCTCCAATCCCCCATTTTGAAAACTGGGGCAAAGTGTCAGTATGCATTAAAAGGTACTTTTGGTTCCTCTTATAAAATGTACCGAGTTAGGTTGCGCTGGAAAGCTGGTTAAACAGTTATAAAGGCGTTTCCACACTTTCGCACAGTACAAATCTTAGTAACTTACAATCGACGGCATTTTTTCTGGGTTAATATAGAGACTTCTAGTTTTTAGCATTCATCAACATTTATTAAACCTTCAAAATGAAGTGTCACACGATGGGGCTTTCCTATAAAAAGTATGTGGCTACCCCTCAATCCCCCATTTTGAAAACTGGGGCAAAGTGTCAGTATGCATTAAAAGGTAGGTTCCTCTAACTATAGGTACAGGCTCCTCTAACTAAAATAGGTTCCTACTTTTGGTTCCTCTTATAAAATTTACCAAGATCAGTTGCACTGAAAAACTGGTTAAAAAGTTATAAAGGCGTTTCCCTGACCCTGTATTTTAGTACCGTGTGCGGCAGAACGGCTGTGGAGGGAGAAAAATTCAACATTAAACGTTAGATCAGTTTTGATCGGGGGCACTAAGTTTAGTTACCACTATGATATGGACAGACTGGAACCGAGGCTACAGTGTACGAGCATATTTTGAAAATAGGGATTCAGCAATTGTAACAACAAAACATGTTTACCGTCATTTTCTTTTTCCGCGTCACGAGTTCGGTTTTACGCCGAAACCCGTAACAAAACCATTCCATGATGTTTTATTTTCCCTCACCTCAGCCCGAGTATTCGAGGAGTACGCGAGTCGAACTGCTAAGTTCGTTATGCCGCACCCGGTAAAATGATAGTGATAAGTATACAGGTTGATAACGTAATATGCGTCCAACAGATTACAGACGAATCTGTAGACCTTAAACGTCAGAACAAACTTAATTCTCATTAGACAAAAACTGAGAGTTACAGGACATAAACCTCCAAAGCTATCGTCATACAAGGTGATATTGACATTACCATATAACCTGTAACAGTATTTAATTTCGTACATTTACTTATAACACTGTTACTAAGATGAGTTCCAAATACTATAAAGTTCCGTTGGGCTTAACCAAAATGGCAATGGAACATGTTTGCATAATGTGTTTTCAAAATTAAATAGTCTTTACTATAATTATTTTCCACCTATAAAACATAACAATCAAACGGCGTTGGAACGATAACGCAGCGCAGTACTTTGCTTATGAAACCAGAGCTATTCCGAGAGTTATGTGTGCAGTAAAGCTCGGTTTCTGGACTACTGCTGTAGAACATAAACTGCTGCTCAGAGTGGTCAAACCCACCGGAGTCAACAATAGATCAGACTGTACTAGTCTTAAACATGTCTCTGCACCAACGTGTTACAATGCACATAACAAACACCAGTCCTGTCATACCAGTACCAATGTAGTCATTTTGACGAAATCGTGTTCCATCTCTTAAGAATGTGTGTGGTTTGCTGAATAAAAAAAATGGAATGGGAAGATAAATTTGAATCTGCAAAGTTATTTGTGCAATGTGATATTTTATGTTTATGTTTTTTGTGTATGAAATCTATTTCATAAATGTTAAAATAAAATGTTACTGAAACATTAAACTAAACACGTTAGGCTTTGTAACTCTTATTTTAAAAATAAGTGTGTTGTAACTCACAGGAATTAGTTTTTTGAAGTCATTGAAATATATTTCATATTTTCAAGTTAAAAGCCTTGTAAAAAAAATAAATGGCAGTCAATCTTTTGCATGCGTTGGGTCTCAAACCACTGCAGAAATCAAGATAGTTTAACTTAGAACAAAGGATGAAAGGCAAATTATGAACGTGGTAATATTAGTTTCTGCTAGAATATTATTCAGCACACCTTAACTAACCAAATTTTTATAATTTGTTACTTATTCGATGAAAACCTTTTATTTCTGTTTTATTTTTTGTTTATGTTTGTTTTTAGTTATCTTTATCACTAGGTATCAATGGTATATACTTATTGTCCCATCGGTGGTTACAACTGTGTAACAACCTTCATAGTTTCAACCAGTCCAAGTGGTCTGCAATTCTTTCAGCACAGTAATTTAAATTTGCACAGTAGTTGGAAGACATGATCGTTCAAAATAATTAAAGCCAACCCTAAACCAAGTACGCAACGATCGTGCTGCTGTCTGAACTTTGAACTCTAATAGCGTTAATTAACAGCGTCTCTTTTACTTTCAACTCTATTTAATTAACAGCGTTGAATTTCTGAGAAAACAATGCATGTGGATATTAGTGTAGTTTCCCAAACCCTTTTGACTGTTAACCAAAGTAGTATTATTGGCTGAAGCAGTCAAAGGAAATGTTAGGAAAGTTACGCAGAATACGTCAAAGGTCACATATTTGGGCCACGCCAATACCTGGGCAGTCCATATGAAACGTACATTGTATATTTAAAATTGAAAATGGAGATTTTATTTTTCCCCATAACATTGCGTAAGTGTGCATTATGATATGGATATGAAATATAGCAAATCTAATCAAGTTTTAATAAACACCAATAGCACAAATTCAAAGTGTGTTGCGGTTTTGCGTCAATAGAAAAGAAACAGGTTTGGTGGACTTTTGAGTTAAGCATTTTTGTCAAGTAAAATTAGTTTAAACTTGTAGATTAAACCTTATTCAGTGAATTGGAATTAAACAAAGTGGTGGCCAAAAAATCTAAACGCTAGTCCTTCTAAAGGCAAAGTTTATTTTATATTAAGTAGAATTTTTCACTGGGATACTTTAAAGTATTTCTTTATTTGAATTGATAGTATTTATTTTATAAATATGAGTTCAATTTGTAACAGAAATATTATGTTTCAATAATCTACGTTAAAACAAGTAGACATTGGTTCAGGAACTATTTAGAGTCACGACACAGCGATTAGCACGTGATGACAGCTGTGTGCAGCAATCAGGTGATTGAATTCAATGCAGCGCAGTTCCATACTACTCAGGGCTTTGCATGTGTCTTGACAATGCATATTCACTGTATATACTTATTTTTGTCCTTCTTTAATAACGTTCTTTCGTTTCAGCAAATTCTTGCAATCGAGTTAAAGCCTCCCGAATTGAACTTAACTTTTTTTTAATTCAACTTCAGAATGAATTTGACAATTTAAGTGCAGTTCAGAACTAAATTTTCACTCTAGGCATCGATTTTTGGATCTTTGTCATGTACAAGTATTGTACAAGTCACTCACCAAAAGTACTAGTACTAGTAGTTTTTCGTCGCACTGTAACGTGTGCCATCCCTCCCAAACAATTGCGATTGCGTTAAGAGAAACGCAAATTACTCATTGACAGTTTGATTTAAGACAAAAATGACCAAACAAGTCAAAGAAAATATGAAATCAAAGGTATGGCTGAATTACACTACGTTAACAAAAACCGTTCTCTGAAAACATGTTACTAGAAAACCTTTCATTTTCATTGATTCAAACTGCAGTAGGCCAACAAGGTATCTGTACGCACATTTAAATCAATTGACGTTATCTTTGTGTTTGTGTTTAGCTTTTCGTTTTGAATTAGAGCTTTTGTGACTGTCCTTATTGTGTGGGCCTTGTTATTTGGGGTTTAAACAGTGTCTGTTAAACTTTAGCGTCCTTAATTTCATGTTTACATTATTTGACAACCATTACAGGCTAAATTTTATTTTGAAAACCGTACGATACAGGCTTGACGACACCGCATATGAGCTTTTGCTGTAAGAAGCGAAAAACCTGTCAAAATCCACTTTAAGTAACGTTTGTTCATCAACTTATTTTACAGACACAAATCTTACCTCAAAGTTACTTTAATTTTTTAGGTTAGTATAAGAAATAAAGGAGTAAAGGAAACGCTTGATGCAAGTGCTTGTGTAACTGTGTAGGTTCACGACAGTCAGCAGTCCTGGGGTGTGACATTAATGGCAAGAAACATTACGATGTTCCAAACATTACTATGTCTTGAACATTACACCATGTAACAGTACTGAATGTGTCTTCAGGAGTGCAGTGTCAGCATTGCTTCTCCGCACTCTTTTACTGTGTTTGTCGATGTAGTAGTTTACTTTCTTCCAATAGTCTTGAACTTATCTATTCAGCAAGTGAAAAGCCAAAACTCTACACAGCCCAATTGTTATTTTTATAGTTTATTTTTCGATAATTTATTGTTTTGTATTAAGGAATAGTTCAAGGATACTAAGTGGGTTTACCCTCACCTTCTTAGAGTGCCGAGCTAACGTTTACAACAGGTATTTTTTCAATCCAACTAATTGTTCCTTGATTTGGCAAAATTATATATTAAATTTCATTAAAATGACAGGTACGTAATTCTTTAATGTTATTAGAAGGTTATACGATTGCAATGCTGATAAACAAAAGAACAATTTACCAAAAACGGGTTTGAAACTGCCATAATTTCAAATTCAAACTAACGCTATTTTAATACCCTGTAATTTGTAGGATTCTGCCATTAACGCACATTATAAAGTGTGTTCATTGACATAGAGTAAACATCAAACGCTTGTCAATGCACAAAACAACATTGTTTACAAATTCATATACCTACTTCCACCTATGGTGATCGACACGATGATAGTTAAAAAATGTATCTCTTGTGTATTATGTTATCAACAACATTTGTTTTTCTGAAATAAAGCTGTTTTAGGTATTCTTGATGTTGAATCCATTAACTTTGTGGTATTCATTACTATGAAATGAAAGTATTTTGTATTTTTTACCACATAACTATCCCAAAAGTAATACCCAAAGAAATAAATATAAAGTTTAGACGTAAGAACTCAAGCATAGTGGTTGGTCTAAATACTTACCGTTTTGGAAAATTTCAATAATGTTGAACGAAATGTGATTTTGACGTTGTGCCTTGCTAATCTTTGTTTTAAAATAACTAAGCAAACTTTGATTTGTTTTGATACGAAGGCTATATCTTCATATTTAGATTGATTCCATGATCGGCTTAATGTATGTAAATATTCGAAGTTAACAAAAAGTCAATTTAAAGTAAGTACGACAGCACTCAAGTGTATGTAAATATCGTCACGCACACAGCGCACTATTTGATCAGAACTTACGGCTCTGGTAGATATTATGTAGATGCAGATATTAACATGGAAATTGCTGTTATGCTGTTCATGAAGTCTTCCAAACCACTGACATTCTTCGGAATCACAATTTTGGGTTTGGCTGTGAACGTGCTCAGTTTCTATATTTGTTTTCTTTAATTTCGTTCTTTAAAGTGTATATAAATGTTGTATTGTTTTCTAGGCTAGCTGTTTTAACAGTTTATAAATTAAAGGAGAAAAACAATGTTATTTGGTAGTGAATCAGTGTTATTTCAACTTTTCACCTGGAGACGGGGTCAGACTGTAAATCCCAAAACGTCATTAAC
Source organism: Matsumurasca onukii (assembly GCA_018831715.1). Taxonomy (NCBI): domain Eukaryota; kingdom Metazoa; phylum Arthropoda; class Insecta; order Hemiptera; family Cicadellidae; genus Matsumurasca; species Matsumurasca onukii. The sequence goes on along the minus strand of CM032059.1, from coordinate 50,364,009 downwards.
TTTCTGTTCACTCAAAAACTATGAAAACGTCCGTAAAAATATTTCAACCTCAGAAATTGTACCATCACCAACACAAACTACAAAAGATTATTAGGTTGACATTTGAAATCTTGACTTACCCCTTGTTTCTCTCCTTTCTGCTGAGTGTTTTAAAGGTAAAATCCAACTATTTAGTTTAGACATTATGTAAGTTCAAATAGTTAGACCTTGTATTTGAACATGTGATAATAATTGCAACTGAGTTGTACATATATAACTGAGTGCATACTATGACTCAATGATACTTAGTTTTGAGACACCAACCACTTCTAGAGGGTATTTTAAAGTAGATATGGTATGATGGTGAGTGTGATGAGTGTTTTTGATGGATGACGATGTACAGTCTTGGTACAAACTAGAGCCGACTGTTCCAAAAGTTGGGTAATTTATTAGTAGTCTAAATACCAACGGTTTAACGTGATTTCTGAACCACGGGGAACTTCATAACAAAAATTCAATTTAACAATTATTTCATAATGTTTGAGTACACGATATAGTAGTCTACTTTATTCCCAAACTTACATTCCTGAGGTTTTGACGCCAGAGCACCTCAATAAAAGACACAGGGTCAAAACAAGGACACCAGTGCAGTGTGCTTGGTGAGAAACCTTATGTCCGGTGACAGTCAGCAGCACTGATGCGGCGAGTTGATGAACTGTGCTTGTGTGAGCAGCGGAACAGCGGTGACATCTGTAGGGGAAATCACACAACATTACCGGCTCTAATTGTCTGTGTCGTCATTAAAATAATTGTCGGCTTTGGCTTGCTTTTAGCGTTAGGTAATTATGTGCTTAACCTTATTTCCCTTGCAAATAGTCCTAACTAATTTTACCGCAAACAAGGGTAACACAAAACACTTTTCTAATTTGTAAAAAATATGCATTTATTCTAAATCTAAAATACGTCATTAAAGAATGAAACTATTTGTTTGTAATTTAAGGGTAATAAGCCTATTTTATTTGGTAATATGCCATAGTTCGGTTAGTGAAACTAGCAGTTTACCAAACAGCTACATTTTCAATCATTTTATTTTAAGAATTGAAGTCTTCAACCAAAGCTAATTTATTAGAACAATTTAAAAGTTTATTTTATAAAAAAAATTTGTATTTAAAGAAACAAAGAAATAAATAAAACCTGATTTCAAGTGCATTACAGAATGGATTTATTTTCATTTAAGACTCCACAAATGAAGCAGAATATTCCTTTTACAATGACACCGTTCAAAACTGCAAATTATCTATTTCGAACTGTATGGTGGGTATTCATATTTTACGCAGTTTTTCGAAAAAGATTACCGTTTTTATGGAGCTGCGGATATCTCACTGATGCAAGCAACATTGTAATACTCGTATACTCGTAGTTTAATGAACTACAAAACGAAACCCAATTTCCAAACTACAGTAAGTCGTTTTATTACGAGCGCTATATGGTCATAAATTGCAGCATTGGTTTGTTGTTTCAATAAATGTATGTAAGATGGCATGTATTGTTGCAGTAATACGAGTATTGTGGCTTTGATTTCCTGTTTGTGTTGATGTTATATCATGGCTTTAGCAAAGTTTAAAGAGTGTTCATTGTCAAAGAATGCTTAAGAACAATATATACACGGTGTCCGCAATTAGGGATCAAACTTCACCAAGTCATTTGTCATATTTTACAACAAATGTCCTATAACAAGTCCCATCTCGCTTAGTTTTCCGTCTGTCTTGTGTTTTTGAACTAAACATTATCTAGAGGTCAATAAAGTTATAAACTGAAAGCTTTGCACACTTGTTAGTATAATAAAAACCATTATTTAAAATTAACTTTACTAATTTTCACTTCCAGATATAAAATTGAGGCCGTACTAAATTTTATAAGCTTAATTACCCTTTTAAACTTTATGGTATAAATAAACAATTAAAACAATAGACGGGCAATAATTTTACACATTTTATCACCGAGTTTGTTGCTCTGAAATAACAACGGAGAAATTTAAGATTTTCTGAGTGTACTCCTGTATTTACATATGTCTCTTAAATGTAAACAAAGGAGTGTGCCAAACATATTGTGTTGCAGCAAATAGTATTTGAGAAACATATGCAAATAAAGGTTTGCGCTCACGAAAACTTTAATTATTACGTTGTTACTTATCGCTGAACAACAAATCTTGTGTTAAAGCTTTCATAAAAACACTTGCTATGAATTGTTATTCTCATGTACGAGTATTTACCGTAAAGTTTAGGGGTTTGAGTTAACAAGCGTAGACAATTTAATATGGCCGCTATTTTTAACCTAGAAGTAAAAATTAGTCACATTTATTTTTAAATATTTTTTTTAATTATACTAAGAAGTGGGCAACGCTTTCAGTTTATAAATATATTGACCTCGAAGATAAAAATTATTAAGTTAAATCACAGATATACAGACGAAAAACTAAGTGAGATAGGTCTATGTGTTATGGGAACCTTTTGTTTATTATAACCTAACAAATCATCTGGTGAAGTTTGATCCCCTAATCAATTTGGACACAGTGTATGTATTCCAAACGAATTTAAAATTCACAGGTTTGTTTAATTGTTTTACGACACAGGTTCTGTAGGGAACAGAAAACATAATAGAAGGGGGGATAAAAAATAATGAAGGATGTTACGGTAAGTTTTAAAAATTATCCTTAAAAAATCTTTGAGAATTTTGAAACAACCAAAGCAAATAATCTATTCAGGTTCGCAATCTTGATTTCAAACACCTCTTGACAGAAAAAAATATGTTGCTCTTAAGTATTCTTCAACAATAAAGACTATTTGATCTCTGCTAAAAACCATGCGTTTATTTTACAATAACACCAAATTAGAAAATCGAAACCGCTATATTACTGAGCAATACACACCATCTGTTAGATATCTGATTTATTGATTTACCTGCTATACTTTATTCAGCTATTTAACTACTAATGGATTCATAAGTTAACCATATTGTTATGATATTATGATAATTGTGGAAATAAATCATTATTCATATTTCATATTTCATTATTCATATTGAAGTAAACAAACTATTATACAATTTATGAGCTTATAGCGCTAGTAAAAATAACTTACTATATTTTGAAAATTGGGTTGCGTTAAAAAAACATTCTGTATTTCTAACATTCACCAAATATGTAATGATGGCTATCAGACAGCTCAGTTTAAGTAGAGCAAGCTCTGAAGTGTTATTTACTGAGAGAGGAAATGCTAATGGAAGTCTACTGTTATCAGACTAAGCTCACCACAGCCCAGTGTCTCACAGCTGGTCACTTGTTGGACTTCCCTCCGAGCGTAAACAAATGAAGTAATGAATGATTTCAGGCCTTAGAGACCAACTGTTTCCTCTTTGCCTTACACTTAAAGTGGTATTATGAAATTTAAACGATTGCAATTAGATCCAGCATCCAAATTTTAAGAAACCATTTGTATAATTTAGAAAACTCATAATCTCATATTTAAATTTTTTGTGTTAAAAGCATCCTATGCACTTGTGAATTTTATTCATGTAATGAGAAGGTGTAAATTTATTGATTAAATGTTCTTTATATATTGCACGATATTCTCGTAAAGGGTGAAACCAGTGCATCTCGTTTACCTGTAAGATATCGATTATAATTATTGTAAAAAATGTAAACCTCAACAAGATTCCCGACTTATTTGCATTGCTTTATTATCAAGACTCATTACTTAGCATAATTTAGTACAATAAGATCAGGACACTTAAAATATTGTACACAATCTACATTACATCAGGTTTTTTATTTTATCTTCCTTACAAGATACACCTGTAGTCTTGATTTGGTAGAAAACCTGACTACCTATTAATAGACCTTTAGCTGAAAAGTTAGGCTTTACACTAAAAGGCTGTAAACATAGTAGCATGTAAGATACTTTGTGGAAAGCTTTTGGAGCACGTCGATTCTAAGTTTCTAATTGAAGCCCTTAATTATAAATATCTTCTTGTGAGCCTTTAATTAACCTTTTTTTGTCGTTGTTACTTGTTTTTTTTTGTTAGAGGGCTAGGTTTGTGCACTAATGTGTATCCTAGCTCTTAGCATTTAACTGGAAAGGCGGTCTGAGTTTCTTATTTTAGGAACGAGTAGCCCCTATTTTAATAGCTATAGTGACAATGACACTATTTCTAAGGTAACACCGACTTTTTGGTTTATAAGTATTTGGCTAATCTGGTTAAAAATAGTGGGGCAAGTTAATATTTATTTTAAAGTAAAGGAAAAGTCGGTGAAGTGCTATACGTATTATGGTTGTTAAATTACCCGAGTTGTATTTAGAGAGTGAGTCAAACTACTTGAGTTTGTCAAATCATTCTATTTAACTTAAAATAACAGAAAATACACAAATAAGATATATTTATTTCAATAAACAGCCCACTTTCACAAATTTTAAGTTGGACATTGATCAACTTACTAAAGGTTGATCGATTTTATTTGACGTGACACATGTTTAATCCTCAGTACAGAATAAATCAAAGTTTATTTGAGTTGAATCCAAGCAACAGCAAGGCTTATATATTTTGTATATAGTATCTATATGATATAGTATTTATGGTTTATACAATTTATATACTCGTAATATGTGCATAAGGTTTCTAGTGTGATTGTGTGGTGAGGCACGTGACTTATTGGCTTAGGGTAGACATGAGCTACAACCACAAAGTCATCTCAGCTGATACCCATTGTAGGCATGGAAAGCGTAGCTGTCATATTGTGAACCATTCGTGTTGGTAAATTACAATAATTATTAGAGGTGCCAATAATAGTATGCATATATATTTTCTAGGTTACAACACAGATATGTAAAAATACAAGTATCGTATTCTATTACAGAATCCCAAGTGTTGATATCTTTTGGTTGAAAGGAATATTGCTTAACCTAAAAGGTCTTACGGTAGTGGTGGTTCGAGATATTGTGTAATAAGTACCTGATAAGTACATCACGCTAACATAACCACTAATAAATAACCACTTACAAACCACACATACATATCTTGGATACTATACGATCGAAATAACTGAAGTTGAATGGCGTTTTCATGGATCGTGAGTCAAGCAAAACGTTTTGTGTTGATCGTATATTATTGTACTCAGGTTTGTGCTGTGAATGTTAACGGGTAACATTTACACTGTTGCGTAAAATTGTGTCTACTCGTATTTACCCTTTTAGTCATGCTTCAAAAGAATATTTTACTTTGCATTATTTTTAGGTGCTTAGTTCATAAAAAAGGCCTTATATGTAAGTTAGTAGGATATCGGAGATTTACTAGATGACTAATATTATTTGCCTATTCAAATCACAAACAAGATGGCGGTTATTTCTCTTTCCTGCTCAATATGAAGCCTGCGTAGTAATACGTGCGAAAAAAGTGACGATATAGAAGGTTGCATTCCAATGTACGCCGCTACTATAAATAGTGTTACTGAGAGTTGATACTGATTACTAACCTTCCACAGGTTGCATTACGGAAGTTACCTTCGAGTGTATCTGAGTTTATGTTAGTTAATCAAATCGCCTCCACACTACCTAAAAGCTCGTGAACCCATAAACCTTCCGTTGTTCGGTCTTAGAACATGATAAACATAATTTAGCCACTTACAGCTTCGATACAATTGGCTATTCACTGTGAATTAGAGCCTAAGAGTACCTTCCGTGATGCACCTCCCCACGTTACGGGGCAACCCGGTGTCTGCGACCCTGTTGGTAACAGGAGTACTCTTTGCCGTTTTTATAGTTCTTTAGTTTTTGTGTGTGTTTCGGTTGACCTATTGCATTTTATTCTGGTAAAAATTTGCTATAAATTGCTGTAAGAACATTAATGTTTTGGCATTTCCAGCAATGTTTCAATCTACCTGGAAGTAACCTTTGGGTGCGCTCTCTTATATTTTGAAACCCTATGCGGCCTCTGCATTAACCCATGCAAAGGTTAATGCAAAGCAATAAACTATTTAGCCAATCAAAAACTAACACCTCAAATTTAATTTTTCCGTAAAAATTCCACTTTGAAACACGTATTAATACAGTACTTTTAGAGCTTTATACATCTCAAAATGGGAGTCCATAATTCCTCGGACGGTCAGGTAAAAACTATGATGCATACATAAGTCACTCACTACATGAGAACAGCATTACATATTGCATTGCAAACAATACCACCAACAGAAACTTGTCCATCCCTGCATTGACTCATCTGTGAGACATATTGGCTATTCCGACCAAGGTACCATATCATCCTGTCACAAGAAAGCAATCACAGTTATTGAGCTATTCTCAGCCATAAACCCACTTGTATAAATAATATTCTACAACAAATGTCCAGTTTAATATGGAAGACGTAAGTTATATTACGAACTAAGTAGCTCTAGTTCAGTTCAGTTTCTAATTAAGTTAGCTAACAGTTAGTTACCTTCTGCCATCTGCCAGTTACGTTTACTTTCAATGGCTAGCAAAGAAAGAAAGGTTAAAAAATTACTAGAAAGTCAGCCAAAACGTCAGTTTTTGAACGTTTTATACAGGGTGAGTCTCTACTGAGTGCATTAATTTTAACAGTGGATTCTACACGTTGAAATGGACCAAAAAAGTACCTATATGCCTATACCTAACTTCAACCGTTTAGCTGTAATGGCGTATTTTGTGATTTTTTTTAACTACACGACTTTGAACTGTTAATGTGGCAGTAAAGCCCAAAGTATTGTGTTAATGACAAAAAAAGTTGATACCACTTGAAAGAAAATTAAATTTACTATAAAATAAATACTTTTAAATAAACATAACGTTTTTTTACTCTACGTAAAATTACTTTAAAGTTAAAAAATGTTTTTACATATTTGATTCTTCAATTTTCAAAGCGTAATTAAACTAGTTATACCTTTTGTATTGTAATGTACAGTTACACCAAAAACTGCCGTGTTTCTTCATCTTTAAAATGGTGTAAGAATATGTAGAGGTCATTAGGGAAAAAATCTAAAATTTCGTAAAAATGTTGCAAAGGTACACAATTAAAACAAATTAGTTAAAAACACCAAACTAATAACTGAGCCTGTAATATTTCTTTACAAGTTGAATCTGTTGACTACATCAGCTGGTTGGAAGTTAAAACGATATATCAGCTGATTTCAACTTGTTGTATCGTTGAACCGTACCATACAACCCCATAACAAGAGACTCCCATAAGAGTTCTGCCACTTGATCCAGCATTATGATCGTTGCGATTTCTTTAAGACCGTTTGGAGTACTGATGAATTCACTTGAGTCGATGTCGTTTTAATATACATAACGAAAAGAAGGAACAATCGTTTGGCCTCCACGGTTTCCTGACCTCATTGAGTTTTTGTATTAACTGAATTTTGCTTAGTTTAATACAAAAAAATCAACCAATTATAGTTTAATTGTTCCAATTAATTTGCTAGTTTAGTCACTAGTAGTATCTGGTAAAGTAATATTACACAGTCAGTAGTTAGTTTGGTGTTGAAATTATATTACGGACGTTATCCATCGTTATTGAGTGAACAAAAACGCCAACATTTTGTGATTTGAAATCGTATCCCACCTTTAGGTGAAAATTAACTTAGAACATAACCACCAACATTAGGAAATGGGATAGCCTAAAAGTAATCAGCGCAAGCCGACCAGTCACCCACCACCGAATGATGTTAATTTTTACCCTTAAACTTATTCAATTTGATAACAACTAGCCTATGGCGCAAATATGTATAACGATGGACGTCAAATAACCTAATATTAACCCTAAAACTTCTACCTCAGAAACTGTACCATCGGGCATCGTCAAAAACAAGCTACAAACAAAGAATAAGTCTAATGTGTTTTATTAATGTGTTTTGTTTATGTACCTTAAAAATATGCTTATGACATTTTTTATATTTTTTCAAGGTAAGGTCCTACAAGCCTGTTTCCAATGAAACCAATTTAGACATTTACTTTGTTCTTGTTTGATTAGAAGATTAATGTACCAGGTGAGGGTTCTCTACATTATAGCAATGCTCTTTGTTCATAATTAAAAACATTGAGACGATCATACTGCTGGATCAAGCGGCAGAACTCTTATGGGGAGTCTCTTGTTATGGGGTTGTATGGTACGGTTCAACAATACAACAAGTTGAAATCAGCTGATTATATCGTTTTAACTTCCAACCAGCTGATGTAGTCAACAGATTCAACTTGTAAAGAAATATTACAGGCTCAGTTATTAGTTTGGTGTTTTAACTAATTTGTTTTAATTGTGTACCTTTGCAACATTTTTACGAAATTTTAGAATTTTTTCCCATGACCCTACATATTCTTACACCATTTTAAAGATGAAGAAACACGGCAGTTTTTGGTGTAACTGTACATTACAATACAAAAGGTATAACTAGTTTAATTACGCTTTGAAAATTGAAGAATCAAATATGTAAAAACATTTTTTAACTTTAAAGTCATTTTACGTAGAGTAAAAAAATGTTATGTTTTTTAAAAAGTATTTATTTTATAGTAAATTTAATTTTCTTTCAAGTGGTATCACTTTTTTGTTATTAACACAATACTTTGGGCTTTACTGTCACATTAACAGTTCAAAGTCGTGTAGTTCAAAAAATCACAAAATACGCCATTACAGCTAAACGGTTGAAGTTAGGTATAGGGATATAGGTATTTTTGGTCCATTTTAACGTGTAGAATCCACTGTTAAAATTAATGCACTCAGTAGAGACTCACCCTGTATACAGTGTGATGTTACCAGTGAGGCAATAATCAATGTAATAAGTCACTAAGCTCAAAAAATTATTTTTTTGTTTTATTGCCTTGAAAAGTTGTCATCCCCAAATATAATTCCACTACTTAAGTTGTTCATCGTGAAAAATCATCAGTTTATCAATTATTTTAATCTCGGGCGTCTACGCTTTGATTTAAACTTGGCTGCATCTGTGCCGTAGGTGTGTCGGTTAGTTGAGTAATTCCTGATAAGTTTACAAGAATTCAAGACAAAATAATTACCAAAATTTGCAACGTTTACACTATGTAGACAAACTTAAATACCATTCGAGAATTACGGTGAATAATGAGTGAGAAGTAATTTCTTATAAATATAACGTAGGACATGTGGCACATGTAACTGAGGACCCTTTTAGCAGAGCAAGTCGCACAGCCGTAAGCCAAACATTATTTGCACAATTATATTTAAATGGGCGTTATTAGTTATTTATAGACATATGTCGCAGTACAATTGTCAAATCAGCCATTTTGTAAACAGCCTAGGCTTTTTATAAAACGCCGCCTTATTGTAGAAAATCGTTACTTTTTTACAATTTGGCCAAACATTTTAGGATTTTTGTAAAAAGGCGTGTCCATTTAGAATTATTGTGATTTGTGATTTTTTCCAACAAAAAGGCTGAAACAAAACCAGCCATTTTACAAAAATACTGTTAACAGTGGTCTTTTTATTGAAAAGAAAACAAAATGCATACTAAGTTACTTTTAACTAAAAAAGGTAAGGGAAACTAAAAATACAGTTTTTGAACAAGGTTAATGGTTTTTAATATTACAAACAACAAATTGCACACTTTTAGCTAGTCAAACCTTCATCAAAATTGATGATAATGAAAATACAGTAATTAACTCATTGACCTAGTTTACATTTCAGAAATGTACAGAAATGCATTTTCACTTCCTACTTACTTGGCCTTTTTATTGAAAAGAAAACAATGCATACTAATTTATTTTTCACTTAAAAGAAATGTAAGGGAAACTAAAAATACAGTTTTTGAACAACGTTAAGGATTTTTAGTATTACAAACAACAAATTGCACACGTTTAACTAATAAAATAATTAACTTATTGACTTAGTCTACATTTCAGAAGTGAACAGAAATTAATTTTCACTTACTACTTACTGTAGTTACTTATTGGCACAAGTTAAACTTGAGTGACACTTGGAATTGCACTTCATTGAACTTTTATAACATGCACATCTTTTTGTGCAACACTGATTTTTTGATGGCTTGCAAACACACTTCATGAAGCCTTGTCCTCCAAAAGGTGACTGCGCCGAGACAACCTCTCTTAAAGATACCACTTTTTCTGGAATCTGTGCCGCAAACTTGGCAGATGATAACTGTATTTCGCCTCTTGGGAACCAATTTTTAATTATTCCTGCTGCAGTCCCAACACTGTATACTCCATTTCTTGCGTCAATTATTTTCCCTGCAATATTTCTGGTGTCGAGAGGTCCTCTGTCAACTTTAGGAACAGCCAAGGTTATGGAACTACCAATACCAAGTGTAGGAAATTTCTTATTTGAGTTTTCTAACATTTTTTCGGCTGCACGCTTGGTGCTTTTGTGTGCCATGCCCCTCTCGAAAGAAATATTGGATTCTCTTACGCAGTTTGAACACAAAGACCGTTCTTCTGTGTTGTCAGCTTCTATTTCCATTTGGTGGTCGCAATAAGTACATTTCGGATAATTCGGCTCTGTAGATGTAGTTGGTGAATTGTAGTTATCAATGGAATCCCTTTTAGTGGAGGATGGAGTGGCTGCAGAATTGACTTCATCGACTTCATCTTCACAGCGAAAAACTTCCTCCAGGTCCTCCTCCGTAGATATTTTTTCTAATAAACCTTTAGAAATCCCTGAGCTGGACAATCCCACTTTAGGATCACATCCAAAGAGAGCTCGGTAGGGCGATCTTCCGATGGTTCGATGGAAAGATGAGTTCTTCTGCCACTGTACAAAATAACATCCAATACTCCATCTAGTGCTCTTATTGTCTTCCATCCAGGCTCGGAGCATGTTTTCTACGTCCTGGTTACTCCTCTCAACACTACCTTGAGACTGAGGATAACGTGGTCGACCATGTACTATTTTACACTCAGGCCACAACGAAGTCAGTTCTTGTATTATAGCAGCTACAAACTCGCGACCGTTGTCACTCTGAAGTATGTGAGGTGCCCCAAACTCAAGAAATATTTTTAGGAGCTCGGAGGCCACTTCCACTGCCCGTTTAGAATGAAGAGGTCTCAAGTGTAAAAACTTTGTAGCATTGTCCTGGTAGTTCATAAGCCACTTATACTGACCATCAGCAGCAGTTTGCAAATCAATCAAATCTACTTGTCCTCTAACATTAAAGTCCTTAGACACAATAGGCCGTGAAACTAAACCTTTACGAGGTTGAGACCTTTTCTTCAAACAAACTTTACATAAAGATACAAAAATTTCAACAACTGGTTTCGGTATCACACAGCTTTTCTTCAGGGCATAAATCATTTTGTCCCGCCCTCCATGACCACAAGAAGCATGGACCTCTTTGAGCTTTTCGTAGTAATCTTCGAGGGGAAGTATGTATCTTATAGGGTCTTCTGGAGCCTGTCTTTTGAAAGTTAAATGTTCCTCTTGTCCAGTAATCAAAACATCGTACTTACTGCAAAAGTGGTATTGTGAAGGAGTTTTCCGCTTACCAGCTCGTTCTGCTACTTGACCATTTTTAACATCATTTATAACCTCACTCACTCTCTGCTTAGTCCGAGGTTTTTTCAGTGACTCTTCTCTTCCCTGATAAAACTGATTAACTTTAACGAAAAACTCTTCTTTATCACTATCTTGCGCACTTTCAACAGTAACATTTTCAATTGCTTCATTTAACATTATTACTTATTAATTTACTCCGACCGGCGCGAGTAAACAAACCAGGTACAATGTTATTGTCACGTGACTACTGAGGAGTTATGGGTAGGCGACATCAGCGCTGTGGTGGACGGTGGTTATACGAAAAGGCTGGAACCGTCCAGGCTTTTTGTCAATGCAGATTGCACGCGACTGCAGCGCTTACAGCGGCTAACGCTAGTTTTACAATATGTCTGAATTAAATCAAGCCATATTACAAAACGGCTAGTGACGATCAGGCTTTTTGGAATAAAATTTCACAAACAGCAAAAAGGCTGAACTTAACTAATTCAACTCAGCCGTTTTGTAATACTCCTGATTGTGTTTAGCCTGATTGTAATTTTTGAGCATTTTCTACAATAAGGCGGCGTTTTATAAAAAGCCTAGGCTGTTTACAAAATGGCTGATTTGACAATTGTACTGCGACATATGCACTATTTCAAAATTTCACAAAACAGGTTTGTACAAGTAGTTTATAGGTTTTAAGTGTTACAGAACTTATAATTGATAAAATTTATTAAGATTGACCTTAAATTGAGATACACGATACAATTTTAAGGTTGTGTTTAATAGAGTAAGAACTTTTTTGAATCCAGACCTCAACAGTATATTTTAAACAATTTAATTCAAAAAAACTTAATGAAACCCTTTGAGAAGACGTTAGAACAGCCCGAAAAGGTTGGTGAAAAAAGGTAATCAGGTTTTGGAGTAGAATGGAGCAAAATTATTGTTGTTCCAAACTGTAACGGAAAATACACTATTAGCAGTGTTAAGCATTAAATGTAAGTATTTTGCATGAGAACCAATTAACGTATTGGTTCTGGTGGTTATCATCTGCTTGTAAAAGATAACTTTAATTAAAGGACGCCCCTCAAACTATTAGTTGATAGTTTTGATCTACCACGAGCCTTAAAAAACATTTCCTGTCATTATGTTCAATGTCTTGTACCGTGACATTTCAAAAGTTACTAAGTCGTCCTGAGACTGTTCTTCTATCCTAGACAATACATGAGAATCGTTTCTTGCAACCGACGTAAATCACTATTTGAGATGCTGACCACTCTCATGAGGGTATTTTGAGGCGAATATGTAGCGAAGGATGAGTGTGATGAGTGGTAGTAATGAGTTATGAGGTGTGTAGAGGTGTAGTCTTGTTACAAACTAAGGCCGACTCTTCCTTAGAATGAGTCATTAGTTAATAGCCCAATGACCAATGGAAATATAAAGACCAACGGCTTAACCTGACTTCCGAACTACTCAGGTGATGGTCTGACATGTCTAAACGATGGTGGGAGCTGATGGGTATCATCAGATGATCACGGAGACTATCTGAGCCGCTTTAGGCCTATATCATCCTCAACACCTGACCTCCATGAAGCTGGATTACAGGACCACGCCACGAGTCCCAGTCAGTAAAAAGTAACGTAACAATTATCATCCGACTTAAAACCATAACAGTTTTTCAAAGAAACGAGAGTGCTAATTCTTAGTAGAATGATTGTTCGTTGGTTTTTAATTAATCTTTGTGCTTAAAAGTAAGTTATGACCAAAAGTTAGTAGTTTAACTTTGTCACTCTCAGCACGTTATATTCTTCTTAATAATCAAAACTTAAAGCTGTGAAGACGTAATAACGTAAATAAAATATCGTAATAAAATTTACTGAGTGTATTCAGTGATGCATACAAAAATTTGATCTATTTTAAAGTTGCAACCCCTGCTTTATTTATAAAGACAAACAGCTAATATTTTTAAAACTGATTTCTTTACCTTTGACACTGTTTGTTATGAAGTATTCAAGTGAACCGCAGCAATTCTTAACAGTCAATACGTATTTTTTGGAATTTTACTCATGCCAGAGGCACTAAAGCGCTTAGCTATGTGTCGACCTGGTTTTGTTTAAATGTTACTTAGTGAATCATCCGTAATTTGTATCTTCAAAGTATATGTAAATTAATAAAAGTGTTTTTAGATAATGGTTTTGAACAGTGAAGCGGTACACAGATTTACTTGTGCAAAAACGTTACAATGAACCGAGCGAGTGCAGGGAAATGGTTCCGATAGTATTATTGGTACGAGTAGTAAAGCATATCGCCACAATTCTTCCAGTTTAGTAAGTTGCAAATCATCCGAGAGGAAATCTTACAGTTTTTCTTATCACTTATTTATATTATTCTTACGTTGTGAAACACAATTTACCTAGACTTATTCCTAACCATTTTTAACCAGTAACTCAAACATGCATGATTATCATGTAAATCAGTATTGTAGTTTGTTTGAATTACAAGTTATATTTAAAATGAGTTAGTATGCCTAAATTTGAGATATGAATATTACCTCAGTTCTAAAATGAAGATAACTAGAACTAATAATATAAAATGCATTTAATGAGGTCATACGAGGGGGTTTCAAGTCTTTAGTCAAATGTTAATACTTAAACCTTAACTTATCAAGAATAAGTATTAATAAGTAATAGTATAGTGAATAATGTATAAAACAAACGGTTTAATTTTCATTAATCTGTTTGAATTTGAATCGCAAATAAATTAATTCTCAATCAGAACTTTGCGAATAAAATGTAATTATATTTCGTATTTTAGGCACGTATATTTTGGGAGGACAGTAAACTCGATGAACATGCACCTATTCTTTATCGCAGAAGTAAAATGCAATGAATATGAGTTTGTAGTTCACTAGTTAGAAAGTAAAATAGAAATTCCCATAAACAAAATATACAAACGTCATTAAATATCGGTGGAACCAATCCGAGACAGTTTATTTCGATTTTACTGTAGTTTAATTTGGTTTTCTATTCCTTCAAAACGTATGATTATAAACTCATTAATTAATATCACCAATCATTACTAATCCTTAACGTATATTTATGTTTAATTATCTATCTTTTGCGTCCTCAGGCGCCTTAGTTTTAACCGAGCTTAGATAAAAAAACCTTTACTATTTCTACCTACAGTAAACATAATTATTTTGTGCTTCTTAACGTAGATATTCTACTGATAAGTAACCACAGGTGCTTTCTTATTTGTATGTAAACATGTGCGCCAGACGAATATACAGGGACAGACAAAAGTGTGGAAACGCCTTTATAACTTTTTAACCAGTTTTTTTCAGCGCAACCGAACTCGGTACACTTTATAAGAGGAAACAAAAGTACCTTTTAATGAATACTGACACTTCGCCCCAGTTTTCAAAATAGGGAATTGGGGTGGCCACTCATTTCATAGGGAAGCCCCATCGAGTAACACCTCATTTTGGAGGTATTAAAAGTTTTGATGAATGCTGAAAACTAGACGTCTCTATCTTAACCTAGAAGAAAATGACGTCAATTTTAGGTTACACACATTTTTATTACGCGGAAGTGCGGAAACGCCTTTATAACTTTTCAGCCAGTTTTTTTTCAGCGTAACCAAACTTGGTACATCACGTTAAAGTGATCTAAAATATCTTTTAATGCAAACTGACATTTTGCCTCAGTCTTCAAAATGGGTGATTGGGAGGGGGGTAGCCTTAAAACTCTGTGTAACTGAAAATCGACGCTGTTTCTTTCTGGGTTAAGCTAGAGACTTCTAATGATCAACTTTCATCAATATTTTCTGAGACCTGCAAATGAGGTACTCGATGGGGATTCCCTATGAAAATTATAGGTACCCCCAATCCCCATTTTGAAAACTGGGGTAAAGTGTCAAGCATTAAAGGTACTTTGGTTCCTCTTATAAAATGTACCGAGTTAGGTTGCGCTGAAAGCTGGTTAAACAGTTATATTGGCAGCCCACACTTTCGCACAGTACAAATCTTAGTAACTTAAAATCGACGACATTTTATTCTGGGTTAATATAGAGACTTCTAGTTTTCAGCATTCATTAATTTAAAATTGACGAGTGAGATATACTTGTAAATAAAAACTTGTATCTATTCACGAATAAATGACTTATGACTTATCAACATTTATTAAGACCTTCAAAATGAAGTGTCACAAGATGGGGCTTTCCTATAAAAAGTATGTGGCTACCCCCCAATCCCCCATTTTGAAAACTGGGGCAAAGTGTCAGTATGCATTAAAAGGAAGGTTCCTCTAACTATAGGTGCAGGCTCCTCTAACTAAAATAGGTTCCTACTTTTGGTTCCTCTAATACAATTTACCAAGATCAGTTGCACTGAAAAACTGGTTAAAAAGTTATAAAGGCGTTTCCACACGTTTGTCTGAACCTGTATTTTAGTACCGTGTGCGGCAGAACGGCTGTGGTAAGAGAAAATTAAACATTAAACGTTAAATCAGTTTTGATCGGGAGGGCACTATGTTTAGTTACCACTATGATTTGGACAGGCCGGAACTGAGGCTACAGTGTACGAGCATATTTTGAAAATAGGGATTCAGCAATTGTAACAACAAAACATGTTTACCGTCATTTTCTCTTTCCGCGTCACGAGTTCGGTTTTATCCTGAAACCCGTAACAAAACCATTCCATGATGTTTTATTTTCCCTCACCACAGCCCGAGTATTCGAGGAGTACGCGAGCCGAACTGCTGAGTTCGCTATGCCGCACCCGGTAAAATGATAGTGATAAGTATATAGGTTGATAACGTTATATGCGTCCAACAGATTACAAAAGAATATGTACTCGTAGACCTTAAACGTTAGAACAAACTTAATTCTCAATAGACAAAAACTGAGAGTTACAGGACATAAACCTTCAAAGCTATCGTCATATAAGGTAATATTGACATTACCATATAACCTTTAACAGTATTTAATTTCGTGCATTTACTTATAACACTGCTACTAAGATGAGTTCCAAATACTATAAAGTTCCGTTGGCTTAACCAAAATGGCAATGGAACATGTTTGCATAATGTGTTTTCAAAATTAAATAGTCTTTACTATAATTATTTTCCACCTATAAAACAAAACAATCAAACGGCGTTGGAACGATAACGCAGCGCAGTACTTTGCTTATGAAACCAGAGCTATTCCGGGAGTTATGTGTGCAGTAAAGCTCGGTTTCTGGACTGCTGCTGTAGAACATAAACTGCTGCTCAGAGCGGTCAAACCCACCAGAGTCAACAATAGATCAGACTGTACTAGTCTCAAACATGTCTCTGCACCAACGTGTTACAATGCACATAACAAACACCAGTCCTGTCATACCAGTACCAATGTAGTCATTTTGACGAAATCGTGTTCCATATCTTAAGAATGTGTGTGGTTTGCTGAATAAAAAAAAGGGAATTGGAAGATAAATTTGAATCTGCAAAGTTATTTGTGCAATGTGATATTTTATTTTTATGTTTTTGTGTATGAAATGTATTTTATAAATGTTAAAATAAAATTTTACTGAAACATTAAACGAAACACTTTAGGCTTTGTAACTCTTGTTTTTAAAAATAAGTGTGTTGTAACTCACAATTATATATTCTATATATTTATAAATTATATGTGTTGTGTGATCACTCTACAGGTCGCATTTTAGGTCCGGTTGTCATACAATTGGGTATAAATGTTCCTTTTGTAAATCTCTTGGTTAGTTTGTTAACCAGGTAGATCGAATTATCCGTTTCAAAATGGTGTCCACTCACGTTTTGTTTTGCCTAGGCTATAAAGTTTTAGTTTTACCGTAAATGAATACAAAACTTGCCCTTACTGTACTGTAGAATTTTACCTTTTCAATTGATCAAAACAACTATGATTTCTGTAAAACTTACCATTGTCAAGTTATTTAATTTTAATTATTTAGTTCGGAATTTCCCCACTTTGACATTCAGAGCACTGGGCAGAAAATAGTTTTAAATAATTTCTAAACTAGTTAAATTAATTTACTAGCCTAGGTGTCTTGGATTTAGAAAGTAAACATCTTTCTTGTGTCAAAACAAATAAAACTATTAACAGCTGTAAACAACTATTAACAACTACTATACAAAACGATAGAGTAAGGGAAGTCTTAAAAAATAAATGGTAAAAATTACTAATTTTGTATGAAAGAATTTTGACTAATTTGAAAAATATAAATCATAACTGTTCTGTTTTATTGGAAGGTCGCTAAGGTTCACAGTAGCGCTTGTGGCTACGTGTCAGTTATGTGTTTTGCTATTTTACTTTAGCTACCTACTCAAAAGGAATCCAGTTGGTAGTGTACAGTTACTAGAATAAGTATAACTAATGTTATATTTTTATTGATTGACATAAAAAAGCTAAACAAGGTAAAACCATGACCTAAACATTAGCTTCGACCAAATATATACTGTAAGTATAAATAGTTGACCTTAATTAAAATGAGTTTAGCATAGATTAACGCAAAGCAAGAGCAGTAAACTAGAGGCTAATGTAAAGTCTAGACTAGTTGTATAAGACCTCCCAATGAATCAGCTGTTAAGCCCTTCTCCTGCAATACGTCCTGTTGTAAGTTCTCATTAGTTCAGTCCTTGTAGATATCCACTTTTCTTCCTGTGGTAGGAGATTCGACTAGATTAGAAAACATCTCAAGTTAATTATTCAGCTTAGTGTTAGAAGGATTTAGCTATCGGGCTTTCCTTTCTGCATCAAATCTACTCTGTTAGAGTAACTAACTGATAAGATCAAAAGATCCCTTGTTGATTTAGGTAAAAGTTTATTGTTTCTGAGTACGTACAAAATATATGGGATAGCTTGCGAAGAAATGCTGGGAGATTATATTTGCAGGATTTTAGCGAAATTGCACAGGAAACACGAGACCTATTAGTTTTATTACCATTTATGACGAAACGTCTTATGAAAATATAACAAAACATAAAGCAGATTTGACCTTCCCATCACCTTCTAAAACAAATATTAAAACTATTATTATTAAAGTGACTTTACAGGTCGCATTTTTAGACCAATTTAACGTATTTTTGAGCAAATTATCATTTTGTATCACATTGTGTCCTCATGTTGTAAAATTACTTTTTAAATCCTATTTCAATGAAACTTGATACAGACATTTTAGACACCTTACTATACCATCGCTATAGGTCTACAAGTAAGCTTGAATCCATTTTAATAGGCAAATAATAATGTGTTGTATGAATGAAACTAACCTCAAAGACGCAATAGTAAGTTTTGTGTAACTACAGTTTGAAAACAGTTTGCAACAGCTGAAACAAAACTTCTGTCCGTACACGGTAAGCTAGCAAAGGAATTGTTGTAAATCAGTTCAGTTGCGGACGATATAAGAGGATGAAACCGGCAAAATCACTCGTGCAACTCAGTTGCACTAACTAAAGACTTGTTTGTGACTAGTTTCAGACTGGTTTGAGATCGTCGAAAACCAAGTGCGCCTTTCCACTCCAATGCATTGCCGAGGACACAAAACCGTTGCACGCGCAACTGGTTTGCCACGCAAGTTTTAAAACAGTCACACGGTGTGCGCTGGGCCTTAATAGTACAACTTTGAGCTATTAAGCTGTAATTATGATCCGATTTCAATGCATTGCGTTAGTCACAATAACGTCTCCGTACCCAAAATGTGTAAAACCTAACGAAATCCCATAGATAGACAAAGATGGCGTTGAAAATAGTTTATACGCCGTTATCTTAGTTTGGCTTTATGTTTAATTGGTAGTTCTGAGTACGCAAGTTATGTACGATGCCAAAAACATGTTTTAAAATTAAATTTAAATCGTGAATACAGTTTTACGCTATATTATCCCAGGGGGGTGTATTCGTATGTATACAAATTAATAGAGGTAAAAGTAACAAATAAAGATACAAACAAAACGTTACCATTTTGGCTAAAATCGAATAATCAAAACTGAATTATGATTTTTGCAGGTCAATGTAATTTCACAATACCAAAACAACAAAATTGTTATACTGTACCTACAAGATCAAAGTTGTATTTTGTCATGCATAGATATTATTCAAATGAAAACTATGTAAAGTAACGACATTATGTTGAGTCGTTTATTTTTTCATGATTAGATATTGTAAACATTAAAATTATGTGGAAGTTATGTTGAGTCCCCTGTATTTTATTATTTACATTATCAAACTTTGATTTGCTTTAATATATTTGTATTTGGCCTGATTATATTGTTTATTTCAGGTTGTATATTGTTAAAGTAGAGTTCAAAAAGCAAAGGTCTAATTTGAAATGTCACGTAATAGTTATTAATAGTTATGTATACCAGTAAAGTACGACATCTCTTAGTACTACTTAAACAATGTTTAAATACCGTCACACACAGTGCACTATTTGTTGATTGAAACTTACGGCTGTGATAGATATGTAAATGCAGATATTAACATGGAAATTGCTGTTATGCTGATTCCAGGATCAAGTGTAAAGCTTTTCTGTCACACAACATGCAGTTGTAAACCCTATCAAAATGCGTTTTGTGTGGGATTTTTACTAACGTTATTGAGAATATGAAAAATAATAACAAGGGGGCTTACGTGTTAGTTTGCGTGTCTCCTTGGTCTCAATTAAATAAATACAATTATTGGAGTATTATTATAGCTGAATATATGACGTAACATATGCTTTATATAGTTATGTAGATCGGGTATCAAAATGCAATTCGTACTACCATATTATATGAAGCAAATGTTGTAAATACGAGTAGATTAATAAGATGACCAAAGTAGCTGTTGGCATAGTTTTTGATTTCACCCTTCATCAGCAAGGTCTATTAGTGGTCTATACGGGATATAAGCCGTAAGTCAAGATTAAATTACGAAAATCGTATATTATTTGTGTTTGTGTTCCACCACCTACATATACGTACGGGGTCAGGCAAATGTGTGGAAACGTCTTTATAACTTTTAATCAGTTTTTCAGCGCAACTGAACTTGGTAGTGTTCTGACTCAATCATTATCAGACTACAACGAAAACTACCAAGCCTTTGCACACCGGTTTTTAGTAGCCAACAACCAACCGATACAAAGACAACTAGGCCTACCGTTTCTTAAGTATTATTAAACAATACTACAACAATAAACACCAGCAAATACATATTGAAGCGAAAAACTAGTGATGCAAAGGTATGAACATATATTGCTTACAATAGTAATAGTAAATAATTACTTACAATAGTTTCAAACTTAGGTTGTGTTTAAGAAAACACCCTGTATAATAGATCTTCAAATGGGAATCACGGTTGAAATTCACAGCGCCAACTGTAGGCAACAATACCTATGGATGTAGATGATCCCGTTTTGCACTCTACCCAATACACGTTATACATTATAAGTAGGTAAACAAATCCTATGCTATCATAACAATCAAATTCTTAAGATGAATTCTTGAGGAGCCTATTGACTTGATTAGGAGTATAGAGGATAGAAGGAAGAAAAGAAAAGGAAAAAAGTAACAATATTTCGTATTTAATACGTTATCAGGTTAAAAAGGAGAGGAATAAAGGGATAACAACAAACAAAACAATAAACAATAAACAATAATGTTTTGGGGTGAAAACAATAAACAATAACAATAAACAGATTCTAAACATAAATTGGAAAACTATACATTTTGCCAACTGATGTAGAGTCACTAACATTATTTTTCTTTTAGACAATCAACACTATACCAAAAGATTAATTATCTAAGGTTCAAGCCAAAAGAGTGCTTAGATTTAAAAAATAATTAATGGGAAAGTTCAGAATTACGAAGAGTCAAAGCATTATACTATTTGTTGGTGAACCGCCGTGACATTGTAACAATTTTCAAGATTTTGAAAATGTTGAGCAGCATGTTGATAATCCGGTTTGGTATCTTTAGATGAATTTTTGAGGTGCCTATTACGAAAATTTAATTCTTAAGTGATTTCAACTTTATAATTTTTTTTCTTTTTGAAATATGAATAAAGCCTAGTTGAAACTTGCCATGCGTAAATCCTGAATGTGAACTTGGAGCAGCCTCGTTTCATAGCTTCCTCTGTTCACAGGCTAAATAACTTATTGAGAGAGGTTTGCCAGGTTATAATCTTCTCATGAACCTAAGGCCGGAAAATCACCCTTATGTACAAACAGAAAATCTTATGTTGTTTTTTTGTAGGTAGTTTTTTAACTGTATAACAAACAATAATATTCCCAAAGTACACAACCAATATATACTATTTTGTAATATTATTATCAATATAAATATGACAATGGTGAACTATTAAAGTTCAACAGCTGATTTAATTTCGTACTGTCTTGGCCCTTCGGTTATTCACGCTTAGGAAATATCTCGCGATAATGGAACCCCCTTTACAAAATGCCTACGCTACAATACTGTTTATAAGTAGTTTGCGCAAGTAGTTCTACTGCCTTACAAAGGTCAAGGCTTTAGGTTATTTGCAAAATAGATTTAAAACTAGTTCCGTAGGACAAATAGGTTATAACTGCTCACAAACAGGTTTATTATAGATATTGTGTTGCCAGATTAAACCAAAGAACTGTAACAAAACAAAGGACATTAGTGCATTAGTCACCGTATTCAGAAACCTCACGGTGACAGTCAGCAGCACTGTGTGCTTGTGTGAGCAGCGGAACAGCGGTGACATCTGTAGGGGAAATCACACAACATTACCGGCTCTAATTGTCTGTGTCGTCATTAAAATAATTGTTGGCTTTGGCTTTCATTTGGCTTTCAGTAATCATGTGCTTACTCTTATCCGCATTGCAAACGCTCATTAATTATACCGCAGCGTAACACGAAATATTGCTAAAATTGTGTTTATGTTGTTAAACTTATATGTGTGAATTTATTTGCATTTTATATATGTTCTTTAAAACATAAAAGTGTATTATTTTAGTATTCTAAAGGTGATTAGTCTATTGCAAAGGTTAAATTGGTGCAGTGTGGTTAGTGTTCGAATATGACGTAGTTTTCTAGTTATACCCCCCTCGTAATCGTAACGTTTACTTATGCCGACTGACAAGTCAGATTAATCTTAGTTATATAGTTTTTTACCACCTGTTCTTTAGTGCTACGGATTACGAGAAAAGTGGTGACCACTTTCTGGCGGTTTTGGTTTTTTATTTATGTATGTTTGTTGTTATTGTCTTTATAAAAAAAAGACATTCCATCAGTATAGTAAGACCTACGGGCCATGAGATATGCACAGATCCTGACCCCAGAACACGTTTCGAGTATTAATCAAAAATTTAAATAGACATTATGTACGAGAGATATATCATATTTTAGAAAATGGTCAAAGTTGTGATAGTGACTTAAAAATTCAATTCTATTTCCCATAAAGGTAGCCCTAGTTATGAAAAGTCCTGCAATACTAAAGCTGAGGCTGAAGGCTGAAGTGAGGTAATGAGGGCATCAATTAGATTGTCAATTACAGCGATTTACAGTAACAAGTTGCTAAACAATTCTCTTCACTGACACGGCCCCTTCAGTATTTAGGCCTACTCGTATAGCCTAGATACGTGGACCGGTATAACCTCATTTAGCCTAACTGATTTAATACCCAGTATGTCTATCCTTCAACAAATAAGTAATGATGGCTATCAAACAGCTCAGTTTAAGTTGAGCCAAACACTTAGACGTTAAAATCCTAAAGTGTTATTTACTGAGAGAGGAAATGCTAATGGAAGTCTACTGTTATCAGACTAAGCTCACCACAGCCCAATGTCTCACAGCTGGTCACTTGTTGGACTTCCCTCCGAGCGTAAACAAATGAAGTAATGAATGATTTCAGGCCTAAGAGAACAGCTGTTTCCACTTTGCCTCGCAATTAAAGTCGTATTATTTGAGTGTCTTACGTTAATGTTGCCCAACGCCCATTTTCTTAAAGAGTGAATCCTATGTATCGATAAGCCTGCGTTTGTTGAAATCGATAAGGTTTTGTACTAAATAAGGTGGCTGACTAATTCTTACTAACCTTAATATTTGATATAATTTATTAGTTATGTTCAAAATGATGACCTTCGACTCAGTAGCATAACCGGAAAGACTTATTATTTACTGTAGAGACGACCAAACGAATTTAACAAACTCCCGAATCAAAATAATGTAGTCAGTTACATTTTTGTTGCGTTAGCTGACTGGAGGAATGCATGCCGGGCATAGGCGGGTAAGACTGAAATTACAATAACTTCGTTGTTTCTCAATCACTTTTCAAAATGTATAAATGTTTAGAAAGGGAAATAAATACACTAAAAATAATTGTTCTAATAAGTTTGTAAAAATACTCGTTTTTGAGTTATTTAATTTTGAAAACTTTAACCGGGCGCTTTTTGAAATTTGAAGGAAAAATTAAATAATAATTTTTTCTAATTAGAATATACCATTATACATTTTGACCAAAGTTTGGTGAACACTGGTGCATGAGTTTTATTGTCATAATTATTTTAGTAAAAACATATCCACACAAACGGACGGAATTTTGTTACTTTTGTAAAAAAAATAAATTTGTTTCAAATGTGTTTTTCATAACGAAGCGCTGGAGGCCCTTGTTTATATGGTGAAATATTATTGTTTTGACCCAAGGAACATGTCTACAAAGTATGTCCAGAGAGTTCACCGAAACCTTGTAGGCCTATATAGCTTAGTTGTGAATCTTAAGTTCAATAAAAAAGGAAAGAATAACACTTGTCTTAATAAAATTACTAATATTTATTGGTCACAAATACGATTGAGCTAAATCTGTTAATAACTAAATACACACTATCGTGGTGTTCTAATAGAAAGTCGAATCCTATTAAATAAGGTTCATATATGAACTGTTTTATTCATCTCTATAGCCCCTATCTAAAGGTAGGAGAAAATGTAAAAAAACCTTCTGATTCATTTAAAAAATAAATACAAACAGTTGACGTATAAAATATATACAATATGTTTGAGTTAAGATTGTGAGAATATATGTGGCACACCTAAAAGAAGTCAAGACATTGCGCACATCACTAATGTAAAACGTATGTTCTGATCACATTAAAAGGCTATTAAACCAAGTCAACTAGTCCCATCTAAAGGCAAACCAGGGAGTTAGGGCTACTCGTCCACTCTTGCAAATACTTTCCCTCAGAGTCAGTTTCTAAGTTTAGAAGCGCAGTGAAAGTACTGAAGGCAATGACCAGTTACGCAGTTTGGCGTCGTTGGTCTGGATGGAGTCTAGTCTGTTGCTTGATCCGGGGGCTTTCCCAAACGACTGCACATTACAATACCGTTGCCGGCAAATGCCGCGGGACGTGACTTCAGTCACAACAAGTGAAACCACCGCGATCAACACGGCTATTAGCTCCAACAATATTTACAGAGCTTTAATTTCGCGGTCAAACTGTGCTCATGTTTTTTTACCACCAACTTGCCGGCTTTTCTAAGTAACCATCTAAAATTAAATTTAATTCAGTCATTGCAAACAGGGTGAGTGACATTAATAAGAAAGAGCTGTGAAAAACAAAGATTAGTATCTGCGAAACTGTGAGGGATAGAAGGTTGTAAACAAGTACTTAAGATATTGGTAGAGGGGTGGATCGAATAGTTAGTGTCGAGATGCGGATAACCAAGGTGAGGTAAGCTAGCACTGAGTTTGTGAAGTGAGGGTAGTGGTTAGGCCAAGACAGGGACCTAAGTACACACTAAGACACGTCATTAGTAATTTGCACTGAGCAACATACCAACTTCTACAAAGTACTCTACTTATCAGGCCTTTGGTGTCAAATAGTATGTGTAAAGGAAGTGGGTAATTTACCTTGATAACTAATTTTGTAAACACTTTTTCAGTTTAAATAAAGTAGTGATTAAAAGAATCAGTCAAATAAATCCGTAAGGACAGTTACAAGTTGAAAATACATACATACTCTACGAAAATCATTGAAATAAATTAATACATTAATAATATTGTGTTAGGAACATTTTAATTGTGTGTTTACTTTTGAGCTTGTTGGAAATAAAAGTGCTGTAGTAGGCTCGCAGCAAGTGTGCTTAATGGAGCCACCATCACGGTGAAAGATACCGCATTACACGATAAATGCCTGGACAGGTGGTCCTATCGACCACCTAGCACTCGTTTTTGGATTATTTTGGTTCTAAAGACTGAAATAGTTATAGGTCATATTAGCGGAGACCAATAGTTTTCCAACTACCTTATTTGCATACCTAAACAAATAAATACATGATTATTCCAATAAATATATGTAGTCACCTTATACTGTTTCCTATCTTGACACACTGTGCATCCTATAGTTGACTGTTATGCTCAAAGTACTTACATTTTCAACTTTTTATTAATACACTATATACTTTTATTTAAATCATTGAATTACTTGTACAATATTTGTATAGTATAATTTATATACCCAATGTTGCCTAATCTAAGAAACAGTTTTAAAAATACATGCTTCTCTTATACAGAGTGAGTAAACTGTCCCTTATTTAAAAATTTGTCAATTTGCAAAAGTTTGAAAAATGTATCTGGTAACATATAATTTTAAAGCTTTGAGTACCCAAAAACTAAATCTGTTTTTTTTAAGTTTGAAGAATATAGCGGCAGTGTCCATTTATCTGCTAAAAAAAGAAAATCCTTTTGTGCCACCATTTTGTACGGGAATGTCGTAAAATTCTTTTAATGGTATCAATGAGTTTGTGTTTTTATACACTTTCAAATAAGATGTCACAAGAGGGGGTTCGTATTAATAAAATTTAGGGGGGTCCTCCACTCCACTTTTTGGGTAGGGGTGGGTAACGAAAAGTACATAAAAGAAACTTCTGGACCTTTTAAAGACTTTCCCAAAGGGTTTTTCTAAATGTCTTCTCTTTCAAATGTTAAGATGGGGGACATATTAAACTCACCTGTATAATAATTAATTAATTTCTGGTCCTGTACAAAATATGGAAATTCCAAAATAAAGTACAACAAATTGTAACCCCAACCCACAATGCAGAAATCAGCATACAAAAAATTCGTGTATTACACTTGAAATGAAATCAATTTATTCATCCATAATTTACATTGAGTTTGTACAATTTTTGACTTGAATATTCTTGGCCACCGCTTCCAGTATTGATGGCTGGCTTGCTGGACTTTACACTGTATACATTGTTATCAGTTGCACAATAGATATCACTGATTTTGGACGTCGTGCTCCTGCAGCGTGTTCACTGTACTCCACTTACACAAACAAACATTGCACATTGTAACATAACTTGCTTATCTAAATTCTAAACTACAACAAAAGAAACTTTTCTATAGAAACATACAGTTTTCTCTATCTAACTTGCATGTATTAACTTGCATGATGCTTGATACGTTCTCAATATTTAATAACCACTTTTTAACTAGTATGTTTTTAATGATTTTTATTTCTTTTGGAAGTTTGTTAAACATTTTTAGTCATATAAAACAAAACGATTTTTGAAAAAGATTTTTTTAGTTTTTGGTGATTTGAAAAAGTAGCTCATTGTACTTCGTGTTTTATAAACTTGTTCATACGCAGGATCACTTTTCATATTACCGGACCGATTAAAATATAGTCAAAACTTTAAACACGTATGAATGTTGAAGTGGCAAAATACCTAACTGTTTGTAAAGTGGAAAAGAAGATCCTCTTCGGCTTTTAAAAAGTATTACTCTTAAAAATAGTTTTGTGATCTACGTAATTTTTCTAAAAATACTTTGAAAGATCCACCGTAGCACTGAATCCCGTATTGTAATCTAGAGTGGATGAAAGCAAAATATATATTTCTCAATAGATCAATATCACACTTATGCCTAAGAAAATAAAACTTTCTCATATTACTATTCAGTGCACTATGGAATTAATTAATACGTTTCTTCGAATCAAGTTTTTCGTCTAGAAAACTCCTAGGTATTTAAAATTGTCGACCTTCTCAATTCTTTCCCACGCACAGTTGATAGCTGTAGAGCATTTAACGGTGTGACAGATAATCTCTTTTGAGAAACTTGAAGCTTTTAGTTCGAAATTGATAAATTTGGCTTTTGATACATTTACTATCATTTTGTTTACTTTGCACTAATTTTGAAGCAAAAAAATATCTGTCTTGATCTGCTCCATAATTATATGTATGTTTTAATTTGAATCAACTAGAGCTACATCATCGGCAAAAGCGCAAAATTTCCCGTTAAACTGTTGGGTTGAAAGATCATTTATATAAATTAAAAAAAAGGCTGCCAGCTAAAACTGATCCCTGAGGAACGCCTTTGTCAATTATCTTTGGAGTATACTGACCTATTAAATATGGTTTTTACCAATTAAGGGGAATCCCTCTTATTCCGTTGCGTTCAAGTTTTTCAATAAGTATGTTTTGATAAACTAAACCAAAAGCTTTTCTAAAGTCAGTCAAGGTAGCTATGGTTTTTATGATTATTATTAATACTATTGTAAACTTCATTGACAAAACCTAGCAGAGCACCCTCAGTGGATTTACCAGCGGTAAAACCATACTGGTATTCACTAAAAAAACTATTTTTATTTAAGAATTGTAATATCCGAATCTTCATAAGTTTTTCTAGTATCTTAGCTAAATTTGGTAAAAGACTTATGGGTCTTAGATTATCCAACTTAATAGATTGTGAATTTTTCACTAAAGGCACTACAATACTTTTTTTGAACTTGATTGGAAATTACCCTGCAAAAAACTATGGTTAAAAATTGTAGTCAAAACAGGTGCAATAATCTGCAATAATACTTTAATTGATAATTCTCAATACTACATGATCTTTTGTTTTTCATTTTATTTATAACTAGCGGACCCGACAGACTTCGTCCTGTCAAAAAGATTTGTAATGTGGTAGTTTCTTGTTCCTACGTATTAATCACTCTGAACAATACACGATATACGAATTTGTTTCATGTATTAGTTAACAAAGGCTAACTCAGTAGATTAGGTTACAGAAAATCCAAGAAAAACAACACAATGTACAACGGCAAATCGACATTGACAGTTTTTGTTGTTTTTTTTTTTTCTTTAGCCGTACATATGTTCTATGTCTGTAAAATAGGGATATCAGCTGGCAACGAATAGCAATAAAGCTCAAACTGTTTACGTTTTACTTAGAAAACGTTTGTATGGGAAAAAGAAAAATGCTGTTTTAAGGGGTTTTCCGGCAATTGTTCAAATCTTTCTCGCCGTAAAAACCATCCTTGAACTCTAACGAACATTTAAAAAAACTTGGCCAAATTGGTCCAGGCGTTGTTGAGTTATGCGCTTAGCAACACATTTTGCCATTCATTTTTATATTATAGATACAAATAATTTCCTCAGGATCTGTTAGTGTTACAAAAAAGGGTTTGTTGGGTTTGTGGGAAAGGTGAAAAGGGTCATTGGTAAGGTCAGTTGACAGTTGTTTGTGTACATTAATGAAATAACTATTCACCTCCTCACAGATAAGATAAGGGTAACTGGTGAGCCTTCCATCGTCCAGCTCAACCTCAGTCAACTGATTTTTTTCGTATTACCTAACATTACATTTACAATTCTCCATTACTCTTTAGAATCATAGTTCCAATCCCCAACAGCTTAAATATTTGCTTTAAAGTTTGATAAAAAGGTTTCCCATTCCATTAGAAACTCATTTTTTGGAAAACTGTGTAATATATAAATAGCAGCTATTGTAAAAGTTAACCTTGATAGTTTTAGCTCTAAAAATACACAATCAGCTGACTTAAAATTGTTCTTAACTACTTTTGCTGAAAATTTAGAATATACATATTCTATTCCCCCTGATATTTGATCATCGTTGCATTTAGCAAACATGTTGTACCTATCTAATTAATAGAAATTAATTTCCTCGCTACTAATTAACCCATATTTCACTAAATACTATAACACTTATTTTACAATGCAAACCTTTAAATTTAGCTTCAATAACATTAAATGTATTCCTTAAGCTCCTAATATTCCAATGAATTATACTAAATTTATTTTGTTCTGGTACACAGAAAGGATCATCCAAACTTTCATTTGAAGGCCAATTAGAATCTAAATTTGGGATGGCTTAGGTGTTTACTACCTTCTTTTACTTGATTGTTGCCAAGTCATCATAGTCGTCGACTCTGATGCATCTGCAATTCTCGTTTTCTCGAACAAAGATTTTCCTTTCTCTGCACCAAACATACTTCCACCCTACCTCATTGCACTTGGCTTTGGTCTTAGCCAGGAGCATTTTGTTTTCTGGGGTCAGGTGTTCGTTAACAAATACATTCACTTTAGGATACTTGCTGTTGACTTTTTGCGCCGTGAAGCCGTGGGTTTTCATCGCCTTCTTGAAGTTCTCGAGCCAGATGTCCTTGGTAAAAAAAAGGTAAAGTTTGTCTTATTTAACGAGGTGAAGTTAGGACTACAAAGTCCTCTCTACCACTTAACCTCGACCTTTACCTAGCGTCACCGTATAGTCACATTACAAATTGTAAGTGGTGACTGCGGGGATCGAACCCGCGCCACGGGAGTGATGAGCTCCGGAGTCGCGCGCGATGCCAATCCGCCACGGATCCGCTTGGTGGTCCGGGTGTTGAACTGGATCACGATGGGAGGTGACCTCTCAGCTCTGAACGATGGGACTCGGTGGGCTGCTGCGATCTGCTTCTGTTTCACGTCCAGGTCGAGGGCTCGGCCAACGTCTTTCACAATGTCCATAACTTCTTCTCCTTTGGTAACTGGAACTCCGGATATCTCGATGTTTGTCTTTCTTGAGTACTGCCTTACGTTATGAACTCTGACTTGCAACTCTTTCAATTGGTTTGTGAAAACTACATTTGCTTCTCAAAGCTTTTTGTTTTCCTGTATGATTTTTGCATGGTTAGCTGACATTTCTGTCATTTTACTGTTCATTCCATCAAACTTCTCTGACATAACACCCATAGCATTCTTATACTTCTCTAATTATTTCGTATTCGCATTTAGCTCCATAAACATTTTAATCTTAAAGAATTCAAGCAGTTTGATGAAAAAATCCTTAGTTGTGAGCTACTTGATGATGATTTGTTACTACTTACTGACGACTGTTTCATACATTCCTGTTTACAGGTTTCACAAAGCCAGTCCTTCTTTGCAGCACGCGTCTTCAAGATATCTGAGGAGCATTTCACTATTTCACTGTCACTGACACATTTTTTTACACACGCCACAGTTGCCCGACATTATCGACAAATGATCATAAAAGTTTTAATGCACAATACAAGAGTACTAAATACTGCCACTCAAATACTGAACCAGACAACAAGGTTATCTGCACGCTAACATGCATGCTTGTGCACGCTCCTCTACACACGCCCGTCCAATCCAAGCAACTGACTGCAACTGGAAATTATATACAAATTCAGTACCGTAATCTGAGCTGCTTGAAATCTTTTAATTACCTAGTAAAACCAAAATATTCGTATTTAAGCTAAATGCTCTATTTTTCATTTTAAGTTGTTAAATGCCCAAATAGATCATAGCGCACAAGTACCCTGGCTCTCGTAGCATTTATGTTTTTTCGCCAAACTTTTCAAGAACTTGTTTAGGTAATAATTATCTTTTTTAACAATGTGTGTCGATTTTGTCGTGATGTTGTCATACTTATGGATTCAACTGGTATATTTTAAACTAAATTGTTGTAGAATATAAATAATATTTAACTTTTTGCTTTTAGTTTTTTATTGTTCATGAAATTTATTTCGGTAAGCTTTATGATCAACTCTACGGTCCTTGGTTACTCATGGTCAGTACGGTCTGGCGAGAAACAGGCTGACTTTCATTTGAAAGCAGCTCCTTGGTTAGCGTCCAGCCCAGGAACGCTTGAGTGTATTGGTCCGGGGGTGTGAGCTCTATTCAATTACATCTCAACTGCTTCATGCCGATGTCTACTTACTGTCTGTCTATATTTATTGTGTTTTTATATTTATTGATGTAATTCAGTCATTTATTCATGTAAAGTTGTCTAGTTACAGTTGTCTGTTGCTGTCTTTAAGCACGTTGATTTATAATGTATGTGTAATTGGCAAATGTGCTGTTCAAAAGCATTCAATAAAGATTATTAGGAATACTTGGAATCATAAAAACAACATCTAAAACTGTGGTGGTAAGTTTTATACAAAGTGTCTAGTGAGGCGAAACGGACGTTCTAACAATGGTATAGTTTTTATCTTACTTTCCGCCTATAACACTACTAGAACTAAGTTGAACACTAGTGAAACCTGTAGGTGATTCGGTGGGTCTAAAGGTCAACATTTTCCCTAAGCAAGTGAAAAGCCTGGAATTAAGCTCCGGTTCGGTCTACAAACATTGTTTTCAATTGCCTTTAGTATTATTAATTGATAGTTTTATAGATACAATTAAACGGTTATTATTTTGCTTAATGAAAAAAAAACTGACTCGAACTTAACTTGAGTAAATTTTTGCAACTCGTGCACTCATTGTCCTAGAAATTAGACGAGTAATATCATTCGTTTTATGTTACAGATATTATTCTATTTGCTGTGGAGCGCAACTCTTGCTTTTTGTGAAGATGAAAACAAAAAAGAAATAGAGACCTCAGCAATACTTTCCACCAGTAAACATGAAAAAGAAAACACCAAGAGCGAGTTGGAAGACGATTCTCAAACAGACCAATCTGAGCCCTTTGAAACCTTTGATGTATTGGTAAACCCACCTATGTCAATTTTCCTTCGTGCTCCAGCATCTGATCTACCATCATCTCCTTTACCTGATACTTCATACTCTGAGGGAATGTTTAGAGAATCGGACGATTACGACATTTCAAATTTTGATATTCCTGAATTACGTGCAAAACAGAAACCGAAGTTTTTCCCAAAGAAACCGAAACCTGCTAATGTAGCACCATACGCACCTCCACTGGCACCATATCCACCTTCAAATGAGTTTGCTCCCCATCCACCACCTACGTCATCTGCTCCTTACGCACCTCCAGTTCCTGAGTTTGCCCCACCACCACCACCTCCTCCACCACCACCGCTACCACCAACCCCGTCAGCTCCTTACGCACCTCCAGTACCTGGTTTGCCCCACCACCACCACCACCACCACCACCTCCACCACCCCTCCACCACCACCACCACCCTCCATCCACCAGTTCCACCATCCTCCTCCTTCCGCCCATGCTCCATTCCATCGCATCCATTTCCGGTTCCATTTCCATGCCATATCCATTCCGGTTTGACCGCCCCCACCACCACATCATCATCCCGCCGCATCATCATCCACCGCCCACCACATGCACCATCCATCCCACTTGCGCCATCACTACGCCGTCGCCGCCGCCCTTCCATCGCCGCATCCCATCATCATCACCGCCACCGCCGCCGCCGCATCATCACCACCACCACCACCACCTCCGCCACCGCCCCTCCACCACCACCGCACCCTATCTCCATGCACCCCCAGCTCCAGGGTTTGCCCCACCACCACCTCCTCCACCACCACCTCCATCAGCTCCATATGCACCCCCAGCTCCGGAGTTTGCCTCCACCACCACCACCATCAGCTCCATACGCTCCTCCTCTTTCTGAGTTTGCTCCCCACCATCTGCGCCTTATGCTCCACCGGCATCAGCTTTTGCACCATACGCACCTCCTGGCTACGTTGGACATCCAATGATTTTTACTGATAATCATAAAAAGAAACCAAAAAAGCCTCATTCTCCCCCTGCAAAAGAAGAGTTAGGTCTTCCGGTGTTTGAGATCTTCCCTCCTTCAAGTGGCTTTGCATCCCCAGACTTTTCACCAGTTGCCCCGCCACGAGTTTTGGCTATTGGTCCTACTATACCCAACACTCTGTCAGATGCACGATCCGAAATCGAAGAGTTTACCCAGCGTGAGTCTAGTGCTGAAGGAGATTCCCAAAGCAGTATATTTGTTGGAGGAACTAATGAAGAGTCCATTGATCCGAAGTTGACTTTTACGTAAGTATTTTATATACAAGTAACTTATGAAAACTCTACCTTTTCTTTTCAATTGTCGTTTCTATTTTAGAGTTGTCATAATAAATTGACCTTTTTAAAGTAAAACCAGGCTAACATGCTGCTAAGCGGTTAACTCTAGTGAAGTGAATTTCTTTTGTAATCTGTTACTCTAGTTCACATCGCTCACAGCGGTTACTTGATAGGATTACTCTAAACTTCTTAAATAGGAAACTCTTGAATTTATTTTTATTTGACGGATTGGTTTAATTTTCAAACGTGTCTTGATATTCCAAAAGGTATAGCACTAAAGGTTTCTTTCTGTGTGTTTAAAATTAGATCAGTGACCGGTCATTCTTACCCTTAATGTGTTGGTAGTGGATCCTATACAGGATTTTTTTAAGTGGGCCACCATTGGGAAATCTTAATTTATAGATTTTACAAGCAAATTTAAATGGGGAACATTACCAAGTTTTGTACCAGAATTTAAAATATGTAAGACACGTTTTTTTTTCAAAATGGTCGCCATTTTCCAAAATGGCAGTCAACATTAAAATATCATATAAAACTCATATCTTTTATGATGTATTATTTTTATTAGTGATATTGT
Organism: Matsumurasca onukii; assembly: GCA_018831715.1. Taxonomy (NCBI): domain Eukaryota; kingdom Metazoa; phylum Arthropoda; class Insecta; order Hemiptera; family Cicadellidae; genus Matsumurasca; species Matsumurasca onukii. Next base: position 50,329,865 of record CM032059.1, on the reverse strand, counting down.
AAGAATGCATTCGGAGAACTAAATTTGTTGACTTTACCTTGCCTCTACTTGTTTGAAACAGCTTTATTTTGCCGATCGAAGTGTAACCCGACGAAAGGCATAGATATACATGATCATAACACTAGAGGTAAAGATGAACTGAGAATTCAGCAACACCGAACTCTTGCATTTGAACATTTGCCAATGCGTTTTAGAGTCAAAACTATTAACAAACTCCCAAAAAATATAAAAACCATAAGTGTTTTTCAAAAGTTTAAACAACAATTAAAGAAATTTTTTATGGTGAAACAATTTTATTCAATTGAGGAGTTTTTATAAAGTTGTTGTGAAGAATAATATTTAGGCTGATTAAAGTTAGATACATTAAAGTAGCGCAGATAGAAAGGTATGTGTAGAAGCCTACAATTAACACAATTTCACTTTATAAAATGTGTCTTAAGTTCTGATGTCGTATTAAGTTTTTTAATTGATTTTTTTTTTGCTTAATTTGTATCATACCATCCATACTCACTAGTCATCCATAAATTTGTATTAATGTAATTCATTCCATTATTCATGAACTGTATTCAATCCATTATCATGTCGTTTCATATCCATATTAATAAATATATCAATTTGGCACTTATTTGTTTCAAAATTTTTAGTTAGTAGTCAACACATGCAATAACATTGTAAAATTTGTTTTATTTTGCATGTTAATAAATAAATAAATAAATTATTTTGAGAAATTTTAATTCTTGGCATTTTTTGATATCTCAAATATTCGGGGAGATATACGCAGTTAAAATTGCAACAAATGGCATAAATAACTCACATATTTTAGATTCTGGATAATCATATCTTCTAAACGATTGGGTTAATCGTAAAATATTCTAGTATAAAATGTCTTAAAATCGAGAGAATAGAACTACCAATAGGGGGATTTTTATAACTGTGTATTTTTAGTAAAAGATAAAAGATTGGAACGTGTGGATCTCTAATAATTAAAGTATTCACATCATGTTTGGTTAGGGACTCCGATTCTGTGTCATCCTTTAAAAATTAAATTATTTGGGTATTGTATTTTTCAGTTTTCTTTTAGCAACTTATAGATGTTTTTGGTCATCTAGTTGTTGTGGGCTTCCTTGATGTAGTCGGATTTGTTTAAAATTACCGTTAAATCACCTTTGTCAACTAGAAGGACAATAATGGACAATATTGCTTAAAAGTCTTTTGTAAAAATGTTTTTTTTGTAATGATGTCTAGAATATGGGGTATCTTAGAATAAAATATTTACGAATATTCAGCCATCTTTAGGTGGTCCTACTACCCAATATGTGTCCTGATTCCCCGCCAAATGTCTGTTGCAGGATGCTGACGAAGGGTAGCATTTTTGACGAGAGTGGGAACCTAAGAGATCTTGTCGGCTATAGCTTGGATCGTGGATCTTACTCCTTCATCAGTCCTGAAAAAATACCGGTCACCATTAACCATCTAAGTAAGAAGTAACAACATTATACATAACTACAAAAGTCGTAATTTACTTATTATTAACAGCAAACAATTATTATCGCAATTTAAATGAAAAAATATTTATAAGCTGAATAGGAAACTTTTGTACTTTTATATTGTAATAACAGTTGTAAATATACTGTAGTTTGTAAATATTTCAAAATCTGTATTATATTGTACCCCACACAAGTTTTCAGCTTCAGCTGCAACTTATCACTACTTCAAAAAGATGAAACATAATACGGTTCTTGTAACTCGAAAATGGACGGATTTATGTTAAGAAACGTATCAACCCAGATATTTTACAGAGTCCTCCTTATGGCAAGGCTGAAACTTATTAAAAATCACATCTAGTACGTCGTTTAAGACGACAGAACAAGGTAAACAGGAAAGTTAATACGAGTATATTAGTTAAAAGTTGTATTATACCCTCTAAATTTATTAACAAATATCCAAACGTAAAGACCTTCAAGTATTTGTCTTTTTATTTGTAATTTTATCCAAACACATCAATCAGCGTTTTATCTCAATTTTTCAAAGCACCAAATGCTTCAAAAGTGTGCAAAAATATACTTTTATGTACAACAATTCGTCAAAAAGTATTAAAAAATCATCTGCCATTTTTCGAGCATTTTTTTGCATTTCATACTGTGTTTATCAGGTTGTAAGGATAATTTTAAAAGGTTTGTAATGTTCGATACAAGATGCGCTGTGTTTTATAAAAATTAGGCAAAAGGGAGTATTTGTTTAACAAACACAACTACCAACAAATACATAATCCAGTCTGAAGGTAGTAAACAATATAAGTTTACCAGTCCAATATACATGTAAATATGTACCGATTCGTTTTCTGACTGTCCATACTTTTGCTTAAATGTACCTCCATGCAGAATTCACGTTTTTGTAAGATGTATGGAAGTTTTTATACATTTAAGGTTGCTGTGCGAATAAAAAAGCTTTATGACTGTAAATACCCTTCATTTTCTTTGAAGACACAACTATGACGACAACACCTACTTTAGAAATATTTAAATGCGCGTAATTTCCTTAAGCGTACCTGTGGTTCACGCCCATTAGGAATTGCGTTATGCGTACTCTCAGCGTATGCAATGTTCGTGGAGAAGTGTAACCTCGTCAACAATAAGTTCATACTTAAATGTTCGTTGATACATTTGAGCAAAACTGTTTATGGCTAGGTTACAACGGTAAAGCTTAAAGCTCAATTTTAGAGCTCTGTTTCATGAAAATGTAACTAGCAGGGGAATGTTTACGAGTTTTAGCTAAGACTCTAATAATAATTAGTATGGAGACTTTTTATTATGATGGAGAAGTTTTCTCCTCCTAATAATCTAAAACTACTATTTCTAAACAAAAACAACCATGAGATATAATATTTATAGAATTGTATAATTGTGAAGAATTACAATAGTCATGCATCATAATAGTTATGAAAAATACCTTTTAGAGGAGTATTTTGTGTTTAAATAACATTTAGAAAGTATGGTTTTAGGTACAAGGCCCATCTACGTGTGTGTGTGTGCGTTAACCTAAGAAACACACTTTTCTCAATGAGAACATACCAATCCGTGTGACTCGTCTATTGACGGGCTTTAATAGACCAATTCAATGCCCAAACCACCATTAAAAAAGGTTAAACTGCAGGAGTTTCGAACTTTTAAAAACACTTTTGTTAAAGTGAACCTTTTGAGATAAGGTTTGTTATTTCATGCGCTACTAAGTGAGGCCATAAGTTTAGACCTAAGACCATCCAGGGCGTTTATGAACTTCTTCCTGGCTTCCAAAAAAGAATAATGTAAGTAACTATGTTGAATTAAGTAACAAACAAACAAATCCCACGTTATATTATTTGAGCCAAACACTACAAAACTAACATCAGAGGTTTACTCCAACGAAAAAATTGGCTTTCAAAGGTTTTAGGTTAAAACAACTTACAAAACAGTGCGTTTGCGTATTAGAGCTCTTTAATTCGACACTACACACCGTTTATGCTCTCATTTTAAACAATTCTTTTCCGATTTCTTGCACGGATTTTATTATTGGCTAGCTGTGTACCCGTGCTTGGCCACGGATACAATATTATTGGATCATAACCTTAAAGTATTTTTGTACAAAGGCAGGCTGTAGCTCGGGTACTGGCATCAAACTACTAATCGTATACACCTGTTCCTTCATGTTAAAAGTAGGCTTTAAGTTTCCCAGCTGACGTACCTGTTCTTCGCATGGTTGTGTTTAATGTTATACGTCAGTTTTGGTTGTTACAAAGGGTAAGAAAATGCAATAACCAAAAACTGATGGATTCATTTCGGTGTACAGACAAACGGAAACCAATTAAGTGTTTATCGGTGTCAGGCTACCTTGTGATAGTCATAGTAATCCAAGTTACCTTTTGGTGCCTGTAGATCATACTGTAGACTCTTCTCACAGATGTACATTTTGCGACTGGGGTGTCCCATCATCAGTGTACCTTCTCTATTCTAACACACTAGTGTTCATTGTATTAAAAATATATACGCTATATACACACAGCATGGCTACTTAGTTTGTCTCGCGGGATGTCACACGCGGAACGTAGTGAAGTTCGTGTGACATTAAGTGATAATGAACGTACACTGATGATGGGCAGCGAAATGTACATATGTTCTACAGTAGGACTACAGGCACCAAACTAACTTGTAACACAATACAACTGGGAAAATTTAATAATTTAATACATGTCCTGCCATTCCAACGTTTTCAGAGCCCAGTTACTCACCATTTATTTAGGTGGATGTGGTAGGGATACAAAATATAGCTTAAGGCACACTGCGTAATGTTAAATCCGTAAACACAGTTTCACTACCATATCTTCAGCCAATTTTCAGTTATAAGCGGTCCAATATGATGTAAAACGTGTTCAGAACCCACTTTGGTCCCTCGCCATTTAATTTGTAAACGTTGTATGAATACAAAATAAAGCTAAAACACACTGCGCAATGAGTTAAACCTTTAAACTATGGGTTTCACCGCCGAAGCTCAAGCCGATTTTGAGTTATAAGCGGTCCAAGATGCCTTAAAAACGTTACAGACAGACAGACCGAAAGGAACTTTTTTGACACCAGTTTCGGTCTTTGCAAAGTATATAAAGACCAAACAACCAAAGCCGATGGATTCATTGCAATATACTGAAACAGTTCTTATTTTATTTATATAGATAGTGAAAACCCTAGCCGAAACTAAAGTGCGCTACAACACCAATAACGAACCGATTGGTTTATTTCTGTAAGTTCTTCAATAAAGGTTGTATATGCATGTAATAACTGTTTCAACGTTCACCATAGTAATACATAGTAAAACAACCCTGCAGGCAAGCAGTGAAAGTTGAAACTGGCTTAGAAGCATTAAGGGTTAGAAACCAATCAGTTAATTGCTGCACGGCCAACTCGTCACGTGGTCGCCAACGTGCTTCGTCACTTTGAATAGTAACGTAATCAAACACACACTCAGTTTAACCACAGCTTTCAAAATATTACAATACACTTTTTATACATTATATGCAAATACGAATCATATAAATAATTGTTCAAAAGGTTTTCATACAATGAAAGAGCAAAAAATACATATTTTACTAAGGTTAAATAAACATAAAATGCAACGTGATAAAATATGAACAATATTGTTAAAAATACAAATTGAAAAAGAATGAATTGAGTGCCTCATTAACGTTAGTTGTGTTAAAGGCACTGTTGCAGAATTATTTACACACACAGTGAGCTCCATGTAAAAGATAAAAACAATATACCTAAATATAACAATACAATGAAAGGCAAATTTCACAAAGGAATATATAAAAATAAAATCACAATACCTCAAAATTAGAAGACCTTAATTAACAATTACACAGATTTCCTGACGAAATGTTTAAATGTTGTGGGGTTTAACTTAGCCTGTAACAAATAGCAAAACAGCTGCTGAGACTTGTTACAGACTTAAATTGAATTACCCGTTTAATAGATGAAACTAGCCAAATAGGCTAAACGGTAGTGGGTAGACTCTTCAAAGGGTTATTATGATAGAAAACTACACATCGTTTTAAGAGTTATGCATTATCAAGTCAAACTTTACTTAAACTATACTATAACCAAAAACCTCGTTCACTATATTACATTAACTATACGTGTATGTTTGCTTATGCCGCTGAGAGGTTTAGAGTGATTGTGTTATTTGCTTCGGGAATATAGTGTACAAGTTTTTCGGATTATAGAATATAATTTACGTTAAGTTTCACTTGATAGCGTAGGAAATATATATGTATATATATATACGTATATACTGTATATCGAAACGTTGTGAAATATTTTTAACTATTCCGAAAATGATCTTATGTCTTCTATATTTATATTAATGTTTCCGGCATCTCAACACTGACATCATACATTTTCAACAATTAATATACAAACAATACAGTAAATTAAACTAGTTGTTGCTGGTCTGTACCGCTACAATTAGACCACAGGCCTACTACGTTTGCACCATTTTGTGTATGTTTTGAACAGCGGAAACTTCAGCGGTAGTAAAACATAAGAATGACGTATAAAGACAGCTGAAATATTAACTGACGAAACTAAATTATTATTACTTATAGTACTTAAAAATAAGTGTATAATTACGCGATTCAAGTTTATAGCTTTAGCTTCGTAACGGAGCAACATAACAAAAATATTATTTCGTCAAAATGTCGAAAATTGTTTTTGTTTAAAGTTATGTACAATATGACCCATCTTTGCAATTAAAAGTCTTGAGTATTGACCCTGTGAGTTTCGAGATTGACATACCCTGTATACTGAGAATCGAACAAATATTTTTCCTGAAGTCTTCATGTACGATTTTCTGAAAATCGTACTCCTTTAATCCGTTTAGGATACATTCTCGTGGCCACCCGGTAGGGTGTAACCAAACCACGGGGTAGAACGACCACTAAATTAAACTGTTGGACACAAAATACAATCAACTGTTTAAGGTTCTGAGGTATTTCAATTTCAATTTTTCTAGGAGCTGTGAAAGAATTATGGTTATTTGCATTCCAACCTTTTTTCAATTGTCAATCGTAAAAAGTGGTAGTTTTACGCAAGTAACAGTTAAAAAAAGACAACGGTGTAGTTATAGATCTTTTAAAAATCTGTAAACAAAGCGGAATTTCAACGCCAACTGGTCATAACAAGAATATCTAATTAGCTAGAACAGTCCTTTTATAGTGAGACACGAGTACACAGCTATTTCTTCATTGAAAAGTGTATCTTTCTTTGGGCATGATTTTTATAAACTTTGAGGATGTGTTGGAAGATGTAAAACCCGCATTTAATACAAACAGCTGGCAAGTAAATCCTCGCTATTCACGTTATGAGCGTGTTCTAGATACTTACTAGAACACGATCATAACGTGAATAGTTCAAGTTTTGTTTATTCCCGTATGATGAAACTTTAGTACAAAGTGATTTGTAACCTCTAAATAACAGTTAAAAATGTCTTCGTCCATAATCTTTGCTAAGGCTAAATGTGTCCTCTGTTAGTAGGTGAAAGTAAGTGGTTATTTCTATATAATGCCTGGGGTAAGTGAGATGCCAATCACTACAGGGGAATGTTTACGCAAGGTCATTGAACTCTACAAAGCAAAATAGCCTTAAGGCGTATAACTCAAATAGTGTATTTTCAATTTAACATTAAAAAGCTTAATAATGGTTCGATGTACGCATTTACCAAAAGGTACCTAATATTACACACCTAACAAATTCTAAGGGTTTTCATAAAATGTCAACATTAAATATTGTGTGTGTTAAAATTATCATTAAACATTTTATTAGCTTAACTGGTTGAGGGTGTGACAGCCTAGTTTTGAGCTATGATACATATTTAAGATAAAGTGACTTATAATATGGTTAGACCATAATGAAATGAAACATATTTATTTCCACAAAATATTACAAAAGTATTACAATTGGTTTGCTTGGAAATTTCAAACCACCTTCTCCTGTACCGGTGGTAGATACACAGAAATTGCACTTCAATTAGTCGCTACACTTCACTTGCACTATTTTGTATGCAAAAAAACTGTGGTTAACTAAAATTTACTATACATCTTGATTTACAAAATATTAATACAGATTTAATCATAAACATGAACTTAAACTAAAATTACTCTGTGTAAATTAGACAACACAAAAAAGATAATAACAAATAAATAGAAAAGTACATTGCCTATGATTGCACAATGGAAAGCTTCAAGAATATTATTCACGTCAGAATAGTTGATAACCTATACGGGTCATTCAAAGATAATAGCCAAATGTTTAAGAGCTTGCAGAAAACCGCTATTCTCTTAGCTTCTTTTACGGACTTGGGCAGTCCGTTAAATGGTTTCGGTTCTAGAAAAACAAAAGATCTTTGGAAACATAGTTTGTTCATTTTTGGCCTTCTGAATAGAATTGTTACCGCACTCCTTGTTTGGTAGCCATGCTCGTATAATTCAGTCGTTCCACTAACCATAAGAAGACCATAAGAGTCTTTGTCTATCGTCTTAAATGGTCAAAGATGTTTAGGCAATTCAAGTGTTCGTTGACGTGATAGAAGTTCTCCCTCTTCACGAATTCTCATCAGGGGTTTACGTATGAGGAAGTCAAAAATCGTTCAAATTTTATCACCTCAGTTTGTTTAAGGTGTTTGAAAACCACCAACGAAACTTGAAAATCTTACTGACATAACTTTTAACGATCCGATCTAAACTCACTACGTTTGCTGCGTGTAGTCTAGTAGAGATGACGTGTCCATAGTGTTAATATGAGTTTTATGCAGTCTTGTTTATATGGGCTTAGTACATTTTACTTCAAATTCGTCGTTGTTAAATATGCAGTGAACAATTATTATTTACCACATAGTTAATTGTGTAATTTTGTTGTAAATTTGACCAAAGTCTTATTGTTTTGAAAGTTTATCGGCACATCAAAAATATAATCGAATGAAAGTACGATGGTTTTGTCTTTTACGTAAACAGGTGGCCCTTGAATATAAGTATTCGTTAAGGGAATTGGTTCTTGGTTTAAATAAGGGCGATATGTTTTTGCTATACCTTAGTTTTCTCTATTTTTAGGCCTTACAAACTCTTGTAAAGCATGTTTGGTTATTTTGTTTATAAAGTTAAGTAAAAAGAAAAAATGTATAAGTTTATACGTGGCTGGTAAAATTGTAAAAATAATATATAAAAAAATAAAAGTCACATGATAATTAATTTTAAATTGTTAGTTTGTTGAATCCAAGGAGCTATCTTAAGTTGAGGCCAGATGGTTTTTTTGTTTGCAAATGTTTGTGTGTGTATGTCTAAATATAATTAGAGCTTAGGTTCCGTTAACCAACGAAATTGGTTCACAGGAGGTTTCCTTTAAGGGAATGTTTCTTTCCCCATCGCAAAAAGGAGGTTTACCCAATAAAAGTGCAAAAATAATAAAATTGTAATGTCGGTTTGAACCTGTATGCTTCCATAGTCAACGTGTAAGCTAACTCAAAATGAGGCAAACCTGTTTAGCCAGATAGCTGTTATAAAAACGTTTATATACATTTCGTTAAATCTATATACATGTTACATTCATGCACGGGTAAGTCACACACTTCCCCAAAGGTCACTTGTGGTGCAAGTTTATTTCTTTTTTACTGGAAGTTTGCTAGGATTCAAGGTGACTAGGTTTTCGTTATAAAGTGCATTCTAAAATTGCAGGTCTTGTAGTTGCAAGATATTATATAGTACTGCCCTTGTTTGCTATGACAAACACTGAAACCAGCAGCTAGGTAGTCCCTCTGCTCTCTTGTAATGTGCAGGAGATAGTTTTGAGCAAGAGATTAAGTCATAATAGATGGTAACAGATCGTCGACATGGGACTGTTAATTCTCAGGAAGTATTCATCCTACCTTAGACGGGCTGTCTTATGAACCCATTCTCGTCTAAGAAGTTTTTAACTTTGAGACGACTTTGAAAAGTTTTAATTAGAACATGTTTTAGTTTTCGAAATCCTGAGGTCAACTAGCTAAGCCAGAGAAATAAAGAAGAGTTCACCCATAAAGATACTAAAACTTCTATGAAGTGGAACATACTGAATTTTTGCTCTAACGGTGCTATGAGTTGTTTAAATTTAATTACATTTAAAATAGGTTTTTCCTTTATGTCATTTACTTCAACTGGCAGTAAGGCCACGTAAATAGGCCCAAGGCCGAGGATAGAGTAGAGCGTAGCTATTTAGAGTTACAATTGGTGAAAAAAGACAACAAATTGCGAAGGAATTTTGCTTAACTCACGCTAAGTAGTTATAGCGCTTAGCTGCCTATTTCCTTGTCTACCCTGTATCCCTCAGCTGTATCTTGTTTAGAAGCAGGAACTACTACTTTGCGCACTTACACAAATTTATATATTTGGGGAAAGTTTTTATTTTTAAATAAGAATGAACACGTTCTTATTTAAATAAAATTGTGATGCAACTGTGCCATGGCTTGTTTGAAGACTTACCACATGGGGAAACCTAACACGTAATTTTAATACCATTATATTTGGTTCGTAAAGTACTTTATATAGTGGCCAAGACGCTCCCCTATATTGCAACAATATTGCTCTCATACGGTACCCTAATGTACAATGTAGCTGGCGGGGCTAAGTGTTCATAACCCCTTGACTACAGTACTGCAGCTTTTCTAGACCGATAACTTTCGGTCAACCACTTTACGTTCCAACCACATTAATCTCTCTGGTTCACAACAAATAAAGGTTATGGTAAAATGTTCACGGGCACTTTTACTCAGAACTTTTAACATTACTTAACATTCTTATAAACTGTTGGGTGTGTTCAAACCACTTACAACGTTTTAAACCAAATAATGTAGGACTCATGGTTGTTTTAGAACAACGTTTTAGAACGTTTTATACTTGCATTTCGTTGCATTCTGTAGGTATAATATTTAAACAACTAGGAGTATAAGTCAATAATAAAAAGGTTAAGACTGTTTTAATTAACCTTTTTCTGTTTTGCTAAGAGCTAAGTCAATCAAAAAAACAATAACTGTGGTTTTATTTTTACTTTTGATCTTGTCCATTTTCATTATTACGTGTAGCCTTAAGACCTTCATAGCTGCAGACTGTTTATGGGGTATAGATTCAAGGTTCAAGGCTAAATAATAAACAAATTAATTGATTTTTTTCAATATTGAAATAAAAATACAATAATTATTCAAATACATACATTTTGTTTTAAAGGATGGTTGTAATTATGAACGATTGACGTGGTGAAACGATTATGAAATATATTAGTGACTATTGTATATTTTGTATAAAAAATTATTTTTATTATTGGTAGTATGTACTGAGTAACTGTCAAATAGTTATATACAGGGTTATTCAAAAAGAATATCCTACTTTCATTCTTCTGTAAGGTTTATAGTATGTGCTAGTATAAATAGTTTATATATAGTTGAAAATATGAAATTCTAAAGTTTTGTTTACTTCCATTGAGAGGTTATTTCATCGGGTAGTCTCGATCAACAAGAGGCGGCCCTTCAAGACAAGACATTTTGTGTTCTTGAATTTCCAAAAAGCCATTCAGTTTAGCCCAAAGACAGTTTATTGGTTTTGTCGTGAATTTTTTTGACTATGTTAAAGAAAAGGTTTCCGCACCTCTTCTGTCGAGATTTCTAATTAACCTGCGAACCGTATCAGAGCTGCAGCCAATCCTGTGAAACAATATTTGCTTCGTGATATGTGGAAAGAGTTTGATTCTTGACTAGACTTTTGCCGAACTGCTAGAGTAGGACATATTGAGCATTTAGAAGTTTACCAAGTGGGGCAAACTTTGAAATATGCTCTTTGTATCGGTGTTTATTTTATATCAATCTAAGTAATCATTAATGAAATAGAGTTCTCTGAAAGTAAGAAATTCTTTTTGAATAACCCTGTGTTATAGAAAATGCGGTAAGGAAACATTTTTTTTTACACAAAGATATTTTAAACTTATTTATACCGATTTTATAGTTATTAAATCATAGTCTTATAAAACAATAATTACAAAGGTCTTAGTAAAATCCTTAAACCAGAATAAACACAATCGACCGTTTAGACAGCCAGTAGTATAAGATAGTATATAAGGTAGTATAAGTTCAATACACGAGTGTATACATGCTACTCATTTGCTTAACGAGTTGCGACATTAAGGGATCTATGAAGATACATTTTCCACTTCGAATGAGGAAGCATTCCATGAAACCACGTTCGTTAGAATTAGATTAGGTTAAGTTGATGTAAATACGGCTAGTTAAAAAACAATGAGTTTGAACGTTGGAAGTAATTACAAAACATAATTTTTGAACGTGAATTTTCAATTCAATTATTAAGGGTTATTTATATGCCTACGTTCTACATTGGATTCAATATACCATATAATTGTTATAATTACCATATTACACAAGCACAGGCAGCAATAATATTACGTGGTATTCTGTACATACCACCAAGGTACGAGTATACCATCAAGTATATCATCAGGTTTCAGTATACCTGTTACGCTCACTATCCATCACCACAGCACAGCTTAGATCAACTGAACAACTATTAAATACGATATACAGGGTAGTTCTAAAATAGGGCGCCAAATTTTAGGTGTGGGTTCCTAGTATGGGCAAATAAAATGATGGTTTGGTTGTTGTCCATTGGCGTGCCCATACATAAATATCATACCCGCTTGTTCTTGATACGTATACTGAACCATTTTAACAAAAAGTCACAATAAAGTAAAATCAATCAAGAAAGCGTAAAACAATTTTTTTCTTAATAAATATTAACTTTGCAAATACTTTTAGCTAACAGGTCGTTAACAATTAAAATTGAAACCCACTGTTTTTTAAACATATTGCGGTAATAGTTCTCCCTTTTGGATCACCTAACTGTAAATATTATTCACCTGTTTGACAGGTGTAACTTGTACGCCTAAGATGTGAACATAATAGATTAACAGGTAATGTACCAGTTGTAAAAGGACGAAAAATGTGAAAGTCTCAATGGAAAGTTTGGAAAAATGAGTTTGTATATGTATGTAAAATTAAAACATACAGTTTTTTTATACTTATAAATTATTTATATTATGCACAATCTTCATGGTATTTCAATTTGAAAAATTTAACAGTTGCCATAATTTTTCCGTGAGGTTTTATGAAATAACTTTTTTTATCAAATTGACCTTACGACGCATAAACACCATACCAAGTTTGAATGCAATCGGTCAAACCGTTCTGGAGGTATAAATTTTCAGTAAAAAATACAAAATGGTAGCTACCGGTGTAACAAAGAATTTTAGGACCCATGTTTATAGAACTGTTTTCATTGTTTTTGCATGAGGAACCCATCTCTGAAATTGGCACCCTATTTTAGAATCACCCTGTATACAGTATACGTAAACAGGAAGTCAGAAACCACATCCCGAGTATTACTATAGTACTGTGTAAACAATATATTTGCAATGTTTCCTTTTAAAGTGTTTGTTTCCACTTTGAACTTGCCTGAAGGTCTTGCAAATTAATTTTAGTATGGGGCGACTTTCAACAGCAAAGTTGCCATCATCAGATAACCTTGAAACTAAAAACATAAAAAAGTTGTCAACATAAACATTATACAGGGTGTTCAGTAATTACGGAATCAAACTTCACCAAAAGAAGTCAAATAGAATTTGGTACTGTCAATTTCTTTTGAAGTTCAGGAAGGAGTACACTTTTGAACTATTTTAATGACTTTAGTGTTGAGGGTGTATATTTGTTAATTGTGTTTTTCGGTCTTACTTCGTAAGAGCCTGATTCTAGCATACTCGTATAATTGACTCGTTTAACGTATTCGGCCTTGTCTAAGATAACAATTGGTACTTGTTTAAAACAAAAATCGACGTATTTTTAAGGTTTTTAGTTTAAGATATTTAAGTATTTTTATCTTTGAAAAAAATTATATTGTACTAGTAGTCTCGTAAACGTAAAACCTCACGCTTAAAATACATCTTGGGGTTGAGCAGTTGATACTGGTGAGCTATATGAGCCAGAAAATATGAAGTAATACACATAGTTTGATACCAATCACTGGACAAGATACTGTTTAAGAGCTTAGCGCAATACAAGTGTCTCGTAACGCAAGATCGCTTGTGCAAAAATACTCTCTCTGTGATTTTGTATTGAAAAACTCTTATTCAACTTTCAATAGAGTATGATGTACTCAAATTCCATCACCCATCGTAACTAAAATATCATGAATAGGACAGCGTTTGAAATCCTGCTGTGATGAAAGAAAACAGTATTAATCAAAGCAATGTGTATATATTCGAACATATTATAAACAATTTCCCGTATAACTCCAAAACAGATACGAGAGTTGGCATTTTTCGAACGATGAAATCCGGTGGAATTCTTACATTTATCGACGGTAACACTAACCAACAAGTTTTATTTTCGAAGATTTATTTTAGAAACACATAAATGAGCTCCTGACAGAATCTTTTTGGAACTGGGGTTAGTATTCTGTCCATTGAAAAGCACCGTTCCACTCTCTGAGTTCTAAAGGTCAGAGTGTTTGATAAGGACCTCCTCTTCAATGGCTCTCAACAATAGGGTCTTCTCAGTGATTGCATCTTAATATCGATTCCTATACAGTAGCCCTTGATGGCAGAATTAAACCTTAAACAGTGTTTGACTTTTTTCATTTTAAAAGTAGTGTAAAGGTAGATCTATAAGTTTAAACTGCAATGAGTTTGATATTTATATTTAAATTTACCATCCTATATTTGAGTAGAGAGGCTAGTTTTAAGTATTATATCCATATATTGCTGTAGGGTTTACATACAACTTCGAAACGCAACGACCTTCAACTATCAAAACAAACAGAAATCTAAAAAGCGGTAACTAAGTTTAAGGTAGTAAAATATACTACTTAAACCTGTATAATACTACAAACAACCACAATAGCCATTTTACTTGAGGTAAGTTCAACAATAAACAAATCCAAACCAGCTTGCGAACAGGTTTACTATATTGAATCCTCAGCTAAAAATACTGCGTAAAAGTTAAAACTTTACGAATTGTCTTTGACATAGTTTGCAAAGTCGCCAATGACGCGATGGAGTCAGGTTTGCTCGTCATTAGGATAGTGTGTAATGTGTCTAGCATGGTAGCTAAACTTGAAATCAGCTTAAAAGATATTATTAAAAATATTTTCCTCTTGAAATTTAACCTGTAGCTTACCTTAAAGTTAAGAGTGACAAAGTTCTAAGAGTTAATTGATCGCTTGAAAATCTGATAAGTTGATTGTTCTGCTTGAGCGAAACTTTTAAAGCACCTCTTTAACTGATTGGGAGAACTTGAGATCCAGGTATTTTTTACATTAACCTTTGCCGTTTATAACTCAAATATAAAAAAATAGTCGAAGTTAAGAGCTTCTTTTGTAATTATTTCACTTGATGAGATGGCTAGTTTTGTTGTACCCTACAGTAAGTGTGCACTTATATGTTATCGTTTAACGCATATTCTTTCGCTTAGCTTTTAACTAGGCTGACATATGATAAAAATAATGCAAACATTTTAATTGTAAACGTTTTAGTTGTACTGTATCATTTATGTGTAGTTAATTACTACTGGAGATACTCTAAAGGAGGCACATAGACTCTAACAATTATCATACCCATCAGCACATAATCGCAAGATTTTAGGGCACATAATACAAACTGTTTACTTGTTTCACTTTGGGTACAGTCTAAGGATGCATCGGTGATCCAAAATACGCAATTTTTATGATGACATCAATACTTTTAAGGTGGTTTTTAGATGAATTTTAAGTGATGGTGAGTGTGATGAGATGTGCTTTTTTATTGATGATGAGGTGTCATCTTGTTGCAAACTAGAGTCGACTAATCTCCGGATTGGGTGATTAATTAATAGACAAACGACAAATGGAATAGAGCAACGGCTTAGCGGGACTTCCGAACCACGGGGAGTGGCCATCGTGAAAAGTTATCACTGCGCCCGGGAATCGAACCTGGGGTGATTTGGTGCGAAGCACGCACTATACCACTGAGCTATGGCCACTTCTAATAAGCAAGCGTGCATTTGTGTTATTTGTTAAACCACAGAGAAAATTGGTTGCGGAAGCACAACATAAGTACTGTGTTTAAGCCCAGCTACAAAATAAGATATTTGTTCTACCCGTCAAGGGAAAACGTCCACTTAATACGCCAGGCTTACATAAAGTTCCATGTAGCTGTACATCGGTCTACATTAATGAGGCGAAGAGGTTGATTTCCACTCTTATTAAGGAACATATTAGCCATATGAAAAATGGAGATCGGTGGTAGATGAGCACAGGTTAGCAACAATGCATGGAATCATGTTTGACGAAACTTAAGTGCTCGCCAAAAATCCCACTAAAGAAACGTAGAAACCACTGAGAAAATACAAAAGCTGATTATAAAATGAGCGAAACGGTTGTTACTTTAAATAGTTAAATGACGCATGATGAATGGTCTGTACCGGAAGCTTTAGTTGTTAGTTTTGTCTCCGGCCACTTCAGCCTCTAATCTAATAATTTTTTAAGTTATTTAAAACAAAGAAAAGGATTTTTGATAAAGATATATCTCATGGTTGTATAAAAAAATAACATTATAATATGCTTTTTAAAACACTAAAATGTATTGAATATAAATAGCTCTCTAGAATACTTTCTAATTACTTGTTTGTAGCCCAAAATACGTCATTACTCCAACCTTACCCGCCATCTAGGACCTAAGGCTGTAAATACGAATGTATTCGCTTTCAGTATTAATTAAAATTCTTGAAAATTCGGTTTAATTTAATTGAAAATGTTAACTTAAATGTTAACACTCACCATTTACGGTACAATGTTTACTGACAGTTCTCTGAGGAAGCATTGTAACGTTGGACGAGTGTTCCAGACATTGTAACGTTTCTCTCAATAATGTTAAGCCTCAGGGATGACTTGTCGTGTACGAGTATTAAGATCTGCCTTATACTACCACTAACTTGTATGGTTGCAACAACAAAAGCAAGACATAAAAATATGTGGTTTAAATTTAGATGAAATTAATGTTTACTTTGTATTTAGCAACGCCCTTTTTAACAATACGTGGTATGTAATATTGTATTATTAAAAGCTCATTAAATTGGACGTAAACATCTTTGTGCGGACAAAGCTGGGCAAGGGCATGTCTTTTAGCTAGGTCATTTCCTAATATTTCGTGTTATGTTTTAGGTTACTTATCACCTGAAGACAAGATCAGATCTAAAGAAACGCCGTGTTATTTCTATTTTCTCATAAGCAATAAAACTAGATGGTAAAATATATAATATAAAATAGTATTTCGATGTCATAAATTTTACCGTTGTCAAGAACAAACATCAAATATAGAATAGAAACATACCTATTCCCTATTCCACATACCTTAAAATACCTATTCAAAGTTAAATTTACTTGATTTGAATGAATTGTATGTTTTTGTTACAAATGATTTATATTTTATACATTATCTACTAAATTCTTTTCTCCGAACAGATGATTTCTTTACATTTGAGAAATGCGTGCATTAAATCTCACTACTACATATATATTGTTCAGTATCTTCTTTAAATTAATCTTACGATTACTTGTACGTTAAAAACGAAAATATGTTGGTGAGGGATAATTACAACACATTGTCTTTGTAAGTACACGAATAATAAAATTAAAATCCATGATAAATCAACAATAATCTTTTACACTATGTGGTCTTATTTTTAGCAATATTGAATATATGGGTAGGTCTACGTACCACATCAGTCGCGAATCTAACGTTAACACCAATCCCGAAAAAAAAGCCAAGATTAAAGTATTTCTTAAATATTGAACCAAGCAAAAATATCTAAACAAAAAAAGATTATATTGACTTTCACACTTATAAATTATCTAGTGTTGATATTTGTTTGTTTAATAGAACCTGACTTTGTAGAATGAAATATATGTACTGTGAATCTATATATTTAAAAGATGTTCACTAATACAAAGGATACAAACCTCTTGGCTAGGAGGAGGGACACTGGACGTAGTTACAGTGTTCTGAAGAATGAAGAACCATCTGACGGTAATAATTATTCATCGATCACATTGAACTCTTCTTCACCCTTAGTAAGGCTCTTGCAAATAACTTTACCAATGTATTTAACCCGACCAACAATTAGTACATCTTGTCATAAAACAAAACAATAATCTTTATGATACGTACATGACTATAAAAGTATCAGCCTGATATTTTTGAATTTCTGCATTAGTTTACTTGTCTTCAATTAAATTTTATACTAAAAGCTATATTGTATATTGCTTTATTTGTATATTGTTATTAGTAATTATATTTTAACTGAGCATAATTAAATAAAGTCTAAATCAAAGTTTAATGACACTACAGCTCTTCTCATTTAAAACCATCTATGGAAATATCTGGATTAAAACTAATAAAAGAATTGCGTATAAAAATAATACGGTGTGGAAGGTCCACTCCGAAGATTAAAACTGCCATAATACCATTTCCTTGTCTCGTTTCTATCATAAATAATAAACGTATGATATTCGTCTCTAGAATGAAATTTTAATATTTGAAATTATTTCCTGCATAAGTAAGACCGGTGTTGCGTTATTCACTTGACCATACCACAAACTTATCTCAGTAATGAACCAATGTACGAGTAATTCTTCATGTTTGTATATTACTGCAGAATGAACCATTCTTTGAAAATTTTCACTTAAATAAAGTTAAAGTTCAAAAACTCACAACTAAACCGTTTTATTTGATACAAACCCGTAAAAACATAAAACAATTAAGTCGCAAACAGATGTATTCACGTGAGCCCCCTGTTGTGTTTAGAATACGACAAATATTATAGACAAAAAACAAACAGATTTACTTCAAGAAATATTTTTCTGCGTTAAAACTGTAACCAACTAAAATATAGTAAATAAACAATAAATTATAGGTTAAAGATTTAAAGGTTGCATCGTTTATGGTTGGACAAATATCATGGCCCCTTTTTCGGAAGGCATTCAACTTAATTCTGACGAAAGAAGAGGTTGGACATTAGACTTTTTTAAACAATGTTTAAGCCGAATATATTCCAACATTTGATGTTTCGTTTGTGTTTTATATTAAAAATCGAAACTTCTATACCCTGAGCTGCCGTCTTACATCAATACCAAATCTCCATAAATATGGTATACCATTATCTAGTATAGCAATTTTATAATTTAATTTCTGCTTTATTTTAATAAATATTATAACCTTATTAGAATCATATGTTTGAATATAAATATAAGATAACTATAAATTAGTTGAACATTTTCATTATTGAGTAATTGTCTGTTGGATCGCTGTCCGTACCAGTGCGAAAATTTATTGGAATGAGGAGGCTGCTTTTGATTATAATTACTTTTTTGTACTCTGACGACGCATTCAAATATCTCTAGCCAAAACACATTTTCTGTGAATCAACTATCGTCTGCTTTTTTTCTGAAATAAATAATTGCTCATTGAAGACAGTGAAAATCATGATCAACGTATAAGAACAAGACTAAACTGTGTTTTCTACAAACCAACACAGAATTGTTATCCATACTAACGGTTATAGCGCAATTAAGAAGATTCAGAAATCGGACACTTTACAGACACACTACATAATGTTACATAAGTTTATAAAATGTAGGTACAATAAAAATAAACACAATGATTCCATAACGCATACAGATATTCCAAACTGCCATAAATTGAAATACAATAGAGTTAAAAAAATAAACAAACTAAACTACTTAACAATGAACAATTTTCTGATAAAATTTAGAAACAAATTGCCACTTGTACTAGGAATACAACAGTGTTTGTTCGTTTATGAAGTTAGATAACAGTGCAGGTCGAAATGGCAGTTTAACCCCCTCCTCAACCCATCAGTCAGCTGATTGTTAACGTGATAGTGCTGTGGGTGGAAGGGGGGAGGGCAGTGACTTCAAATACATATTGTTCTTTGAATGTTTTATTTATACATTTAAAATAGTTTGGGCAAACATAAAACCATTTCACAAGGTTTATTAAAATAAAGAACCGAGACGGAATTGGTTTAATTAAGTATCTAATATTTGTTCAAAACTATCACCATATTTCAATTCTATACTAAGAGCTTTATTTTTAAATAAAATAGATAGTTTGACGTATGGTTTTTACTTGTTTGTTCGTACAATATTGTTTGTAAACAATTCATTTTACGTAGATTGATTTTTTGAAACTCAATATCAAGAGACGGGTGTGATTATACAGGACTCTCTACATTATCTGCATGTTAATCCGTGATCATAAATGTACCTGAGATACTATGTTAGGTTTAGGATTATGCATCTAATGCGAGAGCTCGTTTCATTGCAGCATTATGATGACAAGGGTTCTTGTTAAGCCTAGCGTCCATTAGAATAAATCCTAGGAAATCGACCATCGGTTCGCACTGTTTTAGAGAAAATAAACTTGATTTTGTGATTTTCACTTCACTGTTAGGTTGGTGTGGCTTTGAGGATCGGTTTAAAAACATTATAGTAAAGTAGGAAAATCTGACTTTTAATAAGCGTATAGAAAGCGATAGTACCTGGAAGAAGTGCTAGTTCCAAAGACAATTTGTATAGCGACCAGAATATTAAAATTAAATATAAGATGTTGTAAATTCCTGCTTGAGGTTTGCTGTTGAAGATGGTAGCTCTTCTGCGATTGAAAATTGACGCGGACGTTTTCATTATTATTAAATGACCAAAAAGCACACGCTGAGATCTGGAATCTGAAACCGTCTTTTCGTAAAAAACAACCTAAAACCTAGCACAAAACATAAGAAGATGAGATGCAATTAGAGAAGCTCGCCTTTGACGTGTTTCAAACTGCTGTTTGCTTCTTAACGTGTTTGTGCATTATATTTTTTTAAAGATAAAATTAGTTTTTTAATCAAGAGCACAGTCACACGCAGATGCGCTTATGTTGTTTAGTGTTGTGTTACTAATCACCTCACTGATTACTTTAGGCTAGCTTATATTCTCCTGTTATGTGTTACAAGTTAGTTTGGTTTTAATAAAATAAAAAGTCAGATTCTTGAAACTAAACTGTCATGTTTTATGTAAAATATCTCTGTCAATAAGTTTTAAAAAGATATCAAGTTATTTAAGAGATAAGTTGTTTCAACGTATAATATAAACATTTTAGCCAATAGTATTTTTCAAACAGTAAGCATTCAGTGATGCGTTTGAACTATAAAACTATTTGTTAAAATATTAACTTTATTATTAATTTTTACACAAAAACTTTTTTATTGTTACGCCAATGCATTTTTACATTGACTTAACCTTTTGGGATCACTAAAACAAACACAAAAAATGAGACGGTTTAGGTACAAAACAAGAGAAAAAGACTTACACGATAAAATAATTATTTTTACATTAGCCTATTATAAATACTGCACTGTACTTAATTAAAAAAAAAAGAGATTTACTAACAAAAAGGAGCAACCAGTAGCAACACTATAGTCACTGAACAAATATCTAGTTTTTTCCATTCACTTTTAATAAAATCCTATAAACTATAAAAGGTTTTTGATATGAGTAAGATTATTAATCTTAGTTTTAAACATGTTTAATATTTGTAATTTTGTTGTTAAATTGGAAGTATATAAATCATCATGGCACACGCCTGTGACGGTATTAGAAAATATAATTAATTCTATTGACGTAAAATAATTTCTTAATCACCATAGTTGACACCTCTTTAAATTAGAAATTGCACCAAATCACATAATGGAACGGATAGACTATCAGTTTAAAATATCAACAAACGTTTACCCTCTAGTATTAACATGATAAAAAGACTATCAGGTTCAATTACAATCTAATTCTTCATAACTTTCTTCACATTACGTACACCTATTTCATGAAACTCTATACCTACAAACACGTCAAATCCAGCCACACAGTGTGTTTGTTGATGAGTATAGATGTCCGCATCAGAGCAAGTGAAGGCTGTTGTTGTGATCATCCTCAAGTTAGTTAACACAATGACTTGGATCTTCACAACTATATGTTTGGAGATGTCATTAACTTGTCCTTTGGCAAACATTGTTTGAAGCTCCTGAACAGTCAAAACAAAATTTAAATGGAACCACTTAAGTTAATTGACTGTAGGAAAACTCCATTTCCACGTTGCAAGCCGAGACATGTAGGCTAGACAGTCCAAGAAGGTCGTCATTAAAAAACAACGAACTTGAAATGTAGTACCGGGTGTACACAAAGTCCCTGACGGATTATAAAATGTTATAAAATGAAAACTAAAGATGTTAGATATTTGAACTTTTATTTAAATGATAAAGTGATGAATAAACTTTTATTTACATATAAAACATTATTAGCTGACCTCCACGTGCACCTCACCTCGTTGGTGGCCCGAAGAAGATCAATGCGATATTTTGTGTCTCTCGAAGTGTTCGATAACTTGTATCTTGTTATTGTCGAATTTTCTTCAGTGATTATTGTCCTTAAATTAAGAATGACTGAAATAGGCATACACAATATCTTTATGTAGCCCCAAAAGAAAAAGTCCAACGGTGTGATGTCAGGTGAGCGGGAAGGGCAGGATGTTGGTCCACCACGGCCAATCCAGCGTTTGGGAAAGGTCTCGTCTAGATAGTCTAACGTGTGTCGACGGTGGTGCCCCGCTTTGTTGAAAAACTACCCAAAACTACTTTTGATGGTATTAATGGCTGGTGGATCACTTCTAAATCGTCTTCTGAAAGGTCGTTGAACTGTTATAGGAGGGTTGGATTCATGAAACCAAATAATACGTAGAACCTTTTCTTGTTTTGTTGTCATTTTGAAGATTTGTCAATGAATCAGTAATTGTTGTTTAATTAGCAAATGAATTAGAACACAAATGCTACCAAACGATGTAAGTAAAACTTTAAGAAATCAGCTGTTTAATGATGTTTAAAACATCTACTATTACCAGCAGAAACCTGTAGTAATTTACTTTTTTTATCCGTCAAGGACTTTGTGGACACCCGGTATATAATAACTATTATACACTTTCCTCGGTAATTACGGGATTTAACTTTATCATGTGATTTTTCAAGTCAAAATTAACAAGTCCTATCCCGGTTAGTTCTTGTCATCATTTTTATCTTCGAAGTCAATTACTTTAAGAACTTAAACCTTACACGCTTGATAGTATATTAAAGACCAATATTTTAAAAGTAAATTTGAACAACTATCATTTGCGCTTTCGAAATAGCACAGAAAGACTGACATACGGAAAACTAAGCAAGATAGGACTGGGCATGGTGTTATTGGGCATGTTTTGTTTTTATTTTGACTCAATAAAATCATAAAATGAATTTTGATCCCGTAATTACGCAACACCTTGTATAATGTCAAAAGTATTATCCAAGGTTGAATTAAGCAGCAGTACTGTAAAAAATCACTACTGAAAAACAATAATCACAAATTTGGCTTTCAATCTACCTTCACGAATGTTTTGACCTCATTTTCATTGTTTAAATCTCAAAATAATACTTTTTATAACGTTGGCATTTGTGAGACTGCAATGAGCTGAACTTTCATTTCAGCAACAGCCCTAGTCACGCGGCGAGCAAGATAACCGCCATACACTCCTACGCCGGACACAGCATCCACGCCGGACTACTCAGCGAAGGGCTAGTGTTTTTTATTGGGGTTATCACTTGCTTCTACTATTGGAGAGGCAGTATTGTGTACTTCGAAATATTAATAGTTTTACTACGGCAGCGTAGTAACTATTGCTTTTGTTTAATTGCTCAAGTGTGCTGTTGACGTGTGCAAGTAAAAATTAGTGAAATACGAAGGTAAATGTTTAGCAAAACTCGTGTTGCTTTTTAATTATTTGACTTTCTCAGTTAACAAGCCAAACAATTTCGTAAGTTCATTTTAAAACCATAACATTTACTTTTATACCATTTTAACTGGTACCATTGGAAAGAAAACTTCATAAAGTTTTATTTATACTGGTTTGGGTGCGTATCTGC
This sequence comes from Matsumurasca onukii, assembly GCA_018831715.1. Taxonomy (NCBI): domain Eukaryota; kingdom Metazoa; phylum Arthropoda; class Insecta; order Hemiptera; family Cicadellidae; genus Matsumurasca; species Matsumurasca onukii. Next base: position 50,306,216 of record CM032059.1, on the reverse strand, counting down.
TGTTTCTTAAGTCAGTTGTTGTGCATATCGTGTAATGATTGAATTAGAGGGCAGTAATGCTTGCTGTGTAATGAATTATCTCATTAACTAATTTTTAATTAATGTGCAACCAATTTGTAGAATCACATGTAATAAATACCCTCCCAGTAACCAATCTAATCACAAGTAAAATTTATTTTTTTTCAAATGGTCGCATTTGTAAAAAAATGCTACTAATGCTCATCATTTGTGCTTATGACATGGATCGGGCGCGGTGGTCCGAATTATGACGTAACTTGAACTGGCTTCCAATACCTTCGGATAACACTCGCTGTTATTTTTCTTGTGGGGTTACATCAAAGTTAAGGTGTACACAACACCATTACCATTAGCAAACCTAAGATCCAGCAACGGATTACCAATGCCATCGAAACAATGGATCAAGACACTCTTGAAAGCATGGCAAGAGCTTGATTATAGGACTGTAATCTGTTTTACACAAGAGGTACCCGTATCAAAGATATATAGTTTTGAGTACTTGTGACGAAACTTTTTCAGTTTTTTCTTACCATTTTGTTTCTTTGTATAACATACAAAGCTACATTTTATATGCCCTTGAAATCGTGAACATCATTTTTAATTACCCTGTATTAGACAATATTTGCAAAGTACGAGTTAAAAGAAAATCTACGAAAACACCCCGACTACGGACGAAGTCCCACTTTCGTTCCTATATTTGTTAAGTTCTTCAAACACTCATAAAAAGAATAATGCGAGTAAATGTTGTTTTGATTTAATTAGCTTTGGATGTATTGTCCATAACCTGTAACAAAATCTTCTTCCTATCCATCATCCAGTTGTTCAAGAAGTTGGCTTTGTGTGTGAATATCTTTCCAGACCATCACACCAGCTTCAATCACTTTGTGACAGTGTACAAATACTTCGTTAATGTTTGTGTACTGAAGACCTCGTCTGTAGTTGCCACTGGTTTTGATGTGGTTTACTAGTTCCGTTAATAATTATACTTATTCATTAGGTAGAGTAAAAGTATCATAAGTACCATTATATCATTGTTATTTAAATACTTGACTACTTTCATGAATAGTCTCATCATCAGCTGAGTACAAGTTACTAAAATATAAATAAACTTTACAAGTATTTTCAAACCAAAGAAAATTGAAATATAGTTAAATATGTCTTGTTAAATTTTGGTTCGCAGGAAAATGAAAAACAATTATCGTTCTATAACAAATTTAATGTTTACTAAAGACATGGAAATTTCTTATAATCTAGTATTTCCGTAATGGAATCTCATCTGTTTCTTGTTTCTGTAATTTGGTTGGTATACTCTACTTAGTTGGAATAGTAGTAGCTGGGTGTTAGGGAACATCTTTGAAATCAAATTTGCAGAGCGTAAGCTCGGTTAAAGTAATTTATACTCTATATGGCTGAAGTAAAATTTAAAACAGGTAGACAAAATGAACTCTAAAAGCTACACTAAATACCTTTTAATTCGGTTAGTTAAGCACATTAACCTAATTAAAAAGTATTGCACGTAGTTTTTAAAGTGCATTGAAGGTTCTGTGAAAAGCAAAGAATTATGAGGACTGTAAGTACACAGTTATCACTAAAACAAATTATTTTGTTGTACCTCCATTAATATTTTAAATAACAAACAGCTAGTACAAATTCAATTTGTATTACGACATAAAAGGTATGCTCGTATATATTTCATATGTTTTCAATTAGGTTTAGCGATTATGTTTTCATATTGGCAGCATAATCGGTTCTATGCCTTACGGGAAAGGCTTCCAACGATGTATATAACTGATTAAAAATAAATTGCAATTTATCCTTTTGTTAAAATACCTTCGCCCCTTAGGTTATATTCAGCCACCACTTAACTGAAAAGTCTTCTAATACGTACATAGTTTACGTTTGCAGCATACTATACATCATACACATTAATAGTATACAGCTGGGAACTTTAAAAGCCATAGTTAGTTTGGAGACAACAACCAATATTTGATCGTTTGTGCTTCTTTTGTTTTAAATTTAGTTTTATAGTGATTGAAGTATTTAATGATTTAACAGCAGCTACGCAATAAAGGTCCCTAGTAAAGCTATCGGTATACAAACGCATTTCGGTTCACAACCTGTATAAGAGAATTCAAAAGTGTATATGATTTTATTTATTTATTTTGTGTTGTAAGAATGAAAATGGATAAGGGATAAAGAATTCTCTAAGGTCACAGGTATAAATTTTGGACCCTCGAGACCACAATGTATTGAACTGCCAAGCTCTTGTTTGTGTTTGCTAGCTTCCTGGTTTGATAGGTTTGAAACTATAATTTTATGTGTTACTCTTTATGAAGCCTAAGGTAAGTAAAGCTGCTAGGTTGGTAAAAACGGGTCTGCCATATTTAGATCTAATAACTCTATAATAATCTAATGCAAAAAGGACACAATTTAATTTACGTACAAATTATTGTAGAGCCACTTTCCAATGAAAACGTTTCTACTACTTCTAAATATCTATACAATAAAATACGAGTATTTATTTTTAATGAGTAGTTTTTAAGTTCATTTTTTAACATTAACAACATTTAGTTGTTACTGTTAAGACTGGTCAATGGTCATCTTACTCTAATTACTTTAACGATTTGCTTTAACATATGGCCTGGATTATGGCGTGAAACTTATGGCAGGTGTAACATATGTTGGAACTGACGTCACATTTGTTTTAGCTTATTGTCGGCTTGTTTTCACAAGCTTGACTGAATAGAGATACCTTAAAATCCTCAGTGGAGTGCCAAACCTTAATATCCACATGGAGAACAGAGCGCGAGCTACTATTTCTGCTTCTATGCTTTCGAGAGGGACGGCTTCTGGCCAGCGAGAAAATCTATCCACGCAGGTGAGGCAGTATCTGTATCCTTCCGAGATGGGCAATGGTCTGACTAAGTCTATGTGGATATGATAAAACCTTGCTGATGGTGGAGCGAAGTTTCCGACAGGTGTCCAATTGAGTCGCGTCACTTTTGATTTCTGGCAGGCTAAGCAAGAGCGGGCCCATTTGCGACAGTCTGACTTGATGGAAGGCCATATTGTATACACTGTCGAAAGCAGCTCGTCGAAAGTCTTTAGTGATGAATGGACGGACGGTTGTGGTAGAACAATGACAGTAGAGAAAATATTTTGAGCCAGGGACAACAATTAAATTAAAAATTGAAACAATTAAATAAAAGTAACATTCTATCTTCAACAAATAATTAGACAAGATGTTTAACACAAAGCTGGACTTTCTATTATTTTCAATATTTATATTTTGTAAGTATTGTTAGTAATAAATGATTTTAAGTAAAAGTAAAATAAGAAATTGAAAATACAACTATATGAAATACCACTACAAGGAGTTTCTGAGTGCACACGTAACGTTGTTCTGAACCAAAACGATTTTAAATACTTAACGGATAGCCTAACAATACTTAGTACGGGGGCTTTTAAATAATTCATCAGGTTTTAAAATACTGTATTAGGTTTATTACTAAGCACACACGTAACCGAATTTAAGAAAATATTTCCAAGTTCTATTTTTGTTCTATGTGATGCCCGTTGACCACACAGCAGGTTTCCAACCGATGCTGCATATCAGCCCAAACTTTACCCAACACATCTTGCTTGATGGCACCGACTGCAGTGGTTATTCTATCTTGAATTTCTTGAAGAGTTCGGGACATTGGAGGAATGTATATACTTTGTTTTTTATGTATACCCAGAGTTAAAAGTCGCATACTGCAAGGTCCGGAGATCGAGGTGGCCATCTGAGAGGAGCTAAGTCATTTGCACTACACGAAACGTCTTGAGCTGTTACCATTTCAAAAAATGCCTTTGTATTCAATGAAATAACTACAATATCAATCAAATATATTATCTTGCAAAATTATAGTATATTATAGCTATGACTCTACCCACCGACCTGTAAAGTATGATGAACAGATTTTTTAGTACCCTACCTAAGTACTACACCAGAGTTTCACTTACCTCAATAGATAAGCCAGGCTCACCTGGTTACACTTACTAAATTAGTTCATAGTAAAAGAAACAACTCTACAAACGTATACGCCGGATATTTTATTAGCAAAACGTCCAATTGCTTGAAAACAAAATGAACTACAAATTGCAATTTAAAAAGAAATATTCTAGTAAGCTACAAAAGCTTTGAAATCATTTGCTTGTTCATACACAATAAATATTGATACACTTCTGAAACATCCCTCAAATATATCTTTCCAGAAGAACAATTCAAACCCCCATCAAGCTGTGTTACTGCCAATAGATTGCGAAGCTTATAGATGGGTGATCCTCAACTGCTGCGTGGAATCATCTGACACTACACTATGTTTAAACTGTAAAGATTCATCATAAAATCTTATTGGTATAGAACATAATAAACAAAATAACTCAGGAACAAAGTGTCAGCAAAAGGAAAATTTAGCACAGGGATTGAAATGTCAAGGTAAAAAAGACACAGGATTGTTTATAAAAGCATGAGGAGAAATTAACTTAATTAATTTATAATAGATACGTACGTGGTGACCAGTATGGTAGACGTGTAAATAACGTGTATAATATATTATAATTTTAAAGTTTTAAGGTTGTTGCAAACACCTTTATAATAAATAAAGAGTATACTTTCAAAATTACATATTTTGTGTTCTTATATTATAAAAAATACTGTATACACTATTTTGAACATGAAGAAATGGTGCAGAGCTACAAGGCTACTGGTTGTTAATGCTAGGCAAGACATTAGAATAGAGCCTGACTATAACTCAGGTCTATTGTAGTACACCTGCCACACTACTTCATTGTCCTAGGGACATACACTGTATGGACATACGTTATTATATCATATTTAACCGGATCTCTCAGAAAGGAGTTCTGTCACTTTAACCTTGAACGGGTGAACTAGTCCAGTTTTGGAACATAGATTAGTGGTTATCTAAAGTAATCGTCGTCCTATTTGGGAGTTTTGATCCGCGCGAGAAGTTTTTAGAGCTAACGTTATAACCCAAGGGTGTTAAAAAGAAACCGTCAGGTGCAAAAAATTGAACTATCTTGTCTTGTCATATTTTTAGTTTAAACAAAAGGTGTTAGATTTAAAAAGAACTTTATCACGCAAGCTCTCACTTGCTAATATTTAAAATATATGCTCAATATCTAAAACACGTAAACAGATCATGGAACAAGGTCTATTTAAATTATAAATCAAAATTAGCATAGCCGCCCGGTGGAAGACCCGGGTTCAAGTCCCGGTTCGGTCCAAACATTTTTGTCTTCAAAATTCTTTAGTTATAAATTATAAATAAAAAAACGTTAGTTCTAATTCCAACGAACAAATATATTAAGATGAGAAAATGTAACATACTCGTATTTTCAAACGAAACCGTTACTTTTCATACATGATAGAAGAAGCCAAGAAAAGCAGTAGCGTAGCCATGATTTCAAAACGGGAGGATCCTGTCTAAGCGGGAACTACTGGGAGGGAGTTGGATATATTTTGTGAGTCATTTTATCTCAAAACCAAAAGATTTTGTAAGTAAAAACAGTAATTTTGTAAAACTCACGAGATGTGTAGTCATCAAGTGTTTTATAAGCAGAGCACAAAGCCCACAAATTACCAAACATTTAGATGCGAAAATTATGTTCAGATTCTTTAGTAATGACAATGCTTATGCTTAAATTGGTTAGAAGTTGAGAGTATACGCCAAAATGTTCCAAAATGTAATATTGTGTTATTTTTTGTAAAGTAGTTTGTTATAAAATATATTTAATACGCAACCTGTAGACTTTAAATGGACACACGATAATTAGATCATTGGTCAAAATCAACGAATGCCCGCCACATTTTCAATAAAAACCCGATCCACTCTGTTCGGTATTAAAGTCTGTTCTGAGAATTGCGCGGGAACATTTCATATCAATTGTCTATGTTGCTTATACAGGGTCAGGCAAAAGTGTGGAAACGCTATTATAACTTTTGAACCAGTTTTTCAGTGCAACCAAACTCGTACGTATTATTAAAATTATCAAAAGTATATTTTAATGCATACTGACACTTTGCCCTAGTTTTCAAAATGGAGGATTGGGGGTATTGTCAGTATACATAAAAAACGTACTTTTGGTTCCTCTAATAAAATACGGTATACCAAGTTCGGTTGCGATGAAAAAAATGGTGACAAAGTAATAAAGGCGTGTCCACACTATTGTTTGACTCTGTATAATATTAATATTAGTTTTGTGATTTGGGAGTAGTACACAGATTTGCCGTTCAGGTTAAAACTTTTACAGCATCAACTCTCGTAAGTGAATGAATGTTATTAATAGTTTTACCGTTTGAACTTCAGTATCAAAAGCGTTTTTTTTTATCGACTATACTATTAATGCAGTAACACCCACTTGGCCTTAACTACTCTAATATCCTAACTAAATTAGTCAGGATATCGAGAACTCATTATAAACCTTCAACTTAGGCCTAAGCATTTCATAATCAGGTTAGGCCTAGGTTTCATAAACGCATTTTGAAATTTTTAAACTTTAATTCGGGTAAATTTGTGTTAGTATAAATAATAAAAGCTAAAAATGAACAGTAGTTAATCCAGGTAAAAAGTTGAATTTTTCTTGATTAATGAGGTAAATTTAGGCCTACAAAGTCCTCTCTATTAACCAACTTTGACCTTTACTTGACGTTACCGCAGAGGCAAATACATGTAGAAGTTTTAAGTCTATTGCGAGGATTAAATCCACGTCAGTGGGAGTCGCGCACGATTTTTAAAACACGCCACGGCTAAAGATATTTACGGTGTGTGTAAATATTTACAAAAATTACAATAGACGTTCTGTTATGGTAGGTAGTTGTAAGTGTTCACCACTTAATGACACTTAATGTACAAATACATTGAGCTCAGCGGCTTTTTATAAATAAAATATGGTTGTGCTATAACACTTTTTTTATAAATAGCTAATTGTGTATGTTTATTTTATTAGTCTGATATTATAAACAAAAACCCCTTAAATCCTGAACAGGTTTGTAAAGAAAGAATGCGAGCGTAATAAAACGTCTTAGGGTGTTTTGTAAGGAGGAGTGGTATTATGTATAATTATTCAACAGCATTAAATGATATTATAGTGTACTTGGTTTGAAAGAAATGCAAGTAACTAAGTTCGGTTCAAATGAATTCAATGACTGCAACATTTCCCCAGAGACAAGACGAGAAGCTCGTGAAGAACACTTCAACCCTCTGCACTTGTAAGACTCCCGTCTTGAGTTCACTTGTTACTTACAAAACCTTACTCATTAACACGTTAATACGTTCTGCAACATTCGTTCTATTCTGTAGACGTTCTACTTTTGAGCTGGCATTAATCTTAACACCTGGCAAAACCTTAACAAGTAAATCAATTTACTGACACACTTTATCAAACGTTAAATGCTGATAAATTCAATGGAGGTAACCCCAATTGTATTAAACTACATAATTTCTTTCAGTAACCAAATTCAATGAAATTAAAGTTATATTGTTGTCAACACAAGTTTTTGTTGTTTTAATGATTTAAGCAAACAAGTAGATCTAAAACTCAGAATTGTCACGTAAATAAAATGGACGAGTCTTGGTAGTCTAGAGGCTAAGCTATTAAGCTCACATTTTCTAAGTATACGGCAAAATATATATTATTAATAAATGTCGGGAAAAAGTGGTAAAGAAGCCTTTGCGAACTAGAAACGTTGTTTTATTTACATAATTAAAGCCTTTTAATAGTTCATTTCAGTTTGGTCTCCAGTTTGTCTCTAGATCTTGAGGTAGCGAGTTCAATTCTCGATCTATCAGTGAGCGTTTGGTTTTGACATCACAAGTATATTCTTGCAGTCCACGCTTGATGCAAGTGAGATCCACGCCTGGTAATGCATCCTGGTGGCGATGATTGGAATCAAAACAGTATTGGGTTTACAGCGAATTTATCATTCGTACCGCCTCAAACATCGCCCGTCTGTTTGGTTTACTGGGCCCAAGCACGGATTATAATAGTTAGTGAAACGGAACATTTTCAATGTATGCATTATGAAAAGTAAGCTCTTAAGTTACAGTTGCTCGTAACGAATTGTGTATAAACTCTTAAGTTTAGTCAAAACACTTTTCTCAGCCAATTTTAAAACGGCTCTTTAAATGATAAATGCTGAATTTACTCAAAACAAATTTACGCAGATACTCATGATAACATTTCAGATACGTATACAGTAAAGCATTGTTATCAAAACGTATAGCACATAAGTATTACGTGGCATATTCTACCAGAGCCGCGCCTCCTAAACTATGATTTCGACAGTATCTGCAGCTGTGCATGAACTATTATTAATAATAACACCAGCTTCATGTTAAAAAATATTTGAACAATGTTGAAAGAAGTATTTTTAGTGTGTGAATTAAACATTAAAGACAATGTCTTGGCAGGTACCCATGAGGACTCCTGACTTTGTAATGTCTCTGCAGGGTGAGATAAAAGTGTGAGTAGCAACCTTAGTAAACATTTCCACTCCCGTGAGAACAAACTGTGAGATACTTCACTGATGTACTAACAACTGTACACTGTTCTGACTGTTTGTCTAGTACAGTGCAAAGACTTAAGATATTTGCTTTGAATCAACCGACTTTCAAACAACTATATTGGGATTTCTTTTGATTTATTAATAATACTCCACTAGTAAGATTTCAGTCCAGTATTATTGACGCTTCATTACAGTAGTCTGATTGAATATATATAAACATTGTAAAACGTACAGAAACCCATCACATGAAAACAGTTTGTATAAGATTGCTAACCATACCTGATTGCTAACCATAATCCTGCAATAAAGAGATTTCTATTCTATTCATTCAAAGTCATAAAAAAGCGCTTGTTAAAAATTGACGAAATGTTTTGTAGTTTCTAACCACTTGCAAACTAACAGGATGAGTTAAAATTACGGACACGCCCTGTTAAAGTTTAAATGGATAAAGATAGAATTATGAAATTCGAGATGCCTCGTAGAAAATAAAACTAAACCTTTTAGTCACTGTTACAATTTTGCCCATTTCTCCCAAATGGATTTTTGGGGACAACTTTAACTTTTTAAACAGTAAGACTCATTGAGTAACATCTCATTCTAAATGTATTAGCTAAAGGAAAAGAGTGGTGGAAATTAGAGCTATCTACCATAATAAAAACAAAATGGCAGCTAATTGAAATTAAGTCAAACTTTGTAAAGACGTGTGAGTTTGCAAGCGTGGATACACCCTGATAACGTTTAAATGGTTAAAGATAGAAAAGTTAAACTAATGACACCTTTATAGGAAGTAGAAGTGAATCCTTTTAATCTCATTTAAGGCTCATTTCCCCAAAATGGGGATTTTGGGGGGGCATCTAACAAAGAATCTTCTTGTTTGTTCTTCGTACTAGATTTCAAACTAAATTGAATGACCGAAAGATGATTTAAACACCCAGAATGACCGCAAAAAGGCCGTCAAAGAAAGTGTATAAGAATTTGCTAAATAATGTTGTATTTTCCTATCAGTTTTGGCTTTACAAATATTTCACTACACATTTTTTACAAATATTAAAACTCGTAGCCGATGTTTAATAATATTTATAGCAAGAGTTTTGTAAACTAAATAGTACTTTACTCTTATTTTTCGCACAATTTAAATCAAACAGGTACTGGATCCACGTTACACTCTTAAACAAGCAGGACCCATGCCAGGTTGGTATCGCGCACTGCTCCAGAGCTCACCATTTCGGTGGCGCTGGTTTGATGCCCGCTGTCAAAACTAAAAATGTGTTAGGTGAACATGGGGTGAGAAAAGCCAGAGGTAGAAATGAAGGTTGAGGAGTAAATAGACTTTGTAGTCCAGATTTTACCTGTTGGTTACTTAGGGTGATATTCTTGAACGCTCCTCAAAGTTTGAGGAGACCTCACACTCCCCCTTCAACCTAAATCGCTATTTTTGAACACTCCTCCAACGTTGGAGGTCTCCTCAATTGGAAGTCTCCTCGAAGGTCTCCTCAAACTCCCCCTCAAAGCTAAAATCGCTATTCTCAAACCTTCCTCCAACGTGTAAGGTCTCCTCGCACTAGCCTTCCTTGGAGGAGACCAAACACCTACCTCAAACCTCCCTCACACAGTACTTTTGCTTATGTCAATGGTTTATTTTGTAGTCAATGTTAAGTTAAAAGCGAACTGTATTAAATAATACATTTTTGTATAGCTTTTAGAGCGTAAAAATCTATATTAAACTAATAAGTACCTAATATTTTACTAACAAAACTGTTAGTAAAATAATTTCAATTACTAATTTTAAGGATTAAAAATTTTAATTTTGTTCTGCGTATTTAATTTTTTAAAGAACCCGTTTTTTGTTTTCTTTTGAAATCTTTTGCATTTTAAAGTAATTTTACTAACAAAACTGTAAGTAAACTTTAATTTTAAGGATTGAACATTTTAATTTTGTTCTGGGTACCGTATTTTTTTAAATAAATTTATGTACTGAATTTTTAGAATTTTAAAATCGTTGAGAGGAAGGTCACAAAAATCACTTAACGCCATGAACTTTAATGGTGATTTCAAACATGTAAAGGGATTAGCCGTAAAACTGAGTTTACTTAAACATTTAAGAACATTAGTCTAAACTCAAAGTATTTCGTTTAATGTCAAAACTGTTGTGAGTTTAAGAAGCAGCACTATACCTTTTTATTCAAAACTAACGTGAAATAATTAATTATATGAACTGAAAGACTTTACTAGAGATTTTAAAGGTGTAAAGCTATTGTCTTTCCATTTGCATACTTTCTTTCAAAATATAATTTGTTAGTTTGCTGAATTCATAAAGCTTATGCTGGAATTTTTTTAATAGCTGTTTTAATAATTGCACGTATTATTGACTTGCAAAATACGAAATAAAGTGAATATAAAGCAGACAGTTACAACACGACTCGAAGCATCCATATAAACGAGGATGACTAACCATGGCTCAGGCTAAGTAGTCGCTTTGCAACTACTCGACTCATCACCACGCCATTATGGTTGGGAGAAGGATGGGCTGGAAAACAGTGCAATTTAATTGGGCATCAAAATTTAGGTCAGTAGGTCAGCGGGGTAATGAGGCAGGAGGGCGTGTCCAAGTGACCAGGGGGGAGGGTGCCTGAATTGTTGCTGTGTGTGCCGACTGCCGCGGTGCGTACGCCGTACGCATGAACCAAGCAAGTACTAAGTAGGCTAACAGCGCGGTTAGCCTATTCATGTGTAACTTAAAAAGCTGCTGTTTGTCATTCTGAAGATTTGAAACTGTAATTAGAGACCTATAATCTTGAAAAGTGTAGTTAGTAATAACTTCGTATTGATATCTCTATTTAATAGACTGTATCGTGCATTTCAAATATGCAACGTTTACGAACAAAACCACGCAGGTCCCTGCTTACTATGGCTACATGTTTAACGAGTGCTTTATGTTTATTCTTGCGGAAAATGCATACAATTTGTAATTCGTTGTATCATTATGAAATAATAGTGGTGTGGTTTTAAGTTGGTAGCATAGCAATCAAATTGAAATTTAACACTGCCATTTCAATATTAATTGTTTTGGTGGTGATTCTAACATGAATAGACTTACAAAAAGAAAGTACGTACAAATTTATGAACCATAAAGTTCGGGAAACTTACCGTGCAGTATCTAATCGTCCATCGAGGCTATTCGACTTGATGAAGTTCTGCACTACCTACACGGATAATGAGCATCCACAGAGACGCCGTACGGTACGGACCGAAGATGCTATTGGTGCTGTTCATAGTGTTGAAAGATCCAATGTCGATTCGTCATCTCCGTCTGAATGTACGTTGATCTAGGCCTACATGGTTATAAGATACAGTTTGCAAGAACTGAAGCCACTGGATCATCAAAAGCGTCGTAATTCGTTGAATGGGCTGAAAAACAAGATTGCACTTGACCCACAACAGGAAGATCTTATTCAGTGCTCACTTTGGTTGATAAACAAACAGAATTGCAGGATTTGGAGCGAGAAAACCCACAAGAGTTCACAATGTGCCCCTAACATCCATTAAAACTTACTGTTTGGTAAAGGCAGGAGGGTGTCATTTTATTTCTTCAAAGACAATGCCGGCCAGAGGTTACGGTAAACGGGGAACGCTATCGAGAAATGATAAGGAACTTTCTTGTTCCTCAACTAAATGGTTTTATAAATTTAGAAGATTTTTGGTTCCAGAAGATGGCGCAATATACACAAAGTTGACACCATTCTTCTTATGAGAGAAACATTTGATAACCGCATTATCTCATATTTTGTTTAGAGGTGATAAACCGGCCTCCACGTAAAAAAAACGTAAAAAAGCGATATCACACCGTCAGACTATTTTCTGTGAGGGTAGTGAAATAGTTCTAAGCCACAGACTCTGAATAACTTGAAGACAACATCCGTCGTTATTGACGGAATGCTTGGAAAATGTTTTTGTTCCAGAAGACTGCGCTTCCTACGAGCAAGCCGTGGTGTCCGTATGCCCGAAGTAATCTTTAATGGCACATCACTGTTGTAAAAATAAATGCATTTCCATGGTAATAAAAGTTAATTTTCATTGTTAAATTTATTTTCAAAACCACACGAGAAAAAAACATATATATCCAATCATCAACAAATGTGTAGGCTCTGCTAGTGACCAATGAATTTTATTAGTATTGTCGACATTTTAACAGGTCGGACTACTTGCCGAGGACACGGATTTCTTATACGTCTTGAAAGGCAAAACGATCGCTATTCATTTATCAAATCGTGTATGTTCATTAATGAAAAGACAACCTTCCTAACCAATAATTCTGAAATAAATCGTAGTTTTAGCTTATAACTTTAACAACCTTAATGTAATTGCGTTCTGAGGGCCGAAGACAAAAGTTGAGTAGGTGATGATAAACTTTATTAGTATTTGATGTTTTACAGGCTACATTTTTAAGTGTAATCAAACGCTAAAAGAATGTTACTATCAATAAGGTTTTCCTTTACATGGTGTATTATATATATATTCCTTAATTTTCTTTAAAACTAAGAAATATATGTTTTCGTTGTTAATTAAATTACCAACTTTATTATTACTAAATTACACGGGCGACTATACAGTAAAGTGACAGTTCAGGTTGGGATGACAGAAAACAACCAAACGATTGTATTTCATTCTGACAATAATTTTATAATATATTTAAACCTTCAACAAATCCTACCACTTTTAAATATTTGTGTAAGCTGTTATTTTAAAACAAATGTAAACATGTTTATAAGCATTAAAGGCTCTACATATTTTGTTGTAATAAACTAACTGTATTTTTTGAAACATTTCATCCAAATTAAAACGTAAAAAAAAAGTTACAATTAAAACTGAGTGCAATAAATACTTTTTTCCTGTAAAGTTCTTATTTGCACTGATTGAGGAGACCTCAATCTTTGAGGAACCTCCCTCGATCAAGGAAAGGTGGAGGAGTGTTCAAGAATACCGTTTTGGCTTTAAGGTGTCCTCAAGTTTGGAGACGATTATATAATACCGCCCTTTAAACCTAAAAACACATTAGACTTCTTAATATTGTAAAACTATTAAACTTGAACTTTACAAATACAGTAGAATTTTATGTATTATGATTAGCTAAGTAAGGGTTTCAAGACTACATAACTGTAATAATTTTTTTTCTATTCATATGTACTTTTAATATTTTAGCCAATCCGTTTCTGACGTAGAGAAAGTGAGCACATTTGACGTGTATCCACAAATTGCTATATACAGTAGTGAACTACATTTAATAGCGTATATGTAGCGTTCCGGTGTAGAGCGGAACAGCCCTTTCTATGTCACCGTACCCCATGAGATGTGTAAAAAAAATAAGACAAATATAAATAAGACCATAGTATTGGAAAAAAAACATGTTTTGCTTAAATCTAGGTTTGGCTAAATGGATTTATTTTGGTACAACCTATATCAGATTAGACAATTAACTCGACAGTGTTTGGAAGCTCGAAAACTGCAAAAACGTTTTTTTCTACGACGTTTTGTGTGAAAAATATTGGATTACAAATACAAATTTGTTATATATCAGGTATATTAACGGTGTATTAGGTGAATGCAATTTGCGTGGACACATGCATGGTTACGTGTCCCTTATCTCTACAGGACAGTGTCGTTCGTTATCAGTTCTGACAGCCCCTGCCGTTATCTGCATAACATACTAAAGCTTATTAAAAATACGACTGTTGCTTAAATTCATACAACATTCGTCAGACACAGCTAAGAAACTTATTTTTACAAATCATATTTTATAAAACCCGATTAGCACCATTATAGCTACAATACAAAGTGGTATTAAGCACAGTATAAGGTAACCGTAGTGTACTAGATGGTGTGTTCAGGAACTGAATAATTTCAATGTACCGCAGCAACAGTCTGTATGAATAATCAGACGCAAACATCTTGTCACAACGTAGACTCAGTGCTTCAAACCAGCTGGGTCCTTAACAGAACTCTAACTCTGTTGTACTGTTGTATTTGTAGGTGAGGAAACAAAGGTGCTTAGTATATCATCAGAAAGCATTCCTAGAGCATTCTCTATGAACACTCCTATAAACATTCTACCAAATCCTTATTGAACCGAAAAATTGAGTTTTCTTTAAATGAAGTAGGTTGGTATAGAATGTTATTTTATTTTGTCGGTACTTATAATTAACTATTATTACTTTAAAACAATACGGTAAAGTACACTCTGAAAAAAAAGGCGTTTAGTGTTTTTTTATATTTACAAGACCAGATACTGTAATAGAAAAAGTACACAATCGAAGTTGAATTACCCCTTCTATTGTGTTAAAACAAGAGTTTAACAGGAAAATACAACCTTGCAAGTTGAATTTAAAACCAAACGTTTTATCCTTTATGTAGGTCTGTTTTGCTTTAGTTTTTAGTTTGGCCATAAGATGCAAGCATCGCTTTGAGCCCGATAAAAGCTCAAACAATTATTGGAGTGGTTATGATTTAACAAAATCATACTTAACGTTTCATTTCAAACTTTGACTTGAAAAGATACGATTCCGAGTGCCTTCAATGAACAGTTGGATTTAGGTTAGATTACACCCTTTGTTAAAAGTAGGAACTCGGTACTCTACAGGTGTTGATTAACTCAATGAAAGTTTACAATATTTATAAAAGTCTACGGAAGTTTATATGCGGTTCTCCGTGGTAATTTTATTTTAAATTCTACTCTCTACTATGTCTCAATCATTATCTCAAAAGGATCTGTAAGAACTTTACTAATTTACTAATGTGATATTTCCGTGATGATGCCTGGATTCTTGTGAGTGTTACAAACGCCAGGAAATATTGAAAGATTTTCGCAATCACTAATTTAGTTTTGTTCAATGACCCAGGAAATTGTTTTTTTTTTAAGGTTTAGACGGTTTACTAGCCGCCTGCTAACAAACAATGCGAGAGATTAAGTTCTGGAGCGTTCATAGACCGCTAATTTTGTCAACAATTTATTTTAGTTTACCTCATTTACATAAACCAAAACAATATAAGAGATCCGTAAATAATTAGCTCGTTAGTAAATTTGGTGGTTAATAAATGTAAAAGAATATCTCTAATAACTCTGTTTGCACAAAAGTGTATTATTATTTGGAAAAACGTACGAGGTACAAACAGATGGTATAATTAAACAGGTTCATTACAAAGGATCTGGTTTCCGGCGTTTTCCTCGTTTTTTATTTAACGTATTTACTATATTCAATGTTTTGCTTACTTAGATCGTACTCTACGGTGATAGTTTAAACTGTATGACGTTAGGTTCTAAAACGCACTAACGAAAAAGCGAGTTATAGTTTTCCAAACCTACAGATTGCAGACTGATGGTGTAGTTTTGCATATTTTAAACATACCCTTCGTGTTTGAGAGGAAAACAGTTGAAACGCTTTATTAAAAAAGGGGATGAATCCGGAAACCATAGTTTTCTGGAAAAAATGTGCTACTACTCAGCTACAAGTAAACACGATATTTATTTCATCTAAAAATACTTTGGGTGACACAATGTATGAATGTTCCGTCGTATCTCACACAAAACTATTTCATTACAAACACGCCTAAAGTGCTCTCCTAAGTAAACCCATTTTCGTTTAAAACAAGTACATTTTATTTGTCATTTTAAATGAAAAAGGTTGAAGTTATTTTAATAATGTGTTACCAAATTTGCTTTGAAATAATTACCTGTTCAATTTGGTGTAGTCGACAGGTTGGTAAGGCTACAATGACCATCAAATGAGGTTGAAATGTTATTACAAACGTTTTCTATCATTTTGAGGGCACAAAAGAACACGACGTTTTAAGATCTAAACGTTGATCCCATCTTAGGATGAAAAGTAACCTAAACATAACACAAAACATTAAAACTGAGTTGGGATAAAAAGCTGGCCAGTCACCCACCACAAAATATCACATAATACTACGGTCGAAAACTGAAGCAAGGCATGTAATGCCCGTGATAATACAGAATGAAAGTCTGTGAGCGTAGCGCACTACCTGAAAACGCTTGTAATAGTTGTAAAGGCCAAAGCGGGACTTTAAATTTAGTGAATAGTCCGTGATTATATCGACAATATAAACAATGGCATTGCTAACTCGCTCACATGTACGAACTACGAGTATAACTATTTCTACTTGTTATTTGAAGCTTTATCGTTTCTTTCCACTGTGTAATGTGTATGCTTAAATTATATTTTTTCAACCGTACTATAAAATAGAAATGTATATAACTAGTTTCCATGGAACTACCCGGTAAATATTTGCGTGTTCACAAGCCATAGCGTGAAATTGATATCTCACAATCAATCAATCCATGCTTTTACTTCATCAAAAATTAATCCTCGCTTTGCCATTTCACCGAATAAGTGATACATAAACACACGTCATTGTTGTATAAATGGAAATTAAATTCCCTATGAAACGTCTGTTTGGCCACTATAAACATGTGGGTTTTATTTTGGCTGAAGTTGAAGCAATACAACATGTCGTATTGATTCTATCATATTAGTATTTAAAAAATAGTAATAGTTTTTTTTCTACTGATACGGCAATGGTTGTTATGATAAAATGTTTAAAGCCTATTAGCATTTCTTAAAAAATTTAAAACAAATTATTTGATTTATCCAGAGAGTGAGCTTAGAGTTAAACAAATTATCTAAAGCTTTCGAAATTTCTCTCGACTACTAACAACGAAGAACATGTTGGGGAGAATCTGCAGAGTAGTGTTGAATGACAGCAGGAAGATTTATGTTATTCATAGTCTGAGGTAAATATGTCAAAGAGAGAAAATGAGTCAAACCAAGCGTAACAACGTCTACCTCCCAATTAACAAGCTTACAGTCAAATACTCTGACACTGTACCCGTATGTAAGCTTAAATTCAATGAACGATGTTTAGTTCCTGTTGTAGTTTACCCTTAAATTAGAAGTCATTAACGGAACTATGTCAATAAGGTAATTAGCTTGATCAAAAAGTGCATGAACTACATAATGAAACGACTGGTTAAGAAGTATGATATTAGTAGTTGGACATTAATTTGCTAAGTTAAGTACCTGCTAATGTCTTGCAGTATGGTCAAAGTGTACCAGGTTTCAAGTTTTGGAATGTCTGCAAAATGTATTGAACGTATTGACTCTGTAATATTAATGTGACATTGAGGTCAGACGTAGAAATGTGTTGCTCGTCAAACTCCTGACACACGTTTACAACAGCTGTTTTGGCATACGTCATAACTGTTACACACAACATGCACAGAACATAATACCAATGGATAATCATACCAACTGCTGCTTGTCTGTGATTTGTTGATTACATATTCGATAATTACGCATATTTAGTATGTAAAGCCTATAGAATAACAAAATGTCCATAATTACGAGGTTGTGAGCTTGGTCTGACCTGTAAAGGCGCAGATACGGGTTCTGTTTAGTTATATACCACCTGGTAATCTGACAATCAATTTTGTAGGGTTTATACTAATGGACCCAAGCTTACAGCGAACCCTTGTCATCATGATACTGCAATAAACCGATCTCCCGATTACACAATACTAGTCTTGCTTTTAATACTTAACTATAACATAGAAGGTAAAAGTAACATGAAAGTAGTATTGAACGTAACATTGAGGAAACTCTTAAAACGAAGGCACCAACTTAACATCGTCCGGTCACCATCGCCTTGAATTCGGCTCATTAGTAACGGTCTTAACGTATTTTATAAGTGTTCAAATATCTTACTGTTGGTTCAAAAGTTTTCCTAGTACTATTTTTCATTGTGATAATTAACATTTATGTTAACTTAACGTTCTTAAATATATTTTAGATCTCATGGAAACGTCGCAAAGTATATCTGTATTACCGTACCATATTAATATTATATTATTGATTAAACTGTATTATTATTATTCAATTCACTTGACTTAGTTGAATGGGTAAAATTACTTTGTCAAAAAATTGAGTTATTCTATAATCTCCCATTTAACACTCTAAATTCTATTAACCACACCATTTGATATTAAAGCTAAGAAATAGCGTTTTCTTTACTTATGTCAATCTTTTATGTTTATAAAAGTGATTGTTTCTACTCAACCTATATTTTTAATCTACATATTTTATTAGTTTTACTGATTAAATAATTCACTAGTTGGACCAATCTATAGCACGTCTGCTTCTGATGTTACTAAGTATTGCTACCCCAAGCAATATTTCCTTAATCAGCTTAAATTTGGTGTATTTCGTTGAAGAAAATATTTTATATTTTTATATTAAACCTATATTTTAATTACGGCCAATTGTTACACGTTGCTAATTGTTGAGTTACACGTGTTTGTACATAAACAATGGATTTTTATTTTTTAGTCGTGTCATGTTTGAAATAGTTTTCCAGAAAGGTTTCATTAATAAGATTAAAATGAAATTGACCAGCCATTGAGTTGCATAGGTCACACTTTGTGAATCTATAACGCTTCTTCAAACGTAAGTGCTCAACAAATTCAATACGAGTATTTTATTTATTTGTTAAATGTATTTCACAAAATATGATTAATAATTTAATTACCTAAGTGGTTATTTTGCCTGTTACCTGCAAGAGTGTAAGTAATGGAATCATTGACGGATATTTACATCATTGAGTGCCTCGCCTGATTCTATTATTGAGTTTGAAGGGGATTGGATCTATAAGCCTGTCAAGAGCGGAGATGAACATTTCTGATAGTTAACCTGGAAACCTCAAATTTCCTGATCATTAACCTTGTCGAGCGCATGGACTGACTTTCTCCACGTTAACCAGAAATAACACACATGTACGTATTATCCGTACAAGTAAGATAGTCCGGGAAATAACCATTATTTCTCGTAACTGGAAACAATAAACGACTATAAACGGAAAGCCTAACGTTACACGTAATGAAAGGAATTATAAATACGGTAACAATAAGTAAAAAAGTTAAAATAGTAAATTTAAATCCACTAAAAACTAAGAACGTCAATGATATAGTATTGTTTGCAATAACACAATTATAATTCAACTTTAATTATGTGCATCCGCGGAGAATTAGCTATATTATCATTAGAAGTTTCAACACAAGACACTTTTAAAATTATATTACAACTGATTATGCTGATACATTTTATAAAATGTCAATAACAGTCAAGGTAAAATTAGATAAACCGTCGTTGAGAAACCTACATGAAATATTAGCTAATACCGTTTAACTATTTCCAATAGAAAGCTTGCCAGAAGCTAAGCCAGAATTCTCTTTTAAAACTCTACTTTAAATTGTCCAGTTCTAAAGCCAATCTAGATATGTATTCCACGCAACAAGTTATATTTCAGGTTTTAATTATATAAATATTACAGCTGGACCATATAGAGCTGAAAGATGTGATGAGCAGAGAGATGGTTTTGAAGGTAGCGTATTCTTGACTTGCAGCTTCGAGTATATCATATATTATGCAACTCATGAGTCCATAATGTATTGCAGGCTCAGCTCCAGGGGAATAACAATTAGGGTCAAAACTGTAGGTTGCACGTGAGCCATAATTTATGGTGCTTGAGTCTACATTAGGCTCTGCCTTTTCATGATTTATAAAGGATTCTTTGCTGTGGCCAGACTTGGGACTAAAAGGTATAAGAGTGCTATGTTCAGATCCGAGTGGCTAAAAAATGCCTAAATTTTGTTTAAGTACCGTTTGTTGGAAACTTTTGATTACGAGTATAATATGGATTTGTTTCTACGGTTTGTTATGAGTGGACCACTAAAATATCTTAGTAATAAGTAAGAAACTTACTAGACAAAATCATCACATTTCACCTCACAGGATGAACATTTTGTAAGCTATCTAAACACTACATAAGCAGTTCAAGAATTTAAAAATACGTTGTAGGGATTCTCTTACGCCCACCTTTTCTTAGTAAGAATTTTTTGTTGAGTTTAAATAATCTGGGTAAACAGCAGGAATCGATTAAGGGTATAATTCATGACACTCTCTAAACTTGCTTAGCCTCCTTTGAGAAAGCTCTGAAAGAAGATATTCTTCATTAATAGTCTTTATCCAGCAATTAATAGAAACGAATGCAGCAGTGGTAATTAAAACCAAAACCATTAAAGACCAGGCCGACACGCAGCCAAGCACATAAGCACCGCTTGCATGAGTGAATCGAATTTCTTTTGCAATTGTTTACTCCTATTTCCCCGTTCACAGCCTCGATTTGCATTCGGCCGTTCTTATATCGGCAATTTGGAGTTCAATTTGTTTGTTGGTGGGTGAACTGTTATTCTGTTATTATGTTATATTATAAGGAAAAGTCCGTTCTTTCCTTTTACTTAATGAACTGTTATTGTTGATAATTTCCCGTGTGGTTTTTAAAATATTTTTTGACGTGAGCATTGGTTCAGTGACATCGCAGGCCTTTGTACCTCTAATCACTGTCCTTTAAATTCTTTTGTAATTTTGAAAACATGTATGGACGTGCGTTTCTTAATTTCTGAGAAAACCCATAATCTTTCTCTCGAAACTAGGATATCTTTTGTAATCCATTTGCAGTTTTAGTATTTAGGTTTTTGTTGTGTTTTTTGAGAGGACAGCTCACGTTCAAGTGTAAAATAAAAATGTCCTCGACATTTGGAATTGGAATCCAACGGAGCTTGCAAAAGCAAAGAGTTTAAGGGTTAAGTTTAAGTGTGCAATATTCGAGGGCTCCCGTGTATCTTATAATTTTTTTTATGGATCCCGTTTTGGATCATGGTCAAGAATGGTGTCTTGCTGGTCATGACGATCCGAAATGGCTTTGTTGATCACACCCGTGCATTAGTCCAACTTGTGACAACGTTATCGATTGCTGCCGCTGAGTGGTTGGTTACCCTTGTTGAAGAGTTGATTGACCAGTTGAGGTCAAACGATCTTCAAACATTGGAATAGTCTAATAATGCTTCTGTCATTTGTCACCTACTTAGCTCAGTTTCTAATAAGTGACATTGGCTAACTACTTGCTTACCCCTATAATGACGTTGAAATAAAGTCGAAAGACAAAGTAAAGAGCTGAAAACTCTTTTACTTTTCACCTTTTCACCTCAGAAAGCCCAGGCCTGCACCTATGCATAGGATGAAGTAGATATGGCACACAGAACCTACAGGAAAGTTTCATAAGCGACAAGTAGAGTCTTACTAGACTGGTAATAATGAAATACTGTATTAATGCTGAAGGCAATGCAGTTGTGATGAAATATTGGCATTTAGATGAATTCCACCCAAAAACAGTGAAATGTATTATATTGAATTGAAAAAGAGAGCTTTTAGATAAGTTGTTTACAGGACTATTGGAAACAAAGCAAAGCACACATGACCTCCAATCGCTCACTTTGTTTTCTAATAGAGGGACTCCTATCGGAAAATGAGCTATTTTATTAAGCATAAACTGTTATAAGCAGGAAACACGCTGTTCAAGGGTCACTTGACATAATCACCCGAATAAAACTTAAATGGGTTGAGTAAAAGAAATGTTCTTGAAAACCAATAGACCCCCAAAAAACTTAATTCAAGTTATCTTTGGCTATTTCAATTTAAAATGTAGAAATACTTTATTTGAATATATTTATGATGCAAAAGGCGACTTGTAAACTGTACGTTAAATTTTGTGTTAGTACAGCACTAAATTGTACAGCACTAAAACTATTTTAGCCTAGTCAAATTAGACAAAAAAAGGGCAGTTAGCGGAAGGTTTAGGTACGGTCCTAATTCTTTTTGATCTTTATTTATGTTTTCGAGGTTGCTGAACACGAATTTGAGGTTTTCTGACAGATATTTTGGCCGGAACATTGTTTTTTTTAAAACAGTGAAAATGTTGTACTTGTTTTAGTTTTTGGCCTAAATCTCAGTACATATGCATTTTATCGAAAAATGTGCCCGATATTAGTTAAAGGTGACAAATTTACTTAAGTTTTATGTCAGACACTTTTTTATCCGGCCAATATTTACGCCGCTAGAGCACAAGGAAAACCCTGCAGAATTTTCAATTATTGAAAATACACCATACCTTGCTTTGTTGTCCGGTTTTCATGGAAACAAGCCGTGTTACAATAATTTTGTCTATTTATAAGAAATTTTTACAGGTTGGACATTCAACTTTTTTCCAAAATATAATACTATAATATACAGGGTGGCCGATAAGTCAGTTGACCGACATGCATTCAATGAAATGCATGACTTTCAACTAACTTATGGGCCACCCTGTAGTTATATCGTAGGGATAAAATCGAGAAAAAACGACGTATTAGTATAAAACAATGTCAGACTAGTTTTGTCTACTCAATAAAATTTGTATTTGGAAAATATTGAACTCACTAAAATACATTTAAAAAATACTCTGTCTAGCACAAGCTTCACCTATATTTGACTTAAATGGTAAAGAATAATTAGAACAAATTAGTGAATGTTTACAATTATTAGTACACACATTATTAAGTTGCTTTATATACATAAGTAAGATCAGTTATTTTATACATACAAAAGCAGTATATTAAAAATATGTTAATGATAGAAATAATCTCTTGATGCAGAAGGTTGTCATTCCATGAGCCCTTTCTTTGAAGGTGGACCAAAGATGGGAAATACTTATGACAAGAATAAACATTATGGAAATAGTTGCGTACTAAGAAATTATAACATATTGGGAATGTGATGGTATTTATAAGTAAGAGAAAATGTAAAAGCAAGTGATGGAATATTCAGGTAATTGAATATTTAGGTATTTTCACATAGCCTTTGGCAGGGTGTTAATCATACGGGAATTCAGGGAAAACCGGGAATTATACGAACATTTTCTATATACGGGTAAATACGAGAATTATGCGGGAACGTTTTTTTCCCTGAACGTTGGACACCCTGTTTTGAGTACCCTGGTGTTTCCTCGTCTTCTTCCTATGCTGCTAAGACCTCTTCAACGGTAGGAAATTTATTACCAAGTTCCTCTTGCAGATCCAACTCTTCAGCGTCATCTTCGTGTTGTTCAAGGACCACCGATGCATTATTGCATGATCTGTGAACGCAATTTATGCATAGATCAGTGCAACGTAGCACCGCCTTAACTCAGCTGCAGTTTCGTGCACAGATTTTGGTGCACTTGCAGGTTACTAACTTAAGCAGTTCAGGGGGTCCAGGAGCTAAAAGATCCCTACGATATAACTACAGGGTGGCACATAAGTCAGTTGACAGTCAGGCATTTCATTGAATGCATGTCGGTCAACTGATTTATTGGCCACCCTGTATATTATAGTATCATAGTATAGAATAAAAGTTGAATGTCCAACCTGTAAAAATTGCTTATAAATAGTCAAAATTATTGTAACACGGCTTGTTTCCATGAAAACCGGACAAAAAAGCAAGGTATGGTGTATTTTCAATAATTGAAAATTCTGCAGGGTTTTTCATGTGCTCTAGCGGCGTAAATATTAGCCGGAGAAAAAAGTGTCTACCATAAAACTTGTGGAAAATTTTGTAAACTTTAATTTAATAATGGGCTTGTTTTTCGATAAAACTTTCACTGTTTTTGCAAAAAAAAAAACAATGTTCCGGCTAAAATATTTGTCGGCAAACCTCAAATTCGTGTTCAGCGACCTCGAAAACATAGGGATCAAAAAGAATTAGGACTGTACCTAAACTTTCCTCTAACTTTGCTAATTTGACTAGCCTATTTATCTAAATACAGCTACGAGTAAAGATGCAGCCTAATAACTTTCAGCTAACTGAAGGTTATCTCGATTGTTATAATGTGAGGGTAAAGTTACGTTCGTTCAATAATCATGACAAGGTAAGATTACCTACAATATACATTCTTAATTTAACGATGACTCTCGATAGATAGGTAAAGAAGTGACGGAATTGTGGGATATAAGTGGTTCACCGGTAAATTAGCTGCGACATTTAATATCCGGTAGTACGAACTGCTTTTATTAACTTGTTTTTTAAACTGTATGTCTATAATTGACATTAGTGGTTTTAAACCTCAAAATGCTGTTATAACGTAAAACAGTTATAACATTGGTCTTAACTTATAACTATGACATTATGAGATTCCAAACTTGATTTATTTTCTTCCAAAACCATTCTTCTAAACTCCATTTCTTCCCGTACCTTGACACGTTGCTTGAACACACAAGTCTACAGTGTATAAGGTAAATTTGTACATAGGTACTAACGTGTCACCACAGAGTTGTGAATGTTGATTACGTGAAAGTGTAGATGGATCCTAATGATAAGCCAGCTTGGAGCAAGTTTGTCCTAAGTTACACAGCTGACGTCTCCTTTAATCTTCTGCACAACAAGCTTGGCTTCCATGTACTTTGACACGTTGCTTGACCCCATAAGTCTACAGTGTATAAGGTCAATTTGTACATACGAGTAGGTACTAACGTGTCAGCACACATAGTTGTGAATGTTAATTACGTGAAAGTGTAGATGGATCCTAATGATAAGGCAGCTTGGAGCAAGTTTTTCCTAAGTTACACAGCTGGCGTCTCCTGTAATCTCCAGCACAACAAACTTGGCTTCTCTGTAGTTTGACACGTTGCTTGACCCCATAAGTGTAGTGTACACAGCTGGGGTTGATGTACATACATAGTACTGTACTAACGTGTCAGCACAGAGTTGTGAATGTTGATTACTTGAAAGTGTTGATGGATCCTAATGATAAGCCAGCTTGGAGCAAGTTTGTCCTGTTACACAGCTGACGTCTCCTGTAATCTCCAGCAACAACTTGGCTTCTCTGTACTTTTGACATGTTGCTTGAACCCACAAGTCTACAGTGTATAAGGACAATTTGTACATAGGTATAACGTCAGCAACACAGAGTGAATGTTGATTACTTGAAAGTGTTGATGGATCCTAATGATAAGAGCTGGAGCAAGTTTTTCCTAAGTTACACAGCTGACGTCTCCTGTAATCTCAGCACAACAAACTTGGCTTCTCTGTACTTTGACACGTTGCTTCTCAACAGTATGGGACAATTTGTACAACTACTAATGTCAGCAGAGTTGTGAATGTTGATTACGTGAAAGTGTTGATGGATCCTAATGATAAGCCAGCTTGGAGCAAGTTTGTCCTAAGTTACACAGCTGGCGTCTCCTGTAATCTCCAGCACAACAAACTTGGCTTCTCTGTACTTTGACATGTTGCTTGAACCCACAAGTGTAAGTCTAGTTTGTAAGGACAATTTGTACATAGGTACTAACGTGTCAGCACACAGAGTTGTGAATGTTGATTACTTGAAAGTGTTGATGGATCCTAATGATAAGCCAGCTTGGAGCAAGTTTGTCCTAAGTTACACAGCTGACGTCTCCTGTAATCTCCAGCACAACAAACTTGGCTTCTCTGTACTTTGACATGTTGCTTGAACCCACAAGTCTACAGTGTATAAGGACAATTTGTACATAGGTACTAACGTGTCAGCACACAGAGTTATGAATGTTGATTACTTGAAAGTGTTGATGGATCCTAATGATAAGCCAGCTTGGAGCAAGTTTGTCCTAAGTTACACAGCTGGCGTCTCATGTAATCTCCAGCACAACAAACTTGGCTTCTCTGTACTTTGACACGTTGCTTGAACCCACAAGTCTACAGTGTATAAGGACAATTTGTACATAGGTACTAACGTGTCAGCACACAGAGTTGTGAATGTTGATTACTTGAAAGTGTTGATGGATCCAAATGATAAGAGCAGTTTGAGCACAGTCCATGTAACCCACACAAACTTGGCTTCCATACTTTGACATGTTGCTTAACCAGCCAAGTCTACAGTGTATAAGGACAATTTGTACATACATAGGTTACTAACGTCCTAAGCACACATTGTGAATGTTGATTACTTGAAAGTGTTGAGCTGGCGTCTCCTAATGATAAGCTTCAGCTTGGAGCAAGTTTGTCCTAGTTACACAGCTGGCGTCTCCTGGCTAATCTCCAGCACAACAAATCTATTTTCATACTTTGACACGTTGCTTGACCCACAAGTCTACAGTGTATAAGGTCATTTGTACATAGGTACTAACGTGTCAGCACACACAGAGTTGTGAATGTTGATTACGTGAAAGTGTTGATGGATCCAATGATAAGCCAGCTTGAGCAAGTTTGTCCTAAGTTACACAGCTGACGTCTCCTGTAATCTTCAGCACAACAAACTTGGCTTCTCTGTACTTTGACATGTTGCTTGAACCCACAAGTCTACAGTGTAGGAGGTAAATTTGTACATAGGTACTAACGTGTCAGCACACAGAGTTGTGAATGTTGATTACTTGAAAGTGTAGATGGATCCTAATGATAAGCCAGCTTGGAGCAAGTTTGTCCTAAGTTAAGCTGGCGTTACACAGCACAACAAACTTGGTGTAATCTTGAACCCAACAAACTTGGCTTCTCTGTACAGTGTATAAGGACATGTTGCATGAACCCACAAGTACTAACAGTGTTATCAGCACAGAGTTGTATGTTGTACTAACTTGAAAGTGTTGATGGATCCAAGTTGTGAATAAGCCAGCTTGGAGCAAGTTTGTCCTACTTGAGTGTTACACAGCTGGACGTCCAATCCTAAGCCAGTAATCTTCAGCACAACAAACTTGGCTTCCTAAGTTACACAGCTGGCGTCTGACACGTTGTAATCTGAACCCCAAGCACAACAAACTGGCTTTCAGTGTATAAGGTCAATTTGTACACGTTACTAACGTGAACCCACAAGTCAGCACACAACAGAGTTGTGAATGTTGATTACTTGAAAGTGTTGATGGATCCTAATGATAAGCCAGCTTGGAGCAAGTTTGTCCTAAGTTACACAGCTGGCGTCTCCTGTAATCTCCAGCACAACAAACTTGGCTTCAGCACAACCTGCTTCTCTTTACTTTGACATGTTGCTTGAACCCACAAGTCTATATAAGGTCAATTTGTACATAGGTACTAACGTGTCAGCACACAGAGTTGTGAATGTTGATTACTTGAAAGTGTTGATGGATCTAATGATAAGCCAGCTTGAGCAAGTTTGTCCTAAGTTACACAGCTGACGTCTCCTGTAATCTCCAGCACAACAAACTTGGCTTCTCTGTAGTTTGACAGCTTGACAAGTCTACAGTGTATAAGTTGATTTGTACATAACTTTTCTCAGCACACTGATAACGTGAAAGTGTTGATGGATCCTAATGATAAGCCAGCTTGGAGCAAGTTTGTCCTAAGTTACACAGCTGACGTCTCCTGTAATCTGCACAACAAACTTGGCTTTTCACTTTGACACGTTGCTTGAACCCACAAGTCTACAGTGTATAAGATCAATTTGTACATAGTACTAACGTGTCAGCACAGAGTTATACTTTGAATGCTTGAACCCACAAGTCTAGATATAAGGACAATTTGTACATAGGTGGATCCACAGTTGTGAATGAGTGTTGATATCCTTGAAAGTGTTGAAGTTTGTCCTAAATGATAAGCCAGCTTGGGACTTGGCTTCTCTGCAAGTTTGTCCTAAGTTACACGCTACAGAGTTATGAATGTGATTACTTAATCTCCTGTAATCTTCAGCACAACAAACTTGGCTTTCTCTGTACTTTGACATGTTGTTTGAACCCACAAGTCTACAGTGTATAAAGATCAATTTGTACATAGGTACTCGTGTCAGCACACAGAGTTGTGAATGTTGACTACGTGAAAGTGTTGATGGATCCTAATGATAAGCCACACGTCCTAATTAACACAGCTGACGTCTCCTGTAATCTTTAACAAACTTGGCTTCTCTGTACTTTGACAAACTTGGCTTTCTGTACGTTGAACCCACAAGTCTACAGTGTATAAGATCAATTTGTACATAGGTACTAACGTGTCAGCACACAGAGTTATGAATGTTGATTACTTGAATGTGTTGATGGATCCTAATGATAAGCCAGCTTGGAGCAAGTTTGTCCTAAGTTACACAGCTGACGTCTCCTGTAATCTTCAGCATAACAAACTTGGCTTCTCTGTACTTTGACACGTTGTTTGAACCCACAAGTCTACAGTGTATAAGATCAATTTGTACATAGGTACTAACGTGTCTGCACACAGAGTTGTGAATGTTGATTACGTGAAATTGTTGATGGATCCTACTAGCTCATAGCCTCTACAGCGACTGTATCTTAATACGAGTAATATTTGAGATTGTGTGGTTGGTTTCAACTAACTTATTTAAGGCTGTGCCCTGCCTACAAATATTAGTTAGCAGTTTACTTTAGATTTACAACCAATCACCTCAAAATATTCTCGATTGTAAAATACTAACCCCTTGCAATAGATGGTAACTTCCAGTATTAAAATGAAAATTGAACCCGACGACATATTAAATTAGCAAGTTTCTTTTATCTCCAATCTAATCTAAAACGCAGCCATAGGTATATTGGACTCAGAAAGGAAAACTACGTCACAACAGTGATAACTAACAGCTGGTCAGCTGGACTCAAGGCCAACACTTCACATACGCTTCGGCAGTACTGCTCAACATTATTCATGACGACCACTGATTGCAAACGTATATATGTATACAATTTGAAAATGAGACAACTTATTTTTGTTTCTGTACTTGTATTACTAGAAAATGGCTTTCAAATAGCCGAAACATATTGTGGATTACACACTTTTGATTGCCAATTCATTTGTCTCATTTTCAAATGTTATACAAATAAAACTATATCGATGTTTTGCTTCCTGTTTTGTTCGTGCGCTGAGAATTATATTGAAATATTTATTCTTTTGCCTACTTTCACAGCAATTATATGTACCACCAATAAGTCTTTGTGTGCTTGAATTTGACCCTCGATGGGGTTGAAACGTTAATGTCACGATTTATCAACGTCTGTGAATACTATTTTACGCGCCCGGTGTGGTCCTGGGTCGTACACGGGATGTGAATTTTGTCAAAACTGAATAATTAAGGTGACTAAAACCCCACTGTTTGCGAAACGGATCACTGTTTATTCATGTTATGGTGAACAAAATACACAATAAATTGTAAATGTTGTAATACGTAAATGTTAGATGTAAAAGGATGTAAAAGAAAGTACCGTGTGTACTTGTACAGTGTGAGCTGGCTAAAAGTTAGACCGAGACTGACGCTACAAGCGCGCGTCCCTTTGGACCCCCATGGTAAGGGTGGATATCCATTTGTGTTTTGGCGCCAACAACTATGATGGACTTCTAGAGATAATTTACCCATTAATATTTATCTAATAGAAATAATATTTGTTTAAACATTAAACTCCCTTCTCTGTTAGGATATTGAATCCACATAAAAGGATAACACGACGGTGTTTAATGGAAGCAGGTTGAAAGGACGAGTTATATGGAGAATGGTTTATGAGGATGACGTCACTGTGTTGATCGAACTCAGCTGACCCCTCCAGCAGCGGCTCAGAGGAGATCAAAGTGTGAAATAGACAAAGTGTTTTAAACACTGACACAAGTTTGCCACTTTTACCACAAACACTGTTTTATCTCTACTTTACACAGTTTAAAAAGTATCAAGCATTTTCTCGTATTGGTCTTCATTTATTTTACCTATACGAAACAATTAAAAAAACACCACCTGAAATTACACACTTTCAAACTTTCTTTATAGATGTTTGCTAACGTTGAATATGAAAGCTTGTATTCAAATATCCTAAGAACTTTGGGAAGATCTGTAAGATTAATGAATCAGTTGGACAAGTAATTAGATAAGAATAGAGTTCGTGGTTTTGATGAACAATGGAGAAGTAAATGCTCAAAGAGAGCGCCACTTAGAGAAATCTTTCTTTCTAAACCTTTTTACGCTTGTTATAAGAACTTGCTTCACTCACTTGGCAACTACTCAAAAGTTAATTTAATTTCATTAACTATATTGTAGGATGTGTTTTTTTTCACTTACTGAAAAGCACTTACGGAAAATATTTTAATATCATAATGTAGTATTAAAACATAATTTATATAGTGCAACAAAAACATAAGTTATCACATTGCTTCTCAGAACGATACTTTGTAGACCAGATATATTCAATGAATCATACACACACGAGATTATATCATAGATGTGATATACGCGAAGATCGATTGGCAATTCAAACCTTGATAGCCGATTAAATTACTCTTCTGGAAAGATATATTTGAAGGATGAGGCAGAAGGTTTATACTTATCACCTTGAATTCTCAATTCAGCTAAGCAATCTGTTATATTGATCATTTTGAATCCCTGTATTTTAACATACAACTAAAGACTTTGTCGCTACGGACTGACTCCACTCACTCACTCATCATCGCCGAATTTTCTTTTCCATAGTACAAGTGAAAAACTTTGATTTTAAGGGTGGTTTTGAGGGGTTGAAATTAAGCTCTGCTAGAAATGCTGGCATTTATTCAAGTTTTATATAGTATTATTTTACATCCGAGTTATTGAGATAAATTTACATAATAAAAAAAAACTGGTCACTTGGCCCAGTTCCCGCGCCCTACCTCGCCAATACCCCTCTTCTATCCAGTTGCTGCCTCTGTGTAGGTAAAGGTTCAGATATCGATGTCCTATTAATCTACGAATACAAAACTTTATTTATTGAACGTTTATTCAGACTAAGATATCGTTTTCTACCTGTATGTTGCGGCTGGAGGATGAAACAGTTATATTAGAATAGTTATTGACTTCGAATGCTTTAACTTACTGCAACTGAGCACGCAACATAAAATCAATACGGCAAATTAGGAGATGCAAGTCTTCCCTGGACTGTCCCCTGTGACTTATTGATCGTCATTGCGAAACAAAGTTTCTGGTAAAAGTCCATGGGTAAAGGATGTTGTCGGTCAAACTTTAAAAGGTTTTATAAAATTTTAAGATGAAATAAAACTATTTTTCAAATAGTTTAAAATTAGTTTAAAAGGTTAATATGGAATTTTCAAAGACATGCCACATATTTAGTAGGCATTTTACCACCATAGTTTTGTACAAATTAGAGCCAGTTTTAATAATATAGATTTTGCGCCCAGCCTAACCTAATTTATACAAATGAAATAAGACTTTGTCTGTACATTGCAAAAGAATCATCCACAAATAGAGCATATGTATAATTTGCACAGACCGAAACTGGCGTATACTTTATATTTAAATATTAAAGTCTTTAGAATTTAAATGTCCTAAACTGCATATCCTTTCAGGCTAACTGATTTAAGTTGAGGCTAGCCAGAAATCCAACTGAAAATATTTCGTTGTGTTTAGCTATATTTTGTATCCATACAACGTCTACAAAATAAATGGCGAGGACCAGTCTAGCTGAACGGTGTGTGTCTTTAGCTATTTACAATATGGATTCCAGTACCCCAAATTTTAACTAAGAAAGTTCCACCTTTTATACTTTCAAAACTTAGGTGAGTTTTAGAGTTGGTTTTGGTTGGGACACATTCATTCAGAGCACTGGCCATCTCCACTGCAATTTACTAACACGGTGCGGGCCTTATGGTCTATTGCTGACCAATTAGCAACTTCAATTTGTTGGCCCGAAGGTATTTGGGAAATGTTATTCTTTGAATTCATTTCAAAACACGTGAACTTTCAGAAAAAGAGAATTAACAATGTAAAATGTAATTTTAAAAAATTATATTTTATATGTGCTGGGAATTCAAGCAAATTAATACATGCTTCAGACCTCAACCTGGCAAGTGTCTTGCTTCAAAGTTTAACTGGTTAAAATATGGAAAATTAATGTCAAAACAGTTTTAAATGGGGAAGATTTCACACGGTCCACTGAGCTATGCAACCAATACCGAGATGCAGAACTGCCAACCCAACGTCAAAAATCCACTAAAAGTCGAGTAGCGTAAGAATAGAACAATCTCTGTCCTTGCCTACTGAAGGTTTCCAGTAAACGAGCTTTTAATTTTAAATTCTACTTCAAGTTAAAGCGCTTACAGAAAATACAGTGTATATTTAGACTACTTGTATTCTCACCCTAAACCCCCTTCAGCAAACATTCCTAACTTTATTTAGTAGCATGAAATGCACGCTACTTATTCTACTCAATTTACCTGTGGCCAAATTTTTGTTTCCTTTCCTCTTTCTGTTCCGCTGGTTTTGTTTAATTTTATCGTTAGGCGGAGATATATATGAAATCTTATTATGTATAGTGTTTTAGTAGGTAGTAGGTAGTGTTCTTCACTAGTTAGACCTTGCGCATTAAAACCACAAATTATACAAACCAATAGGGTAAATAATCTCCTTCAGTAATAATATCTAGTAAAATGGCAAACAATTATAGAAATAAAACGCTGTAGCATAGGTTTTCAATAACAGTTCAATACTTTTCTATTTAAATATTAAAGTCACCTAGCCAGCGCTTACATCCGGAGTCTAGTTCCTGGAAAGGTGGGTTAAAACCCTAGTGAAATGGCAAAACATATTTGTTCTTATGTATGGCATTTGTATCCAACCATTTTACCAGGTTTTCATCTCAAAAGATATGACAATACATACGAGTGTACTAAATAGCGAAACTGTCCTGATTATTTCACCCTGCAAGCTTCGCAAGGAGGTTAATCCGGGTTGCCCCATGTACTTAACAAGAAAAGCATCACGGAGTTCTTGCCTCTAATACAAACTGAAAACTAACCAAATCGAAGCAACTTAGATATATTTTATTGTTTCTAGAAAGAAGGGCGGAAGGTACACGGATTAACAGTGTTTTGGCTTGTGTTTGAAGGGCTTGTTTTTTTTTGGGAGGTACACCTCATGCGACCTCTTGAAGGTAACAACAAATTGCTCTGTAATGAATGCATCTAAAGGAGCGAAAAACCAGAGAAGCGATGCAAAAAGTAATCTAGTATTTTATTAATATGTCAAGATAACTATATTTATTATTTCAACACACCGTTATACAATTAAATGAAAAAGAGTTCTTTAAAACACTTTCCTTATAACAATGTTAGTATAGCAGTTCTCTGTGGACGCTTTGTGCATTGTCACATCAAGGCTTGTATGATGGCCTGGAATGATATTCACATGCAAAGCCGCAACACTTGAACAATTCTTGAACAACTAGATGATGGATACAAGGTAACAAGTAGTCCTCTCAAGCCTACAATGAAAATATGTAATGTCGATATTAACAATGTTAGTGTAGCAGTTCTCTGTGAATGCTTTGTGGAGTGCTACATCAAGGATGAAGCTTGTGTGATGGTCTGGAAAGATATTCGCACACAATCCGCATTACCTGAACATTCTTAAACAACTAGATGATGGATACAAGGTAACAAGTAGTCATCTCAAGCCTACAATGAAAAGATGTAATGTCGCTATTGCAATGTTAGTGTAGCAGTTCACTGTGAATGCTTTGTGCATTTCCACATCAAGGCTTGTGTGATAGCCTGGAAAGATATTCACTCTCAAAGCCGCAACACTTGAACATTCTTGAACAACTAGATGATGGATACAAGGAAACAAGTAGTCATCTCAAGCCTAAAATGAAAAGATGTAATGTCACTATTACAATGTTAGTGTAGCAGTTCACTGTGAATGCTTTGTGCATTTCCACATCAAGGATGAAGCTTGTGTGAGAGGGTGGAAAGATATTCATACACAAAGCCACAACACGTGAACGTTCTTGAACAATTAGATGATGGATACAAGGTAACAAGTAGTCATCTCAAGCCAACGATGCAAGGATGTACTGTCGCTATTGCAATGTTGCTAACCTCAGGTCTGCCGGCAAATCAATATCCACCACCGGTAGCAGGTGTTTGCTCCGTTCCCGAAGGCAAAACAGAAACACCGGCCAACACGCATGCGCGCAAACCAACTACTATAGACCATACTGGAGTGTGGCATAATTTTGCTGTGCGTGCGGGGAATGCAACCCGGTGCTAAAGGGACAGAAGGCGGAGCGCGGGAATCTGACCGGGAGGGGTATGCCGAGGCGACTCGCAGCGGATTAGTCTGCGGTGGCGAGCTCTGCTCGTAGGGGAGGTCGTTGTGCCCGGCGAGTTGTTCTCTTAGATACCAGAGTAACACCGTCAAAGCACTCTCCAGATTCCAGGAGGGCCGGGCCGCGACGTGATAGGTGCAACACTGCGTGTTTCAGCGGCCGACGGCCGTAGGAGGAGCTTCAGATCTCAACAGCTCAGGACAGGATGTTAATAAAATTTCGGGACCCTCATCAGGGGCGGCCGCCCAATTTCATCAGGAGGAACGCGGAACTTTCCGGGCCTCGCGTTTCCAAAGAACAACCCCACGTCTGCACAACAAAAAGCCGTGCAGACGCGTTTCCAGCCACTCTCATCGGTGGCAGGCTGTATTGCCCACGCAGTCCAGACGGGGTTGGTCTCTTCCATGGAGCCTCCGTCCAACAAAGGAGGACGAGCTGCGGCAGGTGGACTGACATCCCCCACTGATGAGATCTGAAGCCGATAGAAACGCTAAACATGTTCGATGTTATGAACATGCCGTCGCAACAACTAACCAAAGATCATCAATGCAAAGATGTACTGTCGCTATTACAATGTTAGTGTAGCAGTTCACTGTGAATGCTTTGTGCAGTGCTACATCAAGGATGAAGCTTGTGTGATGGTGTGGAAAGATATTCATACACAAAGCCGCAACACAGAGTTGAACTTCAAGGGATGATATGGATGATATGAATAAACACCTATTTGAAACCTCTGAACGATTTATTTGAAATTCCTTAATCTTAATTACGCCTTACGCTTTACAACGAGTTTTCTCACTCTAAATGTCTAAATGTCCAAAGGGAAAAATTACATTTGGGCACGCGCTCTTCTGGTTTTAAGGATATTGGATTTCTTTTCATTATTAAGTTACTTTGCTGTTACTCCCAATACACAGTGCCAGGCTTGTCAGAGTTTAGCCATAACTGTATACGTATAGCTGTTATAACTGTGTTGTTATTATTTAACAATAACAAAACTATTGACAAATTGGCTGTTGAAAAAGTAAACTTTAATAAATATTAAGATGAATAGTCAGTAAATAAACTCAGTGGCTAGGCTTCTACAAAGGATCCATGCTTTATAAGCTGGTATTATTTAATTCACTTAATTTTGAATAAAATAATTATTAATCGTGAACAACTGTTTTACTGTTTCCAAAAATTTTTACGATTCAATTATTTAATAATTGTTCTCTACAATATAATTTTATATTTAATCAAATTAATAATAATTTTCCACACATCATAGCCCCGTACTTGTTGTTTTATCTTTATTTGGCTTGTTCTAAAATGTGCCATTTATAGTAAAATTCTTTTACTAGTTGCAAACAAGAAATATTATCCCATTTATAGATCAATATTATTACTCTGAATAATAATATTGAGGTTTTGAAGAAGCTTATTGTTATGAATATAATCACTTTCAAATTCAACTATGAACAGAAGATTTTCGTTTATTTACTGAATCTTCAGTTATTTGGCAATTGTCGTAAAAGTAAGTTACCGCAAAAAAAAACCATTAAAACAATCAGGAAAATTTGAATTTAAAAAGAATTCTATACAATACCCAATTGGTATTCAAGACCTCTCGTCTCGTATTATAGGCACAATACAATATTTCACCATATGTTTAATAACATTAGTATATATATTGCTTATTCAGATCAATATTATTATTGACTTTAATAATCATGGGATGTTAGGTTGCGCATAACGGGAGGAAAATTCCTCAATTAAAATTTTATTAAGTAATTCCCATTTAACAAAACGTAAAGTACAGCACTTTAGAAGATCTGAAAAATCAACTCCAATCCGCCCTATATAATTTACTCGATCTACATACAAAGAGGCACATAACAACAGCATTTCATTGACTGTAAAATTCCATAAAAGCTTCTAAAAGACGGTAGTTCAAAATTGAAGAGAAACCTTAAAGTTTTAGCCCCAAAAAACATACATTTTTACGCTCGTAGAACTGTCATCAGTCAGATTGCATCGTTGTTGTTTGACGTCTGTACTGCGTACCCCCTAATGTAACGCTAGTGTTTTTAAAGTTACCATGGAATTTGACCAGAGAGTTTGTCAAAAACTAGAGTGGGTGGTTAATTTGTATTAAACAAGTGGTAAGCCTTGGCACTAAACAAATGAAGTGAGTCATATGGCGGGTTTTAACGGCGCCCACGGGAACTGTAATAAATATCCTAGCATTCACCTCGCACACCGCCACGCCGTGTTCCCGTATGTATACTCAAATCCATTAACTGAGCTTGATTCTCAACTGTACATTTTATATGTATCAATAAATTTGAAAACAAAATGAAAAACCATTTAAACTTGATTATTTGTCAAGTATTTACGTTGCCAGTAAAGAATTTCGTTATTGGTACCAATAATGTTCAAAACTGGCAGATTTTGTAGTTCAGTCGTCTACATCAAAAACATATTTAAACATTGCATTGGAAATAGATTTATTAATTTCCTCCACCATGTAGAAGGGAACGTCTTACAAGAACAAAGCGGGAAGCAGTTTCGAGCTACCAAACACCTACTGAGTCAAATGGCAAAACTGTACAATACAGGGTGCGGCAGAACGGACTGAGCAGTAGACTCGGGCTGTGGTGGGAGAAAGTAATACCATGGTATTGTTGTGATTGGTCCCTCAAGTCATTGTAGTCACTACCATGGTTTGAACAAAATTGTACATTGTA
This sequence comes from Matsumurasca onukii, assembly GCA_018831715.1. Classification (NCBI taxonomy): domain Eukaryota; kingdom Metazoa; phylum Arthropoda; class Insecta; order Hemiptera; family Cicadellidae; genus Matsumurasca; species Matsumurasca onukii. The sequence goes on along the minus strand of CM032059.1, from coordinate 50,268,925 downwards.
CAAGCCTGGTCACTGATCTGCGACGTTCATGGTTTTCAGCTTTAAGCGTACTAGCACTTTCTTCTACCGGTCTAAACCACACTTGTACCGTGTTTGACCTAGGAACTGGATCGAAACGCGGGACAAGAAAATGCTGACGAGAACTTTTGAGGCTTTGCTTCACAATCAGGGAATAATTATTTTCAAAATATGCTAACACAATGATGCCTCGATGCCGTTTTGTCCAAACAAAGGTGGTGACAACAGTGACTTGAGTAACCGATCAAAACTATAACATAATGTTTTACTTCTCCCCACTAAAGCCCGAGTACTACTTACTCCTCGGTTTTTCCTGCTGCACCCGGCATACACAGTGTCCTGGGACAAACTGGACTCCTTTGCGCTCCTTAGGTAGGTTTGTTCCTTAAGGAAAACTATTTTACAAAAACGTCCATAGTTCTTCATTTATCCACTAACCACCATATTGTGTTGTTTACTAATTAATAATTATCTCAAAAGTATATACGAAGGTGAACTGACTGAGCTTTTTTAGTATCAGTTAATGATTATTAGAGGTATAAATTATTTTTATATGGTAGCATCAAAATTTCCTATGAACAGCCAAATATTGTAAGAAATTATCAAACAACAAAAGATTAAATGTTTTTATCTAACCTTTTTTAATTTAAAAATTCGATTTCTTTTAAAACATATACGTTTTATTTTTTTCGTATTTTGTTACGATAAAAGTCGCCGATACGCAGTTTTCATTCTATGATATAAAAATAATATATACAGGATGTTTTTTTTAAAACGCAACCCAACTTTCAAACCTTAGTAAGTATTTTATACGAACGCTATAAAATGTTAGTAAATTGTACCATATATCAGATGGTATGTATTTTGAATTCGTGTTTTCACGGTTTTAGCAGATCAAAACTTATAAATGAAGAACTCTTAAGAAGAAGATAATTTCTTTTTGTCAGAGGAATTTGGGGTGAATATTCCAAACAAATCTTAGGCACTGATTTAAGTAAAAAAGTGTAACAAAATACAGTAGGTTATGTAGGGAACGGAAAAAACATAACAGAGGGCGGACTGGTTGAAGAGATCAATGTTAGGTTGAAGTTCTCTTAATAAATCTTTCAAAATTTTGAAAACAACAAAAGGAAGCCCATTAACACTCAAATAATCTTAAACGCATCTTGAAAAATATGATCTTTCTTTAAGTATTGTATTTTTAAAACCATGATTGGTGCTTGCTTTACAATTAAAACGCAACCCAACTTTCAAACCTGATAGATATTAGTAAACAAAAGATACAAATTCATTTTAGTTGCCGTTTAAAAAAAAACACGAACGCAGAAGGTAATTTAAAGTAAAATAGGATTGAATTTGAGAGAAGGATAAAATGTTACTTTATAAAGGGTAATAAGAGAATAAGAAAGTTTGTTTACAATACAAGTTTACATGTCGTAAAGCTGTACCATTGAAATTAATAACAATAATTACAGTTTGTCACTTCAATATCTATCAGATGGTATGTATTTTGTTTCATTTCCAGTAGTATAGTGGTTTTGATTTGCTAATTTGATGTTATTGTAAAATAATTGTGCGCTTTGTACGCAATCAATGTAGTGTTTGACGGTTTTAGCAAAGATCAAACAGTGCGTGATTGAGGATTGAGAGAAAGTTCTTTTCTAAAGAGAGGAAGATCTTTTATTGTTCGAAGAACTCTTAAGAAGAATTTCTTCTTCTGATAATTTCTTTTAAGAGGAGGAAGGTGTCAAGAGGAATTACAGAGGAGAACATGGGGTCAAGTTTACAGGTGGGCCCAGAGAGAGTGAATATTCCAAACAAATCTAAAACTCACTGATTTGTCAACAAGGCAAAAAAGTGTAACAAAATACAGTAGGTTATGTAGGGAACGGAAAGCTGCTTCTTCACATAACAGAGGGCGGACTGTACAAATTAATGAGAGTTGTGAATGAAGAGATTTGGTTTTGTTTTGACGGACAATGTTAGGGTTGGATTAGGACTTGTTTAGTTCAGAAGGGTGTGGTCTTGACAAATAAATCTTTCAAAATTTTGAAACAACAAAGTTGGTAGGAGAGTTTTGTCAGCCAAGTGTAAATCATTAACACCTAAATACTTGATCTTAAACGCAACATCTTGACAAAAATATGCCTTCACATGAGAGCATCTTTCAAAACTCAATGATTGTTTGGATGAGAGGGAGTGTGTGAGAGGTAGAGATTTATCGGAATTTGTGTTTAAGTGTTCCTTCAACAATAAGCACTCTTTGATCTTTGCTAAAACCATGATTGCGTTTATTTTACAATAACATAAAATATCAAATCAAAACTATATTACTGTTAATGAGTTGCTGAAGTGGTGAGAACAACTGTTTACGATGAAGATATCATCTTGATGATAGATATTGTTCCAAAGTAAACAAACCAGTGTTTCTTCTTCATGATACAAATTACGAGCGTGCTTTGGTTATAGCCTCATAGCAAAAAGGCTAAAAAAAACAATTAGATGAGAAGAGGGAAAATGTAAAGAATGACTTACAAAATGTTGAGTAGGAGAATAGAGGATTAAGAATAAAGTTTGTAAAAAGTTGGGTAGAGGAACAGTGCGTTAAGAGAATAAAAAAACACCCTGTACCTCTACTAATAATAATTAATCTATATTATTAGTATTTCGGTTAGGGTTGTCCGGAGTGTTGAGATCTCGGAATCTGGCTGAGGTAATTCAGATTTTTGTTTTTTTCAGTGTGTGTGGAAGGTGGAAACGAATTAAATTATATAGATTTTTTATTTTTATGGGGTTTTTGAGGTCCCCAATTTTCCATGTTATATTTCTTTATTTAGAAAATATTTATTAGTAAATATCAACGGATTTGTTTGAAACTCGACACAGAGCTGTATACCATTAACCCAAAGACCCGTACTGATTTTGGGGTTCGGGGGGCACAATATATGGATTTAGGGGTTAAAGGGGGGGCAAGAAATAAAAGAAATCATAAAAATCGATGTGGGGTATCAAAAAAAGGGAATATTATGCTGAATCCCGAGTTTTACAAAGCGGGCACCGAGGCCCCCGAGCGTGCCAGGGGGTCAAGGGCGAAGCCCCCAGCTGGCGCAGCTAGTTAATAATAACTAAATTCAGTCAGTTAACAGGCTAAGTTGTTTCTATTGTAAGAAAAACATTGTTCGCAAAAAAAATCAGCTGATTCGTAATTGATCAGCAGATCTAAATTAAATTCCAAAACGACGTCATTTCAAATATCATTTCCTGTACCAATTGTTAATTTAAGTGCACTAAAACGGCCAAGGACACCCCTTATCATAGATATACTATACTATACATAGATATAGGTTACTATATCACAGATACAGGTTTAAACGCGCATTTTTGAGGGGAACCTCTACTAAAAGGGCTTTTTGAGGTAACATAATACCTATTTCAGGAAACTCGCAAGAATTCATTATATCCCTTGTGGCTACGCTTAGGCCATGTTTTTCTTTTAGCTCTTAGAAAAATTTCGTTTAGGATATATTAAAACCCTATGATACCTCGTACTACGTCTATAAAACCATTCGTGACTATCCTTTTTTACTAACCGATTTAAATTTGTATGATCATGTGTTCTACACAAAATACAGCTGCCTAACAATATTTGTTTTGATATTAATGAAAGAAAAGCCTATTGCATTTATATGTTCCCGAACTTACCACAATGCAATAGTTTAGCCAGTACAACATGGAATAAATATACGACTACATCTTGCTAAATACCTATCTGTCGATATTGTGTTTCCTTGTTTTTGCATATCACTAACATTATTAGGTATAAAGGTATTACTTCGGTATTAAACGGCAGGTGTAATCTCGAGCAAAACTTTTACAACACATTTAGATGTTGTCAAATATTTTATTTCAATTTTACATTCTTATAAAGCACAGGTTTAATCAGGATATGAGTTGACTAATACAACTAAGGAATCCCACGAGTGTGGAATTAGCTTGGAAATATCTGTGGAACCAGAGTAATTGCTCACACATTCTACAAATGGTTCCTCAGTATTAACCGGCAGCTCCCTGATGTAATGGGATACATAGTTATACACGTTATGTAATGAAGGAATTTCCTAAAGAATAAACAGTTGATGAATTTAAGCATTTCATTGTAATGCATTATTCAATATATCTAGGCAAAATAGTACGAAATGTATTGAACATTAAAATGCAATAGTGTTTTATAAAATATATTCATTTAAAAAACCTAAAACCCCACCCCCGTAGGTAAATTTCAAAAATGACGTTTTAACCATGGCCTCTGACTACAAAGCCCCCCAAGAAGTTCTAGATGCTGTTTTCCAAACGACCAATAATATTTACATTGCTACGCAGGCTACATCTCGATTGCAGGCTGCTATAGCGGCTTCATTGCCACTATCGGAGTCGTAGCTGCATTACCACTAGGCTTTGATCCTACCAACCTCAAAGACAACAGCAACAACCAGTAACCTCCACCATAACCACAACAACAGGCTCAACAACAACAATCAGCAGCGTAACTCAAGCGACAAAGAAGATAACTTTGGACCCTCAAACCAAAGTAAGTATTTAGTTTAAGCAGCCGTGCTGGCACGAAGGTTAGTTAGTCTTGAGAAATTGTCTGTTGAGCATTTTTGTTTAGTTTAAGCAAAAATCGGTGAGAAAGCGTGTGGACAGTGACATCTCGTTGTTGTTGTCAACGAGCGGTGTGTGGTTGCGGTTAAGGTGGAGGTGGAAATGACTATTGTAAATATAACTTCTTAAACAATGTGTCTTGACATCGATTGGATCAGTCCTAGATGTATTTTGCATACTTAAATTCAGGAGGTGTATAAAATCATTGCAAAGCAAATTGCAATAAGAAACAATTGCATTACCAGCCTCGAAATATTACTATACTAACGAAGAAGAAAAATACTTATACGAACGTAATTGGTTACAAGAGATTCACAGGGGGCTACTTTTATAATTATTAGGTATAAACATACATAGTACCCAGATTATAGTATGTACTAGTTTAATAACTGTACGAGCCCTTTGTCCCAAACTGTCTTAAAATTGAATGTCACAATTTGTAACAGGAGTATCGCTCTTCAGGTGATTCAAAAAGGACTTTACAACTTTGAAAATTCATATAAATTTTACTAAACAAGGTACAGAGCTGGTTTTGGTGTTGTTTTAAAGAAAACACTTCAAATTTTGACTTGCATGGTCCTCTAGTGCCTAATTGCGTCTAGCTGTCTCTAGTGACAGTTACGTTAAAGATGGCTGCCTTCACTGGACCCGAGCATTCTAGTTGTGTGTTTTGGTTTGAAGGATCGAAGTCTGCGTCAACAGTTCCGCGTAGTTTTTGTACCAAGTAAGCACATAACCAACACACATAATTATAGGATTTGGAGCAGTGAAATCCACATGAAACATTTCAACATGTTCGTGATAGCCCTAAAGTGAACGTTTTTTGTGCGTTGAGCAAGAGGACGATGTTCGGCGCCTTTTTCTCCAAGGGAGATTGTACGTTGATATGCTGCAACGAATTATTATACCACAGATTGATGAGGATGGCCAAGAACGAAACGTTTTCTTTATGAAAGATGGTGTACCGCCACACCATCTGACTGACGTCTGGGATTTTCTAAATGACCGCTTTCCAGGTCAATGGATTGGCCATGAAGCGCCAATTGCATGCCCCCCTCCCCGTTAATTCAGACCTGACACCGCTCGATTTTTTCTTCTGGGGTTTCATGAAATATATGGTGTACGTACCTCCTTTGCCGGATATTCTACGTTAACTTATAGCAAAAATTTACGCCGCTGCTGAGCAAGTTACTCTAAAATGCTAGTGCGAGTATGGGAAGAAATCTACTACCGATGGGATGTCTGCAGAATAACCAACGGAAGCCACATAGAACATCTTTTGTTTAAGGTAAAAAAACTTGAAGTGTTTTCCTTTAAAACAACACCAAAACCAGCTATGTAACTGATTTAATAAAACGTATATGAGTTTTCAAAGTTGTAAAGTCCTTTTTGAATCACCCGGTATTATAGACCGGTTTCAACCATTAGGTAATCTTCCACATACAAGTAAGTTTTATTGAAAGTATATAACAGGGTACTATCATAGTTTGGGTACACTAAGTTGTTTGGATATACGGAAATATACATAGTACTACTGTGTATATTTCCGTATACTCAAACATTATAATATAGTAGTTTAATTATCATATTATAAACTATTCATATAACATTTTTTGCTATTATCTTTTGCTATGTCCTTAAGCAAAGCTTGATTTTTAATTCCAATCAGTTGGAAGTTAATAAACCATTTTTAAAATAAAACATTTAGGATTATATGGTTTATATTTATGGTTTCAAGATTATATCGCAGCTACAAAATATAAAATACTCACTAAATTATGTTTTAGTCTTTTTTTGCGATTAAAGGCACCATGTAAATTTACGCTATAAAAGGAATGGGAACCTCGTCTCCACAAAGAGTGAAAAGGTCGGGTTGCGAGGAATTTAATATGCTAGTGATATCCATCACAAACACATGGCAAAATAGCACATTTTCCTCTACCTTTGACATTGAAAAATGTTATCTGATATGCCAAAACTCTCTTTAGATCCTAGTTCATGTATTCAAAACATAGCTACCCCCAAATGCAAATCACGGCCATGCCAATGAAAATGCTTACAACTCTAAGGTATATACCCGATTTCTCATTTCAGATACAGCTGAGGGTTAATTAGCTCCAGTCAAAAAGAAACTGCTTGGACAGGTTTTTAGAAATATACACATGTCAAATTCATTGGCGTTTCGTCAAGAATTGTTGGTACATGGTGAATATGTATATTTTCATAAATCAACTTAATGGTTGAGATTTCAATTATTTACAGTTAACAAATAAGTTATTCAAAAAAAGTCCAGGATCGTAGACGAAACAAACCCTTTTTAGTATGGTTTGTTACGTTTGTTTCTTAAGCTATTATGGATAGGTATTATTATTTTCTACATAGTTTATTGGTGTTTTCCAATACAGTAGCATGTTTTGATTTACAATAAGATTTATCAACGTTTTCGATCAATTGGTCCACTCATAGAGTCTTTACTATTAACCAACCAATCAGGAATTTGTGTAATGACTATATCTAGTTTCATTCCCATCACCTTGTACAAACTTTTCAAATAATCGAGAAGTTTTTTTCTGCCTACATTAATATAAAAAAAACATTAAAAACAATGAAAAACTATTAATGTGTTCACTGACGATGCTTGTGCGTGATTGAAGTTTGATTTAGCAAGAAAGAAAAAAGTCTGGAAAGGCCACAAGAAAAAAGGTCAGTATTATAATTTGCACCTAAAAGTAAAGCCCATGAATTTGCTATAGGACACCATATAAGTACTTATCTCTTAAATTATCTCTGAACTTAAGCAAACCCTTCCTTAGAAAACCAACTGGCCAATGTACGTAAGCAAGTGGTTTACTTCCAACACTAATTTAGTTCCCTAAGAGCACTAATTTATTTTCAGGATAAGTTGTACACAACAAATGTATATAAAATATTCTCATTAAATTAATTTTACTACTTGTTTATTATTTACCATCAAAACGGATGTAGGAGTACTAACATAATTAGGACTTGTAACTTGTAAGACTTGGAGGGATCGACAAGTTTGGAGTTAAAATATTTGCTCTTATCCAAACTGGATGTATATTTCTGACCTAAATTTAAGAGGCAGCCTAAATTTAACTCTTGTTACCACTATATCTTATAACACGTAGCAAAAATTGCGACGTTTTTAGCCTTTATTGTAGCCTAATAATTCTTAAATTAGAAATAATTGGCAAAAATTTACAAATTATTAATACTTTAAAGGCCAACATAGAGTATTTTAAAAAATCCGAATATTAAAAAATATATAGTATATTGGCCTTTAGCATTTTAAATATTTTATAGTTAATGAGAATAATTGTGTTTTCTCGAGAAGCATAAAATTAATGGATTGTTGCATATAAACCCCAAAACGTGTATTTTAGACAAAAGATTAGTTAATTTTGAATATTAAAGCCCGTATTTCTCCGAAAGTACATTGACAACGGAATTTTAAAATTAAAATGATTCTTTTTTTCTTTACTTACGTACGGTTAAGGTTTTAGGTTTATATGCCGCAGCGCTACTAGCTCTATGCTTTCAGAGAAAATTTCCTCTAGATTTGAGTACCTTCTCAAACCATCATTTGCAAATTGTCCCCATGGGCTTTAAACGGCCGCCTCTTAATCATATACGTGTTCATTTAAACTTTGAATGGTCAATTATCAAAACATAAGTAACAATAATTTTCAAAGTATTTACTAATAAATATGTGAAACCATAGTTACGGTATCGCTAAATAGTTCGATAATTTTAAGTTATTAACACAAAATATGTATGTTTAAATCAGATAATAGTTAATAAGTTACGTTATAAGTTATAAGCTAGCTGCTAAGTTTTAAGTAGACACCTGCTTATTTCCCAATTTGTGGCCAAAAGTTTATTCAATATATGAGGCCAAAACCTACCCAATATTGTAACTATATTGTTCTCATACGGTATCCTAATGTACAATGTACTCGTAGCTAGCCAAGTGTTTATAACCCCTTAACTTCACCCTCTTACTTTGCCAATTAATACTTTACACTATCTAGTGCGGTATTACTTAAACGTGTTGATACGTGTTACCTTGAAATTGTTCATACTCTAGTAACAGTGTGCTTTTGAAAGAAGTAAACAATATTTTGAAAATAATTCAACTAGAAACAGCTCAATATATTTTGATGTTATTTATAAACTAGACCAAGCTCGGACAACATTACAATATTCAGTGTGTAGGTAAGGATTGTTGTAATATTTTAAACTCCGTATGGACATCACTAATAATGGACAAACCTTAGCTTATAGAAATATGCATTTCTTGTATGATTTTGTTAATACCTCAAGGACTGGTCTAACGTTTGAGTTTTGAAGCATACAGATGAAATGTTCTAATGACGAAGAGAAAAATTGAAAATAATCATGCTGCACTTAAAACTGTAACTTTGCATACATAAAATGAGCGTAGAAAACGACATACTGTGAGTAATTTCGGTCTAAACATAAAACATTCTGTCGTTTCTCTATATCAATAATGTGTGGTTGGACTCTCTCAGGTTAGTGTTTATTTTAGTATTCCATAGCAACACATAAACAAACATACTGTTTGATTTGCTTGGTTACCTTAACTTGATGGGTTGTTCACTAAATAGATCCATCAAGTAATTTTATTCATATAGTTTTAATACAAGTTACTAAAACTTAGGAACCATGCATATATTTTCCAAACGAATGATTGTAACAATAACAACAATACAAATTTATTAAGTCAGTGTACAAATAATATATGTTTTGTGTTGACTTTTTATGAAAATGGATATGATACAGAATTGGTGAAATGGAAGGTGAATTACAATGTAAGAATGTATAAGGGACTTATGCCACTGGTAAAGACTATTCAGAGGACTAAAGAATATTGTCTAGGTATTTCCTAAAATAATCTTATCTTTCTTTCTTTGAGTGATTTAATTCTAAATAGCTAAATTTATTTTGCAATTACTATTTTTTACTTTGTTACATATTTTAGATTTAGGTAAGCAAGCTGGTTCTGCAATAAACTCTACTACAGAGTAAGGAGCCTTAATCAACAAATACTCCTTGAATTTCTTTTTGAACAAACCCAATTCTTGTAATAAACATTTGATCTCGTTGGGGAGCTTGTTTGGAAACTTCACACCAGTCTGCATCGGTAATCTTTCATAAATTTGTAACCTATGGCTATCTTGACGAAATGTAGAATTTGAGAGAGTGGCGTACGAATGAATATCTTGGCTCTGCACTAAATCATATTTTAAAACACAATATAGTACAGTTTCAAAGATATACAATGACGCCAATGTAAAAATCTTTAGGTTCTTAAAACAAACTCTACACGATGTTCTTGACGATGGATTACAAATAACTTGAACTGCAGTATATTTACATCTAGAGCACTACAAAAAATCACAATACGACATCTTTTCATTGCTTAGTTGTGTATCGTGTATGATTATACAAAATATCTTTCATACCTCGTCCCAAACGTGACCTTTCCAGGGCTTAAGTAAACCATCCAAATTCGCCCCCACAAGTTATGCCCGGCATGCATGAAAAATGTTCTACTATCGTTACTTGTAATGCAGTTTACAATTTTTAATAAACATGAGTTTCATCCACTATCTAATTCATTACGCAGCTCTTTTAAACTTTAACGCAGCCAAGTAGGTTTTTATTTTAGGTTTTTTAGGTTAGTATCCCCGACCCTGTACGTTATCATTTTCAGGTCAAATATAATGTAACATAATCTCACCTCGTGGCCTTCGTTTTGTGTTGGGAAATTTTATATAATCGGGTGTATGCTAGTTGTAGAGAAAAAACTATAACATTGACAGTAAATATAAAGTTATATCATTCAAAAAATTTAGCACTTCTTGATACAAGCTCAAGGTCAAACAAGCAAGTGTCCAAAAGACACATTTAGACCGAGCAATGAACGATACCTCTTGAGATGGTGCAGTAGTATTGAGAAATAAGTATCAACCTAAGTTTCTAGTATTATATACAACCCTAAATTTAATAATATTCTAAATATTGTTTAGATTAACAGTTATTGCATTGTTTTACCATTAAAATCGGTTGTTATTGGAACATATGTTGTCCCAGAAATGTAAAGATCGCCACAATAGTACGATATGTTTTAAAAAAAGGAATAAAAAGTGATAAAAGAAACCTTATTACTTAGAACTAAAAATAAAACCTTACGACCATTAGATGTTTATAAAGCTACTTTCAAATCGAAACGTTGTTTTAGTTATCTAAAACATTCGTTTTCTTCTTAGCAATGATAATTTACTTATAAATCCAATTTTAAAATTAGGTAGCAGTACACTGTATTTAAATATGAAACGTGGAAGAAAAAAATAAATATGCAAGGAGCAAATAGAAACAGTAAAATGTAAGGACATTTGAAAAAATACTTTAAAAAAACCTTAAAAATAAGAAGGTTTATAGCCATAAAAAATGAAATACTGAATGAAAATGAACATGTAATTGCACATCAAAAGACTAAAAGGATAAAACTGTGTTAAAATTGTCAAAATGTGTTGTGTTTTCTCCACTTGCTCTGAGGCACCTGATATTACGCAGTAGAAACTATAGTGTATAAGTTATGTAATTGCAAGTTAACTGTAATTGCAAAGGTGTTTCATATTTTAAGTGAATAAGTGCACGATATTGGTGAATAGTATAACATGATAATCTTTGAAAGGAAATGTCAATAGGCTTTTATATAAATGAAAAACGATGGATATTAAAGGACAGAGGTATGATAACTAAAAAAACTATATTTCGTTTTATAACAAAACCTTTTCAAGAGAAAATTGTTTCATTTCTCCTTCTTTACTTGAAAATGTTTTGTTATAAACCGTACAGTATATAGTTGTTTTATTATTCCCCTTTCCTTTACTCTCCGTCCTTTTTTTAGTAGTTGGCTGTTATAAATTAAACCGTTTTTATTTTTTATTTAAGTTGGTAATTTTAAAATTAATTATTAAATAGCCACCAGAAACAAATAATAGCTAAAAACAAATCAAAAGGGAAGCGGAAGTTACAAAACGTAGCAAACAAACATTAATCAAAAGTTAGCCCTTCCAACAGAAGAGGTGCTTAACAAGTTCTCTTCGAGAGGAACAATTAAATCGTCAAGTTTAATCAATCGATGAATATTTACCTCAAATAATCTTAAACCGATTTTGCATTTTACTTTCTATGTTCCTATCACGTAGTGGAAGGTTGTATTAAATTTTATCTTTAGTGTGCAATACAGAGAATTCGCATGTTTCATGATTGCATTGTTTTATGTTTAGTCAACAAATATGATTATTATTATAACAAATATAAAACAGAATTTAGTCATTGACAATTTGCAGAGATCGTTTAGTACAGGTTATATGTTGTAATAGAATGTTGTAATCATTTTATATTTACCTAAAATGATGAAGTATCGAAATTTACACACCTGTGTATTTCAATAAGTTTTAAAACATTAGTAATTAGTACAATATATTATATTATTGTGAATAAAAATATATCAAAACAACTTAAATTACTGGTAAAATATGTAGAATTTGGTTACTGTGTATATAGATTATTTAAATATATCAATTTTGATTAAAAACTCAGATACAAACTTGTTCAAACTTTGGTTACAAGTTTTATTGTTTATATAAAGTTGTAAACCATGTTGGCCCGGTGTTCTGAGATCATTAATCGTATGTTATGTAAAACCTATAAGTTTTAATCGATGGGATTATTATCTGTATCCAAACCGGTGCTGGGCTGTATAGCTATGTGAGGCTACACCAGTAAGAACGGTTTCAGATTAAATTGTTGAAACATCAAAGTTATTTTCTAAATATATTGTTGCCAGCGTTAAAAAAAACTTTATAAAACACACATTACGCATTATTTTGTTATTACCAAAGTAATTACAGTATAAAAATCACTAAACTTCATAAACTAGCAAAACCGGTTTTATAGTGTTTTTTTTTTCAGGAACTGTATTGTCAATTCAACCAGAGCTTCATTTAAACTACGATTACAAATCAGTTTCAAATATAAAGTGAGATATTTCATAATAGTTTGCTTTGTAAATTAAGCCCATATAAATCACCTAGGGGATGGAATCTATCCAGCAAGCTACAGCATGCTTCGGTCCAGTATTCAAACTAATATCAAACTCTACAGAACCGGCTAGGCTTTTGGTCACATTCCACTTGCGTGTAGGGTAATGAAAGTGTTTCTTATCCCTAAAGGGAATTAGTCAGGTTTAAACTGTCACACATATTAGTCTTTAATAATTTTTGCTTTTTTGTTGTTACTACGGAAAGACGTTTAAAGAAATTTTTAGAAATGTGCTAGAAAAACACAAGCATAGTAACCAGCATGCTTATCAATCTGTTAGGCTATGCCTTTCAACACTCAATGAACTGGTCAGCAGGCCAGAGGATTCTCTAGTTAAGAAACAAGCACTATGCGCTTTCATATTGAGGGGGCTTTTGATAGCTCGGTCAGTACCACTAACCTTGAGTAAATGGACCAAATCGTGTTTGCCACGAGGAGGGTTGAATCCACCGTACTAAATGTTAATAGGAAGTTTCTGTCCCACGCGGCCGTTCTCAGAGAAGAATTCTTCACCTTATCTTGTAAAAGTTGGTGAGCTTTCATCGCAAGTCTCACGAACGGACACGTTTGTCCAGATCTGTGCCGAAAACATGGTTAGCATGGTTGGGGGAATAATGATCATCGATACTATAGCAGACGTAATGAACAATAGTCTAGAAGGTATTACAGAATGGTGCAGGTTGAACAGCTTTACGTTAATCCTTCCAAAACTGCTATTCCTCCAATGACGCGTGCAAGGAGTCCTCTCTGGTCAAACTAGAGCTTAGCAGCGTTCGACTAACACATACAAATAGCACTAAGTATCTAGGTCTGACCTAGGATTCAAAACTTACTTGGAACCTACACTTACGAGTACAGTCAGTGCTACAAAGAGACAACTGGTCGTTCCTAGTAACTGGACGTTTAATAGGAAAAAACAAGTTGGGGTCTCAAGCCACACATTGTGCCTTGGCTTTACAAAACCATTTTAAGGCACAGATCACCTACGCCACTCTGGCTTGGTGGACAAAAGCCAGGTAAACCTAAAGTAGCCTACAGCGTGCTTAGTTATCATTAGAGCATTCACTAGCACTCCCACATCAGCGCTAGAGGTAATTTATGCTCAATCTAAACTACTAAACATTTCCACTGGAATAGAGGCTAGGAAATCTGAGTACAAACTCTCCATTACGGGACTTTAATAAGAGGCCTGTTCATTTACGGGAATCTTGGGGCTTTATGCTCCATTCCTAAAGAACCACGCCATACTATGAGTTCTGACTGCATGAAGGGAGAATAATTATATCTTTTCTTAATACCTTGTACAGTCAGCATAGAGGCAGACCTAGGGACAACCTCTCAGGTAGATTGGACATTTTTGTAGTGTTTCAAGCTGAAGTCATCGCAATTCTCACTTGCACTTATTTAGAACTATCCATCTATCTTTATATACAAAGGACATAAGCATTGTATTACTTTCAGACAGCCAAGGAGACCTAAGTGCGCTTGACTGCCTACTTATCGACTCCCGTGTTGACTGAAAATGTTCCCGAGCGCTCTTCCTTCTTGTAAGTTGCAAAAGTTTTCAACTTGAATGAATACCAGGGCATCAGATTTAATTGTTAATTAAAGGATTCATTTGATGTTGACGTGAGTTGTTCTGAAAAACATTATTCAATGAGAAATGCTTGAAATAAAGGTATTTTTATTTATTTATTTATCACAGGTCAGGAACTTTGAAAACTACATAACCCAAATTAATCTCCACCTAGGAGATACTACTGTAGGTTATGAGATAAAAAACATCTTAATCAAATGTATGTCCTTTGAGGCCAAGATATGGGCCGCGTGGTTCTCGAGCTTCTGTAAGCAAAAGGGAGTGAAGTTGCCTGCATAGCAGACAGAACAAGGAGTCAGTACAATGAACCAAAGGGGTTGACGTGTACTTGGTTTTGAACCACAAACCTAACCAATCCTATCAAATCTATGTCCCAGGAAAATACCTGTATATATTGTTCGATAGAAAATATGAGACAACGAAAATCTGGTATATGACGTATTACGAAAACAAAGAGCTCATGATACACGAGTTTCGGTAAAATAGTTGAACCTTTACAGGTTTATTAAAATCAGTACGACATGAACAACAATCCACGGGCTTAATTGACATAAACATAATAGTAAGTTAATTATAATAATCAACAAATGTGCTACATTTGGAAGACTCTTTCATAACAAGATCGAAGGTTTAAACCAAGTAGGGTGTGAGTTCAGCCAACAGCTGAGAAAACAGAGTCTCAAAGGCTTAATAAAACTCGTGAGGTTCAAAGAGATTTGCGTTCTACAAACAAAGTTTGGAACGCGGGTTACGGGTTCACTGGGCAACTTATCTCTCGAACGCATCATATTTTATACCAAACCTCATTCTAACTGCTACTAACTAATGTAACTTGACTTTGTATGTTTGGTCATATTACAAGTAATTCTTAAATTTCCATTAAAATATAGTTGATGATAGCTTTAGGCCTACTATTGGTGAATTTCTCAAACTTCAGTAGATTTATTCATGTCTATCGCCACTAGACGAAAACCGTTAGAAGTTTTTATCTTCCCAAAAATACCTGTTAAGATGGTAAAACTTAATTTATTTGCCAACTTTCTCCAGATTGTGTTTCAATTTTCCTTTTGTAAATCTTCTGATTTGAAGTTTAAAATTAAACATACGAGTATTTCTTATGTCTGAGTAAAACCATACTATAATAAATGGATGCAACAACTAAGATTATTCTTATTAACTAATGGCCATAAAATTTCTGAAAACGCGTCGATATTTTCTGAAGAGAAAGACGTAGACCAATTAAACCTTGCACCTCGTTCAAAATGAAACTTTATGACGCAATTGTACGACATTTTTATAGTTTTTCAGCGCGTGGGGGACGTCCCATCCAGGGGTTGGTATGAAATTTTAAATGTAATGTCGAGTTTGGTATCAAAACAAAGCTCTACTTAAGTGGAATTTAATGCCGCAAATCTGACTTCAAAAGTTGACCCTGTCTAAAGCTAACGACGTTTTACTTTATGAAATAACTGATTTGTAAACATGGGGATATTAGAGCTTGCAGAGCTTTGCGGGATTTTATCCATAGTTCACAATGAAACTTGTACTTGTTGTTCATAAATGAAAGGTTTTCTTGCGTTTGAGTGAAAGGTTAAATTATTAAGTGAAACCAACATGTGTGTGTTATGGACGTTTGAGCTTAAATTAAAAACCTGAATAAAAAGCTCAGTAACATAGTTAATCGGAAAATTTAATAAATTATGATTTCAGAAAGACTTTTTTAACCCTGATAATAAGTTAAAACTTCTTTTTACTCATTAGTTGATTTGTAACTAATTTATAAAAGAAGTAAAACATGACTGGTTAGTACGATTTGTAAAGTTCTAAATAAGCAGCAAGAATGGACAGCCTAACAAAGGACAAGTTGAAGAAGGAATGTTGCTGCTGAACTTTTATTTTGAACGAAGTGCAAGATTTGATTTGTCTACGCCTTCCTGTTCAGAAAATATCGAAGCGTTCCTAGACTTTTTTTCACACTGTATATTGTGAGCTACGGAAGCGTAAAAATGTTGTTGGTCAAGTTCCAGTTCTTTCGAGCTTTGGCCGCTATCCAGGTAACCATAATTGTCCAACATTTTGCGCTGCGTGCTGTCTCGAGCGAGTTGTGAGCTTCATAGCACCAGTCGTAATACTCGTAGAACATAAAATGTGAGGCCAAAGCCCGAAGTGAGGCTGTGAGTGGAGCAAACCAGGTACCAAATTGCAAAGTAAATTCGATTCACTCATGCCAGCACTTAGCAGCGTGTCGGCCTAGTTTTTTATTTTACCAGTGTAAGTTGTCATCACACACGTAAAACTACGAATAGTTAAGAACAGTAATTTTATCTCAAAACTTGAAAATGAGATAAACAAGCTGCAGTACACTAAAGACTCATTTGCATACAAATGGTTAGGTCAACATCCACTAACCTGAGGGCTGTGCTGCTTTCATCAAATATTAAACATTTCCTATCTGCATTGCAATCACTTTTGGATGATAATCTTATATTTAAATTGAGAACACGCAATAAATTCAAAATTCCCAATCACAATACTAGTTATTTAAAAAATTCCCTTTATACAACATGATCAGCCTTATAATTATTTACCACATTCCATAAAAGAAGAAAACAACCAGAACAAATTTAAAAAGGTTTTAAAAACCAACTTAATTCAAAAACATATTATATAATTGAAGACTTTTTCGAAGAGGAAGAATTACCAGCTTCAGACAGAATACAAAATGTATGTGGTTGATTATGCTTAGTATTTATATTTGTTTTATTATTGTTAACTTGTCTATGGAAAATAATTGTTTGTCTGAAAATGAATAATTATTATTATTAAATTAGTTAGGGCCTATATAAAAATTGTAGGTTATCACTTATAATGGAGTTATTGACGGGACAAATTAAAACCTTTTGTAATACAAGTATTATAGTGTTTTATAATATACCATTTACAACGTTAACAAACAATTTAAACATTAATGTGCGTTATAAAAATTAGGGTTTGGGCTTAAAACTAGTTTTTCCGCCAACAATATTTCGTTTTAATTACTTTAGGCAATACAAGAGCAAAGTTATTTATTATTATAGGAACCGCAGGCCTTTTAGATAATACCAGTTTCCATGGGTCATCTTTTGTTTGGCCACTAATTTTTATCTGTTACTGTTTATCGCAAATTTTCGTTAGAGGGTTGTTAGTGAGAGCTTAGTAACTAGTAGCTAAGCTAGTTAGTTTTACTACCGTGTATTTTAAAACTTTGTAGTTGCTATTTTATTTATCTTTCAGTATTTTGCAGAACAAAAGTATAAGGTGTATAGGCCTAATCAGTTTTCTGTAAGTTATATCGGGATACAGAACGACTATGTGAATTATAAGACAAGCTCTCGTTCTGCAACAAAAACCACTGCAGACCGAGGAATAATTAACAATTTGTAAATAAAGGTGAAGTATGGAGGCTTACAGCCAAAAGATAGACAACGAATGACGTAATTATGTGGCCGCAGGCCGAGAGGCAGGGCAATAATAAGTAATAAACTAACTATTATCATTAGTTTGACAAGTATCAGGTCTGCAGGTGCTATTATTTCTACTCAGGGACTAAATCAAAAAGGCTAATAATTCGAAGTCAAGCTGAAACTATCAAATCCATGAAACGTTTCAGTTTTTCCCGTTAAACTAAGTTTAATAATTTGTGAACCCTTTTTAATCTTTAAGGGGGATGCAGGGCAATACAATTTAAACAACTGATCTTCTAACTTAAAATCACTATCGAAAAACCAGTGATATTTATTCAGATTTTTACAAAACTTACAGATATTGTAATTTAGACTACCAGGGCAATGTTAAGACCTCAATTAAAGCTTGCAAAGCCTTGATAGAGAAGCTACAAGTGTTGTACAATCACAATACGTGACACTTTTAAAATTAAAACATGAAGATAAAGTAATTGTTTTTATCATTTCACATTTATATAGCTTTTTGCCATAACATGCATCGAAAATGTTTCCGAATTTGACAGCCAAAAACGTACAGGACCAATAGGATATTTAAAGCTAAGGCTAATAGTGTTAGGCTAAGAAAAACCACTATTTAAATTGACGCCATTTACAATATTTTGTTTTGTTAACGCTATTTCTAGAATGAGAAAAAGCTAAGACGTCTACTTTTGACTGAGCGTTGAAGGGCTAATTGTTTAAAAACCACTTGCTGCCAACCTTAGAAAACTGCGTCGACTACAAAAACATACATTTCTTAAAATGCCTCTAAAATTCCCCTTTTTAAAATAACTTATGTAAATTTACATAATTTTCAAAAAATGAAAACAGTTTGTTTTTTATTAATTTGTTCATTTTTTAGTTGATTATGATTCAAAATATGACAGTTAGTAGAGGCAGGTCTGTAGTTAGATGACAAAACATAACAAAAAGGTAATTTCTTTGCCATTCGGGCGTAGAATAAAAACACAAAAAAATACATTTCGACAATAATAACAGGTACTGAGAAAGTTGTAAATGCTTACATTTTAACACTATATTCCATTAATTCATTCCAAATTATGTCTCGTCGAGTTTTTCTTTTTTTCATATTCCCTTTTTTCAATTTTATCATTTCATATTTTCCGTTAAATTGGTTCTTTTGAGTCATTGTTTGCTGCAATTTTATGTCGAAAGTAGACAAATAATTTTAATTGGAGCCATATCAGAGTCCTTATACAAATTCAACATATTGCATGTTAAAATGTATAATAACAATAATACCCCGCGGAAATTCAATTTCAAAACTTTCAAAACGCTTCAACTTTCACCTTGACGTAAACTGCCCTTTAAAAAAAAAATCAAAACCGACTAAACAAAAGTGCAAATAGATTACCAAATGTATCCTTCTTTCAAGGGAAAACTCTTGGTTCTGTTTAGAAATCTAAAACCCAAAAAATTTAGAATTCTTCAATGTGTTTCGAAATTACAAAAGAATTTATAGGAGTGTCATCAAAGCCGCATAGGCCTACGTTGTCACTAAAGCACTGCTCATATAAAAAATGTATCAAAAACAGCGTGGGCGATCATCAACAGTAAAAGGTTACTCACAGACACACAAATTCAACCTAACATTTGCAATGAACTGGTTATCCTCAGTAACCCCTTGTTTCTTTGTTTCTGTCGGTACCGATTAAGGACTGTCCACCAGGTCAACACAACTTTTTTGTGCACAGAGCCCCTTAGCCTCATTGGCTTTGGCCTGTGTCTTGGAGGAGGAAATTGCTGTAGTCATTAGAGGCTTTTCTTCTAAAAAGTCGAATTTCACAGATCATGTCTCCACATAGCTTAGAAGCAATTCTCAGAGCATCTTTTGAAGCCTCTCACGCATCTAATAAACTTCTCTTGTTACTCGCAAAAGTCACTTCAATCTTTAAAAAGAGCGAGCGTTTTCTCGCGCAAAATTACCGCCCAATCTCAATTCTTACAGCATTCAGCAAGATTTTCGGGAAGATTTTTCTAACTCGCGGTGTAAGGTTTTAGGAAAAGCATAGTTCATCCATCGCCAAACCAATTCAGTGTCTGAAATGGTAAATCGACAATAGACGCAGTTGTCATGACGTCTTGTCGACATGATAGTGGAGGGAATTGAATGTCGGGAGAACACACTAAGTGTGTTCCTCGACCTTTCAATAGCTTTTGACTGTGTGGACCATAGTATACTATTTTAAAAACTTGAGTATTACGGGATACGAGGAGTGCCACTAAGTTGGCTTGAATCGTATCTTAGTAATAGAACGCAATTTGAAGGCCTTTCAGACGCTAGATCGGGAGAGAAGAGTCCTTGGCTATGGAGTGCCTCAGGGCTCTATACTGTCCTCTGTTCTTTGTGATCTACGTCAACGACGTTGGCTCATGGAAACACTAGGGACGTCTCGTCCAGTACGCAGATGAACAAATCACGTTCGTCGAGCTCAACAAATCAATCCAACGACAACATTTCAACGAGCTCAATTTCAAAACGAACCCAAACAAATCATCATTCATTCACTTCCGCTTACGACAGACAACCGCGGATCATAGCCCGACCGTTATGTTAGATGAGACCGAAGTCAAAGAAGTCTACTCGACAAAATTCCTCGAAATCCGCCTTGATAGAGGGTTGACATAAGACTGTCACATAGACAATGTCTGCTCTAAATTAGCCTCGGGCATTTATGTTTTGAGGCAACCATCCAAATATTACCCGACTCAGGTACCAATGTTGGCTTATTGCGGAGTAATCTACCCACACCTTTCCTACAAATTGGCGTTATGGTGAGGTTGCGTAAACACAAACTTCTCAAGCATGTTTATTCTCCAAAAACATGCAATTCAAATAATTGCAAAACTTAAATGTAGGGAGTTGTGCAATCCAGCATTCAAAAATAAGATTGTTGAGACTTCCCTGCCTGTACATCCTAGAAACGTCTCTCTGTTTCAAATAAAACTGCGACAGCATAAGAGGTAGCGATATAGACTCTTATTTCACTAGAGGCAGGGATGACTACCGGACTGGGAGACACAGAACGGTAGTCCATGCACGTTTGCCCTCCCAGGCAGGAGTTCATTTCGTCAACAGGCTTCCAAATTCAATAAAGTGCTCATATGCCTAAGGCATTTAAAACTCGCTTAAGAAACGTTTTGGTCGCAGAGGCGTTTTACAGAGTTGATGAGTTTTTGGCACACCCTTGGGAAATCTGACCAAAAACCTAGGGAGGAACAGATCGTAAGAATGAAGATGAATGAGTGCACACAATGTGTATTTGAAAGAGTTCTCGATGTTTGATTGAATAGACAATTTTAATTACACATCTTAAATGACGATTGCCATGCACTGTAGAAATGTTTATGCAAAACACCATTGATTGATTGATTGTATGATTGATCATGGCCTTACAGTATTTACAATACATATTTTATTTATACCAAAACAAATATAGGCTATTTGTCTGAGGTCCACGCTACTAGTTATTAAAGTAATTGTGTACATTGTGACAAGGACAATCAAACTGAAAGCCTATAAATTAAAAATACATAAGACATAACTCATAAAACATACGTCGTACATAATACATAAAACATAACTATTTTAAAGCCCACAATTTGACAATTCATTTTCTTTCACGCAAAAGTGATTCGTGATTCCCTAGGGATTGAGAAACACGGCTGAAGGTTAGTGAGAAACTTATGCGACTGTTGAACAAAGTTGGTGGTTAAATAATGCGCGTTCTTAGTACCAAGGGATTCCTTTAGGACTTAAACTTTGACACTTAAATGAATTTATTTCTAACTGGATTTGTTACTTAGGCTACTTTCGTTTAAATGACTGTCACGAAATACACACAGGGTTTTCGGAAGCAATGTTTTACTTCTAAATGCGTGATTTCATAGTGTCAGTGGTGTGAGCATAAAACTAAACAGAACGTATTTTCCGCCTGCTTTATTTAAGAGAAAATGTAAAAGCATTGAATATACAAACATGATTTAGAACTTTACGTATTATACAGAAATAAAACCAGGCCAACACGCAGCTAAGCGCATAAGAGTCGCTGGCATTAGTGAATTTTATTTCCTTTGAAATTTGTTACTCTTATTCGCACCATTCACTGCCTCGCTCTGGCCATCGATAATTACGTTACCACGGGCGTTACGAGGCTGTTTGTGGATTTAAAAATTGGAGATATAACATTATTTTTATGTGATATGCAGAAATAAAATAATAGATAACAGTACATGCTAAACAGCGTCAGCGAGTATTTTTAAACTGTATAGGAAACAGGGAACATGCCTGAGTTCAAGTTGCGTTGTGTTGCAATAATGAATCACTTAAGTGATCAATAACAGTTGATTTCAATGGATGGCCTCACCTGGAATTGATGAAAGGATGAAGCTTTGTTGACATTGCAATCACACACTCACTAACTCTCTTTGTATTAGCACCCGTTTCCCATTCATAGCATATGATATTGCACAATTGCGCTAGCGTGAATGATAGCGAATCTGTGGTCGAAGGATTAATTTATTCTCCAAGTATCATTTTGAAAAATGTTTCAAAACTGAACCTTGAGATTTTTAGAGTTTTTAAATCAGACAAATGGACAACATACATCTTCTAACTTGTTAAATTTGATGTGCACTTAGTCGTCTAGACTACATAGTTGACTTCGAAGACAATTCAAACACCTGCTTTGGATATTGTACTTGTCCCAAGATTTACGTTAGTATTGCAAAAGTTGCAATTGAAAGCTTGATTATTTCTTCCCACTTTATATTAAATGTACAGTATACAATTTTAAATTCTGTTTTGAATTCTGTAGAGGTAAAGATGTAATACTCAGGTTTCAGATTACTTTAAGTCGAACCAGTTCGAAACCACAAGCGCATTGAATATTTTCCTTCTGCAGTGCTGTTTCCTTCATTTAAAGTCCCCAACCTTTTTATATTATTAAACTCTATGTATGAACCTCACAGTAGTAACAACAGTTGTAAAAAGCTAAACAATGACAACTTTGTATCTATGAATTACTTACAATCCAAATTTTATGGAGTGTATACAGACAAGGACTAGATTGGTGTAACAAAACGAGAAGGAAGGTTTGATACCAGTCACACCGTGGTTAGATTGTGATGTATGGCACTTTAGGGATCTTGTTACCTGACTTTCTTGCATCTGTCTGTCTCTAGCATTTGAATCTTAGTAAACATTCTAATGACCTCGTTATACAAGTTTTACCCGCAGAACATGTTTTTAGAGGAAACAACAAGCACCAACAGGCGTGACGTGACATTTTTTTAACGGTTTAATATTGGAGATGTGTTGGAGCTATCAGTGTCGACACACTTTCTGTTTATTTTGAAAAATAAAACATTTTTATAAACCTCACGTGAAACGTTTTTATTCTCCTGAAGTTTATTTTGATGTACTTTTCGTCACCCACCCCCACCACAAAAGACGGGGGGAAAGGCATGTTTGTATTACATGTTTTGAATACAAACCTTCCTAATAAAAATTCAATATTTGCCTCTTGGATATCAATTTGACTTGATATAGGTTTTAGTTACCTCCGTCAATATCCAAAAAATGTGTGTTTACTGTTGTTGTTGTTCGATGTGAAACGTCCCTGGGATGAAACAACCCTCAACACAATTGTTTTTGGATATTGACGGAGGCAACTAAAATCTTTTTAAGACAAACCTCCCTTTGAGGCATCTCAAAAGAAAGAGAATTTAGACACAAATTGAACGACGCGAAGAAAAACAATTTTTCTTGACTCGTTTTATTTTGTTATACTTATTAAAGATTACAAGAAATCATATTTGAAATGTCACATTTTCCATACAACTATTTTAATAGATTGGTAAGTGTGGCTTTTTAATAAACTTACTTCTATCGAAAATAGAATAGTGATGGGATTAAAGAAACAGCATCATTGTCATTGGTGGTGAAAGTAATACATTCATAATAATCGTTCCATTTTTTATAATTACTTTAAATTTAAAATGATATAGCCATGAGCACAGTTAGGCGTTATCTATTATAGATACCAAGTTTCTATAGAGTATACAATATATTATTGGAAACGAGATATAAAAGAATAAAGGTTCCTCTTAAACAACCTGGTTTCAATAACTCTACAATGAGCATCCTTTAAACACACATAAAATACGTTTTAGATACTCTTATTGAATCTGATCACATAATTACAAATTATTTCGTACTTTAAACCCAAGGATATACAGTGATTACAATAAAGGATAAGATTATACGGAGCTTAGTTTAGAAGACAAAAATATACGGGAGAACCATCGTCATAGTACCTAAACCGTGTTAACATATTTCAGTCAAGGTATTGACACTGAACAGAACGTTGAATACCGAAGTAGTTAAATCACTAATGGACTACCTATAATCCCTACACAGCTGACGATGACAGTTGATCTCCGTTAACCATTACTTTCAGCCATTGCGTGAGAGGTCGTACATGTTGGATCACTTTGGCCAGGTACATTCTTACATGTAACAAAAACATGAAAAACTGTTTTTTTCTTTTTAACTGAAATTATAATGTTAATGTTACTTATATTAAATGCAGGTAGTGTTTTCAATAAATTAATGAAAATGTATTGAATTATAATGGATTAATTACTCGTTTATATCACAAAAAATGCTACCGAGTGTAATAATTTAACAAGCCACAAGAACAATATAAGTCCAGAATAGTGAGCTGAGTATGCTTTTAGTCTGAACTGCTCTGAGATTAGTCAATGGTCACTCTCCAGCTCAAAGATCACAGAGGAATCAATGAGTGTTTGATTGTCAGCTTATACACAGTTCCTTCTTGTTTCAGCTGATTAGTTATCAATGACAGAAATCACCTGCTCTTGATGGATCAGTGAACCGTTTTGTCACAAGCTAGGACATTTACACAATACAGTATAATATTATAAAACTATTCCTAAGTTGCAAAAATGATCAGAACCAAACATTTAAGGAAATAAAGGGTTTCTGTAATCATATTTATTGTTATAAAGTTTTGTAAACTATTGATGCTTCACAGCGGTTTCTTAGGGGCAACAATGTTGTAATTAGATTCACCGTGTCAAACAGTGGTTAGGAAAGTTATTTCCCGAGAAGTATGTCTTTAATTTTATGCGTTCCATTCCCTTCAGAACTATGAAGTGTTAAAGGTTAACTTATCTATCTATTATATGGAATATTCGGTAAAATTATGCCATTCCGTGGCATTCTTATAAAAGCTGTATTCTTATTAAACAAACAGATGCCACTTCTATGTATGGCTTTTAATGAACTGATACTTGTTTGTAATTTCAGAACATGATAATAAAAATTAACAGTCTGGATGTAAAGTTAATACAATCTAACACAAAGGACTATTTCAATATTTGCCACCCAAAATACAATAATAAATCTAATGAAAATAAACAAGCTATAACCGATTCGATCAAGCTGTAGAAATATAACACGTTTTGTACTTTTAGTTTTATTGTGTAAGTTGTCCAGTTTAATGGCAAGTCTAATTTAGTAGTAAGTAATAATGTTTTCTTGTTTTAAACGTTGGCTACTTGATTGATGATGAAATGTTCCTAATCTGTACTAACAGTTCTCATACTAGGGTGGCAGATAGTATGGTAAATGAAAACAGTTTATCAGTGTACAGTTATTAAAATGAAATAGAAATATTTAATAATTGGTTTCTCTAAGACCAAGCAAAACTTAACTAAGGTAAATATAATTTAATAATTTTATAATTACCCCTAATAGCATTGAAAGATCAGTGTTTTGAAATAATTGTAATTGTTAAACGTGCTGTTTGTTGCATGTTTTCCAAGTTTATATACAATGACAGCATCTTTGTTCTTTACCACATTAATTTTTAATTTTTACAAGACATGTTTCCCCATTGCATCATCAGTATAAATGAAAATTAATTAAAAAACTAATGTGGTAAAGTACAAAGATGCTGTCATTGTATACTTTCGACTAAAACAAAGTAGATGGACAAAACATCAAGAATATTTTCCAAGTTTAATTGTAAATCCATGCGCGTGTGTTTTGTTATGATATCTTTACTTTATATCGCTGCCTCACTTCAACTGTGGGTATTTTCTAAGCATGTTCAGACATTTAGAAATCTATCGACGCATCAGTTGTAGAATTTCTAACTTTGGCTCAAATTAGAGTGCCTGTGAAGTTATAATTTAGATCAAGAATATCAAATGAAATAAAAATCAATAATCTGTTTGTAACGATAAAGGTAAAAAAGGTAAAGCTTGTCTTGTTTAACGAGGCGACGTCAGGACTATTAAGCCCTCGGTCCCCCTCCACCTTGACCTTCACCTAGTGGCATTAAGCACCGTTTAGTTCAGTGTAAGGTAACCGTAGTGTACTAGATGGTGTGTTCAGGAGCTGAATAATTTCAACGTACCGCAGCAACAGTCTGTATGAATAATCAGACGCAAACATCTTGTCACAACGTAGACTCAGTGCTTCAAACCAGCTGGGTCCTTAACAGAACTCTACATCTGTTATACTGTTGTACTTGTAGGTGAGGAAACAAAGGTGCTTAGTATCTCATCAGAAAGCATTCTTAGAGAATTCTCTATGAACACTCCTATAAACACTCTACCAAATCCTTATTGAACCGAGAAATTGAGTTTTCTTAAGATAAAGTAGGTTGATAAAGGAGTAAAGAGGCGTTACCGTAAAGCCACTTTGAAAATTGTGAGTTGTGATTGCGGGACTGCAGGAATCGAACCCGCGCCGTCAGTGTGATGCGCTCCACGGATCCGCTTAGTGGTATGCATACTTAAGCCTGGTTGTGGCTCAATAGCATTAATTCTCTAAAAGACTGCACGAACGGCTTAATAAGCAGGGTCAAAAGACAAACTCCCTTTGGAGCAATTAATATTTGTTTTTGTTTTCTTTTCATAACTGACAACTGGTTTGGGGCTGAAAATGTATTTAAGCTACAATTACTATCTGACAAGAAAGTTATTTTATATATTCTAATAAATTTGAATCATAAATCAAAAGTATCTAACGAGAGTAAAGATTTACCTGTTTTATAAAGATATACAAGATCACAGCAAAAGGAAATGGAAGTTTTGCAAGAAGATGATGGGAAATGTAAGCAAGCGGAAAAGTCAATATGCGTTTGGTTCGGAAAGATTTATGTCTTTTAAGGAGTGTTCTGACAAGTCAAATTTCCAGTGCAAACTTTAAGTCAAGGGCTTTTAGTAACTTTGTAAGGATACGTTTAACTTCGGTATAAGTTATGACTTCTCAGACACACAAATGATGACGCAATCATTTATATTAAATTTGTGTACATAAAAACAATGAGTAATGAAAATGTTTGATATTTTTCAAAAAAGACACGCAAATAGCAGTTTTGTTTGTTTTAACTCGTTGTTGAACATTGTAACAATATGAATAAACAGGGTGTTTACAAAAATCCATTGAACTTTAACCCTTTTTTCCTAATTTAATATTGGCCATAGGCTCCAATGAAATTATGTTTAACTTTACCATTGTTTAAACCAAGCACTTTAAATTAAATAAAGCAGCATAATAACATAGCTGCTGTAAAGGTAAAGTAACTTTACCTGTAACTAGATTGGCCAACTTAATTTTCTATTTTAATCGTACCTTCCAGTACCAGTAATTCCAAAGTTCGTTTGTTCCACTTAGTAAAGGACGATGTACAAAATAACATACGACTTTTCCAGTTCTGAGTAAAGTTTTTGAAAAGCTGTTTTGAATAGACTTTTAAGTTTTTTAGATTCATTCTATATTTTATCAGAAACCAATATGGTTTTAGAAGACAAAAATCCACGATGGATGCTGTATCAGAGCTTATTAATACAGTGTATGAAGGACTGGACAGACAACAACAAACCTTAAGTGTTTTTGTTGATCTAAGCAAGGCCTTCAAATGTGTAGATCATTCTATTATCATGAACAGACTAGAAAATATAGGTGTCCGGCGGTTGCCATATAGCTGGATACAGTCTTATCTGTATAACCGGACACAATGTGTTCAAGTAGCCAATTCACGGTCGAAGGAAATCAAAATTAGCTATGGTGTCCCCCAGGGATCAGTGCTGGGACCAGTTTTAGTTTTAAATATGTAAATAATGCAGAAAATTCAATACACTATGGAAAATGATCCAATTTGCAGATGATACTACCCTTGGTTTTACTGCAGAAACACTAAATACCTTAGAAATTCAAACTTTTATCAGTCTTAATACTTGTGTTCAAGACTTTTTAGCAGATAATTTAAAAACTAACAACGCTAAAACACAACTAATTCAATTTTGTCTACGAAATCAACCTTGCGTATCACCAGCAATAACAATGGTAGATGATGTTGTAGTTGAAGAAGCTTAGGCTATAAAATTTTTTGGAATTTACATAGATAAAGGGTTGACCTGGGAAAATCAAATAAACAATGTTTTTAGTAAAGTTGCGTCTGGTATATTCGGTTTACGCAAACTATCCGGCTTCTGCTCTCCCCAAGTCCTTCGCATGGCATATTACGGTCTCATATTTTCTCATCTAAATTATGGAATTATGCTTTGGGGAAGTAGTACTCGCACTAATAATTCTGAACGTGTTTTTTTATTACAAAAAATGCAGTTCTAATTTTGGGACATTTAAATTTTAGATCCCACTGCCATAAAACTTTTAAAAGCCTAGGTCTAGGTCTAATGACTCTTCCAAGCCTTTACATTTTCGATACTGTTCTGTATTGCTGCTTCAAGAGTTTGCCTTTGCAAGGAAGCTCCATACACGAGTACGATACAAGAATGAGAAAGGATTTTCGTGTTCGGCAACACAGAACAAAACTGTTCAGCAAATTACCTTCTCAAGTAGGTGAAAATTTCTTTAATGTATTGCCAGTGGATATAAAATTGAAAAGTAACCAAAATTTGTTTAAATCTCAATTTAAAAAAAATTAATATCCCATGCTTTTTATAATATTGCTGAGTTTCTGGACCCATCAAAACTCAGTGAGTGAGTGTGCGTATGAATGACATGCCTGCGTGCATGTGTGTGAATGGAATTACAATTAGTTTTTTTTGCAACACATTTTTAATGTACACTACAAAAAAGAAAAAAAAAACTTGATACATCTAAACGAAATCAACCATTTTCGGTCATTTTGACAAAAATCTTACAACATTCAAAAAATAATGTTAAACGTTTGACTTGTAAAGTTTTAATTTTTTACATATTGTACCCTGTATATTTGTTATAAGCTATTGGAAATCTAATTAATGTTTTAGTTCGTTTGAACAAAAATAAAAGCACTTTCAAACCATTTAAAAGATAACTAAGCAAATTTAGATTTTACCATATGTTTTCCATCGTATACGATTATTTAATTTAACTATCAAAATTAATAATGTTTATGTCATAAGTTATAAAAAAAGGTTTGTAATTAAAATCTCTTTAGAAAATAATTACACGCTTGACAATTTTACGCAGACAAAATTTAGTTTAGGTACAAACCTAGCAATACATTAATAATCTGTTACCAAAAGTTTCGAAAACAAGTTTTTATACAACAACAAAAAAACCGTGTGATTCGACAACTAAGTGAAGATAATTAGTAGATGAGTTCATTGGTTGCTCTGCGACAGACACTCTGGAGTCTCGTTATCGTGATCCACGTTACCAAATGTCTGCTTGTTATCTGTCTTGTTGTTAAGTCATTGTTTTCATACGATCACCATTTATGCCCCCAATAGATGAATCAATTTGATTATTTCAGTTCACGTCTTAGCTATGTAAAGTACAACATTTGTTTCTAGATATTTTAAAAAACATAGGGGTTTTAAGATGTTTCTTCACAATTTACTTTGAAGTTTTTCCACCTCAAAACTGTTTGTGTCTATTTTTCCGCGCTCTTATATCCGATAAAGATATCAATTAAACGGGTTAAGGAAGGAGGCAAAGGTAGCAGCGCTTCCTTATATCAACGTAGTGAGACTTCATTCTCTTTACAATTTACTCTGATGTTTTCACATCTCATTACCCACAGAGTCCATCCCCCTCCACACTTTATCAAACTGCGCATTTTCCGTTAACGTCCCACTATGTCAGGAACCTAATATTTTAGTTTTAATTAGAGTATTTGGCTATAGCAGATATAAAAGCCACGAATAATTATTACAAACTGCCACTTTTAACAATGTTATACCGTACCATCTAATAAATATTATTTAGAATTTGAGACGAAATATTTTAATTAAGAACCTTACAAAGTTCACTTTTTCATCAATAAAACACAGAAACAATGCTGTTGAATTTTCTTTATTGATTGCTTTAGAGTACAGTATTCATTTTTGTTGGACACAATGCGAATTGACACACGTTTTGAGATCACTACAGTTTCACAGATTCTTGTAGTTTGGCGTTTTCAACCCTTTGTTGTGTGTAGTCGTGGCCGTTTTAAGTTGTGACAAAGTGGTTGTTTGCAGACAAGTCTTTTTATACGTGGGGAAATGCAACGTCATTGGTGGACCCCGCCCATCACCGGCATGGTTGTGAGACTTCCACATGCACCTACTATAACCCAGACCGACAGACCCTTGCAGAATCGCTTCCTGCATTGTATAAGGTCGTATACTTAACTACGAAAGAGCTTTGACTTTAAACTACTAAGTTCATGTGAACCTCACCGGTGCACGCTAGTTCTCTCTTCCTTGTTCTCAGCATCTTTGCTGTAAACTCTGTGACCTCGTTGTATGCTTGGCTGCACCTAGCGACCATCCTTTTCACAATGGTTCAAGCTGACCGAAACCTGCAAGTGAACCTGGTCCAAGTAGAACATATTTCAGCTATTAGAGTCAATTTACATATTTTATGTGTAATGAAGATGTAAAACAGAATACAAATTAATATGGAATAAGTTACCCAGTAAGAGTTATCAACACGCTGATACGAAAATGGAAGCAGGAAGAACTACCAGACTGGCCATCGAAGAACTGTTCAACTTGTCAACAAACAACCAAATAAGATTGAAGATTGTCATGTTCAATTTGTTTTAAAACTTTTGCGTTACACGGAAGCATTTTGCGGCAAAGACGTTAGAGAGACAATGCACCAATTGCTGGTTTAAAATTAATTTTAACATTACTTCTCTAAAAAGTACATAGGGGAGTTATTCAAAAGAATGAGATAGGATGAGTTTAAATATTGTATAGCTTTGTATAGCATGGTGTCTTGATTTACAAGAATGAAACCTTCTGTTTAGGTTCCTCCTCTGCATTACATAGAATTGAGAGTCGATAAAATATCACAGCTTAGTGTTTCAAAGTCACGTTTGAGTTTGTTGCTAACATTAAAACTCCAGTCACTCTCGACAATTACGACTTCAAGGTTTTATGTTTGTGAAATGACGTTTCACGGTTTCTAAAGAGCAATAAATTATATCCCAATGTAGCAGGTTCGTTCACAAAGCCAAAAGAGATGATATAACTAGAATTGTACTGCAAGCCAACTAATTTTGGTATATTAACTTTGGCAAATGATAATTAATAATGGCAGTAGTGCTATCTTGTAAAAGCCACATTTTTATAGCGGTTTTTCATTTACGCTTGTATTAAAAAAATATCAAAACTGTTTTATAAGTAAAATCACGTTAAACCAAAGATGAGGCAGTGTTACGTGTTCTTTTTCGTTTTTGAAGGGTTGTATGTACACTACAAATAGTTGCTGTTGATAAGATGTGAAGTTACTAGTTTTTTGAGTTATTTATCTTTAAACATTTTAAACAGGCCAAATATATAATTATTTTGTATTTAGACAATAGTACGTAAGTTTGGTTGGCCAAAGTTTGGCGAAAATCGGTGGATTAGCTTGATTGTAATAATTACCTTAGTGAAAAACTCATCCACATAGGCAGGCTGACAGCGATACACCGGAGACACCTGTTTATATGGTAAAATATTATTATTTTGACCCAAAAAACATGTATGCAAAGCATGTTCAAAGAGTTTAGAGAGACCCTGTATATTACAATACATCAATGTAACAAATGAAGTAGAGTAAGGTAGTCTTCAAATGTTTGAAAATGTCTACTTAATCATTATTAAATTATTGTTAATGCTTAAAACTAATAATACAATGAAAAAACACAACTTATTCAAAACGAATGTCCCACATTTAAACAATTCTCCTTCGTATCACCTAGATATACATAAATTAAATACTAGGAACAAGAGCCCTTTCCAAAGTTTTTCTTTCTTGGTACACTTTAATAAATGCTCACCATCCCTTCCCCTGACTGCTCGGGATAAATCTTGCCGATAATAAACCTCTTTTACCGTAGATCACGAAGTTAAAATTCATTTATGGAATTGACTGAAGCTCTGCAACGGTGCTGCTAGTCATCTAGATTTTTGTTGAAGTGAGTACGTAAGCCCTTACCCTTAAACAGCCCCACGAAAGAAATGGACGTATTTTGTGTTTAATTGGCAGCCATCTTGTTGGTAATTAAAAGCGGAAATTAATTTCAGTATATGTAAAAAAAACTGTTAAACCTCTTCTTTTCAACTGTATGTAAACTATTCATGAAGCACTTATACTATAAAAGTTACAAAAGAATGAAAGTAGAACATTCTTTTTGAATAACCCTGTATATTATATAACTATTAGGAAGCATATTGTTTGGTGTATAGTCTTAATTGAATGTGGGTCAACAAAGTTTGATATAACGAGGAAAGGCAGTTATTTCAGAGTTAACTATAAATAGAATAAAAAGCACAAAGCATCGTCTTTAGCAACATTCTTAATCTAATCAATCGTGTAATTTAAACCTATAATGTATATCCACACGCTATGTATATCCAAAAATGGTAAGAATATTAAAACCAATAAGGTATTGGAACTATGTACTAACTAAAATGATCGGGTTCTTGATTATTAAATAAAAGAAAGAAATGAACTATGTATACACATACTGACTTTGGTAAACACCAGAGAGTTTCTCAACACACATTTCGATTGAGAAAGTTTCAATCTAACTTGTATTAGTTTTTTAGATACTATTGATTAGCACAGTGGCATTTCAGTAAACAGTCCATACTATAATACACAAGAAAATGATACTACTGTTTGCAAAAATATCCTAGTTACTCTAGTTGTATCTAAATATTGCCGGATAAACTTTATAAAAAAATTCTTCATTTTTTTAAGAACTATTCTTATTGATTTTAAATTTGTCCATGTTATTGTTGTTTTTTTTAGAAAATTACACCTTTTGTTAATTATTATACAATGTACTTACGTGCGAAAGATAACCTAATGGATAAAATCGGTACAAATTAAACAAATGAAATATTACAAGGTACTATGTACTTTCCTTTATTTATAAATATACTGAAAGTATCCTTGAGTGAATCTTGTGAAAAAACCAAAGAAATCTTGATAAAGATTAAGGTTTTTGTTTCTTTTTCCGAATTACATTGGTAATGATAATAGCCTATTATTATTTGCCTTAAAAGATCAGCTATTTAGAACCTTAAATAAGTAATGTGTAAACTCTAAAGTAATAAAACTGAACCCTTATCGTCTGTTTTATAAGATAACGGCCAGATTTAAGTATCTGTTGTTTATTTAAATGAGTCTTGAAAAGTAAACGTGAACAACACTATCTTAATGTTTAAACTAAAAAAGTCTGATTCCATTTTTAGATTTAGTTAGTAGGTTGAGACAAGTTGTCAAATTGTTCAATATAATCTAAAATGAGGAAGCTAAAATATCGGACAAGAAAAAGCAAATTTCATTAGTTCTTATAAGATTCTACTCTGGAAACCGTAAATAACGTACCTATCAGCCCAACTTGACCAAGTTAGTATTAATATAAAACACTAAAGACAATCCAGTAAATCAATTCTAGATAAGAAGGAAGGTTGACAATACTCGTATGTAGACTGGTAGGGTTGAAAAATGCTCGGGGCTTGTTAAGAATGAGCAGTCCTGACCAAACCATTTGGTCCGACAAATTGGACATCTCTTGCAGCTGCTGCTCCGGGCTGAACACGGTTATTTACGAATATTGACTTTATGTGCAAGGATTCAGGTGGCTTGCTGAGACCAAAAGGAAAACAATTGTGTGGTGATAAAATATATTTAATTAAAAAACTCTTACGTGAATTGTTTACACGAGCTAAAATGTATCGTTCGGGATTTGTCTGAGAATACAACAATATTTGATGTCATAGTACAAACGGTATTGGTAAATAAACTTCATTTTTGTAAACTTAGCCAGCACGCAGCTAAGCACTTAGGCACCGCTGGCGTAAGTGAAGCAATAACTTTGCCAATATATTACACTTAATCTCTGATTATTATTCTAATTATAATATAATTATAATTATGCTCATAGTCGCGCTTGATTTTTGGTCTCAGATTTCAATGTTCTTTAACTGCAAGGCAGATGAATACTTGTCACAAATGAAATCCCTATTTCGAATTCCATTTAAATTGTACTGCAGTTAAAGCAACAAATTCGTTTCTTGGAACTACTCAACTACCTACGTAGTTTTTAATAAATTTATAGGTAAAGTTAAAATGTGAAACTATTTTAAATTTCATTAAAATTGGATGAAAGTTTCTGTTTGAAGATCACTAAACAAAATGTTAGTGGAATCTCTACCCTAAACACCTCGTTTTTACTTTAGCTTGTATGGACATGTGTATTTCAATTAGAATATAGTGAATAAAGAGACTATAATGACTGTACTCTAGTGTGTATTTATACAGGTCCACCGAAGTTTTAGAAAGTCTGCTTTTATGCAGGTTTGATTCGAAAGTGTGGAGAAATATTATATAAGTTTGATTAATTACTGCATATTTATTTTAAGTAGTATTATAATATAAGATTTGACGTTTTAAAAATTATGGTTAACTAATTTTAACTTTAGGTTTAAAATTACTGAAAGAGTACACATTATGAGCAACACTTCTTTATCCTATTGTTGCAAATAATAACAAGAGAGAAATATTAATAACTAGTATTACTATTATTGCAATACTAATACCACTAACAAAAGTAACCTGAATAACAATTTTCTTATATTTTAAAAAGGGTTATTGTTTGGATTGCATGTTTTATAGAATGATTAATAATTTTTATTGTTGATTAATTTACAAGATTGAGTGGTCGATAGGACTTTGTAGTCCTAACTTGGCATCGTTAAACAAGTTAAACTTTACCTTTATATTTTAATTCTGAAAACTGCGTAAAATTTGAAAAGAATGTAGTTTGTTACTATGTTTTATTTCTCTATACTATTTATTCATAAACTTTGTTTAATGATACGACTAGCAATATACAAAAGAGATTTTGGTGTCTATAATCCCGATTCTTGTTTTAAATGACGAAAATATATCAAGGTTTTCCTGTTATAGTTAAAAGATGTCTGAATAAGTAAAATATGAACGAGGAAATATTATATAAATAGCTTTCGAAAGTTGGTTGAATAAAGCTGTAAAAAGGATTCACAAAGAGAATCGTGCATCAAACCAAGTCCTCTTCACCCTGAGGTCAAATTGAAGTTTCATCTTTAATGAATGCCTCAACTTCCCCCCCTCCCCCACCATTCTCTTAAACATGCCCTTAAAATGTTTCTACGTTTTCTCTATATTACTTTCTATAAACATGGTCTGTGTACTACATAATTATTTTATTACCAGCTGAGAGTACCCGCGCTTCACCACGGGGCTTTGTTAACATAGCTGTGTGTATAAAAATAGTTTCCTATCTATATCCTTAGAAAAACAATTGAGTTCACCTGTTAGTTCACCATCTTCTCCTTCTTAGAAGATGGCTATCCAGTCTCCCCACGGGAAGGCCAACAAACGAAGATGCCAACAAACGAAGATACCAAAAATATTTACATACTGTATTTAAAATGTTATAAACTGTACTGAACTTACATATATTTGCAAAAGAACGTGTACACTAACAAACACAAGACTACTATGTGAACAATATTTAAAGCTTTGTGTTCGAGAGTGTATATGTACAAATTGTTGCTGCTTGACACTCGTGAACACGCAACGTACAGGTGACCATGGGAAAAGCATTGGCTTTCCAGATGCAACCCAGCCACTTGTTAATGATTAGTTAAAGAAAAGTTAACGATTAGTCTACTAAAAAGAAGACTCGATAACAGAAGAAGATTAAAGAATCGGTACAGCTACAACATGCTGTGAGTGACTAAAAAGTAGGCCTGTATTAAAAAAAGATTTGATTACTCTTCTGTACAACTGATGATGACTATCACAGCATAGTCGAAACGTTTTGTATCAATTAAATACTGTTTTCATTTTGGTTAATCCAGAAGTTTTTATTTCGACAGTGTAAATAGTTTAATCAAAACCAACGTCCACCGTAACTTAGCCAACCCAAACGTTGTAGGCCTGGCCCACGACATGTCAGCCATAAACTTAGGGGCGTTTTTGTAATTGCTGCTAACCATCTGATTAATTAACCACTGGTTTACAATCTGCAATGTTTACATTTTCACACACATACCTATTAACATTTAACTACCGGTTGGTGCTCAATTGAAAAAACTGCCCTAAGGGTTGGGTTTTCAATTACCTACTAACGAGCTGGTTAACTAACCATTGGTTAAGTTGTTTGCAGTATGCAATGTTTTTCAATTTTCACACAACATTAAAAACTTTAATGAATTATTACAAATTATTCATCCAACTAAGATATTCTTTGTCCATTTCGTATTCAGTTTACAATGTACCTTAAGCTTAAATAGCTAAACACAAACTATAGTATTAATATGCAAACTCAAGACAGACAAAGTAACTTAACCTAAAGAATAAATATCAAACTTTCCTTATTCTGGCTGCCGATTAAACTTTAACCGCCGGTTAAGGCTGGATTGACAAAACGGCCCTTAATGTTACCAGATATGGTTAAAATAAACTACATTTGAAAAACTTCGGATCTAAAAGTAGTTTTTGCTTCGTATTACCAACTAACTTATTTTTGGATGGAATATTACTTTTAGTAACCTTATATGAATATTTTGAATATCGTTTACAATTGTATAGGCCTATTTTTATTTTGGCTTTATAGTGAGGTTAAAAAAATCGAAGTCACTACCAGAAAAACATAAATTAAAAACAATCAAATTTCAAAACAGTCATGAAAAACGTGTTTAACATTGTCTAAACAGGTTATTCACTAAGATCCACACGTATTGCACAAAGCTTCTTGTAAAACTGTTGTCATTTTATTATTTTTTTATTTATTTATTATCTTATGAACAAGATTCCAGAAATATCATTATTTATCACACAAACTCTACCGCAAAGCTTGACAGAGGTGATAAATACTGAGGGAGGAAAGTGAAGAGAGCTTATTAAAAATGAAAGTGTAATTTGTCCCCAAGGGTGAAGAGTTCTTGTGTACAGTTCACAATGAGTCACAGCTTACAATGTGAGCCTTGACACCTCTTCTTATTTTCAGACGTTTAAAGCGATACAAGTAAATAATTTATAGTTAAACGTTTAATTAACCGTTTATAATCAAACAAATACTATATTCAAACCAACTAATAACTTTCAGTTATTCATATCTATTGTCATTTTTAGTTCGAGTACAATATAGATAACAGCTTTGCTCTTTAGTAAAGTATTAAACCTATGTGAATAGATCAAATACAACTTGCAAGTGGTCACAGATATATATAGGGTGTGTTTTAAATGTCCCCTTCTCTTAACTTTTAAAACGGCACAATTTTTAAAATTCTTTGGGAATGTTTTTTTTGGATTCTGAAGTTTGTTTCGACGTACTTTACGTGACCCACCCCACCCAAATAACGAAGGGGCCCCACAAAACTTTTAAATACAAACCTCCCTCTTTGGCATTTCAAATAAAAGAAGTTGTAATACAAATTTAATGACGTAAAGAAATATTTTCTATCTTGACACGTTTTTTTGTAATACATATTTAAAGATTGTAAGAAATCTGCTGTAAAATTCCACATTTCACATACAATTTTATGACACATTTTCTTGAAATTCTTTTGAGGAAAACATCACAACCCTATAGCGTAATTCCACAAGGTATTTTGAAGAAAGATTTGTCGTAAAAAATGTTTATTTGAAACTAAACATTTTAAACCTGATTTCCTGTAATATTTAAATTACAGGGTCAACATAGAAAATGTGTCTTTGCGTCGTTAATTTGTAATAAAATTCCCTTTGTTTTGAAGTTCCACAAGAGGGGGGTTTGTACTTAAAGATATTGGGGCCTTCCCCAGTTTTTGGGGGGTGACGTAAAATACGTCAAAAGAAACTTCAGAATCCTATAAAAACATTCCCAAAAGGTTTTAAAAAAGTGCCTTTTTCAAAAATTAAGACCACAACTTAAGTCAACTTTAACTCAGGTTAAGCCTGTGTGACTTTTAAAGCTCAACCTGTATATCATATATACAGGCTGTTAATTAAGCCTACAAAGAGTTCAATAACATATGAACGGAGCCGGAATGATCCAACAAATCTTGCAGACCTCATCTAGAGATTATTAACTATTTTCTACGTACGAGAGTTATTGACCCGATGGCACCATTGGTGTGTCTTGCGCCGGGGGTTAGTAGAATGGACTTTGCAGATGGCTTTAACGAGCTATAAATCGTTGAAAAGGACATAATTGTCGTTGTTTTGTAATTGTCCAATAAGAAATTGTGTTATTATATAGTTTCAAAACTTGTATAACAAACAGCTCAACACCAAGGCTGTACTTACAAAAATAGGTTACTGTAGGTACAGAAACAATCTATGGCAAGTTGCATATGGTCAAAAAGGTTTTTTTTTTAAAAGCCCTATTACAAACTAAGAGCAATGGTAACGCACTAAGTCTTACGAGGTTTGGAGTTCCAAGATAGATTCAGGAGACGACAACAAAATGTAATACACAAAAAATTCAATTAAGTCACGGAAATTAAACGCAGACGTCAAATGCGAACGATTTTGTATTGTCCAAAGTTCAACATTCACCACATGTGCACTTATCTGAGGTATTGGCAGACAGAAGAACAGATTGAAACCCCTTGCTGGGCTGGAGTTGGCACTGGAGGCACAAGGTAGACTTATTCACATTGTAATCTGCTTCGTAATACTCCCTTATCGCCATTTATATTTTACTTGTTTTACTTTTTTCTGTCCTGCGTTTTGGATTCGAAACAAAGTTAAAATAGTGTTGATTGAAGCAAGATGATTTTGGACAACATTTCCATAATGAACGAACTTAAAATATAAAGGCTACTTTACGGCATCTTAGGTATTGTTATATATTAACTTTAAAAATTTGTTAAGTAAATGATTTGTTAAGAATCTGTTTAAAATTAGCTTTTTTAAATACTTTTTTCAACTGTCTTGATCATAAACCGTTTAAAATAACGTAGTTTTAAAGTAAACCACCGGCGAAAACCTGCTACTTATATCTTTTACGCATTAGTTTGCTTTGTTTTATGTTATTTATAAAATTATTTTTATACATTGATGCCTCTATATGAGTGAAAATGGCTACTAAGAATCGTAATTGCTCAATAACTTCAGTACAATTTATCCTTTTCCTGCTGATTGAGGTATGTAATAATTACTTATGTCGTAACGTTTCCATCATTTTAAATTGATACGTAAGATAATGTTGTTGACATACCCTAAAACCCTCATACATACAACCAAATATAAATTAAGTTTGTGCTATTTCTTATTAGTGGAAACAGGGTAGAAGGGTAGCAG
The DNA here is from genome assembly GCA_018831715.1 of Matsumurasca onukii. Classification (NCBI taxonomy): domain Eukaryota; kingdom Metazoa; phylum Arthropoda; class Insecta; order Hemiptera; family Cicadellidae; genus Matsumurasca; species Matsumurasca onukii. Next base: position 50,229,177 of record CM032059.1, on the reverse strand, counting down.
ACAGTTAAATGAAGGATTTTCATTCAATGTACGTGTATATCAACGCTTATCATCGACTTTTCCAAAGAACCCACCCATGAGGATTGAAGACCTACTTAGGAACCATCCTGTATAAAGCAGTTGAGCGAGTAGTAACTGAAGGATTACTTTAATGATGATCTCTTTACAATAGAATATAAAACACTGAAAAGATTATTCTGTGATGACTGAGACAGGTTTAATTATACGAACAAAAGCTTTTGCTTATCTCAGCCAATTTACTCGGATGATTAAGGTTTTCACCAAACACCCCTCGTTGATTGCAACCTCCTCCATAAAATTATATTTGTTTAGCTATACTTGTATTGTTATTTACATGATTGCTGTAGATACTAACCAGAGCGAATGTTTTATTATAAATCTTTCGTTAACAGACACTATTGATTGGGTATACCGTGTGTTTTATTTTTTTTTATCTCAATTTTATTTTTAGGTTCTGTAGAATTTAGGAGTGTCACTTTAAATAAGGTTTTTATTTGCTGCCTAGCTAGCACAAACAGGCTAAACATCTACCAGCAACGTCACTCATCTTACTATGGATTCCTAAGTGCTTTACCGACATTTTTGATTTGCTGTGACTTATACAAAGCAAAAACTATTCACGCAGCAAAGGCAAAGGCTCTCCACGGAAATGTGTCATAGCCTAGATAAAAGACGACAATTGTTCCGTCAAAGTGAAATATGTAGTTATTTCTGTTGGAAAGTCTTCTCTGTCCGCACTTTCGCTCAAGCCCAAATTACTCTGAGCGACTGTTAGCTTACGTATTAGATCTACCAAGATTATTCGAAATATTATGTTTTCGAATTGTAGGTCAGAGTCTTAGCAAGAGGCACTTACTAATTGTTAGCAGCCGAGGTATATAACTCACTTGTTTTGTCTCTAACATTTTTCTCTCATATATTTGCAGCTCTAGTTTCTTTGCAAATTATGATTTTGTCTCGGAAACGGAGGATCCCTGGTATATGAAAGCCTGGTTTTATTTTTTATATAAAAAGAAGTAACTTAATACTGCTATCAGAGGTTACAAAAATGGACTCGTATTAAAGTCTCAAGTCTAAACATCTCAATAAACAGTTTTACAAAAGGGATTTGGATTTTAATTTTCCAAAGGCTAGCTTTCGTCGTCCGAAGACTTAGCAAAAGAACCTTTACTGTTTTTGCAACGTAACCTTAACGTTTTCAAATTTAAAACCAAGTTTAGGGAGTGAGATCACATGGGCGTCATAGCTTCCAACCCCCTGAATATACCAACCCAGGGGGGTACAGGGGGTCTCGTTCGGGGGGTTGGAAGTTATGACGCCCATGTGATCTCACTCCCTTAATTTGGTTTTAAATTTGAAAACGTTAAGGTTACGTTGCAAAAATAGTAAAGGTTCTTTTGCTAAGTCTTCGGACGACGAAATCTAGCCTTTGGAAATTTAAAATCCAAATCCCTTTGAAAACTATTTATTGAGACGTTTAGACTTGAGACTTTAATACGAGTCCATTTTTGTAACCTCTGATAGCAGTATTAAGTTACTTCTTTTTATATAAAAAATTAAACTCTATAATATTATAATAGCTGAAGGGGGAAATCTAAATAAAAAACCGACAAAACTATTAGTAAAACAAGCTGTGTCTCTCTTTTCCTGTAAAAACTAATTTATCTCTGAAACTGTTCCATGTTTCCTAAAGCAAAGCCACTAATTATCCGCTTCAAAGCATGAGGAATCGCGGTAATGAGTTTTTAAATTGACAACCACCTGTTTTACTGGGTTATTTTTTTTCAGACATGCACCTGATGCTATGGTTCGTAACGTAGTCTTGCTTGCACTTTCAATACCAATATTTATATTTCTGCCATAGGAACAGCAGGATCATAAAAATAACGTAAAGAAGACTTTCACTCAATTTAGCCTGACTTTTAACCAAACTCGTTTTTACACCCATTAATATTTTTAAAGGTTATAAATTGTCAGGATCAACATGTCACATATAACTTTTTTGACTGACAATTTTTTCTTCAAAGGTGTTTAAGGAACTTTGTCACAAAGTTGTGACATTTCTCTTAGGATGTCAGGAATCAAAAGAAAACCTGTCCGCCAAAAAGAATTATGCGTGAAATGTAACATTTTGAACCTGACAGCTTACGAGTATAATCTATAGATGGGTATAACCTATAAATAATTAAAATCGAAACCTTGTCTTTGCGTCGTTAAATTTGTGCTCAAATTACCTTTTTAAGGTATAACAAGGGGGAGGATTCAGTTAAAAATTTAAAGGGCTTCCCCCCTACGGTTTTTGGGCGGAGGTGGGTAACGAAAAGTAGTCAAAACAAACCTCAGGAACCTATAAAACATATCCACAAGTGTGTTTCAAAACTTTTCTTGTTTAAAAGGTTAAGGGGCACATTTTAAACTCATATTGTGAAATTTATAACAATGATACCATGACAAATATATTTACAAATTTATCCCTAAAATCTTTAAAATACCTAATAATTTGATGATTTTGTAGCCGAAAACCTAAAGTCTGAAAAATTCAGTAACGAGAACGCAAGTACCTCAAAAGGTATACTGTGATGTTGAAGGGAGTGTAGGCTATATTTTAGCTTCACTGAATTGTGTTTATAATGTATATCTTTCCGGCTAAAAAGAACTCACATGAAATTCTACCTGAAAAACAATAAAATAACTGAATTTAATTAGCTAATGAACGAGGTGAACTATCGATATAGTGGGTTTATACTTATCCGCCACAGAGCTGAAACAATTCAAATAATTAAGCAGAGTCAGCGAGAGTTACTATTTACAATCTGGACTGTGTATATAGCCTAACCTAACGTTTACTTAAAGCAGCAGTTGTTAAACCATTTTATCCTGACTAATCATCAGTTAGTGCTATGATTAGTCAGGGTAAAATGGTTGATTATTTAGAAATTGGTGCTATGATTGTTTCAGATGGATTATTTCTCAGATGGTAAACAAAACCCTACTAGGATCAGAACAATTGTTTCTCTCTTATCAAAACACGCTTTATGTTCAGGGAATAGAGTACAGTTTTAGCTCGTTAATTCTTGTGTTTGAAAATATGCCGATGGTTTAGGGCAAATTAACAAACACTCATTGATTTCCAACAATAACGTGTCTGAGATATTTCTGTATCATGCAATTCTTCCCTTTGTAACGCCAGTTTTAGAAACTCGGGTTTTAACCTCAAATATAACAAAGTTAATTTTCTAATACAAAAGATATTGGGTTTCAAATAAAAGCGGGTAAGGGGGTGTTTTGCTAAAAGGATCTAGCTGTTACATTTATGTAGGAGTATGTAGGAATACAACGATATTAAAAAGAAAAGCTGATGGCAAAAACTATAATACAATCATATGTAGGACTGCCTAAAAAGATAAATAAACATCATTAAATAGTCGTCCGTAATAATAGTGTTGTTTTCATGTAAAAAAAACCTCTAGATTTTTGTTGAATTAAAATTAACTTTAAATTTGCTGTTATGTAGAACGCAATGGCTGGTTGACTTGTATGATTACATTATTTTCGCTCGATATCAACTGAAGCGGTAACTGTTTAATGTATGGAACGTATTTTTAGTATAACCTTTTTTTCAGTTATCATGACAATTGAAATGAATCGGCTAAACCTAAAGATCCCAAGTGATGAGAAACATTTGTGCAATTTCCGAAGTGGAAGATAGTAAACAATTGTACAAAAGGAATGAAAGCAAGCAAGATATTCCGTTTTTAACTTAAGCTAAAAAGTAAGTTGACGTGCCTATGTGTGAGGTGTTTTCATAGCATCACGTTACTCTCGTTTGCGAAGCATTCTACTTCTACTACTTCTCACTCCACATAGAATCACGTACTAGTCTCCTTACAACAGACGAACATTTTCTTATTTAATACAACCTAGTGCAACATATTTTGAAAACTTCTACGTGTACAACTACATTGTACTCGTATGCCTATCCTGAAAAATATACAGGGTGTTTTTTTAAACGCAACTCAATTTTCAAACTTTAATAAGTCATTTTTACGAACGCTTTACGGTCATAATTTGTACAATTGTTTTTCACTTCAATATCTATCAGATGGTATGTACTGTTATGTATCTAATGGTTTGGATATCCTAATTTGAAGTTATTATATTAGCAAACATCAAAGCGTATTTATTGTTGAAGGATACTTGAGAGCAAGATAATTTCTTCTGTCAAGAGACGTTAAGTTTTCAGGCTTGTGTAGGCTAGTTTTGTTATTGTTTCAAACTTTTTAAAGGTGTTTTAGGAGATTTTTCTAAACTAACCCTTAACATCTTCCTTCACTTCTTCATTCAATACAGTCCACTTTTTGTTATGTTTTCTGTTCCCTACAGAACCTGTTTCATTAAACTGTTAAAAAACCTGTGAATTTTATATTCGTTTGGAATACACCTTTAAACGTTACCCCAAACGCTGCTTGACACAAAAACTGTCTTGTTCTTAAGGATCCTTTAATAATAAAGACTTTTTGATCTTTGCTTAAAACCATTATTGTGTTTATTTAACAACAGCATCAAATAAATAAACCAAAACCACTATATTACTGCAACAATACATACCATCGAATAGATATTGAAGTGAACAAACCAACTATACAAATTATGACCATATAACGCTAAAAAATCAAAAATTACTTTCATGTTTGAAAATTGGATTGCGTGTAAAAGAAAACACCCTGTATCGCACCGAAACTTATATAAGTAGAAAATGTATGTGACTGGTGCTCTGCAACTGGTGTTCTGAGCGAGTCCTTCCTTAGGAAGGAGTCCTGTCCTAGGGGTTTCAGTTAACAAACATTGAGAATAAGTATTATTTGTTTTTGCAGAACAGGCATACATTGTAGATGAACCTTATTACCAAGTTTCTTAGACTAGGCCCTAGGTTTAATATAATTTAGTGTAAGGTCAGGTTAGACCTAACATCGGATAGAGTTATCCAGCAGCCAAAAACGCATGGACTAGTTTTCTCGTGAAGTTGCCGGAAATGTCAGAGATAAACAATCGATAATACGTTTCGATTGACGGAGATAGCAATCTCCGTCACTAATATGAACTTTCAGTATTAGTTTCAATCAGCAGAAATCAAATTTTTTAACTTAAACTTTACTCAGTTAAAAACGTAGTATTTTTCCGTAAAGATTACGTTGTGTTTTATAAAATTAATATTTGTATACTTGAATCAATTTATGTTGTGTTAACTAATATTGTCAATGATTTAATGAATTTTCTAAATAAAACCCAAAAGTTAAAAAGCCATCGGTCAAAGAGATAATTAACACCTAAGCTAGCTAACTGGCTAAGTAATGAAAGCTTAAACATTGAACACCGAACCAATTATGATATTTTCTCACAAGATGGTTTCAGATGAAGGTTAGTATACTTACATAATATCAGTGCAAACAAATATAACAGTACACGAGTAAGGTTAAAGAATCCACACACTTATGTCTAGGGTACGTCTTGATGTACACGCAAGTAATGGATGTAAGGCAATAAATCAGAAAATAACGAGTTTCGGCGAAGAAGTATCAAGAGAGCTCTTCTCTGAAATGGGCTATTGCCTTCTGATTGTAAGCAGATAACACATACCTCATGCTCATGTTGAGACGAAGAGTAAACATACCGAGAACCAAACCTAATAAAACGTGATGTTTCCAATAGCTAACACATTTTAATATGCGTAATCACTACAAATACTAATTTATCGCACAGAAAGATATTTTATCATGCTGTTAAACACTGCAGGTTTAGCTATGACTATGTAAATTGTTTAGAAAAGAATTGATTGTGAATCATCATTTTAAGAAGTCAGAAAATACTCGGAAAGTTAAAAGCTGTTCAACCGTAAACTATTAATAAAGTGCATGTGTATAAGAGTACTTAAAGAGTGTACGGTATGTCAAGTGTTGAGTATTACTACAATTCATAAATATTTTAAAAATTCAAAATGTGATAAATACTAATTTATTATTAAAACAAAGTAAACTTGCGAAGATAAAGGTAGAGCCAATCCAAAAAGTATGCTTGGCGATAGTGTGTTATTTTGCAGGACAGTTCCACCTCACACTTGAACGATGGCTGAACATTTTCGTGCCGGACGCCTTTCCTCATCAGTTTCGAACAAACCTTGTCGCAACTAACGACACACATGAAGTTTTCACTTATTATTTCTTGACATTAACTAAATATAGAGTTACGTTTATTTGTCACTTCACGAATTGTTAGCCAACAGTTAGATCGTACGAGATCATTAGCTTTAGGAACGTGATCATCATTGATCAATGTTGAAGGGCGTCTGGAACGAGGATCATCTTCTGCTGATTTTCGGACACCTTTAAATCTTTTGTACCATTCATGACAACGTGATTGGCTTAAAAACTCTTTACCTAAAGCGTCTTGCAATATCAAAATATTTAAGAGAAAGTTTTTTTTTAATTCACTTTCACAAATCAAAAATAACCTGAATAGAAAAATACGTTAAAATTTGCATGTTTTATTGAGTGAGACTAGGATTTATCCAAATATCCAGTTGTGTTACTGTTGAGTCAGAAAATGTAATGCTACAAATCACATTGATGTACGTTGCAGCGTTTTCACGTTATGTAAAAAGTCCTAGAACTTCGTGATCACCGTCTTATTAATGATTGTAAACTTTCTAGAAAAGACATGTTTAAAAACACTTGTGTGGATAAAGATCTCAATTAAACAGATTAAGGATGAAGGCAGAGGTAGTGGCGATTCCTTATACCAACGTGGTGAGACTTCATTCTCTTTACAATTTACTCTGATGTTTTCTCACCTCATTACCCACAGTCCATTTCACCCTGTTTTATCAATTTGCGCACTGTTTTAACAAAACCGTGAGTTTGTGGCACGGGTTCAAGTTAGTGGTTTGATGTCGGTTTATTTTTTAGAGTTTCGTGACCATTGTAGATTGTCTATTTGAATGTTTGATATTCCTAAAGTTTCGGACACTTAGGCCTAAACCATAACTTACACTCCGTTTTGTTCTCAGTTGGCCGCATTGGACCCATGGATAAGTATGGAATGATGTATGTGACAAATCAAATAGATAGAAAAATATTATAAACTAAATCTCAGCTGGTGGCCCACTCTAACTGAAATGGTGGCGATAGAAAGTTGGAAATTCTCAATATAAAAAGAACCAACATTTATCCCAAAGTCACCAAAGAAAGAACTGCGGCAATACGACTTGTATATTCCAGTTTTTCATCAAAACATGTTGCTCAACATGCACTTACACTTAAAAATATATGTCTTCCGTTTACTGAACAAACCAAAAATGTAAATATGCCCAAATACAAGCGTAATGCTGACATGTTTATAACATGCAAAATAACTGAACTATCCACATACTTCCAGAGATGTAAAGTATATTCCAGAGTTTTAATTATACCCTTGAACAAAATCCTCATTATATATATATTGTCAAGTAAAATGTTTATACTTGAAAATAAGAATTATGATAGAAAGGATAACACGAGGGAAAATGTGCTTGTTCATTTCCTAAGAACAACAAACACTTTTTGAAGAAAACTAATAAAAGTTAGAGACTTAACTTAGTTTCGGTTAGTAAAAGTACACTTGATTAAAGCTCTATTGTTGCCTTAGAGGGTTGGATGGAGGAATTAATCCGAGTATCGTTTCTTACTTTGTATCCAATCATATCTAGTAGTTATTCTTATACTGTATTTAACTTTGTGTCCGAGTGGCTATTTTCACTGCAATTTAATTTTAGTTCACATGTGAGGTATGGTAACTGAATCAAAGCCAGGAAACAAATGCAGTTAAGTACATGAACTGTGTGAATGTACTTTAGTACCACCTGCGTTAAGTACGTGAATGAAGACAGTTCCAAATTATTTACATTCCCCTTGTCATAAAGTATTTGTAATCCTTATTGGTTGAAAAATAACTATTATTCTAAAACATATACCGTAAACTCTCTTAGTAACATAGTTTTGTTTCCGATAGAGAATACTCAAAGACATTGTGAAGTGTGAAAATACAAATATTAACTTAGTTGTAAAAAAAGTAACTTTAAAAGCTCATTACAACGCCAAAACTTTGAAGCAGATGATTAGTGGTTTTGTTATATAAATCATGAATCAGTATCAGAGATAAATGAACGAGTTATTCTCCGGGAACCAATCAGGTCCCGCCATTAGTGTTATTGTGTTACCTTAAAATCTGTCGATATTTAGTTTGCATTTTAGTGAAGTCAAATAAATCGGAAAAGCGCTTCGTTTAAGATTTTCTTAATCAGTGTTTTACTAATCAAGTTTAGATTATCTTTATGATTTTGACAATATCTTAACACTCAAACGAATGAATGTGTCGTTTTTGCTTTAACCAAGAAAGCAGGTTTTTAAGGAGTTAGTGCAAGTCGATAAGTAAGGCATAGGTTACAATATTGCCAGCCAAACTTAAAGGCTTTGTAAGTTTAACCGAACGACATAAATGTCCCTCCAAAATGTTCCAGTGCAGTGGATGAAACCAACAAAGTGATTTACAAAGTTAATATGTTTGAGTACCCTCGTCTAGAGTATCTTTGTATAAACACATCTAACTTCATTCAAATGAGAAGAAATGTAGAGAATATACGTTGTCTAATTATTCGGGGAAAGCTACAAGAAATCTCTCTTTTGTGGTTAGAGGCTTTATCAGTCTTGTGAATACTTTGGTGACACTTTGTTATTAATGATGGCTCTCAGCTTAAATTTAAAAGGAGAAGTTTTTGGACCTGAGTATTTCGGTTTAAAGATTTATATTTTGAACTTGAAATTGGAATATAACTAGAAACAAATTTTATAGTATTATCCGAACTTTAAACAACAGAGAGTTTACTAGTTTCCCGTAAAGTAACTGAATTTCGTTTGTTTCTAATAAAAACGTGCTGGGTCCGGTTTCGTGTAAATAACTACTTTTAGGAACTCCTAGACAGTAGTGTAGAAAATAGTAAAAATAAGTCTTCTTAAATTTTTTCAATATAATGTTATATAGATAAAGTTCTTTCCTTCAATTTTAAGAGTTTACAACAGCAGTTAAAAACTAATTTAGTTAGAATTAAGAAAATCTCTGTTAATAACACATTTTGTCATATTCTACACTATTAATAGTCAGCTTGGATGTTTTCACTATTCAAGCATGGTTGTAAGTGATTGCGGCAGCCATGAAAAGTTATAAAAGGTTTATTTTCTCAATTTCTAGTAAAATATAGTGCATCTTTTCAGGCTACAAACCTAGGTAACAAACGGTTTGCAGGCAGTTTTCCTGTATCATGCTACTGAAATGTATATTTAGGCTAGATTTATTTGGGTTTGGAGCTTAGATCTAAGATAATGCTACTCCAACCATTAATCTAGATTAGAATAATGTCCTATTCTAAACTAGATTTCTGTTTAGTGGTAAGGATGCCTTGGTTGACCTGAAGTACGAGTAGGTAGCGGTTTCCTTCACAAATTAACTTAACGGTAGGCCTGATTGATAAAGGTTTTGTGTTTCGGTCTAAATGAATACATAAAACAAACTACTCTTATCCTATAATTTCCTTAGTGGAATATTGAATCATCAGCTAATTATTTTAATAGGTCAGGTCTAAGATCTTACTAATTTTATTTTTCAGCCCTTTCATTAATAAATATTAATATGATAATCGGCCTATTTTCAACACACCATTACCATCAGGCTACCTCTGAACTGATATGGTTTAAAGCAAAGCTACACTGGCAATGGTAAATCAAATAAACAGCTGTTTATACAAAACAATAAACAATAAAAACTGTAGCGTTTGACACAATAATTTTTAAAACAATTTTACAAACGTCTTTTAATAACGTAACTAACTATTTTAACCACTCCTTCTCCTTGCACCATGACAAAATGTATCGCTCGTTCATCACTCGTCCCCAAAGTGTCTTTTTGATTCTCGTTAAACTTGAGCTTGCATCAAAAAGTGTCAATTTAGAACCTAGTGATATACTATTATTACATAACATTGGGTCTAAAGTCTACACTATAAGTTGATATAAAATAGTCCTAAGAAGAAAAGATGCCATCGGTAGCATAATTTTTATGAGTTGAAAATGTAAACAATTAACTCATCATACAGTGGGTAAGAGAGAGGCTATGTTTACACTGCGAATTTAGATTTAGAAGCAAAGGTAGAAGCGTAAAGTTTTACTCTTAAACGGGAGTGCAAATAAGTATTCAGCTAACTGTTTTATATGAAACAAAACACAAAATTGTAGTCTTAAAATACTTCTAAAAAAGCTTTACACCCTCAATTAATGATATATGAAACCGGAAACTTACTTAAATGTTTGCACTCCCGTTTAGGAGTGCAACTGCTTTAATAAAACAGGGCCCTAAAATAGGCAGAAGTTCTATATGTTTTACCTAGCGTAGTATTGATTGGATTTTACCATATAATTACCATTCAAGTAGTATAAAGGGTTTTAATAGTAAAAGCTAGGCCTGTGTATGAAGAGTGAGACATTGCACTCTAGCACCCACACACAGACACACAGACTCATTGTGAACTGTACACAAGGACTCTTCACCCTTGGGGACAAATTACACTTCCATTTTTAATAAGCTCTCTTCACTTTCCTCCCTCAGTATTCATCGCTCCAGTCCTCAGGTCTCGTAGTTCAGACACGTAAGTGTCGCTACATATAATAAGTTTCACGGTAGTTATTGTATTGAGGCAAGAATTATAAAGGTAAACATAATAATTATTGTTTTGACATTTTATTAACACTGATTATTGTTTAATTGTTCAATTAGCTTATATGAACTTATAGTTGACACAGGAGGACTTATAGTTGATAATATGTGTACAACAATGCAAAATCTTTGTTATTAAGTTCTACATACATATAACACTAGTTGGAGACCTACATTGAATGTACTTGTTATTGATGGTGTTAACAGTTGTCATAAAGTGGCTCTTACCCCGTATTGTGTTTTGAAAAATGGCTAATTTACCATAAGACGTCATTGTAAGTACAATTTAAAATGCATCCAACTATATCGGATAATTAAGGATTACATTATGGCTAAACACAAAACATTTTTAATTGTGTATTTTCAAAATAATAATTTTGATATTTTCAAAAATATAATACTTGTACTAAGAATCTAAGAGTAAAGAGCCTCTTAATATTTTATTCCTCAATTTTCTTGGAGGAATTACAAATGACACTGAAATAACAGATAACAATGATTACAGGGTATGATTTGTTGTTGGATGGATTCCAACTAAGATTGCAGTATCTGATCAGAGGCTAATGTGCTGAGTCGTGGTACAGTTGAGATACCATCTACCGGACAATGTAATCACTAACCCTGGGGTAACAACGTCTGATGAAACTTAACACTTGTTAACAGCTGTTGTAATTTTTCTAAGCACATTTCAACCTTTATAAAACTAACTCAGTACAAGAAATTATAAAATACAAATTTCTTGTAATTTGTTTTAAAACATACGCTCGGATTCTGTAGTACAGGCTAGGTAAAATGACACTCGCTAATTCCAAGGGTTTGTAAAAATCCTGAAAAGTGGACTGGTAACGGGTGGATCAAAAAGAGCGTCGTTAATGATATATGAAATTATAATTTACATTTTAACGGAAAACATAAACACTTTTTTTAACATATACATGTTAATCTAACTTTTCCTACCATGTATGATGATCATAATGAAGTCGGGCTTAGGATCTTTTTTGTCGCGCTGACATGAGAGAACTCCGTCCATGAAATTCTCAATAACTGAACGAAAAGTTTTCCCCTCCACTACCCATCGAATTTCCTCATTTAAGTCATTAACCTTTCGGGGTTTATTGCATCATTGATTTAAGATGCCCCTACAGGAATAAGTTGCAGGGAGTAAAGTCAGATGAACTTGGTGGCCATTGATAAACCACCATAACGGGAAATAAGGCGAACCACAGCTCTTCGGTGTCAATCCCATACAAATGGGGCTACAAAAAGTACCTTATCACGGTAAAGTACCGATCTACAATGACTGTCAAAGTGTGTTACATCTGATAACACTAACTCCGCTTACTTTCCATCGAATGATAAAAATTTCTTTTTGCACCCAGTAACCTGTTATGAGGTGAATCTCGTAATAAATTCACTAAAAAACAGTAAGGCAACAGACTTTTATGGTTTATCTACATCATTAATTAAAGAACTATCTAATGAACTGAGTCCAATATTGTCATTTCTCTTTTCCTTATCGTTATCTGAGGGCATTTTTCCACAAGACTTAAAAATATCAAAAACCATTCCAATTCCAAAAAATAATAAAAATAGCACCGATATCAACTCATTCCGTCCAATATCCATTACACCAATTTTTTCAAAAGTATTAGAAAAAATTATCCATTTCAGATTAATGAATTTTCTGCTAAGTAACAATATTCTGAGCCCTTGCCAGTTTGGATTTAGACCAAACTTGAATACTTCATATGCCATTGCCTCTTTTCTTGAGGAAGCTCTTTCAGCCCTTGAGTCAGGAGACTGCTCGCTTGGCCTCTTTTGTGATCTTAGCCGTGCCTTCGATGTGGTCGACCATACCATACTTCTTTCCAAACTTGCTAAATATGGAATTAGAGGACATTCTTACTGTTGGTTTGAGTCCTATCTCCTAAATAGGATTCAGTATGTGGAAATCAATCATAATCTTTGTTCATACCGTTCAAAATATCTCCAGGTTCAAACAGGTGTTCCCCAAGGGTCTGTTCTTGGGCCTCTTTTATTTTTATTGTTTATTAATGACTTGCCTTCATTTCTTAACATGTTCCCCACCTCAAACAACTCTCCACACACTGTTCTGTTTGCTGATGATACCAGCCTTCTTTTTAATGCAGCTGACCCTCAATCTATGCAAGAGTCGTTTGAGTTTTACTCCTCTTTGTTAATGAAATGGTTTAATATCAATAAACTCCATCTAAATACTTCAAAATCCAACATCCTCAAATTCTCTACCCGGTCTTCAGATCAAAATCAAATGAGCTTTCAACTAGGTAACTGTATTTTAAAACCCGAACATTCCATGAAGTTTTTAGGCATTTTCATACAAAGTAACTTAAAATGGAATTCTCATATAGACCATCTGTGTAGAAAACTAAATTCGTCCATCTATGCTTTGAGACAGCTAAGTGGTGTTGGTACTCGGGAGGTTCTTATGTCCGCATACCATGGTGTTTTCGAATCCATATTAACATATGGAATCATATTTTGGGGTTTCACCAGCAACAAAAACTTGGAGAGGGTATTCGTTCTTCAGAAGAGAGCTCTAAGGATTGACTGGGGACTTGGTTGGGCTGATGGCTGTAGAGGGCACTTTGAGACAGAGAACGTTTTAACCGTACCCTCGCTCATAATCTATTTTGTTTCGATTTATATTTTTCAAAATCAAAGTAGCTTCAGAAATGTGCGTCACAATTTAAACACAAGAAATAAATCATTTTTAACATCACATCATATTTTTAATTTAGAAATCTGTAGGAACTCAATTTTTTACCGTGGGCCAAATTTATTCAATAAACTTCCAACTGAGATTAAGAAATCACCAAATTTAAACATTTTCAAACATCGACTTCGGCGTTATCTGTCTCAAAGGGTTCTTTATAGTCTGTCGGAGCTTTGACCACTTCATAATGGGGAAAATGTCTCAATTTCTGACAAAATTTGTTGTAAAAGTTTTGATTTATTACATTTTATAGTAATTACTTATTGCAATAATAATTGTGTGTTATTTAAATATATTTCTAAGCATTTTATGTACAAGTGACTTGCAACTAAATGTATTACATCAAATGTTGTTAATAAAGAATTTGAATTTGAATTTTTTGTGTTCCTCCTGATCTTCAAAGAAATAAGGGCTGGACCATAATCGACACCAAAATGATGTGGGGGGATCATCTCTACCCCCAGTTTCGGCAGTTATGTTTATTCACACAAAGATTCAAGTGACTATGTGTCTCATCGGTAAAGATGATTTTGTTTGCGAAGCTATCAACTGAATTTTATGGAGTTATTGTAATAATAGAAATCATACTGGAAAATTCTCCGTCCTGAAGAACATCTTAATCCCTATTTTGTTATGAACGGTGATGCATTGATTACATTGGACTAGTCACACTGTCACCTAACCACCGTAATATTCGCCTCACTTCAGTCAGAACGACAACGGCCAGGACCTTTGATGTTAACTGTTTGGGGTGAAACTGTCTCCCAAAACCTTTTCCCTGCGAACTGTTGATTCATTCCACCCTGGAATCGTGTGATGACGCCTGACAATGCTGCATAACAGTTCTCAATTCTGATAAAAGCTATCACGATTAGTACTCTTTGCGAACTAGTAAACTGCTGTACAGTTTTAATTGATAAACGTTTCTGGCTTAAATTGTGCTGTTACGAGGTTCTACTGCCTTTTGGATAACATTTTAGAAAATTTATAGTTGCCAAAATAATTAAAGAAAAGATAACTAAACCATCTAGGATGTATACCCGCAGACAGGCCAATCTAATCTCAAAACATTTCGGCTCCCTCGTAGTTCAATAGTTAAGAACAAAAATCAGTCTGTGTAATATGCTACCTCTGATGAATGCTTCACACACATCAGACTTATCGTACGCCTCAAGGAAATTGCAGGCAAAAAGATTTACAGATATTGTTTGAAAAACCAGAACTCACGACAAATTACAAATCTTTCCTAAAATATATGAACTCTAAGTAAGGTAATTAAAAGAGTTCATCAAATTAAGTACTCGTACTTGGTAATACAAAAAGGGAATTGGACATATATTTTTACTAGTTATGACTACGGTAGTAAGTGTATATTAGAACTGAGCCTAAACAGTCTTTGAAGTAACTAAAATAGCGAAACATTGAACCCTTCCACATGATTCCTTACAAAACTTCATCAAAATAAACGTAAGTTACCAAAAGAAGTTGGCGTGCATTACGAGAAGCAAATGAAGATTAATTAGGCTCCTTTGATTCAGCAAGCTCTTCCGTAGGATTAATATTCTTGGCCTCACAAAGTTAAACAAGTCGAATTAATTCAGTTAAGTCAGTTTGACTAATTACAGCTTAGGAATCGCCGAAACAGTTTCTTACTAAGCTATTCACATTTTCTTAAAACTCGTATTGAACTTTTAACGTGTAGCATATAAACCAGTTAAAGTTTTGCAAATTTTTAGAATAAATTGCGTTTTTTTAATATGTTATAGGCTTTTTACGTTCAAGAAACTAGACACAACGGCATTGTTAGACAACATGCCGATGCTTCAAAATATAGCTGCTAAAAATTGAATTTTTATTAAAAGTTTAATTTTTATCAATACTAAAATTGGGAACTGTTCAAGAACTATAAAACAAAGACAATGCATGTTCTACAAGCACGTTAAAAGTTAAAGACGACTATGTGTGAAGAGTAAAATAAAGTAAATATTTAAAGATATGAAATGTCATATATAATACAGGGAACAGAGGGTTCATAAAAGGGTATCACAAACTTTAAGGTTAGGTTTATTGGGTCAAAATGAATAAAAACTTCTATAATCTCAGTTGCAGGACCTTGTACCCAGAGGACAATGAACGTCAGACCTCCAGCCACGCCGCCCTTCATGACCTCATTTCGTCGACACTCGACAGACATTCGCACCCTCTCGCTCCGTGACTATGCGCTTCCGCATCCGACAACCCGACGCGTCACCCGCGAACCGCGAGTGCACAAGTGCCGTGGACTGTGGAAATAGCTCTAATTAAGTGACTTAGTTTTAATAGTGTTAATAGAGAATTAGTGTACAACTGATGATGCAGCATGAGCGCTGCGAAACACGAGTCAAGGCTACAGCCTGCACCGTAGGATCTACAGGCGCCACGACCCAAAATAACTATAATAAGGAAAAAATCTAAAGTCATGATGTTTCAAAAAATTCTTTATTATCCATTTGGATATCTATCTGCCATTTTGTTTTTCTTTTTCTCTAATTATTCATTATTTACCACATCACCTAACGGATTTGGCTCAAACCTAACATAAAGACCATCTATGGAAACGATTAACAGCATGATCTAACATACTATTTCATTATGCTGACTATTTATTGTAATTTTAGGGCGTTTTTGACGTTACACCTTAATTAGCAAAGCAAATAAAATGTGGGGTTTAACGTTTTGTAGGTAATTGTGTTACCTGTTAATTGAAACCAAGGTAATAACAATCAAATAAAAATCAACAATGTTACAAAGGAAACCGTAGAAAAATAAACAAGGTACTGAGGTGAAAATTGGCCAGTTTCCCTATAACTCTATTGTTTCTCAATTGGTGTTCATGACTTTGCTGTCAACAAATAGGTAACAAAGATTTGCCACAAATCAACAAATCAAATTTTATCGTAATCCTGTTCCCAGCTAGGCCTATGTTTATTGAAATTTTATTTTAATATTGTATTGAATATTTTATGACTAAGCCATTAGAAATTGGTGTATAAACTAAATAGATTAAAGAATCTTGATTAAGTGCGAAGACTGCCCAGTCTTGGCCTGCTGGTTCTCTTAGATAAGAAGGTATGCAAATGAGATCTTCAACCAAGCTTTAACTTTACTTTTCGTACAAATTAGCTCTGAAACCTTTATCTAACTTCAATACTTAAACATAGCTTAATACGTATTGCTTTATCAATGCAAACTATGATTTTCTTAAAATAGTCATGTCCATAGAGAATATTGTACAAATGTAAAGAAATACATTTGGATCTAAAACACAAAAAAATTATTTTTATGTGGTTTTGATCGAAAATCTTTTTTGTTTATTATGACTAACCGCTTACGTTTGAAATTGAAAATATAGAACAAAGTTTAAAGATAAAACTAACTCTACTAGATTATTTAATACATCGCACTATATTTGTATATCGCAATATTTGTAGGATATTATGAGACCGTTAAAATAAAAGGAAATTTATTGTAAGAGTTCAGGGAAAAGCTGTAAACACATGTTTCTTTGTCGGCGTTAGAGTAGATGTGTGTTTGGTCCCTGAGGTGTGATCAGGAGCTTAGATTGTCAATGGTTCTAAACAAACTCCTTTCACTTGTAAAGAAACACACTACAATTGAGTTCACGGTTCAACAAAAAGATAATGTTTAAGTTAGGTTACAAGTACTGTCTACACTGCCAATGCTATATCATTTCAACTTTGGGCAAAAGTAAGGACACGCCTCAGCAGGCTTTGAAGAGTGTCAGGTAAAACCAAATTAACTCCATCATGACTGAGCAAAGATAGTTTATTTTGTAGTTCTTAGTTTAAGCTACCGCCATAAGATATATATAATAATATTACTAACGTAGGTAACACTGTACATCTGATACATTCAGTACAAAAAAGCAGTTGAATAATTACATTGTCAAAACTAATGATAATGATAATTTGGTTGCCGTAAAATTACACAATAAAATCTTTTCACCGAGTTTGACGGCAACATCGATCAACCAACTAGTTGTCAAACTGTTAAAAACCGCTTTGCAAACTAGTTACACATGATGCTTTTGTAATTGCTTGTGTGCATATAAAATAGCAAGTTTTCCATTTGAACTATTTATTACTCGATCGATAATCACTTCATATGTTTAATCATCAATTCTATAGGAATAATAAAATATAAGTTAGTATCATACCTCTTTCCGTACCGCTTTAGAGTGTATAATCGAGCTGGTCAAAACATAATTCAGTCGAATAATGAACACGCTTATCTTTCAAACGAGTTTAGTAAAAATGATGAAATTTGTAAGTGTTTTGCAATTAGCTTGGTTAGGCCTATATGGAAAAGCTTAGATGGGCAAACTCAGCCTTTAGGCCTTGCTAGCCAGCGGGATGGGAAGGACATGGTCTGCTAGCATGGTGCTTGGCCGACTGATTTAGCTTTCTACTAGAATGGGGTGGTTGGGTTTTTATCCTTATCCACATAAACCACTCGTCTTTCAGATCCAAACCGGATGTAACCAATAATGTTCACTCTCTCTTCAGAGTTTCTTCCTGCCAATTGACTCTCAAAAGTCAACTTTTTTCAGCGCAACTCCAGCTGTTAGTTCCTCTCTTATAGACAGAAAAAGTCGTACTGAGTTGCAAAAAACCTACCCAGGTTTAGACTTGATGTCTATACCCTGACCCTAGTATGAGGCCGTCTGCACAGGTTAGAATACCCATAAGTAAAATTATAAAATAAATAGAGCAGGAAAGCAGGCTGAGGCTATGATCAAGTATACATTTTTAAAACAACCTAAAAATGTTGAATATTAAACATTATAGTTTAGTGTGTTCTTTATATCTAAAAGGCAAATTAATACATTGTGCATGAATGTAATTTGTAATTGAGGGTGTAAATAATTACAAGTGTTAGTATTCAATTGTAAGTATCAACAAATTGTAACTACGATTATAACACAATTGTAACTACGATTGTAACACAATTGTAACTACGATTGTAACACAATTGTAACTACGATTGTAACACAATTGTAACTACGATTGTAACACAATTGTAACTACGGTTGTAACACAATTGTAACTACGATTGTAACACAATTGTAACTACGATTGTAACACAATTGTAACTACGATTGTAACACAATTGTAACTACGATTGTAACACAATTGTAACTCAGGATTGTTGTCGCCAGTCTATCAGGTACACTGCCAGAGACTATAACAGGCTTTTCTGTGTCGTATTCAGCTTTATGCCTTTCAGAAACTGCATGTCATCCGGTTGTAAGTTGTATCGCTTTCTCCCTATAGTGGTTTTCTTTTAACTCCAAAGGATCAAACATCGTCTGAAAAAGGTTAGGTGTTCCTTTCATAGGTGGGTGAGTTAAGTAAATACAAATAATAGTTTCAATAACGTGTTATTGGTCAGTGTATACTATGTCATTTTTACTGTACTCACCCTTAACAACTTGAATCGTTTCTGCATGATCCATTGTTTACCAAATTTTGAAACAGCAACACATTTGGTTGCGTCGCCTGTCATAGGTAAGCTTGAATACAATACTGTATTTGATTGACTCTTCCCTGTTCAATCTCTGACAGCAGTAAGGGCTTTAGACTTGTTAATTATATAAACCTATAAGAAACAACTTAAACGTACATTAATTCCACTCAACCGTATAGATGAAAGAGCTCGGTCAACTCCTAAATCAAACGCATAAACTTCTTTAAAAACTGAAACGGTTTTATTTTATTTTCGATGAACTATTACCACTTTCTATTTGCAGCATAATTATACAGTGTGAGTTTAACGTATGGATGAACCCTAATAAAATAAAAACTAATACAGATAGAAATGTAACTTTGGACACCTTTATATGAAATACATGTCAACTTTTCAGTAACTATAGCAACGTTGCCTATTTCCACAAGATAAGATTTAGAGGGGGACAGCTCAAAACTTTTAACTGTAAGCCTATTAAGTGAAACCTCATTTTCAAGGCCTCGATTAAGAGGGAAGAACAGTGAAAACTAGAGCTTTAAATCTTAATCCCGATCAACATGCTAGTAATTTGGAAAAGCGCAGGGCACGGTTAAATCGTGATTTAAAAGTGTCTTTTTCTGTCTATTTTTTTAAATGTATCAGAGTGTATGTATACTTTGAACTCAACTCTGTATAGTGTTGTGGACTGATCAATAATAGAGTCAATTATTACGTAATAAGCACCAATAAGCTACCAAAATATTCCCTAGTGATTTGGCGACGAAGTTAATATTTTCAATAGCGCTCAATAAAATCCAGACTTGGCCTTCTGGCTCTTCCTGATAAGGAATATGCAAATGAGCAAAGCGTTGCCTTTGAAATCCTTTACTCATACTAAACCCTCCATGAAACAAAAGGTCTTTAACCTTTTAAACTAGATGTGACGAGGTTATCCCATTTAAGCTAAACGCTATAACGGCACTGACAACAGCCTAATAGACATCATTACTTCCTCTCAAAAGCTAAAGCGTTAAAAGCCCTATTGATACAGAATCCAAAACAGAATGTAACGTGAACTTAAGTTATAACTTGAAACTCAATAATTATGTAGAGCACTTATGAGAACGTATGCATACAGCAGCCTAAAAATATGCCTACAGTACTAGAAAACATAAAAACAAATTTCAAATTGGAAAGTGAAGATCAAATTTATACTCAGACAAATAAATTCAAAACCTTCTTTAGAGACATCATACAGGAGATTAGCACAGAATTGTCTGGAGAACCTTTTGATATTAGTACCAATTTTTCTGAAGGGAAATATGATGTAGAACATATTTAAACATGAACTTTTACACAATAAACGACCAAAGCTTGAAACAAATAATCAACAAAGTTAACACCAATTCATCTGCAGGACCAGATAATATTAGACCGCAAGGCATAAAAAATAATATGACTAAATTAGGCTCAATTATCATACATCTAATAATCAGAATAGTCATTACTGGTAAAATCCCAAAATTAATGAAAATAACGTCTCTAAGACCAATATATAAGAATGGAAACAAACGGAACATAGCCTGCTACAGGCCTATAGGTTCTATTTCTGTTGTAACAAAAATTCTAGAACATCACATTTGTGAACAGATGAAAAAATATTTAATTGAAAACCAAATTATACATGAAGCTCAACATGGATTTATGCCGAACAAATCAACCATAGACTTACTAGGGATATTAAGAAATGACATATTTGGAGCATTAAATGACTGTAAATTTGTACTAGCTGTAGCAACCGACCTAACCAAGGCCTTTGATCTAGTAGATTATAAAATAATGCTTGAAAAGTTAAGGAGAATAGGCATTGGAGGAGGTTTGTTAATTATTTTTCAAGATTACTTCAAAGACAGGAAACTATCAGTAAATATTGGTCCTTATAAAAGCAACGACTATGATCAAAAACATGGCTGATTCAAGGGATTATATTTTACCCATTCTGTTCAATATTTATGTTAACGATTTGGCAAGCCTAAATTTTAATAGTAAAGTGCTGCAATACGCAGACGACAATATATTTTATATAATACACAAAGACATTAATGTGGCATTAAATCAAATGCAAAATGATTTAAATCTGATGGCAACATATTTTTTTAACAACTCAATCAAATTAAATACACAAAAAACTAAAGTCATAGTATTCAAAAATCAAAGCGTTAATTTTGATAAGGAGGACACACTAACTTTGGTATGGCATTCTCATAACTGTTTTATAAACCCTACAACCTGTAGCTGTCAAAAATTAATCTTTTATAACACTATTAAACACCTAGGAACTTTTGTCGATAATAAAATGAGATTCTACTCTCATTTAACATATTTCAAGAACATTTTAAAGCTAGCTCTCTATAAATGCAGTAAGATTAGCCAATATTTTCCTATAGTTACAAAAAGAATAATTTATTTTAGCCTAGTACAGTCAGTTTTTTACTATGGGATCTCTATATATTATGTGATTCCACAGTATCACCCTTAAAAAGTATATTGAATCGGATTTTAAAGACTCTTTTTAATGGCTTACCGGCACCTTTATTAGGTATTATGCAATTTGAATCTCTTGCAAGATATACTGACCTAATGAAATACTTCTCCAATGCAAATTTTAGAATACAAGAAGATATAGATTACAACCTAGGAGAAGACAATTTGCAGTATGTAGACAATTTAATAACTATGGTTTGTCAACATTAGAATGTAGAATACCGACACTATTAAATTCATTATGAGAAGAACTACGTTTGGAAACAAACTTAGTAAAATTCAAAAGTAAACTAAAAACCCATATGATGAACTGTGCTGTCTAGCTGATCTATATCAGTAAGCCTAATTTACATGATATTTGTTAGAAAGATATACAAAAGATCCAAATAAGATGCATTTTGACATTTATAAATCACTTAACTAGATACATAAAGTCCACACATACCTTAAAACAGAACTGAATCAATTGTTTAACCCCCACCAACAGATAGGTTAGCTAACCAGCTAGACCTTTCCTCAAAGGCTAATTTAAGCCTCGAAACACACAATTGATTACACCCAACCAGTAATCAGGTTCGAAATATAAGACACTCACATTGAAACATATAAGTATACACATAGTTACACATAAATCTTCATAATCACAAACACACAAAACAAATTTGCTTGGACAGAAAACACTGACAAACACACAAAACTTGGGGATACACACAAAACATAATTATATAGGATAGGAAAATAATCAACTGGAACAAATCGGAATATAACATAAATAACTCAGTAATCAGTAACTTTATTGCCAAGAACTACTTTATTATTCAAAATTAAATTCCGACAGTAATAGATTCTTTCTCAAGTGTTTTCATAACCTCAATCACATCAATCTTAGCATGGTTGCTGTATTTTTTACCTGGTCCTC
Source organism: Matsumurasca onukii (assembly GCA_018831715.1). Taxonomy (NCBI): domain Eukaryota; kingdom Metazoa; phylum Arthropoda; class Insecta; order Hemiptera; family Cicadellidae; genus Matsumurasca; species Matsumurasca onukii. Next base: position 50,206,636 of record CM032059.1, on the reverse strand, counting down.
AGATCATCAGGCCAGAGTTACCAACCGTATCTTCTACAAAATCAAAATTCCATAATCAGAATTGTTATCATTTCTTAAATTTTCTTTATTATGTATTATATAAGTATTAGTTATTACTTTACTGCATGTCGTTAAGTAATTCTGATGTCTATTTATTGTTAGTTGTTTGTCTATTTATTTATTGTAGTATATTTATTGTTAAATTATTATTACCGTTATGTGTTATGTAAAATGTAATATTTATGTTTACTTGTATCCGCTCTTCAATAACTCATTATAGCAATTTACCCAAATACCACAAGTAACATTTATTTATTGTTCAAAATATTGATTTTATAAACTATATATAGTTATACTCGTAAGTGTTTATTGTTATTTATTTTTGCAAGTTATATATTGTCCTAAAATTATTTATTTCTATGAATGTTAAAAACAATATTTAGACATTTTATTCTTCCAATTTGCAATTTATACATGTTTTTGTCTTCTAAATTCCATCAAATTGTTTGATGTATTTAATATGTTAGTATTAATATAAAATATTGTATGTTTATATAATATATATGCATGACGAAATTTGTAAACTTTGTTTTAGCTTTTTCCCCAATTAGCAATAGCTAGGGGGGATAAAATGTTAACTGCAATGCATGTATAGGCCTAAATATGAGTTTTATAAAGAAATAAAAATATATATATATATACTTTATTGTAGAAATTTACGTCATAAAATAAATATAAAAAGGAATCGTACAATTTACTTAATTAAAAGTCCAAATGGTTAAGCAGATTATTCAAAAAAAGATAGTACTATAATTCTACTTAAAATCGGTTTTAGTTTACGGGACGCTTCTGTTATATTCACAACGAATTTCAAAGGTTAAATCGTATCAAAATCTACGGACTATTTATAACACTAAAGGAAAGTTTGGCGTCTTTACGGTTTGGTTCAATGGACTCACAGAGAGACAAATTATTGCCTCCTATTTCTAAAGCAGATCATTTATCTCCAGAAAGAAACTATTTCAATGTATCAGTCTCAAAAATCAGTCTTAGTGTTACTGAACTATTTGAGTTTTATATTGTTGTTAGTTGTTTGCTGAAATGAACAAACAACAAGCCGTTTAAACAATGCCATGCAGTATTTGAAATAACTTATACAATAATATAAATATATTTGTTTCCCAATTACATTTTGTTAACAGACGTCTACAAACAAATACAGGGTGAGTTTCTACTCACACCATTAACTTCGCCATTATGTTATACTCACTAAAAGGAACAAAAAAGTTCCTATAAACATGGGTCCTAAAACTCTTCGTTACCCCGGTAGCCGCCATTTTGTATTTTTTACTTAAAAATTAATATCTCCAGAACGCTTTGACCGATTGCATTCAAACTTGGAAGGGTGTTTATGTGTCATAAGGTGAATTTAAGAAAAAAAGATTATTTCATAAAAATCCACAGAAACAAAATGGCGGCTATTTAAATTTTTCAAATTGAAATACCATGAAAATGGCGCATGATACAAAAATTTTACGAGAGTAAAAAAAGTTGTATTTTATAATTTTACATAAAGATACAAACTCATTTTTTTAATTTTACAATAACATTTTAATTTTTACGTCTTTTACAACTGGTAATGTAATTAAAATTTTTTTCAATTGAATAAAATGGCGCATAATAAAAGGAGTTGTTATTTATATTTTATAAAGAACTATTTTTCCAAATTTTACAATAAAATTTTCATTTTTACAACTGGTAAATGTACCAGTTGTAAAAGGACGTAAAAAATGAAAATATTAATGTAAAATTTGGAAAGATGAGTTTGTATCTTTATGTAAAATTATAAAATACAACTTTTTTACTCTTGTAAAATTTTTGTATTATGCGCCATTTTCATGGTATTTTAATTTGAAAAATTTAAATAGCCGCCATTTTGTTTCTGTGGGTTTTATGAAATAATATTTTTCTTAAATTTACCTTATGACACATAAACACCCTACCAAGTTTGAATGCAATCGGTCAAAGCGTTCTGGAGATATTAATTTTTAAGTAAAAAATACAAAATGGTGGCTACCGGGGTAACGAAGAGTTTTAGGACCCATGTTTATAGGAACTTTTTTGTTCCTTTTAGTGAGTATAACATAATGGCGAAGTTAATGGTGTGAGTAGAAACTCACCCTGTATAAAACACGTTCAATTTGTAAAAATCCACTCTGTGAATTTTAATTATAAGCGTATCATGTTTTTAAGATATAGTTGTTGTGCAAAAACCTAAAATAACCTAACGTCTTACTATTTTAGAAAGCAGTTTATTATTATTTACGAGTAGCTATTATAGGCTTTTATGATATTGTAATTATTAAATATAGCCAATGCATACAAAGTTTAGGTAGCTATGCTAGAGAGGTAGTGGTAGTTAAAAATAGACTACATGTAACTTTAAAGACGTAGTAAAAAAAACTTGATAGAAGTAGTTAAGTAACTAACTTCACCTTTGTTAAATGTATAATCACATCTTACTTTAAAATTAGCTTTGACTTTAAAATTGAAATAGAATTTAACTTGTTGATTATTTTTATGGAAACCAATATATAAATTCTGTTCACTATGTTCTTGGTAGGTTATGTATTAAATTAAAAAAGAAATGATGTAAAATGTGACTGCAGACGATGTGAATAACACTGCGATACACAGAAGTACGGTAACATATTCTACACAACTGGAAACTGCCAGAACATAACAGTTGAAACATACCGGCTGTTGTTTATTGCTCTTATCTTCAACACAACTTGTTTACGTTGAAGTATCAAAATAAGCCGATACAGAAATTCTCTTTACTAGTTTATTTGAATCCATCGAAATAGTAAAAATTCAAATAGTGATGAAGATTTTGTTGTCATTGATTGATTTCAGTCTTTTTATCCTGGTTTTGGTTATTTCAATGTGATCAAAATAAACCGTTATTTAAAGTAATCCATAGATACTTTCTTGTGACTAATATTCCCCGGTGAGAAAAAAGTTCTCTATTGGGGCCTAGTGGCCAGGGGAATTTGTAACTCTACTCGGAATATCTCAGTCGAGCCGGGGTCTCGAGGATTTTGGTTCAAACTAGGTGTCCGACTCTTTTGGTTAGATGTGTCTTTAAATCTAAGGGACTCTTCAATAAAGGTCAGGCTCTCAAACTCCCATCACCGTCCCTCAGAATAGTGTTAGGTGGGTGAGAATTCAGAAAAAAGAGTTTATGTTTATTCTCCGCAGTAATAATTTTTAACAGTTTAAACTAAAAGAATTTAAGAGCTGGGATATATTTACGCTATAACTACGCTAGCGTGAAAGATCGGCAAGGAAAGCACGGGTGACCCGCGTCTCAAGCGGGCTGGTGGCTGGGGCAGGCTTAGGAACACCACGTGTAGGGTATGTCCCTAAAGGCACGAGGCCAATTATAGCAGAGCTATAAGCCGGACTAGATAGCTAGACACAAAGATAGATTATCTAGGGGCACACAAGACAGAGCTTGACCAAAATAATCGTGAGCCAAGTGAGCAGTACTATCAAGCTAAATCTCCACATAAAAGGCTAGCTAAAAATTAAAATGGGTGCGCTCAAACGATTACGCACAGCGTAGGCTTCGTCAAATAAATGTCTTCTATTAAATTAATAGCCTGAATACTTTTTGCCGGAGTACAAAGTTGGCCATGTTTTGACATTACCGTCGAATGTAGTTATTTATCGCCCACTTTGTAATAGTTACCCGGAGCGCCACTACAGTAACTGGAACTTTGAGACGGCAAATATTCATTCTGTTCTGGTGAGTCACTTAGCTATGAGAGACTATAACTTACTGGATCATTTTGTATTCTGTTACAGAGGTCACGCAATTCAAACAGATTGAAACTTGGTCGTATTGTATTTTGTACTTGTAGGCTACTCAAATTAGACGCAGTTAAATGTTTACGTACAGTACTAATTTGATCTCTATGTTTTCGAGGTCGCTGAACACGAATTTGAGGTTTGCTGACAGATATTTTGGCCGGAACATTGTTTTCCTTTGCAAAACAGTGAACATTTTGTACTTAGTATTTGAATTTTTTTGAAATTGTATTTTTAAGTGTATTTTATTGAGTTCAATGTTTTCCAAATAAAAATTGTATTGAGTAGACAAAACTAATCTGACATTGTTTTATACTACTACGTCGTTTTGTTCTCGATTTTATCCCTACGATATAACTACAGGGTGGCTCATAAGTCAGTTGACAGTCGTGCATTTCGTTGAATGCATGTCGGTCAACTGTCTTATGGGCCACCCTGTATAGTATAGTATATAATAAAAGTTCAATGTCCAACCTGTAAAAATTGCTTATAAGTAGTTTAAATTATTGTAACACGGCTTGTTTCCATGAAAGCCGGATAAAAAGCAAAGTTATGGTGTATTTTCAATGATTGAAAATTCTGCAGGGTTTTCCATGTGCTCAAATGGCGTAAATATTGGCTGGAGAATAAAGTGTCAAATATAAAACTTGTGGTAAGTTTTGTCACCTTTAATTTAATATCGAGCACATTTTATATAAAATGCATATTTACTAAGTACAAAATGTTCACTGTTTTTGCAAAGGAAAACAATGTTCCGGCCAAAATATCTGTCAGCAAACCTCAAATTCGTGTTCAGCGACCTCGAAAACATAGAGATCAAAAAGAATTAGTACTGTACGTAAACATTCCGCTAACTGCTCTTTTTTTGTCTAATTTGAGTAGCCTACAAGTACAAATACAATACGACCAAGTTTCAATCTGTTTGAATTGCGTACCTCTGTAACAGAATACAAGGTGATCCAGTAAGTTATAGTCGGAGGGGATCTCACTAGCTAAGTGCTCACTCACTTTCAGGTAACAGAATGAATATTTGCCGTCTCAAAGGCTCCTCCAGTTACTGTACTCCCAGTGGCGCTCCGGGTAACTATTACAAAGTGGGCGATGGGAAATAACTACATTCGACGGTAATGTCAAGTTGACAACATGGCCAACTTTGTTTACTCACACAAGACGCTACAACAGGTGCCCAGTTTTACAGTTTTCCCATCAATATCAAAATTTAGTAGAATCACAATGATATATGTGGTGTAGAAAATGTGTCCCCGTGAGATGAAAATGCTAAGCTTGTTGTTTAACGAGTCGTGTAAGTGTTGAGTGTGAATTTAGGCTGCAGTATAGGTGTTGAGGGCTAGATCTGACATCGTCATAAGACGTCTTATCTAGTCAGACCTACGGAAGAGGTGTCGATAACAACTGCAAGAAAGTGTTGAGGAAATTAGTGGGTGTAGTGGACAGTCACTGGTCTTTGGTTACCCAGTGAATAGTCTAGGCTATGGCCAATGAGTGAAACTCTGAGCCCTAGGACCAGCAAGATGCTAATAGGCCTAATGTACAATGTCACAAAGTATGGACAGGCGCCCCATAGCTGGATTGGGCTTAGGCCTATGTCTCACAGGTATGTAATCACACCCCTAGGAAAAAATTAGTGCATTACATTATTTTTATTAACAAGAAATAAATCATGACAAAACGTATGCGGAAGTGCTCAGTCTGGAGTCTGTAGGTAGCATCAACCACGCACACCAATGTTTCTCAGGAAATGTATACCTAAGTTCTGGACAATACTTTAACCTCATGAAATAGATAATGTTTAGTAGGCCTATTAAGCTACGAATTATTCCATAAGAGTGTTCAAATGTGTTTATATTAATTGATGTTAAATTTGGATTTAAAATCAACCTTTTAGAAGAAAGTTGCATAGTCCTTGGGTAACTTTTCGATAAGCTTATACAACACGGACATCAATTAAAATAATTTGTGTTCTTTTAAACCGATCTACAGAACTTGTGGCGAGTCTGTAAGTCAGTTGAAAAGAGTCGCGAGGCAAATGAGGTGGAACGATAGAGACTTGGCAATATAAATTGAAAACCAATGAAAGAGATGCCGTTTAAGAAACTGTTACCATTTATCTTGTTGGTTTCTAATTCCACTAAACAATATGAAATCCTAAGATATAAAACTTGTGATTGACCATTTTAAGACTATAAAACTCTAAACTATTAATTAATTGTTGTTATGTTTAATGTAAGATAACCTTTAACTTAAAGTGTTTACTTATAAAAGTGTATCTCTTATGATGTATGTTTTATTTTATTTGTTTTACGGATTTCACCTTTTTGAATGCATATGTACAAAAAGATAAATTACATGCCATACTTAGCAAACATTTTTGGCAAGTGGTGATTTGGTTAGCTTGATAAGTTTTGGCAGTGATGAAATACAATAATTGATAAAATGTTGTCAATGCAATACTATAGTAAAACATATCGGTGATAAATGGCTATAAATACAACAATAAAAATACTTGGAGGGACAATAGTGGTACTTAACATAAAAATTAGTATGGTGGATAAATAATAACTAACAATGCATATAAGCGACACAGACACACAGACAAACGTCTCAAAGCCAAAATAGTGTATGGAACTAAGGTAAATGAATCTAAAAAAAAGCAAACATAAGTTATATTGAAGCATGTCCCAATAAATGTAAGGCTTCCTGGGACATTGTGAAGCTGAATACCCCTAAGCCAAATATACATTGCTCGGTAAATAGCCCAGATGACTACAACAGTTTGATCGTCAGGTCTGTGGAGGAGATCGTGGTGGCCCTTGTCGTGGTTCCCAACGGTGACGCACTGGACGGTGAAGAAATGAACGTAAGAGACCCAGGGTGTAGCCTAAAGTATTTCAACGTGGTGACCAAGTTCTCAATATTGTAAAATCTTTAAAAACTCTACCAGTCCTGACTACTACGGTATCTCTTGCAATGTTCTAAAATCAATAATTAGCCAAATCTTACTACCATTTACAAAACAGCTAAATCTATGCTTAGATAAAGGGACCTTTCCAGAGTATCTAAAAATGGAGACCACAATGTGGTATTAAACTATCCTCCGATATCTATTTTACCGGTGCTCTCTAAGGTACTTGAATCAATCATAAAGACCCAACTTCTAGACTACTTTGAAGATATCAACCTACTGAATACAACATGGCTTTCGGAGGGACAGGTCTTCTGTCACCACCTTGATATCCCTCATGGTACACGCCAACAACACCTTTGAGGACGGTGAGGTTTTAGCCCTAACTTTGTGCGACCTTAGAAGGCGTTTGACTGCGTCAGCCATCAAACCTTGATTAAGAAGCTATCAGCCTATGGGATTAGTGGCATGCTCTTCTAATGCCTACTAGTTACCTTGCTGACCGTAAACAAATTGTATCACTAGAGGGAGCTTTCTCCCAATGTAAATCAGTGGCACATGGTGTTCCGCAGAGAAGTATCCTGAGCCCCCTGCTTTTCATAATCCACATTAATGACTTGGAGTTGAATGGCAAAACTCTCCTTTTTGCCGACGATTCAATCTTGATAAATCGAGGACACAATGCTGGAGGTGTGCTGTCAGAGACCGATGAAACTTTTAAGTTTGCCAAAAACTGGTTCCAGAGCAATAAGTTGAAACTAAATGAAGAAAAAGCTCAAAGGATACTTTATCCCTTAAAAGATATGTCCTAAAGGAAAATATAAAACCAGTAAAATTACTAGGTTTCTGGCTGGACAGTAAATTAGATTGGAATTTCCATGTTAATAATGTCTGTGCTAAACTGTCTAGAGTAATTCATCGTCTAAGTAAACTGACAAAGGCTTACAGTGGATCACCTGCTGGGAATATATCACGCCCTGTTTCACAGCCATGTAAACTATGGTCTTCTGTTGTGTGGTCACTCGGCCTCCTGTGGTGATATTCTTATTCTGCAGAAGAAAGCTCTTAGAGTTATGGCTTCAGTCAATGATCTGGAGCATTGCAAACCACAATTTAAAAATTTCCCAATTCTTATAGTTTACAATCAATACATCTTTAACTCTCTAATTTATATCAAACAAAACATCAATTTATTTAATAACAGAATCACAATACATCAACACCAGACCCGCAAAGCATCCTATTTGGAAGTCCAAAGATGTAGACTAAGTAAAATACAAAAATCATTCACAATAGCAGCTATAAAATATTACAACAATCTTTCGACCGAACTTAAGTGTCTCCCCACATTCAAGAATAGCATCAAGCAGGAGTTAATGAGATGGCCAGTATACTCGCTTCAAGAGGCGCAAGAAATCCCCCTGTTCTCTGGGAAGAAATAAATAGAAGAGAACATAAGACGCTGTCAATCGCACTTGTTGGGTCAAAGACGAAACCATCAAGTATCAAGTAAGTACGTAAATACGCAGTACAGCCCGAGGAAGGTTTGTAAGCAACTCCTAAATTACCTAAGGCCTAAAGACATGTTTTTGTTTAGTTTACCTTTCGTGCTTCTTATGTGAGAAAACTAATCAAAATATTCCATAATTGCTTCAGACTACGCTTTCACATGTTCTTAAGGATGTGAACCCTCGTATGGAAAAAAAAGCTAGCCTTTCACATAAAGTCAGCATCATAAATGAGAAATTACCAATAATAATCAGAGGTTGGGCCCGGATGGACCACACCACTGCACGGCATTTGAACCAGAACGGGTAGTTAGTTCGCTGAAAACCCGACACTATTTTAGTTCGAGTGTTCGCTACCAGGATGCACAAACGTGCCCTTCAAGGCGTTGCTTTTCCCTTAGATAATGCAGTTGAGGTGACTGCGAGGGTAGAGCGGGAGTTGAACACGTAATCTCCAGCTCCAGAGGTTGGCGGACTGGCCACTGGACCACCGAGACTCTAAATTATTAATTTATATAATTGATACGTTATTATTTGAGATCATACATTAGCTCAGGTTTTAGAACTCACTCTGTAATACTACTACTAAAAGATAAAAGATTTAAATCAGGTTTGAGCGTGGATGTAGACATGATTAATTATTATTGTTCACGTATGAGCCCAGTAACACCACGCAAAGCACGTTACGCTGTCTTGAAAAGTTGGCTTTTCTTTGTGCCCAAACTTGCTTCATCTGTTCGGAGTTAGCTCCCTTTATTTCGTCAGTCCAGCCTACTTCCCTCATTTTAGTACGTTCCCTCTGTATAAATACTTAATCGAGAACTGTTTGTCCAAATTCGTTTCTATCGTAAATGTTTGTTTGTTTGACAATGCCGCTTTTAGATCTTCACTAACTTCCACGATCCATTTAACTGTTTCTGCATTTGCTTTACTTCAAGTTTCATACGATTCTAAAATTATAAATAACTGTATCACGGTATTTGTTCCATTTTTCAAACAAATTTGAAAATATTCCCAAAGTTTATATGTTTTTAATTTATTGTACTTAAAAACATTACAGTGAAAACTAATGTGAGTGGTGAGGTGGTGTGAGGTTTGGTTTTTACTGGGAGAAATAGCTAGGATACAGGTTACTCAGCAACTCAAATACCTCTATACTCTAAAGTTTGTTTGAAGAACTCAAATCTCTCTAAACCACTGACCGTATTAGTTTTCTTTAGTCTTAGAGAGGTGGCTCTCACATAGATGAACTAAAAGAGTTACAAAATCAACATAGAAGGCTGCAGCAATCAATCAAAAGCTCAAGTGTGCTCGTAGAATACTTTTTCCGTGAAAAAAAATCTTTAACGTTGAAGCCTAGCGTTAGCATTTTTGAGTGAACTGGACATTTCTTGTTGATGTTCTATAGTGGGTGTCAAAGTCTAAAACAACTAATTCCAACCTACCTTACAAATATTCAAATACGTTTTGTTTGTTTTACTACCTATCAACTAATTTATTTATTTAAATTATAATTTCACTAACAAGTTAGAAAAATAAACGTTCTATAAAACAATGTACAATCAGAGTGTTCAGTTAGAAAATCTAGAATGAAATGCATAAATAATAAATACAAATTTCTTTATTTCATGCGTGTCTTATTGAACAATTTTCTTTTTCAGAACAAATCACGTCAACATCAAATGAATCCCTTAAATAACTATTAAAACTAATTACAATGTAATATTTTCACAACAATAAGGACTTTAACTTGAATTTAAATTTACTAAATACTGTACACCTTCAAGGTATCGACCCTCGTAATACAACGTCGGTCCAAAATAAGAAAAACTGTTTCCTCCAAACTCAAGATTGACTTTGGGGAAATAAAGCGTCCCACCTTGGGGTGTGATCCTATGAGCTACCTCGTTCCGAAAACAGAGTCTCCGACAAAGATAATCGGGCTCTTGAAGCGTCAGAGTCCTGTGAATCATTCAGCATGCTAACATCTGGCATATGGCTCCCATGGGCAACAATTTGACTGCTTTACAGAAAGGAGAGACATTTTTAAATCTTTTAAGGCAAAGAACAAATCAAATGGCTGAGTTTTGAAGCCTCTGGATCTGACTCACATCTTCTCTAGAAATGCTATTGCCGTATGCAGGGAAGCAGTAGTGAAATACTGATCGTATCAGTACTTGCACAAGTTGACGTTTGGCGGACTCTGGCACTAGATGTCGAAACCTGTAGAGACCACCTAGGTTTCCCGAAGCTTGCTGCGATGCGTGGGTGAAGTGTTCAGTGAAGGTGAGCTCTTTGTCCAGCACGAAGCCGAGAGTTTAAAGACTATCACAAATGGCCAGACTCCACCGTCCAGCGAGACACTCACACTACTGCTACTAAGGGCTCGGCGATGTGTTCTAGTGCGGTGTGCAGAACTGTACTTTTGGTTTATTTCAGTTTCAAGCCGTTGATTACTGACCACTTGGAAATATTTTCAAGATCACTGTTGATTTGACTAATGGCTTCTCTCATTAGCTGAGTGTCATAAGACAAATGCAATTGTGTGTCGTCAGAATCAAAACGTGCTGTGCAGTGCTGCACAAAACTGGGGAAATCAGTCGTGTACGACGGAATCAGCCTTGCTCTGGGCAACCCCTCAGTGTTTCGCAAGCGGTTCAGATGTGTCACTTCTTAATTTGGTAACCTAGAGCCTATCTTCAAGGTAGGTCCTAGCCCATCTTTTAATAGCATATTTAAATAAGCTACTTATAATAAGCATCCAATCGAATCAAACAATTTTGAATCCTCAATCATCACAAGTGAGCTGTATCTGCCCTTGTCCCTTTTATCTATCATGTCACTGATTAAGTTGGTCAAAGTAGTGCTTATGCTGTGGTTCTTTCTGAACCCAGACTGTAGCAACTTGTGAACGTGCGTATGCCCAGTTATTTGTTTGATAACTATATTCTCTAGGATATTAGATATACGAGTAGCTGAACGTATCTGTTTAGGTCTAAAATTACCAATAGCACTTGGAGAGTTGATTTTTGTAAAGGATGCAATACATTTCTTCTATGTTTGTGAAAAATATCCTGAAGTGAATGATTGATTTATCATTAATTATTCTATAATTAAATTAAGATTTAAAATTATTGGTATTATAAGATTAGCGGCTTATATGGTTATTTTATTGTTATCATAATGTACCAACACAATTTTATATTGTTCAGAAATAAATTTTGTTAAAGATCTAATATAAAATTAATTCAATGGCAAAAAAGTTTACATTTTTCATCATGTAAATTGGTATTTGATCACTAGCAACTGCATTCAACTTGATACTATTTATCACTGATTTAACAGTTTCTTCAGTAACAGCAGTAAATCCAAATCCATTCAACGCTTCATCTTGTTTACAGTTCAAATAGATATCCATTACATCTCTGACCACTTCCGTTCAGGACCCCTTTTCAATAAAATATCTATTTATATCATTGACATCAAACTTATTTGAAAGTCTTTATCATTTGTGCACTGCTTTAAATTATTCTAGAATTATTTTATATCTTTAGTATTTTATAACCTGTCTGTGTGATATCTCTTGTTAGCTTGCCAGACATTTCATCTATTTCTTGATGACTTGTACATCTCCCAGTCATTACAATTTCTTGTCTCCCAATTTAATTTCTATGCTTAATTTTACGCTTAGTAATCTCTTTAATATTGTTGACCCTCTTCTTCTTAAGAGGCCTTCTTCAATGGCCCCTTGAGGGAATACCCTGAAACAAATATAGTTAATGTCAGTTGAAGTGGACTCTGTAAGTACGATTAAGTAGATATTGCACTTTTAATCATTACACTTAAAATATCTTCCTGAGGTTAAATTTGCATGTTACGCCTACTTTGATCTACTATTCTGTATTATTAACATAATTAGCCCATATTTCAGGAAAACGTAATATAACATTTAATCACAAGTCCACAGTAATTGTATTTTTAATTAAAATTCATACTTAGCACTTATCTAATTTTATTAGTCTGATGACAACTTTCACAATGGATGCAGACTAAATAACTTAAAATAAGAAGGCAGCGGTGCTTCGTTATTTGACGTGGTTCTGGTAAGACTTTATTCTCCTTACGAATTATCGTGATGTTTTCACACCTCATTAACCACGGAGTCCATTCGGCCGAAGCATTAACTTTGTTAATACAACTGTGGGTCTTTTATTGTTCTAACCTTTGATGACATTACTTTTCTGACTTGGCAACAGATGTGATAATAACCTATAAATTTACCTACACGAGCAAATGTTCAAGCCGTATTTAAAAGCAAGTGTAGGAGAAAATAATACTGTCAGGTTTGTTGTAAAACTACATGCTAAAGTAATGAGAGAACAAAGGTCATAATATAAAAGTAAAACCAGTTTTTCACAGTTCGTAAGCGTGCGCTGTATAAACTACTTAGAATGCAATAAAATTTAATTAAATTGCATGTTCTGAGAGATGTAGTGAATTTTTAAACAATATCGTTCATTAAGAAAGAAAGAAAGTTCAGTCTTTTGTTGAGGGAGAAGATGTGCTGGTACAAGATGTAAAAACAAAACTTTGGGTTTAAAGTAAAATCGTAAAAGTTTTGAAACAACCAAGATCGTACTTGGTAAAGACAAAGTGTGAAGGTATGTCCAGAAGAAACACAGCCCATATCAAAAAGCTGAAGGAAGCAGATGTTATAGTATGAACTTTTATATTTAACAGCTGTTTATAATTATTTATTATTTTTCAACAATCCATTTCATAGTTAGTTGTTTTACATGTTAAACTCATTGAATGAAGAAATTGAAATGTTTATTAATTTAAAAGTTTAATTATAATTTTCACTTATAAAAGTTCAATGTAAGAATATGACATAAATTGAAATGGAAATAAGTATATTTTCTTTACTGTTAAATAATTCCTTACTAGCTTTGCAACAGTCTAATTTATATTGAAGGCGTAATGCATCTCAGAAAAAGCATATGTTTACATTGTGCTTAAAGGGATAAACAACAAAGTGGCCGACTCGTACTGCAGTCCAAGGTTTGCGCACTTTGCAATGTGCAGTATGTGGACGAATGCGTTACTCTCTGCTTGTCAAATCATGCATCCATTTATCAAACACCAAGTGACCCAGCCTTTGAGCTCTCAATCGTTTATCGTCTGTGTCATCAATATCAACTATCGTATGAGATGGCCTAACCTCTATCTGAATTGTTCCTTTCAATGTAAGATCAAGCAGGTTAGTTTACGTATGCTACAATTAACAAAATGTCATGTTACTCTTGGTTTACTTGTGTACTTCTTAGGTAATATTTTCTTCTTAGGTGAACACACACAAATATTTCAACCATCTTAAACTAGACGATGTGTTAGAAATTGTATAAAGAGTTATTAGGGCTACATTACTAATATTGAAGTTTTAAGGTTATTTGTAGAGAGTGTGCCTGAAAACGACCTCTCACGTAACTCACAAAGTACATTATTACGAGTCAGGTAAAATGTTTAGAAGCGTAATGAACTGTTATCATGTGTGTCAACATACTTGCAGGAATATTCCGGTCTAAGGTATAACCCCTTCTAGTAAAAGCTCACATTTGAACCTGTATAGTTCAATTAAGAAAACAAAAAGGCGTTTTAACAATGTTATATGGTTTAACGAAATAATGAGGCTGAATTCTTTCTCTTCATTTGGCTACAGGGCGTTTCGTAAAAGCTTACGCGACTCACATGTATAGCTCTAGTTTGAATTGAACAACATATCAAAAAAGTTGTTTCGTCAAAATGTCGAGAATTGTCAACTGTTTAAATTATGTACACTATGACCCATCTTTGAATTTAACAATCTTGAATTTTGACCCCGTGAGTACTGAGTATTGACACGCTTTGTATACTGAGAATCTTAAAAATATTTTTCCTGAAATCTCCATGTACGATTTTTAGAGAACAAAGTTTGTTTTATCTTTCTCTAATAGTAGTCCTGAAATCGCTTAGGGCACTTTATCGTGGCCACCCGGAGAAGAACGCAACCTTGAGTCAAGTTGAAGTTTTGAATGAGATAAAATTATAATTTCCAAATAATTTAAGCAAGACTCCAAAGCTTGGTAGAGGTTCTTTATTTTTACTGTATGTATTTCACAAGTTCTTTATAAATCCAACCATTCGGATCCATAGGACAGTGTCGTAATTAGTTTGACTGACTTTGCTGAATTAATTTAGCTCGTTTAACTTTTAGGGAGTAAAGATATGAATTCTGCAGAAGAGTTTGCTCAATTAAAGGAACTTAACTGAAGGTTTATTTTCCTCTTTAGAATACTGCCTGTAGTGTTACTGATGATTCAGAGAACGCATTGCTTCAAACAGTATTGTTGTTTGTCGCTCCATTCTCACGCTATATAAAAAGTCCAGGAACGTTTTGATCACACCTCATATCTAATGGGTTCCCATTTATGAATACATAACAACAATGAATCCTCTAATCTTTACAACAAAACAATAATACAGATATTATCTGTATTTTGTTTCTAAGAGGAATACAACAAGAAATATGGATGAATATAAAGAACTAAATCGGTGGCAGAAGTCAGGTAATAAGACCTCCAGGGTGTCGTAACTTACAATCTTGCTCAGTGTGACTGATGCCAGGCTTTCATACACAAGTCCCTTGTACTCCTCCTGTATCTAGGACAATTGATACAGAGTTTAAAACATGATTTCAGTATTTTTTTTATTAAGTAGTAGTGATTTGGTATATTTAAATTATTTATTTAGTTACACTACATTAGATAAAAACTATTGTACCAACTACGTGTTTACAATAAAAACCATTTTTCAAAACATGTCATAACGAATATTTCATAAAAATCCCACCGTTTGGTGGTTATACTCTTAGTTTAGAGTTGTTTTAAATCAAACCAATAAACAATGTTTTTAAACAGTTTATTTTAATTTTAAAATATCCGGATCCTTGGAAAACTAAAACTATATCTAAATGTGTGAAGAGCAAGCCTATAACTATGGTCTTTATCAAAAATTTGGAAGTGAAAATCTGTATAATCTATTTTGTACATTATACCCGACTAAAAAAATTACGAAATTTTAATAAAACGAAGTAATGGTTAATTGTACAAGTTATGAGTTTTTTTCTCTCTTTGAACACTTAAAATCTATTACAACAACAAGCATGCCTGTAAGACGCATCGAATACTTTGTTTTGTCCTCGGTTACGTAAGACAAGCGAGGTATGTTTTATAGCCACATTGCGTGAGTTTACTGTTTAGGATTTTCGCCGAGGAAACGATGAAACATTGCCTGAAAGACAAATGGTAGACAGGATTTGATTGATCTATATTGAAGTTTTTCTGCCCACACAATCAATCAACTGAGAACGGCATTGAGGTAAAGAAAAAAAGGATTACGAAGAATAAAATAAAGATAACTTTCTAACATTCTAAATCATTACCATTCAATGTTATTAAGTGTTTTGATTACCCGTTAGTTTTCTAGGAACTCAAAAGGTTGCTGACTATAATTTGAATACTGTACTATTATGTTTGTATAAAATAGTCATTTCAACCCATCAAGTTAGATAGAACCATTATCAAAGTAATTTACTGTATCACTGTTGCAGCTGACCTTGCAGTTTTATTTCAGAACACACCTACTGCAAAAAACTTAAAATCTATAACTATCATAAATATGTTTCTATAGATCTCTTTCGAGAAAGAAAGTATTAATTACCGAACTTGAATCAGCCCGTTTGAATGCTTCAAGTACTTAGATGTATATTAAGTGTTGTAAATTACACGTAAACCGTTGGGAATTCAAATGGATACAGAACTACAAAGGAAATACTGATATATTAATGTTAATGCATTACTATAATTTAGACATATAAAGGTTGAATGTCGAATCTCTATATAAGTCCGGTGTTTCTGTCTAATCGATATCCTTCGATATACTTTCTCCGGGTTTCTCCATTTTTTTTAAATTTTAAACTACAAAAATATTTAACCCTAGAATACTACTGCGGTTTGATACGCCTCTGTTACTATCGATACGTAAGTTGTACACGGATAGTTGATTTCATTGCGTTGGAATAAGCAAAACTATAATAAATAGACAAATATTACAAAGTTTTAGTATTTATTGAAACTTTACTATTTCGATGGATTTAAATAAACTAGTGAAGAGAATTTCTGTATCAGCTTATTTTGATACTTCAACGTAAACAAGTTGTGTTGAAGATAAGAGCAATAAACAACAGCCGGTATGTTTCAACTGTTATGTTCTGGCAGTTTCCAGTTGTGTAGAATATGTTACCGTACTTCTGTGTATCGCACTGTTATTCACATCGTCTGCAGTCGCATTTTACATCATTTCCTTTTTAATTTAATACATAACCTACCAAGAACATAGTAAACAGAATCTATATATTGGTTTCCATAAAAATAATCAACGAGTTAAATTCTACTTCAAATTATAAATTATAGCCTATACATTGTGACTTACGAGTATCACCCTTTTCATTTGAAAAATATGTATTTAAAAAAAAGACTTCTGAAAGGTTCATATCACCTTATTAACTGGATTAAGATTTACTAAATAAATGTACTGTATAATTTATTTTAAATGCCTGTTTTGTAGCTAAAAAGGTTTAAACGTCGGGTCAATTTTAGATTTAGCACAAAACTAAATCATATTAAACATGAATGATTGGCTCATACATAAAAGTACAAAGTTGATTGTTACAAATCAAACGTGTTTTATATTCGTTTGTGAACACCATTATACTAGCTTTGTTAACCAAAATGCACTTTTTTAACTAATCTACATATAATTTTAAATAAATGTATAGTTATGTATAATTACTGCATTAAATGGGTTAAAAGGTTGTGTGCTCGATGACTTTTGTTGTCAAACTAACAACAACATTAAACCTAAATAGTTCAGTAGCACTAAGACTGATAAATTGAAATAGTTTCTTTCGAGAGATAAATGATCTGCTTTAGAAATAGGTGGAAATAATTTGTCTCCCAGCGAGTCTATTGAACCAAACCGTAAAGACGCCAAAAAGTGAAACGCTGCAAACTTTCTTTCAGTGTTATAAATAGTCCGTCGATTTCAGTACGCTTAGCTGTGAAACCTTTGAAGTTCGTATGTTGGATAATCAACAGAACCACTCCAATAATTTTACGGCCAAATAAAAGTAAAGATGCAGCATTACATTTTTTACATTACTTAAAGGTTAACCCTTAATGTTTTTATCCAATCAAACTTTTAAGTAAGTACAATATAGCACCTGTTTGGTTGCTTTATGCCACCACGTTTTGTGCAACAAAGTGCTATATACTTAAACTTACGGTAAATTATGATTTTAATACTGTATTCATACAATATACAATTTTAAAAAATGTTTGACAGAAATGAATATAGCTGTTGCGATGATAAGACTTAAACTGATAAAACTACAAATACCTCACGCTCGATTGAAAGTTTAGTATAAGCAAAGGATTTCAAAGGAAACGCTTTGCTCATTTGCATATTTTCTTATCAGGGAGAACCAGGAGGCCAAGTTAGGATTTTATTGAGCGTTATTGAGACTCTTAACTTTATTGCAGAATCACTAGGTGATGTTTTGATAACCAATTTTATTAATCTGATCATCTACTCAATTAATGAGTAGCTGGAACCATCCCAGTTATAAACTGGGATTGCTCGAATGGAGTTAAACATCATAAATGCACGTAAAAAACATGGGGCACGTAAAAGACAATACTAAAATTGAACGAGCGTTTTTAAAAACTGGTAAATCTAAAATACCCTAAGGTATTTATAAATATGTGTGGAAACTTTGTCAGAGAGTGAAAACCCGAATTAAGAAAAAGTAATCTTATTATACAGTATTGTATCCAAACATATCCATGACATAAAGCGTACCATCACTTTTTGCTATTTTTAAACTGATAAAAAAAACCGTTTTGCAGAAAGCGTATGCAACGTTTGTATTATTTGACGGATGAACAAAGTAAAGATTACATAAGTGTACCCTTACAATAATACAAGGTTTTAATACAAATTGTCTTGTTGTACTTACTCAGAGAAAAAAATCTAATTTATCCAATTCGAAATTTCAAAATAGCATCCAGTTAAATCCTTTTAATACAAAATGCGAAAAACAAAAAAGAAATTAAAGTTATGAACAACATTTTTGTTTTCTAAATACTGTTGTCCATTCAACACTAAATTTGGACTAAAAATAACACAGATTTATTACAAACATATCAGTGACAACGTGGATTTAAATGGGAAAACAAATTAAGTACAACATAAAACCTGAATAAAAGCTTGACACTTTTAAAAGTTGTCAATTACAACAACAAGGTTTTATGTTGTATTTAATTTGTTTACCCATTTAAATCCATGATATCACTGATCATATTTTCAATAATTCTGTGTTATTTTTAGTCCCATTCAAATTGTTTTGTCCTGATAGATAGACAAAAATATTTAGAAAAATTTGTTTTTCATAATTTTGTATCGTTTTTCCGCCATGTGAGTTAAAAAGTGTAAACTGGACGCCATTTTGAAATTTCCAATTAGACCAAGTTGATTTTTTTCTATGATAAATATCATCAATTTACATACTGATTTTATTAAAAATCGGTTAACAAATGTTGGAGATAAAAACTATTTTGTAAAAAATACAAAATGGCGGTTACCTGGTAAACAATGCGTTTTGGAAAAAAGGTTATTCTTGGATTTTTCTTTGTTTAGACCCATAGAAACGTTTCCTAGGACTTTGCTTATAGGACATTCTGTATAACCAAATACTAGCTGTTAAATGAAAACTAACTTATTTTAAAACGTGCACTTTGATTTAAACTATGTTTTATTATAAGTACTAATTTTACTGAGTTGTTTAATAGCGAGTTTGCTTATTCATTTCACCATTTTAAATGTTGTTTTTCTTTCTACTATTACTTAGGAAATAAATACCAGCTGTAACTAAACAATCATCGAGTATCACGAGAGTCGAAGCTATTCAACTTTCTGTACTTAAAGCTATGGTTTCCTAGAAAGCGGTGACCGCTACATTACGGCCGTAATATGATGGTGAGTTTTGTTTTCAATACAATCAGGTAAGAGAGGTTTCCTAGAAAAAAGTGGACGTAAAGTTAGTGGTGAAAACTAGTTAAGGTTTTTCTCACTAGGTGACACATTTTGTTTTGTAAACAAAAGTCTAGCTTGTCCACTACTACATACGTAAATAAACTTTGACAAATAAAAAAAAAACATGTCAAAAGTTGTTTTTGTATACATCTGTTTAAATATTGTATTACGTCCACCGTCACCGTTACGTTCACTGCTACAATAACGGCCGTAATTTAGCGGTGAACTTTTTTCTAGGAAACCATAGCTTTAGGAGACTACTCCTACTTGGCTGATAATCATCTTTCATATAGGCTCAGTGCCGGGAAAGTCAACTTTAGGCTTCTCTTAACGGTAGACCGCTCCAAAGGACTGTTAGGACGATATGTGCGGTACTCACAGCGTACAAGTTCAAATTGAAAAGTTGTTTCTGCAACTGAATAGGTTCTCCTTTTTGGTACCCGGAAATATAACACCACTTGGACAGAAAATCTCTACAGCATAGCATGAAAGCAATTAATAACATGTTGAAACACATTTAATTCAATAAACAATGATTAGTTAAACTTTTAAGAATCCATTGATAACTGTATTAAAAACCTAAAGACTGACCATGTTGTTTATTAATTTTTGTATAAACTTCACTTCAAAGACTAATTGAATTGTACAAAAAACCTCCCGCACTATATTCTTTCTGGTTTTGTTGACTTTGCCGACAAACATAAAATAATTAAAGACTACAATAAAAATATAAAAACACTTAACTTATGTACGACTTTTCATATATAAAAGAAACATTAAAATATTTTAAATGAATCCCCGACTTGAAATAAAACTACTATACATGTGCAAAAAAACTGTATAACGCACTACCCGATAGTATGAAGTTACTGAAAAGAAAGAAGCTGAGGAAAAGGTTGACGAGATGGCTACTGAACAGGCCATTCTATTCATTGACAGAGACCGGAGACAACAAAACAAAATATGATCCATTAAAGTAATGTTGAAATTGTTAATTTGACGCCCATACATTTCTCAATGACAAATGTATTTGTCTTCGACACAATTCGTGAGCTTTTCTTTGAGATTAAAAGTACATTATTAAGCCAGATCGTTTAAAGTTTTATGTTTACAAGGTGCTTATAAAATTATTCTGGCCCATGACAAAGTCATCTACCTTTTGCAATTTATTATACAGTATAGTAAAGGTTTGTACTTTTCTGTTGTGTTGATTATTTTCATATACATCTTGACTTTAGATATGACGGTTTCAATCTATTTAATTACGTG
Source organism: Matsumurasca onukii (assembly GCA_018831715.1). NCBI lineage: Eukaryota > Metazoa > Arthropoda > Insecta > Hemiptera > Cicadellidae > Matsumurasca > Matsumurasca onukii. The sequence continues at coordinate 50,185,873 of CM032059.1, read as the reverse complement.
TTCGTTAATAATAAAGCGTGTAAATCGATCAGTTACATGTTTTATATGATTTGAATTCAGTTTTTAGAATCATTTAATTATATACACTTTTACGGTTGGCGTATTAATATGTTACTAACTTGCAAATAAAGTAGACAGAACTAAAGTAGAACTGCGAATAAAGTACAACCAAATTGATGAGTTCAACTATAAAAATGAGTAATGGAGAATTAATTAATGATTTGAGTGCAACACTTGATATTTTTATCCACAAAAGCATGTCACTAGTTTGCAAAGTGGTTTTTAACCGTTTGGCAACTATTTGGTTGATCGATGTAGCCGTTAAATGCAAAAAAATGTACTTATGTTGTTTTATTACATAACCAACATAATATTCTAATAACACTTGAGGCAGTAATTAAAACTAATTTTTGACCATTACATTATGTTTAAGTAGTTTTCATCATTGATAATGAATAATGGCATTTTTCAATATGACGTATACTCGTAGGCAGACGTTTAAAACTATTACGGCGTCATTAAAGCGCCGCAATTTTGGTGAACAATTTTAGGTTGGGTTTGAAGCTTTATTCTCTTCTTAATGAGATATTTATGTTCATACTATATTCAACCATTTCATTTCACAAATATTTCTATTTTGAAAGCCACACAGAATTTGAAAGTGCATTCATTTTGATAACAATTTAAAAGTTGCAAGAACAAAACTCGTTTTGAATAGAGCAACGCCGAACATCCAATGTTCCAAAAATGGCGGTGTCTCCGTGTTTACAACTCTCAAACGTTTAACCATCGTCGTGTTGATATGGGTCATTCTGTTAAAAGGAGAGTTTGCCATTATAATTTTATCGTCATATTAACCCCATGCGGATAGTAACCCAAATGTGACGCCCGGTCGAGGACTATAGCAAAGGTTATTTATGCATGCTCAACTATGATGTATCTAGTTTGTTTAAGGTTTTTCCTAAAAACTTTCCAAAACAATAAACTTTGAACCTTGTCAATGAAGACCTTTCTTTACAAGTAAAAGGAGTTTGTTTAGAACCATTGACAATCTAAGCTCCAAATCACACCTCAGGGACCAAACACACATCTACTCTAACGTCGACAAAGAAACATGTGTTTACAGCTTTTCCCTGAACTCAGATTCCTTTTGTACTAAGAACAATACACCTCTTGCCCAAAAGGTTATTTCAACTTAAGCGTCTTATAATGATCAATATTTAGTAAAAGGTTGATATAAAAATCAGTTTCATCTATGAAAATTCCTTCAAAGGGTAATCTATAGTGAGTATCACAAGAATCTTCACACACAAAATCATCGCTTATGCATGTAGATAATTTTTAGGTACATTTTATATGTACGAAATTGTCCTGTTACGAAAGAGGTTTTGTTATATCTTATCCTATTTTATAAATATAAGAGCTTATCTCAGTAATTTTTAGAATTTCTTAACGGATTTTCTATACTAAATAAAAACTAGTACATTAAGTTGTCAAGATTATAAACAATTTCAAACGCTAAAACCTAAGAAGGTAAATGCAATTATATTACGTTTCCGTCGTAATTACAACTTAAACCGTACGACTTCAAAAGTTCGTAAAGTCAAAGCTTTTATAGAGTGATTGAAATATTAATAGTTTCCAAGCTGACTAACAACGTGCTTTTATAAAGTCACCTAATAGCTTTCACTCCCCTTTAACAAACTTGGATTCAATGTGTAAAGATGCCCAAAGTGTGATATTAGGTTTTCCTTTCGTGAGTAGATATGTTGTTAGAATGTGCTGTGAGTAGAAGTATTTATGTGAGTGCTATTTAGTGATATTTCATCCTAATGACGTGTCCAACAAGTGTTATTTTCGGCTCAATAGCCAACAGCTTCTTAATTAGATGGAACCTGATGGGTTTTGGATACATAAAAAGTATTGTTCACTAACCAGATACTGAAAAAGCCGGTACTTCAAATTGTATTAACTGTAAGTGGTGAAGGCTTGTTAACATTTCAACTTTGTGTAGTTCTTGATGCATTAAACACATATCAGTTAGAACAGTAATACAATAATCACATGACTATGAATAAGTATTGAAGTTAATGTAAAATTCTAGAGCTGAGTTATATACGAATAGTTAAGTTAAGACTTGGCTGAAGCTCTCATTTGCATACTTTCTTATCTATGAGAGCCAGCAGGCCAAGGCAGAGTATTATTCACATACAATGAAGACCTTTTCCTTTATTTATTTTAAACACTACTTATCTTATGTTTCTATCTTGAATCTGAACTCAATATACAAAGCTAAGTTAAAAGGACAGAATACAAAGTATTTCTAGGTCTCCATTCTTTTTAACTTTAGAACTTATGGCAATTTTTAAAGGCTTTTTGGCACATGATAAAGAGGAGGCTATAAAGACGTTTGTCGTCGTCGAGGGATATAATAGGCTTGGTCCTTTTCGGGGTCAAATTGACACTTCTTACGACAACTTCTAGCGTGTGTTCATCCGGTAAAGGATTCGGATACGGAAAATGTATATACGTTAGCGGAACACGGTGAAAAAGCCGAGCATCTTTTGAACTTGTAGGGCTTAAAACTGATACATTTTCACATTTTCACTTGAGCATCTTTCTGTGAGTAGTATGTTAACCCCCTAAAACTGAAAATGTAATTTTTGTATTAATTTGAATTTATACGCACAAATAGTTTATTAATAAATTAAAAACTAAGCGTAAATAAGTCAAATACATAGCTATTTGAATTGAATTTAAAACATAAACTTCAGACAGTTTTACCACTCAAAGTAAAGATGAAGTCAAACGTAAAATAAGGTAATATTCATTAAAACTTGTCTGCCAGTTTGTTTTATCTCAAGTTAGTTCTGCTTTAAAACTAAAGTTTGACAAGAGATTTAAGCTGTGTACATCACGATATGAAGTAACTATTCTGTTTGTAGATACTGTGTTTGAGCTTTTTATTTGATTTTTTTAAATATTAAACATAAATCGTTTAAAAGTTCTAGATTAATAAATAGATGGTTAAATCTATTTGACGATTGAATTGTTAGGTACTTTAGGCTATTACGAACTCATATTGTAAATGAAAAAAATAAAACGTGTTATGCACTGTGGGGAAGCAAATTATATTTGTACGTAGGAGGTTAGAAGCACTATAGTTTATATAAAAACCACCACCAAAACCCTCATCAGTGTACATGCTGCAAGTTAGAAGATAAGTTTATATTATGAGTTTTGGGAAAATTTCAATCGATTCATAAGAAACTGTTTCGACAATTCCGAAGCAATGTAATTAGTCAAACTGACTTTACTAAATTCATTCGACTTGTTTAACTTTGTAAGGCAAGAATATTAATCCTACGGAAGAGCTTGCTGAATCAAAAGAGCCTAATTAATCTTCATCTGCTTCTTTAGGTAACTAAAACTTACTTAAAGAAGTTGTGTTAAGCCAACTTTAGTTTAATCACTTTAAAACGTTTGATGTTGAGCAATTTCAGTTATTTTAAAAATCTTGTCCATCTACTGTGTCGTCCCATTTGTATTAAAAACAAAATTGTATAAAAACAATTTGTATTTATGGTATCAGAATAGGATTTTCTGTATTTTTAATAGTGGTTCGTTTTCAAAACATTTTCAATTGAACCCCTTACGAAATTATAAAAAAACAACATTTAAAATAAAACATAAAAATTGAAATTATTCTTTGATTCAGTTTGCCTGCAAGTAACCATCCAAGTGGTATTTTGGTTCTTACTTCTTTAACTACTCATACAAGCGTCTAGATCGTAACTTGTATCTACATTCACACACTCTTAATCATTAAAAAATATCAAATATAATTATTTTAGTAATCATACTCCTATGATATTTCGTGTGAAGTCTTGAAACAACCTACTGTTTCAACCTGAGTTCAACCTTGAAACACTAAAACTGTTTTATGTTCATGAAAACAATAAACCAGGCCAAGACGCATCTGATTACTAAAACTCTACTGGAGTGAGTGAAGTTTGTTACTCCAAAAAATGATAGGAAATTGGCCTCAGGTTAACGTAGTCCATTATTTGCCGGGTTCCGGCTATGAGGTAGTTCACAACGCCTTAGGCCTAAGATGTACGAGTACGTAAACTCAGGTTACATGGCTAAACAAACAAATTTGAACGACGAAATCTACCACCATTAATATTAAAGCCTAGTACCCCAGTCAGTATGTGTCTAGTTAGTACCTGCTCAGATTACTTCATACTGGGGTACATCGAAAAAGAGTTGTTCACAAAATTACTGGGCAGCTTTGTAGTTGTCTGGATGTTGAACACGCTGCGTTCCCCACCAGGGGAGGTTGGATCAGATATCATTTTAGGGGGAAGTGGCAGCAGAGTGTACCACAACTTCACAGGAGAGGCTTGCACCATGTGCACCATATCTTGGGAGAGGGAAGGTCCCCCGAGTGTTGGCAAGGCTCTCCATATCTTGGGGGTTAGAGTCCCCTAAGTGGTTGCCAGCGGGCTTGCTTGTCGCGCCCTATCGTAATTGTCTGGTCAGCCGAACCCAGTCCCATTCCTCTCCTAAATCCAAACTTCCTTTCATTCCGGTGGTAGCACAATATGCCCAACAGACGAGGCAGACGTGCATAAGGGTAACCAGTCCTTAACCACATGATCCCCTCAATCTAACATCTAAAGCCTAGTAAATATTTAATATTGAGCATAAAATTTGAACGTTTATTTGAACAATTGATAAACTTTCTACATCCATTAAATACTACACTAATACATTACTACTAATTTATTACTTCACTAATTCATTATTAAAAGGTATTAAAATAATTAAATATCTCCCTAAGCAGTAAAGTACCTTTACAGTTTATATCAACCATGCTTAGTTATAATGAAATAGTTTTATATTATAAACGAGCGTATGTTTAATACGAATTGCGTAACATATGTATTCAAACACTCTTACTTATTGAGTTATTTCTTGAATGCGGCTTAGAAAATCACTTTGGTTATCATAGTTCGTGACGTTACAAGTATTCAGATACAAATATATTTATACTACATTATCTATTTTTAAGGCACGTAACTCGTTTCGTCCAAGTGTTCATTTTCAAAACTTAGATCCTTCCTTAAAACTACACACAAAAACAAAGCCCACTATATATATCAATTATTGCTGAGAGAACTGCATCATCCGCTGAGCAATTTTGTGTGATAAGAGTAGCTTAACCTAATCAAAAGTTTAAATTATGATAATGAACCAAGTTGGACCTTTTTTGAACCTATTCGTACGAAATATGACTGCCTTTGTTTAGTTTTGCGTTTTTACTGTTGTTTGAGCTTATACCTATGGCTAGTACTTACATATATAAATTTGAACATGGCATTTGTTGCTATAATCATAGGGGAGGAAGTAGTATCAGAACTGGTCAGTTCATTATAGTAATAATAGTTTGGTTTACTAATGTTTCCTTGAGCAAGAGGAATATGTACACTATATTTAACAGTATTGGTATTTTACGGCTTAAATCGCCTTGGTGGTAGTAAAAGATAAATCCACTTTGGAAACAACAATAAAAGCATACAAACACCCGTTCCGTTGGCCAGATTCGAAAACAAAGTTTGATAAATGCCAGCCAATTGTAAACAGCTCTTATCTGCGCGCCAGAGCCCGTTTCCAACCCCACAGCCTACCCTTGTGAGTGTTTACTAGAAAATAGCGTTTCACTATGCATTATTTAAACAACCTATTATATCTCATGATAATAATGTAAGTTCCTTGTGATACATGCTGTATTACTTGTTAGCTGAAAAATATGAAGTACTCGAAAACAAATGTTTCAAATCTATGTACATACAGTATGTATAACAGTATGTATTACACATCTGAACTTGAAGTACTGAATAAGAAAGACCAATGATATGAACACCCATTTATTGACTGAAATGACGCTAGGAATGAGCTACTTATCGGTATGGTTTCTAGGGATTGTCATGAACCTAACCTATTTGTTTAGTGGGTTGTGAGGAACTAGCAGTTCACTTCAACAGCTAAAAATTAAGGGTAGTTTACGCGGTTAGCTAGAGAAATAATGTTAAATTTGCTTAACCAAGCCGTTTAAACGGTTCAATTTTAAGGCAGGACAATTGGTTGTATTTGAAAATTAATGGCTACCAAGGTATAAATAATTACATTTTGATTTTAGAATGCATATGATTTTTAAAGACATTGAACTTATTTTTCCTCGGAATATAAAATAGTTAGCTTACATATTAGAACAAGTCACTTTAATAGTTAAGCAATTTAAAGTGACGCCAAATTTATAAATACTGGGTGTACTAATAGATGTACAAAACAATAAATAAAAGCAACGTTTCTGCATGGTTAACGGTCATCTACTACTACGAAGTGAGGTACACAACCAGTCAGAGGAAAAGGTTTGTTCGTCTTCTTTAACAAAGCGAAGGTAGAGCTGCAAAGTCCTCTCTACCGCTTGATCTCGACCTTTACCTAGCGTTATTGCACTCAACAAATTGTTAGCGGTCCCTGCGGAGGATCGAACTCGCGCCATCGGAGGGATCAACTAGAGCAAAGGCCGTGTAGTGTATTTAAACCTTTGTTTAAATACAAAGTTTAAACATTATTAAACATTTTAACATTATTCAGTCAGTGACAAATACAATGGTATACAAGTTTCAGTTGTATCTTTTAACTATAAACAAAATAACAGACGATCGTGGTTACTTCAGTTTGGTGAAATATTCAATTTGGGAACAGGCGTATATTTCTTAAATTACGGGGTTTTTTGATAATAATTCCAAATAATTTAGGCTGTATTAAAAACGAATTAGGACGTATTAAAAAATAGTTTGATGTACAGGGTTATTAAAAATGATGTTCACGATTTCTAATGTATATAAAATGTAGTTTTAAATGTTATGAAAATAAACAAAATGGTTTCATTTTAAGAAAAACTCAAAACTTTCGTCACAAATACTCATAACTTTAAATTTTTAATATGGGTACCCCTTGTACTACAGCATATGTCAATCCTATAATTATGATCTTGCCATAGGTTGATAAGAGTGTCTTGATCCATTGCTTTGATGACATTGGATCCGTTTGTTGGATCTCCAGTTTGCTAATGGAAATTGTGCTGTATACACCTTATCTTTGATGTATCCCCACAAGAAGAAATAACAGGAAGTCTTATCCCAAGATAATGGAGGCCAGTTCGGGAGTACGTCATGATTCGGACCTCCCGATCATGAGCATTAGTAACATTTTTTTTAATGCAGCCATTTGTTTCAAAATTTAATTACTAAAAAATCAGTTAATGTGATAATCCATCACACAGCAAGCATTACTGTCTTCAAATTCAACCATTACACAACTCGTAGAACAATTGACTTAAGAAACACCAGATACGCACCCAAACCAGTAGTCTATAAATAAAACTTGATGAGTTTTTCTTTTCGATGGTACCAATTAAAATGATCTAAAAGCACATTTACCTAGTAATAACTGTAATCAAAAGTCAGGAACATCATTTGTAATATAATGAGTTTAAGGACGACTGCAATGAAAATCATATAACTGACATAAGTGATATACAAACAGTTAAGCTGAAAGGCACTAGCGCCTTAGAAACGTATTTTCAAAAACTGGTAAGTACTTGAGTAATATCATTGGTAGTACTTTAAGTCATGTTCACATTGTAAAGTAAGATTTGTAGTATTGGCATTGAAGCTCAATAGGCCTTGAAAAGTATTGGCACTCTGTTAAAACATATTGTTATTGTTTAGTTTTAACACTTAAAATACAAATAACTCAGCATCATTCTAAAGTTACGATGGCATCAAACGCATTGCAAACATCACCTCCACTGAGAACAGATCTGGAATCAGCTAAATTGACGTGGGAATGAACAGGCGTACGTATCGCGTCTCAAGGGAGCTTGTTCAATTTACCTCATCTGTTACTGGCAACCTTCCGTTATATCGGAAAACAATGTTTGAGTGCTGTACGATATGGCTTTGGCCATGTAACATTTATGTCGAAAACCCTTTTCAATTAGAAAGGATCTTACACGAATCAGAAGCTTGGACCGACGAGTTATACTGGTGAAGGTATATATTTTCTACCTTGATTTAACTCAGCAAATTCTTAATAAACATAACCTACTTACTTTGAAAATAATAGCTATAATATAGGCTATTATAAGCTGTAGTTTATATATTAACAACAGTATTTTTGGAAAGACTGTATACATTGGAGCTTAAATATCGGTTATATTGAAAAACTGATTTTTAGTTCATCCACGCAAATAAAATACTTCTTATAGGCGTACTTTTAAACATTATTTAAAATATTGGTGAAAACCTTCTACTTAGTCCTCAAATATTTGTAAAAAAAAGATATACCCTACGATGAACATATAACTAGATTTTAGGTCCTTTCGAACGAAGGAAAATTAGGGCAATGCTTCAGGCTTGTTAAGAATGAGAAGTCATGACCAGGTGATCTCGGGCGGCAAATTGAACATCGTCTGCAGCAGCTGTTGAACTAAAGTAGAGTAAACAGCTGACCAGCAACCAGCTGCAGGCAAATAAGCTTCAGTTTACACATGAAAAAAATTAATACACAATCTTTAGTGTGCAGGTTATTTTACCTAAGTTTTTATTTTCGCATGATACCAATATGTGTACACAGTAGAGTATACATAATATAGGGGACAGGTCAAACTTATAAAATGTCTTGCATTTGTAATGGATATTTTAGGTAACAAACGTATGCGTTGTTTCAATATATTAACTTAACCCACCCTTTAATTCTTAGAACTTTATATAACGTTCGGTAGTTAGGAGCATTAAATTATACCTTCTGGTCTGACTACACCCAAACCGCCGAAAACTGCCTTTTACGAGACGTTCAAAGCGTATAAAATGTATCATATCAAGTTATATTGACACACATTTGTATCAACCATAGCATATGTAGATTGCGTGTGTAACTTTCAAGCTATTTTAATATACAGAACTGAATTGTATATTTGATGTAACATGTACATTTCAAAAATCCAAAGTATTATACAACTTTTACAATACAAACTGAAACAAGATAAACGTGAACAACATAAACACAAGAAGTTTGAACCGAGAGTTATAAAACTCCTCCGTGCTGTCAACAAACCCTATCTGAAGGCAGGATTTTATATACTGGTGAAATAAAAAAAGTTATCAATTAGAGTGGAATTTGTTTATAGGCCACAGCTCTAGAGCAAGGTAGGGTAAGCATGATTAAAAGCTGTACAAAATTTTATTAAAAATGCCGGTTTCATAAAACTCAAGAGTTTAGGTCAAAAACAAAGTAAGTCTAGGCCGAAAACCTTTCTTCTCTGGAATGTCAAAACCCTTCCGGGTAGTTACTATTACACTTATCAAATATTTAACAAACTTAAGCAAGGAAAACAAACACACTCCCAATAACAGTATGGTATTAAATATCCTTTCATTAGCTTAATTTGCTTTTTGATAAATTATTGTCCAGCTACAGTAAAAGAAACGTAATAGAGAGTGACCTTTTAATAACCCTGTAAGTATATACGAATACATAACGGTTACATAACTTAGGTTTATGGACTTTCTTGAGTACACTTACAAGTATAAAACAACACTACAACCTAAGTTAAAGTCAAAATCTGTTTACGACCAGTAACTTGGTCTCCGAATCTCGCATAGTTTATTTTGTTTTTCTGTCCTCCACTTTCAAATGTTTTGCAAAACGCCATACACACGGTTCCATTATGCGTTGCTGTGTACTACGGATACTTTTAATTTAACGTTCGGTCACTGTAAATTAAAAAGGAAACGAGACGCTAATCGGAGATACTTGTTAACAACAGGCTAACTATTAAATATTTACTGTCAACTTTTATTACCATTTTTTATCATGATTAGGTTAATGATCAAAAAATGAAATGTTTTTACATCATAATACTTGCCTCAATACAATAACTAACGTGAAACTTATTATACCGGGTGTTTCTAAAAAAAACTCCTTGATTTAAAGTTGTATTGTTATACAGTATAGTTAAATAATAGTTATTAAACATATATATTATTTAAGAGAATCTTCTCAAGTTTTTTTTGATACCTAATAAAGTTCTATATGAGCACCATTTGTTGCCCTGGCCAAGTCTAAACGATAACTAGTTTCTTCCCAGGTATTTAACAGCATATCAGGCGTAACGGATGCTACAGCTTCAACAATCCTCTCCCTCAGATGATCAATGTCACGGATCTTCTCAGAATACACAATGTTTTTTACATGTCCCCAAAAGAAAAAATCTAGTGGAGTCAGATCTGGGCTCCTTGGTGGCCTAAGTGGTTTGCTCCTGTTATTCCTAACTTGATATCCTACACCGTTTTCCTTACACCATATCCGTACACCAATCCTAACAGGTGGATTAGTAGACGTGGGCCAGTTGCATGGCCACCAAGGAGCCCAGATCTGACTCCACTAGATTTTTTCTTTTGGGGACATGTAAAAAAACATTGTGTATTCTGAGAAGATCCGTGAGAAGATCATCTGAGGGAGAGGATTGTTGAAGCTGTAGCATCCGTTACGCCTGATATGCTGTTGAATACCTGGGAAGAAACTAATTATCGTTTAGACTTGGCCAGGGCAACAAATGGTGCTCATATAGAACTTTATTAGGTATTAAAAAAAACTTGAGAAGATTCTTTTTAATAATATATATGTTTAATAACTATTATTTTAACTATACTGTATACTAATAAAACTTTAAATCAAGGAGTTCTTTTAGAAACACCCGGTATGTAGCGACACTTACGTGTCTGAACTACGAGACCTGAGGACTGGAGCGATGAATACTGAGGGAGGAAGGTGAAGAGAGCTTATTAAAAATGGAAGTGTAATTTGTCCCCAAGGGTGAAGAGTCCCTGTGAACAGCTCACAATGAGTCTGTGTGTCTGTGTGTGGGTGCTAGAGTGCAATGTCTCAACTGCATAACAACATACAAGATAACGCCAGTAGATGTTTGAACTTCTTTTGTTAGCCAGAAGATTAGAACAATATTCAAGGTGACACACATGTCTCATTTCTTTACTCAGATGTTTAACTTTATATGTTAGAATAACAAAGAACATACGAAAAGTCGTAGGATGAATCAGAATTTTCATACACAAAAAACCATATTAAACACTGATATTGACAAACTACGACGTGAAGCAGGCAAGAAATTCCTTCCTCCTTTTGATGTCAGGATGTTATCACTGTTATGAATACTTTGGCGACACTTTGTTATTAATGGTGTTGAAATCAGCACAGCAGATCCTCTTCATGTCCGACTTGACACTGTTTTCGAGTTTAGCTTATTTGATATTTTCGAAGCGTGGATCAAAGTTTAATTTATTGACATTGCTTGAAACACTGAACAAGAGCATAAACCTGAAATTCAGCAGTTTTTAGGCAACATTTGTAAAGAAAGGAATAGATAAAAAAAAAGATAAAAGCTATCGAAAATTGTTTTATATTTCTAAAATTTAAGTCCTGGTTATAAACTTTACCAATAACAGACTACTTCAAAGGCTAAAATATTTAAAATCAAATTTAAACCTCGCTGCAGATTAAGCGACAAGACTGCAGATCAATCATTCGTCCATCGTACTAAAACAAGCCAAAATTATACCTCACAAAGAGAGTTTTAAATTTCCCTCCCCTACCATAACTTATGAAAAAGGAGTAACTTTGAAAGCACCCTTGGGGGAATGTTTCAAAAAATACCTGAAGTTTGTTGTGACGTATTTGCGTCAACCCCCATCCACCTAAAAGCCGGGTATAGAGAGCAACCTCAAGTTTTTTAAATAGGAACCTACCTCTTATGAACACTCAAAAGAAATATCTTTGTAACATAAATTCAATGACACAGAGGAAAATTGTCTATCTTAACTCGTTTTTTTTATATTACCATTTTAAGATTAAAAGATGTTAACTTCAAAATGCTACATTTTACATACAATTTATTTTGACTGACAAACTTTTCTGCTAAATCCTCTGAGGAAAATGTTACAACCCCTCACAGGATTTTAAAAAAATGTGTGGCATTTTAAACTTGACAACTGTTAGTCTTAAAATGGGTATACCCATTTTAAAATGTAAATTCGATGGAAAGTTTTTCTTTGCGTCGTTGAGTTTGTGCTGAAATTACTATTATTTTGTAGTACCACAGGAGGGAAGTTCGTATTTTAAATGCAGCCCCGGTTTTTGGTGGTGGTGGCTGATGCAAAGTACGTCAAAACAAACTTTGGAATCCTATAGAAACATTCCCCGAAAGGATTTTCTAAATATTTTCTTTTTCAAAAGTTATGGGGAAGGGGGCATTTAACATTCACCTTGTATATGTAACTTAGTTGATCCTTCTGTTATTATAGAAAATTAATAACTGACAGGCTTTTTACAGGTTTAAGCATCTATTGCTATTCAGTTTGCCACCTTAATGTTAACTTATATAGACATTTGAAGTTCTCTAGTTAAATTATAAAGCTTTTTGGTGAATTTTTACTGTATTTTAACTGAATTTTTAGAATGTTATTTAGTATTTTTAGTTAAGTAAGATTTTAAGTAAGTCATCTTGGAAGCAGAAAAAGCTGTTTACCACAGAGAATTTATCAACCGAAATCCAAAGGTAAGCCTTTCTAGAGGGAAAAGAAATGTTTGTTTTCTCGTGATTCAATCATCCTACAAAAATAAAACTCTCTAAACGCTATATATTTATTCAGGATTATTGTGTTTTAAAACAGGAAACTCTGCTGCGAGCTATATCGGAAATACTAATGTATCTCAGTACATCAATACTCGTATTTAAGTTGTAAAATTAACCTGCTTTTAAGTATATAACTATACCAAATTAAGTCTTAGGCTTAAGCGGCCGGCGTCATTACTAACTAAAGCTTCCGGTGTAGACCGAAGCTGTCGGTCTACACCGGAAGCTTTAGTTAGTAATATAACTATACCGCTTGTCCCAAAAGTCACTTTATCGAACAACACGTAATGTTTACAGAAACACTGACATTTCTCGGTCTTATGAAACTACGCTATGTGTCGGCAGAGCACACCCTGGATCATTTAACCGGCTGCGCCCTGGACGTTAACTTGACCTCGTGTCAAAAAGTGTCACTTTAGGACCTAATGATGAATTATAATATTATTAACCTGGTTTAAAAGTTACAATCGAGCACGTCAATGTTAGTGATATATGATTGTCTAAATCAGCTGTTCAGAGCAGAATGGCAAAGACATTAGCCGTTGTTAATTTTTATTTTGAAGAACATTGAAGAACAGTAAACCAGTGTAACATCTGTTTCGTTTAAACAGTATAAACCAGACTGAACTGAAAAATCATTAACTCTGTTTTTATTATTATTAAAACTTCATTATCACTAACATTGATAGTAGGAAACAATGTTCAGAGCATTCCCGGCTAGTTGAACTTTAGCTCGTGTCAAAAAAACTTCACTTAATAATTTTTTATGAAATATACTTTATAACCTCATTATTATTTTCATTTTGGTATCAGCAAGCCACCTGAATCCTTGCACGTAAAGTCAATATTCGTAAATAACCGTGTTCAGCCCGGAGCAGCAGCTGCAAGAGATGTCCAATTTGTCGGACCAAATGGTTTGGTCAGGACTGCTCATTCTTAACAAGCCCCGAGCATTTTTCAACCCTACCAGACTACATACGAGTATTGCCCAATCATAGGATTGCTCAATTTTCCATTATTATGAAAACGCCACGTATTTATAATCATTTAGTCTAACCCATTACACTATCTGGAGTCATTACTTGTTAGCTATAATGACGCTAATGCGCTCTAAGACTCTTGTGCATCACTGAGGGTAGTATACGCACAATCGTAGATAAATTGGGTCAAATCAAATAAAACAGGTCAAAGTTATTTAGTGCTTCGGTTAATGGTTTTTGTACAGGCTTTGTACAAACATAACTAAATTGGAGTAAGGTGTTGTACCTAGGTGTTGTAAAATGTTGTATTTAGTGTTTTCGAAGAAGGATCTTCAGTAATTTATTGAAATTTTAATCTCCGACTTGTTAGTTATACGATTATCGTTTTCTTACTTTAACCTCTAGGTTCATACAATTTGACAATAATATTCAACAAGGGACATTAACATACTAGATTCTCGTTCACTATTATTCCTCGTGACTGATTAGGATTAAGGACAGAAAACCTGTTCTGACAATTATTTTGTAAAAATAACCAAAAGGTAAAATTTGTTATTATTTTACAGTTTACATAACAGGTTTGGTGGGTTTAAAAAGCGTTTAGTATATCAAATCTGAGGAATATTTATAATTTGTATCAATAAAACCAACGAAATAATACAAACAACTTCACTTTTATCCAAAACATGAGCGTTACTATTGAAAATTAACTTTCTAAATTTGTTCGAGCGCTACAAAACAATTGGCACTGGTACTTGCCAGGTCTTGTGGATTCCTGTATCCTCTTAAGCCACTGTGTCAATAATATCATGAAAACTAATACAAGTTAGATCGAAACTTCTTAATCGAAATGTGTCTTGAGAAAACTCGCTTGTGTTTACTGAGGTCCACGTTAGTACACATCGTTCATTTCCTACTTTTATATTTATTTTAAAAGCCCTACAGTAATAATATCTTTAGCTTGTTCAAAACTAAAATGTCTTGTTGATATTGATGCCCTAACCACTCTATGATGACAATAAAATACTAATTTGGATAAACAATAATTATACATTATATACATCTAAAGTTAAGGAGGCCACTAAACAACCAGACGAGAAGGTCTTGTGTTACAAAATGTAATAAAAGTGATTATACGTGTACAAAGGTTTTATACACGTAGAGGTTATAAGGCTAAGCACGCTATAGAGTCTGTTAATATACAACACACCAGCTAGTAGGATTTAATTGTTACAACAATAAGATTTGTATTTTTTTAAGTTTATCGCTTGTCGTCTTTAAAGCGACTGAAACTCTAATGCAAGTATTGACACATTTCTAAAAAGACTTTTGTCAGTTATAGTCAATAATTTAAACTGATTAACGATGCGACGATAGGAAACGGAACGCCCCCAAGAGAACAAGTTGTTGACAAAGTTGTGTAATGCAGGAAGCGGTCCCACAAGGGTATGTAGTTCTGGAAAACTGTGTTTTAGTAGGTGCCAGTATCTCATGGTGGGGCAGGGTAGGGGTCCAACCCTGACGGTACATTAGGCATTTCCCTACGTAAAAAGCCTTTCTACAAACATTGATGATAACAGTCATATCCTAGAGTAGGTTGCAGACGCCGTTTTCCAAAGAGCGAATATATTTATTTATTTACTATACATTGGCACGACTCACCACGGCTGACAAATTTCCATCGCAGCTACTTCCGCCTGTGTCGGGACTGCCGCTTCATTGCCGTCCGGATTCGACCCAGCTCTACTCAACCGCCCTACGGTAGCTTATGTAGGCCCCGCCACAGCCAGCCAGACCACCACCACAACAACGACCACAACCACAACATCAACAGCAACAGCAGTAGGCTCCACGTTAACAACAGCAACCACCCCTCAGGGGAAGGCGTAGAAATTAGTTTCCTTCTCTCCATCTACTAAACCTTAATTTATCGCCTTACACGGGAAATATTCTACTTCTTCATTTATAGCCTTATTCTGTCTGTTTTTCTTGCGAACCTTACGCCTTCTGCAGGGACTTGTAATAGGTTGGATTGTTTTTGCTTTCTCCCCATGGCCTTAAACGGGAACTTTGTACAACTAAAAGAAAATAAAAGTACTGGGGAGGGTTCTCTTTTCAAGGGGCCCTCGCTGCTTTATTTCTCCCTTTGCTTGCTCATTCGGCGGCTGTAGCACGGTACCCTTCATGCCCAGCTCTCGCAAGGGGGGCCATGGCGGGTGCAGTGGTTCAGTCATCGGTGAGAGGGCTTGAGGAAAGGCAGCAACAACATAGTCCAACCGCTATCTGACAAGCTAAAACGGATGTTTTTGTGTATAATAAATACGTATTGAATGATAAACTACTATACTCTGCAAACCTGTTATAATTTAAAAGCGTATACTAATAAGTAGGGTATCTATAAATTTAAATACATTAAAGTAATGAAATGATAAAATACTTTACGGCTGTTTGAATCCTTCATCCTTACCGTACCCTTCTGCCACTACCTAGCTAACGGCTGAATGTCCTAGTTTGACTGGATAAAATTTCATTAAAGCTCACTAGACTTCAAACGTGCACTTTTACCATCAATGTTTTTTTGTTTTGAAAGGGCTGAACACGTAAATTTGGTGAGGTGTTAACTTTTTTTAGTTTTGAACATTGTATAACAGGTGGTACATTTTTAGCATTATTTAAAGTAGACACTGATGTGTAAAAATTATCCGGAAATTATCATCTATTGACCAAATACTGTGACACAAATTGAAACCTTAAGTTCCTGAAATAGTGGGACGTTAACAGAAAATGCACAGTTTGGTAAAGCGGGGTGAAATGGACTCTGAGGGTAATGAGATGTGAAAACATCTAAGTAAATTGTAAAGAGAATGAAGTCTCACCACGTTGATATAAGGAAGCACTGCTACCTCTGCCTTCTTCCTTAACCTGTTTAATTTATTTCTTCGTGCTAAAATGAAGAACACCTCATACTTGATGGGTTAGTAAACACTGTTTAAAATGTTTTCTCTAATGATTTGAGTCCAAATGTAACCAGAATGCGTACTAAATCTATGGCCAAAACGAAGTTCCATTCTCAGTTTGTAACTGTGTTAACAGCGATATAAAACAACTACATAAATTATCATTATTAATATTTCGTTGAAAACCATAGTATATTAAAGTAAAATAAAGAAATAAAAATTATGATGAATCACACTTATACCTGAACACACCTACCTGTATCCTTGTAGACAAACTTTAGCTATAGCAGAAAACAGTCTACATTTCAAGTTTAATGTACATGCTTCAATTATTTGCTTTCGACAATCTCTGTAATATACCTATATTAAACCCCAGAATTCAATTTCTATACAGAGTGCCATTACATAACCAAGAGCTTTTTGCAGTGTTCTGATGATTATTGAACGCACAGTTTACTAACTGTACAGGGTGATTCTAAAATAGGGCGCCAAATTTCAGGAGTGGGTTTCTTATGCAAAAACAATGAAAAGGTTCCTATTAATATGGGTCCTAAAATCCTTTGTTACCCCGGTATCCACCATTTTGTATTTTTTACTTAAAAATGTATATTTTTTATAACGGTTTGACCGATTGCATTCACGCTTAGTATGGTGTTTATGTGTCACAAGGTCAATTAAAGAAAAAATAATTATTTCATAAAACCATACAGAATAAAACCTTTTTAACAAAAAAATTGAACCGACTTCAAAAACAATCCAACAGTAAAATGCTATAACAAATGTGAAATAATTGGGTATTGCAATCCTGTATTGCTTTACATGATACATTTATAAAAAATGGGTTACTGATGTGTTACGCTAACAAACAATAATTTATCCATTACACTACAGTAAGATATTACAGCTGTATTTCATGGTAACAATATGATAAATATTAATTTGCTAATACATATAAAAATACCATCAAATCACTATTTGCCATATTATAGACTACAATTTAGAGTTGTTATAATCTTCATTCACTTAAAAAATATTGGAGTCGGTGCTGCTGAGGCAATATTATCTAAGAAGAAACAGCACCGACTCCAATATTTTTAAGCGAATGAAGATTGTAACAACTCCTAAATTGTAGTCTACAATATGGCAAATAGTGTGCATTTGATGGTATTTTTATATGTATAGTAAATTAATATTTATCATATTGGTTACCATGAAATGGTTACAGCTGTAATATCTACTGTAGTGTAAGGGATAAATTATTGTTTGTTATAACACATCAGTAACCCATTTTTATAAATGTATCATGTAAAGCAATACAGGATTGCAATACCTAATTATTTCACATTTGTTATAGCATTTTACTGTTGGATTGTTTTTGAAGTCGGTTCAATTTTTTTGTTAAAAAGTTTTTATTTCACAATTTTTGATATTTATTTTTTTAAATCTTTATTTGAAGTCAGTTTTTTTTTTGGTAAAGTAATTCCAATCAGACAAATGTATAATAGGCGAGATGGTTAAACAAAAATACAGTAACGCCAAAGAAAATATAAATGATTTTGTACTTGTGGTGTAATGTAATCATATTATCTCGAACTTAGTAATTAAGTCATGAGGTCTTGAAATTAAAGTAGTTGAATCATATAATATTTATTAAAAAAAAGCTTTCAGCCAGTTTGGGAGGGAAGCAGCCCTCTAATCGGACCCTAGGGTTGAGTCCTTCATCCTATGTATCAATCGCTGGTTTGACGTGATTTTCTTCAGTACAAACTGAAGTAAATTTGTACTGAGTATAGCTGTGAGTACAGCTCTTCTAGATAGACAATTAGACCGCTGCACTTAAGACACAAATCTGCTACACGGGAGTGGAAAGAATCGCCTGAATCACGGTAACGCTTCGTCCTTTGGCCTCGAGGCCTTTGCTTATGGTATTAATGCAGATCATAGGCCGTTTGTTTTCCCATGGCATGCTCGAAGGATCAATTAAGTGATTGGCTTCGCTCGCGGTAGCGTTTTGCCGAACGGGTATGGGGCATCAGGGTGACGATTTGGCTTATGGCACGTTGATTACGAGCCTTCGGTCTTTTTCTAATAATAAGCTCGCAGGAGTAGTTCCAATCTGAAATGTAGTTTCGGTGCTTGGTCAAGCTAAAAAGGACTAGGTGGTTCGCTCCACTCGCATTGACGCTTCGTTGTTGCTGGCCTTTCATTTGCTTATTGCCAGCTCACAAGATCATGTTTAGTTAGGTTTCGGCCCGTATCCTTATGACTTATGAGTAGTTTGCTCTTCCTTTAGCAAGTTTGCTATATTATGAGCCGTTTAAATTGCTCATAGTAACGCGTCGTCCTTTAGGCTCGCAAATTAGTAGAGATTTATTTTGCTGTCGCTTTTGTGTTTTCTTACTTTGCCTTTCCTTTAACTTAAAAGTTTTTAAAATATGTCGGGCGAGCTATTTTCTGAACTATTTATCAGTTAAAGTTATTTGTACGGTTATGTACATAATTTATTAATGTTGAAATTAACACAAATGCAGTTCAGATTTACGAGTAGTTCACGCTTACCCTTAAAGTGTCTGATTGTTTCGAAATTTTCTCCAGAAATATACGTATTTTTAAACGTATCAGGGGTATAATTTTGGAGTAAGTTATGTTCTTGACAGAACGGTACCATTATCATATCATATACATCCATCACATCGAAATGAAAACATCATCAGCTTAAAATTCGGGGAAAAGTCCGTGTTTGCGTAAAATGTATCGTTTTTTAACAGTTCATAAAACATTTTATGGAAACCACGTTGTAGAAAATTCAATTTTAATTAGCCTTGTACCTTAACTATTTTTATAACCTTCCAAAGCGAGACCTATACCACTAAGCACGCATGGAGTACACGTTTCAGCATGACATTTTGGACATTTTATACTTGTTTACAGAATCTATAAAACGTTTTAAAGCTACAAAATACGTTTTTTTGTTGAGAACATAGCTATTCACAGAATCTTATCATAACCAGGTTTATGATATTGAAAATAAAGTTTCTATGGCTATAAAACTAATACGAAATGCGTGCTAAAAAATTACGTGTTTTTTAGCGAGAAGGAGACCATAGCTCGGTAAATATGTGTGTAATCATAACAAATATATATATTTTCTAAAAGAAAATTAAATTTTACTGGCACGAAGTTCCTTCAAATCTTTGGTCAAGTGTATATTTTGGCGTCTAGAACTCTGTAAATACAAACAAAGACATTTTTTCGAGTATTTTTAGACGAAAATATCTATTTATCTCATCAACACCCAAGATTGAGAAGAATTTAAGGCTACTATCTTGTTGCAAATTTAATTCTACATCGAAATAGTGCTATAGAAATCCAGTTCCGGTTCTAAATAGTGTTTTTACCACGTAAAATACGCAACAAGTACATGGAATTTCGAGACTTTTTTGAGGTTTTTTTACATAGAAATATAAGTATGATCAAAAAGGTATTTAAATGGGACGACTATGGAGTAAAGATCTACCAATCAACGCAAACTGGGTGTAAAATGATGCTCGCGTTCAAAAGTAATTCGTGAACAGACATAAAAAATAATAAAAATTACGTGTTTTTGAGTGAGAAGGAGGTCATAGCTCGGTAAATTCGAATATAATCATAATAAATATATATATATTCTTAAAGACAACTAAATTTGACCCTCACTTGGTTCCTTCAAATCTTTGGTCAAGTGTATATTTTGGCGTCTAGAACTCTGTAAATACAAACATAGTCATTTTTTCGAGTATTTTTAGACGAAAATATCTATTTATCTCAACAACACCCAAGATTTAGAAGAACTTAAGACTACTACCTTGTTGAAAATTTAATTCTACATCGAAATAGTGCTATAGAAGTCCATTTCCGGTTCGAAATAGTCTTTTTACCACGCAAAACACGCAACAAGTACACGGGTTTTTGAGATTTGTTTGAGGTTTTTTCCTTTTTTTATATAGAAATATAAGTCCGATCAAAACGATTTTTAAATGGGACCACTATGGAGTTAAGATCTACCAATCAAATCAAACTGGGTGTAAAACGGTGCCCGCGTTCAAAAATAATTCGTGAACAGACATAAAAAAAAAATCGCCCAAAGTCAACTTGTATAACTTCCTTGTTTCACTGAAGTCGGTCAAAAAATATTGCAGCTGTTTAAACTTTTCAAATTGAAATACCATGAAAATTGCGCATAATACAAAATATTAATAAGATTAAAAAAGTTGTACTTTGTAATTTTACATAAAGATACGAATTTATTTTTCCGAAGTTTACATTAATATTTTCACTTTTTTCGTTCTTACTGGTACATTACCAGTTGATCTTTGATGTTCACGTCTTAGGTGTTCAAGTTGCACCTGTCTAACAGGTGAATAATACGAGCACCAACATACCTAGCTCTGCCTGAAGAAATATTGGTACAAAACCTCTTACCAGAATTAGTCGTATTTCAATCAATTATGTCATCTGATAACACTCCTACTAAAAGCACATGCGACGATGTTTTCAGACGCTAATAAGCTCTTGTGGGGAATTGTTTCTTGCTTTCCTGAGCCGACGAAGCATCCTGCTTGTCGAGCGCACCACTAGACAAAAGGCGTCGTCTTTCATCCGTCTACAAAAGCATGTTTACATTAGTTTCTAGATTTAGCTTTAATTTGACTGGTATTTGATGTGTATCAAAGAAGTCCTCATACTGAAGAATGTTGAGCTAGAACTTTCTAGAGTTATTTAGGTATCTTCATTCTGCAAAGTGGAGAAAGTTACGCAATCACTATAAGTGGAAGGATGGGAATCAAGCCAGGAGGCACGTCAAGCAATACTCCTTATAAACATATTCAGTATAGGAGGAAAACATTTACACAACACAAGAAAACATGAAATTTTTGGACTGTATCTGCCAGTCATATGGAGTGCAACTAATGTGTTCTAAGAAACTGAGGAAAGGTACATAAACACATAAGAGTGCAATATCATTAAGTCATGTTTTTGTATTAGCTTAGTTATGTTTTTTATGTATTTTACTCTGCGGGCAAGGTAAAGTACATTTTGTTATATCGTGTTGAAACGCCAATATCTTTTAAAACGCATGTTTTACTTTGTCTAGATAAAACGTGAACTATAATGCATGTACTTAACTTGTTTCAACAGTTGGTAGAATAAAAGACGATTGTATGAAAAACAATGACTAAACAACAAGACGGATAACAAGCAGACACTCGACAGCGTGGATCGCGATAATGAGGCTCCAGGGTCTCTGTCATAGAGCAACCTAGCTAGCTCATCAGCTAATCATCTTCATTTACTTGTCAGTACCGCATACAAATAATACTTTGGTCAACATACAATCATTATGTTGGGTTATCAAACGATACTTATATAAAACTGAACTACAGGGTGTCCAGTAATTACAGGATCAAACTTCACCAGATGATTTGTCAAGTCAAAATAAACAAAAAATATTAAATTAGTTTTCCGTCTGTCTGTGTTTTTCATAAATAATTTTTATCTCCAAGGTAGAATAAGGTATGGACTCAAAATGTTGCTCACTTGTTAGTATAATCAAATTTAACATTTAAAATTAAATTTGAATTGTTATCACTTCCGGTTTTAAAATGGCAGCCATATTAAGTTTTCTAAGCTTAATAACTCTTAACGCTTCACCTTTATAGTAAATCTACACTGAAGCTTTTACATCACGTTTTGTGTCTTTAAAAAAGATATAGTTCAAACATTTTGACTACTAACTCTTTTCATGCTGAGCTACAACCGATTGCGTCATCATTTGTGTGTCTCAGAAGTCATAACTTATACCGAAGTTAAACGTATCCTTACAAAGTTACTAAAAGCCCTTGACTTGAAGTTTGCACTGGAAATTTGACTTGTCAGAACACTCCTTAAAAGACATAAATCTTTCCGAACCAAACGCATATTGACTTTTCCGCTTGCTTACATTTCCCATCATCTTCTTGCAAAACTTCTATTTCCTTTTGCTGTGATCTTCCATATCTTTATAAAACAGGTAAATATACACAGTTGTAAGAGACTTTTGATTTATCATTGATATAAGTTTGAGGTAGTTTATAACAAATAATAATAACGAAAACTGGCATACTAATAGGTTTTTAGAGCGTTTCCATCTCAAAGATCATAAATAAACTTATAAATTTTTAAAACTTTACAGCTTGAATTGTGTTTTGTAGCCCAAAAAATGTCTATCCATAGGACGGTTTTAAATTTGTGTTTTGTTACGATCATTATATTCTTATAAGTATAAGACAAAGCTATATCACAGTTTGTACGAGATCTATAGGCTTTGAAGTGCTGATTTTTTAAACCCGTTTACTGCCCCGCCCGCTTGAAATCGGCGTCGTCAAGAAAACCCAGACTGTGCCTAAACTTCTACTAAAAGAAAATTATTTGAACTAACGAATTGGTTCGCAAATTTATTTTATAAATAATTAAATCATCTGAATCATACGAATGAAATAAAACAATGCAGTACGTCAGAGTTGGTCAAACTATTCGTCCCTCAATTTTAATCAAACCTCGCTTAGTGCTTGTTAAAGTGATACAATTTGATATTATAGGCAATCCCCTTATATTTTTTTCAATACATTATGCCATTTTTATATACAGGGCGATTCAAAAATAGTCCGCCAAATTTCAGGGGTGGGTTCCTTATACAAAATCAATGAAAAAAGTTCCTATAAACATGGGTCCTAAAATTCTTCGTTATCCCGGTAACCGCCATTTTTAATTTTTACTTAAAAATTCAAATCTCCGGAAGGGTTTGACCGATTGAATTCAAACTTGGTAGGGCCTTTATGTGTCACGCCATTAAAAAATGTAATTATTTCATAAAACCTTACATAAAAAGTATGGCAGCTGTTTAAAGTTTTCAAATTGAAATATCATAATAATGGCGCGTTATACAAAAGATTTATAAGAATAAAAAATGTTGTATTTTTTAGTTTTACACAAAGGTACAAACTCATTTTTGCGAACTTTACATTATTATTTACACTTTTTGCGTCCTTTTACAACTGTTACATTACCAGTTGATCATCTCGTATAGTACCAGTTACACCTGTCAAACAGGTGAATAATATTTACAGTCAGCTGATCCAAAAGTGAGAAATATTACGGCATTAAGTTTAAAAACAGATGTTTTTAATAATGAAAATACTCTTAGTTATCAGCTGGTTAACAATTAAAATTATTTTAATTGTAAACCAGCTGATAACTAAGATTATTTTCAAAGTTAATATTTATTAACCCATAAATTGTTTTACATTTTCTTGATTGATTTTACGTTATTGTAATTTTTTGATCAAATGGTTCAGTATACGATTTAGAATATTTTCCTCCAGATTGATTGTTATAATGTATCGTGGTGTTCCTCGGTTTTCTGTTTTAACTTGCAGATTCCCAGTCTCACCAAGCTTACTAAAAAAGGGAAACAAAAGTATGATGGTTTGGTTGTTGTCTGTTAGGAAAATTCGGCAAATACAACCGCACTGCCTCTTGGCCAACTCCATTGGCGCGCCCATACATAAATATCATACCCGCTTGTTCTTGATACTTATACTGAACTATTTTTAAACAAAGTCATAATAAAGTAAAATCAATCAAGAAAGCGTAAACAATTTATCGGTTGATCGGTTGATAAATATTAACTTTCAAATACTTTGAACTATCAGCTGGTTAGCAATTAAAATTTAAAACAACTGTTTTTAAACCTAATGCGGTAATAGTTCTCACTTTTGGATCAGCTGACTGTAAATATTATTCACCTGTTTGACAGGTGCAAATTGTACACCTAAGATGTAAAGATCAAAGATCAACTGGTAATGCACCAGTTGTAAAAGGACGTAAAAATTGAAAATAAAATGTAATACGGGAAAAATGAGTTTGTATCTTTATGTCAAATTAAAGAATACAACCTTTTTATTCTTATACGTTTCTTGTATTATGCGCCATTTTATGGTATTACAATTTGAAAAATTTAAACAGCTGCCAAACTGTTTCTGTAAGGTTTTATGAAATAATAAATTGTTTCTTAAATTGACCTTGTGACACATAAATGCCATACCAAGTTTGAATCTAATCGGTAAAACCGTTCTGGAGATATGAATTTTTAAGTAAACAATACAAAATGGCGGCTACCGGGGTAACGAGGAACTTTTTCATTGTTTTTGCATAAATAATCCACCCTTGAAATTTGGCACCCTATTTTAGAATCATCCTGTAGAATGTACTGCCAAAATGTTATTGAATAGGCTATTATCTGATTCACAGCATATAATTTAAATAAGTAAATAACTAAATACGCCCTGCCTTTGAACTGGAAAACTCTCACAATGAATCTGAACAAGACATTTTCAGTTTTTAGGACCGGGTCTTTCATCTTTATTTGTCTATTTTATATTTCAAACATTCAAACATCCTTTTTCATCTCGAAGAGTGTTGAGTTCAAATCCAGATGATGAATGTATTAATCTTACGAGCAGACAGGTAACCATTTATTGAACATTGGCAATAGTTTTTTCGATGAGAATAAATCTTATTTTACAAATAACACGGAATACCCGAACTTTCTATACATGTTAGATAACCTTTAACCTAAGTTAACCTTTAACACTGCATAGTTCCGAGGGGAATGTATTTCGTAAGATTAAATACGTAATTCTCGGGAAATAACTTTCATAACTGCTGTTTGTCACGGTAAATCTAATTATAACATTGTTTCTCCTTAATAAACCGCTGTGAAGCATCGATCGTAAGAAAAACTACAGTTCCATGACAGTCACTATGGGCACCCTAATTTCTTTTAATGTTTTGTTATAATCACTTTTTTAAACCTATTATATGACATTTTCATAAGGAATCACACCATAAGAGGCGTTTGTTCCTACACCTTAAGAAAATGTCACTTTGGGACAAATAAAATGACCTCCTAACATAGGTACTTCGTTACTCGATACTCATACTTAATGTCTAAGGACCAGTGGCAAAACGGTTCACTGATCCATCAAGATTCATTGATAACTAATCAGCTGAAACAAGAAGGAACAGCTGTGTATAAGCTGACAATCAAACACTCATTGATTCCTCTGTGATCTTTGAGCTGGAGAGTGACCACTGGCCAATCTGAGGGTAGTTTAAACGTAAAGCGAATTCAGCTCACTTCTATTATAACATGATTATATTCTGGATTTGAATTACTGTTCTAACGACTTGTATTTATTACAACTTAAATCTGTCGTCGATGTATAGGGTGTTCTTAAACAATTAATCGTCTTTTAACACTAGCTTCCAAGTAGAGCTTCTTACGCCCTTGCAAATCCAATCGTTCTCGAAAATCGCACGATTTGGTCTCACTTAAGTAATCAATATCAGAAAGGAATTGAGCTTGTGGAGCCTAGGGGGGAGAATGATAGCGCTATATGTCTATTTTCCTGCCTCAGTCATTCGGAATCTATGCTCTATCTACCTCCCATAACGCAGTTTTTGCTTAGATCTGAGTTAGAATACCTATTTTGATTCATATTACATTGTCTACTGTACAAGTATAAACAAAAGTGCGGAGATGGATTATGTCAAGGATACCGTTGCTTGTGCTTACAATTTGGAGGTTTTCTTAAAGTGTTTCCATTATATGTTTAATAGACAATTCTTTGTATGTCGAGGTAATATTTGTTTGCTAAACATGGTCATAAAACAATATTTTTATCCTTGCGTCTGTTTACGTTGTCTCAGATGAATAACAAGTGTGGTTCAACCATGTAAACCCCAATGAATAACAAAATTCTCCCCGCATTGTAAATTAGAAATATTCTCATTTAGTTCCTATTAAAAAAGTCTGTGTTCATGTTTTTATGAAGAATGAGTATTTAAAGAGGAGGTACCAAGCCGAATAGATCCAATATGTACGACCTTTCACGCAATGGCTCAATGTAATGGTTAACGGAGATCAACTGTCATTGTCAGCTGTGTCGGTATTATTGGTAGTCCATTAGTAAATTAACTACTTCAGTATTCAACGTTCCGTTCAGTTTAAATATTTAATTCTTAACTGAAAATGTGCAAAATGTTTACGTAGCTTATAGATAACTATTACTTAAAATATTATCTAATTTCCTTTGAAGAAATGAGATATTCAAACCATCAACTAGGTAAGAACCTGGCCCGGGACCAAAAAATGAACGTCGATCCTGACCCCTTGAACACGTTTTAAGCATTTTACCAAAAAAGAGGTTTAGTTATCAAAAACCGTAAATGTAGTCCAAATTTAATGAAATTATAAATACATATGTATTTTAGTAATATAAACCAATATACCAGAAATTATCAAAGCTGTTTCAAAATAACGGCTAAAACAGTTATTTTCGCTATTACACCGGAATGAGTAGTCCGATTTTAATGATATTCAAAATGTGTTTTCATTGCATAATATGCAGTATGACCTTTATTAAAAAGCATCCTTAGTCTGAGGCTGAAGGCTGTATGAACGCTTGTGATATAGCATCCGTCGTAATAGAACAACAAAATCTGAGGCTGAAGGCTGTATGAACGCTTGTGATCAAACAGGAGCATAGCCTCGTGATATCCGTCGTAATAGAACAACAAAATCTGAGGCTGAAGGCTGTATGAACGCTTGTGATCAAACAGGAGCATAGCCTCGTGATATCCGTCGTAATAGAACAACAAAATCTGAGGCCGAAGGCTGTATGAACGCTTGTGATCAAACAGGAGCATAGCCTCGTGATATCCGTCGTAATAGAACAACAAAATCTGAGGCCGAAGGCTGTATGAACGCTTGTGATCAAACAGGAGCATAGCCTCGTGATATCCGTCGTAATAGAACAACAAAATCTGAGGCCGAAGGCTGTATGAACGCTTGTGATCAAACAGGAGCATAGCCTCGTGATATCCGTCGTAATAGAACAACAAAATCTGAGGCCGAAGGCTGTATGAACGCTTGTGATCAAACAGGAGCATAGCCTCGTGATATCCGTCGTAATAGAACAACAAAATCTGAGGCCGAAGGCTGTATGAACGCTTGTGATCAAACAGGAGCATAGCCTCGTGATATCCGTCGTAATAGAACAACAAAATCTGAGGCCGAAGGCTGTATGAACGCTTGTGATCAAACAGGAGCATAGCCTCGTGATATCCGTCGTAATAGAACAACAAAATCTGAGGCCGAAGGCTGTATGAACGCTTGTGATCAAACAGGAGCATAGCCTCGTGATATCCGTCGTAATAGAACAACAAAATCTGAGGCCGAAGGCTGTATGAACGCTTGTGATCAAACAGGAGCATAGCCTCGTGATATCCGTCGTAATAGAACAACAAAATCTGAGGCCGAAGGCTGTATGAACGCTTGTGATCAAACAGGAGCATAGCCTCGTGATATCCGTCGTAATAGAACAACAAAATCTGAGGCTGAGGCCGAAGGCTGTATGAACGCTTGTGATCAAACATCAAACAGGAGCATAGCCTCGTGATATCCGTCGTAATAGAACAACAAAATCTGAGGCCGAAGGCTGTATGAACGCTTGTGATCATACAGGAGCATAGCCTCGTGACATCCGTCGTAATAGAACAACAAAATCTGAGGCCGAAGGCTGTATGAACGCTTGTGATCATACAGGAGCATAGCCTCGTGACATCCGTCGTAATAGAACAACAAAATCTGAGGCCGAAGGCTGTATGAACGCTTGTGATCAAACAGGAGCATAGCCTCGTGATATCCGTCGTAATAGAACAACAAAATCTGAGGCCGAAGGCTGTATGAACGCTTGTGATCATACAGGAGCATAGCCTCGTGATATCCGTCGTAATAGAACAACAAAATCTGAGGCCGAAGGCTGTATGAACGCTTGTGATCAAACAGGAGCATAGCCTCGTGATATCCGTCGTAATAAAACAACAAAATCTGAGGCCGAAGGCTGTATGAACGCTTGTGATCAAACAGGAGCATAGCCTCGTGATATCCGTCGTAATAGAACAACAAAATCTGAGGCCGGAGGCTGTATGAACGCTTGTGATCAAACAGGAGCATAGCCTCGTGATATCCGTCGTAATAGAACAACAAAATCTGAGGCTGAAGGCTGTATGAACGCTTGTGATCAAACAGGAGCATAGCCTCGTGATATCCGTCGTAATAGAACAACAAAATCTGAGGCTGAAGGCTGTATGAACGCTTGTGATCAAACAGGAGCATAACCTCGTGATATCCGTCGTAATAGAACAACATAATCTGAGGTCGAAGGCCGATGCGAGGCTGTGAGTTTAGTGAATTAGAGTAACAAATTGCAAAGGAAATTCTATTCTCTCATGCCAGCGCCGCTTTAGCGCTTAGCTTCGTGTTGGCCTGGTTACTTTTCTTGAACTCAGTAATGTATGTATTGAGATACAATACGAGTAGCAGGAAAATGTGTTGGTTAGAATGGAAGCATGCTCCTTGCGGCAAGTTAAGGATTGTTGAGTTAATACACTATTAATAAATATTAGTTCTCCTCACCTCTAGTTCCAGTAGAGTTTACGTCACTCTCCATTTATAAGTTTAAATCTATACATTTTTTAACTGGTGCATCGGTACATAACTATGAAACAAGGCATAAATTTCAACATGGGCAATTATCACATAGGCTTGAACTTACCTCCTCACTTCCTCAAAACATCGGTCCTAAATTATATAATAAGTTGCCTCTGCAAATTCAAGAAGCAGATACTTTAAATAAATGAAAGAACGGTTTCGTTGTTTTTCTTAAATTATATTAGCATAAGTTAGTATGACCAAATTGTTATAAGCTTCTATTTATGTTTTATTATTGATGACGTTGGTAATACAATTTAAATACGATTGTCAATTTACAAATAAAGAATTTTGATTTGATTTTATAAATCATATAAGCAGACTACCTTAAAAATATAAATGTAGTTTTTTGAATAAATGAATGCGTTATACCAATGGGTTATGTGTGTGTGTCAATCGTCACATTTTATACACACACACAAACTTAAATGTTTAATTTATTCTTACATTAAGTTTGGATATTAAGTTTCCATTCAAACGGACAATACTATTATTAAATCTAATCTCATACAATTGAATCTAGTTCATATGCTCAGTATGTTGGTCACACGTTCTACTAGTTGTGTGCTAGAAACTCGTCTATGCTGTAACATGTTTTTGCGACTAAAACGTTTTCAGATGATACTTTCGGCACTAAGGCACTCTTTTGATCAAATTTGGCAACCTTTTGACAAGTTTAACTCCTCCCTGTCAGGGTAAACGTCTATGAACCAAATGTGTCCCACGGTTCGGTAAATCACCCTACTTCTACGATTTAATGACCATTCTTTTTACAAATAAATTTAAAGAAAAGAAACGCTTCCGAAATGTTCTGGTAAGGCATTGTTAACAACTTTTTTTTAAGAAGGTGTATTTGGTTTTGTCTTAAATGAGGTATTACTTGATTTGATTGCTGCTTCGTAAAGGTAAAAGCAGAAGAAAAAAATTATATCTCCAAACCCTTTATCCCTTTGGCTAATAAGGCAACACATATTTTACGGTGACAAATTGAAAGGCTGGGTATTACTTAGATACATCAAAGACAGGCCTCAAAGTATGCAGCCAATCAAAATACGAATACATGTTAGTGGTTGGGGAGTAGGAATGAGAAAAGGCAATTTATCGGTACAGATATTTCGTTTTTAAAAGCTACTAATGTACTTCTAGGAGAGTACTTAAGTTGATGTTTTTCTTTCGGTGAGAGTTTTGTTCTCGAAAGGCCAAACTAGATATTAAGTTATCAAACAAGTTTTATTGGATTGATTGTGTTTTCCATGAACTTAACTATAACTATTGAAGTTTTGAAACTTTTAATATTATTTCGCATTTTTGATTTAAACTAATTCTAAGATTTAAGTCAGTGTAAATGGTTCAGATCACTAAAAGGATCATTGTTGGTGCCATCAACATGCAACGTCTAGGAGTTCAACTTGGGATGACTAGAAAGTTGTTTTTTATCACTTGAGTTTGTTTTTCTTAATGCAAGAGTATCAAACAAATTCCCCAAATACTTTACCAAAATCCTCAAGAATATACTGATTAAATCGATTATTTAAAAATTGATTCATAAAAAATATCATAGTTTGTTAAAAAGTATATGCACCAATGAAGTAACTTAATTTTAAAATAAAGATGAATGGATTAGTTTCTTCAACCAATCATATTGATGTTATTTCTATAAACCCAATGTAATTCCATTTAATGTCATAACTACATTAGTTTGTTTCAACAAATCGCATCGAGGCTTTAGATTAGTGTTGGCATGACTGTTTCCAACCCACGTGACTCGTTTCGTATGAACGGGCCAAGGACTGCAAACGTTATAGGGTAGAATCATTTCATACACCAACAATACAAAACTAGCGATGTGTGAACCACGGTGTAGTCCTACCAATCAATGTATTCTATGCGTATGCAATAATCAAATTAGCTCTTGTTAAACCTTTGATTGATCCAAAAAAGAACCATCGCCTTTTTGGCGATTGAAAAATTGTGCAATAAGGAAGTACGAAAGCCATTAATTTACATCGTGATAATACTGTACTGTTTACCTCTTGGCGTGATTACGAAGGCTTTTCACTACAGAATACCTTGAAAAAAGCAGAAAGGTACCGATAC
Organism: Matsumurasca onukii; assembly: GCA_018831715.1. Lineage (NCBI taxonomy): Eukaryota > Metazoa > Arthropoda > Insecta > Hemiptera > Cicadellidae > Matsumurasca > Matsumurasca onukii. The sequence continues at coordinate 50,154,418 of CM032059.1, read as the reverse complement.
AATTGGTTCCAAAACACCGAAAATCTCAAAGAGATTAACATTTCACGCTTGTTACCGTCTGTTGTTTTCGCCTAAATAAAAACAAAATATGTTATCTCAGAAGATAAACCACTGTAACAAGGTCAGTAGAATGGTTACTAAGATTCAGATGCTAGAGACAGACAGATGGAAGAAAGTCAGGTAACAAGATCCCTAAAGTGCCATACATCACAATCTAACCACGGTGTGACTGGTATCAAGCCTTCCTTCTCAGCTTGTTGCACCAATCTAGCCTTTGTCAGCTTACATGCAGAGTGCTTTGGAACATTCGTAAATAACTCTGTCATTGTTTAGTTATAGCTGTCAAAATTGCTAAAACATTTTAATTACTATGACGTGCACAATTACAGTAGTGAATAACGTTAAAGAGGCTGGACGCCCCCATGAGGGTAGAATTATGTCTTGCAATGCGAGATTAAGGGTTCAATTCCCGCCGCAAGCACATGGGTTCAGATCGCTTTCAGACAAATATGTTGTCTGATGCTCACAAACATTAGTATAATTAGCTATAGCTACGAGTAGTTAAACGTTACTTGGCGTTTACCATTGGCGTAGACATATTTAAAAAAGGCAACATCATTCCTAATTATTGCTTTTGGTCAGTGAATTTTAAGTAAGTTGGTATTATATTAAAAAAATGTTATACTCGTTTATGCTTCGTTTTACCTTTGAGCTTGTTCTATCCAAAGTAATTATACAACTGTGACGTATATCTTTACTTCTATAAAGTTGAACGTAAAACAAAAATCATAATTTGTACGATACACGTAATGTAAAAAATGACAAACTCACTAAAACAAACTTGTAATCGTTACTTTTGTATTTGCATACTCCTTAGAACAAGAACAAAAGCTAAATCAGGCTAAACTTTTCAATAATCTCAGGCTTTTAGTCAGCAAATTCAGCATTTTTTTACATTTTCTTTTGGTTAAACATCTGCATGTTTGAGCCCCACTTATTTGCTTAGTTGTAAATACTTGTACAGGTTTCCGAAAAGTATCCAAGGAATTTCGCCGTCCTAAGTTTAGTACAAAAGTTTAACAGACTCTCAGGAGCACTCTTTTAACATAAATCTTTATGTGTCAAACAGATATTGACTTTTCAAGCTGTTTACTGCTCTCTTCCTTTTGATTTGAAATGTTTGGAATTACATCCTAAGTTCCTTTTGCTGGTATGTATTGCTCAATGTGACTGTAATAAGTATTTTTAGGTTAGATATACCGTGTCAATTATGTGTGAACCAATAATTATAATTTCAATGATGTAAATTTGTAGACCTATTATGAAGGTTCTATAAATACAATCAGCCTGTTCCTTAGTGTTTAAATACATTATGGTATAAAAGGTCACACTGCAACCCCTTGCATATCTTATCGTAATGTTTTAATTTAAATTTGTGAAAAAATGTAAGTAATATTACCACACTACATTGTATCAATCAAGTCGATTACATTATTGTGAAAGACGACTTGTAAAATAACAACAACATAACTTCATTAGCCGAAAGGAAGCCATTATCTGTGCAAAACGCTTAAAAACATCAAAAGAAAACTGCTAAATCGACCCAATTTTTAACATACTACATAAGGTTTTTGTATACTGCACAAAGATTCATAGCGGGATTAATCATATATTGTCAAATCGCCCTTGTAAGTATAATCTGGGTATGTAATTGAAAAACTAACTTTTTTACAAAGATAAACAGTTTTTGCGTGTAATAAGTGAATTAATATCTTGTCCCTGTACTATAAATGAAATTCCAAACATCAATGCAATATAGGTTCGAAACCTACAAAGAACTAAAGTAAGGATATTAAGATTGTTAAAATAATATATTGCAACAATTTTGAATGACATCCCCAGTTTGTACACTACAATTTTGCTTAAGCGCAGCTATCTCAAAAATAATTTCATATGTTTTTATAACTTCATAGTTTTTATAATTTATGTTGTATTATTCCTTAGTAGACGACATTAAGAGTAACTTTAAGCCAATTATATTTTATCTGTCTCGTAGAAGTATACCAAAAGTTATCTTTAAATATTATCGATTCGATTTTAATAACAATAATGCGATGAGTTTTGGCAAACAGATTTGAATGACATATGCTATGAATGGGAAATTGGTGCTAATACAAAGAGAGTTAGTGAGTGTGTGATTGCAATGTCAACAAAGCTTCATCCTTTCATCAATTCCAGGTGAAGCTATCCATTGAAATCAACTGTTATTGATCACTTAAGTGATTCATTATTGCAACTCAACGCAACTTTGACTCACGCATGTTCCGGGGTATAATCAGACAGGTTAAAAATAACAATTAACAATTATTTGCATCGACAATAATACAATTTGATAGCAAAACCAAAGTAATGACACACACACACACTCACTTACACAATAATGTCGAACATTTATACTCTTCCATGATACCATATTTTACAGGAGGGGATGGGTTTTTGTATTAAGGAAATGATCATTGGAAATGTTGAAATACTTGTTGCATTTGTTTTAAGCATATACGGTTACCTGCTATTTTATTACTTGTAATATGTAAGTATGTTCATGTCTCTATTGTTTCTATACTTCGTCTTTGTGATGCAAAAACGTAATACGTCTTGTTGAGTTTGGCTTCCACCTCACTAAGAAACCTTGAAATCACACTGTTGCAAACACAACATGGTTTTCGTAAGCACTATTCTAGGCGTATTTCACATATAGTCATTTGAAACAAAGTAGGTAAGTAACAGATCCAGTCAGAAATAAATTCATTTAAGTGTCAAAGTTAAAGCTCTAAAGTCTAAAGGAATCCCTTGGTACTAAGAACGCGCATTATTTAACCACCAACTTTGTTCAACAGTCGCATAAGTTTCTCACTAACCTTCAGCCGTGTTTCTCAATCCCTAAGGAATCGCGAATCAGTTTTGCGTGAAAGAAAATGACTTGTCATATTGTTTATTGGTTCAATAAAAACGATACTTGTGGTGTAGAAGTTTAGAGAACAAACCATTGGTGCGTGATAAGCTTTAAGAAAAAATACTAAATGTGTGCTAAAGGTGAGAAGCGAGTTATGTGTTTTGTCTTGTGCAAACTTTTAGTATTTCAGTGGTTCGACTGAAAATTTTCTTGTCACATATGTTACATATTATTGTAAACATATTTTTGTTAATGATCAGTAGTGTGCCTTTTAAACATTTCTATTGGTCTTTCAAATAAATAAAACCTACATTGCAAATGCAGGCTTATAGCGAACTCAGTGTCCAAAATTTAGCAAGGATATCTTTGTAAAAGCCAGACAATTTTAAATATTGATGAAAATATATAATAATTAATGATGAAATATTGAACTTTTGATTTTAAGGTGCTTTCCTACAGCAGTTAGTCGTTGTATTAGAGGGGAAGTGGTTACGTTTCATATACAGTACTAAAATTCTAGACAAAAGAGCCAACCTATATGGGCTTAGTTTCTATTCCACACCAAATTAAACAGGGAACTCAGTACAACAAATTTAAGAGACAACTGAAAGAATACTTATTAAGTAAAACTGTATATTCAACAGATGCGTTTATCAATAATCAAGATTGTTAAAACTTAGACTTTAATTTAATTAATTTTAATTTGTACAATTTATTGTAAATTTAGTAATGTTTTTGATTAAGCTATCGTAGCCTATAAGATATGAATCACTCCTACATGTAAGAAATTAAATTTAATTCGTTTAAAAGGTAAATACCTGGCAATATGTAACAATTATGTAATTTTGACACTATTCACATGTTACCATGTAACTGTTATGAATAAAAAATATTTTACTTTGACTTATTAGTTATTTTTGTTCAAAAATGAAATACGTATAAATACTAGAGGTATTTTATGAACTGTTTCCTACAAGAGAGGGATGAAAGCTGCTTTGCACTAAATACGCATTAGCATACAAATGGTTTTGGTCAACACCCATTACTAAACTTAACGTTTTGCATGTTTTCGCAGAGTATAGGTAACGCTATCCGTACTCTTGCAACTTAGTAAGTCCTAAAGTGTGGAATTCAAACACGTTTAGCAGGTATAAAGTAAGGTGGCTCAAAAAGAGGTACTCATCGTTTCACGGCAATTAAATATCATTTTTCAGCTGTACAAACTTACTCTATTTTAAAGATAAGTGCTCGTCATGTTTCCCACCATTGCGTATTACATATTCCATTCGTATTTGAATGTTTTCAACCAGTGGTGTACATTGTTGTGGAGTGAAGTCTATTAAGGCAGCAATTTCGTTCTAATTAAGATTATTGATAATTTGTGGTGATGGCCTGAAACACTTTTCCTTTAGTGTTCCCCACAAAAAAGCATCACAGAGTGGAAGATATGGGCTTCATGGAGGGCAAGGAAAGTCAGTAGAACGAGATACTAAGTTCTTGCAAAATAAGAGGAGATCTGTCTTAAATGAGCGGTTGCTTTATCTTGCTGAAACATTTGCATTTCTAGGTTCAAATTGTTGAAATCACAAAATGATTGTAAATCAGCTTGAAATATCTCAAGTACCATAGGTTTTATACACCAATGACGTACCGTAACACTAATTTGATTGTTATTGTCATCTTCTATGAAATGAGGTTCAATAACACCATGGCTGGATATGGCGGCGCAAACTGTTATCTTTTCCGAGTGTAATAATCTTTGAACATATTCTGTCGGCTTCTCTCAACCAAGGAAGCGCATGTTTTGCTTATTAACGTGACCACATAACAGAACATGACATTCATCAAACCACCAAATGTTATTAATGAAACATGGATCAACATAGGTGTTTGCCAAAACATGTCCGCAGAATTCCAGACGAGTATATGATAGTATATGTAGGCCTCATGTGAGATTTGAATTTTATAAGAAAACCAACCTAAATTCTCTTGAATTCGCTGAGGAGAGCTTTAGAAATATCAAGTTCCTTTGATATCGAACTAATATTTTTTCTGGGCGATTCAATAACTGTATCATATACACGGACATAATTTTCATTCGTCCGAAAATTATTTGGACCCACTCTCGGGCGATCGGAATTGTTCTTGTTGTTTTTTACAGAGCCTTTGGTCTTGAAGAGTTTCACCCATGATCGAATAGTCTTAGAAGGTGGTGGTGGCTTTCCAAAAAGGAACTGAAAATAATTTGTTACCAGTTAATACTCTTCCACAGTCCAAGCACTTTCTCCCACAGTATATTGAGTTATACTTGTAGACATGTTTTGTAAAATAATAAGAGAAAAATAACAATATTACTACCAAAAACGAATTGTAAACAAGAAATAGGAGGAAAATAACAATACTACGTTGTTGTGTACTAAGCAGCTGATTCATGGAACAAATTATTTAAATGTATAAGCAGCAGTTTAGATCAGTACATTTCTTTTTGCCACTTGTCCCTTAAGCTATGTTTTCCTAGAAAATCGTTAATCCCTAAATTACGGCCGTTAAGCTATGGTTTCCTAGGAAGCGGTGACCAATACAATATGCGGCCAATACAATATAGGAAGCGGCCGCAATATGACGGTGAGTTTTGTTTTCAATGCATTCAGATGAGAGTTGTTTCCTAGAGAGCGGTGTATGTAAAGTAGCGAGAAAACTAAATAATGTTTTCTCGCCAGGTGACACATTTTTTTGTACACAAAAGTCTAGCTGATCCATTACGATATACGGAATAAACTTTGACAACTAAAATAAACAACATGTAAACGTTGTTTTTGTCAACATCTGTTCAAATATTGTGTTACGTCCACCATCACTATATTACGTCACCGCTACATTACGGCCGTAATATTAATAGTGGTCACCGCTTTCCTAGTAAACCATAGCTTTATGTAGCGGTCAACGTAATATTGACGTTGGAAGTAACTCAATATTTAAACACATGTAGACAAAAACAACTTTTGACATGTTGTGCATTTTAGTTGTCAAATTTAATTTACGTATGTAGTAATGGACAAGCTAGACTTTTGTTTACAAAACAATAATTATGTGTCTACTGGCGAGAAAGACCTTAACTAGTTTTCACCGCTACTTCACCGACTATAAGTCCACCGTTCTCTAGGAAACCACTTTCATCTGATTTCATTGAACACAAAACTCACCGTCCTATTACGGCCGTAAAGTAGTGGTCACCGCTTCCTAGGAAACCATAGCTTAAAAGTATACTCTCCCTCAGCCCTCAGTATAAACCTTGCACTTCTATTAGAAAATACGGTAACATAAATTATTCAACACATGTACAGTAAAACGTAGCTTTTGTTCGGCTTTATTTTGTGTAGTTCTGGAAAGTTAACCCTTTTTGAAACTAGACTAGCTTTGAATAGCAAACTACTAATAAAAAAAACAATCGATTGAAAAGCTCGTATTTAAAGAATAAGAAACATCACAGTTTGAAAATCCCCAGTTGTTTTCATTTACGTTTTCCGACGCTTGCAGCAAACCTTATGAACTTTAAGCAATTTTATACACTTCGATTTAACTAGGATCTTTTGAGCTGCCAGCGACACGCCAAATGCACAAGTGTTCGATCGATCAAACAGTAGTAGTTCAAAACTAGTGGTCACGTACCAAAGACAAGGCGTTCATGGCGATTAAACAGGGGATATTTTGATGCGACTTCTCAGATTATAAGATGTCCTTTTCATTAAGAGTGTGTCTGGCTTTTTGTGACCTTTCATCGCATCCCCCAAAGTAAAAAGAACAACAACATAATTGTTAAAAACGGATGTTTTGGGGTGAAAATATTATTGTGATGAAATTAACCAACGTCATAAAAACACAGTTATATTTTTATAGTAAATGGAAGCTTAGACAGTTAAAATCCATCGTTGAAAGCTGCTTCATCATATATCAAACCCAAAAACTGAAATTCTTTGTTGGTTAAATTAGTTTTAATCATAAATAAAACATGTCTTTTGATAAATCCCTACCGTCATTACTAGTGATAACAGTTTGTATATATCTAATTGGTAGGAATTGTTTAATATTTGATGAAAGCAGCACAGCCCTCCAGGTTAGTGGATGTTGACCTAACCATTTGTATGCAAATGAGTCTTTAGTGTACTGCAGTTTGTTTATCTTGTTTTCAGAGTTTTGTAATTAATGCTCTAAACTATTTGCAGTTTTACTGTTGTGTAGACAGCTTACAGTAGCAAATTATAATACTTTAAATAATATTATAGAGGTGCAATTTTCTTGCTAGCCTTAACCTTCCATCGCTGCTAAATTTCGATAAAACTGTATGCCCTTTTACAACCAAGGCAGTATAAATACTGCGAACTGAAATAAATGTATGTTAAGTCTCTGATTGCTTGTAAATTATCAATGATGTAACTATGCTTACCTTAGAAATCGATTGATCTTCAAATTGATTTTCAACATTGATAGTTAGAGTAGTTTTTTTTATCTTTAAAAAACTAACCATCTAACCAAATTGTAAGTTTTGTTTATTTACTTTTACTTTTCAATAATTATATTTAAAACTTAAAAATGACCAAATCACAATCAAAGAAGTTAGTTGAACCAGACAATTTAAGCAATACCAGTCAAAAGTTATCAAGGCTCAACTTAAAAGACAGAGTTGCACAAATATAAATTTAGTTGGACGACATTAAAAATCAGTTGAAGGAAGTTAAACATCAAGAAACTAAGGTATGTCAAGACACAAATGTATGTTTGTATCAAAAATAGTTGAAATACTACCAAATAGAAACAGTTATTTCAAGGGATACTCAAAGTTACAGAAAATCCATTCTCTTGTGTGACCCTTCCATAACACAGCTCTTAAAGTATGCTGACTCAACTGATCTCCTCAAGTGCTTATTGACTTAATATTTAAGCACATGAAATATGTGTTTTTCATTATAAATAACTGTGATGAGAGAAATGGAGACGAAGGAATCAGTATTTGGGGAAATGCTAGAGTAAAAGAAGGTTCACACTGGAGTTTATTGTTCATAAACAATACAGAAAACATAACATATCACCTTGACAGTATAAGTGGTGCAAACAAAAATGAAGCCTTAAAGATTATGCAGAACATTGGTCTGAATTTTGAATATACAGAACTGCCAGTACAACTGTATAGCTTTTAGTGTGGTGTACACGTTTTAGTTAACTGTAGGAGTGTCATTAATTACCTCTGCGGGTTTTGTTATTAAATGTCTCTTCTTGACTATTTCAGTATATTAAATCCTATTAAATCCTAAAGTACAAGTCGAACGGGATAACACAAAAGTAAACAACACAATAACCGAGAACGATGTTACGATGGAAACCCATCAGGCTAGGCTATTCGGATTGATAACGATATGTCTGTATCATCATACATATACATACTTATGAATGGGTAGTTCCCAAGGTTTGAAGAAGTATTAGTACAGTGACACCAGTTCATTAAGATCTTCCTGAAAGCAATCGCTTTACTGTACTTAGGCAAGAAGAAGGATCACTTGAAAGAGTTAAGACAGTATTTATGCAAGCAAGTATTTATGATAACAACTCGGGTGGGTTTTATCAAGAAACCCAATAATAGTGTTGAAAAAAAAAAAATTACAAGTGGTTGTCGGAATAATCATAAAGGTAAAAATAAACTTCACATACTAGGTGACAGTCATAGTCGTGGCTTGGCTACAATACTTAAATAAAAAATTAATGAATATGATATCACAGGCAGTGTTCATCAAGAAGCCACACTCACTTACTGAAAAGATTTCAGAAACAATTAAAGCACTTGGACAAGAAGACATAGTCTTTATCATTGGAGGTAGAAATGATATAGATATAAATGCTCAATATGATATAAAATCTAGACTAGAAACTCTAAACCTACTTTCTAAGTGCGTTAACCCTAAGGTATGTGTTTTTGAAGTACCACATCGTTACGACGAACCTGTACTGAATAGCCAGATTAGACAGGTGAACAAAGATTTAAGAGTTACTTTGCGCAAGCAGAAAAATAGTTTAATCTCGTACGTATCCTTAAACATTTTGAGATATGTCGATTATACACAATGAAAGGAGTTCACTTAAATGAAAAGGAAAAGTTAAACTTTGTGATGCAATTCAATGCCATACTAGAAACTAAGACAGCAGATATGAAAGAGGTAAGTCAAAATATCACCACCCATAACGGAATGATTAACAATCCAGATTTTGAACTTTCATCTTTGAAAGAGTTTCCTCCAATCGAAGCTCCCTCAATTCATAAGATCAAGTCACATTTTTTAGTTAGACATACTTCATCAAAGACGTCAATCTCAAGGATGTCTAAAAGTCAAAATAGTAAGAATTTAACCAAAGTTAAAGTCAATCTTTTAAATAAAACTATATTCACCAAAATTCGGTCAAAATTTTAAAATGTCATTTTCTAATAAGGAAAAAATCTTATTTATCTTGAAAATCTTATCTTAGCTGTTATGCTACCGTGTCGAAGGTCGTCATTTTGAACAGCTCTTGCACGAACAAATAAATTACATTTTATGTCCTTTGTTTTGGAACATAAACGGACAATTTATATGTAAATATTGTTTTTATTTATTCAAAACTATTAAATTTACATAATAATAGTAATAACTATGTCTAACAGAAAACTATTGCTTCAAAATTCTTTTGTTCAAAGCTTAGGTTAGGTTTGATTCATAGGAGAACTCCGACATTAATTAACTTTTAAGTTTTAACTAAGATTTTTTAGTTAACTAAGTCAACTAATTAACTTTTAATCAATAAATTCGCGTTAGCTTAATTTAATTTGTTGAAATGTCCAATAAATAGACAATTTAAAATAAAACATTACATTTAAAACCTTTTATTTAATCTTCCAAAACAGAGGACATAAAATGTAATTTATTTGTTCGTGCAAGAGCTGTTCAAAATAACGACCTTCAACACGGCAGCATAACCGGAAAGACTAATATTAATTATTGATTGTAGAGATGTCCAAACGAATTTAACAAACTCCTGAATCAAAATAATGTAGTCAGTTCCATTGTTGTTGCTGACTGGAGGAACGCATGGCGGACATAGGCCGGTAAGACAGAAATTACAACTTCGATTTTCAAAGTTTATACATGTTTAGAAAGGGAAATAAATAAATAAACTAAAAGCAATTGTTTATATAAGTTTGTTGTAAAAGTACTCATTTCTGAGTTATTCAACTTTTAAAATTTTATACGGCCGCCATTTTGAAATTTGAAAGTAAAATAAATAAGATTTTTTTCCTTGGTAGAAAATGACATTTTAAGTTTTTGACCAAAGTTTAGTGAAAATCAGTACATTAGTTTTATTTTCATAATTATTTTAGTAAAAAACACATCCACACAGACAGATGGACAACGAAGCGCCGGAGACCCCTGTTTATATGGTAAAATATTATTGTTTTGACCCAAGGAACATGTCTACAAAGTATGTCCAGAGAGTTCACCAACACCCTGTATACAGAGTGATTCTAAAATATGGCGCCGAATTTAAGGGGTGGGGTTTTTATGCAAAAACAATGAAAAAAGTTCCTATAAACATGGGTCCTAAAATTCTTCTTTACCCCGGTAGCCACCATTTTGTATTTTTTACTTACTAACTCCAGAACGGTTTGACCGATTGCATTCAAACTTGGTATGGTGTTTTCTTGTCATAAGGTCAATGAAGGAAAAATAACTCTTTCATAAAACCTTAAAGAAAAAGTATGGCAGCTGTTTAAATTTGTCAAATTGAAATTCCATAAAAATGGCGCATAATACAAAAAACTAATAAGAATAAAAAGATTTGTATTTTTTAATTTTTCATTATTAATGGTACATTACCAGTTGAACTTTGATGTTCACATCTTAGGTGTGCAAGTTGCACCTGTCAAACAGGTGAATCATAGTTACAGTCAGCTAATCTAAAAGTGAGAACTATTACAGCATTAGGTTTGAAAACAGCTTTTTTCAATTTTAATTGTTAACTAGCTGATAGCTATAAGTATTTGCAAAGTTAGTATCTATTAACCCATAGATTGTTTTACGCTTTCTTGATTGATTTTACGTTATGGTGATTTTTTGTTAAAATGGTTCAGTATACGTATCAAGAACAAGCGGGTATGATAGTTATGTATAGGCACGCCAATGGAGATGGCCAAGAGACAGCGCGATTGTATTTGCCGACTTTTCCTAACAGACAACAACCAAACCATCATTCTTTTGCTTCCCTCTTTCGAAAGCTTGGTGAAACTGGAAATCTGCAAGTTAAAACAGAAAACCGAGAAAGACCACGATGGTATTTTTAAAGAAAACAAATCTGTAGGCACTATAAGATCAAACAAAAATAATAATGTATTGTGGTCCATTTTTGTACAGCCAGTTACCCAACAGGAAAATGAAAGAGGTATTCGAAAATCTATTGATGGTAAATGGATTATCACAATGGCTATTAAAACAATGTTACACCTTTATTGTTGAACTATTGACACACATTATAAATTCATCTTTTTAAGAGGGAACTTTTCCTAAAATGTGTAAACAGGACAAAGTTGTGCCTATTTACAAAAAGGGTCTTCTATATATGGGAAACTATAGACCGATTTCTCTACTTCCTTTATTAGGTAAAGTGTTTGAAAAATTAATTTATAATAGGTTAACTTCTTTTCTTGAACACAACCATATTATTTCTAGCACTCAGTACGGGTTTCAAAAGGGCAGGAGCACTACTGATGCCATGAATATGAATGAATAAATGAAAAAGTGCTTTATTTTTCTTTACAATTTTTACAACATCAGGTCTCACGCATGAGACCTGTTATTTAAAAAAACACTAGTTAAGTTAAAAATGCATTAGTTAAGATAACCGTCAGCTGGTCGCAACCTTTTCAAAAATATAAAATTCACACTTATTTTTTTTAATACAATAAACAATTTGTTTTTAAAATTATCATGACTATTATGTTTTAAACATTTAGGAATTAGCATAACTATACATTATATGGATCTTTTTTTAATACATAACAAGAACGTTTATAAAACGTTATATACATTACCTAATACTGACTCTTATTGTAACAATTTAAAAATTGAACTCCTGTATCAATGCACACCATTAATTCCATGCTTCCTTCACATAATTTCCCAGTACCCGCCAATCTCTACCATTCAAAAGCTCTCCCAGTGATAGCGTTCTGTACAGCTGCGTGCACTGACCAGTGGAAAGGTTGTATTTACGGGTATGCGTAACTAAGGTGCACGCTAGGTTTGTGGATATACACAGAGAGTTTCAAAACTACTATCGAGTAAAAAGAAAATAATATATATTTTGCCCAAATCCTGCAAGTTTGCTAATTATAAGCCGTCATTTTCGTTTGTTACATTTTACTGTTTAAGTAGAATAAAGGTGTATGTACAAATTTATTGCATACAATCTAATATTTACATGATAAAATCTTTAAGTTCACAAGTTTGAGTTCACAATTGCATTAGTTAAAATCTTTTAAACCACGATAGCTCGAAAGCAGCATGTATAACAAAAATTATGTAAGTTCACATTGAAAGGTCATTTGTATAACAAGCACATTGATAGTATGTTCGGCAAAATTCATTAGTAAACATTGCTGATACGAAGAACTTTGTGGCGCATAATATCGTTTACACAATACTCATTTTACTAAACCACATTTCACTCTACGGTTTCCCACAAATCTGGTTTGTTGATGTTCTGACTTGAACATACTTGGCATACATGCATATTGGGCAAGGGTCTAACGAATTACTAGGTTTACCTAGTATTTGTGATACTGTATATTAGTTTTTTGATCTATTTGAAAGTCCGTTTGAAAAGTTTAAACTACCACCATTTTGCTTTTCCAAAGTTTTAATTCACCTTGTAATGTAAGTATTAGGATTATTTCAAAATTTCAAGATCATGGGTCATGTTGTCTTCGTAATGACAAATAATACATACAGTAGTTAGTTAAATGGTGGCAGTACAACAATGAAATAGGGTTTGGGAAATTAAATATGATTATATAACTTCAATTAGTCTCAGGAACAATCCCTTTAAATTTGTTATGGGAGTTTTGAAACTCAGTGTATAATAGAATGAGTCCTCTACGACCATAGATATTTTAGAATGTGTCCTAAACAATACACAGATTAGGTTGAATAGGTTAAGCAGATGAAAAGTTAGACTAAGTTATACATTCTAATCAATGAACGTGTTACATTTGGAAGACATTTTCAAAACAAAGTCGAAGTTTGAAACCTAACAACGTGTGAATTCAGCCAACAACTGTGAAAACAGAGTTCAAAGGCTTAATAAAACTCGTGGGGTTCAAAGAGATTTGCGTTCTACAAACAAAGTTTGGAACGCGGGTTACGGGTTCACTGGGCAACTTATCTCTGGAACCCATCATATTTTATACCAAACCTTAGTTTAACGTTAAGTGTAAATGGTTAACTAATGGAATTTTACTTTGGTGGTGACAAGTCGAGCTTCAGTGTCCATAAAATGTTTGCCGATTATAACATTATCGTCGTAAATATACACAATACGATGAGTTATAGTATTTTATGGAGATAAGAAACTCGGTTAGAAAACGAACAGTTTATTTACTTGGGAGTAAAAGAGAAGCCAAGAAATTTAAAAAGCACATAGAAGTGAACATGCTTTCAATAGCTTCATCTCAAAAGTGAAGTGCTTGAATTCAAACGTTGCTGGTCTTATTTTCCTTACAATTTAGTTTTCTTAGACTTCCTCTAAAAAGGCAAAACCTTAGGAATAACAATTTCGTACGTTTTAAAGATGGATAGCATTTCACGCTGGAATTTTACTTTTTTAATTGGGTTGCTTTTGATGACGTATGTGATAAAGTGTGAGCAGACTATTCTTTGGTTTTTTACAGGTTCATTTTCTACTCACATTGAATAGACGTATGATGCTCAACCACGTTCATAAGTGGCGAATTTTGAATTGGCCTCTCTTCCAAGTTTTAACCTCAATACAAAGGTGTACACAATTACCTGTGCACAATAAACATAAATCCATATGCACTGACTTACTTACCATATGTACTATAACTACTACGTTTTAGCGGATTCGTGGTGGTTTGGTATCGTGCGCAACTCCAGAGGCCATCACTCCGCTAAAATAATAAATAAATAAATAAATAAATATTTTATTGCGTTAAACATATACATGTTATGCAACCGTCTAGTGTTAAGTATCTAAAATTTTGCATTCACACACATCGAAATCCCATTCAAACATACAGTATTTGCATTCACCCAATTCCCATTCGCTCGAATTTGATCCACTCTAGCCCCTAGGTCCGTGGTCTGTTTACGCGGTGCCCCAGTCGTGTGCCATAAACTCGTTTATATTATAGAATGCTTCTGCGACCAAAATTTTTTTCAAGCGAGTTTTGAATGCCTTTGGCATTGGTGCACTTTTAATCGAATTTGGGAGTCTGTTGACTAGTTGAACTCCTGCCTGTGAAGGCAAACGTTCATGAGCTACCGTCCTGTGTCTCCCAGTTCGGTAGTTCTCCTGCCCTGGTTACGTAAGAGTGGATATCACTCCCTCTTACGGGGTCATTTTGTCTGAAAGGCAAGTTTCCAAAATGTAGAGGCAGGTAATGTCAACAGTTTCAAATTTTTGAAGGCTGGCCTGCACGACTCTCTCCATTGCAGCTTTGCTATTGTTCTGACTGCTTGTTTTTGAAGCAGCTGGCGCGGGTTCGATCCCCGCAGTCACTACTTATAATAGTTTGTAAAGTGATTATGATCTTTAAATTGCAGAGCCAGCAGCTGTTTTAATGAGTTCATGTCTAATCCCAATACCAAACCGATGCAACAGATGTTCCTCCCAAACAATACAAACCAAACTACTGAGTTCAAAACAATGTTTTACTTAGTGTTCTAAGAGAAGTGTCATATTCCTAAAATCAACAGTAAAATAAATAAAAATAAATTAAATAAAATAAATAAAGGAGGTAGCTGCAAGAAAGGCTTATAGGACCAAAGGCCCTTCTTGGGGAGAACTGAAAAACTGATTCTCCATACTTTAATCTAGAGGTCTATGAATTTTTTTTTATATTTCTTCTTTTGGAGTCAGGACATAGATTTTAGTAATCTTTGTTATGAGCCCTTCTTGCAGAGAACAGCTGGATTGTACTGTTTTACTTACTTTTGACCTAACCTCACTCATGTCTCATGGTGTTGTAGACTGTGTTGTTTAGTGCATTATTTCCTGACTTAAATATTTTAAATGAACTAGTATTAATTTAATTTTATTATGAGTGTGGGTAATGATCGTGAGAAAGTGTTGGAAGAAAGTGTCGAAAAGGGTGCAAAATATAAACCTTTAGATTCTGACAAATGGATGAGGTCCGTTGCCAAATCAAAAAGACTGTCTGGGCTAGGCTACATTAGTGTAAGCACAAAAAGGGAGATGCCAGGTAAAACATTTAAAGTTATTAAGAAGTGCTGTGGCAACGAGTGTTTTAAAAATTTAGATCGATCTCAACAAAAAGATTTATATGAGTTGTTTTACTCTTACAAATCAAAAGAAAGCCAAGACACATATCTTGCCGGATGCATGGCCCTTAAAGTTGATCAAGTTAGAAAGAGAAGCACAACAAACACTTCAAAAGAAAGAAACTATACTTGGTCCTACAAGGTAAAAAGTGTGGGAAATGAAGTGAATGTATGCAGAGCCTTTCTTCTGAGTGTATTGAACATTTCCGCCAAACGTATAAGATGTGTACAAAAAAAGGTTAGAGAAGGTGATTCATTTTGTGAGAAAAGAGGTAAGCATGGAAACCAGAGGAAATTTGAAGCAAATGTGTGGGAGCTCCTGGTGGAACACTTGAAAAGCATTCCAAACCGACCTAGTCACTATGGAAAAGAAAAGTCTAACCGACTTTATTTTTCAAACTCAACACTATCCATAAAGGATTTACATGAATCTATCAAAACTTTCTTTAGAGAAAGAACAGGCAATAATTTGGACATGAAATACAAAACTTATTTTAAGTTCTTTCGACAGACCAACTACACCTTTAGAAAACCAAAAAGCGATACTTGTGATTTTTGCAGAGAGAGTGAGATAAAGTTAACTGTGAATCCCAATGACGCGTGCAAAGTGAAATATACTTTACACAAAAAGAAAGCTGATAAAGCAAAAGAAATGAAGGCAGAACTTATTGAACAAGCAAAAGGAAATGAAGAAATATTGGTCTTGGAATTTGATTATTCCTAGAACTTACCTTTGCCTAAACTGGTTGTGACCAAACAATTTTACAAGAGACTCTTATGGTTGCATTTGTTCAACATTCATTGTCACAATGATGACACATCTGCTATGTACACTTTTTTTGAATCTCAATCAAAGAAAGGGCCAGACAGCGTGGCATCGTTCCTATTTGATTTTATCCACAAAAAACCAGATGAGTATCCCAATCTCAAGAAAATTGTTTTGCTATCTGATGCGACAGGTGGACAAAAGAAAAACGAAACTATGTTGAAGTTTTGTTGCTATTTAGCCAAACACATCGAACATTATCGACATTATCCAGTTGTTCCCAGTACGAGGACACAGCTTTGGCCAATGCGATAGCAATTTTGGAGTTTTTAAAAATAGTGTGAAGAAAACTGAGGAAATTCATGTCCCTCAACCATATCTGGACAAGATTTTGACTTGCAGACAAAAACCTTCTCCCTTCATATTGGTGTCGGACACATCTATCATGTACGATTGGACAAACGCCTTAGCTCCGTTCTTCGATAAGGTTCCGAAAAGTAAAGGCAATACTTTTGGAATCCAGAAGTACTCTGTAATCAAATACAAATCTTGCGGTAATATTGCTGTATCAAAATCCTACGAGTTGGTGTATGAGCCTTTCAAATACATGGTTCGAACTCCTACCGAACTTGTGATTCAAAACGCTTTAAGAATCCCCTTGAAAGCAGCGAAGATTAAGGATGTGCGAGACCTTTACCCGTATTTGTTGCCTGAAGAAAGAAAATTCTACGAAGATTTTTTTACAAATGAAGTGGCACCAACATCAACTGAAGAGCAGGAATCAGAATCAGATCCTGAAGATATTGCAGATGAAGATGGACCACTCTTTCATACCTAATGTAAATAGTTCTATTATCGAGTAAAAGTGTGTAATAAAAGTAAAAGTTATTCCGATTTGTTATTTTTTTACTCCAACATTGTAAACTCATTCATAAATTCCAAACCAAAATGTCAATTATTATTGTGCATACAAACTGGTGTCAACTATTATAGGCCTGTCTTGCATAGACTACCTGAAAACTGATCTCCCCAAGAAGGGCCTATAACATACTTTTATATTAACAATAAATTAAAAATAACACTATAAAATAGACTTTTGTAATAAGGATAATTTTTTTTATCAAAATACAAACATTTTGAAGAAA
The DNA here is from genome assembly GCA_018831715.1 of Matsumurasca onukii. Taxonomy (NCBI): domain Eukaryota; kingdom Metazoa; phylum Arthropoda; class Insecta; order Hemiptera; family Cicadellidae; genus Matsumurasca; species Matsumurasca onukii. Next base: position 50,136,955 of record CM032059.1, on the reverse strand, counting down.
TCAAGTTTTTTATACTATGTATTTTAAATGTTATGGTGGCTAATAGTAAATATTTCCAAAGTCTTTTTCTCAAAACCTTGTTTTGGATTATAAGCCCTTATTGCAGCTACCTCCTCTGTTGCCCTTTAATGTATGACATGAAGATAACTACAATACTTTCTACACGCTGTAATATTGTGACAGAGCTTTCTGACCTATGTTTTTATGAGAAAATGTTCCAAAACTAAAACTATGAGAATATTTACTCTCCAAATATCTGCTATACGAATCTTGTATTGACTTAGCCCCAGGGGTTTTTGAATAGACATGTTTAGAATAGAAGTCAAAAAAAGACATTTATAATACGAGAGCTCACTGTCTTTCAAAATTTCGTTTAATCCGAGGTTTTTTTACTTATTTATTTTTATTGTATTTATTTTACAAAAGTCATGTAATAATATCAAAATTGTATTGATTAATCACAATGAATGAATGAATATGATATAATGGTATGAAATAGATGGGTGATAAGGAAAAATGACCTTAACTAAGCTACTGGCAAGAATAATATTAATCATAATCAAACAAAGTTTCATAAAAACTATCCCAATACATATTATGCACTATGTTGGATAATTATACGGGGTGTCTCAGACCACCCGTATCATATGTATATCTCAAGAGCGGGTTGGCCGACTTGAGTGAAACGAAAAATTCTAAATTTAAACCGGTTCAAAGAGTTCACGAAAATTATTTTCTACTTTCTAGTATACAGGGCGTATCAAAAACCGAGGGCTATGGGTTCAAATATCGAAATTTTCAAATATAACGGGGGGTCATGCTATACATCATTTTATAGCTCTCTTTAAATGAAAAACAATTATGAAGAAAAATTGATTTTTGTTAGTTTTGACATTTGAGCCGTTACAAAATGGCGGCTGAAAATCTAAAAATAAAACTGAATTACGAAACGCCCTGTATTTCCATTATTATTTTCAAAACGAAAAACTAATTATTGATTATTACTTGTCATTACGTAAGCTTTCCAACGGTATCCATCAACATGCTATTTCAAACACCTTAGCACCCACCAAAAAACCCCAAATTTTGAAAATGGTCTACTATGATTATCTAATTTTTTTCAAATACTAAACCCTATCGTGTTATATATCGTTGTAAAGGTCTATGTACGTAGACAACACTGGTGAAACTTTTGTTGAAAAATATTCACGCGTTTCAAAATGGCGGCCAAAAACGTAATTCGTAGGGTATAATTGATCAAAACGTTTAAAAAAAGTTTGTAATTTACACAAAAAAAGTCAAAAGTGATGAATTATGATTTCTTGGTATACACATGTTCATCATATGCAGCGGTACCGCGTAATTAGACCCGTGGCGGGTTGGAATCATGCGCGACTCCGGAGCTCATCGCTCCGCTGGCGCGAGTTAGAGTCCCCGCAGTCACCACTTACATTTGTAATATGACTATACGGCAACGCTAAGTAAAGGTCGAGGTTAAGTGGTAGAGAGGACTTTTTAGTCCTAACCTCGCCTCGTTAAACAATACAAAGTTTACTTTGACCTTTTTTTGCCATATTTTCATCAATAATTACATCATTGAATAAGACAGAAAAAGCTTGAAAAGAGTGGATTCAAAATGGCGGCCAAAAACGTAATTCGTAAGGTAAAATTGACCAAAACGTTTAAAACATGGATTGTAGTTTTCACAAAAAAGTCAAAAGTGATGAGTTATGATCTTTTGGTATACTCATTTTCATCATATGCAGCGGTACCGCGTTAGTAGACCCGTGGCGGATTGGAATAATTGTGTGCGACTCCGGAGCTCATCGCTCATCGCTGGCGCGAGTTCGAATCCCTGCAGTCACCACTTACATTTGTAATGTGACTATACGGCAACACTCGGTAAAGGTCGAGGTTGAGTGGTAGAGACGACTTTGTAGTCCTGACTTCACCTCGTTAAACAAGACAAACTTTACCTTTACCTTTTTTTGCCATATTTTCTTCATCGTGAGGACCTGCCTGACGAGTTCGATCTTTCATGTCATCTTTTACAATTACTCAGGCAGGTCCTCAGTTCTTAGTTAAAGAAATCTAAATTGCTAGATCGAGCTTCGAAAGCCGGGTTGAAAAATGTTTGGAAGGCCAGCATTTTGAACATACCATCTAAGTATCTAAATAATCAAGCCAACAAACATTTATGACTTATTCAGTATAAATTTGCATGTTGAATATATCAATAGGTTTATCTTAGCAGTAATAAAGTTTGAAATATGAACGCTTTCCATTTAGTTATTTCCAACTATGCATATGCCACTCTTTTCAAGCTTTTTCTATTTCAATGATGTAGTTATTGATGAAAATATGGCAGAAAAAGGGCAAGGTGAACTTTGTATTGATTAATGAGGGGAAATTAGGACAACAAAGTCCTCTCTACCACTCAACCTCGACCTTTACCTAGCGTTGCCGTACAGTCACATTACAAATGTAAGTGGTGACTGCGGGGACTCTAACTCGCGCCAGCGGAGCCACGGGTCTATTTACGCGGTACCGCTGCATATGATAAAAATGTGTATACCAAGAGATCATAATTCATCACTTTTGACTTTTTTTGTGTAAATTACGAACTTTTTTAAACGTTTTGATCAATTACACCCTACGAATTACGTTTTTGGCCGCCATTTTGAAACTCGTGAATATTTTTCAACAAAAGTTTCACCAGTGTTGTTTACGTCCATAGACCTTTACAACGGTATACAACACAATATGGTTTGGTAGTTGAAAAAAATTAGATAATCATAGTAGACCATTTTCAAAATTTGGGGTTTTTTGGTGGGTGCTAAGGTGTTTGAAATAGCATGTTGTTGGATACCGTTGGAAAGCTTACGTAATGACAAGTAATAATCAATAATTAGATTTTCGTTTTGAAAAATAACAATGGAAATACAGGGCGTTTCGTAATTCAGTTTTATTTTTAGATTTTCAGCCGCCATTTTGTAACGTCTCAACAAAAATAAATTTTTTCTTCATAATTGTTTTTCATTTAAAGAGAGCTTTAAAATTATGTATAGCAAGACCCCCCTTTATATTTGAAAATTTCGATATTTGAACCCATGACCCTCGGTTTTTGATACGCCCTGTATACTAGAAAGTAGAAAAAAATTTTCCTGAATTCTTTGAACCGGTTTAAATTTAGAATTTTTCGTTTCACTCAAGTCGGCCAACCCGTTCTTGAGATATACATATGATTCGAGTGGTCTGAGACACCCTGTATAAATAAAACACTTGGTGTAACAAGTTTGATTATTTGTTGATATATTTACCAATGCAAAGCTATCAGCTGTTTGCATAAAATCACTATTATTGTAATGTAAACAAACATTCGCTTTCTTTTGTTCCCTTTTATGAAGTAAACAATGTTCCTCTAAATTTCCTTTTCTCATTTAATCCTATTTACTTTAAATTTCTTACTCATTCTTTATTCTCTATTCTCTTACTCAACACACTATGCACAACAAATGTTTTCTTAGTTTCTATTTCAAAACAGCTAAATCTGACAAATCGTCATTATTTTCATAACCATGAAACAAGATTCTCGAACTAACCATGGTTTTGAACTTCATTCGAATTAACGTCATAAATCTGACTTGTATTCCGAAATACCATCTTACATAGGAGTTAAACTGTATTAAAAGCTTCCAACAGAAATACGAAATGTTGAAAGCTGTAGCATATTCATACTAAATTGAAAAGGTGTTCACCTTTGAATTCGTTCTATAGAAAACTGACCAATGAGGCTTATATCAATTAATATTTAAAATACTACCATTTATCTGGCACTGCTGGTGGCGGTTAGTACATTAATTTAAGTAAATCAGTCTATACATTGTAAGTAAAATTAGTTTTTCAAACGAGTATATTTTTATTAATTAAACTGTATTGTAAAAACAATGTTTTGTAAGACTGAATAAATCAAATTAATTTTACCCATGAGGGAGGCTATTTACATAGTCATAAATTTAAAACAATGTCATTAGGCTATATTAGTTTATAAGATATTTTAAAACTGTTTATTGTAAATATCAATTGGAAATAAATGATTTATTATTATTAAAATAAATAAAATAAAAAAAATAAAACTAAATAAAATAAAAATAAAAGATTTTATTGAAATAATTTGTGAATTTACTAAACTAGTAAAGATCACACTTGTTTCCTTCTTTTAAAATCACGCTGTTAAAATTATACCAGCAATTTCCAGAAATTTAGGAAATAGTGCAAGAGTATTTATTGGAATAGTATAGTTGTGACTTAAGTAAAGTGGTTATGAACACTTAGCCCGGCCAGCTACATTGTACATCAGGGTACCGTATGAGAGCAATTAAGTTACAATATAGGGTAGCGTCTTGACCTCATACGAGTATATTGAATAAATTACTTCCAAAAGAAATACTTAGGACCATATTACATCAAGTGACGCCGTATGCCTGACATATTCATTGTTATAATACAAACTAATTATTGGAAAACCTAATTTTAAATTTGTTTTAGAAATAATGAGTAGTCTATAAAATGTACTTAAGTAAGGAGGTAAAGAGTACGTAAAACGTATCTTGATAAAAATGAGACCTGAGAAGGTTAACGGTGGTAGCAAACCATAAGGAATAACTCAACTCACAAGGATTTAGAGAAAATTAGAAAAATAAGATGTTTAGAGTGTTTCTCAGCAATTGATAAATGTATGATATTCATCACTAAACGTAGTTAATAACTACTTTCTACTTAAACTTTGTATTGCAGGCAAGTTTTTTTGTATTGTACAACACCATTTTACTTACACACGAGAATATACTGTAAAAGCGAGCACATGAGCAGTATTAACATCGACAGAATGTTTCAGACAGCATGGAATGGTGTCGCGAATCATCTGAAGACACTTGAACACGGGACAAGCAATAGTTGTACACGTGACCCACAACACGATTACACACGCGCTAAATATGTGCTTGGCTAAATATGTGAGTGGAACAGAGCTGTAAGAAAGAGACAAGATAAGGAATACAACTTTAAAGGTAGTTTAAAACACACGCAAAAACAGTAAACAAGCAAGAAAGAATTAGTTTTGTATAATTTTATCCAAGCACATATTTGTGATCGGCGATGCTTTGTGGATTGAAAATGTGAAATTGCTGAATCCTTGATGTCCGAGGATTTCAGGTGACAGCAAAGTTAATATCCTACCGATAAAACTTCTTTAGGCACGCCTACTAGGCTAGTTTAATGCACCACCGGTGGAGCTTGGCGTGAAACACTCATTTAGTTAATGTAAGCTGTATAGATCTTATTAAAAAGATCCCTGTCTACTTACTATTTTACCTAAATGTGTCACATTTTATTGAAAGTTAGAGAGGAAATAAATGATCTTCTCCATCAAACTAAACTAGGTGGCAGATCAATGAAGAGTCTTCGCAACTGGATGCTTGTCTCTTTAGTCTCTCGGCTATTTTGATTTATTCTTTGCCTGCTAAAAAACGACCACAACATTATTTAAGAATTCAGTTATCGCAGAAACACTATTCAAAACTCTACTTGCATCTACTTTTGCTAGTTTATAGACTGTAGCTGTTAGTTTTAAGTATCTACAAAATTTGTCATTCTGGTTATTAAGATTGTTAGAAGATAAGAACTCCAAGAAGCTGAAAACGTTCGAATAGAATGAATGAAGGCCGATTTGGAAAATGTCCTAAAATAATACAGTAGGAAATATGTGAAGAGTGTAGTCCGAACTCCAGTTTCAATAACATAAGTTTTGATGCTGCCAAATGAAATGGATCGGAGTATAGCTGATCCCTTACTTTTTATTATGTTTTATGAATTGCTATTATTATGTTTTATCAATGTCAGTAGGAGGCAGCGTTTAGACCCAATATACGATACTGTTTAAATTGAAGTTTAAACTTCTAATTTGTATCACCAGTATATCTTGGCTCACATTTTCCCCTTCTTCTAATAAAACCTCATTGATTATCAAAATAGTTCTAATTTCAATTATTCAGAACTCCCTTCCTTTGATGGTCTTCACTTAAAAACTTAGACTTACCAGTTTTGAAGTAAATACGGAGTACATATCACCTGAGTTATATTGAGTAGATGCAAATAGTAATTTGATCATGACTCTACAATTACCCAATTCCATAACGGCGTTCAATTTGTCAGCAGAAGAAAATAGCAAGGAGAGAAGCAAGAGAGAATAACTCTAGGTTCGTTTACTCATTAATTCATCCCGGTTTAGTTCTGTAATCTTAAATAATATATTTTATTTTTAATATCAAAATAAAGTGTAACACTTTAAGTACAAATGGTACATCAGACCAATGTTCCCAACTGAGAGTGACCTGTTTAAACTTCCACAATCCAGACATTTCCGTTTAATATCTATACGTACTTAAATTTAACCGGATGTTGGTTTGTATTATTACACCATCAATACATCTTAAACTAACGATTCCTGGCATAGCCTTCACACGAAACTCATTAAGATTGTATATATGTGTATATTATTTAAGTTGTCCATAAATTGTCTCCAGTGACTACAGTTAGTTTCTCCTCAGTGATATCAGGATTTTCAGCATTACCATTGGGAATTCATTTTCTTTAGGCTTGGATTTAATTATAGGTAAACTCAGTATCGAAATGCAGAAACTATAGGATCTAAAGAGAGTTTTGGCATATCAGATAACATTTTTCAATGTCAAAGGTAGAGGAAAATGTGCTATTTTGCCATGTGTTTGTGATGGATATCACTAGCATATTAAATTCCTCGCAACCCGACCTTTTCACTCTTTGTGGAGACGAGATTCCCATTCCCGTTATAGCGTAAATTTACACGGTGTCTTTGACCCCATGGAAAACAATGTTTTCAGTATACGGGTAGTTTAGAGTAACTTTAACATCACTGATCATGATGTAATTATACATTTACATTTAAACAGCATAATTATTTCAGTAGTGGGTATAAAATTCTTTTTTTTGGACCGAGGTTTAAACATTAACATTTTGTATCTTACTTGATTCGATACAATATTTGAAAACCTACAATTATAAATCAATATATCTTTCTAACTTTTTACCTTCACATGGTTCAAAACGCTTTTATCGGTAGAACGGTAGAAAGGGCTATAGCTTTTTATGTATATACGAACTTGTATGTACTCTGATTCTATAGATTAACTGTAGACTTTAATTTGATTAGAAAACTATGGAAAAAGTTAAAACTGTATTACATAGTTAGGATTTTATTGGATTGTTTAAAGGAGTTAAAAGAACCCGTTTAAAGGACACATGTTGCTTATTCTACGAAAATAGTGTGTGTAATGGAAGCGCAGATCGTCTTTTCCACACCCTGAGACTTACGACACATGTTGTTTTTGTTCGACCACAGCCTCTCCTTCACTCTCGTTCTACGGCAAGTTAGTTCCCAACAGTTGAGCTAATTTAAAAAAAATACGAGTAAGGGGTACTTAGTCGAACTATTGTGATCTTATATTGCAGAAATCTTTTAAACTATCCAACTTTTTTTTCAAGGATTTTATTTCCTTATATTTTACTTATTGTACATTCGAATACTGAGAAAACAAGAGGTAAAAGGCACATTTTATACGTTTACGAAACAAACCTTAAAAATTCTAATATCTTTTTAAAGCGTCTATTAAAATTCATGATTTTTTTATAATTTTATGAGCCTCTAGAACTGTAGGTTTTGTACTGAACATGAGCAAGGCTATGTTTAGCAAATCGCAGAATCTCAGTACAATAAATGTTTGTAAAATTACGTTATAATCAATAAAGGCATTTAACACAGTTCAAATCTTAGGTCTTTAATTATAGGTTAAATAACATTGTTAGGTGTTGGTGACTGTCAACTTATAGCCAAAAATTTGAAGAGGGAGACCCATTTCCCCTTTGTGATTTAGGGAAAAAAGAAGCAATGTCGTCAAGCAAGGCAGTAGTTAGCCAGGGGAAAACCTAAGTGAGTATGAGACATTCTTGCTTCGCAACAAACTCGTAAATTGAAAGTCAAAGAGAAATGGGTTAGACGCCATCACAAGAACCTATACAAACAAAACTATATTTGGATTATTCTAGAACTCATAGGAGAAAGCTTCTATTAAAAACACTGTAAAATGACCTTCAAAGAAACATATGAAGGTCTGAAATGCGGCTTGGTATACTGTCGTTTTAATATGCAATGACGTTAAACTATTGTGAAACTCTTGTACGTAATATACAGTTCGTTTGGTATAGCATGGCCGGTGGCCTTGAAATTTCCTGCTGGCCGCTTATGGCCTTATAGGCCATCTCACCGGCCATGCTAAACCTGGCGAACTGTCCAAACTAAAAATGTTGTCAAATTTACTGTGTTAAAATATTAGTGCTAATTTCCACTGCAATTCATACAAAACCCATTTACTAGTCTAGAACATCTGTTGTTAATAGTATGAATTTAGTTTTGAAAATAAACCGAAACCAAATCATTGCAGAGTGTGTTGTAGGTGCCGAGAAAATCATTTTATTACAGAACTTGTATAATTGAGTATCCCGTTACATCAGGAAAATGCCGGGGAATACTGGAAGCAACCATTTGTAGAATGTGTGAGCAATTACTCCGGTTCCGCAGCTATTTCCAAGCTGATTCCACACTTATTTACTCTCGTGGGATAACTTATTTGTATTACCGATCTCATCTCCTAACCATTTAGGGCCGTTTTTCAATCGCTTGCTAACTACTGGTTAAGTGGTTTTCATTCTGCAATGTTAACATTTTCACACAACGCTCAAAACACTTTATTGAATTATTTAATATTATTCTTGAAGTTTTGTTATTTTTCCTTTTTTTACGTTTTTTCTGTTCAAAAAGGTGGTAATCAGACGTTTTAACCCTTTTGACGTATCAAATGTCCTTGGTAAATTTGTGTCGTGGAGTAACTAACGATTTATATGTGGGTATATATAAAACGTGATATGCCTTTTGATATACTACGTTTAATTATATATTTTTCTTTGAATTGTAAATTTTAAAAATACTAAAAGGTTATATATAAATTTAAAAAAAAATCAGGGTTGCAGTCTAAATTTGGATAATCAGTTTAATATTTACAGTTCAATATTTAGATTGCAACTGTGTGTTATTTTTCTGTGTATTTTTCTTTGAATTATATATTACTATTGTCCACACAAACGGCATTTTAAATTACACATATCACAGGGGTAAGTGAATAATAGGCATCCCAAAACGCTTGTTGGAATATGGTTGAAACTCCATGTGTCTGAGCAGAGAAACAAAAGGGCGATCTCGCGCACCGCAAGCTTTGGCTCTACCCACTGAGCGACACACCCAGGTTCAGTACAAACAACGAGTTAAATGTTTAACTATGTGCTTAATATTTAACAGAAACAAGTACAATGTTATATGTATGACTTATCTTTCAACATGTATCGGCCAGTTTCAAACAACGGATTTCTTTACTGGCAACGGAGATGACAAATAATTAATCTAGTTTAAATGATTTTTTCTTTTTTTTTCAAGTTTATTGATACATATAAAATGTACAATTGAGAATAAAGCTCAATTAATGGATTTGAGTATACATACGGGAACACGGCGTGGCGGTGTGCGAGGTGAATGCTGGGATATTTATTACAGTTCCCGTGGGTGCCGTTAAAACTCGCCATCTGACTCACTTCATTTGTTTAGTGCCAAGGCTTACCGTATGTTTAATACAAATCAAGCTCAGTTAATGGATTTGAGTATACATACGGGAACACGGCGTGGCGGTGTGCGAGGTGAATGCTGGGATATTTATTACAGTTCCCGTGGGCGCCGTTAAAACCCGCCATCTGACTCACTTCATTTGTTTAGTGCCAAGGCTTACCGTATGTTTAATACAAATCAAGCTCAGTTAATGGATTTGAGTATACATACGGGAACACGGCGTGGCGGTGTGCGAACAGTGGCGTAAATAGCACCTCCGCAACCCCCGCAGTGCGAGGGGTGCCGAGTTCTTGGGAGCGCCGTGATTCGGGGGTCGCCGGGGAAATAACGAACATTCTGAGCTCAAGGGGAGCAACTTGTTAATGCGATTGATGATAAATAATTTTGATCGGTTTCCACGTTAACTAAATGTCGTTGAACCTGTTACATTTATGATTACAGCCTCACCCGCGTGGAATTGAAGATGCAGCAGTCAGCTGAGCAGTGACTGTGGCTGGCCGCTGAACGCTACGATATATTTGAAGAATTTATATTTGAGGAATTCAAATGCAAACACAAGAATGAGCTCTCTGGCCCTACTATAAAAAAGTATAGAGCGAGAACGAGTACGTAATCTCAATTAAGAGAAGCTTGCAACTCACTTTTTTTTAATTAATGAAAAGAAGAGGTTTTTAATAAGACAGCGCAAAAATCATGACATTTTTAAATGAGTAAACCTTAATCTTTGTATTCGCAGAGAGATATAGAGAGAGAGGATATGCTTTATCTGCAATCTTATAATAATAATCTTAATCTTTTATAATATTGCTGAGTTTCTGGACCAATCAAATTTTAAAAGCAATAATTTTACCTTTTTTCCAGGGAGGGAGTGAGTGTGCGTATGAATGACATGCCTGCGTGCATATGTGTGAATGGAATTACAATTAGTTATTTTTTATATTTTTGTTTTTTGCAACACATTTTTAATGTACACTGCAAATAAAGTTATTTATTTTATTTATTTATTTATCTTTAAGATTGAAACTGTGTCAAGATTACAATTCAGATGATTCATAGTAAGGTTTAAAATTTAGTTGTTTACATGAGTTTTGGACAGTCCGTGAGATCTTTTAAACAGTAGAAAGGGTGCTCAAGCAACCACTCCTGAAGTTTAGATTTCAGCACCTTTGGACTCGACCTCTTCACTTCCTCTGGTAGCAAGTTGAAATACTCTCTTCCAGTGTATGACCGTATCTTCTGGTGTGATCTCGAGCGTCTCGGGTGTTGTACTCGTGTACATTGTTGTTTTCGGAAAGTTTGTCGAGCGTGCGAAGCAGATTACCTCCATGATATTGCATACAGTCAGGATCTTGCACTGTATAAATGCTTCTTTACACGACTCCCTCCAGTCTAAGTCAGCCATCACTCTCAGGGCGTTTTTCTGAAGGATAAGTATCCGTTCAATGTTGTAGTGGAAGGTACCGCCCCAGAGCAAGATACCGTACCTCAGTCTGCTTTCAAAGAGCGGGTGATACGTTGTTTTGACGGCTTCAGCTGTTGTGCTTACAGACTTGACACTCCTCAAGGCAAAGATGGAAGAACTTAACTTCCTACAGAGTTTGTCCACATGGACTGACCAGGTTAGTTTGTCATCGATAGTCAACCCTAGATGGCCAGTTGAACTGACAACCTCAAGATTTGACAGGGGAAGTATTGAAACTCTCTTGCTTCCTATGTTCATCTGTTATGGTCTTTCCTTCGTTGAAAGCGAGGTCGTTCATACAGCAGTAGTCTCGTGTTTGTTGTAGGGCGGTATGCGAAAGAGCCTTGAGATCCTCGAGATTCTTGCCTGATGATATTAGCACCGAGTCGTCAGCGTACAAAATTATTGCCTTGCTGAGTTGTTCGGTGCACATTGGTAGATCGTAAGAGTATAAACAACACTGGTCCCGAAACCTATCCTTGTGGAACGCCTCTCTCTACAGGATGTTGCTGTGACCTGAAAGATGTGATGGTTCTTTTGATTTTTTGACGCAGTCAACTAATTGAGTCTGATTGCTGAGATAACTTTTCAGCCACATCCAGGCGGTGCCGTGGAAACCTAGAGCACTAAGTTTGTCAAGGATAAGCTCGTGGCTCAGGCAGTCGAAGGCCTTACTTAAATCTAAGTATATGCCAATGACGTTCTCAACGAATCAACGATGTGCTCGATTAAATCAACCAAGCCCCAAGGCTGTTTGTGTGGCCTTCTTTTTCTGGAAACCGTGCTGAGAGTTCAAATTCACACTGTTTATTTCCAAATGGTTCGTAATTTCGCAGTGTATTTATTATCCCTCAATAATTTTATTATTTGGAAAACTACTTTATAAAGAAGCTATTTCATAACTATTTCCTAAATCGGTCAGTATTGTATAGTAGAAGTAATATAGCGCATACAGAAGGGAAGGGGGGTTGAGGGTGTATCTAGTGGGCCTTGGTTAAGGTGTGAGGAGTCCGGAGGGGGCGCCAAACTGATGGTCTGCGGGGGCGCCGTGGAACATACTTACGCCACTGTGTGCGAGGAGAATGCTGGGATATTTATTATAGTTCCCGTGGGCGCCGTTAAAACCCGTCATCTGACTCACTTCATTTGTTTAGTGCCAAGGCTTACCGTATGTTTAATACAAATCAAGCACAGTTAATGGACTTGAGTATACATACGGGAACACGGCGTGGCAGTGTGCGAGGTGAATGCTGGAATATTTATTACAGTTCCCGTGGGCGCCGTTAAAACCCGCCATCTGACTCACTTCATTTGTTTAGTGCCAAGGCTAACCGTATGTTTAATACAAATCAAGCTCAGTTAATGGATTTGAGTATACATACGGGAACACGGCGTGGCGGTGTGCGAGGTGAATGCTGGGATATTTATTAGAGTTCCCGTGGGCGCCGTTAAAACCCGTCATCTGACTCATTTCATTTGTTTAGTGCCAAGCCTTACCGTATGTTTAATACAAATCAAGCTCAGTTAATGGATTTGAGTATACATACGGGAACACGGCGTGGCGGTGTGCGAGGTGAATGCTGGGATATTTATTACAGTTCCCGTGGGCGCCGTTAAAACCCACCATCTGACTCACTTCATTTGTTTAGTGCCAAGGCTTACCACTTGTTTAATACAAATCAACCACCCACTCTGGTTTTTATCAAACGCTCTTACCAAATTCATGGTAACTTTAAAACGAAGATTTTTTGAAATAATGTTTAACTTATTTTTTGCGAAAGTTAGCATATGTATTAACATTCTTGAAAAAAACACGTAGAAAAGACAACGAAGATTTTTTGAGAAATAATGTTTACAGCACCTTAGAAATTAGCCACACTTATGATGTAGCACTGCACAAAGCATTCACAGTGAACTGCTACACTGACATTGTAACAGCGACAGTACATCTTTGTACTGTTGGCTTGAGATGACTACTTGCTACCTTGTATCCATAATCTAGTTGTTCAAGAATGTTCAAGTGTTGCGGCTTTGTGTGTGTATATCTTTCCAGGCCATCACACAAGCTTCATCCTTGATGTAGCACTGCACAAAGCATTCACAGTGAACTGATACACTGACATTGTAACAGCGACAGAACATCTTTGTACTGTTGGCTTGAGATGACTACTTGCTACCTTGTATCCATAATCTAGTTGTTCAAGAATGTTCAAGTGTTGCGGCTTTGTGTGTGTATATCTTTCCAGGCCATCACACAAGCTTCATCCTTGATGTAGCACTGCACAAAGCATTCACAGTGAACTGATACACTGACATTGTAACAGCGACAGAACATCTTTGTACTGTTGGCTTGAGATGACTACTTGCTACCTTGTATCCATAATCTAGTTGTTCAAGAATGTTCAAGTGTTGCGGCTTTGTGTGTGTATATCTTTCCAGGCCATCACACAAGCTTCATCCTTGATGTAGCACTGCACAAAGCATTCACGGTGAACTGCTACACTGACATTGGAATAGCAAATATACATCTTTGCATTGTTGACTTGAAATTAATGTTTTGTACTTACCAATAGTTTTAGTTGATGAAGTGTCATAGTTCGGAAAACCAATTACCATATACTTTTAAAGGAAGAACGTCGGAACTGGGACCTGTGAGGAAAGCTGACGAATCGAAGAAAGCTCTGTCTTATACAAGCTACAAACAATTATTTTTATATTTGTTTGTTTTGGTTTGTTTATGGTTTATTTGGTTTGGTCACTTTATGAGCTGCTTACCAAGAAGAATTACTTTATTAGAATTTGTGTTCTTAATTTAGGTACCAAGAAGGCCAAGCGACCGTATAAACTACTAAAATACAAATTCAGGTTACATTTTTTTATAGCTCTTAAAAAATAAAGATACAACATTATTATTAGTAAGAAAAATGTACATAACAAAATTATACTTACAATGATATGCAACATGCTATACCTTACTATTTAATCATAAAACGTTTTACTTAATCATGACACAAATGATCGCAATTTCGATGTCTACGTCGATTTTGAGTTAAGAAATGTTTCAAAAACGTGTTTTTATGACATAACCTTAAAGAGCTCGTCAAATTCTGAGAAACAATGCGTAAACGCGTTTTTAGAGAGTAACATTTGTTTCATCTTTCTAGCTCTAATAGTACTCCTGCTACTCCGTTTAGAACACTTTTTCATGGCCACCCAGTATTCAGGGTGTCAAAAAATGTGTAGCGCGCCATGAAGATCCCGGTTCTACGAACAAAAGTAAGTCAAAAATGTTCAGTAACATGTTTTTTTAATTCGGCTCAGTTTAGCTAAAATCCGCCATTATGTTAAGTAAAAAATGATTAATAGCCCAAAAGCCCTTTGAGATATGTTTGTAAAACTTGGTATAAACCTTCATTGTTTTACTAATAACATTTTTAATTTAAATTTTCAAACTTCAAAATGGCGGTAATTTTAAAGTTTTAAAGTAAAATGGAATCAAATTTGAATTTGAAATTTTTAAATCATCACTAATTAATTTAAAGTTTCACAAAAATATCTCAAAGACCTTTTGAAATATTAATTATTTTCAAAAATTTACAAAATGGTTGATTTCGGCTAAACTAAGCCGAAATCAAAACAAATTTGTAAGGCATTTTCGACTTACTTTTGTACATAGAATGCACTGTAATGTTGCTTCTGCATAGCGCGCTACACATTTCTGTGACACCCTGTACACACATGCTCAAAACGTGTTATGGGGGTCAGGATCAGTGCTTATTTCATGGTACCGGGCCCAGTTACCATGCTGACTGGAAGGAAATTCTATAATATTGTAAATATCACATTATACAGAGTATTGGCAAGAACAAAAATTAGAATAAATATATTACAGTATTTAATCACACCGGGTTCGTTAAAACACGTTTTTAAATAAATAACAGCTGTTGGTTCAGGCATAACGTGACTCGTAAAACATTGACTCTAAAATCATTAAAGAGCACATTCATCCCGCCTTTGGGTTTGACTATCGGTTTTTCTATCAAGTACACTCGTATTTACATTTGTGATTGTGGATTTAGCTTTATTTACTATAAAATGAGTATATATGTCACTGCTAGTGTATTTTAATATTTAAATAGAAAAAACATTCATAAGCAGTATGTAATTAGTTCAGATTCATTAAATAGATCAAAGTAAAAGCACCCACGTAACTGACAGGATTCATCGTAACAACACTAAAATTACTTTACCATATAGTTAAACCGTGTAGTATGCACTTTGTTCAATCGAAAGGACCGGAAATCAAAATGGATTGATATAACAGCTGTTCAACCCAATTGAGAAGTAAAGCTGATAAGTATAAACCATCTGCCTCATCCTTCAAACATATCTTTCCAGAAGAGTAATTTAATCGGCTATCAAGGTTTGAATTGCCAATCGATCTCGAGTATATCACATCTATGATATCATCTCGTGTTTGTATGATTCATTGAATATTTCCGGTCTACAAAGTATCGTTCAGCAAAGTACGAGTACGGTAATGTAACAGTCTGTCTTATTTGTGTAATCAATCTGTTTCGCTACCAAATGTGTGTCTCATACCCAATATAAGTGCTGTCAGTAAGTGACAAGTAGTCATCCAAGTGAGTGAGGCAAGTTCTGATAACAAGCGTAAAAGGTTTGGAAAGAAAGATTTCTCTAAGTGGCGCTCTCTTTGAACATTTACTTCTCCATTGTTCGGCACAACCGCGAACTCTATTCTTATCTAATTACTTGTCCAACTGCTTCATTTATCTTACAGAGCGAAAATTGTAGTATGTTCAAATACAAGCTTTATATGCCATGCTTACCAAAAGCTATACAATACATTTAAAAGTATTTATCTACCTTGTTCTATAGGTTCTAGTTTGTATACTCGTTAAATAACTAATTTATAACTATTTATTTGGAGACAAAACGTGTAGACCGAACCAGAACTCAAACCCGGGTCTCTCACTTGCCGGGTGATTATACTAACCACTACACCATAGGTTTCACCTAGTGTACTTATGCCTTCAAATTTAGAATTACTTAAATCCGAATGTTTTCCGAAATATGTGACTGTCAACAGCGACTTTAAATCAACATACTGGAAATGTTACAAATTCTAGAGTTTAAATTCTATGTCAAATGACTTATTATAGATATTAGTTTGTAAAAGCGCTAATTTTTTACTGAATAAATTCGTAAGCAAAATGTGTGAACCAAATAGAATTTGTGGACCGGGGCTGGAACCCGTGTCACTCAATTGCAGGGTTATTATGCTAACCACTACACTAGAATTCGATGTCAAAATGTGGACCGAACAGAATTGAAATATTGTTTGTAATATTTCCACCTTGTTGATTTAAAGTCGCTATTGACGGTCACATGTTTCGGATTAACATTAAAATTAAAGTAAGTTGACCTAAATGTAGATTTCAAAGATGTACAATTAAAATAAATATAGTATAATGTATTTTAGCCTAACCTTTTTACCTAACCAATTGCTGATATTATGTACTCTAAAGTCAAAGGGTAGAGATAAAACAGTGTTTGTGGTAAAAGTGGCAAACTTGTGTCAGTGTTTAAAACACTTTGTCTATTTCACACTTTGATCTTCTCTGAGCCGCTGCTGGAGGGGTCAGCTGAGTTCGATCAACACAGTGACGTCATCCTCATAAACCATTCTCCATATAACTCGTCCTTTCAAGCTGCTTCCATTAAACACCGTGTTATCCTTTCATGTGAATTCAACATTTTAACACAGAAATAAATATAATATAACCCAAATTAAATACTTCTTTGAGTCTACATACAAACCTTATTCATGAATCAGGCATTCCAGAAATTTTCCAGCGTTTTAATGTATCCATTATTGTTGTTTCTGTCTCACCGGATTACTTTTTTAATCAGATTGCTTGTTCAGCAGATACAAAGTTTTCGTAGAGAGTGTTCAATTTTAACAGGTCACCATTAGTAAATTGCAGTTATGTATTTTGCAGAAATGTTAAAGTGGGTAATTTAACCTTATTTTCTCGCAAAAAAAAGCAAAAACTCAAACTTTGAAATTCGTTGTTATATGTTTACTGCAGTGGCCGAATTCAAAGCCATATGCAACCCAAAAGAAAACTACGTAAAACTATTTTTGTTCTCGACATAATTATATCAAACTATTAATTTTGGATATATAGTTAAACACCCATTCAAAGGTCTAAGATTAATAAATACAACTTAAAAGCGATAAAACGAAATGGAGAAGGCCTATCTCCAATCAAGTAGTGGTGCGTTCGTCTACTAGAGTATTATCTACATATATCACTACAGTAGTATGGTAGGGGTTAGTAATGGTAGTAATCACCGACGTAAGAATGATTTCGACTTTATCAGTCTTATTTCCTACCCCGAAACTAATGGCTGGAAAGTTGGTGAATTTTGACGAACCGTTTAATTCCTCTAGCTAACATCTAGCCCAACTATCTTAAGCTTGTCGGTGTTCAATATCTCACTAGTGAATATTCTATACAAATTATACCTAAGTTCAGTTAACCAAGTTCATTTTTGCATGTTCGAAAACGCTTTTGAGGTTAACTGTCAATACATAACTTCTGACCGGCAGGTCATTTGGTGTTTTTCTTATTATTTAAGAAAAACAACGCTACCCCGGCAAACAATATTACTTCAAGTGGTCGTTTCTTGGCTCTCGTTTTCTTCGCCCTCTGAAAATACAGTGCAGTAGCCGGCCAACTATTGATGTGCTAGCAGTATTAGTGACACACATTATTTACGTATTTTTAAGTTGCCTCAAGCAGGGTTTCAAAGTTCATCAACAGCTCTTGGATCATTAGTACTGGTCTGCCAACGCTTTCGGTTTGTTGTTAGTCTATAAAACAGAAACATAAAAACACCTCATAGGCTCGTGAGTATAGACTTTGAAATGTATGCCTCTCTCTTCTCATTGTAAGCTATAGCAAATACAAAAAAGCCTCCGAGACACTCTCGACATAATAGCGCAAGTTTGTAGTTTCTTGTCGACTGGCAACTTTAGCAGCCAGATGGGCAAGTTAGTGATAGGTTTAATTAATGATGGTCAAGATGTTAGAATACAGACCTCATCATAACTCACGCACACCCTGAGGTAACACCTGGCTTCCTGGCTGTATCTGCTCGCCATCATTACAATGTGACTATATTTTGACCTTTTCTGCCAACGTGAGTGTATGTTCTTTTGCGAAACAACAAAAGATAAAATAAACACAGTATTTTAATTAGACTGCAGTATTTATCCTTCAACGCCTGTATATTAAATTCAAATTGTTTATCGACATCATATTATTGTAAATTTCATTTCGATGCAAGTCGTGCCATGAGAATATTAAAGCTCAGACAAACTATAAAGGACACTTCGAGAGAGAGATAAAATCTTAGTCTGAGTTTGAAAATATCTAGGCCAGGTAATTGTTTAATTTCACCTGGAACTTTATTAAATAAATTTATCACTTGATAAAAAATTGAATTATTGCAAAGCTCCAAATCAAACATAATTTGAGGTGTTAGTTGTGATTGGTTCCTTGTGTTTATACTGTGTCGAATTTTTATAAATTTAGTTTGATTTTTAAAAATATAAATAGCTGCAAAGTAAGTATTATAATGAAAGTACGGTTAAGATGTTCTCTGTCTCGAAGTGCCCCCTACAGATATCAGCCCAATCAAGCCCCCAAACTATCCTTACTGTCCTCTTTTGCAAGTCGAAAACCCTGTCTATGTTTTGTCAGCTGGTGAAAACCCAGAAAATAATGCCAAAAGACACCACTGACTCGGAGATTCCATGGTATGCAGACCTTAGAGCTTCCCTAGTCCCAACTCGACTCAGCTGTCTCAAAGCATATACAGAAGAATTTAAATTTTTACAAAGATTATCAATGGGAGTGCCATTTAAGGTTGTTTTGAAAAAAAATCTCTACAAATTTGGTGCAATGTTGTGATTCTAAATCCAAGTTGTTCAATTTGAGAGAAATGTGTTGTTGGTAATGGGGCCAGGTAGAAAACTGTAATACTGTATTTCAGTTGTTGTCGATATGTTGTTGAAGGTGGTTCATTCATTATTTAAGACTGATTGGCAGCACACCTTCTTTATAGTAAAAATAAAACTATTTTTAAAATTTTCAATTATATTTCGGTTTCTGAACAGAAACCCTCTTCAGATTACAAAAAAAAAACAATATTAACAATTATAAAACCAAATAGTTTAAATTAAATCATATGGCTATACACATAGAACAAGAAATATCCTATAGTTAGTACCAATAATATATATATTTATAATTTAAAATTTTCTTTCAACAAATTATTCCAAATAAGGTTTATGGTCTGTGAGGGTTTGCTAAAATGTGAATTTGGGAATTTATAGTCCATATATGATGTTTCCAATATTGTCCTTTTAAATAAATCTTTTTCATAACGAAGAATTTCCGTCCCATCATAATTAATTTTGTGGTTTTTCAAAATGTTGTGCAACACTAGATTAATTTCTTCATTTATGCATTTTTCGTTATATTTATGTTGTTTTATTCTTGTATATAGAAATGATTTTGTTTGGCCAATATAAACGTCAGAACAGTCATGACAGGCAATTTTGTAAATTAAATTTTTATCATATTTGTAGTTATATTTTATTAGTTTTCAGAAACCAAAATATAATTGAAAATTTTAAAAATAGTTTTATTTTTATTATAAAGAAGGTGTGCTGCCAATCAGTCTTAAATAATGTAATACTGTATGTTAGATTTTGAACTATTAAGATGAAGTTTATAAACAAAAACCAATTTGACCAACAGAGATGAATTAAATTCAAACGATTCTCTCATTGAAAAAGAGACAGCTGCATTGAATAGAAGACTAGTGTCATCGGCAAATAGGACAGTGTGTAGAATATTGGTTGAAGTAGGAAACATATTAAGGTAGGACGGCAGATCATAAATGAACAATAAGAAAAGAAGAGGTCGAAAGACGGAACCCTGAGGCACTCCTGTTTTAACCTGAAGATATTCAGAACTATAGGTATTAAGATCATGTTCAATTTCAACGTATTGAATCCTGTTCATGAGATATGAAGCAAGCCAGCGATGAGCGTGTCCTCTTATTCCGTACTTTGAAAGTTTATAGAGAACAATGTTATGGTCCACTAGTTTTAACTTCACCCGGAGTTGAAGGGTGTAAATAGAAATTTGTATCTATAGATAGAAAATTTAAGGAATAATTATCCTCAGAAGGGTTGGACTGTTGATTAGGTTTGTTATCAGATAAAATGGAGGATGTGTCAACAAAATGAGAATCAAACAGGTTTGAAATAGTCAAAAGGTTTTGAATTTTTGTACCGTTGACATTAAGAGACCACTCCGCGACCCTTCCCGACCAACCGGCTGGCCTGAAACTGTTGATCAGTTGCCTAGAAGTTCTCACAGGACTTTATCTGTTCCTGATAGACTCCATTGCCTGTCTGGACCAACTTATTATGATTTGCTCTAAGATGCTTATAATGACTGAAAAGTTTAGGCTCACCCGATCTCTGATTAATGAAAGCATCCTTCAAATTTTCTCTACTTAGAACTACTTTTTGGGTTAGCCAATGAGAACTTTTTTGTTTCGTCACTGTGTTGGTAAAGAATTTAAAGGAATTGTTGAAATAAAAGATATTTATGAACCTTTCAAGCGTCGTTTCAACTTCTGATGCTTTATAAGCTAAATTTCATCTTTCTGACTCTAAAAGATTTGAAGAGAAATTTAGTAGTTTTGTGAAAGATTTACGTTTTATTTCTAAATTCAACAACCCCTTACAAACCCTTAAACTATGTAATTAATACACAAGAATAACAAATGTTTTGATGAACATTTTAAGGATACATTTGCTGTGTTGCAATACATAATATCGGAGATATTAAGGTTTTCCTGAGCACACTCCTCTGTTTATATTTGAGAAACATGTGTAAATGTTCGTGCTCAGGAAACGTTTTAATAACTCCGTTGTCACCTATTGCAGCACAACAAACTTGGTGTTAAAATTTAAAAAAAAACATTTTCTACATATTGTTATTCTTGTATATTTACCATGAAGGTTAAAGGATTTCAGTTAATTAGCGTAGAAATTTTAGTATGGCCACCATTTTAAAACAAAGATGAAAATGAGACATATTTATTTTTTAAATATTGGTTTGAATTATACTAACAAGTGTGCGAAGTTATCAGTTTATAACTGAATTAAATATATTTGGAGATTAAATATATTTGGTGAGAAACACACAAGTTAGTACCTATGTACAAATTGTCCTTACAAACTGTAGACCTGTAGGTTCAAGCAAGTGTTAAAGTACAGAGAAGCCAAGATTGTTGTGCTGAAGATTACAGGATACGTCAGCTGTGTGACTTGGGATAACCTTACTCCAAGCTGGCTTATCATTAGGATCCATCGACACTTTCACGTAATCAACATTAAATCACTATTTAAGATGCCGACAACTCTCATGAGGGTATTTTAAGGAAAATATGTGATGAAGGATGAGTGTGATGAGTGGTAATAATGGGTTATGAGGTGTAGTCTTGTTACAAACTAAGGCCGACTCTTCCTTAGAATGGGTCATTAATTAATAGCCCAATGACCAGTGGAAATACAAGGACAATTTGTAACTTTGAAACACTCTGTATAAAAGGCCCTGAAGCCTTGTTCTACTTTGACGTAAAAAATGTAGTTAAAGTGGTCACCTAGTAACGTGCAAAACTGGCCTATGCTCGTATTGATCTGAAATTAAAATTAAGACATTCCAGTTACATTTATGTTTAAAGAGTCATACACTGTATTATTCCAAATATCTAGTATAACCTTAAGCTTAGCCGCGCCCATGGGCACTGCTAGGTGGTCCACCTTGAGAGTGGCTATCTCCTCGGTGGCTTGCGACTCTGGACTGTCACTCTCTGCGTCTGACACCTCAAACGTCATGAGGATCTTCGGCACCACTAGCGGCGCCACGGAGATCTCCTCAGCTGCTCTAGAAACAAACCCCAATGTTGATCAGGGGCTTAGGGTGAATCATTTAACTCAGCTGTGTAACTTAGGACAAACTTGCTCCAAGCTGGCTTATCATTAGGATCCATCAACACTTTCACGTAATCAACATTCACAACTCTGTGTGCTGACATATAAGTAGTTATGTACAAACTGTCCTTACAAACTTGTTTGTTCAAGCAACGTGTCAAAGTACAGGTAAACCAAGTTTGTTGTGCTGGAGATTACAGGAGACGTCATCTGTGTAACTTAGGACAAACTTGCTCCAAGCTGGCTTATCATTATGGTCCATCAACACTTTCACGTAATCTACATTCACAACTCTGTGTGCTGACATATAAGTAGTTATGTACAAACTGTCCTTACAAACTTGTTTGTTCAAGCAACGTGTCAAAGTACAGGTAAACCAAGTTTGTTGTGCTGGAGATTACAGGAGACGTCATCTGTGTAACTTAGGACAAACTTGCTCCAAGCTGGCTTATCATTAGGATCCATCAACACCTTCACGTAATCAACATTCACAACTCTGTGTGCTGACATATAAGTAGTTATGTACAAACTGTCCTTACAAACTTGTTTGTTCAAGCAACTTGTCAAAGTACAGGTAAACCAAGTTTGTTGTGCTGGAGATTACAGGAGACATCAGCTGTGTTACTTAGAACAAACTTGCTCCAAGCTGGCTTATCATTAGGATCCATCAACACCTTCACGTAATCGACATTCACAACTCTGTGTGCTGACATATAAGTAGTTATGTACAAACTGTCTTTACAAACTTGTTTGTTCAAGCAACGTGTCAAAGTACAGGTAAACCAAGTTTGTTGTGCTGGAGATTACAGGAGACGTCATCTGTGTAACTTAGGACAAACTTGCTCCAAGCTGGCTTATCATTAGGATCCATCAACACTTTCTCGTAATCAACATTCATAACTCTGTGTGCTGACATATAAGTAGTTATGTACAAATTTTCCTTACAAAATGTCGACTTTTGGGTTCAAACAACGTGTCAAAGTACAGAGAAGCCAAGTTTGTTGTGCTGGAGATTACAGGAGACGCCAGCTTTCTAACTTAGGACAAACTTGCTCCAAGCTGGCTTATCATTAGGATCCATCAACACTTTCACGTAATAAACATTCACAACTGTGTGTGCTGACACGTCAGTACCTATGTACAAAATGTCCTTACAAACTTGTGTGTTCAAGCAACATGTCAAAGTACAGAGAAGCCAAGTTTGTTGTGCTGGAGATTACAGGAGACGTCAGCTGTGTAACCTAGGACTAACTTGCTCCAAGCTGGCTTATCATTAGGATCTATCAATACTTTCTCGTAATCAACATTTACAACTGTGTGTGCTGATACGTTAGTATCTATGTAAAAATTGTCCTTGCCAATTGTATACTTGTGTGTTAAAGTTTTGAGCCGATGTGTCTTGAGTGTAGGTTTTTTGTGCCCAAGAATTTCCACCCGTCGCGTGTTATAACTATGAATGTTGTCGCCTTCTGTTAAACGGCATTTGTTTAAACAAAACATAAAGTCTTCCTAAATTTAAACTGTATCTTTTATAACTTGCAGTGTGATCATTGACCTTCGGTAGGAATTTGTAAACTAAGATTTAGACGGAATATTTCTGTAAAACAAATATTCGACTTAATTTAGTTTTGCCACATTTTCTTATAACATGTTTTCTATTTTAGATTAAGATAAACAATACTACCAAATGCTATGTTTAAAATGTCTCTAGAACTGTTACTCTTGATCTGTGTGTCATAGTGTCATATTTTAGTGCAAATCGTACATATTTAAATGAACAAAATTGGACCAAGAGTAGAACCCTGAGGGACTCCGTACCACAGTTCAATAGAGTTGGATACGGAATCATTTTTATTTGCACTTCAAGCGTTCGGTTATGGATATGCAACCTTATACGTTTAAGTGGCAGATCTCTTACGCCAAGCATTTTGTAAGAAGGGTTTTTGGAAGGGAATAGGTTAAGTTTGGTGTCACATTAAAAATACTGATACCAAACCTTAATGAACTTTACTCTACTAGTAATCCTTAATTGTTATCTTTAATCGTTTAATTGTGGTTTAAGCTCTTAATGTCATAAAATGGGCATGAAAGTTGGAAATGAAGCTTATAAAAGCAGTTTGCACTACCGGAGATTGAATGTCGCAGTCAATTTACCGGGAAACCACGAATTTCCCACAATTCCGTCGCTTCGTTACCTCTTTATCGAGATTCATCGTTAAAGTAAGAATACATTATCGGCCTTCTCACATTGATAGGAAAATTGAATACACTATAATTAGCCTTACACTATAATTGCCGTGGTCTCTTTCAGGTAAGTAAAAGTTGTTAGCCTGCAGTTTTTTCCACGCAACGTTATCACATGTAGAAATATATCAATAGGCAATTAGTGTATTCCTATGATATTTTTGTCATTTTGCTCTAAAAACAGCAGCTTTAGATACATATATTAACATGCTAAAGTGTGACTTTTACACCCAGGTAAATAAAGTATTGTTTTGATGATGTTTTCCTCACTACGGAGAAAATAGTACATTTCACCACTTAGTCCTAGAGGGACACTTTTTGACACGAGTATTCAAAACAATAATGATAAATAAATGTCTATAAATGTTTAATTATTATAGACAAACAATTAAGTAAAATAAATTGTTTCGAACTCAGCTAGCCTATCTGAATTATAATGTTTTGAATAAACAGCTGTTACATCGATTTACTAAAAGACAGTGTTCATATTCAAAGAATCAAAACAAACTCGTTGAACCAGCTGATGTCCATGTCATAAAAAGATAATTAAAATTATATTTTTCTCCCTCGGGAGAAAATCCTCATCAAAACCGTACTTTATTTACCTTAAAAGTGACATTTTAGCACGTTAATACATGTGTCTACAACAGTTGTTTTCAGTGCAGAATGACACAAAGACCTCGCGTCAAAGTGTTACTTTAGGACGTAGTAATGAAATATACTATTACACATTATAAAGTATTGTTAAGTGCATTTATATACTCAAATAAATAATAATGTTGAAATTTAAAATCAGAAGAGCCGAAATAAAAGCAAAATTTTAAATGGCTAGCCTATATTGGTACAATTAACGGTTTTCATAAAACATAACGTGAAAAGTTTAACATTTTATTTCGGTTAGTTTAAATGTAGGTTAATTGTTCATGATAATATTATTTACAATTACATTAAAGACCTTTAAAAGTAAACCATTGTGAAAAACGTATTTACTAGTTTAAAACTAAGCATCTTAACCTACAGAATTAGTGAATAAACTATTTATCTGCACTAATAAGATGTCAAGAAACTCTTATACGTAAGACACATTGCATTTTTTAACAAATCGCATCTGTTCGCGATTCATATCGATTATTTGAATCACCGAACTGGTATATAAATGTATAAAAACAGGGTGTCTGGGAACAATCTAAGATCATTTGGTAGATTTGTTCCTTAGATCTAAACAAACATATTTTACCATATAACACGGGGTCCTTCTTACTTGAATACAGTACTTTACTTTTGCTTTGAGACTCCAACCATTTGGGTATTTTAAGGAGAATATGGAATGATGGTGAGTGTTTTGATGGATAGTGAGTTTTCAACGCGAAATGTTGTGTTTTTAATTAAATAATTATATTAAAAGATATTGAGTCGATTTTATTGGAATTTTTCATAATTGTTGCTTTAACCAAAACCTAAAATAAAAATACTATAAACGAAAAAGGCTGACTTTTTAATTGCGGCTAAATTATTGCATTATAACTGAGAGAAGTAATTGTAAAGTAAATACATTACAATTAGTAGATACTCCCGGGGGAAAAATGTGACGTTTTCTCTATGTGCATTTGTGATTGAAAGTTTGTTCTTTAGATATTTGATTTGTACTGCAAATAATGTTAGAGTGGAAAGAGTAAAATTAATTATCATTTAATATTTGACATTTTATTGTCATATACAAAATACATTGTGTTAACAAATGATGATGAATGGTAAATGATACATTATTTACAAAATTAATGGGTGAATAGCAAAAATTTATTTATTTATTTATTTATTTATTTATTTATTACAATTTACATAATAGCTACAGGATATACCCAAAACAGCTATTTTGACAATAATACAAAATAAGAACATATATATTATAACAGTACATTATTAGAAAAATACACGAAATAAATAGTGTTTAGTTTATAAATAGGTAGTAATAAAATAATCAACTGTACGAGCTTATGCTAATTCCAAATAAAATAAACGCATCTTGAGCAATATACATGTACATATAAAAAATTACAACTAAAAATCTAAGCTTAAGTGGATATTATCTTGTTAAAACTCTATCTACTTGAGCTGATACTAACTTGATATTGGTAATGAACAAATCTATTTCTGTTCTATACATATTCAGTAAATGAAAACCTTTGAACAAAGGAAAATTATAAAACTGTACAGTGTTTACTCGAGGTATAAAGAAAACTGTAGTTGGCCTTAAATTATTTCTTGGGGCGTATAACTTAATTTTACTTAACAAAAATGAACTATCAACTAAACTATGCAGTACTTTGAACACAAATAAGACATTTGTTTTTTGTCTTCTTTTTGACAGTTTTTCAAGGCAAAACAATCTTCTTAAAATATCAGTTGAAAGATCTCTAGGACATGCAACATTAAAACGTTTGAAATATAAATATCTCATGAATTTATTTTGAACTAATTCAATTAAGTGAATGCTTTGAAGAGAAAAGGGGTCCCAAATAGGGGAGCAATACTCTAGTCGACTTCTAATAAAAGAAAAGTACAATTTAATAAGGGGGTCTATAGATGTGAACATTTTTGTATTTCGAATAATAAAACCTAACATTCTATACGAACTGCTGATGATTGAATTTAAATGAGTGTCGAATTTAAAGGAAGAAGAAAAAATAACTCCTAGGTCTTTGATTTGTGTACGAACATTAAGTGTAGAACCATTTATCTCATATACGTAAGGAATAATGTCTCTCTTTCTAGAAAATGATACCACAAAGCATTTATTGACATTCAACAATAAATTATTTTCTGAGCACCACAAGGATAATATATCAAGAGAAGACTGCAAAACAGATACATCCCTATCACTATTTATTTCTCTATACAGTTTTAAGTCATCGGCATAAAGAAGACATTTTGAATCAGTAATCAAACTTGGCAAATCATTTATAAAGACTAAAAACAATAAAGGACCGAGGTTTGATCCCTGTGGTACGCCTGAAGCGTTTAAGTAAGGTTTTGACTTAGAATTCGAAACTACCACGAATTGTGATCGGTCTTTTAGATAGGACGCTATGAAATTTACTAATGATTCAGACAAATCAAAGGACGATAGTTTCTTTAGAAGAATTGAGTGGTTAACTTTATCAAAAGCTTTCGAGAAGTCAGTGTATATTACGTCCATTCTTCTACCAATGTCAAGGCTAGAAGATATGTCATATGAGAATTCCATTAAGTTAGAAACAGTGGATCTATAAGGAAGGAACCCATGCTGTTGAGGAGATATTTTGGATTTAATAGAAGCATATATGTGTCTGTAAAGAAGGGACTCAAAAACCTTAGCGAAAGAGTTTATTAATGATATTGGACGATAATTTTCAATAAATTCGATCTTACCAGATTTAAAAATAGGAACCACTTTAGCCTCCTTCCACTGTTGAGGGAAAATACATGTTGATAGCGAAAGATTGAACAGATAGCAAAGTGGCTTAGCCAGGACCTCCGAACAACCCTTTACCACATAGGCAGGAATGCTGTCAGGGCCAGAAGATTTCTTAGACTTTAAATGATTGATAGCTGACAGGACCTCAGAAGGAGTAAAAATGATTGATTTATTGTTCTTATTGAAAAAGCCCATCGAAGGAACTTTATCACCCGAAGGATCTTCGTTGAAAACTGATTTGAAGAAGTCAGCAAATGTATTGGAAATTTGATGTTTTGGAATGGCTACGCCATTGTATTTCATATCCAAGTTTTTGAAATCAGTGGAGGACGATCGTTTTGATTTTACGTAGCTCCAAAAATGCCTAGAATCTGTATTCACGTGTCTTTCCACAGACCTTATATATTCTTTATGAGCTTCCTTAATCTTAAGTTTAACACTACTTCTAAGGTCTTTAAATAGTTTATCATGATGTTTGGAAATATTTCTCTTTCGAGCTACCCTATTTTTAACCTTAATAGAACTAATTATGTCTCGCGTAAACCAACAAGGATACTTAGCTTTAGCTACATTGGCCTTTTTAGGCACACATCCATCAAAAATCAGAAATATCCTATTATAAAATTCAGTAAGTGCAAAATCAATATTCTTAATACTATATAATGTATCCCAATTACAATCTCTTAAACTAGTATACATACTTAAAAAGTCAGCTTGTTTATAACAATAGTATTCAATACTAATCGGAGATTGTTTGTGCTGCTTTTTTGGATGAAAGCACATAGTAATAATCAGAGAAGGGTGATAGTTATCATGTGGTAACAGAGGGCTATCACACCGAGTAACCGACATAGGCGAGATGTTGCTAATAACTAAATCAAGTGTGGTATTACTACAATTCAAAACATCATTATGCAAAACAAGATTAAACATTGACATGAAATTATACATATTTTTAACAATTGCTCCGGCAGACATAAAGTTACAACTTAATCCATTAATTTCAGGTTGATTAAAATCTCCTATTATTACCAAATTTCTCAACATTAAATTATTTTCAAAGTTTTCAAAAGATGCAAAGTAATTATCATACAAACTACGTGGGCTTTTGGGCGGAAAATAAACAACATTTATATAAACAGGTGTGTCAGAGTGAGGCATGCGCACTTGCACCCATAGAGACTCGAGGTCTGTCTGGCCCAGCTGATCAACCGCAGCTACAGTCAGCTGACTGACATGTAGACGCTTGTGAACCGCCAGCAATGGTGAACCGCCAGCAAAATTGAGAGCAATGGTAATTTTAACCACTGATAAGAAGAAATGGTCTTATAAAATATAATTATACGATTAGTTTATAAAATCTTTGAATTGTTGTTAACTGGAGTAAGAAGCCAAGCACAGTAAATATTGCTTTAGTTTATTTTTGAACAATTTGTGTTCGTATAAAAGATTTTTAACTTAAACTGGAAGAATATTCAAAAACTTCTTGCCAGCTTGCACTGCCAGTGCATCTTTCATGAATTTGTATTCTATGACTGACTGGTCTATATACAGTATTGTATTTGAGCGTGTTCTATAATTGTGTATGTCCTTACCCTGCACTAAGTCACATTTAGATATACAAGACATAATAGTTTCAAATATATAAATTGCAGGCAAGGTAAGTATTTTTAAACGTTTGAAAAGCTATTTACATGATTCTCTAGGCATTACATAACAAATTACACGAATAGCAGCTTTTTGAAGAATAAATACTCTTAAAAGTCTTATAACAGCACAGCTACCCCTAAGTATTATACCGTAAGAAAGATGAGGTTGGATTTTTCCATAGTAAGTTATTTTCAAAGACTCTTTTGAACATAGACCTTTTGACTGTCTCAATAGAAAAACTCCGGAGGAAATCTTTTTACACACGTGATCGATATTTTAAAAAACATTACTTAAGAAGTAATTTGGTATTTCCATTTTCTAGCTACACTCATTCAAGCATGAACTTAATTATGTTGCACTGTATAGTATTATAGGTGCTCTCTAATGGAGTTCAAAGCCTTTATAAATCATGAAAAGGCAGAGCCTAATGTAGACTCAAGCACCATAAATTATGGCTCACGTGCAACCTACAGTTTTGACCCTAATTGTTATTCCCCTGGAGCTGAGCCTGCAATACATTATGGACTCATGAGTTGCATAATATATGATATACTCGAAGCTGCAAGTCAAGGATATGCTGCTACCTTCAAAACCATCTCTCTGCTCATCACATCTTTCAGCTCTATATTGTCTAGCTGTAATATTTATATAATTACAAACATGTAATTTAACTTGTTGTGTGGAATAAATATTAAGATTGACTTTGCAACTGAAACGACTAAAATACAGCTTTATCACAGGATTCGTACTGAAATGTTGTCATCAACTGTGTCAAAACAACACTAGTTTGGAAAATGCATAACCTAGTAGGAGCACTGCAGCATCCGGTATGGAGGCTCACAGGATCGACTCCCGACGCAAGCACATGGGTTTGAAATAAATAATTCAAAAATTGCAAACAAATATTGTGTATTACCACAACATCTTTCGACAGTGACATTTATTTTGTCGAAACATTTTGTGGTAATAAACCATATGTGTTTGCAATTTTTAAATGTTTTATTTAAAATTAGTAATTTTTACTTTTGCAAACAGTGGTCATCATAATATAGAAATAGGATTGGCCCGTTTTTTCTAAAGGTATTAGTACAACCACTTCCACTCAAGCAATTAATGTTAAATTATTTATATTCTTTTTAAACCCAACAATGTTTATTCTTTTTGGTGAATTTATATGGGTTTTAATTGTGTTTAACAGACTGTTGTTCATAATTGCTGTCATTATGTGTAACGTTAATTAGTTTCCCTTGTATAGTAGGTTTTCTTTTCAAGCGGTGTTACGAGAAATATTGGGTACAACATTAATTGTATTATCTTGGACTATTTTATATGTACGTATAATACGTACATGTGTGTTATTACAGGTTATCGTGGAGAAAGTCAGTACATGAATAATGAATAAATGATTTATTTCCATTAAATATAAACAATGTACAGACACTTTTTATGTTTGGAAAAAAGGGACTGGCCACTTACACAGTTTTGTGACCAGTCAGTACAAAATTAAAATTAATACAAAACAAATAAGAGTCTAGCTACTAGATAAAAACAAAACGCCACCTGTTATGCCTGCAAACTAAAACTCGTGTAACTAAAAGTGAACTAAAAATATTTACACTAAAAATTAAAATGTACAACTAATACGTATTTACATTTAAATATGTATCTATTTGTGTTTTCTAAATTTTCTAAACAATTTTTCCGCTATTTTATATTAAAATTAAAATACTAGGGAAAGAACTAATAATTATACTACAATGGAACTTAAATAACTAACATTAGTTTGTGTCAATAACCATGTTTTTACTTTGTTGCAAAATGAAATCCTATTGCGGGTGTTTCTGATGAAAAGTGGAAGTTGGTTGAAAAGTTTGGGCCCTAAATATTGAAATGAATGTCTAAAAATTTCCTTATTTACTCTTGGCAATCTGAAGTTACCTATTGCTACATTTCTTGTATTATAAACTAAATCGTAATCTCCTCTATTACCACTACGCAAAAAGAAAATCTTTAATACTTTGTATATAAATAGATGTTGAAAAGGTAAAATATTTAGTACTTGATACAGAGGAAAAGAGCTTTCACGTTTGGGTTTTCTTAAGATAATGCGCATGTAAAAGTTCTGCGTGACTCTTAATCTCTGTATGGACGTTTTGTAGGTTCCGCCAAAACAAGTAATACCATACTGGAGTTGAGAGTCTATAAGAGCAAAATATAATATCTTTAACAAATTGACATCACAAAATTTCTTAAGAAATAAAATTTTCTAATGGATATTTTGATTTTGTTGTGTAAATAGGTAATGTGCTTTTCCCATTTTACCCTTTCGTCCAAAAATACACCCAGGTACTTAAAATTACTAACTTGTTCAATATATTTACAATCGCACATAAAAAAGTTACAATCAGGTGCGTGATATTTCAAATAAAAGGATAAATCAAAACCTGTTAAATCAAAATTAATAAATTTAGTTTTGTCAACATTTACCTTCATTTTATTAACTATACACCATTGCCTAAGCACCAGCAGATCTTCATATATAGATTCAGTTAAAACTCTTGTGTTTTTATTTGAATAAAACAGAGAAATGTCGTCGGCAAATGCCGTAATGAGACCATTAAAGTTAATGTTTAATAAGTCATTAACAAAAATTAAGAACAAAGTTGCAGATATTACAGAACCTTGCGGGACACCTTTTTGCACCAGTGAAGCAGAACTAAAACAGTTTTTAATTTTGACTTGTTGTTTGCGGTTTGTTAAAAAACTTTGGAACCATTTTAAGGCTATACCTCTTACACCTGCAAACTGCAGTTTTGTCAAAAGAATATTGTGATCAACAAGGTCGAACGCCTTTCTAAAATCAATAAACAGTCCAGTAGTCTTTCTATTATCATTTATACTGTTATATACTTGACTTGTTATTGAGATCAAAGCATCTTCGGTTGATTTTCCTTTAACAAAACCGTATTGGTTACCACTGAAAAGTTATTTGAATTAAAAAAGCTAAGAGTCTGCTAAGTATTAATTTTTCTATGATTTTGGAAAATACTGAAAGTAAACTAATTAGTCTTAGGTTATCCAACTTTGGGGAATATCCTTTTTGAAAATTGGAACAACTGTGCTTATTTTAACTTTTCTGGAAAGACCCCTGTTGTAAAACTTAAATTGATTATTTGTACCAAAACTGGAGCTATAGAATCAATAATATGCTTAACGAGCAAGACAGAAACATTATCAAAACCCGTAGACTTTTTATTTTTTAAACTCTTTACTACTTTTACGAGTTCGGGAATAGTGACTGGAGTTATGTAGAGTGAGTGCGGGTTTGTGCGTGCGGGCGGCAAGGTTGTGTGGTGTCCCGTGTCCCCAGTGACCACCTCATCCTGTACACTGATAAAGTAATCACTGATAACACGGGCCACCTCACTAGGCTCGTCAACTGTGTCTCCGTTATCTAGCTCGACAATATGTACCGACTTGTTGTTTGAAGAACCAGTTACATTGTTGATAATCTTCCATTGTTGCCCAGAGTTTCCGCTACAATTATCAATTTGTTTTCTGAACCAGTTGTTTTTGGCATTATCTCCAGCTTTAAGTCTTGACAATATTTTCCGAAATAAGTCATTAACAAAAATTAAGAACAAAGTTGCAGATATTACAGAACCTTGCGGGACACCTTTTTGCAAATGCACATGCGCTCGACAAGGTTAATGATCAGGAAATTTGAGGTTTCCAGGTTAACTATCAGAAATGTTCATCTCCGCTGTTGACAGGCTCACAGATCCAATCCGCTTCAAACTCAATAATAGAATCAGGCGAGGCACTCAATGATGTAAATATCCGTCAATGATTCCATTACTTACTTTCTTGAAAGTAACAGTTGATTAAACCACTAAAGGAATAACTGTTAGTGTTATGTAGTGGACATACCTTGGTTATAATAAACAAATACTGGTACAAATATTGGTGTTGTTGATATCTGGTGTTTGGAGAATCGCTTTACAATATCGTAAGGCAGAGCCTTTTAGTCTTAATTATAATTAAAAAGTACTTTAATTCTAATGGATGAAACTAGTTGTTATCATTGTGGGCATGATAAGATCAAAACATAATAATCTAATGTTGTTTTATTTTTAAATTCACACACACAATACAAATGGTTTTGATAACACTGAGATAACGATTGAACACAATACATTTATATCTTTAACACAATTTAAACATTGGCGTTTTGAACCCATACACGTATATTTAAAGTGGAAATAATGTGTACGTACATTTCCAAACAGCTACCTAGAAGCGGTACTGACTGGCCAAATCAGTGTACTATTTAACTAGTAAAACGACCAAAATACATAACATATGTTAACTTAAAATAATTAAAAAGACTCTAAAACAAATACATTTTAAACATAAAAACTTGATGACATAAGCAAAGAAAAGAAGTTTTCCTGGATTTTTTAATTTTAGTAGTGCTGCTTATAGATTTAACCAGTTTTGTAGTTGGTATTAAAAATTTACTAGTAATAATTAAGTACTAAAGGCAAAATTAGTATTGTGTGGTTAATCTAGGAGATCGGTTTATTGCAGTATCATGATGACAAGGGTTCGCTGTAAGCTTGGGTCCATTAGTATAAACCCTACAAAATTGATTGTCAGATTACCAGGTGGTATATAACTAAACAGAACCCGTATCTGCGCCTTTACAGGTCAGACCAAGCTCACAACCTCGTATTTATGGACATTTTGTTATTCTATACGCTTTACATACTAAATATGCGTAATTATCGAATATGTAGTCAACAAATCACAGACAAGCAGCAGTTGGTATGATTATCCATTGATATTATGTTCTGTGCATGTTGTGTGTAACAGTTATGACGTATGCCAAAACAGCTGTTGTAAACTTGTGTCAGGAGTTTGACGAGCAACACATTCCTACGTCTGACCTCAATGTCACATTAATATTACAGAGTCAATACGTTCAATACATTTTGCAGACATTCCAAAACTTAAACCTGGTACACTTTGACTATACTGCAAGACATTAGCAGAGACTTAACTTAGCAAATGTCACACTATTAAAACCATACTTCTCAGCCTGTCGTTTCATTATGTAGTTCGTGAACTTCTTTGATCAAGCTAATAACATTAACGACAGCTAATTTGAGCGAAAACTAAAACAAGAACTAAAAATCGTTTATTGAATTTAAGCTTACATACGAGTACACAGTGTCAGAGTATTTGACTGTAAGCTTGTTAATTGGAAGGTAGACGTTGTTACGCTTGGTTTGACTCATTTTCTCTCTTTGACATATTTACCTCAGACTATGAATAACATAAATCTTCCTGCAGTCATTTAACACTACTCTGCAGATTCTCTCCAACATGTTCTTGTTATATGTACCGTTTCAGAGAGGCCTCGATCTCACAGGAGTTTTACATTTTTTAGGCTGATAAAATATTTACATCTGTTGTAAATTGTAAATTAAGGGACACCTGTTCTGTATTGATTCGAATGACTAGAAAACGACATTAATTCGAATGTCTGTATCCAAATGATCCAAATGAGCAATAAAATAGAAATAGTATGTAACATGAAAAAGTACATGAAAAGGTTGCCTGTACCATATTTTCAAAAATTTTGTCTGTTATGAGTAAAGTTATAAAAAGCTACGGATAACGTAAATCAGAATATTGATTTCTCTATTTATTTACGAATCGAACCTAAGATGAAATAACCTGTAGCCACTTAAAAATATAATACGACTTTTATGTAGAACGTAAGTAGTCAATGTCGGTTTGCTTTGTCCTATATTATTACGTTTAAGTTTATAATGCAATTTACTCTGAAAAATATGAAAGGGAACGAACAATGAATACATTTATTATTCAACGTTATTTTTGTAAGGTATGAAAGTGGGAAGTGGTTAAACATTCATGTTGTAATGGTCCGAGTATGTGGAAGCGTAGCATTCGTGCATGTTTAACATTTCCATGAAACATTCATACCTGATTCATTTAACTGCGCTTACCTCTCATCGTTCAAGAATTTAATTTAATAGCAATGTATTCATTAGTGTTGTAGCTTATTTAGAGCTTTGTTTGTCTTGAAAATTTGGTAGTATCTATTTCCTTAAGTCTCATGGAATGTATAGTATGCAGTGTAAGTATTTAGATAAGTCATGTTTGTAATTTATATGTGTCTTATATACAGGGGGTCCAGTAGTTAGGGGATCAAACTTCACCAGGTGGTTTATCAGCCCATAATAAACAAAAGTTTTCCTATAACACAGAGTCCTACCTCGCTTAGTTTTCTGTCTGTCTGTCTATGTTTTCACTAAATAATTTTTATCTCCAAGGTCAATTAAGTAATAAACTAAAAACTTTACACACTTGTTATTATAATTAGGACTAATATTTAAAAAATCAATTTGTTTTATTTTCATTTCTGGTTTAAAAATGCTGGCAATATTTTTTTTTTTAGCCTAATTAATCAAAACCCTTAATCTATATGGTAAATACACAAGAATAACACTATGTGGCAAATGCATTTACTAACATTTTAAGTCCAAGTTTGTTATTCTTGTGTTTTTACCATAAAGATTAAGGGTTTTGAGTTATTAAGCTTAGAAAATTTAATATGGCCACCGCTTTTAAACCGGAATGGAAAATGAGTCAAATTTATCAAGTGTGCGATGTTTTCTGTTTTTAACTGAATTGACCTCGGAGATACAAATTATTTAGTGAAAAAGACAGACAGACAGAAAACTAAGCGAGATAGGACTATGTGTTCTAGGACATTTTTTGTTTATTATGAGTTGATAAAACACCTGGTTAAGTTTGATCCCCTAATTACTGGACACCCTGTATGAATGGGTAGAGCTATTGAAAATTATAAACACAACTTAAAAATAAAGTGATTTCCAAACCATTCTGCAACACAATCTAGAAAATATTAATACACTAAGGTTTTTAGGTCTGACGAAAAATTATGTAAAATCAAACTGAGTACAGAAAGGTTAGGTCTGTTTTTAACTCATGTTTGAAAAACACACAAAATGACAAGTGTTTAACAGTTAAATAAAACACATTGCTTGCGAAACTTGTGCCTTATTTTGAAGTTTAGAAATATTTTTTTAATAACATTGCAGGATCAATACTAACATTGTCCAGAACAAACTGCATGTTTGTGATTGTCCAACTACTGTTACATAGGTAATTTACTTTCCATTTGTACAATGACGTGTATTCATATATCACTTATTCGGTAAAATGGCAAAGCAAGGATTAATTTTTGATGAAGTAAAAGCACGGATTGATGGATTGTGAGATATCAATTTCACGCTATGGCTTGTGAACACGCAAATGTTTACCGGGTAGTTCCATGGAAAGCCTTTACTTGTATTGTAAGTCAGCTTACAGCACTTTTCTTATCACTGAGGGATAGTCGTGCTATTCACATTACGGTGTTATAAGAGATGACTAGCATACTATAAATTAAAATAAAACGTTGTACTATGTAAGTAGGCAAAACATTGAATAAAGTATAAGACGATAAACTATAGTCAGATAAACATGCCGGAAACACCAGCCTTTGTAAAGGATTTGTTTCATTTTACCACTGTTTATTCTACCGTTTCTCACAATAATAAAGCCCGTTGCACAAAAAACAGAAAAATTATATTTCTATGATATTTTTTTTAACTTATTAGCCAACAGATTCTGGATTCTGGAACTGACAGCCAACACTACATGGATTTTCACAAAGGGTTTGATATAATTCTGAAAGCAAATAAAACTAAACAACTTGTCTTGCGATATGTGTCTTTAAAAGCTCTAGAACGGATTCTTAGATTGTCTTATTATTTCACGTATGGCCCACTTGGTCCATGCTTAGTCCGGTAACGCTGTGTTGAAAAGCTGTAATTTCTTTGTGCCCATTCCTTTGTGGTTATAGGCACCTTTGTTTCCTCACCTACAAGTACAACAGTACAACAGAGGTAGAGTTCTATTAAGGACCCAGCTGGTTTGAAGCACTGAGTCTACGTTGTGACAATATGTTTGCGTCTAATCATTCATACAGACCGTTGCTGCGGTACGTTGAAATTATTCAGCTCCTGAACACACCATCTAGTACACTACGGTTACCTTATTCTTTGTTAAACTCCATTTTATAAAGAGATGGTTTGTCTTGTTTAACGAGATGAAGTTCGTATTACAAAGTCACCACTCGACCTCAACCTTTCTAGCGTTACCGCATTGTCACTTTACAAATGTTAGTGATGACTGCGGGGATCGAACCCGCGCCGTCGAAATGATAAGTTCCGGAGTCGCGCACTATTCCAACACGCCACGGATCAGTTTACATTGTTTTGCTCACCATGCAACAATATACAAACTAACACTCGCTAAATCAAAGCCAATTAAAATTTGTTGAGTTACACTTTCAGGCGAAATCAAGTAGGCATGTGTATCTCAAATTATAAACGTCAAAGACATGATTTCAATTTGTACGGGTTTTACAAATTGCCCTGTGCATTACTTACGGCATGAGTGCATAATATTAGTGAATGAAAAAGTTCTAACTCTTTACATGGATTACTCAAGAATGCATATTTAGTTTAAATTGATCTATCAAATAGTAGAAATACGATAATGAATACAATGCTCACCCTGTGTATTAGAGTTTTACTTTCTTATTCGATCAAAACCACTCCCGTTGTGCTAGAACTTACCCTTTTAACGGTTATTATTTCATCCGAGATTGTGCACTTTGACATTCAGAGCACTGGGCATAAATTGATATGTTATAATAATTATAATTTACAAGCCTAGGTTTCCTTGGATACAGAAAGTGAACAACTTTCTTAATTTAAAACAAATAAAACTATTCTTAACTCTTAGGCTTTCGCGGCCGGTGTCATCACTAAGATTTAACCGGCTTCCGTTTTACACCGCGTCACAGTTGAAATACAATTACTGCTAGACGTTTCGACCTCGCTGTGGAGTCATCCTCAGTAGCTTGTTGACTGGCTGAGACTGGATTGGCCGGCCGTGGCGTCTCCTTATACTCGTATACTTCAGTAGTGGGGGGGAGGGGATCCTGTCACCTGATTGGCCGAAGTGGGCGGAGCCTGTTGCTCGTTGTCGAACTGGATTTTGAAAAAACCAATGTCTTGGCAAACATTTCACACTATTATCCAAGGAGATTAGAGAAACCATAGAAATAATCAAGCATGAAGACCACTTTAACAAAGAAGACAGCATAAAATCATCAAAAACTTGGCAGCCAGTTCTTCAGAAGTCCTATTGAAGCCCCACTTCGGCCAATCAGGTGACAGGACCCCCAACCACTGAAGTATATAAGGAGACGCCACGGCTGGCCAATCCAGTCGCAGCCAGTCATCAAGCTACTGAGGATGACTCTCCGCAGCGAGGTCGAAACGTCTAGCAGTCATTGTATTTCAACTGTGACGCGGTGTAAACCGGAAGCCTTAGATCTTAGAAATAAAACTATTAGAAAACTAACAAACAGCTGCTGTTTGTTTTATTCTACAAAACCATAGAGTAAAAAGACAAATCTTAAAAATAAATTATAAAAGATCCCTAACTGTGCGTAAAAGAATTTCGTATGGTTTAAAAAAGATAAATAAACACTTTTCTGATTTATTAAATATTTGCTAAGATATTTGCTAAGCGCTTCTGGATACGTGTTGGCAATGTTTTATTTCTAAACTGTTGTAAAACTTGTATTTTAAATCAGTTTGGATTTGTTGATCAGATAACGGCAGCGACTGTCAGATCTGATAATACACGACATTGTTCTGCGGAGATAAGGAAAACGTAAACACGCATGTGACTACGCAAATCGCATTCACATGATACACTGTTAATGTACCTGATATCAAACAAATCTGTATCTGTTGCGCAATCGACCACGCACGCTTTGTCTCGCAAACTGGT
This sequence comes from Matsumurasca onukii, assembly GCA_018831715.1. NCBI lineage: Eukaryota > Metazoa > Arthropoda > Insecta > Hemiptera > Cicadellidae > Matsumurasca > Matsumurasca onukii. The sequence goes on along the minus strand of CM032059.1, from coordinate 50,097,303 downwards.
GTTATCTGTATTCTACGTAGAAATAAAATTGGGGAATAATAATGGAATGTTCAAGTAAAAGATATAGATGGAACCAATTTATGAGTTAACGGTTTTATATTCACCAATTGACATAATTATTTTAACACATGTACAGTAACGTACAAATAAATACACTTGTCTACCGGTTACTGCGTTTTAAAACTGTACAACATTTTGAGAAGTATGAAAACTTCTCTCGTTATCAAATGAAACTTATCCTAAATCATATATTAATCCTTAAAACCAGTACAATTAACTACAGAACTTAACAACCTAATAAAATCAACCTATACCTGTAAGCGACATAGAAACATGAAACATAACACAATAATATATTAACAACTGCAAATTGATCAGGACTCACCGAAAGCCCACAGTCACATTGGACGGTACTGAGATCGAAGAGCAACTCAACAAAATTCGAATTGCAATCGCAATAAAAATTACGATGCAAATGGCTTCTAAAGTAAAATAATAGACGAGCTTATTCAAAACATAAATTTCATAAAATAAAGCTCAAGGGCACTGGTGATAAGAAGCATGTATGTGTTGAATACATCCAAACAATACACAAGCACGCTATATATATTATAGTGCTAAATATTGAGTTCGAACTGCAATTTCAAACTGCAAACCATATTAAAAATGTATTATCCGGAAATCACCAACGTATGATAATAATAAATGTAATAGCAACGGTGTCGATAAAATTAAAAGTGCGGATTGCCATTCAAAACGAGGTTCATTAAACACCGTCAACATATTGAATTGACCAAACAAAAGTCCACCCGTGGTTGATTGACTCAAAGCATAGTGTCAGACCTATTAACACAGTTTGGAGGTACTGCGCCACTGTAGAAAAAATGGAAGCTCGACTCATTGGAAAAGCTATAAATCTACAAGATGTTCGAAGACAAAAACCTACGTGATCACATAACCAATGACAAGCTGCTGTACAAGTCCCATACTCTGTTCAATACATTGTTACAACCATGCCCACCAAGGTTACACTAAGACCACGATGCATAGTAACGCAAATATGATCATTCATCCAGTAAAAATCATATAAATTGATTTAAGTCAGCTCCCTGTTTCCTTGCGTAAAGGTGTTTCCGTGATTATTTTGTACTCATAGACAGACCTATCAAACTTTAGTGTTTTATGTTTTGTTAGTGTAAATTTTGGTTTGTGATGTGTCTTATTTATGCAATTTTAAACATTTTGACGAAGGAAAACCACGCTTGATGTAGTAAAAATATGATGCTTGAAAATGCCATTTCAATGGTGAAACTTAAGTCACTGGCAAAAAATGATTGAGCTGTCTAAAAATTTGATTAAGTTCAAAAGCAAGTTCAAGGGGCTTTAAACAATGTTTTATAATATGTATTTATTTAGCATAGTTCGGTGGCCCAAGCACAGATAGCGTGCACTGCCGTCTCTCGCCGTCTTTCTCCCCTTCGAGTTTGTCCGATGTCAATAACTTAAATTTGAGCAAATCGTGCGATTTCTGAGAACGAACGTACTAACAGTGGCTCTACTTGAGTCTCTTTAAAGCATTCCCTCGCAGCGCTATCTCTGCTTGGGCTGACGTAACTATGTTCATTTTCCTGCCTAGCCCATTCGGCATCAATGCGAAATCTACTTACTACAACATGGTCTTTGGTTAAATTGTACGGTCAAAACAAGCGATGCACTTTAATATCACACATAATACCGTGTCGTGAGTACGTAATGTATTGAAGGCTTAGCTTTAGGGAATAGCAATCAGGGCTGAAGCGATAGGCTAAACGTTGTGTAATTCAGGCTCTTTAAACGTACATCACTGAATGGAACACGGTATCACTAATGAACAATGCATTAATTATTGTGTTTTAGTTTTTCATAACATGAAGATTTACTATTTGAGGATATAACGTGTAATCCTGTGCTTGCTTGATTGAATGAATGAATGAATTTATTGTTTCTTTCTTCCCAATACAACAATACAGTATATAATACATTTGTAAAACATATATGTACTCAACAATTTCACAAAATTTACAACGTAACTTAACTATTTTCTAATATTACTGTAACAAAATTAACTAAATTCATTAAGAAACAATAACAAAGTTATCCCGAGGTAATTCTACCTGTTTGGGACTTGCACTTTTGTTGTTGAGGGTTTGTTGGCTGCGTGGCTGGCCTAGTTAATTTTATTCAAACTGAAATAACTTAAAATCTACTACTGATTTGCGACTTTTGCTTTGTGTTGTTAATTGACTTTTGTATATTTTGTTTTGTTGTCTTTACTCTATTAATGAAAAAATTTCTATGTTGTTGTGATTTAAAATAAAAATTGTGATCGCCTTTTCGAAATTATTTCTATTGTTTGTTTGTTTAATTGTATCCGTCAAGTTGATGAAGAATTTTGGGGCTAGATAAGTATAGTATTTTTTGTATAGTGTCAAATTAGGTTTCGGTACATCGACATCCAAGGCTCTACGGGTTTGTCTTTTGCACGTTTCAACTTTGTTATTGTTTCCACTTCTAACATAAAAATCTCTTAACATTTTAATTATGTATAAACTTCTTAATGGTAAAATATTAGTGATTTTAAAAGCTGGTCTGTTTGTTCTAACCTATGTCTATTTAAAATTAATCTAATAAAGCACTTCTGCAAAATAATCAAGGGTTTTAATGAAGTTAAGTATGTTCCTCCCCACACACAAAGTCCATATTCAAGCTTAGAACTAATTAAGGCAAAATATATTGTCTTCAACAACTCAGAACAACATACAGTCTTCATTACATAAAATAACCTTACATATTGTACTAGTTTGTCTCTTAAGTAGTTAATATGCACTTTCCAAGATAAACAAGAATCTAAATATAGACCAAGGTATTTAATGTCGTTTACTTGTTCGATTAAAGGACAGGAACAGTTTATTTTGGACATAGAATGTTGTGGTATATTAATGGAGAAGCGAAATAAAGTGTTTCCTGGGACTGAAAATAACAAATTTTGTTTTGGGCTCATGACCATAAAGTGTTGAGTGAACCATATTTTTAATGCATCTATGTCGTGTTGAATTTTCTCTCAATTCTGAAACCGAATCTGCTTTATAGAACAACGCAGTGTCGTCTGCGAATGATACAAGCTTCCCTTTAAAATCACCGTTACACAAGCTATTTACATAAATAAGAAAAAGTGGTCCCGAAAGTACAGATCCCTGAGGTATTCCATGACTCAGGCATTTCCGGTCGCTCAACACCTCTCCCACTATTTAAACTATAGTAAGATATTAGGATGAACTACTTATTTGGTTTACAAAAATCTTATTTATAAATTTGGTAAATCTACGAGTTTACAAAAAAAGAAAGTACAAAATGTATCTGCCATATTTCTAGTTCAAGATGGTTTCTTGTATTCTATTACGCGCTTTTAGAACATTTTGGAAAGAAACAAAATACAGCAAATGTTTAGGCAGTAAACGTAGTGACAATCTTATCAAGGTCATTGAGATTTACGTGGAAGGCTTTAGTTCCAGAATTATATGCGGAATCTATTTGTATTAATACGGTTATAGGTAAGACCTTTGTAACAATCACTTACTATCATTGACGGTCTTTTCCACAGTCGTGAAATATCTGTATGCCTACAATGGATTAGATTTTAGCCTACTTGTATCACAAAACGTCATCTTCACTAGCCCAAGAAGATTTAACTACATTTTATTATAAACTTGAATGTGTGTTTTTACTTGAAATTACATTTCGCCATCGTGAAATGTGCTTTTGCCTATTTGTGTAATAAAACTTCGTGTAAAATAAATTACCGGATCTGCAGAGTAAAGTGCCATTCAAAATAGTTGGCCAAACCTTTCCTAACAAAACAAACTTCGGAATGACGAGATTGAAACAAAATCTTGTATAAACCAAGTGTGACATGTTAATGTCACAAACTGTCTACCAGTGGCTTCAACTTACTAAGGCACCCTCGCCTTCCTTGTCATTTTCCCTGCCCTGTCGGTTGTTTATCTTCTGCAATAGATAGATACCTTACCCACTCACTTCAGTGTTTCACATCGCTCACTGCGCTCGCCTTTCTTAGGTTTTCGCTTTCACTGTAATCCGCATATTAAAACATTAACTTATATTTCCTACCATTTTAGTTGCAATTCGCCTGTTGAATGTACCGCAATTCACTGTGGTATTTTAAAACATGTTTAAATATGGAATTGAAAAGATCGCATATTTAGCTGAGGCGTGCTTAAATCATAAACCAGGCCGACATGCAGCTAAGCACTAAAGTGTCGCTGGTATGAGTGAATCGAATTTCCTTTGGAATTTGTTACTCTAATTTGCGGCCGGTATCTTGAAGCAGTAACAAAGTTCAAATGTCATTGAAATAGAACTATTCATTCTTCTGTTATAACGAAAGTCACTTTATTGGACAACATTAATTTTAAAACAACTCGAAGTACTTTCATAACTTTTGGTACTTTGAGAGATATTGTTAAAAAAATTGATTTAAAGTTTAAACAAATTGGAGGACATTTTCTGTTTTTAAAGCATTAAACTCCCTTTTTTAGAAAACTCCCTCCCAAAAGGGGTTGCGGAGGTCTGATTTTTCTGGTTTGCGAACCTGACCGAGATATTTACAAAAAGAACATTTGTACCAAATTTCATGAAAATTTGACAAGAAATGGGACCTGTAAAGAGTTCACACATATATACATATGTATATAAAGTGTAAAAAAGTGCTAAAACAGTGTTCTAGGGGTCAGGGTTAGTGCTCACTTCAAGATAAGATGTTTAAAGCAAATATCTTAAGTCATTGCACTGTACTAGACAAACAGTCAGTACAGTGTACAGTTGTTAGTACATCAGTGAAGTATCTCACAGTTTGTTCTCACGGGAGTGGAAATGTTTACTAAGGTTGCTACTCACACTTTTATCTCACCCTGCAGAGACATTACAAAGTCAGGAGTCCTCATGGGTACCTCCCAAGACATTGTCTTTAATGTTTTATTCACATACCAAAAAGAGTTCTTTCAACCTTTTTTATATTAAATTTTAACCATAACGTAAAAATGTAACGTACGTTGTCCTGAAAGCCTGACAATTTGAAAACGGTTATCGTTTTGTCTTGATAACCGTACTGACTTCTTGTGTTGAGAAGTTCTTATAAAACCCACTTTTTTTTCAAAAGATCTACTCGTACATAAAAAAAGGTTTATTAGAACGTAGGAGAGCATAAGAAACTCATGTTCAATAATAATGAAAGTCAATATCAAGCTGTAATGACGCCTGTTTTGGCCTATTAGCCTAGAGTAACAATAACCAAATATGATTACAAATTTAATTTTGTACATTTTACTTTGGAGTACTAAGCACCCATTATAGTCATAGTATACTCGAATTTTAAATTTTAATTAAAAAATGTTAATATGTATACTGTAATCTTTTGTAATGATTTTTATCTATCATCGAACTAATAAACTAAATTTGGATATCAACAAAAATGAATAACTGTTTTTACTAAGGGTAAGTGCGGGTTTGGTTAGAGGGCGTGGTTGAGCGAGTTCATGCCTAGAAGAAAGCTGACACAGAAGAAAGTCACATGACAGGAGGTGCGCCCAGGCGGCGCAATTAGTGATTGCACTACGTTAAAGTAAAATATATCTTTTGTCAGTAAATTCTACACATGATCAAACCAAATTTAAGACTACATAATTTATTTGACTGTTTTCATATTACACTATAGTATAAGATGTAAGTCATAAAGAAAAGAAAATAAAGATAAAGAAAAGGCAAAATGTGCGGTGAGGTGCCGTGAATCAGTGGTCAGTGACTTTTGGTGCAGCGAAGATTTAGGACGACTTTGAACAAAGCTACGCTAATGGAAAATATTGAGCATTGCATTGGTATAGGCAGGATGGATTTCTGAAGCAAGATTGCCTGACGATGTCAACTGTTTCATCTGAGACTGGTGGCATACCCATACTAAAAAACTTTCTGTGCCAAGGAATAATGTTTTTTCCAATTTTGTTCAAATTCGTCTTAAATCTTTACTGCAGTAAAGTTACTAACCTTAATTCGTTGTACTACAACACACACTTTGCTCTTTCTTGATCTTAAATCATATTAACATTGAAACACAAAATTCAAGTATCTTCAGATCAATTAGTTGACAATGAGCCCAGCTACTTTTAATAAATGTAAAGAAAGCTCTTTGACTTCTCCGATACAATGGTACAGTCCTGGAGTTTTAAGGTTGAAGCATTACAATCTAACAGCTAGTCGAAACTGTACCACTGTTTTTATGAAAACCTTGTATTTTTCAGACTGTACCTCCGACTGTCCAAACATTTACATTAAGTGAACCTCCACACCAGCCACCGAGATTACGGAAAGCGGATACCTACCCACAAGGTAGGTAAGGTGTGGGTAGGCAACTCCATAATACGCCGTCATCAGTACCTGAGTTGGGCAGTATTTTGAAATTTGTCTCAAGACATAAATGACTGAGGAAATTTTGGAGCAAACGTTCAACGTGGTAGTTCCAGGTCAACCCTTTATCAAGGTATATCCCAAGAAATTTCGTTAAATGAACCTCTTCAATTTCATTAATGCATCTATTTTTATATGCATTGAGTATTAATTGCACTGGTTCAACTTTTGTAATAGACTACACTATAGTAATAGCACTAGGGGTTACCGATTTTAAGTTTATTAGGATTGAACGCTAGATTCCAAAAGGTTTAAGGTACGTACTTTCAATGTAGCGTAACTTTTTCACGCATTCAGGTTATCCCAGCTGAAAAGTAGGAAATCTATGGTAAATAATGAATGTTGCAAAACGTATTAACGTGTTAATGAGTAAGGTTTTGTAAGTAACAAGTGAACTCAAGACGTGAGTCTTACAAGTGCAGAGGGTTGAAGTGTTCTTCACGAGCTCCTCGTCTTGTCTCTGGGGAAATGTTGCAGTCATTGAATTCATTTGAACCGAACTTAGTTGCTTGCATTTCTTTCAAACCAAGTACACTATAATATCATTTTATTGAATATGATACCCTATTATACAAAACACCAAAGACGTCTTTATTGTGCTCGAGTAATGTTTTCAGAAATTTGTTAAAGCTTTAAGTAATTTTTTGTAAAACAACAAAAATAAATTCATATACTCTAAATTTACAACCTAGAGCTTTGGAAAGGGTATTTTTTGTTAATAATAAACAAACTAAGAGGTTAGGACTTAAAATTTAACAATGAAAATGTGTCTAGACCAACCTAAGTAAATAGACTACATTTAGATTCATTGTCGTTCCTGTTTTTTTCAATTTCAAACTTCATTATTATGTATTCCCTTTTAAAGGTTGATAAAACGTTGAATTTGTTATTGAAAACATCTTCAACATTACTATTTGTTAACCGTAACAAATTAAGTTTAATTCACAATGTTCTTTTTTCTATTTAAACTATATTTAAACTATTATTAAAATACTACAATGCGATGTTATGAACGCTTAACATTTGTCAAGTATTTTAAATAACTTTACTTGTAATCTACTTTAATGTTATATTGTTAAATTAACTCATAACTTACCTTTCTTAAGCTAGGTTTACATGTTGCCAGTCGAGCTATATCTGCATACGCCAGCCTATGCGGCAGCTAATATGCAATTTGAATGTTTAAATTCTAGTTAAGAGATAGTTCGTATAATGTGTGTAGAGTTGGTTAAAATCAGCTCTGACAGTTAGTAAACAAACCCACGGTAAAATGTGGTGGGGCCACAAGTAAACCATTTAATTCTGTTTTACTGGCGAGGTCTTTGACTAGCTGTTTTGCTAGCAGCTGTCATACACTGTTAGCAAGCTAGTAACTAACTGGAAAATTCAGCTTTATACTTACTTGCAACATGTATACTGTGCAGCCCACTTAACATACCAATGTGTCCAACAGCACAATGATATACACTTTGGGGTTGCAAGTCTTTACGGGCATTTCGAATAGTATTCCTTTGCTATGAGTTTATTTTGTAGCACAGTCTTCATAATCATTCCGTCAATCTAAACAATGTTAGAATCAAGCTAATGGAAAGTATAAACACCGGAAAAGTATTCTTTCAGTTATTTTAATTTAAACCAAACTATCTAGGCCTATTATTCTTTCCAAAAAGCTATCAGTAATTCTCAGTGATTTCTTTTTTGTAGAATCAAGATGTACGAGATGTACTACACAAAACAGGGGGTAGTTTTGACTGTAGTTTAAACGTTTAACTATACCATTGCTATGACATATGGCCTAGAATATGGCTGGAAACTCGGTGTAACATGTGTCGGGAATGACGTCACATGTGTTTCAGCTGACTGTCGGCTTGTCAACTCACAAGCTCGACTATTTACCAGTGGTTCAGGGAATAGTAAAGTTTCCTGTAATGTTTCTTTTTAGTACATAACAAAGGAATTACAAACACCTGAATACAATACTGGAATTAAAATTTCTTGAATACATAATCCAGCTCAACTTGTTATACTCACTAACCTTCATTTGCAATGAAACAAACTGTTAACTCCAGAAATATACATGGCCGATCGTTCTTGAACGAAAATGTCCAACCAGCGGTAAAAACATCATGCAAAAACTATGCAAGTAACGACAGGGATATTGCACTGATTTGCTTGCGCATGCACAGTAAATATTGATAAACCATCTGAAACATCCCTCAAACATATCTTTCCAGAAGAACAATCCAAACCCCCATCAAGCTGTGTTACTGCCAATAGATTGCGAAGCTTATAGATGTGTGATCCTCATCTGAAATGCCACTCTGTTTGTTTAGACTATAGACATTCATCAATAATATTTTTTCGTAATACATTAACGTTCCTTTTCGTTGTCCCTTTCGTTAGAAAATAATAGCTTAATCAGGAACGAAGAGCCAGCAGAAAGGTGAGCGCAAAGATCGAGTTTCCAAACGCAAAACACAATTTATTACTGAAGAAAGCAAGCAGAGAAAGCAGTAAAATAAAAGGTCGTGACCACATGAATGGTACAATTTAACAATCAACGAGTATATTATCCTTATCTGCAAAGCAATTTCAAACAGAATCGGAAACACTTTTAGTTTGGTTCGACCTCTTTAAATGTAACTATTTTCTGTCTTTAACTCATTTTCAAACATCTAAACATAATTTTCAAACATCTGGTTCCTGGGACACAGAATATGTAAACTAAGTCAATCATCTAAAATAATGTATTTAAAATTACACATATATCACTGTGTGGAACTTTCGAGCTCTTAAGTGGAACTTTCGAGCTCAATTTTTTTCATCCACCTGATATTTATAATTAATGTTTATTCCCAAGAACCTTTTTAACAACTAAAATATCGCAAGAGTTTTGTCTAATTTTTATTCTTCAACCATAACGTAATGATACCTAAAATCAGGTTTTCGGGAGATAAACTAATATAAAAACTATTATAAATCGTTACTATACGTACATTGCAGACGGTGTTAGAGGCCATCTTCTCAACCCGTTGAGAAACAATTTATTCATAAACAATCTTTACAGTCCGTTTTGTTGTGATTTCTTGCTAACATGTATGCCTACGTTTTAAACTTAATGTATCTCTATTACTTCGTAACGTTTCGTATAATTTGACCTGAAACGGTACTACCACATTAACAATCAAAGAATTTATCATCTTTTATTTTATATTTATTCTTGAGGCGCCAAACGAATATATCTATGATTATTTTTGAATATAGACTCGTATTAAGAATATAATTTTAATGGTGACTAATTTTACTTGATTGGTATTCAACGTAATTTTGGCAACCTTCCTGTCCAAATTAAAACCACTAATTTAAATCCTCACAATATTGATGGCACGTAATTTACAAATTGTAAAACATTTGAAAATAATATTGTTATTAGCTATTATAAATTCTACAAATCTCAGTTAGCCGGGTAATGACGGTAAGTTTACATTATACGTACATTTACTGGACAAATTAGTAGCTAAGTCTTATTTTACATTTCAAAGTATTGATATCTATTTGTTTCACCAAAATATTCTATACACTATTTTTGACCATAAAGAAATGGTGCAGAGCTACAAGGCTACTGGTTATTAATGCTAGGCAAGACATTAGAATAGAGCCTGACTATAACTCAGGTCTATTGTAGTACACCTGCCACACTACTTCATTGTCCTAGGGACATGAAGGGTCGAAATGGCGACCAAAATAGGAATTTTCGCTATACCGCTTTTTATAGTAGTCCGACTTTTATTACATTTAAATTGCGTTATCCTTTTATTTATGTAGTAACATTTGTAGTATAATACCACGTAAGCCTGAGACTGAAGCCAACTCAAAGTTGTAACTGTCACGAACTGGATGGAAACTAATTGTATGATTATTTAGTTTTTATAGTGTCACTTTTCATCAGTTACTGCAAAGTAAAGTGTGAATGCAGTTTAGTCCAGAAAGCAAATTCAAGTGAAAGGGGTTGAATTACTGCGTACAAGCTAGAAACTTTGCACGGATATCTGCAAAACTCAATGTAACAATAATCGAAATTTCTCAGATTGCAGAGAGCATCATTAAATATGAAGTCAATAATAGCAATCTGCAGGTAAAACGACAACGCTTAGTAGGCCTAGTATTTATTGTGTATCCAATCAAGAGAACAGAAGTCTGTCAAAGTAGCAGGTTGCACAGGTTCCCAGGGGGGTTGTGGCTCAGTATTGTTTCGCAGCTCTATTTGGCAGAGCACTTGATTATATACGGTTGGCAAAACATGTTTGTCTGCAGGAAAAGAACTTCTACGTATTTCGTTTGCTTTCTATTTTAGAAAATTTATCTTGAATTGATTATGTATTCAGTCAAATTACATTTAATTAACTTTACACTGAAATTAATCGACTTTTATAATAAAATAGGAGTTACACTATAGCTCAGTTCTTCTTCACTATTATATGCATTCTTCTTACAAAAATGGTCCGGATTCATCTCCTTGCGATGCACTAACAACTTTTCACACGATGCAAAGTAACGCAAATATGATCATTCATCCAGTAAGAATCATATAAATTGATTTAGTCAGCTCCCTGTTTCCTTGCGTAAAGGTGTTTCCGTGATTATTTTGTACTCATAGACAGACCTATCAAACTTTAGTGTTTTATGTTGCGTTAGTGTAAACTTTGCTTTGTGATGATATTTGTGCAATTTGTGCAATTTTAAACATTTTGACGAAGGAAAACCACACTTGATGTAGTAAAAAATATGCTGCTTGAGAATACCGTTTTAATGGTGAAACATAAGTCACTGAAAAAAAGGTTTTAGCTGTCTAAAAATTTGATTAAGTCCAAAAACCAGCTCAAAGAGCTATAAACAATGTTTTATAATATGTTTTATTTAGCATAGTTCGGTGGCCGAAACACATATAGCGTGCATTGCCGTCTCTTGCCGTCTTGTTATTATACAGCTCGAAAATGCAGTTATTCATCTCTCTCACCAAAGAAAAGGAAACGTAGTAGAAAGGTGCGGTTTGCAGATTTTAGCTTCCCAACACCTCCTTCTCCTGAGTCAAATGGCATAACTTTATATACGGGGTGAGTTTCAAATTCCCGCCTGAACCTTAACTTTTGCAACAGAAAATATTTTTAAAACCCCTTCAGGGAATATTTTTATACAATTCTAAAGTTTGTTTTTACGTACTTGTTGTGACAGATTTTATTTTCCTAATCGATCAAAACATCTCTCGTTGCTCTGGAATCTACCGTTTTAGAGTTATTTAAAGTAAATAATTTAGTCAGAGTTCAAAGCACTGGGCAGAAATTAGTTCGAAACATTAACTGAGCTGTTACATTATTTAATAGCCTAGATTTCCTAGGATACAGAAAGTAAACGACTTTTTATTTCAAAACAAATATAATTATTAACAGCTGTTGTTTGTTTACTATACAAACCATAGAGTTAATAAGCTAATTCTTTAACAGAAATTATTGTAAAAGATAGAAATTATTGTAAATAGTATACAGTATAAATAGGTTTCGTTTAGTTTAAAATAGATATATGAAAATGTTTTTGTTTTATTGGAAATTTGCTAAGATTTGCCTAAGCGCTTGTGGCTACGTGTGGACTATGTCTTTTTAATTAAAACCAAACTCTAATCCAGCATTATGTAGCTTTACTTACTTTAGGCTATAATTAATATAAAACATAACATTTTTAGTTTTAAACCTATAAGACCAGGAAGTTAGAAAACACAAACTAAAGCTTAGCAGTTCAATACATTGTGGGCTCGAGGGTCCAAAATTTATACCTGTGACCTTAGAGAGTTCTGTATCCTGTATCCATTTTCGTTCTTACAACAAAACATAATACATACAATATTATACACTTTTAGATTCTTTTAGTATTCTTTTAATGTGCATCGTAATGTGTTCTTTTAAAGTATTTTATAGCAGAATAATGGGGCTTTAGCCTATTCAAACCTTTAACGCCTTATTTCGTAAAGTTAAGTTTGTTCAGTGATGTACTCACTCAATAGATAGTAGGTTCAATGGATATTATGAATTAAATACATAAAAGCCTATCGTAAACTCTGTGTTAAATAGATAAGGTTATCAGGAACTTCAAGGAAATACCTTTGAAACTCTTGATGGAATGTTTTAATAAAATTCTGAAGTTTGTTTTTACGTACTTTGCGTCACCTACCCCTCATCTATAATCCGGAGGGTGGAAGAGAGCCTCCCAATTTTTTAACACAACCCCTTGTAGCATCTCAAAAAGGTAATTTCAACACGAATTCAACGAGGCAAAAATAAATCTTTTCTCTCGACTTATCCTTTTATTATATAACTTAAACTTCCTGAAAACATTAGAAGTTATTTTTCAAACCAATTCAAATCCAAACTCATAAATTATCTTGCCCAAAATTCATTTGATACAATTAGCGAGTTTATAGATTGGTAAAGTTCCATAATCCAATTGTTTAATTAGACTAAAGTCTTACTTGTCGTACTTTAGTATATTGTCAATAAAACAATACTTATAAATTATTGTAAAAAATTGACATTAAACGAATTGTTATTGTTATACCAATTTAAATACTACACGAAATCAGGTTTAATATGCCTCATTTTATATGTACAACTTATTTTGTGACAAAGTTTTCTTAAAATGTTCTATAAGATTATGTTATAGAGTTTTTAATTTTCCCTCAGAGTATTTTGAAGGAATTAAGTTATCTTAAAGAAATCGTATGTGAAATGTGGAGTTTAAACCTGATTTTATGTTATCTTTATATTGGTATAACACACAAAAAAACTAGTCAAAGATAAAAAATTGTTTCTTTGCGTCGTTGAATTTTAGGTAAAATTCCCTTTCTTTTGCGGTGCCAAAAAGGAAGGGTTTGTATTTTACTCTCCCCTCCGGCTTTTGGGTGGGTTTTTTTCTTTTCAATGTTTTGTTTTAATTCATAATTCATACATACATAGCAGTAACATTTTATCCCCCCTAGCTATTGCTAATTGGGGGGAAAAGCTATAACCAGGTTTACAAATTTTGTCATGCATATATGAACATATAGTATTTTATATTAATACTAACATAAATAAATTAAACAATTCAAAAAAGGTTAGATGGAATTTAGAAAAAAATGTATGTATCGCAAATTGGAAGAATAAAGTGTTTAAATCTTTTTTAACATTTATAAAAATTAATAATTCTATGAGAACAAATAACTTACGACAATAAATAACACTAACAACTAACAACGATAATATATAATTTATAAAATCAATATTTTTTAGCAATTAATAAAAGTTACGTGTGGTATTTATAAATTGCTATAACAAGTTATTGAAGAGCGGATAAAAACTAAACATAAATATTACATTTTACATAATAATTAATAACGGTAATAATAATTTAACAATAAATAGACTACATCTGAGTTTATTAACCACATGCAGTAAAGTAATAACTAATAATTATAATAACACATAATAAAGAAATCTATGAAACAATAACAAGTCTGAAACATGGAATTTTGATTTTGTATGAGAGGCGGTTGGTAACTCTGGCCGTTGAGATGAAAAACTCATTGCAGGAGGATCATGAAAAAAACCCCGACCACGCTAAGATTGATGTGATTGAGGTTATGTGATTGAGGTTATGAAAGCATTTGAGAAAGAGTCTATTACTGTCGGATTTGAGTTATTTGAATTATAAATAATAAAGTAGTTATTTATGTTATATTCCGGTTGTTTCAGTTGATTATTTTCCTATCCTATATACACGTTTGTCAGTGTTTTTTATCCAAGTAAATTTGTTTTGTGTGTTGTGTTTATGAAGATTAATTTTATATTTTACTATGTGTATATTTATATGTTTCAATGTGAGTGTCTTATACTTCGAGCCTGATTATTGGTTAGGTGTAATTAATTGTGTGTTTGGAGGCTTAAATTGGCCTTGGAGGAAAGGACTAGCTGGTTAGCTAGCCTATCTATTGGTATAGGTTATAGAAAAAGAGGTGATTTAGCTCTGTTTTAAGGTAGGTTTGTACTTTATGTATCTAGTTAAGTGATTTATAAACTTCAAAATGCATCTTATTTGGATCTTTTTGTATAGCTGTCTAACAACTATCATGTAAAGTAGGCTAACTGAAATAAATCAGCTAGACAGGACAGTTTATCATATGGGTTTTTAGTTTACTTTTGAATTTTACTATGTTTGTTTCCCAACGTAGCTCTTCTGGTAGTGAATTTAATAGTGTCGGTATTCTACATTCTAATGTTGACAACCCATAGTTATTAAATTGCCTATATACTGCAAATTGTCTTCTCCTTAGGTTGTAATCTATATCTTCTTGAATTCTAAAATTTGCATTGGAGAAGTGTTTTATTAGGTCAGTATACCTTGCAAGAGATTCAAGTTGCATAATACCTAATAATGGTGCCCATAGGCCATTAAAAAGAACCTTTAAAATCCGATTTAATGTATTTTTAAGGGTGATAAAATGTACTGTGGAACCACATAATATATAGAGATCCCATAGTAAAAAAACTGACTGTACTAAGCTAAAATAATTTTTTTGTAACTATAGGAAAATATTGACTCATCTTACTGCATTTATAGAGAGCTAGCTTTAAAATGTTCTTCAAATATGTTAGATGAGATTAAAATCTCATTTTATTATTTAAAAAAATTTGGGTGTGGATGATGCAACAAATACGTCCAAACAAACTTCAGAATTATATACAAACATTCCCTAAATGTGTTAAAAAATATTTCAGGACATATCAAATGCACCCTGTATAAGTATTTTTCTTATGCCTATTGATTTCTGTCTAATTTCCAAATCAACTGAACTGCCGAGGAATCGCTGATATATTTTGTGCTACGGGGAAACTCGCTTCATACTTGTATCATTATCATTTAGTAGTCGTGTTTAAATTAAACAATAATTTAATTTTAACATGACTACTGAATGATAATGAGGTAGGTAATGACCTAGGTAACCTTAATTAACTTACCTTAGGGCCGGTTTCCCCAAATTTTGGTAAACTAGTTTATGTAAAACTTGTTTTATCTTAAACTCGGGTATAAACTGATGTTCGGTTTCCCCAACTTATTATTCGGTCGTTTAAAATAAACGCCGCGATTCGGTGGTTGGCTAACCTGGATGTTTGTTTTTGTTTGATTCTTGGCGAATGCAAAGAAAATTAATGAAGTGATATTAAGGTTATATTTTATTGTTTTTGTGTTTATTCTCATTATATTCTCATGAGTTTATTGTGAACAGTCGCAGAGTTTGGTTTATTATTTTGTTTAAACGTCCTGTGTAGTGATGGAGAAAACTAGGGAAAGAAGTAAAAACTTTTAAGACAGTGAAACAACGGTTTTGTTAAGATTTTTACTGTTGTTCTGGAGATTTTCGTTCGTTCTAGATCTCAAATCCTCTTCTATTAAACTTAAAACTAAGTAAGAATTTTCCTTACGCATTCTAAACCTCTCGAAAAACTCGATGTCGTCCCATTTGTGAAAGTGGTTTATTCTTTCCCTAATGTTCGTAGGTCCTCTTTTTCTGGGAGCTCGATTCTCAAAGTCTTTCTATTCATCATCATAAAATTCTATTCATTAAAAAATATCAATGAGCTCTTCCATAGTTCTAATTACAAAGATCCAAATACACACACCATAACTCGTGTAACAGCTTTATGAAAACAAGTAAAGACTGTTTACTAAACAATAATAAGACATTTTTTGAGGTTATGTAACTGTTTTACTTTTCTAGTTTAATTTATGCTATGCAGCTAAACCACCATCTGTGGTGGTTTAGTTTATTAACAATTGTATACCAGGTTTATATTTGGGGAACCCGAAATCTTAACTAAACTCAAGTTTAATTTATTCATCCCGCTAGTTTAACTTTAAACTGCGTTGGGGAAACCGTTCCTCAGTGTTGGTAAGGAAATACCGAAATAGAAAT
This sequence comes from Matsumurasca onukii, assembly GCA_018831715.1. Lineage (NCBI taxonomy): Eukaryota > Metazoa > Arthropoda > Insecta > Hemiptera > Cicadellidae > Matsumurasca > Matsumurasca onukii. The sequence goes on along the minus strand of CM032059.1, from coordinate 50,080,787 downwards.
AGAATACCACATCAAACCCATTGGTAATTAACAACTATGTTCGTTAATACATGAACATTAATGAAGTCTTTGTAAACTGTCACAAAGAGACTGGAGCTGGTGTGATGGTGTAGAAAGATATTCACACACAAAGCCAGAACTGACGAACTTTCTTGAACAACGATCATAATGATAATTGATGGAAGGGGACGATGATAAGTGTTATGAACAAGATTCCAAAACTGGTTGATTTTGGAAAGTTTGATTTCCTTAAATTATGAACGCAAAACAATGCCATGTGTGTAACTACATTCATGAGCCACATTGATATCCTAAAGGTTGTAAAAGTCTAATATATAACAAACCTCATGGAAATAGCAATAGTATTGGTAACGAATATTTTTGACATTTAAGTAAGTTATTACTTGTGCTAAGTATTTTCAAAGTAAACTACATTATTACGAAGAATTCTATATTTTTCAATTTCGTCTGATTTTACTACCAACATGTTGATAAAACTAAATATGTCTTACTATTAGTAAGAACCTTAGGCACATGCACATTAAGGTGTCTAAATTTTAAAATGCAGTAAGGTCGTCCTGAATGTATTAATGAGGCAATGATGAAGAATTCACATATATTTCTTTCGGTCATGGAAGGTGTTGCAACTAGTCTACTAGAGTTCACTGTTTTCAATGTTTCCACAAATGCAGTGTTTTTATATCAAAAATTATAATCTCGAAATGAACAAACCCTGGACGAACTATAATTTGCTGCCCTAGAGATTTAATGTTATGAAGGCTGAACATATACGTAAATTAAATGTCACATAAAATAATGACCTGATCGAGTTTTCCAACTAATGGAAAGTCAGTGTTCAATCATGACCAATTAATTTCGACGTATAAATGACAATTACCTTTTCTGAAGTAGTTTTAAATCTTAATAATCATTTAAGCCAGCCCAATCCTGATTCAAGTTCAAAATAAGATAGGGCAAAAGGCATAATAAAAAGGGAACAAATGTGCATAAATGTTACCAAATAGGAGAAATTTCCCTGACTAGACCTGAATGGAACTAAAACTGTAACAGAGTGTTCCAATAAAAAAATCTTCAAGCACAGATGTTGATGTAAAGAAGAACATTGTTTTAAAATGTAACTTCTTTTCATGTGTTATTCAACACCCAATTACTAATAACCCATCTCTTTCATCTTCTTCTACCTCAGTTTTATAACAAATCAATATAAATAAAAATTGGGTGCTAATTGGAAACTTTAAAAATTGAGTTTATTTTGACATAACATCAAAATTACTACTCAGTTGGCTATAAAGAGTTTTGGTAATGAAACCTCCAGCATATAGCTAAGTGAGAACGGGCGGGATAATAATGGGACACAGGCAGGAAGAGATATTTAGCGTGAAATTGAGTTTTCATGTTTCAATCACACCACTGTTATTATACAGCTATTGGAGTTTTCACGCAATCAATGCGGGCGAAGTGTAGATATTCCCATACACGTGGTTTTTAGCCTGTAGCCATTATGTTTCAGTACTAGTACCGACTTGTACCGATAATCATGTAACTGCAGTTAATATATGTGTTAACACTTATTATAATAAAATATCATTTATTAGGTTGAAAGCGTTCAGTGTACTATGATAAGACAATAGTGTAAAATTGTCGATTAATACATTTTGAATTATAAATACTGATGATTTAAAATGAACAAATATAATTTATTGCAAACGAAAAGAATATTATCAGGAGATGAGATGGTTAATACAAATGAATAATCCTATGAGAGTAAATAAGTGTAGAATTAGCTTGGAAATAGCTGCGGAACCGGAGTAATTGCTCACACATTCTACAAATGGTTGCTTCCAGTATTCCCCGGCATTTCCCTGATGTAACGTGAGAAGAGATCCACGTTCACGTGTTCTTTCAGATTCTATGTTTCGGATACGTTTTCGAATCATCAATACAAAATTGTGTTCTTTGAATATGACTTTGTCCTGAAATTGAAAAAGAGACTCTGAAAGAATCCGATCAATTTACATTATAATTGAGCATTATTTATTGATTTCTTCATTTATCAGATCATATACTGTATAACTTGGGGATGATCACAACAACAGTTTCACTTGATCTGATGCGAGCATCTATTATCGTCGCCAAACAAATAGATAGAAAGTTAAACTATAAATAACCTTGATATTTCACAACTTCTTAAATATTTCACTGTTTATGTGGTGGAGTAAATATAATTTGCTAATATCTTTTAAGGATAACGTCTAACATTTAAACGGATAATCTTATGAAAAGTTCCAAAGTAAGATTTGTTGTGATTTGTAAGCTAGGAAGTTTAAAGTGTTATTATGTCAATAGTGTTTGAATGATCGTTAACAGCTGTAATGGGACAACCTTATATTTTATACTATATTACTTTTAAACTAATTTATTTATTTCTTGTTCATTAAAAGTTATTTTATATGACCATTTCCTACATACATCTTCAAAATGAATTCCAATCCTTATATGCATTACCAATGACACTAACTGTTTGAAAGTATTACTTCTTCTTCTTAAACTCTCATTAAAAGTAATGTTTTCCAACATTCAAGCAATACTAAGCAATACCGCAAGCCACGCTAAAAAGCTAAACAATCAAAAAGTAAACCACTCAAGCGAGTTAATGTTCCACTTAAAACAGTGTGAACCGATGGTCGATTTCTAGGATTTATTCTAATGGACGCAAGGCTTAACAAGAACCCTTGTCATCATAATGCTGCAATGAAACGAGCTCTCGCATTAGATGCATAATCCTAAACCTAACATAGTATCTCAGGTACATTTATGATCACGGATTAACATGCAGATAATGTAGAGAGTCCTGTATAATCACACCCGTCTCTTTTAGTTAATATTCAAATATTTAGTTACTTAACTGAAGTTGTCTTGTAAAACTTTGTACCGTACTCTTAAATAAATCTACAGTTTGGTCTAGACATGTGGTGATAGCTTTTAATTATTAAATTATTAAAAAATAATTAGATACTAAATAATTAAAAGAAATGGCGTCCATTTTAAGATACACATACTTTTATTACGGGAAAGTGTGGAAACGCTTTATAACTTTTATTATAAAGTTATAATAAAACTTGTTTCAGTGTAACCGAACTTGGTACATATTATTAAAGTTATCAAAACTATGTATGTACTGACACTTTACCCCAGTTTTCAAAATGGGTGATTGGAATTAGACTTATCACTCTGTGTAACTTAAAACCAAAGCCATTTCTTTCTGGGTTAAAGATAGAGACGTCTAGCTTTCAACATTCATCATCATTTTCTAAGACCTTCAAAATGAAGTGTCACTCGATGGAGCTTCCTATGAAAATTATGGGGCCCCGCAATCACCCATTTTGAAAACTGAGGCCAAGTGCCAGTATGCATTAAAAGGTACTTTTATTTCCTCTAATAAAATTTACCGAGTTAGGTTGCGCTGGAAAAACTGATTAAAAGGTTATACAGGTGTTTTCACACTTTCGCATAATACAAATCTGTGTAACTTAAAATCGACGCCATTTCTTTCTGGGTTAAGATAGAGACTTCTAATTCGAGCATTCATCAACATATTCTAACACCTTGAATGAGGTGTCACTCGATGGGGCTTCCTATGTGGCGCTACTCCCCCAATCCCCATTTTGAAAACTGGGGCAAAGTGTCAGTATGCACTAAAAGGTACTTTGGTTTCCTCTAAAGTGTACCGAACTGCGCTGAAAACACTAGTTAAAAAGTTATAAAGGCGTTTCACACTTTTTGCCTAACCCTGTATACAAGTACTGTTCAAGCAGTCTTGTACTGTTTATACTTAAATATAAAATTTCAAGATTTCCATATGAGTAAAGCCTATGTAAGCTGATGCATGTGTCACTGATTGCTTACATTGTATTTGAAGTCACTGCCCTCCCCTTCCACCCACAGCACTATCACGTTAACAATCAGCTGACTGATGGGTTGGGAGGGGTTAAACTGCCATTTCGACCTGCACTGTTATCTAACTTCATAAACGAACTAACTCTGCTGTATTTCTAGTACAAAGGGCGATGTGTTTTGCAAATATTAGCTTCAATTGTTTTATGCCAAGAAAAGGTCGTTATTTTTTTTAAACCAAATTGCTTTTAGTTTCTGGTATTTTGATGATCGATATGTGTTATGGAATCATTGCATTAGTTTATTTACGTGTGTGATCATTTACTAACTAGATTGCTATAATACAGTGTGCCCATGAAGTCGTAGTATCTTCTAAATCTTCTTAACTGGGGTATTACAGATAGTATAAATGCGTAACTCAATATGAATAGAATTATAGAAGTTGGACTAATAATCTGTAATGTTAAACCACCCTTGCCTCTTCACAATTGACTTTACGTCACTGAATCGATTTTTACTGCCAAAGGAAAGAAACTTTGACATAATTTCCATTATTTTAAGCAGGTTATGGTACTGTATTGTTATTTGTAAGTGTTTCAACAAATAAATAACTTTATAATACGAACAAATAAAAGTCAAATGTTAAATGTACCTAAGCTGCAGTGATTGAATGGTAAGGTCGTAATGACAAATCAGGTAGAAATTATAGAATTCAACTTGTATTAAAAAAAAATACAAACGAAACATACATTTATTTTAGTATATCAAGGTTAGTTTTAAAAATAAATGTACTAGGGAGAAATAAAGTTGGCTGAGCATACAAATAAAACTACTCTTTGACTAGAATTCAACTGAATGTTTAACTAAAATGTACACAAACGTAGCTGGCAGTGGGTAAACTTTAACTTGAAACAGCTCATCTTAAGACCCTGAGACATCCTCACCGTTACCCCTCCATTTTTCAGTTAGGGCATTTCCTTTTCAAACTCTATCACCCTCCAAGCTGTAGTGCAGGCGTATTAATAGCGTTTGGTTTTATACATTTTGTCTTCATGGTTTGTACCAGTTTCACCTATCAGAACAACACCCTCTTCGTCAGGATCTTTAATTATGTCACTAAACAGGTACTTGACTATCTTCCGCGTAGAGCCAATTGCAAGGTCTTGACATCTTTGACATTCATATTTTAGCAGGAGAGCAGGGTTTAAGTGCACTACTTACGTATAATTGATTATTATAGATTTGTTTCTATACTTGATTCAAGTGGTGTTTGTTGAATCACGCTTGTAATAAAAATCCATTCTGATCCCCCAGAGTTATATCTGAATTTGAATTCGGGAAATACTTGGAATATTTTAATATTTTACTTTCCCAGCAGAGAATATCACTTTGGTGGTCAGTGCCATAGGGACCATGTATCGTATGGCTCAGTACTGCTTCCTATAGTCTGCCATAGGCCTCCTCAGCGTCGGTATATCTGCACGAACGACCTTGTCAATGTCTACATTTTGCATAGATCTTCTTCCTTCTACAATAAAAAAATGTGTGAGTGTGGAGAGAGTCTCAATCTAAAAACACGACATAACAGACTGTAAGACAATTTAGTTCCGAGAGGGGTTGACTCAAATATTTCCGGCCACTTTAAATCCTAGGTAACGGTAACGAAGTAGGAAGGTTTTCCCATCCTGGCCACACAGGCATTGCGTCAATATACTTAGTTGTTATAACGCTGAGAATTAGTAAAGGTATTTGGAAGGGGTATACGATCAGGAACCGAGCCTGAAACCTTCGCCTTGAATGGTTTCATCAGAGTTGTGACCACTCTGACAGCCTTCTGGCGATCGTTTGCAGGTAAGTTTCCCAGAAGCTCAGTTAATGTATCAGTTCGCAATCATTCACTTATATTTCTTGTTGAATATTGCTTATAAATCTCTGTCTTTCCTCTTCTCCTCGGCAATGCATATCACTAACCATTTCGCCGACAGTCTGCCCAGCTGGGAGTGTCCTGGCTCACCCAATAAAAGCCGGCGGTAAACATTACTTGTAACTATTTTCTACCTTCATTGTCAGTGATACCGACATTCCAGCTAGGCGTACCAAGAGACTAAAGAAGTGGATATTGTAAAGATTCGTAGAGGGAATGCCGCATAATTGAAGAAACCGCAGTTATATTTTAAATAAACCAAAACTTCCTGGGAACTTACCAAATAAACAAACACTTTCAAAATCCCGTTAACCTACTAACTATACAATAGAAAGTTTTGATAAATAGTACAGAATTGTAAAAAAATTGTATACTTGCAATATTTTTAATTAATAAACCTACGGTTTAAGAGCGATAGCTATCCAAAGATCAATTATAAATATTATTCTTATTGAAATTCGTCACACTATTTAGAATTTTGTTATACCTGGTTTCAATTTTCTTGTGTTGTGTCAATTAGTTTCTCTGAACTTAATTGATTTTATAAGACGAAACTAATAGATTTTAGCTGATACAATAGCCAAACACACAGAAAATGTGATTTTTTGTTCAGATCAACTTTAAGGCGTAGTATCAGTATCATTTTCCCGTTGAAGATAGAAAAAGTGTTGAAAACAAAGTTGTAGATAACTTAATTCCACAAGGCTTTTTTCGTCAAATTTAAGATCCGACTACTTGTTTAGGCTCTACGATCAAAATAGTACACCTCTACATACCCGCATTTCGCGCTATTTTAAAACCCCCAAAACGCCCCCAAACTTGAAATTTGATTTTTTGTAATTTTCTTTGTTGACAATTTAATTTTACAGAACAATTCGTCAAATTTAAGATCTGACCACTCTTTTAGGCTCTACGGTCAAAAGAGTACACCTCTACATACCCGATTTCGCACTATTTTAAACCTTCCAAAACGGGCCCCAATTTGAAATTCTGATTTTTGGAATTTTCCAGTTGGTTACAGGCCAAGACCAACCTACATGCAAAATTTCAAATTTCTATCTCATCTGGAAGTACCCAAACATTTATGTCAGTGAGTGAGTGAGTCAGTGATCACGCCGTTCGAGCTTCGAGCTTTATAGTATAGAGATTCAGCCTGGTTGATGTGGGGGCTTCTGCCCAGATCTCCCCTGCTTCGGCCTGCGGTTCAGTTTGTTCGCTTCGCTCACGGTTCGGCTTCGGCCTCTCGGTTTATGCATTCGCTTCGCTAATGACTATACTTTTCAGTTAGGGTTTTTCAAACTCTACCTCCAAGCTGTAGTGCATGCCATAGCGTTTGGTTTTATACATTTTGTCCTCATGGTTTGTACCAGTTTCACCTATCAGAACAACACCCTCTTCCTCAGGATCTTTAATTATGTCACTAAACAGGTACTTGACTATCTTCCGCGTAGAGCCAATTGCAAGGTTCATCTTGACATCTTTGACAGTCATATTTTAGCAGGAGAGCAGGGTTTTAGGGCACTACTTACGTATAATTGATGATTATAGATTTGTTTCTATACTTGATTCAAGTGGTGTTTGTTGAATCACGCTTGTAATAAACAAATCCATTCTGATCCCCCAGAGTTATATCTGAATTTGAATTCGGAAAATACTTGGAATATTTTAATATTTTACTTTCCCAGCAGAGAATATCACTTTGGTGGTCAGTGCCATGGGACCATGTATCGTATGGCTCAGTACTGTTTCCTAGTCTGCCATAGGCCTCCTCAGCGTCGGTATATCTGCACGAACGACCTTGTCAATGTCTACATTTTGCATGGATCTTCTTCCTTCTACAATAAAAAAATGTGTGAGTGTGGAGAGAGTCTCAATCTAAAAACACGACATAACAGACTGTAAGACAATTTAGTTCCGAGAGGGGTTGACTCAAATATTTCCGGCCACTTTAAATCCTAGGTAACGGTAACGAAGTAAGAAGGTTTTCCCATCCTGGCCACGCAGGCATTGCGTCAATATACTTAGTTGTTATAACGCTGAGAATTAGTAAAGGTATTTGGAAGGGGTATACGATCAGGAACCGAGCCTGAAACCTTCGCCTTGAATGGTTTCATCAGAGTTGTGACTACTCTGACAGCCTTCTGGCTTTCCTCTTCTCCTCGGCAATGCATATCACTAACCATTTCGCCGACAGTCTGCCCAGCTGGGAGTGTCCTGGCTCACCCAATATAAGCCGGCGGTAAACATTACTTGTAACTATTTTCTACCTTCATTGTCAGTGATACCGACATTCCAGCTAGGCGTACCAAGAGACTAAAGAAATGGATATTGTAAAGATTCGTAGAGGGAATGCCGCATAATTGAAGAAACCGCAGTTATATTTTAAATAAACCAAAACTTCCTGGGAACTTACCAAATAAACAAACACATTCAAAATCCCGTTAACCTACTAACTATACAATAGAAATTTTTGATAAATAGTACAGAATTGTAAAAAAATTGTATACTTGCAATATTTTTTAGTTAATAAACCTACGGTTTAAGAGCGATAGCTATCCAAAGATCAATTATAAATATTATTCTTATTGGAGTTCGTCACACTATTTAGAATTTTGTTATACCTGGTTTCGATTTTCTTGTGTTGTGTCAATTAGTTTCTCTGAACTTAACTGATTTTATAAGACAAAACTAATAGATTTTTAGCTGAAACAATAGCCAAACACACAGAAAATGTGATTTTTTGTTCAGATCAACTTTAAGACGTAGTATCATTTTCCCCGTTGAAGATAGAAAAAAGTGTTGAAAACAAAAGTTGTAGATAACTTAATTCCACAAGGCGTTTTTCGTCAAATTTAAGATCCGACTACTTTTTTAGGCTCTACGATCGTAAATAGTGGCCACCTCTACATACCCGATTTTCTGCTATTTTAAACCCCCAAACGGCCCCTAAACCTGAAATTTGATTTTTGTAATTTTCCTTGTTGACAATTTAATTTCACAGAACAATTCTTCTTCGTCAAATTTAAGATCTGACCACTCTTTTAGGCTTTACGGTCAAAACACACCTCTACATACCCGGATTTCGCACTATTTTTAAACCTCCTCCAAGTCTGACCCTGGTCCTAGTGAATTTTCCTGGAATTATGCCAGACCAACCTACATGCAAAATTTCAAATTTCTATCTCATCTAGTACCCAAACATTTATGTCAGTGGAGTGAGTGAGTGAGTCAGTGATCACGCCGTTCGAGCTTCGAGCTTTATAGTATAGAGAAAGAAAATATTGCTAAATCTTGTAGGAATTTAATTTCAAAGAACAATTTTCCTCAAATTTAATATCTGACCACTTGTTTAGGGTCTACGGTCAAAATAGTACACCCTGGCTACACCCGAATTTCGCGCTTATTTTTAAACCCCCAAATTGGGCCCCACTTTGAAATACTGATTTTTGGAATTTTCCTTGTAGACAGTTTAATTTCACAGAACAATTTTCGTCAAATTTAAGATCTGGACAATTTGTTTAAATTTTACGGTCAAAACAGTACACTTAACATACCCAAATTTTGCTATTTTTAAACCCCCAAAACGGCCCCAATTTGAAATTTTATTTTTGAATTTTCCTTGTAGACAATTTAATTTCACAGAACAATTTTTCGTCAAATTTAAGATCTGACTACTTGTTTAGCTCTACGGTCAAAACAGTACACCTCTACATACCCGGATTTTTGCGCTATTTTTAAACCCCCCAAAACGGGGCCTGGTTTTTTGGATTCAAAGTTGGTTACAGGCCAAGACCAACCTACATGCCAAATTTTAGTTTCTATCTCATCTGGAAGTAACCAAACATTTATGTCAGTGAGTCAGTGATCACGCCGTCCGAGCTTCGAGCTTTATAGTATAGAGATGAAACTCTGAGGTTGATATTTATACAGAGTGTTTTTTAACGCAACCAAATTTCAAACTATAGTTAGTCATTCTTTACGAGTACTATATGTTCATAGATATGTATCGGTCGTTCGCTTCAATGTCTATAAGCTCGTATGTATTGTTGCGGTAATATTGTGGTTTTGATTCTCTAATTTTATATTGTGAAATAAACGCAACCATGGTTTTAGCAAATATCAAAAAGCGTTAATTGTTAAAGAATACCTAAGAACAACATCATTTTGTGACAAGAAGCGTTTTATCAAGTTTACAAATTTTAGTATTCTAAACAAATCTAACATGCACGATTTAAAGTTTTACGATATAGGTTCTAGCGAACATAAAAATAACAAGGCGGACTGCACTAATGAAAAAATAAGAGGTTAATTTGAAAAATTCCCCAAAATATTTTAAGAATTTTGAAACAAGAAAAGCAAATAGCCAAGTCACACCTGAAAAAATTGATTTGAAACGTTTCTAGACACAAAGTAAATAATCTTGTCCTGAATTATTTTCAACAATAAAACAGGAGTACTAAGGATGATCTTGCTAAAACCATGATTGCACTGTAACATTTTTTGCAAAACCAATCCAAGCTACGAATTTTGCTATAGTATGCTGATCAAAATAATGACTACGACTTTTATCATTATTAAATCTTTTTCGGAATACTTTCCGAACACAGTACAATAAAAAGCAACTTTGAATACTTTTAGCTTATACACCGGAAATAAACGTCTTGAGTTGTATTTATACAACCAATATTTCAGGGTAAAATACAAATTAAATATTCGAATCGCGAGGAAAGTTAAATTAAAACAAACAAACTCATTAGGAATGTAAAATACCTCCCGTCTTGTTTGACTCTTCCTGCTAAACTTTCCTTGGCTTCCGTGGAAGCGAAACGCCTGTAGAAAAGAAATGTTCATAACAGAGTTAGTCCAGTAGATATTTCTTCACACACGTTGACTACTAAACCAGGCCGACACGCAGCTAAGCGCTAAGCGCCACTGGCATCATTAAATTAATTTCCTTTGCAATTTGTTACTCTAATTCACTCCGTTCACAGCTCGAGCGGCCTTCGGCCTCAGACAAGTACAAATATGTCCTGTCTGGTCTTACCATGCTGACGGCATGAATATCTCAATGGAAATTGATAATGATACGTATTTGATTACATAAATATAACAAGTTGACGAGTTATATTATTTATGAAGTCTTCTAACTGCTTTAACATGAAGCTTGAATTTGAAAGGAATTCTTGACTCTAGGACTAGTAAAAAGTAAAATTTCATTTTCGTACTAGTTGTCATATGTACAGTACTGACTGTACCTAAGGACTGACAGAAGTGGTCATTCATTATATAATTCAGGTTTCTTGTTTTCTACGATCTTGTGATGTCCCTATCTTTGCTTAAAACTTAGTGTTCCAAACACGGAAGAGAAGCAATAAATTTCTTAGAGCAAGTGACGGGTTAAGTTTGGGAACGGATCGCCCTAAGAGACCCGAATACATTCATATCCTGCTCAACTGAACCTTTATGGTTCTCAAAGGCGTTTTCCAATATTTGCATTGGTACCCCGTTTTGAACATAGTTTTCTTGGCAAGGCTGAAGTAGTAGAAGTGCAGGGATAGGCTACGCTTACGCATGGTGATGGGTTGGCAAGTTCTTTGTAAGGAACACAACAGTAGGAGAGAAACAGTAGGAGGATCGACTCGTATGAGGACTTCGCAGTGACTCAACATAAATAGTGAGTATACTGGACTTGAAATCATCTATGTTTGTCAATAACTTACACACTTGAAAAAGTGGTCAGCTTTGTTCCAAGCAAATCATTTACTGAGTAAATGTCATAAATAAACTCATTTACTCATGTATCAAGTAAAGTCAGTCTCCAGGTCACATGGTTGTCACTATTCTGAGACGATATTATTTTTATTTTTTTGTATTATAAGTACCTTATTTTCAAAAAGTCCAATGAAAAAAAATGTTTTTTTATTTGTTATTTTTAAATAACAGTGATTGATATATTTTCTATAAATGACTCAAACCAAAGATAGTTTATTTGATTTTTTCAACTTTTATAACAAGTCCGTATATAGTGTTGAGTTAGATAACGGACACAGTTGACGAGCCTTGTGAGGTGGCCCGTGTTATCAATGATTACTCTATCAGTGTACAGGGTTAGGTGGACACTGGGGACATGGGACATCACACACACACACAACCACTACCGCCCGCACGCACCAACCCACACTCATTCTACATCACTCCAGTCACAATTCCCGAACTCGTAAACAGTCAAGAGTTTAAAAATAACAAGTCAACGGGTTTTGATAATTTTTCTGACTTGCTCGTTAAACACTTCATTGACTCTATAGCTCCAGTTTTGGTACAAATAATTAATTTAAGCTTTACTACAGGGTCTTTCTAGAAAAGTTAAAATTAAGCACAGTTGTTCCAATGTTCAAAAAAGGCTATCCCGCAAAGTTGGATACCGTAAGACTAATTAGTTTACTTTTAATATTCTGCAAAATCATAGAAAAACTAATACTTTTAGGTTTTTTGATTTTAAATAATTTTTCAGTGGTAACCAATACGGTTTTGTTAAAGGAAACCCATAACCAATCAAGTATATAATAGTATAAATGAAAACAAAAAGTCCACGGGACTGTTTATAGATTTTAGAAAAGCTTTCGACCTCGTTGATCACAATATTCTTTTAGCAAATCTACAGTTTGCAGGTGTAAGAGGTATAGCCCTTAAATGGTTCCAAAGAATTTTAGCAAATAGAAAACAACAAGTCAAAATTAAAAATAGTTTTAGTTCTAATTTACTGTTTACATTTTAGTCTAACAGTGCTAGACCGCCGGATTGAGCCCGAGCGGCTTCCAGTCTGGGGAGGGGATTTAACACGGAACAATTTGAGAACGATGTTTTAAGAAGTGTTTCAGTAGAGGCATAGAGCCATTAATGATGCACATAAAAACAAACACGTAAAAGTCCTTGACAAGCATAATATACATTATAAATTTGAGTTATATGTTCTTCTGGGAAAAGCGTTAATCAACTTAAATAGATAATTTTTAAATTTACAGGGTCAGGGCAAAAGTGTGGAAACGCTCCTTTTATAACTTTTTAAACAGTTTTTCCAGCTCAACTGAACTCGGTACATTTTATAAGAGAAACCAAAAGTACTTTTTAAATCATACTGACACTTTGCCCGAGTTTTCAAAATGAGTGATTTAAAATTGACTTCATAGCTGAAAAAAACTGGAAAAGTTATGTTTCCACACCGTTGCCTGACCCTATATAAAGCAGCCTCGATAGCTGATTTCATCGAAATAGACTGTTGATTAACGTACGCTAATCGTTAAAACACTCTTGCATTTTTTACCCCATGTTATATGCAGTGTCCAGAGTGGGTCCCGCGGCCGCTCTATCCGGCCGCCTGTTAACAACGAATTTGCCTTAAAACATACTTCGACAGATAGAACATTCCTTTGTAAATTTAAAGTTTGGAGGTATGGCGGCGTTACTTAATTTTGATGTTTACTCATTTGATACTCTACGTATTGAACCGACACAACATTGGTCATTAAATGGCAGTTTCTGCATTTTCTTCTCAAAGTTCATCCTTTACTGTTGTGGATTGAAGTTAAAAGTAAACATGTGTAAACTGTGTCGAGTTGTACGAGTATCGAGTATCGAGTCATGTTTCAACAAATACTCTATCTAGGTGACTTGTGGTCACTTCTGCAGTTTGCGTCGTAATTATTGAGCACTTTCTGGTACGACAGGTTCGCCTTGTGTATTATGTGGAGCTTTAATTTCTAGCCAGCCTTGGGAAAACTATTTCACCAATGCGACAGTCCACACTTACTGTTAAGGATTGCACTGGTTCTGAGTAAATAAGAATAATTATTCTATGTCGTGGACATGCACTGAAGGTACATATTATGCACAGGTGACCGGTTAACAGAAACTACTTACTACTGAGTTACAATTGCGATTTGTTGAATGTAGGACTAGATAACGGGTTTAAACTAATCACAATATCATATACAGTAGTATGAAATTGCCTTTACTGACAGACCAATTCCGGGTCTGTTTTCAAGCCAGCTACAAATAGAAGAACAGTTTGAGACCTGTGAAGGACCAGCTGCTACCTTTGTGCACGCCAGGAGTCTACGAAAACCCCTGCAGTTGTAATTCAGTGTATTTTGGTGAGATTAAAGATGAATTTCAACGAGAGTTCAAACGCACAAAACACGAAGATGTTAAAATTCGGCCATATCAGAAGAACACGACACAGCTACAACACGAAACGTGCAGTAGAATTTAACAAAGCCAAAGTATTGGCAAAAATTCCATATTACCCGAGAGTCGTCCGAGAAACCATTGAAATAATTGAAAAATATAATAACTTCAACATGAGATAACATTGAACATCCAAGAAGCTGGCAACCAGTCCTGCTCTAATGGACGATTGGCAGCCGATAGGATAGCAGACAGCAAGTATCTCAATTTCAGTCAATTAGTGAAAATGGTACTCCACAGCGATACCGAAATATTTCAAGCTAATTATAATGATGTTTTGACGAGGTGTGAACCAAGAACTAGAATATATTCGTGAGACCGGCCGCGAAAGTCTAACAGTTAAGTTTACCTTCATACGTATCAATCCTACATTTATACTGTTTTATTTACTGGTAAATAAATGTGAGAAATCGAATTATGAACAGCTTTGCGACATTGAACTTGAACTTAATGGTCTTGATCCATTTTCTTAGAGAACAAGATGGACGTCAACATTTCTTCTTAAAATTTAAATATTGATCTTAATTTCTTCATTAAATATAGTAGTTTTAGGCCAATTACAACAAGCCACAGTTCTCTTAGTGCATTAAAACAACGTTTCACGAGCGAGCATGTGCATAAATTCCTTAACCAGAATCTTCAGCCGGCAAAATACTGTTGTATAGTTCTTTCATTACATTCATTATACTTTCATTACAAATTGTATTGCCACATAGTCCTTCACTTGGCTGACGGTGTGACAAGAATTTATATTTATATCCAAACCAAGTCAATGTCTTCCACAGAGCTCTTTTGTTAAATTATCATACATAAATTTTCACAATTTTACTGTACAATTTAAATCTAATCCAATAACATGGATCCTTGGATCAAGTGGGTGAGTCGGCTCAACCTGGTCGCTGATTCGATTGAGCGACCGGGATTCCCAACAAATCCTGTTAAGTCCTCTAAGTAAAATTGCTGCCGTCGGCGTAGACAGACTAAAAAATAAATAAAGATTCTTGATTCTTATGACTCACAAGAGCGGATTAATATTCAATACAAGCAGAGTTTATGGATTTATACGTCAAATTAAACTACGGTTTGTGACAAGTCAGCGGCTTCGCGCTGAGTGCATACTATTGACCACCGCATTCACTAATTGCATTCAATACGCTCAACATTTAATAACCTTGCTTCTTGTTCAAATATCACAGATTCAATCAATAACCATGCCTTGACCAGTGGTTAGCTTGGTGCACACTTTTCAGTATTAATCTGCTCTCAAATGATTTAATTACCTTGATTTCTGCCAGGACTGACCTATAGTAGTTTGCGCTACAAGTTTCAAGCCTCTTATAGGCTCATTTTCAAGCAAACAGGAACGTAGAAGGTCATCGGTAACTCTTAGGCTTTCGCGGCCGGTGTCACAACTATAATTGAATCCTACATAGACCTCAACATTTTGTTTGAATGGTTCCAAAACAATGGCCTAAATATAAATTACTCTAAATCTACTTATATTGAATTTTTCACCCTAACCATACTCAGAATGAGTCAAAATTGAGCATATTTATTGAAGATAATCTAATAGAACAATCTACTGAAAGGAAATTTTTAGGAATAACCTTAAACAAAAACTTAAATTTCAACAACATATCAACAAAATTGGTACCAAAATTTCAAGTGCGATTTACTTAATCAGAAAAATGTCTTCCTTCTGTAGTTCACAAACCCTTGTACTATGTACTATGTTCACTATGTACTATGGACTGATATTCCCCCATTTGACATACGAAA
Source organism: Matsumurasca onukii (assembly GCA_018831715.1). Lineage (NCBI taxonomy): Eukaryota > Metazoa > Arthropoda > Insecta > Hemiptera > Cicadellidae > Matsumurasca > Matsumurasca onukii. The sequence continues at coordinate 50,064,925 of CM032059.1, read as the reverse complement.
TAACAATTTGGGGAAGATTACCATTAGTAAAAATTTATTTGTACTTCAAAAGTCAGCTTTAAGAGCTATTTGTAGAAAACCACAACGTTCCTGTGTTAATTTTATAAAAAACAACATTTTGACTATTCACTCTTTATACATCTACGAAACTTTAACATTCATCAAAACAAATTCAAAATCCTTTTTAGATCAAAAGATATTAGAAAAACTGAAGACTTTAATAAATTCAAAATTCCAAATCATCGAACAACTTATTCAAAAAGATTTCTATTTATAATATGACGAAACTTTAAAACAACCTTCCAAATTCCATGAGAGAAAGAAAATATACAAAATTCAAGACTAAACTAAAATCAAAATTACAAGCAACTGCGTACTACAACTATGAAGATTTCTTTGAAGACAAATTGAAGATTAGCAATTAATACAACATTTATATTGTTTAATTATTTTTATTAGGCTAATATGTTGTGAATTGCCTATTTAAAATTCCTTTGTTCATGACAATAAAATATTATTTATTTATTTATGATTAATAGCCCTTCCGGTTCACACTGTACCAAAACATTAAAGTCATAATGATTTATTGTTGTTAATAAACAAGTTGCAATAAGAAGTTGTCAATCATCTTAAGAGTACAGTTTTAATCAACTAAGATAAGGTCTTTAGGGGTTTATAAAGAAATTAAATTCAAACATCCTTTTGTACTATCATCAGAATATGGTTGTATGTTTTGATTGAGGAGTAAAGGCTTGTTTCTGATAAAAGGACGTGGAGTTTGGCGGGATTGCCAGTTGGTTACGTAAATGGTACAAAGAATGCCTAGTATGGAACAAAATAATATTTTGAAGACAAAGCATGAAGACTCCAATATATATATAATAAATAATAAAATATTTATTTGTAAAGTTGATTTTTATTTATTAGTTTAAATTTGTATGCACATATGCGGGTAAAATTTAAATAAATATACCGAAAATGAATGAGATCTGAAAGTGATAACATATTTAAATTACAAGTCATATTTAAATTTATATATATGGGCGGAAATGTCAGTACATTATTGGACCTGAAAATTCCCTACATGGAGTACCATAGTCTGAAAGTTACTGAAGATGGTACCCAGAGCGAGAACGAAATATTTCAAGATCATAATTTTTATGATGTTCATACGTAGAAGGTTATTTATCTCTCGTTAGAGCTCGTTAGCTATTTAAATTACACAGATTTTAAACTACTATACGGTCACCCGTGGCGGAAATCAAGGTAAATTGACCTTGACATTTCTGATTAAATAAGTGACCGGAGGCTTCCACGTGACATTTAATTTGCTGCTGATTGGTTTTAAAGTGGTTATTTTGTAGCGAAAATCCCTAAATATTTTACCTTGTGTATTTTACCTTGAATATGAAAGGTAACAGCGGAACGTGTCAGTGAAATATTAAAATTATTTTTCACTCGGAGTACATAGTTTTTCAATCAATTGAATTCATTAATTATACATAGATTAAGCAGTATGGATTACTTAACACTTTACCAGAACATGAATTGGTTATTGGGTAAAAGTTGCTAATAAATGTTTCGCCAATATTTTTATGGACTGCAGTATCATGAACAGATCCAACGAATTTTCACGTTAAAAATGGTGGCTAGAAAATTATCCAGGCTTAATTGCAGGGAGTCTTGTCATGATCCTTTCAAAGCCCTAAACATACGGCTATTTTCTTTACTATACATCTTAGAAACTGTATTGTTTTACAGATCTGAATATTCCCTTGGTGGTTGTACCAATGATTCTATATATAACCTGAGAAATACAAATTTAATCAAGCCTCCTACCATAGGCTTCAAATGTATGACAAACTTCCATGAAGCTTTGATTATTGATCAATAAAGTTTGAAATTGAAAATGTATTTAATAAACTTAACGTGGCCCACACGAAGACAACAGGAAAGTAAACAGTTTATATCTTCAGGTAAAATCCACTTCTTGGGATTTTGGCGGCCGGGTAAACTTTTACAACATGATGGGGATTTGAAAGTTTTCCACTTTCCTCTCGTCTTGTAAGCTTAACCTGCCTTTCTGCAATGGCGACATTACAAATAGCTCTAGCGAATACACCTACAGTACCACCTAACTCGATTGCTTCAACTTCTATCAACGTGTTATCCTTACTTCAACCGTCCCTGTTCTGCATGCCTTATAACGTCGACTTGAGTAATTTCGTTATCGCGCTCTCTTTAAAATATCTGCCAACTCGGAATAAAAAATATTCTCAAAATATTGGGCTAACATTCGACGAATATTTTCATGGAAATCTGATATGAATGATCTCTGCTCATAAATATTCCATTATTTATTTTTATTCCAAAGATTTTCGTACCAAGGCGTTTCTCATGAAATTGATTCATACCTATCTTATTGGGCCAATGCCTGCGGTGTGTAATAAGTCATCTGAGAAACAATTTAAATAATTACAAATGATGATAACTTCAACAAAGATACAACATTAAACTTTCAAGAAGCTGTCAACCAGTCCCGAAGAAGTCTTTTCGATAGGGTCACAGCCAATGAGAACATCGTCAGTTGGCAGAGTCCCTGCTCCAAAGGACGGTTGGCAGCCCTGTGACCAAGCAGACAGCAAGTATCTCACTCAGTTTTAGCCAATCAGTACCATCTCCACAACGAGACCGAAATTTTTCAAGCATTATAATGATGTTTTGACGTGGTGTGAACCGGAAGAACCAGATTATATAGTTGTGATTTATAGCTGCGAAAGTCTAATAATTAAGCCAACATTTCTATTCGTGATATTAATTTCCACCAAGCTGGTTGTTAGGTTATGTACATAAATAGTTGATTATAAAAAGTTATGATGATACGATATAATGTTAAAACTATTCCCGGAAGTAATACCATCAAGTAAACATCCTGTATAACACCAAACAAGCTCTTCTGTACTTCTTACGACAAAGGCTTCAAGAAACGTTGGTTTATATTACAAAGAATTACATTATCGTATATGTATTTTTTAATGCATGCACAATCTTCATTTATTAGTATGTAAACAAATTTTCTCGCGCACATCTTTTAAACGTACAGAACCCTAATTCACATGGCTCATTTGGTCATTGACTTGAGTATGTATTTCGATTGTAGCTGTTTATTTTGTTCTTGCTGCTTAAATCTTACCTCACAATGTTTGAAATCCATGGGTAATTGACATACGAAGTAAATGAAACTCTACATTACCTTAAAATAACAGCTAAGGTGGTCCTTTTCACCTGAGGACGGGATCAGAGTTCAGATCCCAAAACGTCGTGTACCTTTTGTTCACTAAAATGATGGAGAACGTCCGTAATAATATTTTAACCTTTTTAAAAATAGCAGATCCTTGGGATTTAAAACTTATTTTACATTGTGTTAGAGAACTAGTGAGAAATTTATACGCGAAGTAAAACTCTTTGCGATCATAAACACTTCCTTTTTGGCACACTTTTTACCCACACTTATCCTACGGATTGACTTTGTGGGGAGGTTGTACGAAAACAAATTGGTCTAGGATTTTTATTCTTCAAAAACGAGCAATCAAAATAATCGCCAAATTGCGAAGGATAGAGTCGTGTAGAGAGGCATTCGAAAGTCTAAAACTGTTGACTGTACCTTGCCTCTACATTTTGGAACCTTGTCTCTTTTTCAAATCAAAAAGTAATACCATAAGAGGTACAGACGTACACTCTTGTGAAACTAGAGGCAGGGACAACTACCGAACTGGGAGACAGCACTGTAGGTCTGATTTTTCAAGCATTTTATGATACAGACGAGTTTATGGCATTCAATTTGGAGACCCTATGATTGGCTGACGGAATTGGGGCTAGAGTGGCTACATTCGAATGTATGGGAGAGAGTGAGTGTAAAAACTGTATGTTTAAATGGGATTTAGATGTAAGAATGCAAGGAAAATTTTAGATACTCAAACATTTGACAATTGCGATACATTTATTCTAAATGTGCAATATGCAATAAAACGTTTATTTATTTATTTATCTTTGAGAAAGAAGAACTCCAACGCTCATTTCTAACTGAAAGAAAGGAGGTGCAAGTATCAAGAAACTAAAAGTAGACCTGTCGTTACTGTCGAGACGAGCGATGTTGTTAGTGTAAGAAGTTTTCTTGTCTCCGAGGATAAATAGAGCCAACTTTCCTTGTTAGAAATTAGTGAAGTGTAAATCATTATCTTATCAAGAAGGATTAAGGAGTCAATCACTCGGTTGTCTGCAGGACTTGAGTAATTGGTTCTCTACTCTAGTAGACCCGGCCTCTGTTGCACGTAGCAGTTCATCTAGGCATACTGCATGTGCAGTTGTGTCAAAGGCATTAATACAGGGTGTTTTTAAAACGCTCTCAAACTTTAGTAAGTCATTCTTTACGAGCGCTATAAGGTCGTAAATTGTATCATTGGTTTGTTCACTTCAATACCTATCTGGTATGCATGCAGTAATATAGTGGTTTTGATTTGCTAATTTGATGTTATTGTAAAATAAACGAAATCACGTTTTTAGCGAAGATCAATGAGTGCTTATTGTTGAAGAACACTTAAGAGCAAGATAATATTTTTGTCAAGATGCGTTTAAGATCAAGTATGGCGTTAGTAGGCTATCTGATTTTGTTGTTTCAAAGTTCTGAAAAGTTTTTTAGGATAATTTTTAGTTCAATCCTAACATTGTCCGTCTTCTTCATTCAGTACAGTCCGCCTTCTGTTATGTTTTCCTTCCCAGAGAATTCATTTTGTTAAAATTTTTAACAAATCTGTGAATTTTAAATTTGTTTGAAATATTAACACCTGTAAACTTCACCCCAAATTCCTCTTGACAAAAGAAATTATTTTTTCGTAAGTGTTCTTCAACAATAAGCATTCTTTGATCTTTGCTGAAACCCATGATTGCGTTTTGTTTAACATCAAATAAGCAAATCAAAACCACTATATTACTGCAACAGTACATACCATCTGATAGATATTGAAGTGAACAAACCATGATACAATTTACGATCTTATAGTGATCGTAAAGAATGACTTACCAAAAGTTGGGTTGTGTTAAAAACACCCTGTACTGTATATTGCTTTACCTTTAGTAGAGAATTTAGTAGAATACACATAACGCTCAGAACGAAACAAACACTATCATAAAATTAATAAAATATGCCATTCGCTCAAAACTTTACACATAATAATTTCGTATAGTCCACGCCACCAAAGGACATGACATTCTACATTATACACGAGTCTACATACTTATTAGCAAAGTTAATCTGATCTCATTGCCTTGCCTCTAAATTATGGAAACGGACGTCTTTTGAAATTCATATGTGAAATCAAATTTACGTACACTAGTTGTAAGCACATAGTTGTCAGCAACTGGATACCGAAAGAATTGTTCATGAACAAGGGACATTACAGGATAGGTTAATTTTAACCAAAGATTATGTTATGCTAGGTAGATTACGCATAGATGTCACACCAGGCAGGAAGATCACCGCAGTTCGGCAACCTAAGCATGGATAGCGATGCAATGGAATTATTTTAAGAATTTCTAGTAGAGCCAATGACGCACGCGCCAGTTTCTGGTTTTCGGGAATCGCACGATTTGGTCATATGTAATCAACATCGGACAAACTCGAGTACGCCGAGCCAGGGGAGACGGCGAGACGGTAGCGCTCGCAGCGCTATCTGTGCTCGGGCTGCCCAACTTTGTTGATTTTCCTACTCAACCAGGGCATCTAAGCCCAATCTACCTACAGTAACATTATCTATGGTTTTACTTAAAACGCCATTGAGTTGGAAGTATAAATGATTAAGATGAGATACCGATTTCCAGTCAGCTGTGACAATCTTAGCTATAGTTTGAACCAAATGAGGCTGAAGACTTGCAAGTAGGGTAGAGTTGGGCAAAGTAGGGTTTGTTGGACAATGAGGGGAGAGAAGGAAAGGGTGAGAAGGGGAAAGGGGAAAGAGGGAAAGGGGAAAGGGGAGAGACTGAATACGACAAACTGGACGTAGTTCCATTCAAGTTTGCTAATCCGATACCAATAGTAGAACAATAATGCTCTTTTCATCCGCTCCAAGACCGTTACAATCGCGCCTTTGTCTGTAACACTATTGTATACATTCAAATCCGATAAATGTGACCAAATATTGTCTTTGTTCGGATAAAAGACTTCCTGACTTCAAAACGTGTTTGTTCAGCTAAACCTTCAGGTCTCTGATGTTTTTAACTTAGATCTGGTTTAAATTTATACGTGCGTATTCATTGATATACAACTCACTTCATGAACACTGATCACGTTGGTTAAAGATTTTAGTGTGTAAGCGGTCATATATGACATATTATATTGAAGTCAATAGTTACTTCGAACTGTAAACCGCTCTAAAATAGACAACTCCTTAAATTTAAGAAACAATTATTGTTGGGTGTCTTAAATGATGTTTTTCGTGTTATTTGTTACGTTCCCCATCGGGCTAAAAGGAACGAGGTATTTTGTAGCCTGATGGTAGATTAAACGTACTCGCAAATCAAATTAAATCTTGTGTTTATTTGAAGAATATACACTAAGACAGCAAATAGGCAAATCAAAATTAAATAGTAAATTGTGTGGACTACTATAGAGAGTAATTGTCACTGGGCTATGGCTTAAAACTGCTATAATATTGACGATTTCAATGCAAAACTTGTACTATGTATGAACTATGTACCGTTTCCTGAAAATAAACTAATTTGAATTTTGAATTTGAATAAATGAGAGACAGCTAGAACTGCAGATCTGAGCACAAAATTGTTGAACATAAAATTAAAATTTGAAGAATTTAACCACTAAGGTGTTGGAACTAAAATTGGGTTCTACCTTCCCAGGGCAACATCGTGCACGGATCCCCACTCACAGGGAGACTCCTAAGTAACTGAACCCAGAGGAGCTCTTATAACTTACTCAGCATAACCTTGAATATCAAGACAACCTGGTCATCATTATTTTAATAACAAGGAAGCAGTTCTGCAAGCAGTCCAGCACAACCTAGTGACAATAATGTTACGATAGTGAAGATGTGTAAGGAAAGGCGACACTTACCCTTCCACCGATGCTTTGTGACCCTAGCGCACACGGCTGTGAGCACATCAACCACTGACCCCGTGGTCACGAGCCCGCGAGCATTTAAACATACGCGACAAGGTCTCTCGAGCGACCATGAACCGAGATCATCGAACTGTCCATCTCCACACTCCACTAAGAATTCTTGCAAATAGATTTATCGAACTCCGTACATATGTTAATCAAGACCAGGTGAAAGAGGTTCTTTTCTGCCGTAAAATATGAAAGCTATGAAATTTCTACCTATCGTTATATATATAAACCAGAAACAATGTTGTTCGTGGGACCTCGATTGATGGTTTTATGAGAACCTACTTAACCTATCTCCTAAGGTTTTCAGTACCAGCTGTTAATAGGAACTTATCACGCGTGTAAAGTTTCTATTGAATATTTTAAGTGTTGCTCGTATTTTCACTTACACTGAACCCAAAATTGGTTGACCCCAAGTGTGATGGTTTACTTATTACTGAGATTGACAAATTATTTATTGAGAAGGCCTAAATTATTGTATTCAATCGTTTTGGGACATTTAAAACTAATAATAACAAGTCTAACTATATAAATCTTTCCTTATCTTCCATTGAAAAAAAAGAGAAAGCTAACGTTTTTATTGGGGAGGACCTTTTAGAAGAAGTGGACTACACAAAATTCCTCGGACTTTACATAGATAATAAAATTACATGGAAAGTACACATTGAAAATGTATCATCAAAATTGTCTCCTAACATTTATGCATTGAGATATTTGGCGAGACATTCTCCAATGAATGTTCTTCGAACGGCCTATTTCGGGCTCATACATCCTTATCTATTTTACGGAATCACCATTTGGGAAGGCTGTTCAAAGCAAGAATTTAAACGAATTTTTATCTACAAAAACAAGTTGTTCAAACAATTGGAGGAATGCGTTCCAGATAATCATGCAAACCTTTATTTAACGAATTAAATATTTTAACACTCCCATCTATATATTTCCTAGAAATTGCAGTTTAAAAAATTAAGTCTAAACTAAGTTTAGGTTCTGATATTCACGGCCATAACACCAGATACCACATGAACTACTCTCAACATAATACAAAATGATTTGAATCTCTTCCAAACGAAGTGGGAACTAAAGTTTTAAACAATTTACCAGACCAAATCAAAAATGAAAACCAACCTCATATATTTCGAAGAAAATTGAAAAAGCTATTAACCATGAATACATTTTATTCAACTGAAAATTTTTTATAGTTAAAACTGGAAAATAAACGTGATTTGACCAAAGGAGCTTAAGAGCGGAAGATGTTAACCCTTAAATAAAATTTATTGTTATTGTTACACACATGAAAATGTATTGTAATAAAGAATTATTATTATTATTACGAACGTTTTCCACAATTTTGAGTTAACAAAAGTACACGACGTTTCACTTATTACATTCGCTCATCCAAATACATGTCAACAATGTAATAGTTTTGCAACGTACTCAAAAACAAAAGAATACAGCTACGAGTATATCGCATAACTTCACCAATCCACTTGGTAATTTCTGTAAAAAGAGTGACCAAAGCCCTAACTTTACAATGATAAGTAGATTGCAATCGTTAGAACGACGTTTTGTGCTTTGTACAACTTGCCGTAATGAAGTATTGTAGCTTTCAGTGGGAGCCGACCCCGTAAATGTAATTACATTAAATATACGTAACTCTTTTCGTCGCACCCAACAAACGGAACGAAGTGTGTTGTTAAACTTCACGTAGTCGGGATTGATGGATTGCAAATGTAATTGGAATGTGTGACAGTCAGTGGCAATATGTGAGGTAAACTGCAACGCAGACCGACTCCAGGATATATTCACATCATAATATCTACCCGGCACAAAGCGAGAGTGAAATATGGACGACAAGCTTTCAATCTGCTAAACTCGACCCACACTGTAACACCGATATCTATTTGTTCCGCTTGTAAAAGTACACTTAAGGATTCAACGGGCTGTAGGATACAAAAATCATATTAAACGTAATAATGGAAAATGTATTGTTCAGTCTGAGAAAGCATTAGACAAAGATGAAGTGATTCTGACCGGTATGTCTCTAAATGCGTAGAATAGAGCATGGTTTAAAACATGATTTTTGTTGGTGGTTCATGTCTATTTTCTGATGAAAGCAGCGGTGGGAAGGGCCAACTCTCGAGAGCCAACGGAGAAACCATTAAAATAACTAAAAACCCCCTGCAGTTGCGGTTCAGTGTGCATTGGTGAGACTAAAAGATCGATTTCAACGAGAGTTCAGGAACACATCAGACACAAAACACAAGAAGATGTTGAAATTTCAGCCATAGGAGAACATAGCTACAACACAAAACATGCTGTAGAATTTGACAAAGCCAAAGTATTGGCAAAGATTTCACATGACAACCCGAGAGTCGTCCAATAAACCATTTAAGTAATTACAAATGATAATAACTTCAACAAAGAAGACAGTATTACACTTTCCAGAAACAACCAGACAACCAGTCCTGAAATAGTCTTTTCGATATAGTTTTACAGCTGACATCCCTGCTACAATGAACAGTTGGTAGCTCTGTCACCTATAGGGTAGCAGACAGCAAGTAGCTCAGTTTCAGCAATCAGTGACTGAGGATGGTACTCCACAGCAAGACCGAAATCTTTCAAGCTAATTGTAATGATGTTTGGCGCAGTTTGAACCGGAAGAACTAGATCATAGTTGTGACTATGCCCGTGAAAGCCTAAGAGTTAAGATAGTGTCAGTTTACCCTAAAAAAGATAAGGTCTCTTCTATTAAATGACACGAAGTAAGTAACTACAAGTCCTCTCCACCACTCAACCTTGTTTCTTACCTGACGTTGCCACTGGACAAAACAATTTGGTGACTGCCCTGGGATCGAACCTGCGCCACTTGAGGATGGTCCTACGATACCCCCTCGCCACAAGTCTGAGCCCTAGTAGAAGAACAAAAGTTTTTATTTCAAATCAATTTTCAGCATCGGCGAAACTATAATAAAGACACAAATCTACAACAGCGTACAAAGATGCCCCATGTAAAGTAAATTCAAAGTTACCACTCGTTCAGTTAAAACCGGATGTATTAAAAGTATAAACCTTTTTACAAACTAGGGTTTCCACAACATCTCACCGAAGTTAAACAAGTTTTTGAAAGGTTGGCTGTAGTGTCAAGATTAAAGTTATAAGCGTAGTAAGAATTTTTATAATCAGTCCCGAAGTTCTCAAGTATAACCTGTCCAGTGTTAATCGTTATGGAAATGATTTTTGTTACTTAATTGAGATGTATGTACTGTATACCGAATTGCCACGATAAAGTGTCCTAAACGGATTATAGAAGTACTATTACACATAGAAAGATGAAACAAACTTTTTTCTCTGGAAATTGTACATGGACATTTCAGGAAAAATAGTTTTAAGATTCTCAGTATACAGAGTGCGTCAATACTAAAACTCACGGGGTCAAAACTCGAGATTTATAAATACAAAGGTGAGTTATATTGTACATAATTTTAAACAGAAGACAGTTCTCGACATTTTGACAAACATTTCTTTTTGATATGATGCCCCGTTACCAAGCTAGAGCTATAAACGTGAATAGCGTATGGTTTTACGGGACGCCCTGTAGTCAAATTATCAATTCGATTAAAAATACATATGTTTACATGTGTTTACATATTGTTACTCAGAATTTGACGAGCTTTTCAACGGTATGTCGTACAATCATGTTTTGAAACGTTTCTAACCTTAAAATGGATGTAAACATTGAAGTTGTTCTATCATGTATTCATATATCATATTCATATTTCATATTCATATATAATTATCATATATAATTATCATGTATTCATATATCATGTAAATCATGTATTAATGAAGACAAGTCACAAACATTAAATAGTAAGGTATATCTTGTTGCATATCATTGTAAAGATAATTTTAATATAAAAATTTCTTGTATTGAAGACAATGTTGTATCTTTATTCGTTTAAGAGCTATAAAAAATACAATTTTAACCTCGATTTTGCCGGTATTTTAGTAGTGGATCGTTTGACCTGCTTGACATAATAGCAATTCTAATTCAGTAGTTTTCTCGTTTTTCTGTAAAACTCATAAAACTACTGTATATCCAAACATATTAAAATATAACAATATCTTTTAACAGAGTTGCGAATGAAAACCTGTTGTCACCATGCAATGTTATTCAGGTGTTATATCAGCTGAATGATTTTACTATCTGTTGTAATGTTGTAACTTAAATTAGTTTACATTGCTACGTGAATTGCAATGTATTCTCATGGTCACATTGATGAATACTAACAAAAATTTGAATTACAACAAAACAAAAGCTTGACAAATAAATCAGCTGATATAACACAGCAGATAAAATATTACCAAGTGCGCAATAACATAACCTTGACAACTGGTTTTTCTTTCGCAACTCTGCTTTAAAAAAAATATTGTTCAATTCATAATTATGTTTGTTTTTGGTCATTTTATGAGCTTTTACCAAGAAGAACTACTGTATTAGAATTGTTGCTATTAGTTTTGTTACCAAGCAGGTCAAACGACCGTATACACTACTGAAATACCGGCAAAATCGAGGTTAAAATGGTTTTTTTGTTATAGCTCTTAAACGAATAAAGATACAAAATTGTGTTTAATATAACAAATGTTCATATTAAAATTATCTTTGATGTTTGTGACTTATTTCGATAAAACAACTTCAATGTTTTACATCCAATTTGAGGTTAGAAGTGTTTTAAAACATGGTTTTACCGTAGCGTTCTTGAGAAACAATACGTAAACACCATGTTTGTAATAGAATTGAAATTGATATTGCGCACTACAGGCGACCCGTAAAATGCGCGATTAACAGCTCTAGCGTAAATTGTTTCGTCTGATTGTCTTCCAATATGACCCACCTTTGTATTTGAAAAATTTCATTTTGAAAATTTGATCCCCGTGAGTTTCACTCATTGACACACCACTGAACCTTAAAATATTTTTCCTAAAAAGAGAGAAAAGTTTGTTTCGTCATAATTCTGCATTATCCGTTTGTGGACACTTTATCAGGGTTAGGTAAAAAGTGTGGAAACCCCTTTGTTCAGTGTTCTTTATTACCTTTTAGTACGCATACTGACACTTTGCCCCAGTTTTCAAAATGGGGATAGATAGGGGAGCCCATCTCGTTGAATAGACGATCTTAACCCAAAAAAAGAAATGGCGTTGATTTTAAGCAGATTTATTATGCGAAAGTGTGTAAGTTTTTCCAGCGGGTACATTTTATTAGAGGAAATAAAAGTATGTTTTATGCATACCACACTTGGCTCCAGTTTTAAAATGGGGATTGGATAACTTCAAGCCCCATCGAGTGACATCATTTTGAAGGTCTTAGAAAATGATGACTGCTGAACTAGACGTCTCTATCTTAACCCAAAAGAAATGGCGTTGATTTTAAGTTACACAGAGTTATAAGTCTACCTTCCCCAATCACCCATTCTGAAAACTGGGGCAAAGTGTCATGTATGAAGAAAGTACTTTGGTTTCACTAATAAAGTGTACCGAGTTCGGTTACACTTAAAAAACTGGCTAAAACGTAATGAAGGCGTTTCCACACTTTCGCGTGATACAAGTCTGTGTATCTTATAATGGACCATTTCTTTCCGGATTAAGATAGAGACGTCTAGTTTTCAGCATTCATCATCATTTTCTAAGACCTTCAAAATGAGGTGTCATTCGATGGGCTTCCTTATGAAAATTATGGGAATACTCCCAATCTCCATTTGAAAACTAGTGTCAGTATGTATGTGTCAGTAGGTACTTTGGTTTCCTCTAATAAAGTGTACCGAGTTCGGTTGCGCTGAAAACACTGGTTAAAAGGTTATAAAGGCGTTTCCACACTTTTGCCTAACCCTGTATATCTCCATTTGAAATTACGCATTATTCGTAAGAACATATTTATAGTATATCATACACTTTGTTACACTGTACGTAATTTGTTTGGATTAATTCAATTGTTTATTATGAATCTTATACCATCGTCTAGTGTTTCAAGTTATTTAGATTCATTGTCGTCATCCGGTTGTATGTGTATCGCTAATTCATCATCATTTATATGTCTGCTATGTACGAAAACATTTTAAAGTGGCGAAGACCGTGGAAATAAATAAATAAACATGGCAGAGGTTCTTTATTCAACGTTCAAATTTTGTTTGGATACAAACTTTGTCCAGCTCAAGCACAGCTAAGCGAAAGTTCAATGATGAACTTTATCAGGGTGCCCCATAAGTAAAGTGCCAAACTCTAGAAAAAGGTTGCATGGGTCAAAATAAAGAGAAAAAGAAAATCAAGGATACAAATTTTCCTAAAATGCTGAGTTAACTAGATATTTGCCATTTTATATTTTTCACTAATTACTTATTATCTCCCACACCACTTATCGGATTCGACTCAAACTTAGCATGAATTTGTATCTAAGTAAGAACATTTATGCAAAATTACCAGGAAGATCTAACTTATCATTTTAAAACGGTGGTTATGTTATGGTTATTTTAGGGCATTTTTGACGTTACACCTTAAATAGCGAATAAACGGCGAGTTTAACTATAAAATGTACTGAATAACGTTTTGTAGCGATTTGATTATCTATCTATTGACACCAAGTTCATAAAATCTTTTTGGAAACAACGAAGCTTTAAGGAAAATTTGGCTGAAAACAGACAACTTTCCACCTTATTATCTTAATGTTTGCTACGGGTTCTACTGTAACTTCATTGATTCTTCATAGATTTTTTTGACCTTTGTGTCAAAAGATAGGTAATAAGATCCGCTACAAAACGGTAATTTTACATTTTATCGTAAAACTCACCGTTCATTCGCTATTTAAGGTGTAACGACAAACATGCCCTAAAAATACCATAAAATAGCCACCGTTTTAAAATGATACGTTAGATCATGCTGATAATTCTTGTCATAAATGGTCTACTTAGATACATTATGCTAAGTTTGAAATCCGATAAGTAATAATAATTAGTGAAACATATAAAATGGCAAATATCTGGTTAACTAAGCGTTTTGGAAAAACTTTTATTCCTAATTTTCTCTTATTTTGACCCATATAATCTTTTCATAATAGAGCTTCTGGCTTGAGCAACATGGTACACCCTGTATGAGAAGCTCTAAAACTGAAGTATGCGTACGACTCAGAAGCTATATTCACGCACCTACCTCAACATTACTCTCAAATGTTAATGATTTACATCTACATATATTCAGTATCCAAAGGCTGTGCTCGAGTTTTCAAATGACCCTTTGACACTCTTCTAAAGACGATGGAGCAGAGAATGAATTCACCGTGACGAGTGCTAAAGGTAATGGAATTACAACAATTGACTCAAGGGAATGAGACGACATTTAAGGACTAAGTCTCTTCTGACGACTCCAGCAAAGTTGCGTTTTACATTCACTGCGTCAGTACACGGTGCACATGCACGTGCACTCCTTGTGACATCTTCGCACCAAACAACAACTGAAATGTTCAGGATTTACAGTGGGGCTGTGTAACGTTTGAAATTTAAATTTGAAAGTAAAGTCGACAACTACTTTTATGGCGTATAATACTAGTAATCCACTATCAGGTCCGGCAGGGCTACACGAATGGTGTTTGAATCGAGACGAAGGGTTAAGAGTACCTGTCGTCCATTTTGTTTTTGTACCATAAGAACAATGTAAAAAAGGCGTTTTTGTGGGCACCTCACGGCTAACCCCGTCATCAATCTTTGTAAAATAAGTTTTATTTGAAAGATGACGATGTACTACAGTGACTTCATTTACTACTTTTTCGGAAATTCTACCAGTTTCATAGTAAAGACAAGAAACTCAAATATGAAATGTCTTCCACTTTTGGATTTACTTCACGGTTTTACGAGTAAATCAATTAAAATTCGGCTCAGCGGAGCCACAAAATATTTAATACACTTTAAAACACAGTTTAATTCATATAAATCTGATGAAAACTGTAAGTTTCTTTTGGGACGAAGTTCAAGATCACTACTGCGCACTCTTTAACACGCTTTCAACCCGACAGAGTTTTGTATCTAGTGTATCTTGGTTCAAATACACATTCCTGATTCTCTCTCTTGGTATGAAAATGCAATAATGAAAATACACTCGAAAATAATCCGAATCAATGTGAGTTATTAAATCATTATTTTCATTGTTTTTGTTATGCTGTTCATATTTTGTTTCCGGTGAGTTATTAAATCAGCGGGTTTTGGCAAGAGACTGCGTTTTCCGTTGACGCTGCCATTCTGGCTCAGTATCGGCGAGGGGTAGGCTGTTGTAAAAAGAACCCGACGTAGAGAATTAATGTTTAATCTATTCTTTTCCAGCATTGTATGGTGAACGTTGGGGAGGGAAATAGTTGTCTTGATAGTTTTAAATAGTATCACTATCACTATATAACTATTTGAGATGCCGACCACTCTCATGAGGGTATTTTAAGGCAAATATGTGGTGAGGGATGAGTGTGATGAGTGGTAGTAATGAGTTATGAGGTGTAGTCTTGTTACAAACTAAGGCCGACTCTTCCTTAGAATGGGTCATTAACTAATAGCCAAATGACCAATGGAAATACAAGGACCAACGGTTCAACGTGACTTCCGAACCACGAAGGTGATGATCTGATATGTCTAAACGATGGTGGGCGTTGAAACGGGTATCATCAGATGATCACTGAGACTATCTGAGCCGCTTTAGACCTATATCATCCTCAAAACCTGACCTTCATGAAGCTGGATTGCAGGACCACGCCACGAGTCCCAGTCAATAAGTCCCAGTACCTCTCAAATCAACATTTATTTAGTTGCAACTGTCCAACAGTATAACGAGGTTTAAAACAGTTCAAACTGTGATTAAGGATCTGATGAAATCATGCTCCTGAATCGATATCCGACCAGACACCAGAGAGCTTGTGAGCCTTAGCCTGAGATACATTTCCTTGCTGAAACAAAACCGTTCTCTAACTCAAACCCATGAACTTTCGAATGATCAAAACTTTAGCAAAGTTGAAACACAAGCGCTACTGTGAATCCTTTAAAACTTCCCTCAAAATGATACTTTCAGTAATCCAATTTTGTTGGCTAGCAAACTTGACAGAAATATTTACAACAGGAACATTTGTCCCAAGTTTAATGAAAATCGGACAGAAAATGCGACCTGTAGAAAGTACACACATACTCAAAACGTATTATACCGAACTGGGAGACACAGAATGGTAGTTCATGAACGTTTGCCTTCCCAGGCAGGAGTTCATTTCGTCAACAGTCTACCAAATTCGTTCAAAAATACCCTTGAGCCTAAGGCATTCAAAGCTCGTCTTAAAACAATTCTGATTTCTCAAGCATTTTATGATACAGCCGAGTTTATGGCAGTCAATCGGGAGACCCTATGATTGGGTGACTGAATAGGGACATTGGGAGAGAGTGAGTGTAAAAACTGTATGTTTGAATGGGATTTAGATGTAAGAATGCAAGGTAAGTTTTAGATACTCAAACATTTGACGATTGCGATACATTTATTGTTAAATGTACAATATGCAATAAAACATTTATTATGGAGGTCAGGATCAGTGCACAACTGCACATTTCATGGTCCCGTGCCTGGGTCTTATCATGCGGGCGGAATTAATATCTCATTTTCCAAAAGTCATTCGCTAATTAGAAGCCCTTCCATTTATCTTGTTTAAATTGACTCCCGATAATGAACGTCATCTTAAAATATTAAATTACCAAACATGTTAAAAGCCTATGTGTTGGGCAGGTATATAAGCCACATTCCTGTAAAATTCCATTAAAATTCGCCAAGTGGTATTTGCGTGATTGAGGAACAGACAGACACACACCATCTCATTTTATATATTAGTAAGGATGAGACGGTGTACATCATTCTGTGTGTTCCTCAATCACGCAAATAACAATGGACCGACAAATTCCCGTCTATCTGTCTGTCTGTCTGTAACGCTTTTAAGGCACTTATAATCCAAAGTCGGCTAAAGCTATAGCAGTAAAACATCGTTAAAGGGTTTAGCTTATTACGTATTGTGTCTTTATCTATGTTTTGTATCAATATAAAAATAAAATAAAAGGCAAGGGACCAAAGTGGACTCTGAAAATGTTTTTTAGACAATCTGGACAGCTTATAAGTCAAAATCGGCTGAAACTATAGCAAATACATTTTGTTTGAGGGTAAACTAATCACGCAGTGTGTCCTTAGCTACATTTGAAGTCCATATAACATCCTCAAAATAAATTGCAAAAACCAAAGTGGGCTCGAAAAACGGCTGGAACGGTGGAAGTAACTATGAATCTCACAAGGTAGCTAACACTTATAAGGAGAAGATGGTGAACTAACAGGCAGACTAAATGGGTTTTCCAAGGATATATAGGAAAATATGTTTTTTGTTTACTTTAAATTCGCAATTTTCTTATAATATACACACAGCTATGTTAATGAAGCCCCGAGGCAAAGCGCGGGTACTTTCAGCTAGCTTTATAAATAAAACTAAACTTTAAGTGATCACCATTTCTTGATAACATAATTAAAGAGCACCCTGCCTATCAAACAATAACTACTACAACACTACAGTGTTTAAACAAATTTTTAGATTAAGAATGATTTTTGTAATATTATCCTTACCCAGAAAGTACACGTGTTCGTAATATATTGTCAATAGTTTAGCATACGAAAAATACACACGTAAAGTAGTAGCAAGGATTGTTGCATCACGGTAGAGAATACCGGTAGATTAAGATAAACTGTGGAAGAAAATGAAGTTGTCACAATGTAGTATTGTATGTATTTAAAACTAATAAGACGTTTGATCGTTGTAAAGTTTCAAACGCTTTCCCGATTTCAAGACTCGTTCGTAATTAAATTCTGGAACTTAATTCATTTTCCGTCTTAACTTTGGCTCGTTAGGAAGACAAATCTAAACTTTAACTTGTAAATTTGAAAAGAAAGTTTGAAGGTCTGATTGACTATTTGACTCTGACTTTTAATTGGTAAAACGTCATTTATTCATACAAGAAATAATTTTATGTTCAGGATGATCAAATCAAATCATCTTTATTATGCCATAAATACATATTTATATTACATGAGCACTCGTCATTTCAATAAACAGTTACAACTTAAAATTGTTAACTAGTGTAACATCATTTTTAAAATAATCTTTAAATTCCTCCACACAGTAAAACCATTTACCATCAATACTTTTTTAATTTAGATCTGAACTTTTCACAATTTTAAATTTGTTTAAAGAAGCTGGGAGAGTTTTGTATAAATTTACTATTTGACTCGTCAAAGACCTCTCGAAAAAAGCTATCTTATGATGGGGTATTGGTAAATTCGATCGGGTCCTTAGGTCATAGGAGTTAGACGGATTTTCGGGAAAAAAATTCTTACGGGTTTTCATAAGGAATCACAAGGATTCAAGGATGTAAATACATGGGAATGTTAATATTCTATTTTCTAGGAAATTGGATTTATAGGATGAACTTAAAAACTAAATTGAAAATGGTACGAATAGCTTTTTTTTGGAGTATAAATAACAATTTTATCCTAGTTGATTCACTTCCCCAAATTGGAACAGCGTAATTTAAAAAGGAAAAATGAGGCCGTAATATATTCCTAATAAGGTAGACAGTTTGAAAGACGCCTAAGTACGAATATTCCTGATGACAGTTTTTTGCTACATGATCAATGTGTTCATGAAACTTAAGATGTTTGTCAATAATGACACCTAAAAACTTCATTGAATCAGAGGAGCTAATTTCTACGTCACCTATGAATGATTGAAGACCACTCAGTTTGCTCCACTAATAGAAAATTCAATAATGCAGGTTTTATCTACGTTGGTTTTAGAAGATTATTGGAAGACCACTGACTTATGGAATTTATTTCCTGAAACATATCAATCTCAAGAGATTCTTTTCTTTATTAATTAGTGTTGCTGAAGTGTCATCAGCAAAAGACATAATTCGGCAAAGATGGTAATACGTTTTATTGGTACCAGATTTTAGAACAAGCAGTAAATTATTTCGTAGTTTCATCATACATGTCCGGCAGACTCAAAAACACTACTCACTGAGTTGTCCTTCTAAGCTGGCCTATGGTTAAACTATGGATAAAACAAAACATTGAATTACTAAGTAAGAAATGTAAAAAGTTTATTCTATTTAAACGCATTACGACATGCTTCTACTGTAATAAATGAGCGTGCTGTTAAAATATTTAGAATACGTATGCGATAATGCACTGTACTCAAAGTTGACAACCTAAATCTGAAAGATAGTAGTAGGCACAGTATTTAAAAACGTGCTAAATATTCTTTTAAGTAATTTGAACTTATAAAGCTTTGAGTGATAAAACTTTCCTAAATACGGGTTTTGTATACGGTTATATAAACTATTTCTATTTTTGTATTACTTTTGCTTAATACGTGTTAATACGCAATGATGACGCTTTACCTGATTTCTGAAAGATAAAAGTTTGTCTTAAATGTAAACTCAAAGCTAGTTAATCTTTTGACCCTTGTTTACACTTTCAAAAGCTCTGACGTTTTAAAGATTTAACCTCTAAGCTAATTCTGGACTTTAACTCATTTCCGTCTAAAATTAGCCAATCTAAAATTAACCAGTCAGCGATTTCATACTGACATAATACTGGTTGAAGTGGTCGTTAACCGAGGTTTACTGAGGATTTGAGCTATTCAGGTTAGAGTGTTTCCTTTTACACGGTTTCTACTTTGATTCAATTGTTCTTGCTGGTTGAGCAAAGGCTTGGTTAATTATCAATTTCAGTAATTTCTTCAACATGTCTGTAGTTTTTAGCTAATGGGTTCGCCGAAAATGTCAAGACTGCAAACCTAAAATTAATGAAAAAATGTAAGTACTATTCAAATGTTGAAAGCTTTTGTAATCATTAAAAGTTTGAACTTTGACTTAATCACTCACTTGACATCCAAGCTCAGATATTTCAACCCGTCAGTACAAGTAAAAAAGGTAAAGTTTATCGTTTAACGAGGCGAAGTTAGGACTACAAAGTCCTCTCTACCACTCAAACTCGACCTTTACCTAGCGTCATCGTATTAGTCACATTACAAATGTAAGTGGTGACTGCTGGGATCGAACCCGCGTCACCGGAGTGGTGAACTCCAGAGTCGCGTGCGATACCAATCCGCCATGGATCCGCTAATTGTAATGCCTGATGAGAAGTTTACTCTATTAGAGACGTTTGTAGCTGCCTTAATTTGCCATTGCGTATCAAACGCATTAACAAAATAAACATACCTTAGATTATTTCATTGTATTTTAGCTTTACTTTGCTATTTTGATACTTCGCTTTGAGACGCCGACCACTCTCAGAGGGTGAATATGGGATGGTGATGAGTCTTGTTGATGTATGATGATATGTACCCTTATAGCAAACAAGGGCTGACTGTTCCCCAGATTGGGTAGTTACCACAATGACATTGCGATTATTTTAAAGAACAAATCACTTGATAACTTGGAAATTGATGGTTATTTACAACTGTCAAATCTTTTTCAGTACTTAAATGGCAATAATTTGCACGTCAATCCAAGTAAAACAAAATGTCTGTTTTACAAAAATAGTAATAAAATTAACCCTGCGATATTTATGGGTGATATTGATCTTCCATTTGATAAAGAAATAAAATATTTAGGGCTAACGTTTGATGACTCTTTTTCATGGACATCTCACATTAATGCTCTTTGCTCAAAAATATCATCTTATTTATTTTTATTGAGAAGATTTTCAGACTATCAAAGTTTTTTTTATGAAATTGATATACACCTCTCTTATTGAGTCGAGGCTTAGATACTGCATCGTACTATGGGGGTCCACCATTCAAGCAAATTGCTTGAGAGTTTTTATATTACAGAAAAGAGCTGTTCGTATTATTGCAAAATTGAATGGTAGAGCGTCGTGTAGAAACTGTTTTAAAACACTTGAAATATTAACATTGCCGTCCATTTATATTTACGAATTTCTATTATTTTATAAGTTTAAATCTATACATTTTTAACTGGTGCATCCGTACACAACTATGAAACAAGGTATAGATTTCAACATTGGCAATTATCACATAGACTTGAACGTACATCCTCATTTCCTCAAAACATCGGTCCTAAATTACGAGTATATAACAAATTACCACTGCAAATTCAAGAAGAAGATACTTTAAATAAATTCAAAATTTTACTAAATAAGTTTATGTATAAAAATGGTTTATTTTTCAATCAAAAATGTTTCATATGCATCTAAATTTTATTGAATTTTAACCTTCTTTCAATAATTTTATGTTTGAGAAACTATGGTTGAATTGTACTGAATGTTTTACAATGGCTGATTTCCAAATTTCGGTATTGTTAGTTTCCATACCAAATCCAGCAATGAGTGGTGTTGGAAATAGAAAATAATTAGTGTTATTCTTGATTTTCTCTTTATTTTGATCTATTAAACCTAATTCTAAGGCTTGTGACAACCTTTTATGAACACTCTGTATACATAAATGTATATAAAGTTTTGAAAAAATGCTCAATTCGGGATCGGTGCTCATTTCATGGTCCCGCGTCTGGATCTTACCTTGCTGACAGCATGAAAATTTTATTTTTCCAAAGGAAATTCGATAAAACTGTATTTTAAGGTAAGTCATTAGATACCTTAAAAATGGAGCGGTATTTACTTATAAAATAAGTAGACCATGTGTTTTATTCACACTAAATCATAAGTACTTACTTATAAATAAGTAGTTGCGTGCGGTTTTAAGTAATTACTTCAAAGAAAAGTAAAAGCTTTAAGCTCAGTATTTACTGGTATTTTTCACCTACAACTAAGTATTTACTTAAAAAACGTAAGTATAAGTAATAAGTATAGTTTATTCACACTACTGTATATGTTAGCATAAGTTATTATAACCAAATTGTTATAAGGTTCTGTTTATGTTTTATTATTGATGAAGTTTGTAATACAATTTATATATGATTGTCAATTTACAAATAAAGAATTTTGATTTGATTGATTTGATGATTAATAATGGTTGTATAGTTTTAACGCGTGGAGTTTTCAATAAAGTTAAAAGGTTTTGGAGGTATGACAGTCAAAAGTTTGAGGACTTAACACTTGGCAGACTCGACGACGGCCCGAACTTTGTGACATGGCGTATCCGAACAAGTAATGTGTGTCGTCTACCGGTCTGTATCTGTGGATATTATCGTGTAAATATCCAAATGTCGGTTTGAGCTCGGTTCAACTGACATATTGCCACTGACTGTCACACATTCCAATTACATTTACAATCCATCAATCCCGACTTCATACAGGTTAACAATACAATACATTCATGTTTCTCAGTTGATTTTTTAGTATTTATAATAGTTGAAATTTTTGTTTTACGTTTAATAATACACGGGGTTAGTGTGTTTGGTAACATTGCATTCCACAATATACATACTAGGGGTTTTTACGAAATTTCTAGTTTCATACGACCAACCCTGGAGATCTCATACCCTAAATATAATGAAAATAAAAACGAAAACAATGTTGTAACACTTGGGATAACCGTAAGGAAATCTATGTTAGTATTTTCTTACTGGCTTACAAGTTATATTTGGAGGACTTTTCAATCATTAGTTCTAAACATTTGCACCGAAATACTAATTTATTTAATGTTAGTTTAAGGTTGCGCTTATCTGACTATAGCCAAAATCTTAAAAATAAAACCGAATTTTCAAATTTTCCACACACCGTTGTTTGATATCGATTAAGTACATAGAACGCTCTATATTAAGTACTATACTATTTTACGTCAACTGTAATAATTCAAAACTTTAAGCGCCTTACAAACACAAATGGATGCCGAGTGGTCCAACAGATCGAGTTAAACCGGAGACACCTACTTCACTTGGTCGACGATTATTTCTATCCGGCCTGAATCGCTTTTCTCTCTGGTAATTAGTTCTGTCTTGTAGTTTTTTAATAATTCCTATTGAATTCATAAATTGCAAAATGGGGTCATTTTGAGCAAAAATATTGTTTATAGGGCATTTCGTCCTATTTGTACGTTTTGTAATCTTAAAGTGTCCGTAGCTGAGGGAAAAAAGTTAAAATTCTTCCCTGGCATGTAAAACGCAATGTGCAACAACATAGTAAGCCTACAACACCCATTGTAAAATATGAAAATATCACATTATCAAATCGGAAAAATAATCAAAAGAACATAAATATATTTTCATATTCAAATCGAGTTAAGCTTCTCATAGTAAAACTTCGGTTAAACCAAAGATTATGTTATGGTAGGTAGATTGCGCACAAATGACAAATAGCTGAGACAGGAAAATCAACATAGTTGATTTCATACATAGTTGCAGCCCAAGCACAGGTAGCCCTGCGAGGGAATTCTTTTAAGAGTCTCAAGTAGAGCCACTGACAGACGCGCAAGTTTGTTCGTTCTCGAAAAGCGCACGATTTGGTCATATTTCATTCATCGACAATGAAAGAACTCGATTATGTCGTGACGAGGGGAAGATATGGCAGCGCTATCTGTGCTTTGGCTGCTGCAACAATATTGATGTTCCTGCCTCAGCCACGTGGCATCAATGCCCAATCTTGGTACAATAGCATTGTCGTTGGTTGAACTAACCAAACTCGCAGTTTTGTGAGAACAAAAGTAATTTCAAACTATAGTGGATGGAGAAAAGTGATCAGCGGCGAAGTTCGTAGATTGGAGCAACAGCAAGTTTGTCACCTGGGCCTTGGATTGACACAGGCTTAGTGCAAAGTCTCTAGTCAAGTCTGCCTGAACAAAAGTGACAAGTCACAGCTTAACCTTGTTGCGATTCAGTTTGTTCATACACCCCTGGACTAAATTAAAGCATCGCTGGTAAAATGTCAAACAAACCATAAACAAAGATCAGTACCATCCAATGTCTCATAGTATAACTATATTGAATATTTTTTTCTGCTGTTGAGTTGAATTGAATATTTACTTGCATTTAGCCCACAGATTTTACAAATTTAAAAGACGGACGATACAAACTATGAGGAAAACCAAAGCGATGCGTTAGTTTTGTTTTGGAGTCTACTTGTCCTAGAAACACACGGCTCTATGCCGGTCGTTGTTTCAAATAACCGTTTTTATAACTCGACATTATTTGTTAAACCTTTATTTTTGTAAGATCAAATCTTGTGGGATATACGCCAAAAATAGTTTATTAATCCCCAAAATTTCGCCGCACCTAAACCCTAGGGCGGCAACCTAGGTACGCTCCTAATCCGCCTATTCGGATATACGACAATGATCAGAAATAGATGAGTAATACAGGTACAAGGTTTGAACCATTGCATTCACTGTCCTGTTAATTCTACAGTTCTTGTTAAAGTACTTCTTGATACGACATCAATATCTGATAAAGTTATAATGTGTTCAAGAGTATTAAGTTGTTTAAACTCAACCTGCCTCGACGGCAAACAAGTCATACTTGTTCCAAGTTTCAATCTGTGGCAGACAGTTCATCTATACTCTGTCTAACCCGCTTTTCTGATGAAACACCGATACTTTGACAGTTGAACTGACTGATATCCAACGAATTTGAAACTGAAGTCTGAAGTTAGCACGATCGAGCAATCAATGTAGCTTCAAAATGGAACTAAGTTTTACTCAACCAACTCATCCGAATCGTGACCAGCGAATTTCATCCTACGTTCGTACCAAATGTGAGCAGATCAGACAAAAGTTACGACCAGTGGCCACTCTGTTATAGATAAATTATTAATACATACACATTATGGCAAAGGGTTGACATGGGAAGATCAAATAAACAATGTCTGCAGCAAAGTTGCGTCTGGTATATTCTGTTTACGAAAACTATCCGGCTTCTGCTCTTCCCAAGTCCTTCTCATGGCATATTACGGCCTTATATATTCTCACCTAAATTATTGAATTATGTTTCGGGAAAGAAGTGCTCGCACTCATTTTGAACGTGTTTTTCGGTTACAAAAAAATGCAATTAGAATTTTGGGACGTTTAACTTTTAGAGCCCACTGCCGTGAAACTTTTAAAAGTCTAGGTCTAATTACTCTTCCAAGCATTTACATTTTTGAGACTATTCTGTATTGCCGCTTTAAGAGTTTTGCAAGGGAGCTCCATACACGATTTTCGTGATCAGCAACATAGAACAAAATTATTTAGTACATTTCCTTCTCAAATTGGTGCAAATCTTTTATTTAATTCATTGCCAGTCGTGGATATACAATTGGAAATTAACCAAAATTTGTTCAAAGCTCGATTAAAGAATTGTTTAGTAACTCATGCATTTTACAATATAGCTGAGTTTCTAAACCAAATAAACCAATCGAATCCAAATAGCAATAATTTTACCTTCTTTCCAGGGAGTGAGTGAGTGTGCGTATGAATGACATGCCTGCGTGCATGTGTGCGAATGAATTACAAAACGTTGTTTTTTTATGTTTTGTTTTGCACCATATATTCTATGTAAATTGCAAATAAATCTATTGTACGGCAACAACAGACTGAATGTCTATCATCAGTTTTGCTCAGAGAGCTTCTCGATACGCTGGAAACTTTTCTAAAGAAGAGCTAAACTTTGGCAACAACGAACTTAGCATAAGTTAGCGATTGACACTGGTCTCGACTGCAGGCAATTTGCTCAGTACTCCCTACCGTAAGTGCAGTTTCACTCTATACCAGCAGTTCCATGCTTGAATCTAGTAGTTCTGTGAACAGTAGACCTCGTAAACTTAACTCTTAGGCTTTTGCGACCGGGACACAACTATAATCTAGTTCTTCCGGTTCACACCGCGTCCAAACCTCATAACTCAGCCAATCAGTGACTGAAGATGGTACTCCACAGCGAGGCCGAAATATCTCAACCTAACTACGAAGTTTGGGCGTGGTGTGAACCGGATGAACTAGATTATAGTAGACCTCGTGTTTAAAGTTTACCTTTGAGGTATGAGCACTAAGGAAAACGAAGACCCTGATATGCTAGTATGCTTGGCCTGTTTCAACGATGCCAGAAAGATCCGTAAAACAACATTGAGACAGTTTAAATATACCGGATGTCCAAAAAAACCAACCCCCTTAAATTTGAACGAATAAACCCTTTTGAACACGCTTTGGCATGTGCATTAAAGTAGTTCACTGAAGTACCTTTGGCATGTTTTGGGGGTTTGCCCCTCACCGCAAAAACGTGGTAGGGAGTGACCCTTTGAAATTTTTATTTCACCCCAAGTGACGAGTCGTTTGAAAGGGATTAGATTATCACCTTGCATTAAAGTACGGGTATAAAGTTAAATACAAATAACACTAACGTAGCTTCTTACGCACAATATATTTAGTTATATTTATTTATATAATTATAATCGTATAATTATTTATCTCATATAGATCTTTATAAGAGTAATCCATCTGACAGACGCAATGGCCCATGTATAAAAACTTGTCTGAAAACTCTTACACTTGTTTGAACAATTTGTTCGCTGACAAAGAAATCAGAACATGTGTTCTAAAGTTTTGTTCTTGTCAAAACAAATTCCCCGATATCAGAAAGCACGTTGACAGCACAAGACTTTCCTTCGGTTTTAGAAGTTCAACTCTTTATACCAGACCAACCAACATCTACCGATATTGAATTCATTCACTTACCTCAAGTTATTTTGTATGTAGCTATAAAGAAAATTTAATAAATAAATAAATTTACATCTTCTTACACATTGTAATTTGCTTAACAAAGAATACTATAACAAATTTTGACTGTTGTTGTATAAATGATTTCGTAAAATTCCAATTGAACTTTTGATACAAATGATTGGTGTAAAATTTAACGACTCTTGTTTAAAATTTTGATTCTTTTATAAATCACAAAAAATTTTGATATTGTTCCTCTTGATCCAATAAATAATCCAGTAACTTTAAAATTTGTAAATTGATATTTGGAGGAATAATTGTGGAATTGTATATAGCTTGCTTTTCTTCATGGACAGTTTTGGGTTGATCTTTGTTATTTTCAAATCGAATAGTCGGGTCCAAAATTAGTCCAGTATTCTTCTTCCTGTCCACAACAATGATATCGCTCCTTCGTACCGAACCTCCGTCTGCAAGTGCAGTGACCTCTTCATAGACCTCCACATCTTTCTTCTTTCTAAATTCATCAGCGATGAGGGTCCTTATTCGGTGATGTCTTTGGTTACGAAGAATAGTCCCAAAAGGACACTGTCCAAGGACGTGTGGCAGTGTTTCAATAACGAAGTTCTCGGTGGTAGAACAACGCCTGCATCGGATGCCATCCTTGGACCTTCCATGGACTCCTCTAACCGGTGCTACTTCTCCAACCATTTTTAGGTAATCTTTAAATTCGGAATCTGTGAGTCCTTCTAAGTTATTGGTCTTTTTATTTATTGTTTATTTATTTGTTTATTTATTGTTTATTTATTTATTTTTTATTAGTATACCATTCGTCGTAAAGTAATGAATGAATAATATATTGTATCGTTTTGAATCTTTGCTCGCAACAGTTTGTCAGTTGTTTAGTTACTCGTACCTTAGTTACTTGAATTCAAACAAATCGAAATACAAATTCTGTATTGCAGATTGACAATATAGATTGTGTTGCAATCGTCATCTATAAATATATAAAATAAATCTTTGAATTTATTACACGTCTCAAATTATACGTTTACCTAGTAAACAGCATAAGAATAATAAGCATAAGCCTCCACATTCTGAAAACACGTATTTTTTCAAAAGTAAATGTGATGTCGTAAGAGGTATAGAACTCATACGAAATTGGCAAGACGCTAGGTAATAAGGTGGAAAGTTACCTGTTTTCAGCATGAGCTTTTCAGCAATATATCTTAATGATTTTGGTGTCAATAGGCAATTATGCAAAATGTACTGCAAAATGGCATTCTTTACATGTTATTGTTTATTTCACCGGTTTTTTGTTTATTAAGGTGTAACACCAAAATAGTCCTAAAAATACTAAAAAATAGCCACCGTTTTCAAATGGTAAGTTCGATCATGCTGGTAATTTTTTCCATAAATTTTCTTACTTAGATGCAGTGTTATATGAAGTTTGAGCCAAATTAATCAAGTGGGGTGGAAATAAATAATTAGCGAAAAAAACAATATGGCGTACATATGGTAAACAAGCATTCTGTAAAAAAACAGTTCTACTTTATTTTACTTTTATTTTGACCCAATAAACCTAATTCTAAAGTGTGTGACACTCTTTTATAAACACCCTGTGTATTCAGTTAAATTTGTGTCGTAAAAATAAACACCCGTTGTCGGTTATAACCGAAGCAAATATCTGAATTTATGATTTTAACCGATTCACTGAAAAGAAGGACCAGTTAAAGACTTTAAATGGAACCAATCATTCCACTATTTACTTGCTCCAGTGCAAATTCAATTTATCAGAAGGGATTCTCTATTTATAAGGTGATTGAGGATTTAGCGCTTGACGCTGTAATTGAAGTGGAAAATTGTTTGTGGAAATTATTCAAGTACGATTCAGATGATCCAGCTCTACAGTGAGTCATCACTCATCAATTGCCATTCATCGCGTATATCTTCTCTCCTTTATTTTGTTTCACCGATAAAGGTTGGCAACTCGGTAATTCGACCTTTTGATTAAGGGCTCCATTACTGAAAAATGTACGAGTATACTCGACACACCACAAACTTGCTATGGCTCTTAAATGCTGTTTGTAAATGATTTAAAATGGTAATCACTTAACTAGCTTCAACTTTTAGAAATGGAGTAACTTTAGCCCTGTTAGCTCAATTAAATGTGAATTTATGATGAACCTCCATTACTCTCTAGCAACCTTGGCGTTTGTTATGTCCGTTTTCTGTTTCAAATTTGACTTAAACATGGCTTATACTCAAAACGGTTTTGTATAATCTCAAAGATTTCAAAACAATTGTAACCTCATAATTTGTAATATAAACAGCAATAAAACAATAAGCAGCGGATACGGGTACTCTTGAATTCTTTTAATGTTTTACAATTTTTAACAGCTTACAACACACGGTATATGAATGAAAGAGCTCACGTGTGTGCATATGGCATAGTGGTGTGGGGAGGTGTATCGGCTAACATGCTGGAATCCTGGCTGTACCTCAACGTTCAACAATCAAAGTTGCACTTAAAGAACCTACACGTTATCTATCAGAAACACTTTTACGTGATTTTAGGGAACTTGACGTACGAGCGGAGTGCTGTGGATGGTGCAGGAAATGCGGGCGGCGTGGTGCGGTGCGGTGCGGTGCAGTTGGTGCGGGTGGGTAATGTGGGTGGTAGGGGTGGCGTGGTGCGCGTGAACCGTGTGTGCGTGGTGCGGGTGGTAGCGTGATGGTGCGGGTGGTGCATGGTGGCACGTGGTGCAGGCGGTGGCGTGCGTGGTGTGTGCGTGGTGCAGGTGCGTGGCGCGGGTGCGTGTGGCGGTGCGGGTGATGCAGTGGATGCGGTGTGTACGTGCGGTAGGCGTTGTGCAGGCGGCTTGGTGCGGGTGGTATGGTCCGTGCGGGTGGGTAATGTGGGTGGTAGGGGTGGCGTGGTGCAGGTGGTGTGCGTGGTGCGTGTGAACCGTGTGGTGCTGGTGGTGTGCGTGTTGCGGGTGGTTTGGTGCGCGTATGACGCGTGGTGCGGGTGGGTGCGTCGTGCGGGCGGCATGGTGCGGGTGGTGTAGGCTGTTTGGTGCGCTTGTAGCGCGTGGTGCGGGCGGCGTTACGCGGGTGGTGTGGGTGAAGGGGTGCGGGGAACGCGGTGGAGGGAGTGGTATTCCATATTTCATTCGACTCGGCCTAGCAAGGCAAGGCGAGTAATATTCCAACCCAGCTTGGCCCGCGGCTACCTAGCGCTGATACCCTGATATCGCTCCCTTTTCCATCACTGTGATATCGCAGATGAAACTTTAAACAACGTCGATATTTTCCCTTGTTTCTCAGTTATTGAGTTGTCTATTAGCGCACCGTTCCGTTGGTACACTTTATCTGCATTTATTGCAAAGTTGTTTCAGAGTGTTCCGTAGTTTAATTTGGTATAACACGCATTTCGTGTAAACGAACGTAAACTAGCCAAATGCTTTAATACCCATGCTTCTAAACTTAGTTGTAGCTAATTTTTGCGATAGTTGCTTCACCCTAGTAAAGAATGTTGACTTGGATAAGTTTAGATTATATCATTTGCGATAGTGTTCAAATGCATTATTCCGGAAGCTTAACGGTACACGTGTATACAAAATACTGAGTTGTCAAGGTTTCATATATTAGAACTAAGCCAGAACGAAGAGAACAATACGTTCGAAAGTCCGCTTTTCTATTCTCTCTTGAGGGGAATGCTTCTAACAAAATAGAGGGAACACGAAAATATTTTATCTAACGTGATCAGTGTTTGGCAAGACAACACATTAAGAACCATGTGTAGCTGAATGTGTAATACACGCTGAAATGAAAATAGCAGAAACTGAAACTAAAAAGTTCTCAAAGTCAAAACCTAATAATCATTACATCTACAATTCAAAATAATTTGTCGGAAAAAGTCAATATTGGGTGAATTTGAATTGAAAATTTGACTTGAAAGCTACATTTTTAAGAAAATAGGACACATTGTCAACGTTTCATGTTAAATCTACGCGCTTTTGCGTAGTTAAACCATCGTTTTTACCAAACGTTAAACATGTGAATGTGAATTAACCCCGTCCAAACAATTTCATAGCTGGAACTCACAACAAGGGCGATAAATGTTCAACACAAATATCCGAATTCTCGTCTTCAACAACAATGAACTGAAAACAAAGGGTATCCTTGTGATTAAATACAATAGCGGCGAAATTTACACAATCAGATAAAAACTCTATTTATTGGACAAAACTGCGGTGGTCGAGGCCTCGCCGCTGACACGTAACTCTACAAAACCCGTCGAGCTGAAACATTTCCGAACAAACAACGTTTCTGTGCAGATTCCTTTCAATTTGTGCATTTCATTTATTGATTTCATCCATTTGGAGTTCTACTTCTGACTGAAAACGAAACGAAACTTCGCGTTTATTTCACGCATAAATAAATACAATAATAGTCATAGTAATTTATTTTCATCATTTACATCAATTTAAATTGATTGTGATTAAGTCAAAGTACAATAATTGAATTAAATATTTTGCAGTAAAAATAATATTAAAAGATAAAAACATACAAGTGTGTAGGGGCTCAACAAAACAACTAAAGTTAAATATTAGTGAAAATGCACATTGTGTAGGCAAGAAAGAAACAAAAAATCAGTTTCGCAAACCTTGAGCTCTTTTTATGTGGACTGTCCCGATGACCAAGCGAGGTACTCCGGAACGCTATGAAAGCAGTGATTAAGAAGAAAATTGAAGATACTTTGCTTGAAGGATTTAGAAGAGGTCTCGTTTTCAGATGGTTTGGTAGTTTATTAAAGAGATTTGTGCAAAAGTACCACGGTGTTCATTCGAAAAAAGTTGTGCGATGACCAGGATATTGCAGAAGAGCGGAGTTTCGAGTGAATAAACAAAGAGGAGGCATTTGAAAATATACAGACAAGGAAGGGGGAGTATTTCTAACTGCTTGAAAAGAGCTCTACAGGGTTCCCTGAATGGTGATTTTGTCATGAGTCTTATGACGTTCTTTTGCATTCGAAAGACTTTAAAAGCATCAGATGAGTTTCCCCAAAACATTATGCCGTACGAGATATGTGACTGAAAGTAAGCAAAATATACCTCACGTAAGTTTTGGAAACCAACTACGTGAGAAAGTGTCATCATAGCATAAAAAGTCCTATGAGCTTTGGAAGTAATTTGTTTATATGGGGTTGCCAAGTTAGACTTGAGTCGATCTCTACACCAAGGAATCTTAAAGAAGGCACAATGTTAAGGTTATCTGGCAGATAAGAAGAATATATACACATTTTGGGTGGCCAGAGCTCAGTGGTATAGTGCGTGCTTCGCACCAATTTGGCTCGAGTTCGATTCCTGAGCGCTGTGATAACTTTTCACCATGGGCACTCCCCGTGATTCGGAAGTCACGTTAAGCATTTGGTCCATTCCATTGGGGCTTAATAGCCCCAATATGGGGAACGGTCGGCCCTAGTTTTTAACAATACTACACCTCATCATCCATCAAAACACTCATCACACTCGCCATTCGTCCCATATTCATCTTAAGATACCCTCTAAGAGTGGTCGGTGTCTCGGTGCAAAGTATCAAAGTATCGTGGAACTACTTCCCTGAAAAAGATACTTGTGCTTGGGGCAGGATCAATAATATAATTATCTTAATGTATTTTATCATCATTCAGAGTTCAAGGAATGTACAGTGTACTTAGCCCGGACTCGCAGTTAACTCTGGTGTTCCTAGAAACAGAATCGCACCGACAAATTCCTGATTTTAGAAAGTGGAATTATTCACACATCCCTGAGGAGTGAGGAACAAGCCGACAGTTGGCCAACTGCATTGCACAGTTACACAACATTGATTGCTGTAGGCCTACAATGGAGTTTGATATACTACGGTATACAGGGAATACACTGACAGTATAATTTAATACCTAAAATAGGCTACAACCAAACTATGTGAGGTTAGGTGAACCAGATCCTAAATATGGTTATTTATCTATTAGTTACAAACTGATGGACCGATTGATATACAATACATCACAATACACGTTGATAACTAAAAATAAATTTGTTTAAATTATTCTATAAGATAGCAGGAGAATACTTGAACAGTGTAAGCTGTAATACAATGTGATTACGCGTGTCGTGAATGTACTGACGCTCTGTAGAAAAATAAGGATAAAGTATTTTGTGAATTTAATGAAATTACTAGTGTTGTATCTTGGACTGGGCATTTTCAAGTATGTAGTCATAGATAAACTGTGTATGCCCACAAAACCAAATTCAGTTTATAAACAAATTCTTAGAATGGAGAAATGATATTCTAAAAACGTTGGTTTTATTTTTCTTTCTGGCAAAATTAATTTCTATACCAAGTAGTTAACAATAAATTGCCATTTAACATCCAGAGAAAGTAGGAAAGCCCGATTTCCTGAAGAGGTGCAACAGAGAACTTTAATGTTATAACCCGGTGTGGTTGGAACCTCGGCTTTGATTAAATTCTTGCTTTGATTACCTCAGAATTGGTTCGCGTTTATTCAAAAGTTTGACCTAGTGAATTGTGAGTTTTGGACGTCGATATTTGCGACTAGCTGTGCACTGTGCAGTCTTCTCACTTTTATTGCTATTAACATTACACATTATATGGCAAAGGTTATAATTCACTAAATCACTATTTGAGATGACGACCACTCTCATGAGGGTATTTTAAGGCAAATATGTGGCGAAGGATGAGTGTGATGAGTGGTAGTAATGAGTTATGAGGTGTAGTCTTGTTAAAACTAAGGCCGACTCTTCCTTAGAATGGGTCATTAATTTATAGCCCAATGACTAATGGAAATACAAGGACCAACGGCTTAACGTGACTTCCAAACCACGCAGGTGATGGTCTGATATGTCTAAACGATGGTGGGAGTTGATGCGGGTATCATCAGATGAACAGTGAGACTATCTGAGCCGCTTCAGACCTATATCATCCTCAAAACCTGACCTCCATGAAGCTGTATTACACGACCACGCCACGAGTCCCAGTCATTACTAAAACTATTGGTTCTGAAATCTCCTCCGATGTCATTTATTTATTTAATTTATTATTTTATGATATTCAGAAGGTTCAAAACCATATCAACAACTAAATTGATAAGATATCTTTTTTACAGACGAAGCCGATTACAATTCTGAGAATGAAAAGGGACTTTGTAAGTAAATTATGTTTACTCTTGTGCTTTCGCTTCGGGTGTCACAGCTATAATCTATTTCAGCCACTATGTACTCCACGGTGAGACCGAAGTATTTCTAATTATTTGTTACGATGATTTGACGCGGTGTGAATCGGAATAACTAGATTATAATGTCAATGATAAGTACGTTAAGCACGGTTGTCAAGAAACTGAAAAATAGAACTCCCTAAAGTCGCATCGTTTTGTGGCAAATTATGCAATATTTTATCATCAAATTACGATAATTCGTTGTAGCTCTGGTCAGTATTAAGCAAGTCCTCTGTTACTGCCCGAGCCCGACCACTGTTTGCTCATGAACAATAATAATATAGCTACAAGGTACCTCGTAATACGTGCATAATTTGTCATTTATAATCCGTACTTTAGGTTTAAAATATAACATAAACATAATTCATGTAAGGAGACATCTGTACGAGTATGATGATCTAACACGAGGGCATGAGGGTCGAGGTGCATTATGGGTACGGAGAGGGGATGTAACTACTGTCCAAACAACCACTTCACGTAACATCCCACACACTTTGAGCTACAACAGCTCGGGTTGTAGACTGTTAGTGGTGGTTTTATGCAATGAACCCGTTCGAATTTTCATTAGTAGCTTTTAAATCGAAGAGTTTCCAAAATTACCCCTTATCTAATCTTCGTTTTAAAGTACACGTTTTCGTATACAACAACTTCTAACAGGTCTTGTTAGAACAGAGGGAATTTTTCAAACAGTTTTAAGCAGAGTTCCCTTCGCAAAAATTTGTTTATACTGACCCAAACCCATAAACCAATTCAGCCAAAACGTATAAACCTGACGATACGCTTAGGCTTTAATACGTTTTTTGTGACTCGCCATGTAGGATTTTTCTAAGGTTTGGTTAATCATTTCATCTCTTTGTTAGTAAAACCTGATTTATTCATTAAAACTCTTTAGAATTTCTTTTCCATTGGCTGTGCATAAATAGGTATTTTTTGTGCTCTCTGTTACAGTCGGTTAGAATTGATTCATGGCTGTGATTGGTCGCTTACTGCTCCGAGCCAGTGGGAACTTCAAAATCCTATAAAAACATTCCCTGAAGGATTTAAAACAAATTTCTTTTTTCAAAAGTTATGGTGATGGGGAGGGGGAACATTAAAAAATACTACGTGTGAAACAGTCAAATATTTTTCAGGAGTACTTTTTAATGTTTACCCTCGCGTTTAGGAGTCCAACTGCTTTTATGGAACATGGCCTGAAGTTGACACAAGGAAAGTGAGGCTTTGCATGTTGTATTTCCTTAGGTTTGCAGTTCCCAGTGCCAAAAAGACTGAAACGTGTGCACTCTAGACAGAAACCCTGTTAGTGGGTTTGTTGTTTCTGCAGGGCCGCTGGCATTGCCCTTGCCATTTGTCTCTCTGTCTCTACCTCCCTTCCCCGCCTCCGCTACACACAACCCTCTCAACAACCCCCTACCCCCCTACCCCTTCTATATTCTCAACAATTCACTGAAGACGTAAAACTTTCAAGCCTTGCATTCGGTTAAACATTCTCCTTGCTTTATTTCCCACGGATACGCGGTGAAACCCGACTCTTACAGCTCTCTAAAGCCAACGTGCACTCCCGTTCCATGAGTTATGAGAACATTCAGCACACGTCAAAAGTGTTATTCTTTTAATAACTTCAATAACCGAATAGTGTAAGATTCTTCCTGAAAGTCGTTACAAGTTCATTACTATTCAAAACCATTGGCCTTGCCATAACACTCATAACTCCGTAAATTTCACAACATATTTCATGTTTGTTAGGTTGTGAAATTTGTTCTTACTTAACTCTAGGTCTGTGAAACCGATAAATATATACATGTGTGTACTATATACAAGTTAAACGACGAGAACCTTTGAAATATATTGCTGTAATATAATAATTGTATATTGTTTGAGTGATTAACGCTTACACTACTAAATGATACAAGAATGACTGATGCTCATGATTGGAACATCTCTCATTGGTATGATGGTTCTAGATTTTAAGGTGTCATAATTTTCCCATAAAACTGAATAGCAACATTCTGATGTTTATCAAAAGAACCAATAACGCGGAAATCTACACTTGGCAGGTGTTAACACTTTCACTGTGATCGACATGTTGAAACATGAAAATTGCATATGTTTACATGCAAATTGCACGGATCCCATAGGCACCCGTAGCTGATAGTGTTAAACTTGACGCCGCTAACTAAAAACGTTGTAGAACTATGACGCATGTTTTAGGTACTGATGACCGCGTATTACGGAGTAATCTACCCATACCTGTCTTACGGATTAGAGTTGTGGGGTGGTTGTACAAAAACACAATTTTCCAGAGCTTTCTAAAAAACCGTTAGGACAATCGCGAATCTTCAAAAAAGAGAGTCGTGCAGGCCAGCTTTTCAAAATTTGAAATTGTTGACTTTACCTTGCCTCTACATTCTTCAAACTTGTCTTCTTTTCAAATAAAAATATGACCACGTAAGAGGAAGTGACATTCAATCTTACGAAACAAGAGGCAAGGAGAACTATCGAACTTGGAGACACAGGACGATAGTTCAATTGGTCAACTCGTTGCCAAATTCGATCAAAAGTGCCGAAATGCCGAAGGCTTTAAAAGCTCGTCTAAAACAAATCTTTTTATCGCTCGTCACAAAAGCGTTTCACATTATAGACGAGTTCACGGCACATAACTGGGAGACCGCAGAAATCACCGGCTTACGATAGGGCTAGAGTGGAATAATTCGAATGAATGGGAGAGAGTAAATGAACGAAATGTATGTTGAATAAGACTTCGATGGCAGAATGCGTGGAAAATTTTATACTAAAGAAATGACGATTGCATAACTAGTAATATGTTTCCGCAATAAACTATAAATTTATTTATTTGTACGGCAACAAAACTCATCCCAAACTAAGCCAAGGGGAGAAGCTGTCAAGTGAATATGCGATCATAATGGTAGGACATCTGCATTTGACGTAATACGCAAACACTACTTACTCTATGATTGACCCTTGTATAAACAAGCACATTATAAAGGTTAGAAATATACGAGTAACCAGGGTCGGAAGACAGAATTGAGTAGGTCTCGCGGGACTAACCGCTACGCACAACTATGTGCAGAGGGACGCAGGGCTTGAGTTTCTAATTACCACATAGCCCTTTGGCTCAAAACAACACCGACTCTATCACTCTTTAGATTGTGTTGAGGAAGAGCTTTTTATCCTCCTCTCCCTTTTGCGTTCCCTTTTCTATGCATTTTCATGCTGCTTGATAATTTTAAAATGTCTGCTTATTCTTCAAACTACGAATGCAAGCAGTTTTGTTTTAAACGACAATGCCGTGGGCAGTAAACTATCTTAAGAGGGGGTCGGATAAAGCCCGAACGGCATTCAAATGGGATAGGGAATTTAACGTGGGAAAAATATGCAAACTGTGTTTTACGTAGGTTAATGAAATAAAACGTGGAAAGCTTTTCTGGGGAAGCGTAGAGTCACTAGTACTGCTGCATAAAAATAAAAAAAGTTCGGTTATAAAATATAATTTTAATTACTGAACTTCGAGTCCTCTGTTCTTATGGAAACATCCAGTATTTAGTTCGGAAGAACAGAATTAATTTGATAACGAAAGTAAAAGTTTAAGTGTTTATATGAAGCAGCATCAATAGATCTATGCTTTCCCAGAGAACATTTTCACATTTAAGTAAATTAAATTGCCTAAAACATAGTTTGCAGTTTTTTTTATCCCATGTTATACGCGTTACTCTGAGTTGGGCCTGCGGCCGCTCTATCCGGCTCCCTCTTAACAAATAACTTTGTTGATTTTCTAATACAGTAATTTTAATTTTCAACTGAAGTAATTAAATGAAGGTCTGCTGTGAAAAGAAGCAATGTGTAAATACTTAAGTGATAAATTAAATTTCAAATAGCGACGAAAGTAGCGATGAATATGTAAGTTATTTTCAAGGCTATGCTAACACCCTATAGCCAGTTTATCAATCGCCCGTGTTGGGTTAAACAAACAGTAAGCTATGCAAATAAATCGAGTTATTTTAATATGAATATTTCAGTTTTACTTTGTAAGTGCGGTAAAGTCTATGCATTCTTTATCCAACCAAATAGGTGTCTTTTTCACTCTTATTGTACAACGGGCTTACCGACACTTGAAATGTAATCATTGTACGGTATTAGTAATTTTAAACTGACGTTAAAGTTCTTATTACTGTAAAATAACATATCTATATATAAAAGAGAGTGTCCTGAGTCACTCACTCATAATCGTACCACACCCCAAACTGCTAGGTCTACAGACTTAAAGCTTTGCCCATCTCTTTCTGGTAGCCTAAAACCACCCACAAGAAACGGTTTTGACACATGATGGCGTAACAGTATGATACGAATAGATTTAACTAGCTGC
This sequence comes from Matsumurasca onukii, assembly GCA_018831715.1. Lineage (NCBI taxonomy): Eukaryota > Metazoa > Arthropoda > Insecta > Hemiptera > Cicadellidae > Matsumurasca > Matsumurasca onukii. The sequence goes on along the minus strand of CM032059.1, from coordinate 50,026,386 downwards.
GCAAGCTGGGGGCTTCGCCCCCAGACCCCCTAGCACACTCGCTCGCTTCGCTCGCGAGCCACGCACCTCAGCCTACGGCCTCGGTGCCCGCTTTGTAAAACTCGGCCATCCCGATGTTTTACCCCCACTTTTAACCCCCCCCCTTCCTCCCCCCAAACAATTTGGTAGACAACCAATATATTTTTGAAATCAGCATAATATTCCCTTTTTTTGATACCCCACATCAGTTGTTATGATTTTTTTTCTTGCATCCCCTTTAACCCCTTCCCCCCAAATACATATATTGTGCCCCGAACCCCAAAATCAGTAGGGGTCTTTATTTTTGAAATCAGCATAATGTTCCCTTTTTTATATCCCACATCGATTTTTATGATTTTTTTTATTTCTTGCCCCCTTTAACCCCTCACAAATCCATATATTGTGCCCCCCGAACCCCAGAATCAGTAGGGGTCTTTAGGTTAATGGTATACAACTATGTGTCGAGTTTCAAACAAATCCGTTGATATTTACTAATAAATATTTACTAAAAAAAATAAATATAACATGGAGAATTGGGGACCTCAAAACCCCATAAAAATAAAATATCAATATCATTTTATTCGTTTACCCCACCCTCCACACACTAAGGACCATTTCTATTCAAAACAATTCTGAATTACCCCAGCCAGATTCCGAGATCTCAACACTCCGGACAACCCTAACCGAAATACTAATAGTATAGATATACGTCTCGTACCTATGCAAACTCCTTAGTTAAACAACGTAAATGGTTTAGATCAGAATATGTCTAATTTCTATCAGTTATTCGAGCATAGTGTTTTACCTTTCTGTGGAATTCCATTTATGCTAGGCTGGAAACTGCTTTTCACAACATCACTGTAGTTAACACAATATAAACCTTTCATGTAACACCAAACTTTAAATCAAATGTAAATAAACTTGGTTAAAAACTTAAATAACACACTGGACACTCACGACTTTCAATACACACAAGCAAACTATTGATTGTAAACATTCATGTAACAACTTGATCTACGCGGAAAAGTCAGCTGTTCACAAAGGTATAAACAAGATACGAGCCAAAACAAACCACAGATTACGCCTGCCTTATTTAATCTTTTGAAAATCCATGTTACTATGATCAATGCTTCCAAGCTGGCACATAACTACAGTTCGATACATTTTGTAGCTTTATCGTAAGGGGCTAGGGGCAACAGTGCGAAAAAGATAATTTAGAAACACGTGTTTAACATACGTTTTAATATTTTGTATTGTTCTAATGTAATTCGTTTTGATTGCTACACAGGATAAAAGCAAAAGATCAGGGTAGACATTATTGTCAAAGCATAAATGTTTTGGTGTTCAACTAAAGTTTAATTTTTTATTGTAATATTTAATCAATAATTAATTTTAAAAAACATATTATTTTTCTTTTGGTTTCTGGAAGATGAAGGGATAATTTTTCCCCCGTTTTGTTTCAACATTTTAAGCAATTGAGCGAAACGGGGTTTTCTCGCTGTGCACACATCAAACCAGGCACCTTTACGAGGTGCATTTTATCTTTGGCTGTAGCTGTGAGTAAAACAAATCACAAGCATAAATAAATAAATGAGAAAAGTGGCGTGGTAGTGAGGCACAGACCGGCTGAATATAAAAATATTATCTCAAGAGAGTTAAAATTATTATTTTGATAATATTATTGTAAAATCTTTAATCTTCGCAAGCCCCATCGTTTGTTTGTGAGCGTTTCCTTGTATTATGTTTGGATAGTTTATACGTTGTGTATTTCAAGATGTTTACAACATATGTGGGGAGGGTATCTTTCACGTTTTGTAATCTTTGAAACATGTTGTAATCTAAAGAAGAATAAATCATTGTTACAATTGGAACGAAAGGTGTTAATATCAAGAAATAATTTAAAACAGGTTATTATGTGAAATTTGTTAAGACAATTCCTCTAGTGTTCGTTAACTGAACGGTTGGTTGATTTTAAGCTAAAACTCATCATATTTACTTAATGTTTACTTAATGTAAATGTGTGGTTAGACCGAAGTATTCTTACCTAGACCTAGTATTTTATATGGAAACTATAAGTTAAAGTTGTAATGCAAAGGGTTTGTACTACAACACAAGTAGTACAGCAATTTAATCGAATTCCCAAATAAACAAAAATACAAATAAACCTTAAATAAAAGTATACTGGCATGGAGAAAAATAAGGTTGTTTCACTTTAAGAAAGGTGATGAAGATACAAAACCCTGCCAGGAAGTTTAGTGTCATATTTTACATTAAAGATGGTGTGGCAATGAGATAACAATTCTGCGAAACCAGACGAGTGACTTTCCACTAAATAAAACCTTTACTGGATGAGACGGAACAAATCATCTAAAACAAATAAAGCAAAACTAAACCGTCAGTTGTGTAGAGTGTAGAGAAAACAAAACCTCTCCGGATTTGAGATGAAACCGAGTCCAGTGTAGGAAGGCAAGTGAGTAGACTTGATTCAAACAAACAAGGATATTCGTTCCGCAGAAGATAACATTGTCAGCCGGGCCAACAAGTTCTTGCGGCTCTGAGCGCAGGCGAGTTCATAATGAGCTTTGTTAAGCCAATGTCGGTTTCCAGTTCAGTGCGCGCACCAACCCCTTTGCCCCATCACCGTCACCTTCGCCTTTACCTTAAACCTCGGCCTACTAGTACAACACCCCAGGCAAAGCTAACTTACCCTTCTGCTTGTCAATTCTGTGTTCTAGCCAAAGAATATGTTATAATAGGTAGATGGCGCATAGATTGGCTGAGGTGAGAAAATCCACATTGTTGAGGCAGGCCGAGCACAGATAGCGCTGCTCTCTCTTGCCGTCTTTCTCCCCCTCGGCATCACATGCTCGAGTTTGTCTGATGTCGATTACTTAAATGTGACCAAATTGTGCGATTTTCGAGAATGAATGAACTTTCGCTTGCGTCAGTGGCTCTACTTGCGACGTTAACAAAATCCCTTGCAGCGCTATCTGTGCTTGGGCTGCCGGAACTATGTTGATTTTCCTGCCTCATCCATTCGGCATCTATGCGCCATCTACTTCTCATAACATAATCTTTGGTTCTAGTTGACATCACCATCACCTTCACCTAGGCCTACTTGTACGCCCATGATGCACGGCCCGCAAGAGGTGTTGTGTTGTACAAAACTATTATAACATAATGTCAGTAAATATAACATGACAGGAAGATTTCGCTATTGAACCATTCTTCTGATTGCCTTTTCATGGGGGCAAGTATGCAAAAGATTTTGTTTATTATAACTTAGACAGTATTTTTTTATTTACCTCTAAACAAATTAGGAAACAAAATGTTTCACTTTCACTGTCCCTCTACGCAGGAGCGAACTTTTTGAAAGAATAAAGTCTCTTAAAGGACAATTTCTAGCCACTGAATCGTTCGTAGAGTATATATATAGGTAATTTCCTGATCCCTGTAACAGTACCATCTGTGATGTAAACGTATCAAAATAAGATCATGGTAGTTTTTCAAACACGTAAACTAAAAGGTCTTAATTTAGGTTTAAACGTATTTACAACTACTCCCACAGTCAACACGTTCGTACTTAATATTACAAACAATTTCTTTATGAACAAACAAACAAAATTCATTTACGAGTTTTAACATAGGACCTATCTCGTGATGGAAACTGCAACTGTTTTGTAACAAGCTTATTGGACTGGAACCACTAACCGCGGCCTTGCCGTACTCACCTACTGCACTGTTCAGTCGGTAATTGTTTACAATCGCTTTGTCATCGGTAACTATTTTTCCATTGAGATAACTTTATATTTATTCGATTACAAAATTATTTTCTAAATAATCTATACATATGTATCGACCACGTATGTCAACTTTAAATCAACTATTTAAATAATAAAAATAGGCGCTCCCGGTATCAGAAGGGAACCGTATATGGAACACAAACTAGTATAAGCGATATTCTACGCTCAAGTAGTGTATTATAAGAGTTAAATCTGTGCCATACGTTGTGTAAAAGCTACTTCAAACAGCTAAAACAGTACATTTACAGTAAATCTGAGTAGCTGGAATGTCGGAAAGGAATTTAAACTCCTCCTCAACATCCCTCCTTATGATAATTGAAACTCTGCTGGCTTTTACCTTAACTGTTCAAATTAAAATACTTTCGTAACTTTGTAGGAGCTTGGTAAGAGGTGTGAACTTTTAGAAATACTCTGTAAAATATTGAACAGTTCAATGATAGAATATTTAAACTTCTTGGCCTAGGCTTTGCCTAACAACATTGATTGATTTCTAATTTCTGTATTTGATTTGTCAAAGATTATTAACACGGAATAAAGTATTGATGGTAACTTCAATAGGAATTTGGTGGGAAAACCTTTAAATAAAATAGATACAATATATTATGTTGTCTCAATATTTTCAGTTTTATCATTATTTACTACCACAAAGAAAGCATGAAGGTTGACACACAGTGAAGGCAGGGAATATCGGCTGGAAATTGAACTGATGAAAACTCTATTCACCGACCTATTGAGCTCAATCAGTTGTTATTAAAACTTTCAAACTGGATCCGAGTTTATTACAATATTAGTTTCTAGAATATCATCATCAAAACAAAACTTTTGAAACTAATCAGCAAGAGATAACAAGCTATGAGCTCCTGCTAATGGTAACAATGTGCTAACTTTTTGAGCTGATATAATTATTATCGTTTTGACTTTCTTAACTGCGGCAATAATTGAAAACACTTTGTCGCAATCAAAAGTTTCAGAGACAAGTATAGAGTGATCAACAGTCTGAAGTTACGACATTTTCCGCTCTTTCACATAACAATCATAAACTTAATCAGCACAAAGCTTCTCAATATAGTTTACTCCAAGTTAAATTAGCTCCCGGACTGTATTTCATTAAAAGTGGAGAAAACAAAAGTTTGACTTATTGGAAGGAAAGAAATGGTTTCTTATCGCTGATGAAGTCTTTGTTACTTGATTGATCAACAACTTTCTTACTGTTTTACAAACAGTTACTTAACGAGTTTAGCTCTGATTCAACACGACAAATTAACTCGTTTGTATGAATCTTTTTTGTTTACGCCTTCCACCTTCCTATAAAACGGAGTTGTCAACTGACCCTGAAGACGTATTTTCTTTAAACGCCAAATTTTACAGCCACTTCAAGAGCCAGCCCTAGGGAGTAGTTTTTTCTCCGGAGGTGGCTGAAAAGCTCGTACTATAGTCTAGTTATTTAATTACTACTACTATTGTGACTTTTTACTCTACGAAAGTATTTTCTACAGTGTCACAGCCAATGATAACATCGAAAGTTGGCATCCCTGCTCCAATAGCAACTATTTCAGATTCGGCCAATCAGTGACTTAATATGGTACTCCTCAGTGAAACCGAAATATTTCAAGCTAATTAATTATTATTATGACATAATAAATAATAATAATTATTTATTATAATTTTATATATTATAATATATTTTAATTTATTATGATATTATTTATTATAAATAATATAATAATTATTATTATGATGTTTTTACGCGGTGTGAACCGGAATAATTAGATTATAGTTTGTGACACCAGCAACGAAAGCCCCCAGCTGCCTCCCATGGTTGTTACTCAGGTCTCTCTCTCTTGGAACGTTGGCTACGGGGATGTACTACGTGCTCTGACCGTCGCTTTGCCCCTTCTTGTGCTCAGAGACCTGTACTGTACGAGAAACCCTCAAGCTGTTCAATGTGTGTGTGTAAACATGTAACTAATCTAATATAGAGTTGAACGGCGTTGTGGTGTTCCAATCAAATTTACCTTGATAACTTTGCATTCCTAACTAACTTTAGCTACGGTTAGGTAATTGCTTTCCTCTATGTTGTAAACACCGCTAAATATCGTTGTTAAGCAGTTTTAAATTACTCGGCTCTAATTAGTTTGCCAGTTGATGCTACATTACGCGTTTTACGACGTTACAGGCCGTGAGTATTATAATACTGTAAAGTCGGTTGTACTGGTGACTGAACGAGTAAATGTTTACGCACTTCCCGGCATGCTACCTCCCATAAATCACACTTGAAAACAATCTAAAACATTATCTTTTTAAGGCTCTGACAAGTTGGCGGCCAAAAAGATGGCGTCTGAAATCTGGCCTTGTACTTAGCCAATATTTTGCATCATTGTGGCAAAACGGTTGCTCCGATCTTCAATCTGATGAACAATTGTTAGTGTGGAAACAAATTTCCTACAACTTTTGTCTTTTAAGACTTTTTCCCACCTTTGACGGTTTCGTTGCTAGGTCAGTTTGAAGTTAAGTTGTCGAAAATTCAACTTTTTGCTGTGTTTGGGCTCTTAGTTTCGGTACTTATCAACCACCCAGACATCTAAAATAACGTTGTCTTAATCATAAGCTTAGCGAATGTCCCCAAAATACGAGGCCGCAGGCCGAGTGATGGTCGGGGGGGCTTGAATATCTCATTTTTACAAAGGAAATTCGCTAGTAAACGATTCTTATTCTAGGGTGCGCGTGGGTCGGCTGTAGTGGGGAGGTGGGGAGGGGTGTGATGACGGGCTGGTGGTGACAGCGGCTGCTGGCTCCTACATTTTGACTTGCAAATTCTCAACTTTGGACGCTCAGTCCGCTGTTTCCCGCTCACCATTCATTCCTCTAAGTCTAGTCACACAAGGTGAATGTATGACCATAATTGAGGCTAAACGCCTTGTAAGGAACTTTCTAATGTCTTGTTAGACATTTTCACTCCTTTGTCACGAAAAACTCCCTCATTCATTAAAAGATATAAAGATTTTCTGCCCATACGTTTCCTGTACATAAATAGGTATTTTTGTGTTTCTCTACCGTAGTTGGTTAGTCTAAGGGATAATGTTTCCTAATGTGTTGTATTGCGTTTTAGGTTAATTTTTTACCTGAAGACAGGACCGGATTCCAGATCCTGAAAGGTCTTTGGGAAAAACGAGGGAAAACGTCCGTAATAACATTTAAACCTCAGACATTCCAACAACCTTCAACGCTATCACTGCGTCGGGTACCTATGGGCACTTTGAATTAACGTGGAAAAAATACAATTCAAATGGTTTACCATGTCGATCGCAATGGAAGTGTTAACAAAGAGTCTAATACATGTATGTGATTAGTCGTCCGCTGCTCCGAGCCAGCCAGCCAGCTATCACTGGCTGCAGACGTGTTTAATTATTGATCTAATTGCTGTTTGTTTTTAACGTGTTGTGCATGATGTTTTATTTTATAGGCTAATTTGTTTTAATATTAAATTATTTTAGGAAATACACACGCACGCTTGGACTCACCAGTCAACTTAAAATGTGTTTTAGCTAGCTCATTTATTTATTTATTGAATCCCAACGGTTTACGCCTTTTTTACAGAAATATTAATAATTGCAATAACAAGAAAATGACTTAAATGTATTTATTTATTTTCTTCAGTTTACAAAGCAGTGATAAAAACTTGGTTATACAAAATACTTTGAAGAATACTCCCCCAAAAAAGCATGCTTGTGGTTGGGGGAGGGCAGAGTTCTAGAACACTTAATAATTGATTCACAACACTACTATACAATTATATAAAAGTATATCTTAATATGTTTGACTAGCTATAAATATAATATTATGCTAAGCTAAATAAATAACATACATTTCAATTAAACTAAATATTTTAATACAAAATTAATAAAGTTTACAACGCACATTTCACCACAGCCTCTCCAGTGTGATCCAACCATCATCGCTTACAAAAACAATTTTAATTTATTTTTAAACAAAAGTTTGTTTTTAAACTATCTTTTTAAAGTTTTTGGTAGAAGATTGAAAGCTTTAGGGGCAAGATACGCAATACTTCTCTGACCGGCAACTGTAAACTTTCTGGGCACCTCGACTAGGCCAGCCTCCTCACCCGAGATCCAGTCCGTACGAGTGTGCCTTCTTTAAGTTGTATAAAATTATACCGCAGTAAAAGGTCCTTTCAAATTCAGCACTTTAAATTCTTTGTACAATAAATTTGTTGGAAACATTTTTGGTTTTTTAAGAACTATTCTCAACAAAGAATTTTGAATCGTTTTTAAAGAAGAAAGAGTATTTTCGTACGTCCAACCTTAACCTTTTATGCCATACTGAAGTATTGATTGCGCAAGGGAAAAATACAATATTCTCATTACACTCAGCGTAAAACTAAGAAGGTTTCAATAAATGAGAAGAAACCAGTGATAAGAGCTAAGATTGTGAATTAAGTGAGTAACAGGTACTGAGTGACTAGAGAGAGGCTCGCTGGCGACCTGAAGTAATACTAGTATACAATAAATGTTCTAAATAGTAACATGAAGATAAGATTTATAAATTATATAACGAGCGTTTGTATTATAGAAGTAGATTGAACCCAAAAGACCTCTCCACACAGTTCGTGCGAATCTGTTTTCCAGTATACAGGGTTAGGCTAAAGTGTGGAAACGGCTTTGTAACTTTTTAACCAGTGTTTTCAGCGCAATGAACTCGGTACACTTTATTAGAAGAAACCAAAGTACTTTTTAGTGCATACTGACACTTTGACCTAGTTTTCAAAAGTGAGATTTTGGGGTAGCCCATAATTTTTATAGGGAAGCCCCACCGAGTGACACCTCATTTTGAAGGTCTTAAAAATAATGACGAATGCTGAAAATTAGACGTCTCTATCTCCAGATTTTTATTATGCGAAGTGTGAAAACACCATTATAACTTTTTAATCAGTTTTCCAGCGCAACCTAACTCGGTACATTTATGGAAATAAAAGGTAATGCATACTGGCACTCGGCCCCAGTTTTTAAAATGGGGGATTGGGATGTAGCCCCATAATTTTCATAGGAAAGCCCCATCGAGTGACACCTCATTTTGAAGGTCTTAGAAAATGATGATGAATGCTGAAAACTAGACGTCTCTATCTAAACCCATAAAGAAATGGCGTTCATTTTAAGATACACAGACTTTTATTACGCGAATGTGTGGAAACGCCTTCATAACTTTTTAGCCAGTTTTCAGTGTAACCAAACTTGGTACATATTATTAAAGTTATCAAAACTATCTTTGAATGCATACTGACACTTTGCTCCAGTTTTTAAAATGGGTGATTGGGGAGACTTATAACTCTGTGTAACTTAAAACCAACGCCATTTGTTTCTGGTTTATGATAGAGACGTCTAGTTTTCAGCATTCATCATCATTTTCTAAGACCTTCAAAATGAGGTGTCACTCGATGGGGCTTCCCTATGTAAATTATGGGGCTACCCCCAATCCCCATATTGGGGCAAAGTCATTATGCTAAGTACTTGGTTTCTATGCTAAAAGTGTACCCAGTTCGGTTAACGCTGAAAACTTCGGTTATAAAAGGAAACTTGTGATGTGTGCTGTGTGTGCGCTGTGTGCGTGTGTGTGCTGTGTGTTATTTTGTGCGGCGTGTGGTTGTGTGCACGTCGTGTGTGTGTGCTGTGTGTGTGTTGTGTATGCGGCGTGGTGGTCCAGCGGTGCTAGTGCTGTGCTGTTTGCTGTGTGACTGCTGTATTTGTGGCCAGCACTGCAAAACAATTTTCTGCTCCAGTGGTATCTCTGTTATTTTGTCGAGCTTAGTTATGTAGAGTAGCTGGACTGGAAAGTACCAACGTCCTATGCTGTACACACGCAAATTCCTACAAGCTCTACCGTTAATCCTAACAAATTTCCTATAACGGGGTAAAGATGACTCCAGAAGTGGCCTTTATCTGACCACTGTATTGGTCACTTTTCTGTCCGATTGCAACTCACTGGCCTTGAAACTTTGTCATACAAGGGTCAGTCTGTTCTCTTTCTTTTGTAAATACGAGTATCTTAGTTGAGTTCACTTCTCTTCCAAATAGGGTTGTCCAGCTGTCAAATCAGTCTGCTTCTCTGCTCCAGCAGAAGTGCCCTTTGGGGGGTCAGTCTGCTTCTCTGCTCCAAGACAGCAAATAGGGTTGTCTGGTGGCAGTCACTGTGCATCTGTCACTGGCCTTGGACGTGCTTGATTTCTCAATTAGGTTTTTCAAATTCAAGTTTAATAAACGTTTATTCAGAAAAAATAGTTGTTACATAGAGTTTACAAATTATCCCCTCTAGAAAACTAAACACATTTTAATTTTAAATAAGGTAATTGGTGGTAGGTGACTGGTCCGCTTGCGCTTTTAGGCTAGCACTTTTACTAATGTCCTGTATTATGTTTTAGACTACTTTTCACCTGAAGACGGGGTCAGATATCAAATCCCGAAAAGTCGTGTACTTTTTGTTAACTTAAAAATTATAGGTAACTATTATGTGTTAATCATGGTCCATATTCTAATTTTTATCTCATAAGTTTTCATTCAATTGCATCGCATCACTACGTCATTTCTTCAATTACTTAACTAGTTTCCCATATATTGTTACCCATAACCACCCCAGCAATAAACTACAAACACTTAAAAGAAGTACAAAAAATATAGTGCCATCCGAGTCGGGTGGGCTGGAAGAAACGGACCTCTCTACACATATTTTTTGTCCGTATGTATTCACGCTTCTCTTTTCAGCTAAATGTTTCTTTATTATGTTTTTACCATATCTCGTAAAAAAGCATATATGCCGTATATAAATAAATTTTAACCTCAGAAATCGCACGGCATCATCGACTACAAACTCCAACCAAAGAACTGTAACGATCCTGTTCTTAGAGAAAATCCCACAATGAAATATACATACAATTTATGGGACACGTTAAAATATGTCAGACTAGTACAAAACTGAACCATTTAATGATAACCAAATAAGCAGATGTACAAAGAGAAAAGTGTTGAGTTCGGAAAACATAAATCTGTCTGTATGTCGAATGTACCTGAACAAACATAAACATTCAGTAACGAGTTGGTTCGTCATTTTTTTAAAGCGACCCAGTGTTTCCAGCCAACTGTGACTTCCACATTTCTAGCTTGAGCGCACTTTACACATCGGATTTGGCGCCGAATTTAATAACTAGGCCTACATTAAACTTTGTAACTGAATAGACCTTATAGCTGTTATGAACACTTGTTTCAATTGTCTTTATCTTTAAGAGTTTCCTGACGGCTACAGTATTATGATAGTAAAACTAATTTTAAAAAGATCCAATCCGGATGGAAAAGTTATAGATGCCAGAAAATAAAAGTGATTTGGCCCTAAATACAAGAAAAATTTTTCAATAAAAGATAGAGAAATGTGTGTGCTTTTATATATATTATACCTAAGGTTGAAATATTATTACGGACGTTTCTCATCGTTTTCTGTGAACGAGAAGAGCACGATGACGTTTCAGGGTCTGGTATCTGATCCCGTCTTCAGGTGAAAAGTAACCTAAATCATAACACAAAATTTGAAGAAATGAGCAAGCCTAAAAGTAATCAGTACAAGCTGACAAGTCACCAACCCCCAAACAATATGAGTTTCTTTGCCTTTTGTGGGTTTTTCCTAAACTTGTTTAATTTTATAACAACCAGCCTGGAAAACAATACAACATGCACAGAAACTATAAGAAGTTAAAAAAAACAAATAGAAAAACTTCAAACAATGTTTTTAAAAATGTTCAAGCAAGTCACTGCCAGTGACAGCTGCACTCTGACTGCCTGCCTGTGTGTGTTTATTTTATACTCAAATTGTTGCTCAATTTTATCTTTGTTTTTCCATCACGTGGTACATTTATCTTACGCGTACGACATTTCTCTACACGCTAAAGGAAAAGAAAGCACATTATTTGTATGAACACAATTTTTGCTATTGACCAAAACTACCGTCCATCGGCCCTGCCGTACTGGTATACTCATTGAATACAAGGTGTCCCATAAGTAATGTGCCATACTCTAGGAATAGGTTATATGGGTTAAAATAAAGAGAAAATTAAGAATAAACATTTTTCCGAAACCGCTTAGTTAACCAGATATTCGCCATTTTATATTGCTTACTAATTATTTATTATCTCCCAAACCACTTATCGGATTTGACTCAAACTTAGCCTACATTTGTATCTAAGTAAGAACATTGTGGAAAGAATTACCAGCATGACCTTACTTATCGTTTTCAAACAGCGGCTATTTTATGGTATTTTTAGGGAATTTTTGGAGTTACACCTTAAATAGTGAATAAACGGTGAGTTTTACGATAAAACGTAAAGAATACAGTTTTGTTTCGAATTTTACTACCTACCTATTGACACCAAAATCAAAACAATCGGTTAAGAGTCAACAAAGTTACAGTGTAAACCGTGGCAAACGTCAAGATAATAAGGTGGAAAGTTGTCTGTTTTCGTCCGGAGTTTCCCCTAAAGCTTCGTTGTTTCCAATTAGATTTTTATTACCTTGAAGTTAATAGATAGGTAATAAAATTCACTACAAAACGTTATTCTTTACAATTTATCGTTAAACTCACCGTTTATTTGCTATATAAGGTGTAACGTCAAAAACGCCCTAGAATTACCATAAAATAGCCACCGTTTTAAAATGATAAGTTAGTTCATCCTGGTAATTTTTTTATGAATGGTCTTACTTAGATGCACATTTATGTTAAGTTTGAGTCAAATCCAATAACTTGTGTGGGAGATAATAAATAATTAGTGAAAAATATACATGGAATATATGTGGTTAACTAAGCATTTTTGGAAAAAAATTATTCTTGATTTTCTCTTTATTTTGACCTATATAACCTTTTTCCTTAGTCTGGCACTTTACTTATGGGACACCCTGTATACACTAAGCTCGAATTGTTTTTGTAAACACATGAAAGAGGCCCAGTAAATGTTCCGACATCGAGAATGTACCCTGTGGGATTTTAAAAACTCTTCTGGTCTCCAGAGAATCTACAAAAACATTCGATTACAATTTAGCAGGGAAACCTGAACAAAACACCGAAATGATTCTAGAGTGATTTGTTTTGTTTAATACACACTAGTCATGATTGTTTTAGTTGTACCTCAAGGATCCATCTTAGGGCCAGTACTTTTTTTATTATGCATTAATGACATAGGAGCTACAATAAATTTAAACAATTTAGTTCAATATGCTGATGACACAACATTATTTTCTTCTAAGAAAATTGAAAATTTAGAAATATTGTCTAATACAGAAGTAAATATTTGTGTCCAGTATTTTGAAAACCTAAATCTAGCTACAAATTTAAATAAGTCAAACTTTATTTACCTTTCAGCTGAATACACTTTCATTTGAAACTATTACTCCAACTATAAATGTAGGATCTAATTTGCTTAAACAAACTAGCTGTACAAAATTGTCTTGGTTTGAACTTAGATAGCAATTTAAATTGGTCTGTATGCACATCGATCACCTATGTGCAAGAATATCTTCAGGGATTTTCTTCTACGACAGCTTGCTATCCACTGTAAATTGCATGTACTCAAAATAGCCTATTTCGGCCTGATTCATCCCTTCTTATCTTATGGTATATGTATATGGGGGCATGTGCTGATTACAAAATTAAAAGAATTTTTATTCTTCAAAAACAAGCATTGCGAGTAATTTCAAAATTGGGTTTACGGGAATCTTGCAGAGATTTATTTAAGACTTTAGATATTCTAACCCTGCCAAGTTTGTACATCTATGAGACTATTCTTTTCTGTTTGACAAATGTGATTTAGTTCAAGGTCAGCAAATTCACAAACACAATACTAGGCAAATTCATAAATTTAGACAACATACTCATAGATTACATATTTATGGAAAACTTCCATCACAGGCAGGTGCAAAATTGTTTAACAAACTCTCCGAAAACATTAAATCCACTGAAAATTTTATCTTACTAAAAAGAAGGTTAAGACTTATTTATTGGAAGGCTCGTACTATTATGTTGGGGAATCTTTAGATCAGGCTTTGAATCATGATAATTAAATATAGGAAATGGACCTATTCGTTTCCATCAGGTAGAACGAAACGTAAAAGAACAAAATGGTTTGCAGTATTTAGCTTCTCTAAACAACAACCAGTTTACCTTGAATTCAGGGTTTTTTAACGCAACCCAATGTTCAAACTATAGTAAGTCATTTTTTACGAACGCTATATGGTCATAAATTGAATTATTGGTTTGTTCACTTCAATATCTATCAGATGGTATGTATTGTTGCAGTAATATAGTGGTTTTGATTTCCTGATTTGATGTTATTGTAAAATAAACGCAATCATGATTTTTGGCAAAGATCAAAGAGTGTTTTTGTTGAAGAATACTTAAGAGCAAGATATTTTTTTGTGTCAAGAGGCGTTTGAGATCAGGTTTGCAGGCATGAGTATGCTATTTGCTTTTGTTGTTTCAAAATTCTTTAGGATTCCAAATATTTTAGGAGATTTTCCTAAACTAATCCTCACAACTTCCATCACTTCTTCATTCATTACATTACGCCTTCTGTTATGTTTTCTGTTCTCTACACAACCAGCTTCGTTAAACCTTTTAAAAATCTGTGAACTTTATATTTGTGTGAAAAACTAATACCTGTAAACTTGACCAAAAACGTCTCTTGATAAAAAATAATTCTCCTGTGCTTATGTATGCTTCAACAACAAACACTCTTTGATCTTTGCTAAAAATCAAGATTGCGTTGATTTTACAATAACACCAAGTTATGAAACCAAAACCACTATATTACTGTGACAATACATACCATCCGATAGATATTAAAGTGAACAAGCCAATGATACAATTTATGGCCATATAGTGTGCGTAAAAATTACTTACTATAGTTTGAACATTGGTTTGCGTTAAAAAAAAAACACCCTGTATAAGTATGTGAACAATGATGTCAGCTGATTACTTCCTTCTTGTTTCTTCGCCTAAAAGATTTACGGTTACCTCCCCCTTCTCCTCCCTCCCTACAAGTCAAAGCTTAATTTCTTACTGCCGACATAAAATGTTTTATTAGGGTAGTCACATTGATCTTCTCTCGCAATGCCCGGTGCCACCATTCGGTAAAACGGGTCTTTGTAGCAGTAAATTACACAAATCCTGGAGATATATCATAGTTTGTCTAATCTAATATGTTTTTGTGAGTTTACATTCGCTATTATGTACTCCCGTTTAGTTTAAAATAAAATATTGTCTTACAGATCTCTTTTATCATTTACAAACACTTGAAAAGACAAATGTCCAATTCAGTATCCTCAAAGTGGTTACCAATCACTGATACCGTTATGTCTATAAAACGCAACATCTCTTTTCTTGGAACTTTGTCCCATTTCATTTCGATAACGTATGAAAGGCTCAAAGCTACGAGTTTCATCTTTAAAGAGTCGTACGACAGTAACCAATCTAAAAGTTGACATGTGTTTTCCTTGCTGGCTGATTCATTTCCAAGTCGGACGTTTCATATACGTGTTTTGATTCCTTTGAGCACAGAGTAATGTATTATTGATCTGTCACAGTATTTTCAGAAGAAATATTTTTGTGACGATACAGTTTTGAAGTGATCAAGAAAATATATTGTTCTTTCAGTGATTACTTCCTTACAATATCGCATCAATTAAGTTACAGTTTTACTTTACTTGTGTTACAGTTACAGTGTACTTTATTTATTTTGTTGAAACATGTTATTATACTCAAAGACAGTTTTTTTTTTATTTGCCTGGGACTCGTGGTTTGGTTCTGTAATCCAGCTTCATGGAGGTCAGGTTTTGAGGATGATATAGGTCTGAAGCGGCTCAGATAGTCTCAGTGATGATCTGATGATACCCGCATCAACTCCCACCATCGTTTAGACATATCAGACCATCACCTGCGTGGTTCGGAAGTCACGTTAAGCCGTTGGTCCTTGTATTTCCATTGGTCATTGGGCTATTAATTAATGACCCATTCTAAAGAAGAGTCGGCCCTAGTTTGCAACAAGACTACACTTCATAACTCATTACTACCACTCATCACACTCATCCTTCACCACATATTTGCCTTAAAATACCCCATGAGAGTGGTCGGCATCTCAAATAATAATTTAGTCGAAGCTTGAATGACTTAAGTAAGCCACTTCTAGTAGGTTATATAGAAATTGTTGACCTGCTCTACCGGTTATTGTGTTTAAAACTACACAACGTTTCGAAAGGTATGAAATCTCCTCTCGTTTTAAGTGAACCTTAGCCTAAATCATATTCCAATCCAACTTTCAAGAACTAGTAAAAAGTAGGATTTCGGAAGTTCAGTAAAAGTCAACTCTATGAGTTTGACCATCAAAACTGCTAAAGTGTGCACCTTGCATTGTTACGATAAAACAGGATCTTTTCTTGTACAAATGGGAGCGTTTAGTGTTGATTTGTTTATTCTTATTGATCACTATATCACTATTTGAGATGCCGACCACTCTCATGAGGGTGAATATGTGGTGAGAGATGAGTGTGATGAGTGGTAGTAATGAGCTATGAGGTGTGGTCTTGTTACAAACTAAGGCCGACTCTTCCTTAGAATGGGTCATTAATTAATAGCCCAATGACCAATGGAAATAAAAGGACCAACGGCTAAACGTGACTTCCAAACCACGCAGGTGATGGTCTGATATGTCTAAACGATGGTGGGAGTTGATGCGGGTATCATCAGATGATCACTGAGACTATCTGAGCCGCTTTAGACCTATATCCTCAAAACCTGACCTCCACGAAGCTGGATTACAGGACTACGCCACGAGTCTCAGTCAACAAAGTAACATATTACTCACCATTTGTAGTTTTCCATTGTCAAAAAATCAATCTGTATGGCCCCTCCAGCATCCCAAAACCTGTAAAACATTAAAGTTAAACTTATTGTCGACCGTATAAACGACGTTATGTTTGATCAAAACAAAGGAAAGAACACTGAAGCTTATTTCGTCGAACTGTTTTTATCTTATTAAAACACATTTCTGCGGGCTACAAAACACGTCAGAACTTTCAAAAGCTTTGAGAGGAAATCGCAGTACGATAATAAACATAGTCGCTGAGGGTTTACCCTTTGTGTCTATGTTGCCAAGGCTTTGTGACGAGTCAAATTTGGCGGGGAGATAAAATATGACTGCTGCAAAAGAACATAACCCCAGGTGATGCCTGAAGAAGGCCAATACATAGTCCTTAGTGGACAATGTTTACGTTGTATGACAGTCTGCGTCGAAACATTATGACCAAAATGTTACCTCTTGTTTAGGTGTTTCTTATTGAGTTTTCCAAAAGACTCTTCGTAGGGATTATTTGTTTTGCCTCTTGTGCCATCTAAAGAGGACTCATAGTCTCACACGTTAGGGTTAAACATTAAAAAAAACCATTCCTAAAACGTCTACTTCAGTGAAAATTATGAGGTGTCAAAGCTTGTTGAAAAGTTCTTTAGATCTTAGCGTTAATTAGCAAATTTCCTTTGGAGTAGTGAGATATTCGTGCCAAAGACCCAAGACCATGAAATGAGCTCCGATCCTAACCCGCTCAAATATTAAGATGTTTAGTTTTAAAATTTTAAAAAAATTACGATAAAAAATAACTTGTTTTGACAAAAAATTCATCATTAAAAAACACATTTTTATGACAGTGTTTCAAAATGATTTTTGCCATATGGGTGTCATGGCAAGTCTAAATTCCAACGAATTGTGTCTACCAAATCATTGTATAATCTTAGGTTTGTCATACAAGTCACATTTTTATCCAATTTTCATAAAATATGTTACAAATGTTTCTTTTGTAAATATCTTGACCAATTTCGTTGGCCATCAACATCAGACAACCGTAAATACCCTTTCAAGGCGAAATTCTCTCCAAAATAGTGGCTTTAATATCTAAAAACAGTAAACTTTATTCTATGATTTGAAAGGAGCTGTATACAATCGAACATTTCACATGGATCATTTGTATCATTATGGAAACACAATGCTTGTCTTTTCTATGGCAGCGGAAGTATCAAATAGAAAATACCCTTTTCAATGTAATTCCACTAATGATGCGCTGAGGAAAGAATTCATGAGAACTACAACATATCTTTAGTTCGCAAGCAATTCGACTTGTACATGTTCTGACATGACATTAATTGTTCACTATTTGTGAGCCACTATTTTATTGAAGTACTTTGCAGTCTCTTGAACACAATTTAATACTTTCTGTCTTATTTTAAGCCAGCAAATCGACATTTAACATTGTATTACAGTCGTCATCGTTTTGAATACATCTCAGGTAAATGTGTATTTAGATAAACTCTACAGAGTTTCAAATAAACAGAAATTTTTCTTAAAGAAGTAATCTAAGAGTAATCACCGTGTGTGAGGCTATTTTTAGGAGTTTGAAATTTATAACAATTTGATTTTGATCAAATGTTTCAAGTTGTTTTTTATATGGATTTGGACTCATATTTTGAGGCAATGTACCTGAAACATTGAATTGTACTTTTGAAAGCTTGTCGTACAAGAGAAGCCGTTCTTTGTGTTGATAAATATACAAACATATATTGGGTGATATCTATAGCCAGTGTAGCCTACACTTCTAACTGCTAGCGACAAAGAAAATGCTAGGGCTTCTATAATTCAAAAAAATTAGAGTCTAACTAGCCTAGATGCACGATTGCATCTTTACAAAGTTTAAAACTCCCTCCTCTACACTTATATAAAATATTTCGTAGATTCTTTATTCAAGTATGCGTCCATGACTTCGAAGAACCAACATTTACTCGGTAGCCGACCTTTTTAACGACTTGCTTGCACCTAATGGCATCAAAACTGAACAATTTAACCTCAATCACGAAAAATGTCAAGAAGATACAAACCGTCGCGAGACAATATGTTTTTTAAGTAAATGTTGAGTGTTCAATTGATTTTAATTTATTTTAGTATCGTAACTAGTCAAGACTTGGGACTCGTGGCGTGGTCCTGTAATCCAGCTTCATAAAGGTCAGGTTTTGAAGATGATATAGGTCTAAAGCGGCTCAGATAGTCTCAGTGATCATATGATGATACCCGCATCAACTCCCACCATCGGTTAGACATATCAGACCATCACCTGCGTGGTTCGGAAGTCACGTTAAGCTGTTGGTCCTTGTATAACCATTCGTCATTGGGTTATTAATTAATGATCCATTCTAAGGAAGAGTCGGCTTTAGTTTGTAACGAGACTACACCTCATAACTCATTACTACCACTCATCCTTCACCACATATTTGCCTTAAAATACCCTCATGAGAGTGGTCGCATATCAAATAGTGATTTAGTGATTTCAAGTGAAAACTATGCCCGAGGAAGCTTTCCCCGCTTAAGAGATCGCATTAGCTGCTTAGCTATAGGCCCATGTTTTGAAATGTTGATACCGGCATGAGATGAAACATTGTTTACCCGCCATTAAGCATAAAAACGAGCGTATATACAGAGAGGAGAAGAGAGGAGAGGAGATCAGCTTGACAATGGAGCCGGTTGGCAAGACCCTCGCTTGGCTCCAAGCCCATTTCAATAACAGCATTCAATGTCCGCCTTACCTCAAACTTATCCCTATAAACTTCTTAACTGCTTTTAGATCGAAAACAGTATGTATATATAAAGGGTGTCTCAGACCACCCGTATCATATGTATATCTCGAGAACGGGTTGGCCGACTTGAGTGAAACGAAAAATGCAAATTTAAACCGGTTCAAAGAATTCAGGAAAATTATTTTCTACTTTCTAGTATACAGGGCGTATCAGAAACCGAGGTTGAGCGGTTCATATCTCGAAATTTTCAAATATTAAGGGGGGTCATGCTATACATCATTTCAAAGCTCTCTTTATATAAAACAATGATGAAGAAAAAGTTGTTTTTTGTTGAGCCGTTACAAAATGGTGGCTGAAAATCTACAAATAAAACAGAATTACGAAACGCCCTGTATTTCCATTATAATTTTCAAAACGAAAATCCAATTATTGATTTTTATTTGTTATGTCGTAAGATTTCCAACGATTTACAACAACATGCTATTTCAAACACCTTAGTACCCACCAAAAAACTCCAAATTTTGAAAATGGTCTACTATGATTATCTATTTTTTTTCAAAAACTAAACCCTATTGTGTTGTATACCGTTGTAAAGGTCTATGTACATAGACAACATTGGTGAAAGTTTTGTTGAAAAATATTGACGCGTTTCAAAATGGCGGCCAAAAACGTAATTCGTAGGGTATAATTGACAAAAACGTTTAAAAACTGTATGTAATTTTCACAAAAGCTCAAAAATGATGAATTATGATCTTTTGGTATACACATTTGTATCATATGCAGCGGTGCCGCGTTAGTAGACCCGTGGCGGGTTGGAATCGTGCGCGACTCCGGAGCTCATCGCTCCGCTGGTGCGAGTTTGAGTTCCCGTAGAAACCACTTTCATTTGTAATGTGACTAGGTGACGCTAGGTAAAGGTCGAGGTTGAGTCGTAGAGAGGACTTCTAGTCCTAACTTCACTTTGTTAAACAAGACACACTTTACCTTTACCTTTTTTTGCCATATTTCCATCAATAACAACATCATTGAAATAGATAGAAAAAGCTTGAAAAGAGTGGCATATGCATGGAATAGTTGGGAATAATTAAATGGAAAGCATTTGTATTTCAAACTTTATTTTTGCTAAGGTAAACCAATTGATATATTGAACATGCTCATTTATACTGAATAAGTCATAAATGTTTGTTGGCTTGATTATTTAGATACTTAGATGATATGTTCAAAATGCTGGCCATCCAAACATTTTTCAACCCCTTTCGAAGCTCGATGTAGCAATTTTGATTACTTGAACTGAGAACTGAGGACCTGCCTGACGAGTTCGATCTGTCATGTCATCTTTTACCACTGATTTTTCAAAATAAACTAGCTCTTCTATTCCACCCCAAAAGTTAAAATCAACAGAGGTGAGATGTAGCGGTCTGGCAGACCAAGAACGTCTGCGACTATGTCAGGTGCTTTAAGGTCGTAATGAGCGATATTTTTGGATTGTTGTGATCCGACTGCATAGCCAGATGTGATCACATGGTTTTGAAGTACCTCAAACACGTTGTACGAGTGATGGGCCCATCAGGGGTAGCGTTCACCACAGATACGAACTGCTCTTCCACAACATCTGTAACACTTCCCTAAAATAATTTAGTATAAATGTGTATGTTGAATACATCTAAAGGTTTATCTTGCAAGTCAGCCGTAATAAAGGTTGAAATACGTATGCTTTCGATGTATACGTATTCCCAACTATTTTATACATATTTCTACTCCTTTCAAGCACTTGACTGTGCAGCTGTTGGCCTGCCAGATTGCTACATCTCACCGTAGTTGATTTCTACTTGTGAAGCGGCATAGAGGAGCTAGCTTATTTCGAAAAACCAACCCTAAGAGATGACATGAAAGATCGAACTCGTCAGGCAGGTCCTCAGTTCTTAGTTCAAGTAATCAAAATTGATACATCGAGCTTCGAAAGCCGTGTTGAAAATGTTTAGAAGGCCATCATTTTGAACATATTATCTAAGTATCTAAATAATCAAGCCAACAAACATTTATGACTTATACAGTATAAATGAGCATGTTGAATAAATCAATAGGTTTATCCTAGCAGTAAAAAATTTTGACATATAAATGCTTTCGATTTAAAAGAAAAAAAACAGCCACTCTTTTCAAGTTTTTGCTGTTAATTTCAATGATGTAGTTATTGATGGAAATATGGAAAAAAGGTAGAGGTAAAGTTTGTCTTGTTTAACAAAGTGAAGTTAGGACTACAAAGTCCTCTCTACGACTCAACCTCGACCTTTACCTAGCGTTGCCGTATAGTCACATTACAAATGTAAGTGGTGACTGCGAGGAATCGAACTCGCGCCTGCGGAGCGATGAGCTCCGGAGTCGAGCACGATTCCAACCCGCCACGGGTCTACTAACGCGGTACCGCTGCATATGATGAAAATGTGTTTACTAAAAGATCATAATTCATCATTTTTGAGCTTTTTGTGAAAATTACATACAGTTTTTAAATGTTAAGTTTTTGAATGTAAACGAAAATTGACTGATTTCACAGGTAAGTTTGTTTATTGTTGTCAAGGCGGTCTCGGAAGCCACAAAGAGCAGGAAATAGGAACTGGAGAACATTTAGGTCAAGACGGTCTAGACTCTACTGTAGACTGTAGGCACACCACGATTGAGTGTCCACAGAGTTTTGTTGTTCATATACAGTATAATGTGATTATCATGATCAGAACAACTAAGTGCCCTGGTTTTAACATCTTTTATTTCACACGATTGGTTTCGAAATTGACTTCATCATCGGTTGTAAGTAGTAAGTACGAAACAATATTGACCTTAAAAGAATGTCACAAAACTAATTCAAATTGTAAATACACCACATGTTATAGTTGGAGACCATCTATGATGAGGACTGAGTTATCGTACTACAAATAGTTATTTTTGATTTTGGAAATATAATCAAATATTAGAGTTTTAAAATAGTTAAAATGTGTTGTGTTAAGAAGTCCATCTTCATATTTTTTTATTCTAGAAGTATCTTCATATTAATTTGAATAAAAAGAAAGATGAAGGTGGACCTCTGAATACAACCCTTTTCAATTCTAAACATCCAATATTTGAATATATTGCCAAAATTAAAAAGAACTAGTTGTAGTATAACTTTGTTCTCATCATAGGTCTCCAACTAGAACATGTGGTGTATTTACAATTTGAATAAGTTTTGTTTAGGCTATATTATTTAAAGGTAAATATTGTTTCGTACTTACAGCCGATGATGAAGTCAACTTCGAAACCAACCGTGTGAAATAAAATATGTTAAAAGCAGGGTACTTAGTTGTTCTTTTCATAATAATCACATTATACTGTAACCCTTTTAAGTGGTTCTTCCTTCTCACAAACCGTGTAATGCATACACTATGTTCAGATCTCATCCAACTGTAAAGTGTCACCCTATGTATTGAGTTTAACGAACATAAACGTACATAATTAATGGGTATTACCTTTGTCGCTATCCTAATTTGTCGATAGACGACGCGTTTCGACCTAATCAGGCCATAATCATGACTTCATCCGCCGGTTGGCTTCGTCTTCATATTAAAACATCCACATAAAGTACTCGTACATAAAACACACGAACGACGAGGAATAAACGAAATAAATTAAGACACACACAATAAATACAAAACATCGAGCCGGCTGGCGAACAAACTCCCGTCACGGCATGCGAGGACTACACTGAGGCTTGCAGCTACGTAATCCCCTCCCCACTTCCTCTTGGGTGGACTGATAACAGATGATCAGCTGGTACTGGTTGTCTTGAACTATTGATAAGATGGTTAAAGAGATGGTGTGATTTGTATTGTAGTTTTTCGTTTAAAAGTGGATGATTATTTTTAAAGGATTTATAAATTTCTAATTCTTATATGGAGTTGAGAAAATTCGATTTTTGGGAGTAGTGGAGGATTTGTAGACTTTCGTTTATAGGCAACAGCGAGTGGTTCATGTCAACAAGATGCTGCGAGACGTTTGAGCGTTGTTTTTCACGCTTAGGGTCTGGAATATGCTCTTTAAATCTCTCCCTATGTACGTGCTAGGGCAATCCGCGCATGTTATCTTGTATACACCTGGTTTGTCCATGTTGTTCTCTGTATTTCTTCTTCTTGGTTGAGTAACAGTAAATACTAGCAATATTTTCAAGAATTGATTTATTGAACTTGAAGAAGTTTATAATACTGTACTTTATTTAATTACTTTACAACAGCTTTTGAATATGTAAAACCCAAACTGTAAAAAATATTTTTAGTGTAATATATAATGTTTAGCAAAAGTTTGCCACCGCGTATTATAAATATACGATAAATTATAAATATATATTATAAATATACGCGTATTATAAATATAACTCGTAGTGTTACACAAGCACAACTGAGTGATAATTACAAAATTATTTATATTAAGATGACAAGCGTGTTTGTAGTGTTTTTTTTCAGTTAACAAAAATTATTGCACAAGCTTCCTTAAACAATTAACTATTTATGTAGGCAAATTCACAATTGGTGCTCAATATTTCATTACTCAGCAATATGGGCACGTTTTGTAAAGGATGCTGTGAACACATATTGCGCAAGTAACAGTACACTTGAAAGCCTGCGAGCCTCTGAGGATATTGTCTACTTGAAATTCTAATATTTTTGTCAAACAAGTGCTTCACTTGAGAGAAAACTCGGATCCATCAGGGAAGTCTTTGTGTTGGAAGAGCTTTGTCCCCAAGAATAATGTTGCGCTGTAACCTGTCCTTCAACGTTTCATTCTCAAATTACATTATTTAACAATGATAGAGTTTGGAATTTAATATGATTGGCCCTTTTGATAGTGTGTTATTCCTGAACGACCTTAACAAACCAGATTTCAGGTTAGCTGGTTACTATTTTTCCATTTATTGAGATAATTATATCTAGGTTTCGTTCAATTTTAATACTCTGAGGAAAAACAAATTAACAGAACAACGAAAGGATTTAAAACCAGAACGACACGCAGCTGTGTGCTAGAGTTACTTGAATTTCCTTTGCTATTTGTTACTCATATTTGCTCCGTTCACAGTCTCGCTTTGGCATTCGGTCGTTCTATTGCCATGGGCGTTACGAGGCTGTGAGCGTAGCGAATATATGAGAGCGAATATGTGAGCATATAAAAATAAAATAAAAATGTAATAAAATAAAAATTACTATTAAACCGACCCCGAGCCAAGATAAGGAAACTTTGCCACTCAATACTGTGACCTGTAAGGTACGTCGCTTAAAGGTTTTGATAAATATGAATATTTATTCTTGGAAGCAAGACAGTCACTGAAAAGTTCAAACTAATATATTTCCTTCAAGCGGAAGTGTTTCTGTGTTCAAATGAATGCTCTACAATGACAAAAAGAGAAATAACAACGCTCACTTCACCTACCTTCACTGCTCATGGGTTTTTTGCTTCGTTCTTAATGACCTCTACTTAGATTCTCTTCGCCTCCTACTTTCCCCACTTCAATGTAGTTTTGCCGCAAAGTGCTCCATTTTTTCTCTTACTTTCACTTGCACCTAATTCAGCCACTCAAAGTTTAGCACCCCCGCAGTTGAAGTTGAGTGTGTCGGTTTTAATTATTATGTTTTCTTAATGTAAACCCATTTAGTTTTCTTTTGTCAAACATTTCCCCAATGTTAATATGAGCTTTAAAGAAAAAGCAATATAACTGCTCCATTTTTCTCTTACTTTCACTTGACCAAAATACCACCTAATTCAGGCACGTATTTTGTGATTTTTTTTTTTCAAAGTTTAGCACCAGTATTGTGTTAACAACAAAAAAGGTGATACCAGAAAATTAAATTTAATATAAAAAATAAATATTTTTAAAAAACATAACATCTTTTTTACTTGAAGTTGAGTTTTTACATATTTGATTTTCAATTTTGTCGTTTTAATTATTATGTTTTAATTATTATGTTTTCAAATGTACAGTGTAAACCCATTTAGTTTTATCATCTGGTTTGAGATAGGGGAAAAACTAAAATTTCTTGTCAAACATAAACACCAAAACCATTCCTGTAATATTTCTCAATGCTGGTTGGAAGTTAAAACGATATTAATATGAGCAAACTACAACCCATAACAAGAGACTCCCCATAAGAGTTCTGCCGCTTGATAAAGAAAAGTCGTGCAATATAATGTCGTTTTTAATACATAACGAAAAGAACAATCGTGCATTGAGTTTTGTATTAACTTGCTTAGTTTAATACAAAATAATCAACAATTATAGTTTAACAATTACATTTGCTGTTCACTAGTTGTAGGCGTAATATTACACACAGTAGTTAGTTTGTGTTGAAATTATAGGGTGATGAACAAAAACCCCAACATTTTGTGATTTGAAACCGTATCCCACCTTTAGGTGAAAATTATAGAACATAACCAGGGCATTAGGAAATGGGATAGCCTAAAAGTAATCAGCGAAAAAGTTAATTTTACCCTTCAACTTATTCAATTTCCTAAAGCTCATGGCGCAAATATGGTCAAATAACCTAATATGAACCCCTAAAACTTCCACCTCAGAAACTTCTTTCAAAAAATGAAAAAAGTTCTAATGTTTTATTAATGTGTTTTGTTTATGTACTATAAACTAAAAAATATGACATTTATCATTTTTTCAAGGTAAGGTCCTAAAGCCTGTTTTGAAACCAATTTAGACATTTACTTTGTTCTTGTTTGATTAGAAGTTACCCGGTAGCCGCCATTTACCAGGTGAGGGTTCTACATTATAGCAATGCTCTTTGTTCATAATTAAAAACATTGACTTACGATCATACTGCTGGATTTATAGCGGCTCTTCTCCTTGTTATGGGTTGTATGGTAGTTCAACAAACGCTTTGACCGATATATTGCACTTCCAAACTTGGTAGGGTGTTTATGTAGTCAACATTCAAACTTGTAAAGAAATATTACAGGCTCAGTAGGTGTTGAGTTTGGTGTTTTAAAGAAAAAAATTATTTTATTTGTTTTAATTTTGTACCTTTGCAACATTTTACGAAATTTTAGAATTTTTCCCCTAATGACCCCTACATATTCTTAAGGTTATTTTAAAGATAAAACCACCCGGCAGTTTTGGTGTAAGTACATTACAAACAAAAGGTATAATGTTTAATTACGCTTTGAAAATTGAAGAATCAAATATGTAAAAAAAATTTTAACTTTATTTTTCAAATTTTTAGAGAAATACCAAAAAAAGATTTTACAAGTTTTTAAAAGTATTTATTTTATAAATTTAATTTTCTTAAAATTTTGTATAACCTTTTTGTTGTTAAATTTGGCTTTACACATTAACAGTATCGTAGTTCAAAAAAAATATTAATTACAGCACGGTTGAAAATTTTTTGGTAAAATTAATGCACTCAAAATCACCTGAAAGGTGAGATGCCATTTCAGAAGTGGGAAAGGCTCATGAAAAAGTTTGCTTATGTAGTTTTGCAAACTTGTAACGCTACAACTTTTCGCCATAGGGTGTTTATGTCATAAATTTAAGAAAAAAATTTAAAACCCACAAAACTTCAATTATTTGAAAAATTCCATTTTGTTTACGTACAATGTTTTTTTGACTTATAAAGATTCATTTTTTTTTTACGTCTGGAGATATAAATTCTGAGATATAAATTTTAACAATGAAAACTGGTAAACCAGTTGTAAATTGACGTAAAAGTGAAAATATTAATTTAACATTTGAAAAATGAGTTTGTATCTTAATGTAAAATTATCAAATACAACTTTTACTGCATTTTGTAAACTTTTGTATTATGCGTCAATTTAATGTATTTCAATTTGAAAATTTAAACAGCCGCCATTTTGTTTCTGTATGGTTTGAAGACATAATTATTTTTCTTAAACGTTCTTGGACACATAAACACCATACCAAGTTTGAATGCAATCGGTCAAACCGTTCTGAGATATAATTTTTTAAAAAAATACAAAATGGCGGCTACCGGAGTAACGAAGAAATTTAGGACCCACAGGAATAGGGTTTTCTCATTGTTTTGCATAATGAACCCACCTATCTGAAATTTGGCGTCCTATTTTTGAATCACCCTGTATAAGTATTTTGAAGATTAATTATACATCTATGTATTCATTATTGACGGCGGATGATTTCGTATATTATATTAAAGGTGTATAACTTAATACGGCGTGAATTACATGTACAAGCATGGATACAAGCTCGATACGGATAATGTGCAAGGTGCATGATACAAGATTCGTTGCGTGCATGGTGCATGATACAAGGTTCGATACGCATGGTGCATATTCACTTATGTGGATACGATGCGCGCATGTGCATGATACAAAATGGTGCAATACAAGGTTGTCGTACGCATGTTACGCGAATTGGATACGTGCATAATAGCGCAGGGTTGGTGATACGCGCAGGTTCGTGCAAAATAAATACAAGGTTCGTTGCGTGATACAAAGGTTCGATACGTGCTGCATGATGGTGC
This sequence comes from Matsumurasca onukii, assembly GCA_018831715.1. Taxonomy (NCBI): domain Eukaryota; kingdom Metazoa; phylum Arthropoda; class Insecta; order Hemiptera; family Cicadellidae; genus Matsumurasca; species Matsumurasca onukii. The sequence continues at coordinate 49,998,389 of CM032059.1, read as the reverse complement.
CATGATGACAAATACGCGCAAGTAATAGGGATACATTCGACACGTGCAGTTAGCGCATATACAAGGTTTTACGCACGCATGGTTTACGAACGCATGCAAGATACATGATACTGGTAGGGAGCTGGATTACGCTGATATGACTGATACAAGGTGAAATAGTGCCATGATACAAGGTTCGGAGTGCATGGTGCATGTATGGCCGGACAAGGTTCGGATACGCATGCTTGCATACACGCCGCAAGGTCGATACGATGCAAGTTCATGTACGTGCATGGTTACAAGGCGTACGTGGTGCATGATGCACGCAAGGCATGATACGTGCGCTTGATACAAGGTTCATGTGCGCATGGATAGGTTCGATACGTTATGCAAGGTCTGATACAATGATGCAATGGTGCATGCAGGTTCGATGTGCAAGGTTCATGTTGCAAGGTTTGATATGCATGGTGTTTTAATGCATGACAAGGTCTGGTGCGCAGTTGTCATGGTGCAAGGTTTTCGAAATACGTGCAAGGTGCACGTGGTACAAGGTTCGATGGTGCATGGCAAGGTCGCATATTTGTATGCTGCAAGGTTTACGATTACAAGGTTATGTTGCGTGCGCACGATTTGTGCATGGGCTGCAAGGTCTGATCGATATGCATGGTACATGCAAGGTATGTACGTGCATGGTGCTTCGATACGTGCATGGTGCGCGGTATGTGCATGCAAGGTTTCGTGATACGTAACGTATGGTGCAAGTTCGATTTTGTATGTGTGCAAAGGTCGTTACATGGTTCAAGGTTCGATACGTGTAACGTGCATGGTGCAAGGTTCGATACGTGTATGGGACAGGTGCAAAGTTCGTTACGTGCATGGTTCAAGGTTCGATCATGGTGTTTGTTCATGGTGTTTTGTGTATGGTGCAAGTTTCGATACGTGTATGGTGCAAGGTTCGATACGTGTATGGTGCAAGGTTCGATACGTGTATGGTGCAAGGTTCGATACGTGTATGGTGCAAGGTTCGATACGTGTATGGTGCAAGGTTCGATACGCGTATCGTGCATGTCGTAAGGTTTGATCCGGGCAAGGAGCATGTTGCATTCTGTGAAATTCCTGTTGTACGTGGAAGTGCGGCTGTGCGAAATGCAGAGTGGTGAGCACAGGGACGGCCGGGCGCTGCGTTGGTGTTTGCTCAAAGTTCATAAACCGCTACAAAGGAACCACCCGGCTTTGTACCGAGTTCCGACTGGACATCACACATACCCCGACCTCCCGAGTATGGCGATGTCCTGTTAAACTATTCGACAAACGTGGTTTTAGTGGAAAAACAACTTTTAGTGTTAAACAATGATTATTTCCTCTTCTACGCACTGAGTGCACGTACAAAATACAATGTGAGTCAGTGGTTTAGAATTAACAGTTGTTTTAATTCCGGCTCCAATTGCCAGTTGGCAGCTCTGCTACCAATAGGATAGCAGACAGCAAGTATCTCACAGTCTCAGCCAATCTGTGAATGAATATGGTATTCCACAGCGAGACGAAAGATCTCAAGCTAACTATTATGATGTTTTGACGCGGTATGAACTGGAAGAACTAGATTACATCTAAGTTTGTGCGTGAGCGCATGCAAACTCTTACATGTTTGCAGTTTGAGATACGGCTAGTCGATTGATGTATCAATCACTGTTTGATGACTCGCTTCATTAGTTCGTTCAGCAAATTCCCTTCACTTAACGTTGAAGCGACTTTCAGGCAAATTAGTTAACTTAAACATACACAGAAGAACTTTCCTTCATTCTTCAACGACCTTGTGATGATTAATCATGTGTTCAAGAATTTGTTCAACTTGCTTGACATAATTATAGCAGAATGTTTCAACTCTCAACAGGTGTTGTTTAGAGTTTCTGGTGCTTCATTTTTTACTGAAGTATGCCTCTCGGTTAGTTAACTATCTAAACTTGATATAACCAACCTAGTATATTTTGATTACATTTAACAATCAGAGAAGTTGGTTACTGAAATTATTATTTCGAGTTCCAAACGACGGACATGGTGTTTTGTATGATAACGTACGAATGAATCAAATTAAAATGTATTTGATTAAATGAAACTGAACCTAATCATCACTAGCACTAGCTTTAAAACAAATATCAATTTAACTGGAGATTTATTTCGCCCAAACTAATATGAAAAGATTAAACTTATGCAGTTAAATAAAATATTCTTTCCTTCGGAAAATTTTGTTACCATTCAAATGAAGCGTTACAAGACACACAATGAATTAAAGTCAATCTTACATCCTCTTCTGTTCTCGGTAAAACGTGAATTCCATCGCTAATTAAAAACTTGACGAGAACGCAGTTTAATTTATAACTGCTAAACCATTTCTTCTGAGAATACAAAGTCGGGATAAATTATTCGCATTATGATTCCCTCAAATTGCAAGATGAAATTAATTCTGAAGATCCAATTAAGCGCATTTAGTAATCAAAAGGTGTGTCTAATTAAGTTGTTTGAATTGCTCGAATGACGTAGATTTCATACAAGGTGACTTTTAAATGTCACCACCTTAACTTTTGAAAAGAGAAAAAGTTCGAAAATCCTTTGAGGAATGGTTTTATATGGTCCTGAAGTTCGTTTTGACGTAAGATCCGTGGCGGATTGGTATCGCGCGCGACTCTGGTACCCATATCTCCGGTGGTGCGGGTTCGATCCCCGCAGTCACCACTTACATTTGTAATGTGGCTAATACGGTGACGCTAGGTAAAGGTCAAGGTTGAGTGATAGAGAGGACTTTGTTGTCCTAACTTCGTCTCGTTAAACAAGACAAACTTAACCTTTACCTTTTTACTATGCGTCACCCACCCCTAACCCAAAAGCCGGTTAACACAAATTTAACAACGCAAAGAAAGTGTTCTATCTCATTTAATTTTGCTGTGATACCTATTTAAAGATTACAAGTTGTCAGATGTAAAATACCATAATTATTTTACATAACATTTATTTTAACTGACCCTTTTTCTGATAAAAAAAATCTTCTCTGAGGGAACCGTCAAACCCCTGTAAAAAAATTCTTGAAGGAAAATTTGTAAGTCAAATTAAACTTTATGTGAAACTTGGCATTTTAAACCTGAAAACTTGTAATCTTTGATGGGTATACCAAACAAATTAATTCAGATAGAACATTTTTCTTTGCGTCGTTGAATTTGTGTTCAAATTACCTTTTCTTTGCGGTGTCACAAGGATACACGACGGTTAGGTCCACTGTTTTTTCGTCCACGGACAAATGTCCACTTTTTTATGTCCACAGACAAAGTGTCCACAAATTGACGTCCACAATTCTTTTGTCCACTTACAAGAATGTCCAACACCTGTAATGTCCATAACCTATTATGAAGAGTATTAAACAAGTCAAATGCAATACACGAGTATTATACTAGGATTTGGTTTAATAAATGTGATAGAAAATAACAGAACTTTATCATATTATACTGGGTAGAGTTTGAGTGGGTAGGATTTGGTTTAATAAATGTTCTATATGTCTTAAATTTAAAAGAAAATGACGAACGCCAACAACATCTGGTTGATCAATAAAACATGTTGGTTTTTTTAAATATCATGAACTTTCAATGTTTGCGTGGTGTTCCTGAAGTATTTCTTCTGGGACATTTCCATAGAGAATATTTCCTATCCTACCATATTTTCCAAATCTTTTGAGTCGGTATGCAATCGCCCTTAGTTATCTGTCAAGAGGCGATCGTATTTAAAAATTTGGGACCCCCCTCCCAAAAAGTACGTCAAAACAAACTTCAAGACCCTAAAAACATTCCATTAAGGGGTGCTCAAAACGTTCCCTCTTTCAAATGTTAAGTTAATTTTTTGTCAAATGATTTTAAACCTGACGTTTTAGTCTTTGATGGATATACCAAACAAATTAACTCAGATTGAACATTTTTCTTCGCGTCGGTTAATTTGAGTTAAAACTACCTTTTCTTAGCGGTGCCACAAGAGAGGCGATCGCATTTATAATTTTGGGATCCCCCGCAAATTACATCAAAACAAACTTCAAGACCCTAAAACCATTCCATTAAGGGGTGTTCAAAACTTTCCCTTTTTCTATCGTTAAGGGAGGGAAGAACTTTAAAACTCACCTTGTATAAAAGCTAAATGAACTATATTAAACCAAAGTGGTGTTTAAGTTGGACGAAGAATAGTCTACAGATGTTTGGTATTACAACGGGTAAACTGTGCGCTGAAACTTTACTTAAATGTAAACGTATTACATTACACTGTTACATGATGTTCCTCGTCAAGTACTTAACAGAGCTTAATGAACAACGTCACGGCATGTACATGAACGAGTATATGAACGAGTACGAGTAGTGTATATCCTCTTCTCTCTGAGGAGGCTGTGCAAACCTTGAGTAAGTGGAAATTTTCCATCTTGTTGAAGCTCACAATGTTGAATGTACATATTCCTCACTGGAAGATGCAAATTAAATACTTGTTATCTTTTAACACTCGTCGGTCCGTATTCATCTCTGTACAAGTGGGTTTAAATTGTCTGGAAAGTGTCAAGATTACCTGGGCTATTGAAACGATATTTGTTTTTCGTGTGCTAGTGAACACGTTCGTCTTGAAAACTCTTCTGATTTTATAAATAAAACTCTAGTAATGTATGTAGAGATTTTGGGTGATTTCGTTAAACTTATTACCAAGATTTTTTTGTGGAGTGTGGAGATGGACAGTTCGATGATCTCGGTTCATGGTCGCCCGAGAGACCTTGTCGCGTATGTTTAAATGCTCGCGGGCTCGTGACCGCGGGGTCAGTGGTTGGTTGACCATAGCCGGAGGCGATGGGGTCACGAGCATCGGTGGAAGGGTGAGTGTCGCCTTTCCCTTTCTTTGTCCGTGTTGGACGTTTTGGTTGAGGCTAGGAGCCCCAACCCCTCCTTTTGATTTTCGTGGACTTTTGATTTTTATTTGGCAAATTTTGAGTTAGATTGATATTAAACTTCTCGTTTCTATTTTCGCTTAAATAAATTGACTTGCGAGCTGTAACGATAAAAATCCGTATTTATATTTTGAGGTAGCGCAGCAGTATGTTGTAACCTATAAAAGGTTTGTTTATGCTGCTCACGGGCTCTGTATTATATGTATGAACATCTAAGCCTAGTACAATTGACTCAGATTTAAGTTGTAATATAAGAGCATTACATAGATATATAATGAGGGAAGAGTTAAGGTTTTGAATGATTGCACATAAGTTTTACACGGTATTCGCCTATAAACTCATGCAATAATTCGTACGGTTCTTTATTTACAGCAGAAATATTCGTATGCATTCAGTACAAGATGCTGAACCTCCGAGCACTATTCCGTACCTCAACCTTGACTCATATATTTCTACGTTAAGAAAATACCTTTTGCCGTAATAAAGTTTCACTTTTCTAACCGAGTAGTTTTCTTAACGAGATAAGGAGGATCAGGATATACAGTGTAAAGTATGAATGTCGTGGTTGTAGGCAGGAGAGGGGGGAGGTAACCAGTCACCACCCAGCCTTGCTTTCAGTGCGAAGTAGCGTAACTACCCTGCTTATCGTCACGGCACAGCCGCCCCCTTCCCCCACCCTCCAGGCCATTCCACCAGACCACATTTTCACAGCCAGGATCAAAGAGTAGCTATGAGACAATATCCTACTTCACTCTCTCACTCTTCACCGAGTGTTTAGAAGGAAGTTTAATATCTGGGTGGTAAAAGTTCTAAGGGGTTGAACGCTTTGCTACAGTGAGCCGAGAAAGAAGATTAAAGCTTGAGGCTGTGATAGACATTACCTCAACACGTCTGTAGGTTAAAAATAAATGTCGATAAACCTTAGAGTGTTATTTGTCTTTCTATTGTCTTAACGCTTTCTATTTTGGGGTTTATATTGAAAAGTATACCTTAATAGAAGATAAAACTTAATTAATACTAAAGATTTCCAACATAAGTCTTATCTGTTGAACGGTTTGATGTTCAGAACTGTTACAGTTTTGTACCATGCTATTACTTACTTAACTCTTTGTTTGGCGTTGGTCGTAGACGATGGTACAATTTCTGAGGTTAAAACATTATTATGGACGTGTCCCATCGTTTTTGAGTGAACAAAATAGTACAGGACGTTTCGGGATCTGGAATCTGATCCCGTCTTCAGGTGAAACGTGACCAAAAACATAACACCAAACATTAGAAAAAGCGCTAGCCTAAAAGTAATCAGCGCAAGCTAATCACTCACCCACCAAAAAATTCGTTTTTTCGCGAATTTCTTTTTTTTTAACTAATTAGTTTTATAACAACTAGCCTAGAAAACAATACAGCATACACAGACACAAAAAATGAAAACAATCAGAGTGATAAAAGCACGGAGTTTGTTATCCTTTATTTTGGATTCAATTCTAGCTATAAGGATTTAAAGTATTATTTATTGTATGCTTCATAACCATTGTTCACTATTTAAGCAAATTATTTGCATAGTACTCTAGTCAATTTCGTCTGTGATTTATTTAAGGTAGATAATTTCTTATTTCAGTCACACTTATTTGCATGTATACTAATATTCAATGGTCACTCATGCAATCTGCATGTATTTACGCATTGTATGTTGGCATTTGCCTTTAATTTTAAAATTAAATTAAAAATTTAAATTCAGTTAATTTTTGATAAGTGGTAGCCAGAGAGGCCTTATTTTAACTGTAGCTAGATTAATTGGATGGTCTTCTAGTTTTATGTACAAAGTCTGGATTTTACGGCGTAAGTTTACGTAGTTTTTATTGAAATCCAAACAAACGATTTGGAAGTTTTGGTTTTAGAATCACAGCGATAATTTTGTCAGAGCCTCCATAAAATTCAAGCATTTTAATTTCAAATGTCTATCTTAGAAAATGGAACATAATAATATTGTACAGTATTAAAATAAACATTTTGTTCAGATCTATGTAGCGTTACGGTTACAAGATGTCAAATCAGGATTTTATTTATTGTTGAGTTATGATATAGGAATACAATTTTGCAACCATTTTATTTGGAAAAGTCGTGCCAGGGATAGTGTACTTGGACAGCGCCGTGCGTTTTTTGCCTAGACTATACCCGCAATACAGACGCGTGTGGCGGGCATTGCCTACTCTAGTTGTACGGCGCTCTCCACCAGTCTCTGCTAATAGGGTCTTGTTTCATTCAACTGTGATTAGTTACCTGGAGGTTACCAGTTACCACAGGAGACAATTCCCACGTATATGAAATCAGGTTGTCATGATTTGTTCTGTTGTCGTGATTTGATGGAAATAATGGAATCACTTGTTAGGCAATTCACGCATTAAAAGCTCAGTTGACAGCATCCCGCTTTTGGCGAAAAACACCTTTTTAACGATAGGCAACTTTCCGTAGCTTTTCGCAGAACCTAGACTTTAAGCAGTCTCTGCAAAATCTGCAAAATCAGTTCTACCCCTGGTGGGGCGTACCCCGCTGGCACCGTCGAGTAAATAATTACTTAGAAAAGTAGCTTCAAGTCCCTTGACAAGGTCCGTAAAATTTAGTGCATGTGTCAGACGCCGTTTGAAATTAATTAAACCATCTCCAGACTTAATTGACACCCTGTATATTTACTTGTTTCAGTGTTTGATAAGCTAATCATTATTCTGAATCAGTTGCTGCCTCGCAACTATGATCAAAGGGTCGCTCCGAAGACTCAAGTGTAACATTGCTCGACACACAGACTCGCTTCTGTCACACCCTGCCCCCACCAGCCCCACCAGCACCACCACCCCCACCACCAACCCCTCCATCACTCTTCTTGCTGATCATCACATCACTTGTAACATCGCTCGACACACAGACTCGCTCCTGTCACACCCTGCCCCCACCAGCCCCACCAGCACCACCACCCCCACCACCAACCCCTCCATCACTCTTCTGGCTGATCATCACATCACTTGTCGCCGACACAGATCTGCCCGCACGCCTGCCCCCACCAGCCCTCCAGCACCACCATACCAACCCTCCTCACTTTGACATCATGTGATTTCATAACATTACATCACAGACTCCTTCACACCCTGCACCCCAGTCTTACCAGGGACGCAAATAACACGTCCCCACCCCACCACCAATACACCACTCTTCTTCCATGCCATCCCTCCCAGATCTTCAATATCGTTTCACACCGCCACATAGCGCCCTTCTGTCATGGCCACATCTTCCAGCACCCTGCTCCCCCACCACCTCATCACCACCCCACCACCACCACCACCACCTCCATCACCATTCACCAGCACCTCTTCTGGTTTGATCATCACATCCATCGACGCACACACCTATCGCTCACGTCGCGTGACGTCGTCGGACTTCTCGCCGTCCCACCACCACAGACTACTACTTACCTGGTTCTCCAAACAATTCACCACCTTTCACCACCAACAGTATTCGACACTCTTCATTGTGAAACCATCCCATTTGTCCAGGAGACAGAGTCACACCCGATCAGTTGATTAATTCCACCACATCACCCCATCATTTTGTAAACACCGGCCCTCTCATCACTTTCTTTGATCAGGGCACTCTTGTGTAACATCGCTCGACACACACGGCGGACTTTTCTTCGTAAAAGTACCTGACTCCCATATCTCTGCCGCCCTCCGTCCAGTACATCAGCTTCCACCACTTGATTTCTTTAGTTATCACCACCAGTTTACATGAGAATGCCATAACACTTTATCCATCACCATTATTCCTCCATTCACTTTCTTTGTTGATTGACCATCATCCACATCATTTTTCGACACATTCTTGACATCCAATAACCTGCCGCCACCGCCACACTCCTAAAGCTACCTTCATTAGTTCATATTTCTTTTCTGATTGATTTTCATTTGTCGACACTTTGGCTTCCGTCATCCAGGTTTCACCCCACCAGCCACTCATAGGCAGAACCGGACTTTTCATGCCCTGCTTCCGTCAACCGCACATTTCATTCACATTTTGATCCATCCACCCTAGTCTGTCACATTTTCCAGATATCCTCTTCCTACCACCACCATACCCACACCCTCCATCATCAGGCCCTCCATCATCTTTGATCCATCACGTTACTCTTTCATACTCGACACAGACTTGCTTCTGTCACACCCTGCCCCACCAGCCCCACCACCACCACCACACCCTCCATCACCAGCCCCTCCATCACTCTTCTGGCTGATCATCACATCATTTGTAACATCGCTCGACACACAGACTTGCTTCTGTCACACCCTGCCCCCACCAGCCCCCCACCACCACCCCACCACCACCCTCCATCCAGCCCCCCTCCTTCTTTGATCATCCATCACCCCTTTTGTAACATCGCTCGACACACAGACTCTTGCTTCTGTCACACCCTGCCCCACCAGCCCCACCACCACCACCACCCTCCATCACCAGCCCCTCCATCACTCTTCTGGCTGATCATCGCATCACTTGTAACATCGCTCGACACACAGGTTCGCTCCTGTCACACCCTGCCCCCACCAGCCCCACCACCACCACCACCCTCCATCACCAGACCCTCCATCACTCTTCTGGCTTATCATCACATCACTTGTAACATTGCTCGACACATAGACTCGCTTCTGTCACACCCTGCCCCCACCACCACCACCACCACCACACACATTAAAGAGATTAAACAGACGATTTCGAAACAACTGTCCAATTGTCATTAGTTGTCATAGCAATGTTGTTATTATGTCATTTGAAGATAATTTTACACCATTTAAGATACTTTGTCCCAGGAGAATGATCAGTAGCGGGCTCTCGCTTATGATACCGATATTAGAAATCACGCATCAGTGATTAATACTCGGTGGATATGTCAGTATTTCAATATTGATTGGCAGGTCATCGTCCCAAATCAAAATTCGTTGTTGAGGTATTTCGATAGCTTGAGAAAAACAGGAAAAATAATAACAACAAACCCACCAGGATGAACAAGGTCTGCCAGGCATCGAAATGACAAGAGAAGCAATGGTCCGACCTAACCTGTCCCAAGACGCGCTCAAGAATTGAACATCAACCGAGAATTTGTGAGAAGAATTTTTTTTTAAATTACTTAGTTTCAAGTCGATGGATCATTCTCAAAGATTCATTAATTCTTGAGCGCATCTTCGGCAGATCGAGTCGGACTCAAGTTTTCAGGTTTCCTAGCAGATCTTGTTTGTCCTGGTGGTTTTCTTATTATTATTTTCATGTTCTTCTCAAGCAATCGACCCACCTTACCAACGCATTTCGATTTGGATCGATGACATGCCCATCAATACTGAAATGCTGACCAAAGATCCACCAAGTATTGATCACTGATTAATTTCTTCTCATAAGCGAAAGCCCGTTGCTGAACATTCTCCTCAGTCAATGTAACTTAAATGGCACAAAATTGTCTTTAAAATTACATAAAATCAACGTTGCTATGACAACTAATAACAATTTGACAGGAGTTTAAAATTCGTCCGTTAATATTGTGTCACCCATTACAACTTTTAGGTGCGGTGGTTCCAAGTATCGATAGCGTAGACAGCTTTAAATAACTACGTAAGTAGTAAAATACGTTGACGCCACGTGGTGTACGAGTATCAAGTATAGTGTACAGGCCTAGAGGAGAAGGAGCGCCGTGCTTCAAGCAAATGGGCCTCAGCACGGTAGAGGTTAATTGAAACGAGATACCTACAACAGTCTGTTAACATTACTTCAGGTACACCGTGTCCCTGGTAAATATTCATATTGTCAGCTAACGTTTCCGCAACCTAAGGGTAAGGTCGGCTTTTCACACTGACGCCTCCCAGGGTCGAGCTCTATGACGTATGTTACTGTGCATCTTTTGAATAAAACACGAATCTGGAAAAGATTTTTAGGCAAAAGTGAAGAATAAAGGAATCAAACTGTGTGCATATGTTCATGTTCATTATTATCGAATCAACTTTGGAAAAATGATATATTCATGCCGTCAGCACAGTAAGACCCAGGTTCGGGACCATAAAATGGGCACCGTTCTTGGCCCCCAGAACAGGTTTTGAGAATTTTTCCACATTTTCTATATACATATGTATATGTGTATTATCTCTACAAGTCACATTTTTGTCCGATTTTCACAAAATTTGGTACGAATGTTCCTTTTGTAAAATATATCTTGGTCGAGTTTGATAACCAGCAATATCAGACTGCCGAAACCCCCGTTTTGTGAGAGGGGGCTTTTCACAATAAAAGTGGTTTTAATTATCTTAAAATAAGTTAATTTCATCCGAATTTGGCGAATAATGTAAAAACAAGAATTTTTTTAGATACCTCACGCTTACAATTTTCATCAAGTGTTTTGAAATAAGTTTTATTAGAAAGATGACGATGTACTGCAGTGGCTTCGTTAAACAAGACATTCAAATAAAAATGTCTTCAATTTGTGGATTTATGTAAAATAGAAAAGTTAAAAAAGGGGAATATTTATTTTCATATTCTTTCAAGTAATCAACCCATTTTACCAACAGATTTCGATTTGGAACGATGTCATGTCCATATGTCACGGTTTTATGAGTGAGAAAATAGAAATTCGGTTCAGCGAAGCCACTAAAACATCGAATACACTTTAAAACAAAGTTAAGTCCTTAAGAATCCGATGGAAACTGTTGGCGTGAAGTGTCTCAAGAAAATCCATGTTTCTACCTTGTTCTAATTGGACGAAATTCAAGGTCACAGCCACTATTGCATACTCAGTGTAAACAGACTTCAGGTTTTAGCGACTGTGGTAGAGGATTGAGCCAATAGGCGATATTGACGCAACAACGCAGTACTATACTCATAATAACTCACTTATAAAACTGTTCAAGGGAATATTTACCAAAATTGTCAATAGAAAATCTCAGAAATCGTACTAGAATTGAGTTTGAATCGTGTCTATGAATGTTAGTGACTAGTGGGCGAGTAAGCGAGTAGGCTGGCGACGGAGTCTACACTCTACAGTCTGTAGTCTTACAATCAACCATTGTCGATCCGCACCACGGAGTTTAGGCTTCTGAACTCTTCGATAATGAAGTACCCTGACTTCCGACAGCTACTTCCTTATTTACAACCTACTCACCGGCTACAAGTATTCTTGTTCCTGTCTGTCAGCTCAGGAAGCTCAGCTGCGCGGCGACGCTTCAATGCAAAGGTTTACGGCGGCCTGCTGTTTGCCTTTCAAAATAGTTTTTACAAAAATAAACATGACAATATATTTGGAAAAAGGAAGAGTTTTCCGACGCGGGTACAGAGCTCTTTTCGAAACTATGCGTTTGAAGGGTACAAAATGGAATTAAAAAGCACTAAAAATTAAACAATTTCAAAGTTCATTTGTGAAACTATTACAATTGAGCTCAATGCAAGTGTCGGAAACCTCCTCTAGTTTTTAAATACATCACGTTAATTTATTTAATAATTATTTTGAAAGGTGAAATCGGCCCACCGTAAACCCTTCCAAGCTCTCGGTTTCCGTTGTAAGAAGCCCCGCTGTACAGCCAGTTGTTACGCGCGCGGTGTCGTGTGTTCCTTGGACGGACGAATTCATCAGCCTTTTCCGGAGGTCACCACGGAGGCGAACCCTTAACCATACGGCATGTCTAGGTTATGCACTCACTAAAATATCGGTCCTTAAGGCCATAGTTAATTATTTGGTTACTAGCTACTCTACTTTTAGTTTATTTTAACGTTGGTGTCTATTTCTTTAACAACGTCATATTATCATAGCAAACCCCGTCATTTACTCTCATACAACCACACTCACTACTACACTACTACAGTCCTCTAACAATATATGCACCACTTGAGCTAACTTACAACCCTCAACTTTACAACGATCTACTGTGAACACAATTCAACCCCCCTACTTCCTACATGTACCCCCCTCCCACCCCTCATTCCTCCTCCATCCCTTTCCACTCCTCTTACAAGACTTGAATTCCATCCTCTCATCTTTCATTCTGGTCTGATTATCCCGTTCTCTTGGGAAACTAAATTTATAAACCAGCTTTTTCATGCAAACTCTAATGCTGTCTTTATTACCTCTTTGCTTACTACACAGTTTTACTCAACAAATGACAAGCTACACGATGTAGTTTTATGTCGTTTTTGTCACTGTGCATTTTCGTTATTTTGCAATAATTTATTGTTTAATTTGTATACTAAAATATATATATTGTTGATGCATATATTCTGAGATGTAATACTGTTACTTAAGGTGTATAACTATGTATTATTTTTGCAAAATAAAAAGTGTATAATTAAATTGAATATGTTATCGTTATGCTATTAGATTTTAAGTTATTGTTATAACAATAATTTATTCCAGAAGAACGATCATATTTTTTACATATCAAAATAATGTATGTTGGTTATTTAGATGTACATAACTTAACTGCATATGGGTTAAGTATACCGGGTGTCCACAAAGTCCTTGACGGATTGTAAAATGTTATTCAATGGAAACTAATGATGTCAAATATATGAATTTTTATTTAAATGATAAAGTGATCAATTAACTTTTATTTACATATAACAAATTATCAGTAGACCTCCACATGCGCCTCGTTGGTGGCCCGAAAAAGATCAATGCGATATTCTACATATGTCTCTCCAAGTGTTCGATAACATGTCTCTTGTTACTGTCGACATTGCTTCAGTGATTCTTGTCCTTAAAGTGAGCATGTCTAGAATAAGAGAAGCATACACAGTATCTTTTATGTAGCCCCAAAAGAAAAGGTCCAAGAGTGTGATGTCAGGTGAGCGGGGAGGCCAGGATGTAGGTCAACACGGCCAATCCAGCGGTTGGGAAAGGTTTCGTCTAGATAGTCTCAACTTGTGTCGACCAATGCGGTGGCGCCCTCCTTGTTGAAAAACTACCCATGATTTTGGTGGTATTAACGCTTGGTGGATCTCTTTTAAATCGTCTTCTAAATAGCCTTTGAATTGTTATTGGAGAGTTGGATCATGAAACCAAAGCACACATTGAACTTGTTCTTGTTTTGTTGTCATTTTGAAGATTTGACAATGAATAAGTAATTGGTGTTTAATTAACACATGAATTAGAATACAAATGCTACCAATATAATTATGTAAGTCAAATTTTAAGAAAGCAGCTGTTTCATGATGTATAAAACATCTACTATTACCAGTGGAAACCCGTAGTAATTTACTTTTTTTATCCGTCAAGGACTTTGTGGACACCCGGCATTTTAAATAAGTTACTGCTTTAATATTTAAGCGTTTACATTGATCATTTATTTGTCATTCATAGAGGCCAGCTATTGATTTAGTTATCCGAACTTTATACGTATTTTATGTAAGTTATTTCATACTATACAGGCCTGTTACAGGGTGTATACAAAACTATGTAAAAAACTAAATATCAGCTATCTGGAAAACAAAGAGTTTGTTAAATACCATTCCTTATCTTTTTGTCATATAAATCCTTGTTTGTTCATATATTTCGAAGTAACTATCTATTTTATACACCAAAATTAGACATACTATATTTACACCAATGGTGTGGACGAAACACTTACATTTATTTACCGTTATATCTCATGGGTTTCGGTTGTCAGCGTTTTGTGATACACATGAATAAGATACATAGCGCTCGTGGTCGATAGTCAGGAATACTATAATGGTTGAAGCAGTTAGTTTCAGTTATAACATCTTTTACAATTAAATTTAGTATTTGGGCACTGCTCGGCAAATGTGGCAGATAGCACTTTAAATTTATATAGACGGATTTAAATACGTGATGGTATAGCTATAGATTTCTGCCTACATTTCTAAGCCTGGATATTCTTCCTACGGTTATTGTTCTGGCGTGTCCATCTTAATATATATTTTATTTATTTACAGTAAATCAGTCAGGACAAAGCCTTTTATACTAAATATTTGAAATCTAAGACGAAAGGTGTGAGGGTAAGAATGTGACTGAGGTGTTGACAATCAGCACGTCAGAACAATGTCTTAGCTTACACAGTGTGACTGGAATCCCCGCTTCGCCTAGACTCTGTACACACTGCTGAGTGCTCAGTGCTGAGTGCTGAGTGCTCCACGCTGCTCAGTGTCTGTGCTCAGTGCTCCGTGCTCATGCTCAGCGTGCTCAGTGCGCTCGTGCTCAGTGCTCAGTGCTGCGCCCATGCTCAGTGCTGAGTGCTCCATGCTGGTGCTCTGCCAGGTGCTCAGTGCTCAGTGCTCAGTGCTCAATGCTCAGTGCTCAGTGCTCATGCCAGCAGTGCTCAGTGAGTGCTCCTGAGTGCTCTCAGTGCTCAGTGCTAGTGCTCAGTGCTCTGCTCAGTGCTCGGTGCTGAGGCTCGCTCAGTGCTCGGTGCTGAGTGCTGCTCAGTGCTCAGTGCCCGCTCAGTGCAGTGCTGCTGAGTGCTCGTGCTCAATGCTCTGAGCTCAGTGCTCAGTGCTCAGTGTGCTCAGTGCTCAGCTCAGTGCTGAGTGCTCCATGCTCAGTGCTCAGTGCTCAGTGCTCAGTGCTCAGTGCTCAGTGCTGAGTGCTCAGTGCTGCTCAGTGCTGCTGCTCAGTGCAGTGCTCCGCTGAGTGTGCTCAGTGCTCTGCAGTGCTCCATGCTCAGTGCTCTGTGCTGTCTCAGTGAGTGCTCCTGAGTGCTGAGTGCTCGGTGTGCTGCTGCATGCTCAGTGCTCAGCTGAGTGCTCCATGCTCAGTGCTCGGTGCTGAGTGCTGAGTGCTCCATGCTCAGTGCTCGGTGCTGAGTGCTCGAGTGCTCAGTGCTCAGTGCTCAGTGCTCAATGCTCAGTGCTCCGTGCTCAGTGCTCAGTTCTCAGTGCTCAGTGCTGAGTGCTCAGTGCTCCATGCTCAGTGCTCGGTGCTGAGTGCTCTGCTCAGTGCTCAGTGCTCAGTGCTCGGTGCTGAGTGCTGAGTGCTCCATGCTCAGTGCTCGGTGCTGAGTGCTGAGTGCTCCATGCTCAGTGCTCGAGTGCTGTTCTCAATGCTCAGTGCTCAGTGCTGCTCAGTGCATGCTCAGTGCTCGGTGCTGAGTGCTGATGCTCAGTGCTCAGTGCTCAGCGCTCAGCGCTCAGTGCAACGATTTCAATGAAAAGTCAGGAACACATCAGGCACACAAATCACAAAGACGTTGAAAGGTCAGCCACAGCAGAGCATAGTAGGATGACGTTAAGGAACCAAGCGCCATTTTTTCATAAGTTGAGTTAATAATGCTATGGAGCAAGATATGCGTTTCTTCGTGTTAAGAAATATTACATTTAATAGTTTAGAAAATAAATTTGTAAAATAATTTACTTAACCACTAATAACAGTATTAAAATAATTCAATGTTTCATACATTTTCAAAATTAGATTGTTCACCTTAACTTTAAACTCTCACCATCTCATCAATACATATTACATATTACTTGGTTTTTAATGTATAATCACGTCCATTTTCAACAAGAGACATGCCGTAGAATCGGACAAAGCCAAAGTATTGGCCAACATTTCACATTTTTACCCGAGAGTCATCCGAGAAACCTTTGAAATAGTTGTCTTGTTATCAAGTGAACCTTAGCCTAAATAATATTCTAATTCTTAAAACTACAGAAACAACATATAAATAACTTAAAAACAAATTACACAATCAACCTACACCTGTAAGCGACATAGGAACATGAAACATTCGCAACAATAATATTTACAGCTACAAATTGATAACAACTCTTCATTTTATAGTTATTTAAATTCTTAAAAAGTTCTAGCATTTTCGCTTGAAAAAAACTTAACAATGTATCGTATATAAAAAAAATTAGACCTTAATCATGTATGTGAGTACTTTGAACAGTAATGTTACAAACCGTGCTAATACAT
Organism: Matsumurasca onukii; assembly: GCA_018831715.1. Classification (NCBI taxonomy): domain Eukaryota; kingdom Metazoa; phylum Arthropoda; class Insecta; order Hemiptera; family Cicadellidae; genus Matsumurasca; species Matsumurasca onukii. Next base: position 49,981,518 of record CM032059.1, on the reverse strand, counting down.
TTAAAGTGTTTTTAAATTATATTAAACAATGTATAAATACAATCCACAAAGTTGATCAGACACTGAAATAAGTACGAGTGAAAATAACATTTGTATCTATAAAAGTGTCACTGGTTAAACTATGAAGAGACATGTCACGTGACGGGTAAACAAGAATTTGCTCTTTGGGCAACCAATAAATCCCAATTCAGCGGTCAACTCGGACAACGGGGCTAGTTGCCTATCACGTCCTATCCCTACCCACCAGCGCCACTGGCGTGAGTCAAGCGGATTTCCTTTGCAATAAAAAAAGGTAAAGTTTGTCTTGTTTAACGAGGCGAAGTTAGGACTACAAAGTCCTCTCTACCACTCAACCTCGACCTTTACCTTGCGTCACCATATTAGTCACATTACAAATTGTAAGTGGTGACTGCGGGGATCGAACCCGCGCCACCGGAGGGATGAGCTCCGGAGTCGCGCGCGATACCAATCCGCCACGGATCCGCAATATGCTACACTCATAGCCTCGCTTCGGCCTTCTGTATGATAGAATATAATAGAATATCTCTTTATTACGAAACAACATTACAAAGCTACAAGCTAACGTCAACGATTGTTATATAATTTAAAGAACTTGCATAATTAAGTATCGCTTTAACCAGGCCTTAAAAGTTGACAAATTTGCTGCTTTCTTTAACGTATCTGGGATTAGTTAAAAGGATTTAACTCCAGCGTAGGAAGGCAAGCGTTCATGCAGCTACGGTAGTTCTTTGTTTAAAGTTTGTTGTTGACGATGGGAGGATTTCAGAAGTTGAACTATTATTGCGGACATTTTCCATCGTTAGTGAACAAAAAGGATCACGACGTTTCAGGATCTGCAATCTGATCCCGTCTTCAGGTGAAAATAACCTAAAACATAGCACAGAACATTAGAAAATGAGCTAGCCAGTAGCTAAAGTAGTCAGCGTAGCTGACCAGTCAAACTCTACCAAACAACATGTAGTTGTTAAGTCAAACAACAAATTAAATCTTAGAATTTAGGACTTAACAACTACATGTTGTTTGGTAGAGTTTGACTGGTCAGCTACGCTGACTACTTTAGGCTAGCTCATTTTCTAATGTTCTGTGTTATGTTTTAGGTTACTTTCACCTGAAGACGGGATCAGATTGCAGATCCCGAAAAGTCGTGATCCTTTTTGTTCACTAACGATGGAAAATGTCCGCAATAATAGTTCAACTACGGTAGTTCGGTGTTGGGTCACTCTGAAGGTATCCCTCGCTCTCGTCTCATAACCGTGGAGATTCACGCCCTGAGTAGGTCTGAGCTTATTGTGACAGTACATAACAGTCTCAAGTATTTACAGGCCAGGGAGAGTAAGTACCCCCAGGTCTACAAAAGCCTTTATGCAGGAGTTTCTAGACTTTAGATTTGATATTTTCCTAATTGCTTGTTTTTTGAGGTTGTAAAAACTTCATAAACGTCCCCTCGATAGAGCACTTTTTTTACCGATTTTGCTAGTTGACGAAATTAACCAAGAAATTAAAAAAAACATGTCTACTAAATTTCATGAAAATTTCAAAAATGCGACCTGTAGTCGAGTGGTCACACGTTATCAGAAATCAATTTATTAGGCATAAATTAACAAAATTAAGTTAATTGAGTAACAGGTATAAACTCGTATTACTTTTGCCAATTCACTCAAGAGGTGTTGGGAAGATCAAAACTGTAAATCGATCGTTTCTTCGACTAGTCATTTTCTTTAGCGATGGAAATGAATAGCTATATTTACTTAAATTAAACATCGCTAACGTCTATAACTAACTGAAGCGGACATTTTTCCTGTACGAGGAAAATGATATGATATGATTGAAGGGACACACCGTAAAAATGTTAATGAAATGCTCAGTAACGTTAACGGAATCGGTGAAGTGTAGTTCTTACTTACCTCCAGAAATTGTTCAAGCACTAATATCTATGTGTAGTAAAGTAATGAATGTACAACAGCGTTATGAACAGTTTTACTAACACACAAGTGTAATTCTTACTTAAAATTATTGACAGTGTGAAGGTAAACATTGTTTAAATGTTTTGCTAACGGTTCACTAATTCATTTTACTCTTTAAAAAGAACCCTCAACAAAACTCTCTTTACAAGCCCTACACCAGCTACCATTCAGACATGTTTGAAGAGTGCTTCAATAAAATCCTTTTCGTTTTTTGTTTGAAAATGTATTTGTTCTATGAAAATGCAATTAGTCGAAATGAAACATCTTTATTTTTCATATTTTGTTACAACATTGTTGATAGTTTGTTTGCTAAGAAAGTTCAAAACCACTTTAATATGTAAGGGTGATAGAAACTTTGGGATTTTACTTCCAGTAGTCGCCAAACTTCACTTTCACTATTTTCATGCAGACTAACCGTGGTTAACTAAATTAACCGAACATCTTGTTTTAAATTAATACAGATTTACTCATGTATCACTATATCACTATTTGAGATGACGACCACTCTCATGAGGGTATTTTAAGGCAAGTATGTGATGAAGGATGAGTGTGATGAGTGGCAGTAATGAGTTGTGAGGTGTAGTCTTGTTGCAAACTAAGCCGACTCTTCCTTAGAATGGGTCATTAATTAATAGCCCAATGATCAATGGAAATACAAATACCAACGGCTTAACGTGACTTCCGAACCACGCTGGTGATGGTCTGATATGTCTTAACGATGGTGGGAGTTGATGCGGGTATCATAAGATGATCACTGAGACTATCTGAGCCGCTTTAGACCTATATCACTCTCAAAAATATAAACTAAATAAAACTATAACGATGCTTTGTTACTTAGATAGAACAAATACGAAATACGAGTAGAAAAAGCAGATTGTTTATGAGCTTGCATAAGGAAAAGCTTCAAGTACGAAATAATTCATCTTTTAAGAGCCAATCTTTTAAGAGTTTGCAGAATAAGGATATTTTATGCACATCTTTAATGGATTTGGGCAGCCCAATTGACTGGGACTCGTGGCGTGGTCCTGTAATCCAGCTTCATGGAGGTCAGGTTTTGAGGATGATATAGGTCTAAAGCGGCTCAGATAGTCTCAGTGATAATCTGATGATACTGATCAACCCCCACCATCGCTTGGACATATCAGACCATCACCTGCGTGGTTCGGAAGTCACGTTAAGCCGTTGGTCCTTGTATTTCCATTGGTCCTTGGGCTATTAAATAATGACCCATTCTAAGGAAGAGTCGGCCTTGGTTTGTAACAAGACTACACCTCATAACTTATTACTACCACTCATCACACTCATCCTTCACCACATATTAACCTTAAAATACCCTCATGAAAGTGGTCAGCATCTCAAATAGTGATTTAGTGAAATTAATTTAGTGAAAACATATTATCTTTAGGAACATAATTTGTTTATTTTTGGCCAGATTTGTTACCGCACTTCTTGTTTGGTAGCCATGCTCATATAATTCAGTCGTTCCACTGTTTCGACACCTTTTATTTAACGTCTTTTAATGCATAAGTATTCAATTGGGACTACATTAATTAACTTTTCTAAGAAATGGAAGTGAGGACTCACGTTTCCTTTTGAACAACAATATAGTACAAATTGATTTTTAATTATTCAAAGTACAAACGATGCATCGTCTAAATTGTATAATAAACTTCCAGATCACTTGTAGCAAGAAGTATCATTGATTTTCCGTATCAAAACTAAGGTATCTCTTGAAGAAGGCGTCTACTCCACTCACGAATACATGATGGAAGAAATACGTGAAAACTAGTTTTGTTTTCCTTGGCTTATTGTTTTGTTCTTTTTTCAATGGTTTTGTTTTGTATATCTTTATTTTCCTACGCACCATGTATGCGATCTAATTCTTCTTTCTGTCTAAATTTTCTCACTTTATTAATTAGGTTCTTAAAAGCTCCACCCCAACAAGTTACGCAGTATTCTAATCTTGAGAGGACCGATGCGTAGTACAGACTATGGAGCATATCATTATCGCGTTAAGCCGTTGGTCCATTCCATTGGGCGTTGGGCTATTAACTAATGACACGATCTGTGAACAGTCGGCACCTTAAACCGCCCTCTAAGAGTGGTCGGTGTCTCAAACCAAAGTGTCAAAGTAATAACGGTAAACCAATAAACCTAAACAGTTACAGCCGAACAAATAAATGGTGTGATATCTAGTGTTGGGTTTAATTATTTTTTACTTAGTAATGGAAAAGTATCCTGTCACCACCTAAATTCCCTTATTAATACAATGTAAAGAAATAAATTATAGCACGATCTGCATATTTCTAATGTTAAAATTTCTTTGTTTCAGATGACATAATTCGAAGAAAATCTGGTGAGTACCTTAGACTACATGTAGCCGTTTTTCTAACAACTCGTAATCAATTCAATAAGCTACGACGTAATCTTAGTGTCGACTCCCAATACTTCAAATGTGTTAATAATTAAACGTATTACTGACACCAATGACTCAACAAGAGTATGATTGACATTTGAAACAAAGCAAACCTTTTATGTCTAGGTTATAATAAGAGGAAGCCACAAAAAGTGGCCACAGGCCCAAATCTGAGTACTGCAAATAACACGGAGTAAACACTGACAAGGACATTTTAGCAAGTTTATTGACTTAAATGTAGAATTTATTCTCTGGAAGGATGGATCTATTGATGCTGATGTAAAGTTATCTATGCTTTTAGAGAAAAACTGCCACGTTTTAGTTCATTTAATAACTGAAATTTCCCACGTTAAAATTCCCCAACCCATTCAAACGCGGCTCGTGCTCTATCTGCTTCTGAACGTTATACAGGGTTTCTCTTAAACGCAACCCAATTTTCAAACCATAAGAAACCTTAGTTTAAAACCAATATGTTCGTAAGTTTGGATGACTAGTTTGTTCGCTTCAATATCTATTAACTGGTCCGTTGTTTATTTCCTCAAAAATCTTCTTGGCCACATGGGGCACCAGCCGAGGAAAATTATAGCTGGGAAAATCACCCTTTGTAGGCTTTTTGTGCTAGCCAACGGAGTAGGAAGGATATAAAAAAAGGCAAAGACAGGAATGGGTCTCCTAGCATAATTCTTGGGCGACTGATTTGGCCTTCGACCGGGAAAGAATGGTTGTTAACGTGTGAGAAGGAAGCAGAAGTTTAGGCGGAAAGCAGACACGTTCAGCTTAGAATGAGATGTCAGCCTGTCACGGCAAGCGCATTACGTGTAGAGTGTACGGATTGTGATGTGGCAGGTTGCACACTTACTTACACAGTCTAACTAAAACTGGCAAAATATGAGAGTTCGGCGGGATGCACACTGGAGAAATGAGTTTCAGGAAACTGGTTTCATTTCACAATTATTTCATTTGCCAACGCACACTTGCGAAATGAGGTTTCGTCACTTTTGTGATGGATTCGGATGCTGATAATTTTTTATATTTTGTGTTAGGGACTTAAGAAATAAAAGCAGGAAGTATTGAGTTCACCCGTTAATCAGGTATCGTCGACACAGTACTTATGTTGTAGCTCGTCACTTGTGCAGTGGTCCTGTCAAATGTAAGGACTTTTTTTAGAATGTCAAATCCGCTTTTTGGTCGTTTGGTGGAGAATTAGTTGGCCCTCTAATATTAAGGAGGAAAGCCAACTGGAGAGGTTTGAGGGCTGAGGAAAAATCACCCACTCAACATCTTCCGCTAACTTCCCTTGGAAAGAAATGTACGAGGATGTTATATTTAAAAATAGCACAAGCGAATGGAAAATATTATTTTTATACTGTGTTGAGCACTTTTATTACATTATTTAATTTATTTCTACGTAATACCACGTAAAGCTAAAATATGAGACATCTGTATTTTGGATTTACTGTACACCACTTTCAAGAAAAAGATGAAACTAAAATTTTATGAAACGCAGTGTGCACAGACTTGTGTTATCTCACTTATCTGTTGCAAGCAACTAAAGTTGCTCGTGTCGTGAAACATGTTTCCTAAGACCAGTTTCTCCAGTGTGCATCCCGCTTAACTAAAACTGGCAAAATGTGGAGAGTAAGGAAAACTCAGGACACCAGCACACCTGTTCCCGTCCCATATCCACCCGCTCCCGTCTGCTTGGCTTATTGGCACTGTGTTCGATAAACACTACACCAAGCACCCCTTTCCCTTTCCTGCCTTCTCTACTCTATTTTCCCCTCCACTTCAAAATACGATCGGTTGTTCATTTCTACTTTATTCGTTTTGCCAACTCTTTATTCTGGAGAGTATTGGTGTACAGTTCAGACTCGTTTGAACGAAAAGGCTAACGGTAGTTTGGCTTGGTTAAATGGATACTTGTGGTTTATTTCACCTTACCGATAAAGTTTTAGGTCCCGTAGGCAAAGGACACTTGTAACCTCCTCGGCACGTACAGCAGGGGTCCAAAACGTTCGACCCCTTCCCTTAGCATTTGAATGAACGACATTTTTTGAACGTACTGCCTTTTTTTCATAAATCGCCAATTTTCAAAAGTTTGCAAAAAGTGTCTTTCAGCATATCATTGTAAAGCTTTGTTTACCCAAAAACTGAATCCGTAGTTTTTTCCAAATTTTGGAAAACGATAGCAACTGAATCCGTTTATCTGATCAAACAATGAAACACGTTTTGCTGGGCCACCATTTGAAACGACACAGCGTAAAACTCTTGTAATGGTATCAAGGAATTAGTGTTTCATACAATTTTAAATGAGGCGTCACACGATAGAGTAAAATAAATATTTCTCCCACTACCCCTACTTTTGGGTTGGGGCAAACTCCCCAAATTATTCCAAAAGGTACTTTAGTTTACTCTTAATACTCGTATATATGCCAGAGCACGTTCAAAGGTCAGGTTAATTCAAACGTTAAGGAGGGGTCGAACGTTTTGGACACTCGGTATATGTCTGGATCGTAAGGTGACAGTTGTAACGGCTACAGTTTGATCTCGTGAAACTCCTCCGAACTAAACCTATGACGTTATTCCGAATTGAATTGTTTGAAAAAGGGGACAAAACTTAAGGGCTGGAAAATTATTTTGTTAACTCTTGTAATATGAATTACAACAGATAGCTTAGACTAAGCTGCTTACACGTCTATGCATCATTTTTCATGTCTTAAACATGGTTCGTAGAAGTTCTGTAATATTTAGCGTAAATCATGGATAAGCACATAAATCCAGTATATAGGTATCTAAAGATGTTGAAAAGCTTCCGAAAATGTTGTACGAGAATGCAAAAAAACGAAAACTCTCACTCGCGCATACACAAAAAAGCATCATCAACAGCAATAATAAACTACTACTGTACTGCAAGCCTTAATTGCATACTAATAGTCCAATCGGGTTAAACCCAAATTGATGGAAAACACTCTAAATGTCTTTAACGTTCCAAGTAAATAAACTGAGAGTAAAATAATTTGAAGCGGTCATTTCTCCTGGGTATTATTGGCCGGTTCAACCTCAATCCAAGCCAAAATCCGCCCTCAGAGAACTGTGGTCCCAAACCCAATCCCTGACCTCATCCCTCCCCCTCTCACCTCATACCCTCATGACCCCCTTTGTCGTGGAGTGAGTCAGAGAACTGTGGTCCCAAACCCATCCTCTTGTCGTGTCGGATGTGGAAATCTGCCCTCAGAGAACTGGGTCCCAAACCCTTCTTTTGAGTCTTTATTTTACCCTTCCACCACCTTTGATTTGTCTAACGGATAACCTGACTTTTTCATTATCTTTGGTTTTGATCTTTTTCCCATTTCAATTTATTGTGTGTCGGAGTTGATAATTTGTTTTTGTCGTCCAACTTTCATCTCTTTAATCCTCATTTTCTACCACCACCACCCCCGACTCTTGTCGTGTGAAATCGGATGGAAAACCGCCCTCAGAGAACTGTGGTCCCAAACCTCAAATAATCCCTGAGTCCTCATCCCTCTCCCTCCCCTTTCTCACCCCTTCTCTACCACCACCACCCCTGACTCTTGTCGTGTCAGTCGGATGTGTGAAATCCGCCCTCAGAGAACTGTGGTCCCAAACCTCAAATAATCCCCGAGTCCTCATCCCTCCCTCCCTTCTCACCCCTTCTCTACCACCACCCCTGACTCTTGTCGTGTCAGTCGGATGTGTGAAATCCGCCCTCAGAGAACTGTGGTCCCAAACCTCAAATAATCCCCGAGTCCTCATCCCTCTCCCTCCCCCTTCTCACCCCTTCTCTACCACCACCACCCCTGACTCTTGTCGTGTCAGTCGGATGTGAAATCCGCCCTCAGAGAACTGTGGTCCCAAACCTCAAATAATCCCCGAGTCCCCTCATCCCTCCCTCCCACCACCCACTCACCACCACCACCCTGACCTTGTCGTCAGTCGGATGTGAAATCCGCCCTCAGAGAACTGTGGTCCCAAACCTAAATAATCCCCAAACCAAATAACCCCCGAGTCCTCATATCCCTCCCCTTCTCCCCTTCTCTACCACCACCACCCCTGACTCTTGTCGTGTCAGTCGGATTGTGTGAAATCCGCCCTCAGAGAACTGTGGTCCCAAACCTCAAATAATCCCAAAGTCTCATCCCTCTCCTCCCCCTTCTCACCCTTCACTACCACCACCACCCTGACTCTTGTCGAGTCGGATGTGTGCTCCGAACCCGAGATTCAGAGAACTGTCGACCCAAATAATCGAAAGAATGAGAGAGGAAGGACTCATCCTCCTCCCTTCTCATCCCTTCTCTACCACCGGTGACCACCCTGACTCGTCGTGTCAGTCGTGACCCATCACCTTGTTTTCTCAGGTCTAAACTGTGGTCCCAAACCTCAAGCTCATAATCCCCGAGTTCCTCATTTCCCTCAATTTCTCTCCACCCTTGAGAGAACCAGGGAACGTGCTGCAAACTTGTCGTGAGTCGGATTGTGAAACCTCAGAGACTGTGGTCCTCAAATATCCTTTCCGTTTCTCACTCACACCCTCTTCCCTTCCTACCACCACCACACCGACTCTTGTCGTCGGATGTGTGCCTCAGAGAACTGTGGTCCCAAACCTCAAATAATCCCCTGAGTCACATCAGAACTCTGACTCTTCTCATTCTCCCTGTCCTACTCCTGACTCTTGCCGTGTCATGGATCTCGCCCTCGAGAGTGTGGTCCGACTCACATTGTCCTTTTCTCCTAAATACTTTCGGTAAATCAGAGAGTGGTCCTCAAAATTGTCTCATCCCTCTCCTTTCTCTTCCTCTTTCTCTACCACTCACACTGACTCTTGTCGTGAGTGTCGTGAAATCCGCCCTCAGAGAACTGTGGTCCCAAACCTTAAATAATCCCCGAGTCCTCACCCTCCCCTTCTCATCCCTTACTCTGACTCGTGTCGTGTCAGTCGGATGTGATGTGTGAATCCGCCCTCAGAGAACTGTGGTCCCAAACAAATAATCCCCAGACACTGTACCACCTCCCCTGACTCGTGTAGTCGGATGTGTAATCCGTCCTCAGAAAACTGCGGCCCCAAACCTCAAATGATTCCCAAGTCCTCATCCCTCTCCCTCCCCCTTCTCACCTCTTCTGTACCTCGCCACACTGACTCTTAACGTGTCAGTTGGGGGTGTAAAATCCGCCCTTAGAGAGCTGCGGTCCCAAACCTCAAATGATCCCCAAGTACTCATCCCTTCCCCCTTCCCCTTCTCCCTCTTTCACACCCACACCCCGTGTATTTACGAACTTCAGATTTTTATTTGTTATTCAAATAAAACTATAGTTTAATTATTTTTAAAAACTATTAGTTTTGCTGGGGCAGTGGAAAACATTCAAAGTGTACTTAAACACGTTTATATCTGAATAAGTATAACATCCAATGTATATGCGTGTATATTTGTTGTACGCAATAGAGATGGTCACAGTGATGGGAATGTGGATGAAGGGTGGACGTGTGATTGAATACAAGGTGTGAGAGCAGGTGTGAGCAGTGTCCCAAACACAGTTTCACGTGTTGACGTAGCTTACACACCAACTGGACGATGTCACCAATGCAGTAACAACTTTTCACGATAGCCACTCCATCGGTCCCATCCTGGGGAACAGACGGCCTTAGTTTATAACAAGACTAGACCTCATCATCCATCAAAACCCTCTTCACGCTCACCGTTCATTCCCATACTCACCACACTCTCTAGGAGTGGTCAGTGTCTCGAATCAAAGTACCCGAAGTATGGTAAAGGTGTTAAGCTGGTGCTGCTGTGTACGTGATTGAAAATACGTCTTTACTACCAAACTCAATTTGGCCGTTTTATATGCAGCGGCACTAATGCCAAAATCCTCTGTTTCCAGAAAAGCTTTTCACGTTTTAGTTTATTAATCAACTTCAAAATTCGTTACGAAATTGTTCATGTTTAATTTCTAACCCGTTTAAACGCTGCTCGGACTCTGTATGTAATAATACTTTTAACTTAAGAAATTTTACCATTGTATACAACAAACCTCAAAGGAAGAAGTGAGGATTTAATAATGCATATCAATTGATATAGACGAGAAGACATAACAATTATTCTGAAACCAATACTTTCCCTCGTATGTTATAAATACAAAATACAATGTACTAGTTTGTTTTTCTTACATAAGGAGTTGAAGGTAGCTGATAAAGCTGATTGGATATGAGTCAAGGACGCCCATAGAGTATCTTCCAGGGCACTAACATACCGGAGTGTCTGGGGGTATTCAATACCCCCAGGAAGGGGTCCGGGGGCTCTCCCCCAAGGAAATATATAACATAAACACGTTTTCGTGCGTTCTGGGAAAGAAATTGGTCATTTCTCAAAGGCTACAATTTGTTATCCTAATGTTATAGAACTAGCTTGAAAATAAGGTTAATAATTCAATACGACACTTTTCCTTGCGATGGTGCTCTCTCGTCATGGTCTTAAATCTATAATATTAGGCACGAGATTTAAATACAAATGTCCAAAGACTTTAAACCACTCTGTTTATTACAGTAACACTTCCACTGTCCATAGATAACAGTGGTCCTAAACCTCCTTCACCCCCTTCACTCCCACCTCGCCCCTGACTCTTGTCGTATCAGTCGGGGGTGAGATATCCGCCCATAGAGAGCAGTGGTCCTAAACCTTAAATAATGACTTACCACCTAACGGGACCAAAGGGGGTCAATACAGGGTTTCAACTACCACTCGCATCACAATAAGTGTGCAAACAAATGCATGAGCTTGAAATTACTAATATTTTGTTCTAGGCCTAAATATAAATTGTTTAAATGTTGCTTTTTTGTGAACTATAAAAAGCCAGGGGGCCGGGTTCCGCCCTGCCACCGAGTAGTTATTGTTATTATTAGTATAGTTATTGTGAGAAGGATGCAGTAAGATGTGTTCTAACATCACTGAGGGGAGTTTTCTTCTCTGGCTCAGGACGGTGATTCATGGACGAGTTTTTGTTGCAAGAATCGTTAATCGTTTTCAAGAGGAAGAATGATCACTGTCACGTGAAACATCAATCGTTCGCCTGCTCATTGCCCTTAAAACAAAATACAACTAAAGTCCTTGGTTTCAAGTTTGTTGTTGACGATGGTAGGAGTTCTGAGGTTCAAGTTCTTTCAGTTTCAACTTCTTTAATTATGTTTATGTATCAGTGGAGATTTAAACTATTGTTGTTTACTCACACTATCTTAGATTACGTACTTATAGAGTCCAGTTGCATGTTTGGCTTGACCCTTAGCATGTAAGCCCATCCTAATTTATGTAATTTTCTAATGACATGTAGGCTATGTATTGAAATTGGTTTCTGGCCGTTGATAGAAAATTAATAAATAAAAAGTATTACAACGGACGTTTTACATCGTTAGTGAGAGGGAAGAGCACGACGTCTCGGGATCTGAAATTCATTTATTTTAATGGTTATTATTTAAATTATAATAACTTTGAAAAAGAAGACATCATTACACTTTCAAAAATCTGGCAACATGAAGAAGTCTTTCGGATTGTGTCACATCCAATGAGAACATCCACAGTTGGCACCCCTGCTCCAATGGACGGTTGGCAGCCCTATATTTATTAATTTATTTAACAACGGTGTTACCTTTTTATATAGTAGCATACATATAGGAAAAAAGTAATTTTTGCTGAAAAGAGTAGCCTACATGATATACAATGCACAAACTATTACATATCACAGTGCCATGTCTTTCAATCTACCCCTACTATCTTTTTTTTATGAGAAGGTTTATTTTTCAGGGTAGTTATGGGTAACATTAAGAGTACTTAATCATATAGAATATAGATAGACTAAATAACCAACAGGATAGTAGGCAGCAAATATATCGGTTTCAGCCAATCAGTGACTGAAGATGGTACTCCACAGCGAGACCGATATATTTCAAGCAAATTATAATGGCGTCTTGATACGGTGTAAGTCGGAAGAACTATATTATAACTGTTTTAACACTACGTTGCAATTCTAGAGGATAAACCTATCACAAAGGACAACTAGAACACCCTGGCTATTGTTAAAAGTTGCTGATTGCTTGTAATAGTTATTCTGGAAGTACTTAATGTTGATCGGAACTTTTCCAAAGTTATATAAATCCATTACCTCTGGGAAGGTTTCCAAGGCTCAACTTTTATTTGGAACCTTCGGTGCTTTTAACACTTGTCATAATTTCTGGAAAAACAAGCCTGAGAGTTAGAGGTTCGATTTCACTTACGTCACTGTCTGTCTAAAAAATTGCTACTCGATACTTGACGGTCTCTTGCTAGTAGAGTCTTGCGCCGCAGTCGTCGAAAATGTGTATTAGTCATTTTATTTCATCATTTACATCAATTTACATTGATGTCAAATAAAGAATAATTTTGTTAAATTACAAATAACTTAAATTAAATATTTTTCAGTAAAAGAACATTAAAAGATAAACACATACAACTGTGTAGGGTCTTAACAAAACAACTAAAGTTATATACAAGTCAAAATACACATTGTGTAAGCAAAAAAGAAACAAAAAATCAGTTTCGCAAACCCTGAGCTCTTTTTATGTGGACTGTCCCGATGCAAGCAAGGTACTCCGGAACACTATAAAAGCAGTGATTAAGAAGAAAATTGAAGATACTTTTTTTAGGATTTAGGGAATGTCTCGTATTTCATGTGGTTTGGTAGTTTATTAAATAGATTTGTGCAAGAGTACCACGGTGTCGAATAAGGTTGTGCGATGACCAGGATATTGCAGAGGAGCGGAGTTCCGAGTAAAATGATGATGCATGTGGTTTCTACGTTTCTACCGTAAAGATTTTCTGGGTGTGTGTAAACAAAAAAGCATTTGAAAATATACAGACAAGGAATGGGGGAGTATTTCTAACGGCTTGAAAAGGAAACCGTATAAATTGGCTGACTAACTAGAGTCTAGAGTTGTACTATTCGAATAAATGGGAGAGAGTGAACGTAAATTTTGTAAGTCTGAATGGAATCTCAATGGAAGTAGAAAAGAACATTTTAGCTAATAAAAACGACGATTGCTATTTATTTCATGTAAGAATTATTCATGCGATTAGATACTTGTTTATTTATTTATTTATACTCAAGAAGAGTAGAGCAAGCGAGTAAAGAGTGACTGAGTGTTGAGCAAGACTGTTGCAACTGGCACTCGGCATTCGGTAACCAAGTAGCGTGAAAATGAGACAGGTACTGAGAGTATAATTATAGGAGGAAGGTGATCAGGGACACCTTGAGGTTACGTGTCGACAGGACTGCGCGTAGACCAGTAGCCAGACAGACAGCGCCACTGGCCATGAGTCACTGCCACTGCTGTGCGCGTTTATCAACATAATCAAAGATACTGCTATGGTAGGTAGATTGCACACTAGATGGCTGAGGCAGAAAAGTCAACATAGTTGCGGCAGCCCAAGCCCAGATAGGGCTGCGAGGGAACTTCCTTTAAGAGTCTCAAGTAGAGCTACTGACGCACGCACAAGTTCGTTCGTTCTTGACAATCACGCGATTTGGTTACATTTAGGTCATCGACATCGGACAAACTCGAGCATGTGGTGCCGAGAGGGAGAAAAACGGCGAGAGACGGCAGCGACATAGTTCGCTTGGGCTGCCAAACTATGTTGATTTTTCTGCCTATAGACCATGTGGCTATCTATACTATGCGCAATTTACTTACCATAACATTTGACCTAACCTTTGACATAATCTACGAAATTGACTGTTGTCAGATCATTAAACCCCTTTTTGAGTGAAAAGTCCCCACCCCTAAAGGGGTTATTGGGAGTCTAATTGTGCTGGCACACACAAATACGACCTGTAGAGATTATACACATCCATACATATGTACACTTAAAGTGTTGAAAACATTCTCAAAACGTGTTCTGGGGTTCAGGGTCGATGCTCATTTCATGGTCCCGGCATAGATATTACCATGCTGACGGCATGAATATCTCATTTTTCCAAAGAAAATTCTATAACAAGCAACCCTATTTGGAGTAGGTTAACAATGTGTGCTTGTACAATAGCTAAGCTCATCACACTAATACCCTAAGCTAAACAGCTATCAGGTCCAGGTTTTCACTAGGAATAAACGGCATGGGGTTTGACAAGTAATGTAGGCTTAATCAGGCCTATTCAGCTCTCAACTATGAACGACGGATCAGTATCATTATTTTGTCAGGTTAGATTATATGATTATGTGATCAAGCTACGTGTTTGATTAAGGCTTGTACTATCAGGGTTGAACATGATGAAGCCTGACCCTATTGCTGGCCTTAACACGTTAATTTCACATAATGACCAACATGTGTAACTAACTTCAACACGTGAACGGCCAATAGGTACAAGAATTTGTGTACTTATTAAAAACCTTGCACTGTTTTAAATATTTTTCAGACGTAGATTTGTAATATTGTACCGTTTTTAATAAAGAACGCGTTAATTTGCATCAGACACAGAGTTGGATCACACACGTATTCAACTAAATTTTTGCCATTTAAATATTGTGGATAGTCCCGCAACTGGACAGCTGTTAAAGTCGTGTTATTTTTTGGCAAGATTCGCAGCCACGAACCACCCGGGACTATAAGATGGTTCCTCTTAGCAGGACGGAGTGCTTGTTTGAGAAGAGGAGAACATTTTAGGGAAGGAAGTGGAGAACCAAGATATTCTCACTGGGATGACCACACCCTGTTAAAAATGTTCCAATTTTACGGCATGAGAAGATGACACATTACAGCTAACAGTAGGATTTTAACAATAGTCTGTTCCATTAATATATACTGATTTTTATAAGCACAGGACTACTGCATGTAGGAAGGAAGTGCTAAAGAATGGCTTTGAGCGGTGGGTGGCATGTTAGGAAGGAAGTGGAGAACGTGGTCTGTTCAAGAATATTCTCACTGAGTCACGGATATTTTGCTAATACGATTAATTACTTATACCGTGGCATGATGGTCTGTTCAAGAATATTCTCACTGAGTCACGGATATAGAGCGTAGCAGATGACACAGGGAAGTGGTAGTGCTTGTTGCTGAAGAGGGAAAGCTTGGTGGTGGCAGCATGTTAGGAAGGAAGTGGAGAACGTGGTCTGTTCAAGAATATTCTCACTGAGTCACGGATATAGGCTACGCACGCCGTGGCATGAGAGATGACACGGGATGGTGGAAGTGGTAGGACGTAGTGCTTGTTGCTGAGAAGAGGGAACGGTGGGTGGCATGTTAGGAAGGAAGTGGAGAACGTGGTCTGTTCAAGAATATTCTCACTGAGTCACGGATATATGACTACGCACGCCGTGGCATGAGAGATGACAGGATGGAAGTGGTAAGACGTAGTGCTTGTTGCTGAGAAGAGGCACAGTGGGTGGCATGTTAGGAGGAGAAGTGGAGAACGTGGTCTGTTCAAGAATATTCTCACTGAGTCACGGATATAGGCTACACGCCGTGGCTACGGGATGGAAGTGATGGAGCACGCTGAGAAAGAGGAGAGAAACGGTGGTATGTTAGGAAGAAGTGGAGAACGTGGTCTGTTCAAGAATATTCTCATGAGAGATGACACGGGATGGAAGTGGTAGGACGTAGTGCTTGTTGCTGAGAAGAGGGAGAACGGTGGGTGGCATGTTAGGAAGGAAGTGGAGAACGTGGTCTGTTCAAGAATATTCTCACTGAGTCACGGATATAGGCTACGCACTTGTTGCATGGCATAGGAAGGAGTGGAGAATTCAAGAATATTCTCACTGAGGGATGGAAGTGGTAGGACGTAGTGCTTGTTGAGAAAGGCTGGCAGGAGAAGAGGACGGTGGGTGACAGGCATGTTAGGAAGGAAGTGGAGAACGTGGTCTGTTCAAGAATATTCTCACTGAGTCACGGATATAGGCTACGCACGCCGTGGCATGAGAGATGACACGGGATGGAAGTGGTAGGACGTAGTGCTTGTTGCTGAGAAGAGGAAAACGGTGGGTGGCATGTTAGGAAGGAAGTGGAGAACGTGGTCTGTTCAAGAATATTCTCACTGAGTCACGGATATAGGCTACGCACGCCGTGGCATGAGAGATGACACGGGATGGAAGTGGTAGGAAGTGCTTGTTGCTGAGAGAGAACGGTGGGTGGCATGTTAGGAGGGAAGTGGAGAACGTGGTCTGTTCAAGAATATTCTCACTGAGTCACGGATATAGGCTACGCACGTGAGAGATGACACGGGATGGAAGTGGGGACGTAGTGCTTGTTGCTGAGAAGAGGGGAAACGGTGGGTGGCATGTAGGAAGGAAGTGGAGAACGTGGTGTTCAAGAATATTCTCACTGAGTCACGGATATAGGCTACGCACGCCGTGGCATGAGAGATGACACGGGATGGAAGTGGTAGGACGTAGTGCTTGTTGCTGAGAAGAGGAGAACGGTGGGTGGCATGTTAGGAAGGAAGTGGAGAACGTGGTCTGTTCAAGAATATTCTCACTGAGTCACGGATATAGGCTACGCACGCCGTGGCATGAGAGATGACACGGGATGGAAGTGGTAGGACGTAGTGCTTGTTGCTGAGAAGAGGGGAACGGTGGGTGGCATGTTAGGAAGGAAGTGGAGAACGTGGTCTGTTCAAGAATATTCTCACTGAGTCACGGATATAGACTACGCACGCCATGGCATGAGAGATGACACGGGATGGAAGTGGTAGGACGTAGTGCTTGTTGCTGAGAAGAGGGAAACGGTGGGTGGCATGTTAGGAGGGAAGTGGAGAACGTGGTCTGTTCAAGCATATTCTCACTGAGTCACGGATATAGACTACGCACGCCATGGCATGACAGATGACACGGGATGGAAGTGGTAGGACGTAGTGCTTGTTGCTGAGAAGAGGGGAACGGTGGGTGGCATGTTAGGAGGGAAGTGGAGAACGTGGTCTGTTCAAGACGGCTCTATGGATCAAGATCATATTTCATGCTTCGTGCTTCATGTTTTAACAGTTGAACCTGATTCTGACACTTGGTAAATACGTTGCCGGGTTACGCTGCTGTGATGTGCTGCCGCTCTATTCAACATTCCACATTCAACACATCTTACATTTCACATCCAACGTCTTGCACAATCTTCTTACAGTCTTTGTACTTCAGAACACTTACTTAGTCAAAGTATAAATCGTTTCGCATTTCTGTCATTTATTTGAGACAATTCTATTTTGTTTCATATTAGTTTGCATACATGATTTAAAGGTTATGAAATATTACTACACCAACACGTACCAAACTCAAATTATACATTTTCATTGTATCTTCTACCGTTGTAGCCCTGGATGAATATATTAAACGTGTTCAATTTTAATATATATAGGTTTTTCGTTAATTTTGGGCGACGTTTTAAGCCGTACATAACTTTACCATTTACTGTTACAAAACAAACATTATATAAAAGAACAAGTGAAATCGATTATTTCAATATGATTATTAAGAGTTCAATGTTGAGAATTACAGTTCAAACCAAACCAAAAGGTAAATTGACCCAATATTTTTGAAAACATTATGTAAAAACGTCTCACTACTCATTTTACATTTAAGGTTAACTTCTGAAAGGACTGGGCTTGGACTAAAAACCAAATATGAACATTAAGGTTGTGATTCGTATGCCTCCATACAGGCATTTACGAATACTTATTACGGACTACAAATACCCCGTCTACTTAACGCCCTGGTATTTGGACCTCTGGACAGTTGAAACACGCTATCAAGACAGCGGTAACGGAATACAGTGAATCTAGTAATTTTAGCGGTATGCAATACAAACCCTTTCAGTATATTTAATCTTTTTTATTCTGAATTCATAAGTCTAATTTAATTGCTCCAACTTGTTTTGGCTCATCCATGAAACAGTGACGGCCCATTTACAAACCATGCGGACTTCTGACTGAACAAGTTTTTTTAAACGGATTTAAATACAACAATCCGGGAACTGTAATCAAAAACTGAATTAATATATATATTTTCAAACATATAAACAACATAAAAGGATGAAGAACAATAATTGATCAAGAGCCCACTGTTTTTAACATATGATTCACAATGGTGTGTTTATAGTTTCATTGTATATTTTTATAGTTTGTTATGTAAATTTATGTTGTTATAATATAAACACTAAAGCTGATGAACTGAGACCCGAAACCCGTGGTTAGTAGAAAGTGTGAAAAAGGGTACTTGATGGTCATTTGTTTGACAGTAACCTTACGAGGGCTCAACTTTCTGTCCATAAGTCTTTTCTCCCGGAAAGCTGGCCTTTCTCTTCTAGATTTTCTCCCCTAAAAAAATACCAGAGGGAATGTGACTTCTTTCTAGTTAAATACGTTTGCCATGAGTGACTCCTGTATTAGATCAGCTCGCTTATTCGTGCCAATAAAGCCCTACGTGAACAAATCTTTTCAAAGGATAACTATAATTATTATCACATTGACCATTTAGAACGAGTAGACAATCAGCTCATTATTAGCATCGGCAATTTAATCATTATACATATTCAAACTGACGTAGGTAAGTTAAATTAGTTTGTCCCTTCCTAGATTAGTTTACTGATTGTATTCCAATCCTGTATTGATCACACTCTGCGTCATGAATACTAATATTTCCTTGTGTATCATTCATAGTCCTAAATACTTTGAAACAATGTCGAAGACCAGTTGGGTGTGGCCGTAGCTCAGTGGTATAGTGCGTGCTTTGCACCAAATTGGCCGGGTTCGATTCCCGACTGCAGTGATAACTTTTCACGATGACCACTCCCCGTGGTTCGAAAGTCACGTTAAGCCGTTGCTCTATTCCGTTGGTCTTTGGGCTATTAACTAATGACCTAATGTGGGGAACAGTCGGCCCTAGTTTGTAACAAGACTACGACTCATCATCCGTCAAAAACACTCATCACACTCACCGTCATCCCATATACACCTTAAAATGGAGTGGTCGGTGTCTCAAAGCAAAGTAGTAATGTTAAAACCCACTTTGGAGTTTTCATCTCCATCTGTGATATTAGTCTGTCTAAAAGGGAGGGGTAAATTAATTTTCTGAACATGTTTGACTCCTTGCTAACAGGTTTTGAGAAAACAATAGCAAGCAATCTTAGGAGTTTATTCGATCCAATGGGCTACGAATTGTACTGTAATATAAGATACATACAACCAAAGATCTTAAAAACACTACTATTTTTAAGTGCCAAAAGGTTTAGCTTTAAATCAATCGTTCGTTCATATACAGAAATATAACTATCATCTACATCCAGTCAAAAACTAGTATGTCAAGTAAGGGTATGTTGTTCACATAGTTGTTTACAAGAGTTGTTTTAATAACAAAATAAAATGAAGCTCTTTGAATTATTTATAATAAGCGGTCTCAAAGCTTTAGGCAATAAGTTACATCTCTTTGAAGTTGTTTGGATGTTTTAATTTCAGAAGCCTTTCTCATAATGCGGAGATAGAAGCAGCTTTTCTTGCTCCAAAGTATTTGTTTCTTCAAACATGGCCCTCTTTCAGCAATATGTTCGGAACGACATACCACGTAACGGGCGTTTTCACGAGAAAAGCGGTTCACATGCCTGGTCTACAGTCGCAGTACCGTATTAATACGAGATACTCTTACAGGGCGAACACTTTTTGAAAATCTTTATTAGTTTTATATTAAAACCAAGAAATTTAAATACAAAGTTTCTTCAACTTATGGATTCTTGCTACGATTTGACAAATGGGAAATTCGGCTTAGTAGAATCACCAAAACATTTAATGCACTGTACAATGAAGTTTATTTCACGAAAATCCGTTGAAAACTGTATGTGTGTAGTATCCCAAGAAGGTTTATGTTTTTGCATTGTTCTTATGGGACAAAACTCAGGGTCATGGTCACTACTGCGCATTTTTAAAGAAGATGGCAACCAGCCTCGTTTCGATAGTGTCCCAGCCACTGAGAACATCGACAGTTGGCATCCCTGATCCATGTGACCAACAGAACAGCAGACAGCAAGTTTTTCAGTTTCAGCCAATCAATTACTACAAATGGTACTCCACAACAAGAAAATTATAACGATGTTTTGACGCGGTGTGGACCGGAAGAACTGGATTATGTTGTAATCAAATAGACATATGTATTTTTACTATTCTCGTAAAATTCGATCTTTGGCTTTTTTGACCACGATTGGTAATCTGTAAGCACAGCTGTTGTTTTAAACGTGGTTTGCGTTGTTTTGTAGTTAGTGGCGTTTTGCTTCATTTTAAGTTTTCCCGTTAAAAACTCTACGAAAACATAATAACATAGATCGCTCAGAGCTAGCGGTATATTATGTTTAGGAAAGTTTGAGAGTTCGGAATAAAAGATGAGGGGCAGTGAGGCGAGTGTCGAGAGAAGAGAGGGGCAGGTGCTCAGGTGCGCAGGTGTGCTGTGAAAGCTAACGACGTCGACACGACGGACGGGCGGTCACTGGGAAGTGAGCAGTTCAATATGAACCGTTTACAAAACTGCCATTCCCGGAACTGAGTTGGGCAGTTGTTGGAGTTGGGAACGTTATTGGACCCTTGTTGATTTAGTTCATTTTTACACCTGCGAAGGGATTGCTTATCTATTCCACCTTTGTTCCTTTTTCCACCAGTAAAGTTGTTGGGCGTTTAGCTGGATAGCAGGCTAATATGGAATTAGCATGTCTCTGAAGTTAGCACCAGACGTTCAAGAACAATCTTCCTCCTTAGAAAATTAAGAAATTTAGTAACTATAGAATTTTTAAAAACAGCATACTTTGGCTTATTTCACAGTGTGATGACCTATGGGATGACTTTATGGAGACATACTCCAGAGAGTAAAAATATCCTAATGCTACAAAAAAGTCATTAGAATCATTACCTTCAGCGAAGATCTAGCACATTGCCGACCCCTTTTTAAACAGCTTAACATAATGACATTTTGCAGCCAATTTATATTTTACTGCTTAGTCCACATTAAACGCAATATGATAGATTTTGCCTGCAGAGATCAAGTTCACCATTACAACGCTCGAAAGAGAACATACCTGGACACTCCTTTCTGTAGGCTGTCCAAGCAAAAAGACTGCTATCCAGTTCTAGCCATCAGACTGTGTAACAACCTGGATGAAGACGTTAAAAGTCTTCCAATGAAGACATTCGCAACGAAAATAAGAGACAGCTCATGGCGAGACCACTCTACTCAATCAAAGAATTTTTCACCAATGATTACTCTGAGTGGGTATCTTAGTCCACCGCCATGTAGTGCGTTTCTAGTATTAGTGTCTTTTATTGGCTTTTTCTTTATTTTTGACAAATTCTATCTAGCTATGATGGCTATCGATGAATACATGGTATAAACGTATTTTAACCCCAATGTACATTGTACATTTTGAACAGGAGAGAATACATAATAGACGTCATTACAGTGGGAACTATTTCTAGCTTTTAATAACCCTGGCGTTTAGGCTACTAGCTGAGCAGACTTGTTACTGAGTGTATTTGTCGTGGATTTGATTGCCTATGATTTGCGACCCTTTACGTGTGCCTTTCTAGGTTTCACAGTAAAAATGGCCGATTTACAAAGAAAATCCCAGTGTGTTTTTTGGTTAGCTTTTATTAAGTTTCATTCCGTGACTCTAGTACGACGCGAGTATCGGTGAATTTACAATGAAATTTCTCCTTCAAGATTATTATACAGTAATTACCGATGGGTAAAGAAGTTTTAGAAAACTGGTAGTGTATGCAGGAAACCCCATTTTGGAAGATCCAAACCCCAGTAACCCCAGAAGTTCTTCGAAGCGTTTGGAGGAAGATCGAATTTCGTTTGTACGTCAGCAGGTCGGTGCGTGGAGGCCACGTCAAGCTACAATGAGTCAAATACGATTTTTTAGTGCTTTATAAACGCACGCCAATAGCATTATGGAATGGTGTTTACTTTTGTAAATAAACGCAAAGAAAAGTGTACCAATAAGTCATTTACTCAGCAAAATTAACAATACAAATTGCATTGGCCAAGTCAAGATAATACATTTTGCACTAAAAAACGTCCCTATAATGTAAACATTACACATTAAAACAATATGTACAGTAGCATGTTGTTGTTCATAAGAAAACGCTTACTTGTTGCTAAAAGCTTACCCTAGGAGACTCGCCAGTAAACTCACGGACACTGGAGTAGGCACCCTGGACCAATAGACACTTCAAACGGGATCTGAACATCCTGCTGCTCTGATCGTGTTTAAGGTTTTGAGGAAGGCTGTTGAAGTGCTTAACTGAATTGTAAACAAAGTGGTTTTGGAAAAAAGTGGAAGAGTGTTTGGGAAAGGAGAGATTGGCGGAATTTCTTAGTGGATATCTTTGATTGTTGGGCCTGTCAAAACTATTGAGATGCATCTGTGCAAAGGAAAGTGTTTCGAGAATATAAATTGATGGAAAATAATACTTTGTGGACACACTGTACATTTGTGTTGGAAAAGCGTTGGCCTGGTAACATTGAACTATGACGGTACGCGGGTACGGGTAGCTTATATTCAGACGAGGGTCAGATGCTTTGGTTGGGGAATGTGAGAGGGATGCTGGCTAGGGGTAGGGTGGGGCGGGGTGGTGGATGTTCCTTGGCCTCGATTTCTAACGCTTAACTCAGCTGCTGAGCGTCTACTCCTGACCTGCATGTTAAGCAAAGTGTGCGGGCTTAAGCTCTCCCTCCCCCTCTATCACTGGTTGATAGGTATTAACAAAAACAAAGGTTAGTAATGATAAGTTTGTGTACCGAACATATAACACGTTTATTTTTAGTTAGTTGTACCCTTTGACTTCACATGATGGAAATTCGTTAGAAAATCAACAAGCGCCTTACTTAACATATGTGTTAGGTATCCCTATAAATATAGTTTTTAGATGTTAACCTACCTAAATGTAATTTTAGACATAAAGTTAGTTAAGTGTTTTAGAAGAGAAAATGTAAAAATAATTATAGGTTCAAATCCTTAACTCTGTAAAGATTTTATGTTCAATTTTGTACCTGTCTTGGGGGCAGAGTGGACTATTGGTCCTATCCAAGGCAGGTAAAATAAACGCATTTTCAAATTATCTCTCTTTCTCTCGTCACAATCAGTTGCCTCAACATTATTTAAGAATTTATTGAAATGGCAGTTTTTAAAATTTTACCATGATGGTTGAAAATATATATGGAAGTATTTTATTGACAAATTAAGTATATGTATTCGATGTTATTTGTGTATAACAGTTTGACATTTGTCTCAGGGGGTGTTGGTAAACTTAACACTGCAAACAGTTTTAAAACTTTTTTCCCCTTTGTTTACGCCAATGGCATTTTTACTGTGTTACTTAACCTTGGGTTTGTGGGATCACAAAACGCTTTTAGGGAAAACGGTCCAAACCCTTGTGCCTGGGCCGGGAATCGAACCCGCGACGTTGCGCTTTGCAAGCCGTGACTCTACCCACTGAGCCACGGACGCGTTTTGTTCTACGGTTGGCAACATAGTTGAATAGCTCTATTTCCAAAGAAAATTCACTTACAAGCTAAAAAGTATAAAAGTATTGAATTTTCAAACATTAACATAGAAACAGGTGGACTTTTCTACCAGTTATTGTGTTTATAACTACACACCGTTTCGAGAAGTATGAAAACTCCTCTCGTTATTAAGTGAACCCTAGCCGAATTCTAATCCTTAAACCTACAGAAACAACCTATTTCTATGTTAATATAATAACACCAGCATTATAAACTTTTAATATTTAATCGTGTTTGGTATGAAACAATTCCACTCTTCAGCGGACAGAATATCAAACCACTTACTGTTACACTTGGTTAATATCGCGTGAAAATTAAATCGGATAACAAACTTGACGGTAACTGTAATTAATTCTAAGCACTTTCCTCCCGCAGTTTTAAGCCGAGCAGATTACCAGAACTGCTTAGTGACTTATCTTGTATGTGTTCAGTGTTCAAACAAACGCATCTTGCCGAACTGCGCCGGTAGGGAAACTAAAGGGACTAGTTGCGCCGGTGCTCGGCCGGCATACGTTGAGGGTAGCTGCGCCTCTTTGTTCAGCGCAGGTATGCGGGCGCCGCTTTGTTCTGAGAATATTCCCTCACGCCAATAATGTAAAGCCCTAATAGAAATTCGGAAAACTGGAAACTATAAACCACTGCTGTGTTTTGAAAATTTTCGAGACCTTCATTGCAAGTTATTTGACAAAGATTTAAGTCCGCCCTTCGATTGTTGTACCGTTTGAACTCATTGGAATTTGTTGAATTTTTTAAATGAATATTCAAACTAGAAATAATAAGATAAATACACTCCAAATATTCGACAATCGGCTATTGCAGTGCGATCAAATATATTTTTACTTTCCAGCCGCGCAAAATATGTGATTTCCACTCACGTGATGGTGGGCTATATGAGCTGGTCAGACTACTCGTACGAGTATATCGTCATTTTAATCAAATCAATCAATCGAAATCATTTATTGCAGAAAGGCAAATATACATTTGTATTACAAACGTCAAAAGATTAACACTAAACTTCACCATGAAAGCTAAAATAAAACATCTTTGTCAGTTAATATATTATAAAACAAACAAAGTTAATTCAATTATTAAAATAAAAATAAAACTAGGCATTGGACAATTATGCAAGTAACTTTGAACTATTCTATATGTTTATTTAAAATGTTAAGACGAGTTGAGGAATTCAGTTACAGAGTAACAAGCTCTGTCTAAAAGATACTTGGTTAAAGCATTTTTAAATTTGTTATATGAATTTTCGCGTTTGATTTGCAGAGGTAAATGAAATTTTTTGGTAGTTTTGCCGCGATTTCAAGTCTATGGGGAGGTTGTCTGTGATTATGTCTGTATCTAGTGTTGTAATCATGGGTATCTGCGCCAGCTATAGATGTGGTACATTTAAATTTGTAAAAAATTACTATTAAACAAATATATATTGATGTTAATGTTAAAACTCTTAGTGATTTAAAAGATTTCTACGGTGAGCCCTCCTGTATGTTCCCACCATTTTGTGGATTGCCCTTTTTTGCAAGCAAAAAACGCGCAAAAAGTTGACTTGATAGGTTGAGCCCTAAAGAACAATACCGTATCTTAATCTGGATTCTATAAGTGAGGAATAAATTATTTTCATAAGAAATAAACTCTGATAATTGGCAAATCTACTCAGCAAGAATAATTGGGATGAAAGTTTGGAACAAAGTGTATTAACATGAGATATCCACGAAAACGATTCATCAAAAGTGACACCTAGGTATTTTCCTTCCGTGTCTAAATGTAGTTCAAAGTTATCCATAAATATATTGGGGATTAGCTGAGTATTGATTAACGTTCGTACTGTCTCCTCACAACAAAAGTAAATTGCTTAGCAAGTGTTTACACGGGTATGTGATGAGTAACTTTTCAAAATATGTTTAAATTGTCAAACTGTATTTTTTTAACTTGAAGAGATGTTCTTCACTTGTGTGAACCTGATTATAAACTAACGGTATGTTATTTGTACAAATTGACCTATAAAACGTCAGTGTCCGTGTTTTTAAATCCAGGTACTTAATGGGCAATTGGGTAACATCTTGATAATTTGATCTGCACACTTTGATAGTTTTGCGCCAAACAGAACTTAGACAAAACAAAGTAATCAAAAGCCGATATATATAGCATTCACACGGTTTAGGGGGTTTTGTTCATGTTCGTGGGCTTATTTTGTTAATATTATTAGAAAAAAAGGAACTTACTTGAATACTTGTTCTCTATGTCCATGGCCGATGACTCGGATGAACAGCGTTAGTGAAATAAAATATAAATATGTAGTGTCCATAAAAAGTATAGTTTAAAATAAATATATGTAGTACCCAGACATAGGCTATTAAAATCTAAGTTATATATCTATAAATTTATATAAAATTATATTTATATAGTCATATTATTCATAATCAAACCACAGCCCAAACTTCTAGATCTACAAACTTTGAAACCTATTTCTGGTAGCCTAAAACCACCCACTAAGAAACGGTCTGAACTACTTGTATTTATAGGGTGGCTTTTAGAGGGGTTAAATTTAACCATGTACCCTTTACTTTTCAACCACTAGCGCCTAAACGATTGACCCACTGACAAAAAAAACATTTATTTCAACCGTGGCGAAGCACGGTTTAACAGCGGTAGTTTATAAAAGCTGACACAACAGTTTCCCTGCAACCAAAACTTTCTGGTCCTAAACCATGCTTTTATTTGACTCGTAAGATTTTTAACTTATTGCCACTTAATTTAAGTTAAGACAGGAATAGGCATATATGATGACGGTGAAACAGTATCATACGAATAGTCTTTAACATACGTCTCGTACCTATAGAAACTACTTAGTTGAACGGCGTAAATTGTTAAAACCAGAATGAGTCTAATTTATATCAGTAGTACGAGTATAATGTTTTACCTTCTGGTAGAATTCCATTTAGGCTAGGCAGGAAACTGCTACTCAGAACAACAATGTAAGATCACTGCAAACCTTTCACATAACACTAAACTCACGACCGATACTTTCATACGCACAAGCAAACTATTGATTGTAAACATTCATGTAACAACTTGAGAAAAAGTCAGCTGTTCACACAGATAACAATCAATAAGATACGAGCCAAAACAAACCACAGATTATTCCTGGCTTATTTACTCTTCTGAAAATCAACGTTACTATGATCAATGCCTCCAAGCTGGCACATAATTGCAGTTTGATACATTTTGTAATTTTATCGTAAGAGCGGCAACAGTGGGAAAAGGATTATTTTCGAAACATGTATTTAACATATGTTTTTGATATTTTGCCTTGTTCCAATTCAATTAGTTTTAATTGCTACTCAGGGCAAAAATTGAAAAACAATAATGTTGTGGTATGTAGTTTTTGTTTCATTTGTTGAATGTAAAATGTAGTAAATAATCCAATTGAACAAGAATAAATACTATTTTCCTCTAGATCCTGGAAAATAAAATGATCATATTTTCACATTAGTAGTTTTAACATTTCAATAACCTGTCGTCTTGATCGGTTCTCAATTCTCATCTCATCTCATTGGATTTTATAATTGAAATTATTAATTATTTCTGTGTATCCTCACTGCGAGTATTTTGAAAACTCAATTTAATAAGAGATATAAATAAGCTCTAGTATTGGCAAGAATTTATATTAAATTTAAAAACTTCATAAACCAATATAGTTTGTATTTGGTCAACATAAAAATAAATATAATAATATTGGTTTATGAAGCTCTAATATTGGAAAGAATTATACTATATTTAATAACTTCATAAATCAATATAATTTAATTTGACCAACATGATAATAAATAATTAAATAAAATAATATTGTTTATGAAGTTTTTAAGTTTAACTAAATTTAATGACTTCCTTTCTTTCAAAATATTTTTATTTCAACCTAAAATTGAAAACTAATCATCAGATTATTGAGGTTAATCCTTGTGCTATCCTCAAAGAAAGCTACAACCCCAAAGTGGTAAGCTCCTACCAGGGTTAACTGATACATTAACTGATAATACATATAAATTTAATATATATACAGATATATATATCAGATCACAGCCCAAATGGTTAGCCCTACAGACTTGAAACTTTGTACACTGTTTCTGGTACCTTAAAACTACCCACTAAGAAAAGCTTTAGCAAATTAAAATTTAGCTTTAGCTTGGTTTTTAGAGGTGGGGAAATTTCACGTTTGATTTTATTTCCAACCTGACTAAAAAACTGTGGCATGAAATAACTACGCTTTTCATTTCAAACATTATTCCGTATCAATCACTTATGGTTTACTCATAAACGAGAAGGAAATCTCACTTTATTTTATGGTATTGTAAATGTTGTTTACTCCAGAGGAGAGTGTTAAGGTAGGTGTTAAGGTATGTTGCCATGTGCCTAGATGACCGACGCCATGTTGTATTTTCTCCTCGGAGTAAACAACATTTACAACACCGTAAAATAAAGTGAGATTTCCTTCTCCGTTTATGAGTAAACCATAAGTGATTGATACTAGAGAAATTGGGACTAGAGAACGAGGACGAGTAGTTGATAAATTCAGTGTAAGCTTCGAGCTACAACCAACGGTTAGTCACTGAATGAGCGACGGTTTCCGATTCAACTCAAACTTCGAGACAGATTTTTAAGCCTGTTTTTGAATTGGTTTGAACATAGTTTTAGCTGAATTTACGAACAGATTCAAACTCAAACTCAAATATCTTTATTATCAAGTAACAAAATAAATTGCATGACACTCGCACATATATATTTGATGTATTGTATTAAAAAATTACATTACACACTCATAAGCTACAGACATAAACAAGTTTCTACTTTTATTTTCTTATAACTACAGTCTTGTTTCAAGAAAATGTTTAACTGTGTAAAACTATGTTGCTATGAGCATTGCCTTTAAAGTACTTATTTTACCTAACCTTTTTATTGAGTAGACTATGTTTGATTTTTAAAGAATGATGTCTTATACCGAGGGATTGCCAACTCATTAGACCGACGAAGGTTGTACTTTGAAATGGGACATGGTGAAAAAAGAAGTGAATTTAATTTTAAATAAACTAAACTGTTATAAATTTAAATACTTGTAAATGTCAAAAGGTTATTGCCCCTAAAACCACCCCGACTAGACGCTTTCACTCTCAGCCCTAACATAATCCTAATGGCTCTTTTCTGGGCTTTAAAACTAGTTTCGTTACAGAGTTTTTCTCCCCGGATGGATATGCCATGCGAAAGTATGGGGAAGAAATACACTGTATTTTTGTTTCTTATTTGTTTGTCAAATTTTATAATTCAATTTCTAATGATGTTAATGCTGTAGTCATAAGTTTACCACTCGTATATATTGTTACTGCTTGTCAATTTTATAGTTTTTTTCTCTTAATGTTTTTCTTATCTAAAATTGTAATTTCTCTGCATGTCAAGATGGCTGTTTTGGAGGGTTTTTCCTGTAGCTATCGTGTAAATGAAAACAATAAATAAAATAATCATAATTGTAAAAACTTTATTTTTAAGACTTATCGCCATTTCTGAAGATGATATTATTCTTTACTAATTTATAATGAGCACAGCTACCTCAAAGTTGAACTCCATAGGATAGATGATGATGAATGAGGCCAAAGTAAGCGGTTCTTAACACATCCTCTGAGCAAAACTTAGTGACTCTGTAGAGCAACTGCAATACCCGATGTAACTTAGTACAAACATACGCAAAATGTATACTTATCGTGTTTGTGTTGTATGTTTCAGGTCGGTTGAGGTTCTCCCGGCTGGAGCATGAACCTCGCATCTACGCGGCCGCTCCCTCTGGTGTGCTAGTGGCCCGCATCCGCGCCTTCGACGTGGACGACCCCAACATCAGCCCCTTCTACCAACTGCTGGGCGACTCCAACGATGCGCAGTACTTCCAGATCCACGCAGAGTCGGGAAACCTCACCACCAAGAGGTAGAAAGCCTAACTGAGCTTGTACCCTATCTCAACTGTTTGCCGGATAGAGCGGCCGCAATCAAACTCGCTCATAACAGTATCGCTTTTAACACGTGGTAAAAATCACAAACGACGTTTAAAGCAAGTTTATTTACCTAAATTAGGAAATGTTCTCCCTGGAAGCATAGATCTATCGATTCTACTGCATGTAAATACTAAAACCTTTACTTTCGTCAAACGTTGTATTTCTGAACTAAAAACTCGATAGTACTCGAAATTCAGTAATTAAAATTATATTTTGTAACTAAACTAATTTTTTTTGTTTTATAGACAACAGCACTAACGATTCTATGCTCCTAGAGAGAAACTTCATACGTTTTAGTTCATCAAACTACTTAAAACAGTCATGTAAACATGTTAAAACATTGTTTGACGAAAGTACAAGTTACAAGTGTACAAAGTACAAGTACAAGTGATTGGTGGTTTTTGTAAAAAGTTTTAAGTTATTGCTACATTGGGAGATTGTGGCTGGATTCCCTGATAAAAATGTATAAAACTATTGGTGGTTAAGAGAGGCACAATAATACGAGTATTCTGTTCACTGAAACTTTAAGAAAATCACCCACAGAATAGATGAAATAGTAACACCCTGAACAGTATGGTACAGTACACTCCACAAAACCTGCACATCTCTTATCTGGGTTTACGCTTTTTAGTCGTTAAGTTAAAAGCTTCGCTAGCTTTTATTATTTTGTTGGACTACTCGAAATACAAAACAAACCCGATAGCGAACTTTAAAATATTTTCAAATCATTACTGTATTTTTAAGAACCAATAACTCTTTGTACTGTTACAGTATTTATATGTAACTATGTCAAAATATATGCTCTGGAGAATATACTGAGTGTTTTTTGAACGCAACCCAACTTTCAAACTTTAGTAAGTCATTTTGTAGAAGCGCTATAAGGTCGTAAATTATATCATTGGTTTGTTCACTTCAATACCTATCAGATGGTTTGAACCTTTGCAGTAATTTATTGGTTTTGATTTGCTAATTTGATGTTATTGTAAATTAAACGCAATCATGGTTTTTAGCAAAGATTAGTTAGTGCTTATTGTTGTTGAAGAATATGTAAGAGCAAGAATATATTTTTTTCCTTTTAATTTCAGAAATAGATTAACTTCTTTTTTTATTTTTCCTGTAACAGTAGATGAAATTTTACAAATAATAAAAGGTCTAAAAAATAAAAAGTCCTCAGGTTTTGACAATATTAATACAACACTAATTAAATATATTGCAGATGAAATATCACCCATACTAACACACATGATTAATTTAAGTTTTAGTTCAGGAATTTTCCCAGACAAATTAAAAGTAAGTGTAGTAGTGCCAATTTTAAAAAAAGGCACGTCAATTAAATTAGATAATCTTCGTCCTATTAGTTTATTAACAGTGTTCTCTAAGATAATTGAAAAACTCACGAAAAATAGACTTAGCAGTTACTTGGAAAGCATAAATTTTTAATAGGAATCAATGTGGCTTCAGAAGGGGAAAATCTACTGACGATGCTTTAATAAATGTTACAGATTTAATTTATGGTAGCTTAAATATGGTAATAAATCTACGGGTTTATT
Organism: Matsumurasca onukii; assembly: GCA_018831715.1. Lineage (NCBI taxonomy): Eukaryota > Metazoa > Arthropoda > Insecta > Hemiptera > Cicadellidae > Matsumurasca > Matsumurasca onukii. The sequence goes on along the minus strand of CM032059.1, from coordinate 49,949,968 downwards.
TATTGATTTCAAAAAAGCCTTCGACATGGTGAATCATGACATTTTGCTTTTAAAGATGGAGGCAGCTGGAGTGAGAGGAGTAGCACTCAGCTGGTTCCGCAGCTTCCTGACTGGGCGTCAGCAGCGGGTGCGTGTGGGGAACTGCCTCAGCAGTCCTCTGCCCATCACTGCTGGCGTGCCTCAACTCGGTCATCTCAGCTACTGTGTTTTGGTGTTTATTAATGATCTTTGGAATTAAATCTAAACGGGAAACCTAGCGCTTTCGCGGATGATGTAGCTCTTTTCTACAGTCATACAAATACAAATACGCTTTAAAATTTTGTAAATGAAGATCTAAAACTATTAAGGGATTGGTGCTTGTTAAATAAAATGTATATAAACGTTAAAAAGACCAATTATGTTAACTTTGATTTTAGAAGTTTCGATTTTGCAGAAGGCTTGAAGTATCATAGTACAACGTGTGCCATTGTAGATTGTGATTGTGAGTTGTTAAAAAAAGAGACATCATTTAAATATCTTGGTGTCATGCTGGATGAGAAATTAAGCTGGGAACCCCATATATCACAACTACAAAATAAATTAAAATCGGCAATTAGAAAATTCTATTTCTTGAGAAATATATGTACACCAAAATTATTAAAAACGTTGTATTATTCATTAATTGACTCAAGAATCCAGTATGGATTAGTTTGTTGGGGAGGCACATATAAATATTTAATAGAAAGGATCAGAGTAGTCCAAAATCATTTCATGAGAATCATTTTAAGTATGAAAAAAGGGATAGTTCTTTTCCACTTTTTTCACAATTGAAGATTCTACCTGTTATACATCTTTACATTTACAAAGTTTTAAGATTATTTTACTTAAGAAGTGGCAACACAGGTACAACAGACCTTGTGTACACCACCAGAAGTATAAACCACAGAATTTTTAGAGTTTCCAAAGTAAACACATCTTCTTTTAAACATTCTTTTATCTACAATGGTCCGAAATTATTCAATCACTTACCCTTTGAAATTAAAGCTTTAAATAATTTTAACACATTTTTAAAACAAGTAAAAAGCTGGTTACTTTGTTACGACGATGTTTCGTTTCTAAAATAGGTTATTGAAAATAATTGTGTAGGTTTAGGATTTGCTATTCGCGTTTCCATTGAGCTCGCCTCTCTGGCCCTAGGGTATTCATGATCAGTACGGGCTGGCGAAAAGCCGGCTGCCTTTGTTTATAATTATAAAGGCCGCGTCTGTGTTGGCGTCCAGCCCAGGAACGCATGGGTGCCTTGGTCCGGAGGGTGAGCTCGGAATTTACTTGGCGTGTTGAATAGTTTTTCAGTTATTAATGGAGAATGACTTTGTATGTTTTTTTTTATTTATTAGATATTGATGTAAACATAGCTATTAGTAAGTAACCTTTGATACCTGACATTTTAAAATTTTAAAGTATAAGTAGCTTGTAGTGTTAAGCAGACGTCGCAGAGTGTGGCTCAACAGTCAGTACAGTGATAAGACTGGACTCAAAAGTTAAATAGTTTATTTTTGTTTTGTTATCGCTGGCCGCAATACTTGACAAGCGGTTAGTGTAATTCCAGAGTGTTTTTCATTTATTGTAAAATTGTGTAAATATTGCTGGAATAAATCATTTATTCATTTATTCATATTTTTTGTCAAGATGCGTTTAATATCAAGTATCCAGCCGTTAGTAGGCTATCTGCTTTTGTTGTTTCAAAGTTTTGAAAGATTGTATGGGAGAATTTTCGAATCCAACCCTAACATTGTCCGTCACTTCTTCATTCAGTACAGTCCGCCTTCTGTTATGTTTTCCGTTCCCTTCAAAACCTATTTTGTTAAAATTTTACAAATCTGTGAATTTGATATTTGTTTGAAATATTAACACCTGTAAACTTGACCCTAAACTCCTCTTGACGAAAAGAAATTATCTTCTTCTCAAGTTCTCTTCAACAATAAGCACTCTGCTAAAAACCATGATTGCGTTTATTTTACAAAACATCAAATTAGCAAATCAAATCACTAATATTACTGCAACAATACATACCATCTGATAGATATTGAAATGAACAAACCAATGATACAATTTACGACCTTATAGCGCTCATATAGAATGACTTACTAAAGTTTGAAAGTTGGGTTGCGTTAAAAAAACACCCTGTATTAGACGATCATCAATTTACATTAATGAATAATAATAATATACGTTAATAGTACCATTTCAACATCCATTGGTCTTGAAACATCCAGATAATTTATAACTTACAGCTCAAATCATAACAACACAAATAAAATACTATAGAGCATTATAAAACAACAAAAAATGATAGGAAAATATTAGATATCTTGTAAACAATTGTTAGAAATGAGATCTCCTTCAATTACATGAAAAATATAAATGCATGAGAGAGATACAAAAACATATGACAAAAACAAAATACATAAAAAAGAATACGAAAAATCACATCCTATTATTACACAATACTAAAACGACTCTTCATCCAAGCATATATAAATACACACAGATAAGTGTAAGAATAAAACCTCTTTAAAATAACATACAAAAAAGTCTACAAGATATTGTGAACACGTACTGTGTGTAAATATTTTAAGAGGCTAACCACATTTTCCTCAGCTCTCTGAAAACGCTGGGAGCTATTTATTTTGAGAAATGAAAAGAATTTCTGTAAGAGACAACTCATCTGCGTTGTGGAAACAGAAGTGGGAGAAGGGAATAGCTGAACAAAAGGTGACAGGAATATTAATGGGAACGACAAGCCAACATTTACAGTTGAAACAGCCAGCCAGTTTCTGCAAACATCTAACCAGTTTCCTGCAAAGCACTCGCACATGTTACATCGACAATATAGATGTGATCACTCGATAGTCAGTTTCTGCACACCTCTAACCAGTTTCCTGCAAAGCACTCACACACGTTACATCAACAATCTAGATGTGATCACTCGTCCGTAAGTTTCTGCAAACCTCTAACCAGTTTTCTGCAAAGCTTTCATGCACGTTGCGTCAACAATCAAGATGTGATCACTCGTCAGTCAGTCCCTGCAAACCTCTAACAAGTTCCTGCAAACCTCTAACAAGTTTCCTGCAAATCACCTACACGCGTAACATCAACAATCTAAGTGTGATCACTCGTCAGTCAGTTTCTGCAAACCTCTAACCAGTTTCCTGCATAGCGCTCATACACGTTACATCAACAATCTAGATTTGATCACTCGTCGGCTAGTTACTGCAAACCTATATGCAGTTTGGTCATATGTAAGTTACTAAAGGAGAATATTAGCCAGGACTATTAAAATAATTAGCTCATTTGGTAAGGATAAGGCAAGTTTGAGCTAAAAGAAAGTAAAAACAGCGTTAACGTACTTCGCATTGTACGATTAGCCCTATACCCCTAGTGTTGTATGTATTTCTACCGAGTGCACATCTTCCTCATCAGGTTCCCATCATCAAAGAACTGCAATGAGCACACACACACTCAAGCGTGTGATTGACCTTTAACCAAGTTTTAACATTACTTAAATGTCACCTGAATATAACTTTTACTAACTTGCACTTTCAAGATAATATTGTATTTCAAGACACTATTAAAAATATTTCGATTTTGCTTAAACATTTCGAAGTGTGTTTCTTTTACAATAGCAGCGTCAGTTTAGAAAAAAACAAATTGTTTATTTTTCAGTGTTTAGTTAAACTTTCCTACGAGAAAAAGATTTGTTTGTCGCCAAAAGCTGAAGTAGCTCTTATCTTATCATTTTTGTTTTCTCAGTTAAATTTTCAAATTGTATTGCCAAATTTGTTATAGTTACTGATGATTATTAATCTTTACTGCATCAGGTGTATTGTAAATTGCTTTTCGTCGTTTAAGATGCCGCCGGATAGAGCCCGAGTGGCATCTAACCGGGATTTAACAATTTAACATGGGGAAATCTTGTTACCCATGACAATGTTTTAAGTAGATTAACGTGCCAAAATGTAAAAGGTGTTTCAATAGAAGCATAGACTAATTAGTTCTGCAGCATATAAAAGCAAAAATGTAAACCGTTCCTTGCTACACAAAAATAATATTCATTACGATTATTCGAGTTCTATGTTCTTATGGGGAAATCAAGTTTCAATCAACGTAATTAGTTTGTTGGTTGACGAAAGTACAATTTTTAGAGTTCATAAAATTATGTAGCAACCTCAATAGCTTTATGCTGGTTTTGAAACAAATCTTTATTTAAGTACATTAACCGGTTTAAAACATCGTTTGCAGTTTTTACTCCAAGTTATATGCTGTGCCCAGAGTGGGTCCCGCGGCCGCTTTATCCGGCAACCTGCTAGTGAAACTATTAAAGCATTGATTGTAGTCTACATTACAGCAACGGCGAGATTGTGACTAGTTAAATTATTTATATTGAGGGTGTTACATTGATCGGCCTAAAGGCTCCGTCTACAGTGTGATAATCGTGGCGTACAGCAACGGCGAGACTAAACACATCGACATCGCTACCCGGCTGCTTCCTAGTTAAATTATTTATATATAAGTTGATGACATTAGTTGAGTGACATGCATTGTGATCGGCAGGTACATTGATCGGCCTGAAGGCTCCGTCTACAGTGTGATAATGGCGTACAGCAACGGCGAGACTAAACACATCGACATCGCTACTAGTTAAATTATTTATATATAAGTTGTGACAACGCATTGTGATGTACATTGATCGGCCTGAAGGCTCCGTCTACAGTGTGATCGTGGCGTACAGCAACGGCGAGACTAAACACATCGACATCGCTACCCGGCTGCTTCCTAGTTAAATTATTTATATATAAGTTGATGACATTAGTTGAGTGACATGCATTGTGATCAGGTACATTGATCGGCCTGAAGGCTCTGTCTACAGTGTGATGATCGTGGCGTACAGCAACGGCGAGACTAAACACATCGACATCGCTACCCGGCTGCTTCCTAGTTAAATTATTTATATATAAGTTGATGACATTAGTTGAGTGACATGCATTGTGATCGGCAGGTACATTGATCGGCCTGAAGGCTCCGTCTACAGTGTGATGATCGTGGCGTACAGCAACGGCGAGACTAAACACATCGACATCGCTACCCGGCTGCTTCCTAGTTAAATTATTTATATATAAGTTGATGACATTAGTTGAGTGACATGCATTGTGATCGGCAGGTACATTGATCGGCCTGAAGGCTCCGTCTACAGTGTGATGATCGTGGCGTACAGCAACGGCGAGACTGAATACATCGACATCGCTATCCGCGTCACTGAGTACAACAAGTTCCCGCCCATGTTCCGCTCTCAGAGCTACAAGTAAGAACACTGCCAGATTTCACAATCATACAATTAATCTTTAGTAACTAATTTTTCTTCTAAATCCTCCAAGATATTTTGTTACAGGGTTGTAATATTTCCTTCAGAGATTTTGAAGACAATTCTTTAAAAAGAAATAGTTTGTACGATGTAGTATTTTAAACCTGAAAACTCGTAACCTTTAAATAGTTTTAACTAAAACCTGAGTAGAGATAACATGTTTTATACGCACTGTTGAATTTAAATCTACCTTTCTTTTGAGATGACACAAGGGGGTGGTTTGCGTTTAGAAATTTAGGGAGGCCCTTGGGGTGGGTAACGGAAAGTACATCAAAAGAAACTTCCGGACCCTATAAATTCATTCCCTAAACGGCCGTTGAAAATTTAAGGAGAAGGAAATTACTAAACTCACGTTGTGTAATAATTCTTATATGATAAATCAGAATTACAATTATATTTTTTGTTACAGGGCGGACGTGGAGCTGATAGCTCAGGTGGGTACTGAGATCATCAAAGTCCACGCAGAAGACGACGATTCACAGCTTTACAACTCGGAGGTGTACTACTACGTGCAGTCCCGACTCGTCAACATACACCGCACGTCCGGCCAGATCTCCTTGCGTGAGAACCTACACCCTCGAGACCGCTCGCTCACCGTCAGCCTGCTCGCCTTCGACGGCGGCTCTCCGAGACGCTCGGCCCGCTCCAAGCTCACCATAAATGTGAAAATAATAGCAGGTAAGCTTACCGCACGTCTGGCCAGATCTCCTTGGGTGAGAAGCTGCACCCTCGTGACCACTCGCTCACCGTCAGCCTGCTCGCCTTCGACGGCGGCTCTCCGAAAAATTTTCCCCCAAGACATGGAGAGCTTTGCCAACGGGGGCCTTCCCCCTCACATAAGATTATGGCAAGCCTCTCCTGAAGTCACGGTTTACCTTCCTACCGTATCCCCTCACATCGATATATGTTCCAACCTCCTCTGGTGGAGAACGGAGCGAGTTCAACATTCGGACAACTACAAAGCTGCCCAGTGAAGTACTTTTTGTTTATGTACCCCAGTAAAAACAATCTGAGCAGGTACTATTTAGACAGATACTAACTGGGGGTTCAGGTTAAGCTTACCACCTGCAAGTTGGTGTTTGTGAATGTAGTGATTTGGATAATGTGTAGACCGAGACGAAAAGAAGGCTGCACTAAAACGAACATGTAAGAGTCTAGAAGAGACGTTATCAAATATAAACGTCGCACAGGAGGTACTCGGTCATATTTTAACAGCTCCTCGCCGGCATCATCACCTGTGACCGTGTTTTCGACTAAGTATTTATCCTAATATCAAACGATCACTTTACAAACCCTATGTACGAGTCTCACTATCTCACTATGAAAACCAATCTTTTAAGCCGCTACAATCGTTGTTAATTATACCGGATGGCCACGATAAAGTGTCCTAAACGGATTACAGGAGTACTCTTAGAGCTAGAAAGATGAAACAAACTTTTTTCTCTGGAAACCGAAAATGGGGATTTCGGGAAAAATATTTTTAAGGTCCTCAGTATACAGGGTGTGTCAATACTGAAACTCACGGGGTCAAAACTCGAGATTTTTAAACACAAAGGTGGGTCATATTGTACATAATTTTAAACAGAAGACAATTTTCGACATTTTGACGAAACAATCTTATTGATATGTTGCCTCGTTACCAAACTAGAGCTACACACGTGAATAGCGTAAGCTTTTACGGGTCGCCCTGTAGTCAAATTATTAATTTGATTACAAATATGGTGTTTACGCATTGTTTCTTAGAATATGACGAGCTTTTCAACGGTATGTCATACAACCGTTTTTGAAACATTTCTAACCTCAAAATAGGTGTAAACATCGAAGTTGTATAATGAATAAATCAAAAATATTAAAGAATAAGGTATAATATGTTGCATATCATTATAAAGATAATTTTAATTTAAACATTTTTTGTATTGAACAAAATTTTGTATCTTTATTTCTTTAAGAGCTATAACAAAAAAAGCGATTTTAACCTCGATTTTACCGGTATTTTAGTAGTGTATACGGTCGTTTGACCTGATTTGTATCGAAATTAATAGCAACAATTCTAATAAAGTAGTTCTTCTTGATAAAAGCTCATAAAATGACCAAAACCAAACATAATTAAGAATATAACAATATCTTTTAAAACACAGAGTTGCGAAAGAAAACCAGTTGCCATGGTTATGTTATTGCGCACTTTGCAATAATTATCTGCTGTGTTATATCAGCTGATTGACTGTTCTGTCTATTGTAATGTTGTAATTTAAATTGTTTTACATTGATACGTGACAATTGCAGTGTAGTCTCATGGTAACATTGATGAATACTAAACAAATTTGAATTACAACAATACAAAAGCTGGTCAAATCAATCAGCTGATATAAAACAACAGATAAAATATTGCAAACTGCGCAATAACATAACCACGACAACTGGTTTTTCTTTCGCAACTCTGTTTTTTAAAAGCTATTGATATATTCTTAATTATGTTTGGTTTTGGTAATTTTATGAGCTTTTACCAAGAAGAACTACTTTATTAGAATTGTTGCTATTAATTTCTGTTCCAATCAGGTCAAACGACCGTATACACTACTAAGATACCGGCAAAATCGAGGTTAAAATTGTTTTTTTTGTTATAGCTCTTAAACAAATAAAGATACAACATTTTGTTCTGTACAAAAAATGTTAATATTAAAATTATCTTTACAATGATATGCAACATGATATACCTTACTATGTAATATTTTTGATTTATTCATGATAAAACAACTTCAATGTTTACACCCATTTTGAGGTTAGAAATGTTTCAAAAACATGGTTGTACGACATACCGTTGAAAAGCTCGTCAAATTCTAAGAAACAACGCGTAAACACCATATTTGTAATCGAATTGATAATTTGACTACAGGGCGACCCATAAAAGCTTACGCGATTCACGTTTATAGCTCTAGTTTGGTAACGGGGCAACATATCAAAAAGATTGTTTCGTCAAAATGTCGAACATTGTCTTCTGTTTACAGTTATGTTTACAATTATCAAAAGTTAATAGAAACTTCTTTTAACATTTCAAAATTCCATTTAACATCTAGCAAGAAGGTGAAACATAGTGAGGTGTGCGTGGATGTGTTGCAGCGCCGAGGAACGTGAGAGTGGAGCAGACGGGAGACCAGTGGGCAATGCTGTGCTGGTCTCCCCCGCCCAGTGGAATACCTCTAGGATACGTCATATACATGACCTCGACCACGGACTTCATGACCGTGTCTACACAGCGCAACATCAGCAGGGAGGAGGTGGGCATGCGCGCCGGCATGAACTGCACTGCACTCGGGGACCTGGAGTCTTGGAGCGACTTTGATGCCAGGATTGCTGGCTGGGACCGCACCGAGGTCGGAATGCTCAGCAGCCCCATATCATTCAACACCAAAGTGAACAGTGAGTTTCGGCCATTTTAATGTTCTAAGACTACGGTAGTTAAGCAGTTCCTAACCGGGGTTTTAACTTTTTTTATACAGAGTCGGTTTGGTCTGGAGACGGCTTAATAACTTTTGAACGGCGCAGGATAAATGCACCAAATTTTACTTACCTTTTCTAAGGACTATACACTACTTCTCTACGAAGTTGTTGGTCCGATGGCACTAGTGGGGTGCGCCCTGCTGGGGGTTAGTAGAACGGATTTTGCGGATTGGAAAGATATTGCATATCTTTGAAAAGGCATTTTTAACACAAACTGCACTTCTAGAAAATCATTCAATCAAAAGTTATTGCCGTTTAAAGTTCAAAAAATTAAACAGTTGTTTATTTTTAAAATTTTGAAACTAACTGCAAGTTGCATATTAGTTATTAATAGCTGATTGGCAGCACACCTTCTTTATATTAAAAATTAAACTATTTTTAATTTTTGAATTATATTTCGGCTTCTTAACAGAAACCCTCTTCAGATTACAAAAAAATTGCATATTAGAATTACTTTATTAATACTAATATATTAAAAGATAATATGTTTTCCTACCTCTGGCGATTTCTATTATATTTTATAATTATTTTGAAACGTCCTGATAACACACTGAATTTCTGGAATAATCGTTATGATTCGGCAGTACAAAATGCTTCAAGTAACCTATAAACAGCTTTTTTTTTTAAAGCGTATGACCTTTTCCATCTTTAATGTTGAGGTGGAGAAAATGTTTGTAAGAAAAGCGTAGCAAACCAGATACCTAATTAGATTTAGTATTTTCCAAACATAATGTACTGTTCAAGTTATTTTTTTAAACTGCACTAAAAACACATATTTAAACTTAGTATTTTTGAACAATCAAAGAGAAGAAACGCCATAAAATTTTACCTCCGATGATTTAAAACCCTTGACGATAAATTCTGAGTCAGGAAAAGTATTACAACGAAAGAAATTTGACGAACGATCCTGGTCTTCATTTCCGAGCAGAGAATTAAGTAGTATTTATTTGTTTTGGTTCAGAGTAAATCGAATCGGAGGAGAAGTTATTTTCTGCCGTTGTGGTCGTTTGATTAGATTGGGGTATTGACCAACCTACCTACTCCTACAGTGAACACCAAACACTAAACACCAAACACTGAACACCGACACCGTCTACACACCTGTATTGCAATCAAGGACTACTGTATACAGGGTCAGGCAAAAGTGTGGAAACGCCTTTATAACTTGTTAACCAATTTTTTCAGCGCAGCCGAAATCGGTACATTTTATTAGAGGAAGCAAGAGTACCTTTTAATGCATACTGACACTTTGCCTCAGTTTTCAAAACGGGGGATTCAGGGGCTAGCCCCATAATTTTCATATGGAAGCCCCATCGAGTGACACCTCTTTTTGAAGGTATTAGAAAACGTTCATGAATGCTGAAAACTAGACGTTTCTATCTTAACCCAGAAAGAATTGGCGTCCATTTTAAATTGCACTGATTTGTACTACGTGAAAATGTGGAAACGCCTTTAAAACCTTTTAGCCAGTTTTTCAGCATAACCAAACTGGGTACATATTATTAAAGTTATCAAAAGTATCTTTTAATGCACACCCAGTTTTAAAAATGGGTGATTGGGGGTAGACTTAAAACTCTGTGTAACTTAAAACTTAAGATCGACGCCATTTCTTTCTGGGTTAAGCTACAATTTCTGGGACTTCTAATTATCAACATTCATCGATATTTTCTAAGACCCTGAAAATGAGGTGTTACTCGATGGGGCTTCCCTATGAAATTAGGGGGGTACCCCCAATCACCCATTTTGAAAACTGGGGCAAAGTGTCAGTATGCATTATAATGTACTTTTGGTTCCTCTAATCAAATGTACCGAGTTCGGTTGCGCTGAAAAACTGGTTAAAAAGTTATGAAGGCGTTTCCACACCGTTGCCTGACACTGTACAACTCCACGAACGGTGTTGGGTCGGTTTGTTAACTTCACTTTCTGTTTGATTGATCGCTGTTGTATGATTATTCAGGCTTGACAAACATTCACTGTCCTGTAAGAGACACGCTTAGTGGTTCTATCTGTTCTTTGTTTTTGTTAACGATTGTATAGTTTCTGAGGTTGAAGTATTATTATGGATGTGTTCCATCGTTTTGTGTGAGCAACAAGTAGGCGACATTTTGGGTATTGGAATCTGACCACGTTTCCAGATGAAAAATAGGAAATGGCCAAGCCTAAAAGTAATCAGTGCAAGCTAACAAGTCATCCACCACCAAATAATCTTAATTTTTATCCTTAAACTTATAAATTTGTATAAAAGCAAGCTTAAAAACACAATAAACATGTACAAACACTACGAGACAAAAAAAAGAAGAGAAATCTAACACGTCAGCCAGCCCCATTAGCTGGCTCGGAGCACCGTCGACCAACCGCAGCCGTGCATCAGACTGACCGACCGATTTTAACAGAAAACACAAAAATATAAAACATCTTTATGGATCATTTTGAGTCAATAGCATTTTCCAGTTGGATAGTAAAACCTAAACTTTGGCTAAGATGATCTATTCTGTGTTTGGGAAAGGAAAGAAAACATTCAGTATGACTTCCTTGAACATATCAATAACATTCGGCCAACAATTAAGTTTACCCTAGAAGATGAAAAAGAAAAAAACTCTTCCATTTTTAGATGTCCTAATTAGCAAGACAGGAAACAACACTATTCAAACGTCAGTATATCACATAGAAACGTTTAGTGGACAGTTCTTGAACTTAAATTCGAACCATCCTCATCATGTAAAACTAGGTGTAGCTCAAAGTTAATTTCGAAAAATACAAACTGTAGAATCAGACCAAAATCATGCAAAACAAGAAGAAATTAAAACTATTGAACATTTAAAACTAATCAATATCCCACAAAAATAATCAACAATGCTAAACGTAAAGTAAATACAAGTAAATCCAACAGGAATGAATAAATAGTGAAGCCAATTGGAACAGTTGTAATCCCATATGTACGAGAACTATCAGAAAATATTCGAAAAATAAATTCAAAATTTAATGATAGAACTGCTTTTAAAACGCAAAATAGTTTGAGAAGTCAATTAACGAAACTAAAACCTAAAAACAAAACCCAAGACACCAAAGAATCAGTATACCAAATTGACTGTGAGTGTAATAAGGCTTTTTTTGACAGACTTCTAGGCCGGTTGAGACAAGGATCAAGGAACACATTATAATTACAGTATAAGATTAAAAATTTAGAAAATTCTAAATTAGTGGAACGTGCTGTTAGTGAAAATCATACAATCAAATTTGAAACATCCACATTAATTTGCAAAAGAACCGTCTTGGACAAAACAAAACAAAATTGAAAGTGCATGCATGACCATTTATAAAGACCATTGTATATCACAGCCTTCTCTAAATTTCAGTAATATTTTTATTCCACTCATAGATGATAAAATCAAAAAGAAAGTTCGAAATTCAACTCAAAATTTTAATTAAAAACTGCAATTATTATAGTATTAAGAGTTTTTAACTATTTTTGGCTTATCTTTCAAATTGTATTTGTGTAATTTTTTTATACAGATGTAATTGTCTTGTAAACACCTAACTGATGATGCCTTGACTGGCAAAAGCGCTCTTGAAAATAAATGTTATGAAACTTGTAAAAATGAATCATTATTTAAAAACAAAAATATATGTTTATACATAGCCAACGGAAGGACAATTCTTTAAAGTTTTGCTCAACGAGTCAAGTTTTCCAAACAAAGGTGTTAAAGTGACTAACAAAACCTTAAAAAGATTATCCAACACGGTGTCACGAAAAGTGATTATAAGCTTAAACCGATCGTGATGAATTTTTGCCACCTCTTACATGTGTAGGACTGTAGAATAGGGCGTCTTACACTAGTTAGGTACTATGCCGCCCGGTTTTGAGTTCTTAATACCATGCCATGAGTGTTTTCTGCTATTTCCTGCTGAAAGTTAAGACGAAATTTATGATTATCCTTACGCTTGAATTCATTTTTGTAAAAGGTAGCCAGAGAGGCCATATTTGAACCGAAACTTGGCTGATTGGACGTTCTGCTAGTTTTATGTACGGCCTAGCTTAGTTTTAGGCCTATGTAGTTATTCTAGCTAGCTTCACCTATTTATACAGAGTGTTCCAGACCACCCGTTTAGCTCACTAGTTTAGCGAGATTTTTGCAAAATAATTAAAACTAACAAGTGTGCAATGTTAAGTTTTTGTACCGTTTCGAGTGTTAACATAATGTTCAAAAAGTTCGTGTTGACATAGCCCAGAAAAATACTAATTCCTTGGCCTCCACGTTCCCCGGACATAACACCCATAGACCTTTAGTGGAGAGGGGTTATGTCTAGACCAGAGTGTTCACAAACACATTGAGGAACTTAAGAGAAGAGTTCGAGAGGTAATTGGAATCGTGATTCTAGTAATGCTCAGTAAAACATTGCGTGAGGTAGAATTTAGACTACAAACTTTGTGTGAAAACCACCTGAAACGGTTGATTTTCTTTGTAACATTACTTGTAAAACAATGAGTAGGCCCTACCATTCAGATTTTGTCAGGTTTTCGTAATAAAACGGTTTTAAATTTGCTAAATAATTCAACAATTCCCATCATTTTGAGTCGATTTGCCATTCACTCAATACATCCCAAAATGTGTCTAACAGTTTTTAACCACCCTGTATTTATTTAGCGTGTCGGTACTAGGACGGGAAGGTTGGTACGGGGAGCAGGTGCTATTTTCCTTACACAAAGAGCTCGCTTCTGTTTCGTTTTATGGCTTATATTTCATTGTTTTTCTCGTTACCTCTGCTCTACATTCTCTCTAATCTAGCTTTTCAAAACTGTAAAAGGTTTCCTTCCGAACGGCTTTCTAAATACATCCCATCAAAAGAAAACAAGCTTCGGTTTTACTGATTTTCTTCTTAAAATAAATAAGTTTCTTGAAAGTTGTTTTGATACATGTTCAATTTGATAGCCAAAATATAATTTACTGTCAATTTTAAGGCCCAAAAACCGCGTATCGTCAAAAGACTGAATTTCAACTTCGTCCACTTTTAAGATTAGATTTTCCTCAAAAACTTTCTTACTGAAAGTTTTATGACTTTGGTTTTGGACGAATTTAGAATATAACCGTTAGCTAAAAACCAATTAAAAAAACTTGGTTTGATTCAATAAGCATATTGCTTTCAAGTTAATAGTAGTGTCATCAGCAAAAACATACGAATATGTTGACATTAATTTTTGAAAATATGCTTACTACAAAAGAACTTTAACCTTTCCGTTGAGTACAGTTATTGTTGTTGATCCCGTGCCATTGTGCACTAGGGATAGAGAGGTCCATTGCTATAAGGCTTACACATAACTTGCCCTCTACAATGCTGAGCCCAGCATACCTCACAATCCGGGAATATATACTCAAATATTACATCTACGTACTTCACAATATCCTTTTATATTGCCGAGTTCAAATAATGTCATATTATTTCGACTTTTCAAACGTTCTTCCGGTTCACACCGCGTCAAGACATCATTGCAGATTCAGTTTCAGCCAATCAGTGGCTGATGATGTACTTCACAACTAGGCCGAAATGTCTCAAGCTAATTTTTATGTTTTGTCGCGATGTGAACCGGAGTAAACTAGATTATAGTATAGTTGTGACACCGGCCGCGAAAGCCTAAGAGTTAAGTTTATCATTGCAATCAGCTTGAAACATTTCGGTCTCGCTCTGGAGTATCATTTTCAGTCACTGATTGTCTGATACTTGCGGTCCTAACAATCATAGCCAATGAGAACATCGACAGTTGCCATCCTTTCTCCAATGGAAGGTTGGCAGCCCTGTGACCAATATGACAGCAGACAGCAAGTATCTCATTTTCAGCCAATCAGTGACTGAACATTGTACTCCACAGCGAGACCGAAATATTTCAAGCAAATTCCCATGATGCTTTGACGCGGAGTGAACCGGAAGAACTAGATTATAGTTGTGACAACGGCCGGGTAGAGTTATGATCCGTGTACAGATTCCAATTCACTTTACTGTACTGCAAAGATGCACATGACTTCCGATTAAGACAACATAGTCCTTAGTTAAAAGCTGCAATCCAACGGTTTCCGCCTCTGAAATTATAATTGGTATCGGAATTAATTCTACCAATTCAATCCCGAACTCACGGGTCAAGTATCGTGAGATCTGAGATTGCTTTAATCAGAAATCTCTTGACCTCTTTTCTTTTTCAACAAATTATTCAATCAAGAAATAAAAGATTACCGAATGTTTTGTACATGTACGTGAAGTGTAGAGAGAAGTGTTTATATTCACTGTTCAGCTCAATGTCATGTACTCTACAATAAATTACCAGAATTAGAATCATCTATGTAAAAACAACTGAATTTACTTTTTTATTTTAAAATACGTTAATATTTCGGAAACTTATAGAAAAGGTGTATAGAAAACAAAGTTTGTAGCCCAGGTTCTTTCATTAGAACATGTCAGTACTCAGAACTTGAGTTTTCCTAGACCCTAGGGTACTAGTATTCAGCAGAAACACACTCACAGCCACACACGCACAGATTCAACTAGTAGGTAACTTTTCTAGATTGTCCTGAGCACGCCTGTGACCAGGGTGAATGCATAGTGGTTAGAGACTCGAGCGTAATGTACAGGTGCAAGTGTGACCCAGGCTACTTCGGGCTCAGGTGTGACCAGTACGACCCGTGTTACTTCGAACCCTGTAGGCACTCTGGTAAGTGCTAACTGCTCTACCTGCTTTACACCTCGCCTAGCCTGGCTAGAGTAGTGAGCGCTTGTTTAGCGGTGGTGGCTATACACTACAGTAGTATAATGTTGGTAAAGGAACCTGCGTACGTGGTTGTGGTTGAAGCAGTGGGTTGAACCTAGAGTGGTAAGTGCTCACTGCTCTACACTTCACCTAGCCTGGCTAGAGGTGTGAGCGCTTGCTTAGCGGTGGTGGCTACTACAGTAGTATAATGTTGGTAGAGGAACCTGCGTACGTGGTTGTGGTTGAAGCAGTGGGTTGAACCTAGAGTGGTAAGTGCTCACTGCTCTACACTTCACCTAGCCTGGCTAGAGGTGTGAGCGCTTGCTCAGCGGTGGTGGCTATACATTACAGTAGTATAATGTTGGTAGAGGAACCTGCGTACGTGGTTGTGGTTGAAGCAGTGGGTTGAACCTAGAGTGGTAAGTGCTCACTGCTCACTGCTCTAGAGGTGTACACTTCACCTAGCCTGGCTAGAGGTGTGAGCGCTTGCTCAGCGGTGGTGGCTATACATTACAGTAGTATAATGTTGGTAGAGGAACCTGCGTACGTGGTTGTGGTTGAAGCAGTGGGTTGAACCTAGAGTGGTAAGTGCTCACTGCTCTACACTTCACCTAGCCTGGCTAGAGGTGTGAGCGCTTGTTTAGCGGTGGTGGCTATACACAGTAGTATAATGTTGGTAGAGGAACCTGCGTACGTGGTTGTGGTTGAAGCAGTGGGTTGAACCTAGAGTGGTAAGTGCTCACTGCTCTACACTTCACCTAGCCTGGCTAGAGGTGTGAGCGCTTGTTTAGCGGTGGTGGCTATACACTACAGTAGTATAATGTTGGTAAGGAACCTGCGTACGTGGTTGTGGTTGAAGCAGTGGGTTGAACCTAGAGTGGTAAGTGCTCACTGCTCTACACTTCACCTAGCCTGGCTAGAGGTGTGAGCGCTTGTTTAGCGGTGGTGGCTATACACTACAGTAGTATAATGTTGGTAGAGGAACCTGCGTACGTGGTTGTGGTTGAAGCAGTGGGTTGAACCTAGAGTGGTAAGTGCTCACTGCTCTACACTTCACCTAGCCTGGCTAGAGGTGTGAGCGCTTGTTTAGCGGTGGTGGCTATACACTACAGTAGTATAATGTTGGTAGAGGAACCTGCGTACGTGGTTGTGGTTGAAGCAGTGGGTTGAACCTAGAGTGGTAAGTGCTCACTGCTCTACACTTCGCCTAGCCTGGCTAGAGGTGTGAGCGCTTGTTTAGCGGTGGTGGCTATACACTACAGTAGTATAATGTTGGTAGAGGAACCTGCGTACGTGGTTGTGGTTGAAGCAGTGGGTTGAACCTAGAGTGGTAAGTGCTCACTGCTCTACACTTCACCTAGCCTGGCTAGAGGTGTGAGCGCTTGTTTAGCGGTGGTGGCTATACACTACAGTAGTATAATGTTGGTAGAGGAACCTGCGTACGTGGTTGTGGTTGAAGCAGTGGGTTGAACCTAGAGTGGTAAGTGCTCACTGCTCTACACTTCACCAGCCTGGCTAGAGGTGTGAGCGCTTGTTTAGCGGTGGTGGCTATACACTACAGTAGTATAATGTTGGTAGAGGAACCTGCGTACGTGGTTGTGGTTGAAGCAGTGGGTTGAACCTAGAGTGGTAAGTGCTCACTGCTCTACACTTCACCTAGCCTGGCTAGAGGTGTGAGCGCTTGTTTAGCGGTGGTGGCTATACACTACAGTAGTATAATGTTGGTAGAGGAACCTGCGTACGTGGTTGTGGTTGAAGCAGTGGGTTGAACCTAGAGTGGTAAGTGCTCACTGCTCTACACTTCACCTAGCCTGGCTAGAGGTGTGAGCGCTTGTTTAGTGGTATAATGTTGGTGAACCTGCGTACGTGGTTGTGGTTGAAGCTGAACCTAGAGTGGTAAGTGCTCACTGCTCTACACTCAGCCTGGCTAGCGCCTGGCTAGAGTATAATGTGTAGGAGCGCTTGTTTAGCGGTGGTGGCTATACATTACAGTAGCTTTTTAGCGGTGGTGGTATACTGTTGGTAGAGGAACCTGTACGTACGTGGTAAGTGCTCACTGCTCTACACTCACCTAGCCTGGCTGAAGCAGTGGGTTGAACCTAGCAGTGTTGAACCTAGAGTGGTAAGTGCTCACTGCTCTACACTTCACCTAGCCTGGCTAGAGGTGTGAGCGCTTGTTTAGCGGTGGTGGCTATACACTACAGTAGTATAATGTTGGTAGAGGAACCTGCGTACGTGGTTGTGGTTGAAGCAGTGGGTTGAACCCTCACTGAGCCTGGCTAGAGGTGTAGCGCTTGTTTAGTGGCTACACACAGTAGTATACTGTTGGTAGAGGAACCTGCGTACAGCAGTGGGTTGAACCAAGAGTGGTAAGTGCTCACTGCTCTACACTTCACCTAGCCTGGCTAGAGGTGTGAGCGCTTGTTTAGCGGTGGTGGCTATACACTACAGTAGTATACTGTTGGTAGAGGAACCTGCGTACGTGGTTGTGGTTGAAGCAGTGGGTTGAACCTAGAGTGGTAAGTGCTCACTGCTCTACACTTCACCTAGCCTGGCTAGAGGTGTGAGCGCTTGTTTAGCGGTGGTGGCTATACACTACAGTAGTATACTGTTGGTAGAGGAACCTGCGTACGTGGTTGTGGTTGAAGCAGTGGGTTGAACCTAGAGTGGTAAGTGCTCACTGATCTACCTGCTCTACACTTTGCCTAGCCTGGCTAGAGGTGTGAGCGCTTGCTTGGCGGTGGTGGCTATACACTACAGTAGTATAATGTTAGTAGAGGAACCTGCGTACGTTGTTGTGGTTGAAGCAGTGGGTTGAACCTAGAGTGGTAAGTGCTCACTGCTCTACTCTTCGCCTAGCCTGGCTAGAGGTGTGGGCGCTTGCTTGGCGGTGGGGCAAAACACTATAGTTGCATACTGTAAAGAAACCACCCCAAAATCCCCTAGGAGAGATTTTTGTCAGTTTATCATATTTTCTTAGCTTCATCGGCATCAAAAATAAGGAACTTCACTTGGAAGATAAACACATGTGAGTTCATTTGGCTGCTAGAGATTGTGATGTGGTGAACAGTTGGTCTGCTACACTCTGTATATCCAATATTTACGGACTCTGAATCATGTTAAAACGTACTTTACAAAACAAAGTTTTAAGCCATTGTTCAAAGACAAACTCTCAAGGGGGGATTGATTATTAACACTCAGCCTAACTGGATTGTTACGGTAAGGGCTATCGACGCCTTATTGTACACATTAAAGACACATTTATAAAATTAATAGTCCTTTAAAACTAGTTAAACCCATTCCAACATAGAGAAAATAAAATTCGTTTTCAGTAGAAGAAACTTTAACCGGAAGGTTCTCTTGTTTACATATACTGGAAGGCTATCAATAAATTATAAATAAACCAATTATCAATCCTGTGTTGCTTTAAAAGGTAGACTATTCATTGGTCAAATTATCTCTTAGTTGAGATACTAACATTTACCTTCGTCAATAAACTCAGTTAATGCAGTTTTATATAATAGTTCAAATTAATATGACTATAGAGTTTTCAGCCTTTCTCGGCATTGTGGTTCTGTATTTAATCCGCTTTAGCTAATGCGCTGTGGTTGCAAATTCAATGTAGTAGATCCTTTGAAAGCTTATAAAGTGCCCCGGCTTTTACTATAATGTGACACTTCGTTGTGTACTTGGAGGATTGTTAGTAATTATTTCATTATAACACATGGGCACCTGTTTAGGAATATTTTGAGTAGTACAGAGATACTGTTTTTAAAAATCAGTATATATCACGGTTCTTCCCATAAAAATCAGCCCAGTTCTTCCAGTTTTAAGTTTACTGTTTCTGGAAATTCGCCTGGGCAGTCTAAGCCTTTTGATCATCTCTGAATCGAATACAATTCACCAATCATCAACATTGTTCCTGACACTTACCACCTACAAGAATGAGCTATATGTTCGATCAAATATGAAATTCAATAAATTTAATCAAACCTTTAAGCAAATCAATCGCGTTATTTATTTTGTTTATTATTTCTTTTATAAACATATAAAAAAACATTTTATGTGGTGGACGACCTGCGCACCTCCAGAAAACACTTGTGGGCCAGTCACACTGAGCGACCTAGTAGCTGCTACAAGCCATGTTTGTGAAGTTTTCGGAATTTCAAAGTTGGTTCAGCTGATATTTTCAATTTTGAGCAATGTTGACAAGTCGAAAACCTCACACACATGGCTAGTAGCCGCTACTAAGTCGCTGAGTGCGACTGGCCCTTTACGTCTGGGCAGAAAGGACATGATCAAGGTATACATACGATTCCATAACTACCCCTTCCCCCCTCTTAGTGTTGAACGGCTGAGGAGAAAGGGGGGTGTAATACCTGCCTTAAAAACTAACTAGGGGTTTTCGACAATGGAGGAGTTCTTAAATCGTTGAATGATTGATCAAACTTCCAATCTTTGAACATTTGAAATTGATCTTAGGCAATTACCTTACTTGGCAATAGTCTGGGGTATCGGCATGTTTTGGAGTTTTACACACCTTTAAATGGGTGTTGTCAGGGGTCAATTGGAAATTTTAATATTGTAGACCTTATTAATTGTCCTATAATTATCAAAAGACAAAATTAACGATACTCTTAAACAACTGATGATTCCCATTTTCAACGCATTTATGGAAATGGTGGCCAAAAAGGTGTTTATATTCCAGAGCACAAAGACTGCTGCCGGCACTTTCGTTTTTGAGATATCAAATGTCAACTAAACAATCAGTAAGTGTGGTTTGAGCTTTAAAACTGTACGCTATACAACAGGATAAAAACTAGACGACTCTTTCTAGCTAGCATAACCACTTATGTAGTACATTTCTTTAAAGTCCTAATAACTCTAAAACTGAATCTTGGTTTCGTTCTTTGGTATCTTGAAAATAAAGTGGTATGAGCTATTTCTTTGTTATACAATTCATACCGGTTTTAGACTGCCGTTATTTTTATAGGAGCTGAACAAAGTATTCAAAGACACCATTGGTTTTGTAATTTTGGGAATTATCTGTATGCCATACATAACAATATATCTCGCAATAGAGTTTACATTCAATGTTTTCAATTCACCTTCAACAACAACCTCTTTTTCGGAACAAGTAGCGAACTCCAAATTTGTCCAAGGTCTTCAAATTATTCCTTTTACATGTGCCAACCGTAACTAGCAGCCACTCAAAAGATAACAAAAGCTGGGAACGGGGAAGTTATGGAACACGGTGCACGGTGCACGGTATACAGGGCGTGGTGCATGGGGCTATTTCCGTGTTGGTTGCAGGGACCTGCTACAACTTGAACAACAGCCAATTCAAGTGCTTGTGCTTGACGGGATTCTACGGTGACGACTGCTCCAAGTTCAACCCTTGCTCCAGTGTTGTCTCCCCCTGCCAATACGGAGGAATCTGTTCAAGGTCAGTGTACAAGTCCGATCAAAGTTTAGTTTCAAGCGCACTTTGAAGAGCGTGTGCTAAATAAAACCCTCAACAATATAAATCACATAAGTACATTCTCACACACTATAATCTAGTTCTTCCAGTTCACACCGCGTCAAAACATCATAATAATAAGCTTGAGATATATTCAAACGGAATCAACACCGATATGTACTGAATAATTTCCTCCATGATTACAACACGAAAAATAGTCTTGCTTTTAGGGTGCCTAAACATTCTTATATATTAACTTTATATGAAAAAGGAGTTTACTATTCTGGCCTAAAACTTTTCAATATGCTTCCGGCTTGGGAGTTAAGGATGGAACCATCGTACTCCCGATTTAGTTCAAGTCTAAAGCGGTTTTTCCTGTCTAATGTAATTTACAATTTTAATGATTTTGCCAGTTTATGCTAAATTAAATAATTGTTTGTTTCTAACATTCATTTTATTATTTGAGTTGATTATTATCTTTTTGTTATAATAAATGAACGTGTACTCATAACCTTTGATTGGATCTGATCTTTTAAAATTACTCTTGTTCTCATTGATTTGTATATATTTTACTTTACTTATATTTTACTCTATTATCTGTATATTATCTTGGCGAAGCCTTTTGGATTGTACCATCTGCTTTGGTGAATAAAGTTATTTATTTATTTAAACTGAGATACTTGCTGTCTGAGATAGACGCAGACTGTTGCCATCCCTCAATGGACGGTTGACAACCCTGTGACCAATAGGAGAGCAGAGGCAAGTATCTCAGTTTCAGCCAATCAGTAATTGAAGATGGTACTCCACAGTGATACCGAAATATTTCAAGCCAATTACTATGTTGTTTTGACCCGGTGCTAGATGTTTTGTATAAAAAATAACGGCAGGAAGCTTTTGATACTGGCAGTGACTCCTAAATAATAGCATGCAATGCATTTCGACCAAAGAATCCAACTTTATTGTATCGTATTTATTTACACTATACACACCAGTCACACACACACACACACACACACACACACACACAGACAAGTAGTGAGTGCATCAGTAGGAGCTTTCATTAGAAAATATAGACAAGTGTAGAAAATCAAAGTGAGATACTGGTCAATGCCAATTACTGATATACTTATAATATTCAGGCAGAAGATCGCTGGATAACTAGCGACTGATTAGAGTTCAGTAACAGTTCGGTAATCAGGGGTAATGAATGTTGTGGTGTGGCTAATTTAGATCACTTAGCTATAGCAGATTGAATACACCGCTACTGTATATTAGACAACTCGATAGTAGTGCAGAGTAGCGTCAAGTTGTCAACTAACAGTAGTTTAATAATCGTTAAACTGCTAAAAAACTATCAACTTTTTTACAATAGAATAAGTTTTTATACAAGATGAGCTTTGAATTCCTTTAACTTTGGAAAAAGGAAAAGTTTGAAAACCGTTTTAAGGAATGTTTTATAGTATCTTGCAGTTGATTTTTACGTACTTTGCGCAACCCACCCCCATCCAAAAACTGGGGGTCGGGAACCCTAATTCTTTTTAATACAACCCTCCCCCCTTCTTGTGGCACTTCTAAAGAAAGGTGATTTTAACACAAATTCAGCGATGCAAATAAAAGTTCTTGTCTCAACTCATTTGATTTTCACTAATTTTAAAAAGTTGTCAGGTGTGAAGTGCCACATTTCACGTACAATTTATTTTGACTGATACAGTTTTCTTCAAAATCCTTTTGAGGGAAATTTTACAACCCTGTAACAAATTTTCCATAGAAGAATTTGAAGAAAACTTGTCAGTCAAAATAAATTGTATGTGAAGTGTGACATTTTTAACCTAACAACAACCTGATAATTTTTAAATAAGTATAACTGGGTATAATTAAGATTAAAACTTTCATTTGCGTCGTCAAATTTGTGTTAAAATTACCTTTCTTTTGAGGTGCCTCAAGAGGAGATTGTATTTAACAAATTTAGGGGGCCCTCCTCCCTGCTTTGGGTGGGTGGGGTGCGTGACAACAAAGTACGTCAAAACAAACATTAGAACCCTATACAAAATCCCGCAAAACGTTTTTCAACATTCTTCCTGTTTTCAAAAGTTAAGATGGGGAAGGGAAATTTAAAATGCGCACTATACAGGGTGTCCATAAGTAAAGTGCCAGACTCTAGGAAAAGGTTATATGGGTCAAAATAAAAAGAAAATTAAGAATAAAATTTTTCCAAAACGCTTAGTTAACCAGATATTCACCATTTTATATTTCTCACTAATTATTTATTATCTCCCACACTATTTATTGGATTTGACTCAAACTTAGCATAAATTTGTATCTAAGTAATACTATTTATGGAAAAAATTTCAAGAAAAATCTAACTTATCAATTTAAAACGGTGGCTATTTTATGGTATTTTTAGGGCATTTTTGGCGCTACACCTTAAATAGTGAATAAACGGTGAGTTTTACGATAAAGATTAAAGTATACCGTTTTGTAGCGAATTTTATTACCTATCTATTGACACCAAGGTCAAAAATATCTATTAAGAATCAACAAAGTTACAGTGGAAACCGTGGCAAAAATCAAGATAATAAGGTGGAAAGTTGT
The DNA here is from genome assembly GCA_018831715.1 of Matsumurasca onukii. Lineage (NCBI taxonomy): Eukaryota > Metazoa > Arthropoda > Insecta > Hemiptera > Cicadellidae > Matsumurasca > Matsumurasca onukii. Next base: position 49,926,280 of record CM032059.1, on the reverse strand, counting down.
CTGTTTTCAGCCAGAGTTTTCCCTAAAGCTTCGTTGTTTACCAACGGATTTTTACGACCTTAATGCCAATAGGTAGGTAAAACAAAACCCACTACAAAACGTTATCTCTTACACTTTATCGTTAAACTCACCGATTATTCGCTACTTAAGGCGTAACGCCAAAATAACCCTAAAATTACCATAAAATAGCCACCATTTTAAAATGATAAGTTAGATCATCCTGGTAATTTTTTCCATAAATGGACTTGCTTAGATACAAATTTATGTTAAGATTGAGTCAAATCCGATATACGGTGTGGGAGATAATAAATAATTAGTGAAAATATAAAATGGAAAATATTTGGTTAACTAAGCGTTTTTGGAAAAATCTTTATCCTAGATTTTATTTTTATTTTGACCCATATAACCTTTTCCCAGAGTCTGGCACTTTACTTATGGGACACCCTGTATAATAACTACTCCTAATAGGCAACTGATATTAATCGAGGATATACATTTGTTAGTTCGGAGAGTAACCAGTACGAGTGCAAATGTCCTGTCAACTACCAAGGGAAGTCTTGCGAGGTGTTCAACGCATGCGCGCTACAGGGGTGCAAGAACGGAGGCGTCTGTGAGAACAAATCCAGCACTGAGTTCGCATGCACTTGCCCCCCTGGATACACAGGTCAGTCAAGTCAATCATCAGTCATTCACTGTCGACCATAGATTATGTTATGGTAGGTAGATTGCGCATAGATGCCACATGGCTGAATGAGGTAGGCAAATCAACATAGTTGCGGCAGCTCGAGCACAGTTAGCGTTGTCATCTCTTGCTGTCTTTCTCCCCCCACCGGCTTGACGTGCTCGAGTTTGTCCAATGTCGATGACTTTAATGTGACCAAATAGTGCGACTTACGAGAACTAACAAACTTGCGCGTTTATTATCACATTGTTCATAAAACTTTACGAAATATACATACATCAGTGGCATTTAAATAAGATCTACTTGAGAACTAACACTCCATCATCTAAAAAATCACTCTTAAAACAATTCCCATTTTTGAATTGATTTAAATTTAATATCTTAAAAGAGATTGGTAGTTTATTATACAATTTTAAACCTATGTAATGAGGAGTTCTCAAATAACGCTATCTGGGTATTGCGCTTGTATTATAATTATGGCTGTTTAAAACATTATCCTTGTGTATGAAAATTAAACATTTATAAATAAACTGTGTTGATTTTCTTGCCTCAGTCATGTATGTGGCATCTATGCGCCATATACCTACCTTAACGTAACCTTTGCTGTGAACAACGTCCACCAAAACACCAAGGTCGGAGTGAAACCGATTTTTACAATAGCATTATTGTGTGCCATAGCTCAGTGGTATAGTGCGTGCTTCGTACCAAATCGGCCGGGGGTTGATTACCCGGCTGCTGTGATAACTTTTCACGATGACCACTCCCCGTGGTTCGGAAGTCACGTTCAGCCATTGGCCCATTCCTGGTCGTCGGGCTATTAATTAATGGCCCAATCTGGGATCAAGACTACATCTCATCATCCGTCGAAACACTCATCACACTCAACATCATTTCATATTCTCCTTAAAATACCTTAAAGAATTTATTTATCCCAGTTTAGGACCTCTGTTACTATAAATACCTCATTGCATGTAGGTCCTAAAGATGTGTTGACTTTTTACACGATGCATTTCGGGCATAAGTTGCCCATCTTCAAGTGTCTTCTTCTTCCTTTCTTCTTTGATAAGAAGAGTGATAAAAATAAAGAAGAAAGAAAGAAGAAGACACTTGATAATGGGCAACTTATGCCCGAAAGGCATCGTGTAAAAGATTCAACACATCTTTAGGACCTACAGGCAATGAGGTATTTATAGTACTTAAAGTACCTTCTAAGAATGGTCAGTGTCTCAAAGCAAAGTATTGGTTTAGTCTTGTTAAACATCCCTTGAAAAGTGCTGCTTTTTAAATAGCTCTTGATACCTTTTAATCACCTTTTTCACTAAACCTCTCAAAATAAAAAAGGCTTTAAAACGGCGTACAACGCGACCCTTCTTCTTACACTTGAAAACGACGAGGTTCGAACCCTCGCTTTTCGAAGCTACCTGTCGACTTAAACTCACAAATAGTTTCCTTTATTCTTACGTTTTGTTTCTTTATTGTTGTTCTTTGTTGTTACGTTATACATATACAGGGTTATTACAAATGATGTTCCTGATTTTGATTATAATTATTAATGGTAAATTTGCTTTTATACCATTTTAACTGGTATCATTTGAAAGAAAACTCATAAAGTTTTATTTATACTGGTTTGGGTGCGTATCTGTTGTTTCTAAAGTCAATTGTAGTTCGTGTTGTGTAATGGTTGATTTGGAGGACAGTAATGCTTGTTGTGTAATTATCAAATTAACCAATTTTTAACTAATGTGTGCAACCAGTTTTTAGAACCAGGTGTAATAAAGATCCTCCCAGTAATCAATCTGATCGCAAGTAGTAATTTAATTTTAAAACAAATGGCCACATTTGTAAAAAAATGCTACTAATGCTTATCATTTGTGCTTGTGACATGGATCGGGCACGGTGGTCTGAATGATGACGTACTCTTGAACTAGCCTCTAATATCTTCGGATAACACTCCCTGTTATTTTTTCTTGTGGGGTTACATCAAAAGTAAGTAAGGTGTACACACCACCATTACCATTAGCAAACCTGAGATCCAGCAACAGATTACTAATGCCATCGAAACAATGGATCAAGACACTCTTGAACGCATGGCAAGAGCTTGATTATAGGATTGACATATGTTGTAGCACAAGGGGTACCCGTATCAATAATTTATAGTTATTAGTATTTGTGACGAAACTTTTTGAGTTTTCTTTAAATGTAACCATTTTGTTTCTTTATATAACATACAAAACTACATTTAATATACACTTGAAATGGTGAACATCATTTGTAATAACCCTGTATTTATAATGTAGTTGTTATTTCACTGACGGTCTGAGACACCGTTGCAAAGTCGGATGCCTTTGTTTAGTCAACCCTCGCGTCTTTCAATAGTAAAGTTAAGTACTGTGGATTCGACGCAGGTACATTGGGAAGGGACAGAGGCCAGAAAGCAATCAGACTCCTGGCCTTAGTGTCCAGTGTCTAGTGTCTACTCACCACTGTCTAGTACAGTAGTTCGGTTTACGGTTATTGGTGTTGGACACACCGCACACGAGCCTACTCTGGCCTTCCTTACGACACTTTCAACTCTGCCCTCCCCTACTTTCGTCACTCCTATACAAGCTTCCAGTTTCTTCTCAAATCGAATAATCTTTAATATGCCATAAATACATATTTACAGTACATGAGCACTCGTCATTTCAATAAACAGTTACAACTTAAAATTGTGTAACATCATTTTTAAAATAATCTTTAAATTCTTCCACACAGTAAAAACCATTTACCATCAATATTTGTTTAATTCAGATCTAAACTATTGAAAATTTTGAATTTGTTTTAAAGAAGCTGGGAGAGTGTTGAATGAATTTACTATTTGACTCGTCAAAGACCTCTCGAAAAAGCTGTCTTATGATGGGGTATTGGTAAATTCGATCGGGTTCTTAGGTCATAGGAGTTAGACGGATTTTCGGGGAAAAATTCTTACGGTTTTTTATAAGGAATGACATGGATTCAAGGATGTAAATGCATGGGAATGTTAATATTCTATTTTCTAGGAAAGTGGATTTATAGGATGAACGAGGTTTTAAATTAAAAATGGTACGAATAGCTTTTTGAGTATAAATAACAATTTTGTCCTAGTGGATTCACTTCCCCAAATTGGAACAGCGTAATTTAAAAAAGGAAAAATGAGGCCAGAATATATTCTTAATAAGGTGGGAGGTTGCAGACAATTTGAAAGACGTCTAAGTACGAATATTCCTGATGACAGTTTTTTGCTACATGATGAATGTGATCATGAAACTTAAGATGTTTGTCAATAATGACACCTAAAAACCTTATTGAATGAATAAATTTATTGTTTCTTTCTTCGCAATACAACAATACATTTGTAAAACATATATGTACTCAACAATTTCACAAAATTTACAACGTAACTTAACTATTTTCTAATATTACTGTAACAAAATTGACTAAATTAATTAAGAAACAATAACAAAATTATCCCGAGGTAATTCTACCTGTTTGGGACTTACACATTTTTGTTGTTGCGGGTTTGTTGGCTGCGTGGCCGGCCTAATTAGTTTTATTTGAACTGAAATAACTTAAAATCTACTACTGATTTGCGACTTTTGCTTTGTGTTGTTAATTGACTTTTGTATCTTTAATTTTGTTGTCTTTACTCTATTGATGAAAACAAAATTTCTATGTTGTTGTGATTTAAAATAAAAATTTTGATCGCCTTTTCGAAATTATTTGTATTGTTTGTTTGTTTAATTGTATCCGTCAAGCTGTTGAAGAATTTTGGGGCTAGATAAGTATAGTATTTTTTGTATAGTGTCAAATTCGGTTTCGGTACATCGACATCCAAGGAGCTAAATCTGTTATTGAATCAGAGGAGCTAATTTCTACGTCACCTATGAATGATTGAAGACCACTCAGTTTGCTCTCACTAACAGAAAATTCAATAATGCAGGTTTTATGTACATTTGTTTTTAGAAGATTATTGGAAAACCACTGACTTATGGAATTTATTTCCTGAAACACATCAATCTCAAGAGTTTCTTTTTCTTTATTAATTAGTGTTGCTGAAGTGTCATCAGCAAAAGACATAATTCTCAAATTTTTCAAATTTCAACTTGGAATGACATTTAAGAAAACATGCTAAAACTGTTTTAGACTCGCTTGACGAAATTTGTTTGGCTGGTTTACTTTACTTTGCTTTTCAGACACCGACCACTCTTAGGGGATATTTTAAGATGAATATGGAATGATGATGCATATGATGAGTGTTTTGGTGGATGATGAAATGTAGTCTTGTTCCAAACCAGATTGGGTCATTAATTAATAGCCCAACGACCAATGGGATGAACAGACGGCTTAACGTGGCTTCCAAACTACGTGCAGTGGCCATCGTGAAAAGGCATCACTGAGGCCAAGAATCGTTTATACTTGCATGATTTTTCAAAACTAGACAAATTCTTTTACTTGGGACCATATGGTAAATATTAACTACTCATGTATGACTTGGTTTGCAGGGCGCGTGTGCGAGGAGGATGTAGATGAGTGCGCTTCCAGCCCGTGTCTGAACGACGGGCGTTGTGTCGATGAGGTGAACTCGTACCGCTGCATCTGCACACCAGGTTTCGACGGTGTGTGTTTATTTATTTATTCACATACACGGCAAACGCAACTTCACAAAAAATATACATGATCGAACGATACATTTAAATACCGGGTGATTACAAATGAAATAGACAACTTCAATAGCCTGTACAAAATTAAACTGGTGTATTTTAATATAGTAAGTTATATAGGTGTGCGGGAAATGTCTTAAAGTGTATGTTGGTACAAGTTTTACTGGCACTCAGACGTCAGAGGGTATCTGGATGAACATCTTCCTGGACGATGGATCGGCCGTGCAAGTGAGGAAAACGTTGTGTTTCAGCCGTGGCGACCTCGTAGTCTGGACCTAACGCCCTGCGACTATTTCTTGTAGAGCTATGTAAAAAACAGAGTTTTCGTACCACCGCTTCCTGTTGATATCGATGATCTTAAACAACTAATCACAAAATAGGCTCTTGCTGCAATTGACTGTGAGATGCTTAGCCGTGTGTGGTCAGAATTATACTACCGTGTTGATATCTGTTGTGTACACACCGAAGATCTGGAAATATTTTCAATACAAACTTAAAGAATTCTTATTTACCTTCTTTGTTGCCTGGAGGTCTTGATGAAACTTAGATGCTAGATGTGGTGCTGACGATCGTTTCGGTCTAATAAGACCATCTTCACAGCACGATCACTAAATTAACACTATAACTGAATTTAAAGTATTCTTTTATATAATCATGTAAGTAATGATATATACGCTTTAATAATAAATTTTTACGATCCTATCCAAACTGTCTATTTTATTTGTAATCACCCGGTGTAACTAACTCATTGTACTAATTTTACACGAAATGCAATATTGTTCGAAAATAACACAATAAACCATTTAGAAATTAACAATATTGGATAATTATAACAAGGATTATAATAACAGTAAATAACAATAAGGACTTTCAACGTAAAAACAATGTTGCCTGCTTTGTTTTATTTAGAAACGTTAAGTTATTTTAGTCAGTTTGATTTTATTTAGCGACGTTTTGATGATAAAATTATCTCGTGAGTGTTTCTGCTCTTACGGTCCTTCACATAATTCCTGTAGGTTTTGAAAAGCGGAAAACTGTTGCACGTAACTTATGCAACGCTTTCGGCACCGGTTTTCGTTTATTGTATTGAAAATTAGAGTCTGTTAGAGAACGTACACCCTGAGATTTAACTGTGAAATTTTATGAAAGAAGTTTATATGTTACCACATTTTCCTTTCGCATAAGAAATTAGCCTATCTCATTACAAATATCCCATTACAAATATCCCATTACATGTATATTTACTGTTCAACTCATCGTAACTCGCTACCATTGTACATCATCAGAGTTAAAATGTCTTACCTTTCTCGTAAGTTCCCGCAACACTCAAAGATGAGCTATTCTTTCGTCAATTCCTCAGCATAGATCAGCAGTTGTTGGTAAATTATTTATTGCCACATCATGTTGCCTATGAAATGCCCTTCCTGATAATGTCAGTTTGATAGAATCTCGGGCTCGCTTTGGAACGGTGGTCAGAGACGGAATGTTGCGGGGCTGTGGTAGGGTGGTCGAGATCGTTGGTGTGCGTTTGTGGGAGTAGAATGTATGTAATGTTGGTGGGAATGTTTTTTTAAAATTTAGTTCCATGTTCATTTAGTAAATTTATTTGTCATTCTTCAGATGGTTTAGTTAAGTGTATCGCATCTTATATTCAAATATATAATTTTGAAACATCTTTGTGATGTATATATATATATTGGAATGTATATTGATTTGATGTATTGTTATTGCATATATTCAACGTGGTTAAGTGGTAGAGAGGACTATAAAGTCCTAACTTCGCCACGTAAATAAAGACTTTTTCATTTCATTTCACATACAACACAAATTAATCCTTGTAAGACTTGTATAAAAAATAATCAGTACCTAATCGGTGCGTTGATGTTTGACACGTTCAACTAGTGAATAATTTGTTGCACTGTGCATACTGAAGGTGAGAGGTGCGAGGAGAATGTGGACGAGTGCAAGTCTAGCCCATGTGAGAACGGAGGCTCCTGCGAAGACTTGAGTGACGGCTTTCTCTGCCGCTGTCCTCTACACTACACAGGTAAGCTTAATAGTGCACACTAATCACTAATCACTATTTGAGATGCCGACCACTCTCATGAGGGTATTTTAAGGCAAATATGTGGTGAAGGATGAGTGTTATGAGTGGTAGTAATAAGTTATGAGGTGTAGTCTGGTTACAAACTAAGGCCGACTCTTCCTTAGAATGGGTCATTAATTAATAGCCCAATGACCAATGGAAATACAAGGACCAACGGTTTAACGTGACTTACGAACCACGCAGGTGATGGTCTGATATGTCTAGACGATAATGGGAGTTGATGCCATTATCACCAGATGATCACTGAGACTATTTGAGCCGCTTTAGACCTATATCATCCTCAAAACCTGACCTCCATGAAACTGGATTACAGGACCACGCCACGAGTCCCAGTCACAGTACCTGCCGGCCGTTTGGTTTCTTGTCCCGTAAGAGCATGTAATAACAAGCATTTTCTTGAGACACCTCAAGCCTAGAAATGTCATCTGACTTTTACGAAATATGTTTCATTTTCAAGATGACTTTCAATTCACTACTTTTTTTAAAATTCTACTAGTTTCATATTAAATACAAGAAATTAAAAGTCAAAACTTCATTAACTCTTTTGAGTTACGTCAAGGTTTTATGTGTGAGAAAATGAAAGAAAGTTAAGCGGAGCTAAGCGGAGCCACTAAAACATTGAATACACTTTACAACAAAGTTTAATTATATAGTGTCACAGCCAATATAGATATAGATATCCATGTAGATAGTGTCACAGCCAAAGAGCATTCCTGCTACAAGGGACGATCGGCAGCGCTGTGACCAATACGATAGCAGACAGCAAGCCGCTCAGTGTCTTCAATCAGTGACTGAAGATGGTACTCCACAGCGAAACCGAAATAATTCAAGTTAATTGTAATGATGTTCCGGTGTGAGCCGGAAGAACTAGATTGTAGTTAAGACACCTGTGAATGTTTAGGGGCGAGATGTGAGCTGAAAGAAAACGTTTGCTCGAGTGACGCGTGTCGCAACAACGCCACCTGTGTGCCAGCGACTTCAACCCTCTCCGGATACACGTGCTCGTGTCGTCCCGGCTTCAAAGGTACAGCCCATCACACATTACACATTACACGTTATACATTACACTTACACATTACAAGTTACACATTACACATCACACATTACACATTACACGTTATACGTCACACATTACACGTTACACATTACACGTTACACATTACATATTACACGTTACACATTACACGTTACACATTACACGTCACACAATACACGTTACATATTACACTTCACACATTGCACAATACACGCTACACATTACACGTCACACATTACACACATTACACATTCACACATTACACACATTACACGTTACACATTACACGTCACACATTACACACATTACACATCACACATTACACGTTACACATTACACGTTACACATTACACGTTACACATTACACGTTACACATTACACGTTACACATTACACGTTACACATTACATATTACACGTTACACATTACACTCACACATTACACGTTACACATTACATGTCACACATTACACATTACATATTACACGTTACACATTACACGTCACACATTTGTACAATTGTACAAGGGTACGATTGTAAACCTTGAATCTTTTGTTAATAAAGAATTTTGAACTTGAACACTTTACACGTCACACATTACACGTCACACATTACACATTACACATCACACGTTACACATTACATATAACACGTCACACATTACACGTTACGCATTACACATTACACGTCATACATTACACGTTACATATTACATATTACACATTAAATATTACACATTATTACACGTTACACATTACACGTTACACATTATACGTTACACATTACACGTTACACATTACACGTTACACATCACACATTCACGTCACACATCACACATTACACGTTACACATTACACGTTACACACTGTTCAAATCTGTAAACGTCTCATCTCGGAGGAAACTGTGATTCATCCGACTCATAGTGGCAGTTTTATGGGGCTGGTCTTGAACGAGAATCTTAGCTTTCACGGTCTCATACTTACTTAATACTGGAGTGTTCTTTTACTGCAAGTTTTATATATCGAAAAGGAAATACGTATTTCAAATTTTGTTGCAATCGGACTAATTTTGTAATTGGCCACCATTTTGTAATTACTCAATGGGTGTTCATAGTTTTTGGTAAATTGGTGGATGCTATCAAAATACATATTTATTTCAAATATCATCAAAATCGCATGTAATTTACAGCTTTTGGTTCGTTAAAACTACTTTTTTGCACAAAATCCTCCCAAAAGGGTAATTCCGATAGCCCGATGTTGTTGGCAAACAAACTTGGCCAAGAACATTTGAACCCAATTTCATGAAAATTGGACGAAAAATGCGACCTGTAGAGAGTAAACACATCTACATATATACATATGTATATAAAGTGCCAAAACATGCTCAAAACATGTTCTAGTCAGGATTGGCGCTTATTTCATAGTCCTGTGACTGGGTTTACCATACTAACGGCAAGAATAACTCATTTTACCAGAGGAAATTCGATAATAAAGCAGGTACTGTTATAATATCTAACAGAACAAAACTTAGTTTACAGTGGGCACGCTCAGGAAGACAACATATTAACGTAACACATTGTTTTGTTGTATAAGTAATCTATCTCTGGAATATTGGTTTCCCCAAAGAAGCATACCTTAGCTTAAGTGACAATGAACTTGAGCAAAATAAACAATGTATAAGACTCTTAAGCTTACGCAAAGTCTAAGTCTACGAGACCTTGTAATTACTACAGAAATATTGTGTTGTTGTATCTTTAGGTATGTTAAAATCAAATCAAGTCATCTTTATTATGCCATAAATACATATTTACAGTACATGAGCACTCGTCATTTCAATAAATAGTTACAGCTTAAAACTGTTAACTAGAGTAACATCATTTTTAAAATAATCTTTAAATTCCTCTACACAGTAAAAACTATCAATATTTTTTAAATTCAGATCTGAACTTTTAACAATATTTTGAATTTGTTTTAAAGAAGCTGGGAGAGTGTTGTATAAATTTACTATTTGTCTCGTCAAAGACCTGTCGAAAAAAGCTGTCTTATGATGGGGTCTTGATACATTTGATGGGGTTCTTAGGTCATAGGATTTTCGGGGAAAAATTCTTACGGTTTATTATAAGGAATGACAAGGATTCAAGGATGTAAATGCATGGGAATGTTAATATTCTATTTTCTAGGAAAGTGGATTTACAGGATGAACGAGGTTTTAAATTGAAAATGGTACGAATAGCTTTTTTGAGGGTATAAATAACAATTTTGTCCTAGTTGATTCACTTCCCCAAATCGGAACAACGTAATTTAAAAAGGAAAAATGAGGCCAGAATATATTCTTAATAAGGTGGGAGGTTGCAGACAATTTGAAAGACTTCTAAGTACGAATATTCCTGGTGACAGTTTTTTTGCTACATGATCAATTTTCATGTTCATGAAACTTAAGATGTTTGTCAATAATTACACCTAAAAACTTCATTGAATCAGAGGAGCTAATTTCTACGTCACCTATGAATGATTGAAGAGCACTCAGTTTGCTCTCACTACTAGAAAATTCAATAATGCAGGTTTTATCTACGTTTGTTTTTAGAAGATTATTGGAATACCACTGACTTATGGAATTTATTTCCTGAAACATATCAATCTCAAGAGATTATTTTTCTTTATTAATTAGTGTTGCTGAAGTGTCATCAGCAAAAAGACATAATTCGGCTTTTTGGACAGAGCCGTTGATGCCATTGATAAACATCAAAAACAAGAGAGGTCCTAATATGGAGCCTATATTAAGATAATGACATGTTAAGGCACAACGCGTGTTTATATTGTTCTCAGGTGAACTGTGCGAGGTGGAGATCAACGAGTGCAACTCCTGGCCCTGCTTGAACGGAGGCTCTTGCATCGATGGGTTGAATGACTTCCGGTGTGTTTGTCCCTCGGGCTACACGGGCCGCCGCTGTGACCTACATCTCGGTATGTGCACTGTGCAGTTGTATCAGTAAAATCAAGTGAAAGGGTAAACTACAATCTTTTAAACTGTAGAGATTCCTATACATTTTATTAGCGAAAATTCTTAGTGGAGTGTGGAGATGGACAGTTCAATTATCTCGGTTCAAGGTCGCCCTTGTCGCGTTTGTTTGAATACTCGCGGGCTCGTGACCGCGGGGTCAGTCGTTGGTGTGATCATAGCCGGAGGCGCTGGGGTCACGAGCATATGTGGAAGGGTAAGTGTCGCCTTCCCTTTTTTCTTTGTTAGTCGGACGTTTTGGTTGAGGCTAAGAGCCCCAACCATTCTTTTGATATACGCGAATATTTTATCCTTTTCTTTTCTGATAAATTTTGAGTTACTATTTTTGAGTTAATTTCTCTTTTCTATTTTTTTTTTTTAGTTTGACTTACTTGCGAGTTGCAACTTTGGATGCGAGTTTTCCTATAATTAGTATTGTCAGTTTTCTGTCTTTCATTTCGGTATAGTTTGTCTCCCTTCAGGAGTAAGCTCGGGAATTTTTGGATTAAGACAATCACTGGGATCACTGGCTGTCCAGCACCGGGTAGGGCTTGTCTAATTTAGTAATACCATCTAAAGCAATAGTCGAATAAGCGAACAGTGGATTAATACTAGTTAGAAAATTGGATTACAATATAATTAGTAGATGATAATTATATTTAATTTGAAAGGAAGAGCGGTTTGGTGTTTGTTAACTGTCGTATGCCTTGTAGTCAGTTAAAAGAGTCACAATTGAGTTACGCCTCTAGCGGTGTTTTGTGTTTTGCTAATAGCGGATCCAATTGGATCGTGACAAAACTTGTACAAAATGGAAATGCGTACATAATGTTATATTTATATCAAAACTGTCGAGACCTCCTCTATTCAGTGACCCTCAGCTTTGAGGGCTTATGTCAGGTTTGTGTATGTTTGTATGATTTTTTATCGAAGGAAGTCAACGGTGTTTTCTTATTTTAGATTTGTGTGATAAATCTCCTTGCCAAAACGGGGGCTCGTGCATGGAGCAAGGTGGAAAGTTCTTCTGCAAATGTCCCCCTGGATTTGATGGCACCTACTGTCAAAATAAAGGTAAGAAGCTTCGTTCTTGCTTGTAATTTTGTATACCCCCCACCCCACCCCCAAGGATACTTCTGGTAGCTCGATGTTGTCGGCTAAGGAACTGGACTGAGGTATTCACAAAAGGAACATTTTTACCAAAATTCATGAAAATTTGACAACGAATACGAGCTGTAGAGAGTACACCCATGTTTAATACACATATGTATATACAATTTTTAAAAATGCTCAAAACGTGTTCTGGGGGTCAGGTTCGGTGCTCATTTCACAGCCCCTTGTCTGGGTCTTACCATACTGACGGCATGAATATCTCATTTTCCAATGTATATTCGATAATAATGAAGAATTATTATGGAAACGTTCAATTAGGCGACACAAAAACAATGATTCCTTACACAATGTAAGTTGTATTTCAATAAAATAAACATCACCTTTGCAGCACTATAATTGATGTTCGTTGTTCTCTCAGTAAAACGTATTTCCTGCTCCTAAATTGCTAAAAGCCTTTCAACGGCTTGATGAATAATTTCATGCCTGCTTAGAGAAGAGCCTTCTGCCATTCATTACTATTCAATGAAGATCTTTTTCCAAATAGGCCTAGTGACAAACAGCTCATTTCTGATCGCTAGTTGAACCAATTATTTCTCGTTTGCTTTGTGTTTATTTTACAGTGTCTAGTAGGTAGAGAATATACAGGGTGTCAATTAGGTTTAGAGACGGTTGAATAACTTTTGAACGGAGCAAGATAAACGCACCAAACTTGACTGACCTTTTTAGGGGCTATATAAATTACTTTTCGACGTACTTATAGGCGGCAGTTATGTGGTGCACCCCACCGGGGGTTAGTAGAATGGATTTTGCAGATGGCAGCAGCAAACTGCATATCGTAGAAGAGATATTTTTCAACACAGACAATTCTGCAAAATGCACTCGTTAGAAATTATTCAATCAAAAATAATTGCTATTCAAATTCTCAAAATGTGTACAAACTAGCAACTTAAAACAAAAGATAAATAAGCAAATTTCATATAGTTGACAAAATATTTTTCACCAAAACAATACTGCAAACTGACCTTCAGATAAATTAATTTATAAACAGTTGGCATCGAATTAATGTTGGAAAAGTCGTGCCAGGCATAGTGTACTTGGACAGCGCCGTGCGTTTCTTACCTAGACTATACCCGCAATACAGACGCGTGTGGCGGGCATTGCCTACTCTAGTTGTACGGCGCTCTCCACCAGTCTCTGCTAGTAGCGTCTTGCTGCATCCAACTGTGATTAGTTACCTGAAGGTTTCATCAGGAGACAATTACCACGTGCATGAGTTTAGATTGTCATGGTTGATCTTCTATACATTTGTGAACCAATGTAATTACTTGTAAATAAGAAGTTTGTTTAAAAGTGAAATTCCGAGTTTTGATAAAGTAATGGAATCACTTGTAATGCAGGACTCAAGTATCTCCAAGTTTTCAAGTGTTTGAAACTCAGTTTACAGCATTGCTTTTAATGAAATGATACATTTTAACGATGTGCAACTTACCGTAGCTTTCTGCGTTAAATTATGCAAATGTTAAAATAAAAGAATTACACACTAAAATATCAATAGGTAAATAATATCATGGAATTTCCAAATTGAAAATGTGTATGCAAAAACTGCTTCGAGTTTCTTTCTTTTACGTAACCTATCCGAATACTGTAATACCGAAATTTCGAGAACAGCTTATTTTGGACTAATACATCCTTATATAAATTATGGAATTTCCTTATGGGGTGCTTGTTCAGATCACAGATTTTTGAAGGTTTTTATTTTGCAAAAGAAGGCAGTCCGAATCGTTTCCAAATCAAGGTATCGAGAATTGTGCAAGGAATTGTTTAGAACACTAAATATTTTAACGCTTCCTTGCATGTACATTTTGGAAACAATAATTTTTGTTTAGCAAAATGTCATTTGGATACCGGAATAGCTCATCATTCCCACAATACTAGGTACGTCAATCGTTTTCAGAACAACTTTCATAGGCTGCACATTTACGACCAACTTCCTTGTGTAGCTGGAGTTAAACTATATTATAAATTACCTGAGGGTATAATATCAGAAACAATTTTAATTCTTTCAAACGCAAACTAAAACAATATCTTTTAAACAATTCATTTTATAGTGTGGATGAATTTGTGGATGTATCCCAAACTAATTAGAAAATAATAAATTCATTCACATAATTATAAGTATAGTTTCAAATCGGTTTAGAATTTATTTTACAATTACCATTAATGGACTTTGGACCATTTGGCCTACTCCGGTACCGGAGATTTTATCATTTCTAAATTCTCTGTAAAATTAGTTTTAAGCATTATGTCAACACAATTAATTATTGTAGGCTACATTGACAATAAATGTTATGTTATAATGTGTGTAAATATGCTTGTTTCATCCAAAGTATCGTTATTTGATTAAACTCAAACAGAAATCAAAGTGAAGGAGATACAGGAGAAACAACTGCAGTACTCACTAGTTCAGCCAGCTTTAGTCACAGAGGGTAGTTATTGTCAGGTAGCTTTGTGTGTACTCAAGGCTGGTCTAATTGGATTTTAGGCTTAGCGTCCGCAAACCAGAGTAGGACTAGTAATAGAAGCAAAGTTCACCAATCTGTTATAAATCCATTCCGATCCATCAGTAGTTCGCAGCTACAGGGGAATGAAGAGTTGTCTGTGTAATTAGCGAATTTTCTTTTGAGAAATGAGATATTCTTGCTGTCAGTATGTTAAGGCCCAGGCTCGGTACCACGAAATGAGCATCGATCACCGATCCTGACCCCCAGAACACGTGTTGAGCATTTTTTACACTTAATATACATATGTATGTGTGTATCCTCTCTACAGGTCGCATTTTGTTCGACTTCCACCAAATTTGGTAAAAATGTTCATTTTGTAAATATCTCGGTCGAGTCTGCTAACCGACAAAATCGGACTACTGAAAGGCCCTCCTGGAGGGACCTTTCACCAAAAAAAGTTGTTTTAATGATTTAAAACAGTGAATTTCTTCTGATTTTGATGCAATTTAAAGTAAATATGCATTTTACTATTGTACAGAAATATACCAAAAATTATAAAAATCCTTTAAAAATTTTAAAACTTTTTAAAATTACGGCCTAAAAAGTGAGTTTTGCTATAACAGCGGAATTAGTAGTCCGATTTTATGAGAGTAGTGTACTTTCATGATATGTAGTATAACATCAAGTAAATAAACCCGTAAGTCTGAGGCCGAAGGTTGAAGCGAGGCTGTGAGTGCAACGAATTTAGAGTAACATATTGAAAAGGAAATTCAATTCACTACGTCAGCGGCGCTTTAGCGCTTAGCTGCGTGTCGGCCTAGTTTTAGTTTGTAGCCAGCCGTGTACTTGTGCTTCACTACAGAAAATAGCCACATACTAATTTCTCAAAAATACATAACAAATTAAGACTTTCTTATAATTTTTATACGTGTTTATATTTTTACATTTTATATTACATGTACATGTAAAAATATACATATACGTTTTACCCTTCTTTGTCAAACTGAACTTATTTTGTATTATTTTTTATTAAAATATCGTCCGTGGTTTTTATCCAAAAGGTTTTTATAATTGCGGGTTAACAAACTGGAATCAATACAAAGCCGGGAAACCTTTGCTAATGACGCTAAAGAAGTACGTATCGAGAAGTACGTATCGACTCCAGTTTTGTGTTGTACTTTTTATTAATTTCATGTTCATACGAACCAAGAGGCTGTTGGGGTCTAGTCCCTTTATACTAATCGAGTAGACAATGATCGATTCCATACTCTGTATAAGCTCTTTATCCCAACCGAACCTAATCACGGTTCTCTCAATCCTATCACTATCATTCAAGGCATGTAAGCGAATTTACGAGGAAATTGTCGAATAGGTCTTAGATGTTTACATTTTTATGAATCCTAGTTTTTTATACATTTAAGTTTTCGACGTTCCAAATAGGCCTAACTGCACACTCTTATGATACAAGGTATAGACATAAACAAAGACAGGCCCAACACAGATCGGAAACGCGGCCTCACTCCCCCAAAACAGACCAACACTTTTCCATAAGCTGCCAAATGCCATAAAATTATAACTAAATCCAAATAAATTCAAATCATTACTGAAAAACTTATTCATAGGAGCTGTTTACTCGGTTGTGTGTGCTTAATTAAAAATTTACGATTATAAATTGTTAGTAATTATAGAAAGACCAGCTCAGATATGAATAAAAATAAGAATAGAATAAGAATGTCTTAATTTTATTGAATTGTTTTTTCTTTTCTTCACACTTCATCATTGGTTCATAAGATATAAGAATGTTGATTCATAAGAATGTCAGTCATCTAAATAACAATATAAAATAAACTGTCTTTGACCTGTCAAACTGAATCTTCAACATTTTTCCAAGCTCACCTCCCCGGACCAAGGCACCCAAGCGTATATGTATAGTCTATATTTTACTATGATTATTGTTTATTTTATGTTAATATTTATATTATCACATTTAGCACTGACGTGTGTAATGCAATCGTACAAATTGTCTTTTATAATTAGAGAATTTTGAATTTGAATTTTGAAGACCCGTGTAGTTAAATGTTCAAAAGTTGAAAATTGCTTTTTATATATCTTTAATTGTATTTTATTTGTGTTAAATTAGCTTATGTTACGAATTTTATCTCACTGCATTATTTAATTATACACGGTTATTACAAATGATGTTCCTGATTTTGATTATAAATATTACTGGGTAAATATTCTTTTATACCATTTTAATTGGTACCATTGAAAAGAAAAACTCATCAAGTTTTATTTACACTGGTTTGAGTGCGTATATGCTTTTTCTAAAGTCAATTGTTGTACGTTTTGTGTAATGGTTGAATTTGAAGACAGTAATGCTTGCTGTGTGATAGATTATCACATTAACTAATTTTTTATTAGTGTGCAACATATTTTTAGAACCAGGTTTAATGAAGATCCAATATGAGCGCAATATGATTAGTTATGTAGTAACCAATATGAGCGCAAGTAGTAAGTTAGTTTTAAAACGAATGGCCGCATTTGTAAAAGAATGTTACTAATGCTCATCATTTGTGTTTGGGGCATGAATCGGGCGTGGAGGTCTGAATGATGACGAACTCTTGAATTGGCCACCAATATCTTCGGATAACATTCCCCATTATTTTTTCTTTTGGGGATACATCAAAAATAAGGTATACACACCAATATTACCATAATAAAGCCTGAGATTTAGCAATGGATTACCAATGCCATCGAAACAATGGATCAAGATACTCTTATCAACTTATGGCAAGAGCTTGATTATAGGATTGAAATCTGTTGTAGCACAAGGGATACCCATATCAAAAATTTATAGTTAAGAATAGTTGTGATGAAACCTTTTGAGTTTTTCTTTAAATGTAACCATTTTGTTTCTGTGTATAACATATAAAACTACATTTTATATACACTAGAAATCGTGAACATCATTTGTAATAACCCTGTACATAAATTGAAGAAAGCCTCACTACTGAATTTTCAGAGACCCCTATAGTTTTCCATTATATTCTGTAACATAGTACTATATGTGTAAATGTGTGTACAAATGGAAAAATAAATATATTATTGTTTTATTCACTATCAATTTCAGAACGGTGCATTGCCGAAATTTTGACGACGAAGAAAGGTACGTTCACGTGGCCGGAGCTGGACTTGAACGAGGTCGTGCAGCTGGAGTGTCCGTACGGCGACAGTTCCGTGGAACAGGCCGTGGCCAAGTCACCCAAGAAGAGCATCAACAAAGAGAACGTGGACAAAGTGCACAGGCTGACCAGGCCGGGTCGAGCTTACGCAGAGCGCTCCTGCCTCCTCGTCAACGGATACGCGGCCTGGTCACACGTGCACGACTCCAACTGCAAGGAACAGGCTAGTCAGCTAGTACATACCATGCACTAACCTATGTGCATACATCACATTCATTCTAGCTCTTCCGGTTCACAACGCACCAACGCATCATGTTAAATATCGTTTTTAGTGAACGGCTTTAGTCTTTTTTGGAGGAAACAGTGGTTCATCCAACTCACAGTGTCAGTTTCTGGGGCTGGTCTTGGACGAGAACCTTAGTTTTCACGGTCATATCGAACAAGTCTCAAAAAAGCTAAGATCAGGAATCTTTGTGCTACGTAATCTTAGGAACGTAGCAAACATTGATGTCCTTGTAGCTACTTATTATGGAATCATCTATCCCCACTTAGCGTACGCCGTACCTATTTGGGGTTATGAAAATCAAAAACGAGATTCTTATTTAAACTTCAAAGATGGGCCGTGAGAACTATTTTTTCGCTGAGCCGCCACCAATCCTGCAAAGAACACTTCCAGACAGCAAAGATGCTCACTTTTCCATCCATTTACATTCTGGAAACCTTAACTTTCGTCAGGCGAAATTTATCTCAATTCAACCCTTCTACCCAAACTTCCTATAACCTCCGAAACGTCGAACAATTAGCTATCTTAAAACATTCAACGACCTTTTTCAAAAAACATTTGCTTTATAACGGCATAAAGCTATTTAATAGCCTCCCACATCCCTCAAATCCGAATCAAACCCTCCAAATTTAGAAACATGCTTAAAACCCGGCTGATAAACCTCTCATGTTACAGTGTCCAAGGGAACTTTTCACTTGAAGACGTGATGTATTTTAAAACAGCTAGATCCCTAGAAAACAATACAATATGTTCACTGAAAACCATGGATAACGTCTATAATAATATATCAACTACGGCTAGTTCATTGGATAGATTATTTTTGTTTCTCTACTTGTACCACTAGAAAATAACTTTCAAATAGCCGAAACATGTTGTGGATTACACACTTTTGATTGCCAATTCAGTTGTTTCATTTTCAAATTTTATACATAGTTCAGTGGATCCGTGGTGGATTGGTATCGCATGCGACTCCGGAGCTCATCACTCCCGTGGCGTGGATTCGATCCCCGCAGCCACCACTTACAATTTGTAATGTGACTATACGGTGACGCTAGGTAAAGGTCGAGGTTGAGTGGTAGAGAGGACTTTGTAGTCCTAAATTCGCCTAGTTAAACAAGACAAACCTTACCTTTACCTTTTTTAACTACAGATAACCCTAATTAATTTAATTCAAAATTTATTAACATGTCTGTGCTTTTCAGGCTTTCTCGGAAGCTGAGCAAATGACCCTCAGATTAGAAGATCTGACCAGATCGCCGTCTCAAATCAACGCCTCCATTGTGCTCGAGGCTGCCACCCAGCTGAAGCAGATCCTGCCGTATGCTCTGTCCGATCAGAAGGTAGGCCCCTTGCCAGTTGACACATAGACAAGGCACAAATCATACTTAATAAAGGTTTCACCTCTTGGGCTAAGTAGAGTCCACTACGAGACACTTGATAAAGATGGTTGAAAACTAGTGAGTCGGTAGTTAAACAACTTCCTGTAGCATTTTTTCCCGTTGCGTATAGGTTGCATTAGTTCACTAGTAAGGTCCCTTGGTTTTGCCAGGTCGACCATAGCAGAATACAGCTATAACTCGAAACATGCAATAGAATTTGACAAAGCGTATGTATTGGGAAAATTGTCAAATGATTACTTACTTACTTGATACTTGATATCTTCATCGCAGTCTGGGAACTCCCAGCAAGGATTGCGTCAAAACCCAAGATTCATCTGAAAACCATTGACCATTTTTAAAGAAAATAATAATTTTAACAAAGATGATAGCATTCAGCTTTCAAGAAGCTGGCAACCAGTCCTGGAGAAGTCTTTTTGACAGTGTCACAGCCAATGAGAACATCGATAGATGACATCCCTGCTCCAATATGATTGATAGCAGACAGCAAGTATCTCAGTTTAGCCAATCAGTGTAAGATGGTACTCCACAGCGAGCCCAAAATATATCAAGCTAATGAGCATGAAGTTTGACGCGGTGTGAACCGGAAGAACTAGATTATAGCTGTTGGGACATCGGCCGCGAAAGCCTAAGGGTTAAGTCTAATAAAGAACACTTTGCTATTTGGCCATAACCATCATGAAACAAAACCTTTAAAACTATAGCTTGGCATTGATAAAAAGAACTAAGAGAAAGAAAGCTTTATGCGTGTTGTAAGTTGAAAAGCTGTAGTGCGTAATTTCTTAGAGTAAAAATTAAATTTAATCTAGTACTTGAGTAATACACAGTCAAGTGAAAAATGAGAGTTGATACCGAAAGTGGAACTTTTGTTCTGCAGATAGCCAAGAGCATGATTCAAGTGATCAGCAGCATTCTGGAGGCGAATGACTCCGTGCTGAGTCAGGCTGACGGAGATGGCGAATCTTCATTGACATTTCTAGACTCCATCAGCACGTACACAAGACTTGCCCAAGTGCCGTCAAAGTCTCCCAGCCTGGTCCTCACCTCCCCCAATCTCGTTCTTGATATCAGAGTGTTCGGTAAGTGTCTTAGTTGTGTTTCGGGCTGGGACAATACTGATTACAAAAGAATATATTATAGCAGGTAGATTGCGCATAGATCTGCTGAGTCAGGAAAATCATCATAGTTCGGCAGCCCAAGAATAGATAGCGGTGCGAGGAAGTTCTTTCAATAGTCTCAAGTAGTCATTGACGCACGCGCAAGTTCGTTCATTCTCGAAAATTTCTTGGTTTTCACTTACAAAAACATTTCAAAAAGAATGTACATTGGACATGGTACATTGAGCTCGTCCGGTAATAATTTAAAAAACTTAACCATGTCGAGTCGAGAGGGGAGAGACGGCAGCGCTATCTGTTCTTGGGCTGCCGCAACTGTGTTGACTTTCCTGCCTCTGCTATGTAGCATCTGTTTTCCAGATCTACCTACCATAACATTATCTTTGGTTTTACAAGTGGAAGAGGTCATGCTTACATGCTGGTGATGAAACACGTTTCCTTTCTTCTCTGTGCTTTCTCGCTTTATCCAGAATTTTCTCTTCGTTTTATTCCTGGCATACCAGCTCACCGAAATATTTACTGTGTATAAATACATAATTACGTAGTTTTCTCAAACTTCCTTGCCATTTCACTCGCTTTGCTTGTCTTTCGTGCTATCTCTTCCACTACACTAGCCTTGTTTATCTTTTGAGTTGCACAGAAAAGGGCCTATAGGCCCAGCTCCACCTTATATTGGTGCTTGAGAAATACTTCAGTAGCCCTATAATTTTTTAAATCAATACTCTAGGAAGGAAATAAAAATAGTCAATCTAATACTGTATGAAAAGTAAGCGGCGGGGAAAAAGGTATAACTACGAGTGATCGATTTTTTCAGATAAATCCACCGCAACCTCCTCGCCTGGAGTCAAGTTCGTCCCCTTGCAAGTTTACGACGACACGTCTAGACGCATCTCTGCCAGTGCCAACTCACCTTACCAGGTAGTACACTTACTGTAAACTGTTATAACACAGCTAAATTATTATCGAATTTACTTTGGAAAAATGAGATATTCATGCCGTCAGCATGGTAAGACCCAGACCCGGGACCGTGAAATGAGCTCCGATCCTGACCCCTAAAACACGTGTTGAGCAGTTCGTTCACACTTTATATACATATTATATATGTGTGTACTCTCTACAGGTCGCTATCTTTGTCAGACTTTCATGAAATTTGGTACAAATGTTCCTTTTTTAGTCTGCGTATGTAGCAGGTCACATATAATCACACCCAAAACTGTGTGTAACGTAATTAAAATTTTGTTGCTTATGAACATTTCCGTAAACATTTTACTTAGTGTGAAACATGGGTGTACTAAACACAGCTTTCTCTCTGTAGAAAGGCAACTCACTTCCCGCGAAGAATTCGTTAGTTTCAAGAGACATGTTAACTATGGTTCTAAGTTAATTATGGTCATCGAGCATCTTTTGATATCATATTAAAACTAATAACTCCAAAACACCCGCGATTCCGGTAATAATAGTTCTTTTAACATTTGAAAACAAAACAGAATAAAATTTAGGTCAATCCAATCTCTATGAACTTACAGTATTGTGCCCGGGATACGGATTTCCTATTCACACCACCGTGTGTTTTAAACATACTGTGATTTATATAATAAACGCGGTAAAAAGTACATTTTTATTACATACGAAACTACCAAAATACTTTTAAAACCTGTTTTGCGTATGAAACACGTGGAACTAAAACTAAAATGGTTTAGTGGTGACTATCAGAAGTTAGAACCAAAGACAACGTTATGTTAAGTAAATTGCGCATATATTGCGCATGGTTGAGGCAGCAAAATCTACATACTAAGATCTAAGGCTTCTTAGTCAACAAGCTACTGAGGATGACTCTCCACAGCGAGGTCGAAACGTTTAGCAGTAATTATATTTCAAATGTGACGCGGTGTAAACCGGAAGCCTTAGATCTTAGTAATGACACCGGCCGTGAAAGCCTAAGAGTTAAGAAAATCTACATAGTTCGGCAGCCCAAGCACAGATAGCGCTGCCATCTCTCGCTCGAGTTTCTCCGATGCCTCTGACTTAAATGTTACAAATGCGATTTCCGAGATCGAACTAGCCTAACTTGCACCTGCGTCCGTGGCTCTTCTTAACACTTAGAATTCTCTCGTAGCGCTATTTGTGCTTGGGTTGCTGCAACTATGTTTATTTTACTGCCTCAGCCATTAGGCATCTATGCGCAATCCACTTGCCATAACATTATCTTTGGTTAGAACCGAGCCACATTATTATCCTTGTCCAGGTGAACATCGAGGTTCCTCAGGAAGCGGTACAGGGAGCTACTAAGCAAGACGGTGCCGCGGTACGCGTAGAGTTCGTGTACTTCAGCAGTGGCAAGTTGTTCCGGAACCGCAAGAGTGGCAAGCCCACGGTCTGGAACATGCCTGTCATCAGCGCTACCCTCACCAACACCAGTGTCAACAGCTTGACCACACCCGTGATCTACTCGCTGCCTTCGCCTTCGCCTTCGACCGACGCCCATGCCACCACCCCTGTGTGTGTCTACTGGGACCGTACAAGTAAGCGTGTTCTGTCACTCTACTACATGGCAGGACCTAATATACATATTATATTATATATGTGTATTAGGTCCTGACTATATGGGCGTCCATACTCGCGGCCAGGGGGCCCTAGTTTTTAGAAAATTATTTTTAATGTTTCACAATAAAGCAAAATTAAAATTATACAGATATATTATACAGGGTGTCGGTGAACTCTCTGGACATACTTTGTAGACATGTTCCTTGGGTCGAAACAATAATATTTTACCATATAAACAGGGGTCTCCAGCGCTTCGTTGTCCGTCTGTCTGTGTGGAATATGATTTTTACTAAAATAATTATGACAATAAAACTCATGCACCGATTTCCACCAAACTTTGGTCAAAAGTTTAAAATGCCGTTTTTTAATTAGGAAAGGATTATTACTTAATTTTACCCTCAAACTTCAAAATGGCGGCCGGTTAAAGTTTTCAAAATTAAATAACTAAAAAACGAGTAATTTTACAACACACTTATACGAACAGTTATTTTTATAGTATTTATTTCCCTTTCCAAAAATGTATAAACTTTGAAAATTGACTGAGAAACAACGAAGTTATTGTAATGTCTGTCTTACCCACCTATGCCCGCCATGCATTCCTTCAGTCAGATAACGCAACAACAATGGAACTGACTACATTATTTTGATTTAGGAGTTTGTTAAATTCGTTTGGACATCTCTACAGTCAATAATAAGTCTTTCCAGATATGCTACTGTGTCGAAAGTCGTCATTTTGAACAGCTCTTGCAAGAACTAATAAATAACATTTTATGTCCTCTGTTTTGAAAGATAAATATCTGTATATTGGAACAAAATATTAGTGGGTTTATTATTTTTTATCTGAATTTCAAGTAAATGCATTTTTTGCACTCGCACTTATAACGCGCTGAATGCATAAAACGTAGAATTACAAAACAGCTGACTTCGACGTTTCAGATGCATTTGCCCGTCGCGTCAACAGGTTAATATTTTTCTGCTGTTAGTACTCGGCCTTTTTTATCGGATGCTTGACCGTTATCGTTTGTTTAAGGCTCGAAGTGGCTCTCCAGTGGGTTGGGGACGAACTACAGCAACGGATGGGTGATTTGCCAGGCCAGTCACCTGACTGCATTCTCCGTGCTGCTGGACCCCCGCAGTAAGCACTCCGTGCCTGCTGACCACGAGACCGTGCTGACCGCTATCAGCTACTTCGGTGCTCTCCTCAGCATCACGGGTCTCATGCTCACAGTGCTCACTTACTCTATATTCAGGTATGCACGATTCAGGAACGAACTGGGTGAATCACTAAGAGGTTACGTTTTAATTTAAAATAAAACAAACTAAAAAACAACCTAAACTGCCTCGAGTATAACTATAAATATGCATTCCACCCAAATTTAAAACCTATGTGAGCTGTATTTGCTACTAAAGGTGATAATTATAAACATTGTATGTGTCATAACGCTAGGAAAACAAATTTATACACGAGGCTCTCTATAAATTGCCTGCGTCCGTGGCTCAGTGGGTAGAGTCACGGCTTGCAAAGTAGTTCGCGGGTTCGATTCCCGGTGCAGGCACAAGGGTTTGGACCGCTTTCCCTAAAATCGTTTTGTGATGCCCATACGCCCTAGGATAAGTTACACATTAAAATGCCATTGGCGTAGACAGTACAAAAAATAAACTCTGTTAAAGTCCTCCTATTAGAAAAATATATATTTAGAAAACGTCCGTAATAATATTTTAACCTCAGAAATGTAACCATCGTCAACAAAAAAACCCCAAACAAAGAAATTCATCACCTTAAAATATACCAAATTAACTCTTTTTTTACGGACAGGTGCCTGAACCGAGACAGGTCGGGGAAGATCTTGTTGAACCTGTGCGTGTCACTGCTGCTCATGAACGTCTCCTTCCTACTGGTCTCACTGAAGAAGCACGTGAGCCTGATGATATACGGCGTGGACACGTGCACAGCTGTCGCCCTGCTCTCGCACTACCTTGTGCTATCCTCCCTCTCCTGGATGCTGGTGGAGGCTGTCAACATGTACCAAGTGCTCATCACGGTGTTCGCAAGCGCAGAAACCCGCTTCATGCTCAAGCGAATGCTCTTTGCTTGGGGTGAGTACTGGGCACACGTAACTGTATTACTCGTATTGTGACCCCTATAGGTTATACTGTATGCTCGTATTGTTTAGGTGTAAATGAGTTTTGAAAATATATATTTTCTTTCATTTTAAGATGACGGGTGTGTTTTTAAATAAAACTATTCAAATAGCAGTTAACTGAATTTAATTTCTTTTATAGGTTTCACGATAATCTTGAGCCCCAAAATGAAACTTTTTGTTGTTAAACTTAACTCTTAAGCTTTCACGGCCGGTGTCACAACTTTCAGATTACTTAAATCATGTTTCACTCTGAGTCTAGAGCATCATCGGATGAAAGAGATTTTTTTCAAACTAAAACTATTGAATCTAGAATAAACTATTTATTTATTTCTTCAGTTTACAAGCAGTGATATAAATCTAATCATACAAAATACTTCGAGGAATACTCCCCAAAAAAGCATGCTTGTGGTTGGGGGAGGGCAGAGTTCTAGAACACTATAATTTATTCACAACACTACTATACAATTATATTACACGTATACAAGCATAA
The DNA here is from genome assembly GCA_018831715.1 of Matsumurasca onukii. NCBI lineage: Eukaryota > Metazoa > Arthropoda > Insecta > Hemiptera > Cicadellidae > Matsumurasca > Matsumurasca onukii. The sequence continues at coordinate 49,900,018 of CM032059.1, read as the reverse complement.
ATTAATATTTTTGACTAGCTAGAAATATATTATTATGCTAAGCTAAATAAATAACATACATTTTAAATAAACTAAATATTGTTTTGATAGTTTAAAAAGAAACTTATAAACACAACCAAGACTTTGATCAGTAATTTATACCCCAAAATCTAATGACGTTCATTCGGGGACCTCCAAATACCAACATTTTCAGCGATCTTGAGTGATTTGACTGATTTTTCTCAGCTTTATACAAGTTCGAGTATGTGCACTGTGCAGGGGCTCCCTTGTGCGTGGTCGGCGGCACTGTGTACTACACTGGTGTGGACTACTACAGGTTCCAAGACCCTGAGTGTCTCTTCTCCCCTACAAGCCCTACTGTCTACTATCTCACGTACGTGGCTCCTGCAAGCATCATCCTCTTCGTCAACACGGTCGTCTTCTTCATGGTCACTCGCATGCTGTGTCAGAGACACGCCATCACCAAGAATGGTCAGAACAACGACGAGGGAGTAACCGCCGCTCAGGTAAAGTGCTTCGATGATACAGGGTGCACCAATTACAATTTCGGTGAACGATACAATTTGTTTACGCTCTCACGTGGGTAACATGACAACAGTGAATCATCAGCTGTGTTTGTGACTTCCATAAGGTTCTGCCATTTTAGTTGAAATGGCGTTTTGGAGTCTTGAGCATCGTGCTTTTGCTGTTGAATATTTTTAACTGTGATTATTTTGTTAATATTCAAAGATTGTTTGGATCCCACTGCAACGTTGGTCGACACAGAAATGTTCCTAGTTGTAAAACTGGGTATGTTTATTCAGAAATACTTATTCAGAGAGCCACAAAAAATTCGGTGGAAGTGCTGAAACAGTCTGAACACCAAACACTTTTTAGAAGGTGCGAGAAACAGTTCTTTATCAGGCGAATACAAAATTCTCAGCTTGATCGAATTCACGACTTAAAGGATGGTGTTCTCGAAAAATGATTTGTTTCCAGTAAAACAGCATAAAATACTCTACCGTTTTGTACAATATTTAGCTCTCTAATACTAAACATAATCTATTCATAGCATTTTTAAATCGTACCGTTCTTATTGGTCCACCCTGTACTAGTTTGATCCCACTTTCAAAGCATTTGAAACAACATTGATTCTGGTTCATGCATTTGTAACAACGTTGACCGCCAAAGTTTCCAGCCATAGAAGCCTTTGTCGCACGTAAAACCCGTGATTTGAGCCACGTTCTCCAACATATTTCCGTTGCTCATTTTAACAAACTTGATGTTATTAATTTTTTTGATTGATAGTCCTGACAATCACTTAAATGCGTATTTTACGATCGACATTAAAGAACAGCCGCCATTTCGCTCTTAGAGGTTGAAATCGTTCGATGTCTCCACATTTCAATTACACAGTACAACATCTATGCAAATTTCAAGACAATAAATTTTGCTGGGAAATATATAATTACGAACAAACAAAATTGTGGCTGTGCAAGTTACTGTGTGCTCTGGGGCTTTATTAATACGACTTCTTTTCCCATAGGTCCCGAAACAATGCGATAAAATACTCTCAGAGAACACAGGTACACTTTGTGTTAGATTTCACGATGGTTGATAACTGAGCAGATACTGGTAGATTCTTGAAGTGATCATGAACCTGCTACTGTGTTCAGGTCCGAGGAGCGTTCACTGTGATGACTTTGCTGGGAGTGACGTGGATATTCGGCATATTCGCTGTCGGAGAACTGAGACTGGTATTCCAGTACATATTCAGCGTGGCCAACTCGCTCCAGGGGTTCATCATCTTCATAGTGCGTTGCGTCCAGTACCCGGAGGCGCGGCGGGCTTGGGGCAGGTTCCTCAGGACTGGAGAGCTCAAGAGTCACAGGGGAGGGAAAACTAGAGGAGCGTCGACAAGGCACACTTCTTCCACCAGCCAGACCAGGGGCACTGTTTCGACCAAGGTATTTTAGTTTATCAGCCAATAATAACAACTTCATTGGGTTTCGGGTCTTTTGGTTTTTTTTCAAAATACTTTCTGTAGTTTTTTGTTGTTTACGGCTAACTACAACAAAAAGCCGAATACAGCGTAACGGTAAAGATTATGTTATGTTATGGTTGGTAGATTGCGCATAGATGCCACATGGCTGTGGCAGGAAAATCAACATAGTTCGGCAGCCCAAACACAGATAGCGTTGCGAGAGAACTATTTTAAGAGTCTCAAGTAGAGCCATTGACGCGCGCGCAAGTTCGTTCATTCTCGAAAATCGTACGATCTGGTCACATTTAAGTAATTGACATCGGACACACTCGAGCATGCGGAGCCGAAGGGGGAGAAAGACGGGAAGAGATGGCAACGCTATCTGTGCTTGGACTGCCGCAACCATGTTGATGTCCCTGCCTCAGCCCTAATCTACCTACCATAACATTACTATAGTTTTGGAAAAGTGAGACTGAATTGCCGTTTCTTGTTCTTGGCGCGTAAGCTTGTTATGACAAAGCTTATTACCATATACTGTATATCAAAAGGTGATGAACCTTTCAGTAAGTCGATGAACCGGTTCAACAAATTTAACCAACGGAAACTACGCTACATGTCCAATATTCCTCGGTATGTTCTCATTACCTTGTATATCTTGTTTTTTTCTGTTTACTTTACACAGTTAAAATTTGTTATAACGGAGCCTCAAAACCGGTTTTACTGAAAAGGCCCTAAATGTTCTAAATTGTATGAAGTATAATTGTTTTATAATTCACGATAAAGCTTTAATTTTTTTATATTAGCTTCAAAAACCTTGTCATATTTTTGTAAACTTTGGGACGAAAATATATTCTCATGTTAGAGATCTTAACAGTACAAACTGAGAGTTAAATAACTTATTTATTTCTAAAGAAATTTGAAGACAAAATGTGTGGATCAAACCGGGACTCGAACCCGGGTCTCTCACTTGCCGGGTGGTTATCTATATTCTTATGTTTTTACTCATACTAAAAGATATTTAGTAAGCAAGAAGTTTTTGTAAGTTATACCTGTTCTTCATTTTCAACTGGTGTAAATACTCGTATTGAAGTTTGCAACTAAACCATGCATGGTTCGACTATATTATAATACTGCATGGCTTGCATTTTAATTTTGTTTGATTTGTATATAGCCTGTTTAACACAGCCTATTGTACTTGTGTATTTAACGGCCAAATAAATTACTTATTGACTTAATTATATTAAATTGTTCATAAACTATAATGACTTTAGACTATATGACTATGAACGTATGAGTTAAGTGGGCTAACCATAAAGGAGTGTATGGTGATGGACTTGATAAGAGCATTGTGAGGTTGGCGTTGGCACAATGCCTGACAATGGATATCTCCTCAAATAATTGTCCAGGGGATCTGCGCACACAGTACAATGCGTCGCCCTCCTCATCTCTCTCTCTCTCTCTCTCTCTCATATTTGCACCCAATTTGCTGTTTCCTGGGGCTGAATATTCACAATGTGCCCTGGTGGTGCATTGAAAACTTAACGCGCCTACTTTTCCGAGTTAAAACATTATTACGGACGTTTTTCATCGTTTTTGAGTAAATAAAAATACACGACGTTTTCGGGATTTGGAATCTGACCCGATTTTCAGTTGAGAGTAGCCTAAAACAAAACACACAAAATTAGTAAAGAGCTTGGCTAAAGCTTCCTTCCCCCCTCCCCAAAGGATGCTTTGAAATTTTCCTTTTTCAAAAGTTAAGGTGGGGGGCATTTCAAACTCACCTTGTGTAATGTAAGATACAGTTCGTCAGGTTTAGCATGGCCGGTGAGATTGGCTATAGGGCCATAAGCGGCCAGCAGGAAATCTCAAGGCCACCGGCCATGCTATACCTAACGAACTGTAAGTGATGACGGTTTGCTATTTCTACCGGAAGGGTGAAATGACCTGGGGTGGACTGCGGGCGAGGAACAACCAGGAGAGGATGCGGGAGCTGCGAACTGAGATAGTGAGGTCACGTGATAACAACATTGCTCGCTACGCGGCCTCGTTCACCCTGCCTCGGCCCTCACCGCCCCCTCAGCCTGTGCCCCTGCGCACCCTGCGCACACCGCGCACACCGCCAGCAGCTCCGGCGCACGCATTTCGCGCAGTCGCAGTCTCCACCTGTCCAAGGAGGGCGAGGACACCTCTTGGAGGTAACCGAGGTATATCTGTGGTTTAGTGTTACAATACAGTTTTGCCAACAAGTACTATTTACTCGTAGTTAGCTATTGGGTTTTAGTGGGGTTGTGAATCAATTGCATACTATTGTACATACAACTGTATTATTTTGGACTACGATTCGGCCTCAGAGTTGCGGGTTTTTTTCTTGGAGGTGAAACTACATATCATGAAAGGAAAACAAAATTTAAATTTCAATGAAATCGGACTAGTCATTCCGCTGTTGTAGAGAAACTCACTTTTTGGGGCCGCCATTTTGAAACGACTTTTGGTGGATTTTCATAATTTTCAGTACATTTATGTATAACAACAAAATACATATTTTTTTAAACTTCATCATATTTAGACGAAATTTACTGTTTTTAGATTATTAAAATCCATTGTTGGTGAAAATTACCCCCCAAAAGGAATGTTCTGGTAGTCCGATTATGCTGGTTAACTAACATGACCGAGATATTTAAAAGGAACATTTGTACCTCATTTTATGACATGAACCGTATATACAGTTTTTTTTTTAAAGGTCAAAGCGTGTCAGGATCAGTGCTCATTTCATGGTCCTGGGCCTGGGTCTTACCAGGCTTACGGCTTGAAATTTCATTTTTCCAAGGAAATTCGATATTAATTATAAAGTACTATATTTGTTCTTCGCTTTACATATTTTGTTATAGAGTAACAAGTTGCAACGGAAGTTCGAGGAGTTTTAGCTGCGTATCGGCCTGCTATTAAAAGTTTGATTTGATTTTGAAGAGACAATAAATTCCTTCAATACCAATTCCAACTTTTTAATACCCCATTTGAAGTCCTCGTAAGTTTCATGTTGGGTTTGTACAACTTAATAACGACTTATTTACTCACAAGAGTAAGTTTACAGCTTTAGCTCAGTGTTTTTTGTAACTATGGCAAAATGTTGGATGTTTTAAATAAAATTATAAAGTGTGCGTTAATTTTGAATTAGCAATATTTCGAGTTTTTTCCTGTATAGTTAAAAAAAGGTAACACAACTAATATTGTGAATTACGGGTATTTAAGATAGAAGCTAGTGTAAGACATTTCAAAAATTATATAGGCTATATAATTACTTGAATAGTTGACTAGACATAAACTCGATATTATATAAACTGCAGTCAAATTGGTTTTATATTTAATTGGGTTAAAATTGTAATAGACCTTCTACACCCCGAAAAGTTTAGGCTAGATTACCGTGTTTAATAATTGGTTTAAAATATACTTCGTTGTTGTCTTGTCGTTTCAATTGTTTTGTTTATAAAGTTGTTTTTTTACTTTGTCGCTTATGTTGTTTTGTTTGTTATGTTATTTGGTTTGTTTTTTGTGATCTGTTTGCGCTTTATTTGCCATTGTATGTTTGCCTCTGTTTTGCTTATACAATTAACTTTTGCTTTATTAATTTACTCAGAAAGAAAACAAGATTGTCTGAAGTTCTATAACCCGGTATCCTTTATTCAGGTTTATGGGTCCGTCAACGCCACCTGCAGCACCCACCGATCAAGGCTACGGCACGGCAGAGCATTCACCAGAGAGTCCCCGACAACAGCCCAGGCGTCAGCAAACGTCCGCGCACTCTCACAGCACGTCCGCCCCGGAGCAACTGCACTTGCACAGGGGCGAAAGCCCTGAGAGAGCCGGGCCTGGGCCGTCAGCGCGGAGTGAGAGCGACGTCGTCGTCAGCAACACCCACCTGGACAGTGACGCCACTACCACCGGGCCTGTTTCTCACTCCTCCACAGACACCATGACCTCCACCTCCACCACACCCTCACCGTCCACAACCCCCACCTGCTCACCCTCCCCGCTCTCCTACGACTTGCACGTGTGGAGCAAAACACCCCTGGATGGCGAGTCTGCTCCTGAGCCTCCTAAACGCGTTCACTGTGAAGAGCTTTTGTAAATGTAGAATATATGTTGTGTACAATGTTTACTCGTGGAATGCTGTAAACTATAACTATTACTTCACTTGTTGTCGATAAAATAACTTATGCAATGATGTTCGGTTTAGAAAAACGGCCTTCTCAAATGTATTGTTATATAATGAAGTTTCCAGACCACCCCACAGACCACAGAGTTTTGACATTGCCAAATGGGTTTTTATAACAATGGATATTTTACAAATGTTATGTTTATGTTCCCTTGAATCGTGTAAGAGATGAAGTTTCATGTCCTCTAGAGTAAATCCCCAACTCTTGGATGTAACGGTAGATGCTTACATCAAAACTGAGTCGATTCCACCTTGAACGAAATGTTAAAAAACATAATTTGACTTAACAATCAATAACGTGGTACAGATGACATTCGAACTATAAACTATTTCATTGAAATGTTTTCCAAGTTATTGTTGAGAAACACTTTGAATTCACAATGCTAGTGAAAATAGAGTATACAAAGGTGATCCGTTACCTCATATGTTATTTAACAAAAGAAATCAACAGTAATGTAGGTACTTCAAGTGATTCGCTATTATCCATCATCTTCCATTGTGTCACTTCGTAATGGGTTTCTATTCACTTGAAATAGCGAGAAGATGAGTTTGGCTGACATTTTGTTTTTTTACGTTGCAAGAATGAATTAAAGAGGATGTTGAAAAGCTTTGGCTTACATTTTGTTTTTTACGTTGGAAGAAAAAATTAAAGAGGATGTTGAAAAGCTTTGGCTTACATTTTGTTATTTTACAGGATGTTGAAAAGCTTTGGCTTACATTTTGTTATTTTACGTTGTAAGAATAAATTAAAGAGGATGTTGAAAAGCTTTGGCTTACATTTTGTATTTTACGTTGGAAAAATAAATTTAAGAGGATGTTGAAAAGCTTTGGCTTACACTTTTGGCACTACCAAACGTCAAGTCATTACAAGAACATTAAAGGGAAAACAGTTTCGTATGAAATGGCTCGGAAACTCTAACACCATTATTACTAGTGCTTTCTAAAAGAATTGTTTTACGAAGTAGTCTTTATTGGGCGAATTCTAAGTATTTCAGTAAAAGATATCCGGCGGTTGGTATCGCGCGCGAATACGGAGCTCATCCCTCCGCAGGCGGCGGGTTCGATCCCCGCCCGCAGTCACCATTTACAATTTGTAAAGTACGGTGACACTAGCTAAAGGTCGAGGCTGAGTGGTGGAGAGAACTTTGTAATCCTAATTTTGCCTCATTAAACAAGCCAAACTTTACTGACTACGAGTTTTAAAGACCATTAATTTAGACAGAAAGAAAAAATTCAAAATATAAAATTCGGGCGCCTTTGTGTCTCTTTGAAAGGTGATACTGAAATAAATGTGTTAAATGACGAATAGTTACTATTTTCAATTTTACTAATTTTCTTCATAAAGAAGTCTTAAATTTGTATTCATTTCTTACATTGTGGGTGAAAGTGGACCATACGTTTGGCATATCCTAGAAATATAAGATCGAATGTTTTCAAACTGGTAATTTACACCATAAACTCAGACACGTACTTAAAATGTATCTTATATACGATATTCAAACTAATTTTCCAACTTTAATTTCTAAATTTTCCAAATTCTCCATCTCCCTTTAAATTAATGACAGTCGAATTGCTGTCCCAAAAGAGCTTCGTAGATTTTATAACTGTACCTTACAATTTTGAGGTATTGCTAACTTGAATTGTTCAAAATAACTATATCTGTAGTTCTATGGGATTTAGTGATTCAAACTAATGACACAACTCCTCTGCTAAAAATTGAACAGTATGCAGAGCATTAAACAAACTTCTAATTGTTGAAAATTCGTAATGCCGGTGTTATTACATTAACATAGAAATAGATAGACTTTACTACCGCTAATTGTGTTTAAAACTGGGCAACGTTTCGAGAGGTATATAAACTCATCTCGTTATCAAGGAAACTTAGCCTAAATCTAATCCTCAAAACTAGTACAATTTACTACTTTTACTTACTTAATTTACTATTACTTCTATCGTTAATTGTACTAGTTTTAAGGATTAGAATGTGATTTAGGCTAAGTTTCACTTGATAACGAGAGGAGTTTACATACCTCTCGAAACGTTGTCTAGTTTTAAACACAATAACCGGTAGAAAAATGTATCTATTTCTATGTTAATATAAACAACATTGTAAAACAACTCCATTTGCTAGTGTCTTTAGATTGTGTAGCCTATATTGTATTATTATGTTTGTGACGGAATGTTGTCTTTGTTGTGTATTATAAGATATGTATTTATTAGTTAAGATATAATGTGTAACCTATCATGAATATCTACAATCACGTGAGCTCCTAATCTTTCACTCTTGTGATTATCAAAATGAAATATGTACAGTTGTACTTAACTATTACGGCTTTCGTGACCGGTGTCACAACTATAATCTAGTTCTTCCGGTTCACACCGCGTCAAAACATCGTAATAATTAGTTTGAGATATTTCGGTCTCGCTGTGGAGTACCATCTTCCGTCACTGATTGGCTGAAACTGAAATACTTGCTGTCTGAAAGAACTTCAACAGGCCCCTCCTGCTGAGGTAAATTTTGGGAAAGTAAAATGTTAACATTTCCATCTATTTACATTTTTAGTTATTTGAGCTTTTTGAAAAGCAATCTTAGCTCATTTCCAAATTGTGCCCCTTCAGGGTATAATCTTCGGCGGTCCAATGTCGTGGCCCTACCTCGTCACAGAACTACTTTTTATAAGCCAGACATTCTGTTGTTTAATAAAAATTAATTTTCTTATTGAACAGGAATTTTATCGTGTTAATGACTTTTTAAAATTTGATTAGTGTAAGTCATGATATGGTTATAACTGATTTTTTACATCAAATAATTTATTTGTGCCTTAATTATAAAACATGTTTGTTAGATTTGACGTTGTCGTGCATAATTTGTTAATTAACAACAAAGATCTTGAGTTTGAGTTTGAGCTATCCTATTGGTGACAGGATATTAGCCCATCTCAGCTTCAGCCAATCAGTGACTGAAGATGGTACTCCATAGCAATACAGAAATATTTCAGGCAAATTATAATGATTTTTCGACGTGGTGTGAACCTGAAGAACTAGATTATAGAAATATGTACTGTAATATATACTCTGACCAATCAAACTAAACCTTGAGTGTCATATCATGTCCAAATTAAATTTTACTATGAAAACTCTTTGTGAATTAACTTTATTAGCATTCAGTTTGTGGGAGTATCTGACAACGTTGTTGTAAGTATATTATTATATCTTGTCTATCAAATTTGTTGTAAGTATCTAGTTCTGTGTTGTCTGACAACGTTGTTGTAAGTATATCATGTTATGTGACAAGTTGGTTGTAAGTATCTAGTTCTGTGTTGCCTGACAACCTTGTTGTAAGTAATCATGTTATGTTGTCTAACAAGTTGGTTGTAAGTATCTGGTTATGTATTGTCTAACAACGTTGTTGTAAGTATATCATGTTACGTTATCTAACACGTTTGTTGTATTGTCTAACAACGTTGTAAGTATACCATGTTATGTTATCTAACACGTTTGTTGTAAGGATCTGTTTCTATTATATTCTAGTTCTTCCGGTTCACACCGCGTCCTCCCCGTAGAGTCTAGTAAACTTAACTCTACAGATTTGTATAGAAAAACTAAGAGTTTTCGTTTGATGAGAGTGAAGATTGGAAGAAATCTGTCAAGACTTGCATTTTAGAAAAGATGCTAAGACATAACATTTTATCAAACAGTTGGCATCATTGCACCATGGGACGGTTGGCAGCCCTAACACCAATAGGACAGCAGACAGCAAGTAGCTCACTTTCAGCCAATCAGTGACTGAAGTCGGTACTCCACAGCGATACCGAAATATTTCAACCTAATTATGAAGTTTGGACGCGGTGTGAACCGGAAGAACTAGGTTATAGTTGTGACACATGCAGCGAAAGCCAAAGAGTTAAATCTGTTTCTATGTTTTCTGACAACGGTGTTTAAACACCAAAGCTATTGTCTGAAAACCGCACCAATATTGCTGTTGCCGCTTATACGCAGCCTGTTGTAACGATTGATAAGTATTTGATGTTATAAAGATATTTACTTAAGGCCGAACGACTCCTTTCTTTCGGCAAATAAAATACGAAGGTCATTCAGAAAGTAAGCAAGTTTGCGCATCACGGCCAATGCAGATGCCCTACCATCATGATCGCATATTCACCTGACAGCTTCACCCCTTGGCTTAGTTTGTGCCCGAGTGTTGTTGCCGTACAACCATGCGTCATAGTTCTACAAAGCATTTAGTTAGCGGTTCCAAATGTTTCCACCAGCCAAATGTAAAAACCAACCTTTTTATTAAAAAAAAACACTTTTCAACAGATGAAAATACCTAAGAGGATTGGAAAACTGCCACAAAACGTCACAGGAAAAATGTTATTTCTTTATTGGTTTTATATATTTTGCCAAAGTTATTTCCTTCAATGAGTAACTTAAGCTTATGGACTAAGTGAGTATTGCAATTACACCATAAAAGTCATGATTTCTCCATGTAACTCTGTTGGAAAATCCAGCTGAATATCAAAATAACCAATAACGCTAGTGTTATTACGTTTGTTGGGTGTTAAATGTGGCACTGCTAACAAAGAACGTTGTAAAACTCGGCACAAACTAAGCCAAGAGGTGTAGCTATCAGGTGAGTATGCGATCATAATGGTAGGGCATCTGCTCTGGGCGTGATGCAAACACCTTCCTTAGGCGGGATGCACGCTAGAGAAACCGGTTCCAGGAAACCCAGAAACTTAAGAAACGAGAAACTTAAGTTGCTTAGAACAGGTAGGTCAGATTAACACAGTTCTGTGCACACTGCGTTTCATGAAACTGTAGTGTCGTCGATTTCTAGAAACTAGTGTAGTCAGCGGATCCGTGGCGGATTGGTATCGCACGCGACTCGGGAACTCATCACTCCGGTGGCGCGGGTTCTATCCCCGCAGTCACCACTTACAATTTGTAATGTGACTATACGGTGACGCTAGGTAAAGGTCGAGGTTGAGTGGTAGAGAGGACTTTGTAGTCCTAACTTCGCCTCGTTAAACAAGACAAACTTTACCTTTTACCTTTTTACATAAAATCCGAAAAACAGATTTCTCACAATGGCAGTTTCACGTTTCAAATCGTATTACGACGTGGTTAATAATTAAATAAAGTTATTAAAGTGCTCACCACGATATAAAATAACACCATCGTGTCAATACGTCTTTTTTCGCCCGTGCTGTTTTTTTAATATGGCAGACATTTCTTTCTAAGGGAATTAGCAGAAAGAATTGTTCATTTCTCCTCAGGACTCCAAGCTAATCCCCAGTTGGGACCTAATATTAGAGGGCTAACTAATTCGCCAAAAAGCGGCTTTGACGTTAAAAAATCCTTAAATTTGACAGGATCGCTGCTCAAGTGCTAAGCTACAACAACATACATTGACGGGTGAACGGGGGAAACCAATACTTTTCCCCACCATCTTATATTTAAAATATCTAATTTTCAATCATTTCATGTAACATATTTGTAATAAACATGATTTTGTTGTATATATTTAACGTGGTAAATTGGCAGAGAGGACTATAAAGTCCTAACTTCGCCAAGTAAATAAAGACTTTTCATTTCATTTCACAAAAAAACATCATCAGTTCCCTAAACCATCATAAATCTAATGAAACCCCGTTTCGCAATTGTGCACTATTAAATGAAACGGGTTTCTTGAAACAAAACTAGTGAAACCGGTTTCTCCAGTGTGCATCCCGCCTTACTTTACGAATGACTCTTATAACACTGACCTCTTCTGTGCGCTTCGTGTGCTGTTTCATGCGTGTGAGTCTCATTCTGTTCTACATCCACTGTAAATAACTGTGAACAGTGTTGTAACTTGAGTTTGCTTACATCCGGCAGCTTGGCCTCTTGTGAGACTTGTCTGTCCACGGTGCTAGCTGTCTGCGTAGCTGTCCGTTGTCTGCTTCCATCCTACTCTTCTACTCACATCGACTGGGCACTACGAAGCTGCGTTACCGTAAACTTAATGAAATACTAAGACTGAATAGTCAGGACTAACATTTCATTTTAACTGCTCATAATCAAACTCTTACCAAAGATATTTTTATGTGAATTGTAAGTGAAAATATAAATTTTGTACAGAACGTTGGTGGCTATAGTCTATAGATATCAGATTGTTAAATATTAACCGACACTATCAGAGGAATTTAAACCTTCTATATGTGATTAAATGTTGTCTATCAGAAAAAAATGTTAACTGTGAATGTGATATTATGTGTGAGTGAGAGCTATATTTTGTGTAAGGCGGTCCGGTCAGACGTGAAGGTATTTTTCCACTTTGAGAAAAGTGAAGAATTCGTTATGGATGCGACGTTACAAAGCAAGGCTAGGTAATAACACAGTTGCACACATTTGGATATATTTTACTGTGTAAAACCTCTTCCATAGTAACCTTTTTTTTATCGAGTAACATCTGGGTAACATTAATACTTTATTTTATAAAATGGACGACTATTGCTCAGAGAATTTATCAGTTAAGCCTGTCCATTTGTTAACACGTGAGAATTAACGCTGGTGCTTTTTGTAAACCTGATCCTTGGCCATTCTTTCCTCTTTTGAGCATTGTGTACACCTGTCTGGAATGTTTTGCTTTCTAACGCACATAACGCTACGGACTTAAAAACTGGCAGTTAAAGTGACGAAAGACATAAAAACGTAAATTGTTTGTGTTGGATGTGTGTAACTAATATATCTAGGAGTTAAGAGCTGATTGCTGAAAATACCTTCACTGGAGCGTACGGCCATGGTACTGGGCCGATCTGACGACAGATTATATGTGTTAATGTACAAGATCAGAAAACTGTTAGTTACCATACATCGTCGATCCGTAGGCCTTCCTCAGTATTTCACAACGTCCCTATGGTAGGCCTGGACTGTTACAGCCCCTCATCCCTAAAAATCTTGAAAGCATTTCACAAAGGACAGATTAGGTGTAATAAAATTCAATTAACCGATTATGATATTTAAACATGATCTAAAACCAGTAAACAGATTATATTTGCGGCCGGTGTCACAGCTATAATCTAGTTCTTCCGGTTCACATCGCATCAAAACAACGTCATAATTAGCTTCAGATATTTCGGTCTCGCTGTGGAGTACCATCTTCAGTAACTGATAACAATAGGATAGCAGACAGCAAGAAGCTCAGTTTTAGCCTATCAGTGATTAAAGATGGTACTCCACAGCAATACCGAAGTATCTCAAGCTAGTTATTATGATGTTTTGACGCGTGTGAACTGGAAGAACTAGATTACAGTTGAAACAGAAGGTATGTCTGGCCCGAACACAAGTAGGAGTCTTCAACATGCTACCAAACTCTTTCAAAAGTCTCCTGGTGCCAATGACATTTCGGAAGGAATTTCGATGTTAGAATGCGTAAGTAGTTTTGAGCTGAATTGTTTAAAATTTAAATCCGAAGATTGCTATACATTATCGTAATGTTCCCATGGTAAAAAAGAATACACACACTCGCTTTGGCTTAAGATCTTGAGACGTGTTTCTTTATAACCCTGAAAACTATGTGTTTTTCCTATTTCTGAGTGAACACACAACGAAAAGAACTTGTCATTTTGATCATATTTGGATGTTTTGTAAAGAGGACTTTTTCAATATTTAACGATTGTCCAATACGGATTAAACCCTATCCTACAAAATACTCCTGATTTGTTGTAGACTTAACAACGTCTCATTGCCCTGGCGACGGTTTTAGTCACCAGTTATAATTATAACTGACATAATTATATGTTCCGATGAGGGCTGTACAGTTCTATGACCACATATCCCGGGGCTTCCACCCCTTTATCATTAGTTCGCCTACGATCATCGTTGCTTACTAGTAGTATTAATGTTTTATGTTGTACATATTATCAATGTCAGAGACTTATTTTTTAGAATAGAGCTATTTATGTGAAACATACATATTATACTGAACGTTTTTGACTGTGTTTCGTTGTTTATTTCTTTCTTTAACTTACCGTTTGCAAAACTGATCATGTCACCATCGTTGCTATGGAAGGCTTTTGAGTGAGTTTATGATACATGCTCATTACTGTTTGTTATTTATATATGAACAATCTAAATTTTTTTGACCTATAGCGTATATAACTGTTATGCCGTATATAAAGTTTAAGAAGAGCGAAAACGCATGTTATCATGTTTTGGGATTTTGACCCTTGTGCGAAGCGATACTATGTCTAAAAAGCGCTCACTATTTATAGTGCCAGAAATGTGATTATTCAGTGAATGTTATGTAATGTGTATAATCAGTTAGAAGTGCTGAAAATGGAACAGAAGGTTCGTTTTCCATGGAAAGTTCCAAAGCCTATCGACACAATTTAGGAAGTTTGTAAGTAAGTGACATCAGGTACAGTTATGTTGAAGTTACTATCACTTCTTTAACACTTTTATATTCGTTTGTACTAGTTAGCGGCATCCTCCCGATAAGAGGAAATCTCAAATAAACTGTGTTATTTTATTAATTTTGTGTGTTATTTTTCTACCCCATTCTTTTCTGTCCGTTTTTTTTAATTTTACAACAAAATGGTCAAGGAATGGACTTATTGTTATGAGTCATTTGGTCCTAGCTGGAGGCCGAAGGCTAGAACTGTGAAATAAAGTTGTCTCGTCAAGACTAGATAGCAATAGCTCTGACAGTGCACAGTGCTAACGGAACTGTTTATTTGTTATAAAATCAAAAAATCAAAAATTCTTTATTTGTAGCATGATATATTTCAATTGCATTACAAACGACAATATGTCTATAAATTATATATTTTAAAGAATATTATTTTTTCACACAATATTTATTAAAATCAAAGTAATCTAAAAAACTACTTTTTATTGCATTTCAAGAAATTCATTAACAGAGTAACAAGCTTTTTCTATTAAAACTTATTGAGAGCACATTTAAATTTACCTAAAGTATTTGACTCGCGAATATTTTGCGGTAACTTATTATACAATTTTGGACCAATATTTTGTGAAAGCGTGGAGGTAAGTTCTAACCTATGTGGAAGTTGCCTATGCTGAAATCTGTGCCTGGTTGGGTAGTTGTGCACAGATGCTCCAGTTACACAGGTTGAAGATCTAAACTTATAAAATATCAACAACTCGTAAATATAAATTGAGGGAAGAGTTAAAATATTAAATGTTTTGAAATAATGTCTACAAGATGCTCTCCTATTAAATTTTGCCATTATTCGAATGGTTTTTTTGTAGAATAAATAGCCTCAAAAAGTTTATTTGCGACGTAGACCCCCAAAGTACAATGCCATATCTCAACCGTGACTCAATGAGTGAAGTGTAAAT
This sequence comes from Matsumurasca onukii, assembly GCA_018831715.1. Classification (NCBI taxonomy): domain Eukaryota; kingdom Metazoa; phylum Arthropoda; class Insecta; order Hemiptera; family Cicadellidae; genus Matsumurasca; species Matsumurasca onukii. The sequence continues at coordinate 49,884,494 of CM032059.1, read as the reverse complement.
CAATTTCATAAGAAAGAAATTTTGATAATCCAAAAACCTGGTTAAAAGAAACAAATAAGAAGAAATTTTTGAGCTGAGAATATTAATGTGAGATGTCCATGAAAATGAGTCATCAAATACTAACCCCCAAATATTTAATTTCTTTATCAAACGGTAGCTCTATATCATCCATGAAAATCTGTGGGTCCATTTCCAAGCAATTGCTCTTAGTGAAATTATATTCTCTAATTATGAAAATAATATTCGCTGTCTGTTTTAAACCCAATGCGCTGATTATGATTGTACAGTACTATCAAAATGTAATTGTAATACGGCCTAGTAGTTAACTTTGAACAATTATCTAGTCTAAATAAAAAAGTTCAGAAGATGCTATGTAACAACAACAAACTTAAGTTTGATCCGATTACAACAAAAGTAAACCCTGAAAGTTGTTCTAAAGAAATAGGTTGAACAGTGAACAGTTATTGCATTAGCTGTGGATAATATAAGTATCGGCTTGTTTTATTCTATAAGAAGTTATAAACAATTTGAAACACTTACCCAATATCCAAAAGAAACTACAGTTTATTTCAATTTACACAATCACACACGAAACACTCCCGAACAAAGTAACTCGTATACACATCGGTATCGCGTATTTTACTTAAACTAACCAAAACATAGTGGAAATTCTACCGGCAATGATTCATTGTCGAAACAGCTGGTAGCGCCGAGTAGTACTACATACATACAGCGGGAGGAATAAACCTGACCACAGATTCCGCGAACCTTTTTCACCTATACAGTATATACGAAGTCTGCGATAACTGTTAAATAGCAAACATTAGTGTTACCCTGCGTTTTAATTATTTTAAGTCGTAATGCTTATTTTAGTATTTGTATTTAGTAATTTTGTAAATTATTTAAATAACTTTTTAATGCACGGTATATCAAAGTTGTATTTAACTAGATACACCGTGAAATGAGCACCGATCCTGACCCCTAGAACGCGTTTTGAACATTTTACAAGAATGTATACATATGTATGCACGTGTGTACTCTCTACAGGTCGTATTTTTTGTCCATCCGATTTTCATGAAATTCGGTACAAACGTTTCTTTTATAAATATCTCAATCAAGTTCGTTAGCCAGAAAAATCGGGGTCCCGGAAGTACTCTTTTTTGGAGGGGTTGTCAAAAAAGTGGTTTTAATGATCTAAATACATTTCCTTTAATTTTGATGGAATTTGAAATAATTATGTATTTTTAAGGTATTTATCACTGTACCAAAAACCAGATATGAGAACAAAGACTGGATTCCATCAATTATATAAGAAACACTGTATGAGGAACAATTGTGGGAAATGCTTTGATAGCTTGGTAGCTCTATCCAATTAGGGTTAATTACCACTTTGTCACTTCATAGCTGTGTAGTTAGTAGTTACTAGTTAGTAGTTGCTGACCGAGGCGCGAGTGCCATCTTCAAGTCAAGTATGAAATCTGGGAAACACTCAGGCTATGTTATACAAGGCATCACTAAAACCTCTTAAAATGCTCTCTTTGTGGTTTTATTTTATATCGTCTGGCTACCTTTATTTTATATCAAGGTAGTGTCTGTGTTGCGTCCACGTCTATACAGGGTTAGGCAAAAGTGTGGAAACGCCTTTTTAACTTTTAACAAGTGTTTTCAGCGCAACCGAACTCGGTACACTTTATTAGAAGAAACCAAAGTACCTTTTAATGCATACTGACACTTTGTCCCAGTTTTCAAAATGGGAGATTGGAGGGGTAGCCCCATAATTTTCATTGGGAAGCCCCATCGAGTGACACCTCATTTTGAAGGTCTTAGAAAATGTTGATGAGTGCTAAAACTAGACGTCTCTATCTAAACCGAAAAAGAAATGGCGTCCATTTTAAGTTACACAGTATTGTATTATGCGAAAGTGTGAAAACACCTTTATAACTTTTTAATCAGTTTTTCCAGCGCAACCTAACTCGGTACATTTTATTAGAGAAATAAAAGTACCTTTTAATGTATACCGGCACTTGGCCCCAGTTTAAAAAAGGGGATTGGGGGGTAGCCCCATAATTTTCATTGGGAAGCCCCATTAAGTGACACCTCATTTTGAAGGTCTTAGAAAATGATGATTAATGCTGAAAACTAGACGTCTCTATCTTAACCCAGAAAGAAATGGCGTCCATTTTCAGATACACAGACTTTTATTACGCGAAAGTGTGGAAACGCCTTCATAACTTTTTAGCCAGTTTTGTCAGTGTAACAAACCCGGTACATATTATTAACGTTATCAAAACTATCTTTTAATGCATACTGACACTTTGCCCTAATTTTCAAAATGGGTGATTGGGGAAGAGGTAGACTTATAACTCTGTGTAAGTTAAAACCAACTCCACTTCTTTCTGGGTTAAGATAGAGACGTCTAGTTTTTAGCATTCATCATCATTTTCTACGACATTCAAAATGAGGTGTCACTTAATGGGGCTTCTCTATGAAAATTATGGGGCTACCCCCCAATCCCCAATTTTTTAAACTGGGGCCAAGTGCCAGTATGCATTAATAGGTACTTTTGTTTCCTCTAATAAAATGTATAGAGTTCGGTCGTGCTGAAAAAACTGGTTAAAAGTTATAAAGGCGTTTCCACACTTTCGCCTAATAAAAGCTGTATAACTTAAAATCGACGCCATTTCTTTCTGGTTTAAGATAGATACTTCTAATTCACAGCATTCATCAACATATTCTAAGACCTTCAAAATGAGATATCACTCGATGGGGCTTCTCTATGAAAATTATGGGGCTACCCCCCCAATCCCCATTTTGAAAACTGGGACAAAGTGTCAGTATGCACTAAAAGGTACTTTGGTTTCCTCTAATAAAGTGTACCGAGTTCGGTTGTGCTGAAAACAATGGTTAAAAAGTTATAAAGGCGTTTCCACACTTTGCCTAACCCTGTATAACTCAAAACTATACAGAACTTACAGCTATATAACTCACAACTACATAACTTACATCTTCAAAACTCACTGCTACAGAAGTCACTGCTACAACGCTCACTGCTACAAAGCTCACTGATACAAAACTCACTGCCACATAACTCCCTGCTACAGAACTCACAACTTCAGAACTCACAACTTCAGAACTCACAACTTCAGAACTCACAACTTCAGAACTCACAACTACAGAACTCACAACTACAGAACTCACAACTACAGAACTCACAACTACAGAACTCACAACTTCAGAACTCACAACTACAGAACTCACAACTACAGAACTCACAACTTCAGAACTCACAACTACAGAACTCACAACTACAGAACTCACAACTCACAACTCAGAACTCACAACTTCAGAACTCACAACTACAGAACTCAAAACTACAGAACTCACAACTACAGAACTCACAACTACAGAACTAGCGTTCATTAATGCATTTCTGTACTCAATACTCAGTACTCGCTGACAGCGAGGGTTGTTTGCTGTTTCCCACTGTTTTACTGGGCAGCTTCATTTGCAACCCCACTTTGTTAGAAACTTTAGTATTGTCAACGAACTGTGCAAACGTTGATTATCTCTAAACAATTTTGCTGAATGAATTAAATTTCTCAGAAATTGTTCAATCAAAATTGGTTGTCGTTTAAAGTTAAAAAAGTGTTTATGGAAAACTTTTGATGGAAGAGTTTATGACAAATTCAGTTTGCAGCCTTTCCTTTGGAGAAAATAGCTGTTCAATGATTTGCAAGTTGCCCTAGCTTTTCACATAAGGCAAAAACCTGTTAGGTACTTAAATACTACAACTGGTCAACAGTTAAATTTCAAAACAACTAGTCTTGAAAACAATAAAAACTGCAAAAACACATTCAAGGAACCAAGTGCTTTCACAGCCAGTGTCATCTGCCCACCGACTGACTGGCTGGCTGTCTGAGAGTAGCGGACGACCAATCAAAGACGTAAATCAGACTGACCGATTGTAAAGGAACCCACAAACATTTTAATACAGCCAATGAACGAGAAGAAAATTTAAATAGTTTTGACTAATGAGTCAGTTTTTCTTCACAAAGGAGTTGAAATGACTAACAAGAATTTAGAGAACTCTACACGGTGAATCAAACAAACCTACACATTTACATGGCTTAGAGAGGACACAACTTCGGGGGGATCTTTGCTGCATAAAACAACCGGAAACGTTCCTCAGGGAAATTACGGCGGAATTTATGTTGCGCGAGTTAAATTCTTGTACAGATTCAACTTACTGCTGCAACCCGAAAGTCAATTTTCTGATTACATTTGTTGCGGTTATCTTCACATCGAGAAATGAACTACGCTGAAACAACCCCCTGGTGACATTTCCACGCTTTGCGTAAAGTGAAAAAGTCAACGTAAAAAAAGGAAAAGATGTGTTTTCAAATAACGCAAGCACGCGAGGCAAATAAAAAAACAGTATTTCAGAAGCAAGTGTACAAATCAGTTCTCCGGATAATTAATGAAACCGTTCACTTCAAAGTAACGATGTAAACTTACACTAGAAGTTTTATCAACACATAAATGAAACAGTATATCACTTAATTTTAAGAAACATTAAAAACAAACAAATAATACGTACAAAACGATACAGACATTCGAGACTTGTTTGTTGTTTCAGTACGCATTTGACACTTCTTTTATAACTAGGCAATGTGTCTAATATATTGGGTTTATTGCTTAGTTTAATGCTTAGATAAACATGGCGTGAGAAAGCCCCAGAAAGCACGTGGTACTTGTAAAATCACTAAATCACTATTTGAGATGCCGACCACTGTCATGAGGGTATTTTAAGGCAAATATGTGGTGAAGGATGAGTGTGATGAGTGGTAGTAATAAGTTATGAGGTGTAGTCTTGTTACAAACTAAGGCCGACTCTTCCTTAGAATGGGTCATTAATTTATAGCCCAATGACCAATGGAAATACAAGGACCAACGGCTTAACGTGACTTCCGAACCACGCAGGTGATGGTCTGATATGTCTAAACGATGGTGGGAGTTGATGCGGGTATCATCAGATGATCACTGAGACTATCTGAGCCGCTTTAGACCTATATCATCCTCAAAACCTGACCTCCATGAAGCTGGATTACAGGACCACGCCACGAGTCCCAGTAACATAATGAGGTACCAGTAAATGCCTTGTCCTGTTTTATTATTAACACTGTTTTAAAATGTTGCTACCTAATAAAGCAACTCCCACGTTTTTGAGTCAGTAGTCCAAGTACTGGAAAGTAAAATTCCAGTAAAAAAACACTCTTTGAGTTCCTACGTCTTTACTGTTATTGTACCCCCCCATTCTTGTTCTGCACTATTTCCTGTACCCTGTATGTCTACTGACACCACAGTTGCCACTTACAGGTCAAGAATACAAGAACAGAGTTAGGGATGACAGTCGGAAAATCGATGGAAACATTTTGGGAGGTTTGAGTGAACAGCCACACTCACTCCATCCCAAAATGTTCAATCAATTTTTAACCACCCTGTATATTCAGTGCCCCACAAAGCTCCGGGTATTATTACGCAAGTCATGCCTCAACGCCGGATATTAAGACTAAAGTCACCCTTAGACAAAATAAACCCGACTGTCATCCCTATAACTCTCAGAGTATTCTTGACCTGCAAGTGGCGACTGTAGTTTCAGTAGACATACAGGTTTTTGTACAAGAATAGCGCAGTTTCGAATATCTGTAAAATTTTAATGCGTCAAAATTAAACCCCAATATGATACCTTTGTATCCGGGAACTCAAAGAGTTTTTTTTTACTGTATTAAAAATATATGTGCTCGTTTTTAATCTCATTGTTTTGAAAAAACTTGAATGTTCGTTTCCAATGTCAACATGTTTTCAGATCAAGAAAAGCAAAGTGTGTGATGTGCTACAGTGAATTAAATTCAGTGACTTAAGTCACAGATAGTTGATACTACACCATTCTTTTATGGAAACCCTGTACTTGATGCTCGACTCTTATAGATCTTTCAAAGTTAAAGTACAAATGAAATATTATTTGTGATAATTGACATCGACGGAGCTTTAAAGCTTCGGAAGCACTATTGATGAAACATACTTGGAAGGCAGAAGAATTAGTGACAATTTGCATAGTAACAAAGCCTCTACCAGCAATCACACATAAACTCACAATATACAGGCTATTTATGTATCTCTACCCGCTCTTCATAGACAATAATGCAATATAGTGTGTTCAAGCTGTCCACTGTATGGAACTATGTTTTGTTTTATGTACTTTAACTGTTGATTTGTGGTAGTTTAGTTATTAATATTTAGCTACAATGTAGCTTACATTATACTATGGGATAACATTTCTGCACTTAAATTATGCTGTCATTTTTTGGGGAAACTCCAGTTGTTATAGACAAAATGTTTCCATCTTATAAAAATCTGCTTTACGAATAACAGTATTCAGAAAATCACAAAATCAATCATGTTAATTAATATTTCGACATTTTAAAATATTAACACTCTCATCAATTTATATGTATGAATGTATTATGTATTTTAAACACTACTTTTCATATTTTTATCCAAATTACAAAGGATTAAGTGAAGACAGCTAAACCTTAAATTAAAAATACCAAATCATAACACCTCTTTTTATACACATTTTCCAGAGTACAATAAGGCTTAATATGGTTAAATAAACTTCCCAAAAATTAAAAGAAGAAGTCAATATGAAAAGGTTTGAAAGAAATTTAATATTATTTCTAATAAGAAAAGTTTCTACTCCATTAATGAGTATTTACAAGACGGTATGAAGAGAGAATATTGGACTACTAAAGCCTAAATTTAACTGTTTTGTTTTGTTCTATTTTTATGTTTTATTTTACTTCTCTGTTTGTTTTTTTCATATTGTCTTTTTCTTATATTGTTACTTATCGTTCTTTGTTATGTACTTTTTCTGCTATAGCCCATGCAAAGGCTTACATTTGTCAGTTGTGAATAAATATTTCTATCTGTGCTATTCAGTTACTGTATAGGCATGCAGTTTGTACTGGTCATCTGTTGGTGGTACTCGTGGCTTGGCTTACACAATTTTATACTCGGCTGTGTTTGGCTTAGCGGAATTTGTTGGCTAGTGAATAATTCAAGCGCTGTTGACGTAGAACTCCAATTCTTTCAGAAAGGGCCAGGAATGCAAACTCCGCTCTCCATTCTCCAAAGTCAGTCCAGTACTGCCAATAAAGTGTCTTTATACGAGTATAAACACCACTCTGCCCTTCTACAACCACTTCACTGCTCTGCATTAGCTTAGTTCTCTGTGTTAGATTTAGTTATTTAAAATTCATAACAGTGGTCGAGATCAATTTAGTTAGAAAACCGGACGTTTCGGCCACTTCAGGAGAACATCTACACTCTACGTTTCGGGCAGTTGGGAAACCCCACCCGTTCTCAGCAAGGGCCTAACCTAAACTTACGCTACATTATAGACTCAGTAGAAGTGTGAGTGGAGAAGTGTTTGAGCTCGTGCACCACAGTGTGCCGTCCTAGTGAGATCAAACCTTTTTCTGTTTTACGTAAATATCTACCTCCTGTCAATATGTGTCTTACAATGTAGTAGTAAACATTTCATTTTGTCTTGTCCTCTTAGGTAAAGGTTAGGCCAATTTTTCTCTATAATGTAGCGTAAGTTTAGGTTAGGCCCTTGAGAACGGGTGGAATTTCCAAACTGCCCGAAACGTAGGGAGTAGTTTTCTTCTTGAAGTGACCGGAAAAGTCCAGTTTTCTAATTAAAGCTTAGTTCTTGTCGTGATATGGGTACTATAGAGTATACAGTATGCTCCGGAAGTTCTGCAGAAGTACAGTCCAAAAAGTAACATTAAAAGTAAAAGTACCTAAAAGTAATCAGCTTAAGCTGATCAGTCACTCACCACCAAAAAAACCTTAAATTATTTACGACAAGTTAAACAAATCAGTAAAAAATAGTTTGTACAAGTCCAAATTTGAGGGGAAAAGGAAGAAAAGGGAACAATTAAGGTTATTTAGTGGTGAGTGACTGGTCAGCTTGCGCTGATTACTTATAGGCTAAATCTTTAACAAATGTGTTTTGTTTTAGGTTACTTTTCACCTGAAGACGGGGTCAGATTCCAGATCCCGAAACGTCGTGTACTTTTTGTTCACTCAAAAACGATTGAAATCATCAGTAATAATGATTTAACCTCAGAATAATGTTTTATCTGAAGGAATTAGCCGAGCATGATTGGCCAAGAAGCAAGAGTAAGTGAAAAGGACGAGATGAATAGTCCGCGCTGACAGCAACCACAAATTATTCCAAACAGCCCTTTGCCGCATAACTTTGTTTGAGGAAAGTTAAATGGAATGCACTCGCATGTCTCAGCCATTTATTTACCTCAAAATGTTCATAGTAAATAACTATTAATTTTTAGACTGTACATACATGGGGATTTACTAAGATACATTTTAAATTTAAAATAACTACTGCTTTGGCAGCGAAATGTGTAAATTTGTATAAGAACTAGTTCGACATTTACGTAACAAATTATATTATTGAGTTCACCACCCTGAGCAGACCGGTAGACCTTGACTCTATTGTTGAAAATTTCTGCTACTTTTCTGGTCTTTCCGCAGCACTGCAGCTATATTTACTACCATTACGTGCCCGATTTTGACATCCTCTTAGTAAAGTTTATACATTTTATAATTCAGGGTGTTTATAAATTGTTCAAATTGGGATTGAGTGAGTGAACGGCCAGTGACTTGAAAACGTGGGAATCGTTTCATGAGGTAGCAAATTTAAAACAGTTTCATTACAACAAATTACTGGTACAGATTCTTTAACAAATAATGTTACAACGACATTTTCACGTGCTTTCCTTGGTTTCCACGCAAAGTTTGTAGTCTACATTTAACCTCACACCGTGATTTCTGCGCATTGCTAAATTCATGCTTCCTATAACCTCCCGAACTCTTATTTTAAGTTCCTCAATGTTTTGAACTTTATTTGTGAACACGCTGACCTTGGCATAAACCAAAGAATCCCTAATTTCTTGCCGTCCACGTTTACACCCTTAGTATTTTTTGTGGGGACTTTTTTATGTCAAGGCCAAATTGTTCACAAAGAAAGTCGAGAAGATTTCGAGAGGTTATTGCAAGCAAAACTCTAGCAATGCTCGGAAAAACATGGTGTGAGGTTGAATTTGGACTACAAAATTTGCGCTCAAACCACGGAAAGCAAGTAGAAATTAAAAAAAGGACTTATAAAAGGATGAGCACTAGCAGTTTGTTTGTTATAAAACTGTTTCAAATTTACACCTGACAAAACAATTCCCACGTTTTTGAGTCAAATGGCCATTCACTTACACATTCCCAAAACTGTCCCAACAATGTATAACCCCCCTGTATAAAATTAAGACGACTAACTCTTTGTCAATAAAAATGAGAAAATTGATTCGCAATACAAACAATACTCCGACATTGTTTGTTCTAGAGATGAGTGCAGCAAGAGGAGCTGTGGACGCATTTAACTAGTCAAACTGTTTCAACTGTCAAACGACCGCCTGGGGATGAATTTAAGCTTAACGGATTTATTATACATCGTTGATGTAAGAAAGCCTTTGTGACAATACTTTACCTAAGCCTTTGTACTCTATAACCTTTGTTAGTATCATTACTTGAAAAGCTTTTAGGTTCAGATTAGATAATTTGTCTTAACTGTTTCCATTTAATTGAAAATGTTTCTTTGTAAAATGTTAGTCTGCTTTATTAAAGTGCCTTGCCCTGTCTGTTTGTTTATGCCTAATAGCCCACCTCGATACGAGGGGTATCATACACTGTACTCCTTGAAATTAGATAACACCAATCGTAACTGAGCAGAAACTAGCTTTAAGCACAATTTATGGTGTAAGAAAGTATGACTATTCAGCTCCTTTATTTCCGTTTTTCGATGTGTTAAAGTTCAGTAAGTATATCTATATTTTATTAAAAATTTTCAAACAAAAATCGATAGTCTGGTCAGAATTAAACGAATATATCAATCTACTATAAATTATGTGGAGGGAATGATGGCGAGTCCTGCTTGCACTAAAGACACCAGTAGAAAGCAATACCACGATAAACTTTTAGACATTTTCAACCGTAATGTTTGTAAACCTATAGATATTCAATTTGTTAGAAATGAGTTGTTTAAGACAAAAATTAAAACATGGTAATAATTTGAAATGTTTGCCAATACTTTGGCTTTGTCAAATTCTACTACTGCATGTTTCGTGTTGTATTGTCCGGAAGTCATCCGATATACCGTTAAATAATTAAAAATGATAAACACTTCAACAAAGAAGACAGCATTACACTTTTCAGAAGGCGGCAACCAGTTCTGAAGAAGTCTTTTCGAAAGAGTCACAGCCAATGAGAACATCGACAGATGCTCCAATGGACGGTTGGCAGCCCTGCAACCGATAGGATAGCAAACAGAAAGTAGCTCTGATTGAGCTAATCATACCGAAATGTTTCAAGCAAATAATTATGATGTTTTGGCGCGGTGTGAACCGGGAAAACTAGATTATAGTTGTTACACCGGCCGTGAAAGCCTACGAGCTAAGCTTGAAGTGGAATGGTTGTGCACGATGTCGGCATAAACATAAAAGGTGTGAGCAGATGTTGAAATGTGCAAAATGTTGTTCTAGCGCAAGCACGTAACCGAGAAGTCTCTTTCAACTTTGTTAAATTGTCTCAACTTTCAAACAGATTGCTGTCTTGGGGTGGATTGTATTTTAACAGGAAAGTAACGTGATGGAATTGTAGTTGCTATTACTCGTTCTTTAAAATAAAGCCTTAACAATTTGGTAACTATTGTACGTCTTAATTAAATAATAAATCTCGTTTTCCCACTGAGATGAAATGTGTGTTGAGTAATTCACAAACTTCCCAAGGTTCTTTATCCAATACACCATTTCGATTTTCTACGACAATGTCGTGCTTCGTTTCCTTTCTTGGCCTTTTTTCATTGATTACTTTCCATATTCCTTTTGTCTTGTTTTCGCTCTGATTTATAGTCTCAAACGCTGCATTTGTCTTTAACTGCTGAAAGATTTTCCTGTATTTACTTTTGAGTCTTAAGTAGTATTGTTTAAGAAAGTGGTCAGAATGTGTTTAATTTTTTCATAGTAAACAAGGCATTCGTCTTTTAAATCTAAAACTTCTTGGGGAAATTTGACTTTTTTTGTTTTTGCGCTTCCTAACTTCTTTAAAGTGCTGGTCTGGGGGAGTGAGAGTCAGAGAACCCTGTTCCTGTTTAGACTTCAAAGAAGGGCTGTCCGCATCATTTTTTCTCTTCCCAGACGACAATCTTGCGAAGATTGGTTCAAAACACACCACATTCTGACTTGTCCGTCAATTTATATTCTTGAAACACTTTCCTTTGCACAGATGCATCTTAATAGTTTTGACAGGCCCAATAATAAAAGATATCTACTAAGAAATTCCGCCAATCTCTCCATTCCCAAACACTCTTCCACTTTTTTCAAAACCACTTTGTTTACAATTCAGTTAAGCTCTTCAACAGCCTTCCTCAAAACATTAAACACGATCAGGGCAGCAGGATGTTCAGGTCCCGTCTGAAGTGTCTATTAGTTCGGAGTGCCTACTACAGTGCCAGTGAGTTTACTGGCGAGTCTCCTAGAGTAAGCGTTTAGCAACAGTAAGGAAGAATTATTTTCTTATGAACAACAACATGCTACTGTACAAAATGTTTAAATGTGTAATGTTTACATTATAAGGACGTTTGAAGTGTAAAATGTATTATCTTGACTTGGCTAATGCAATTGTATTGTTAATTTTGCTGAATAAATGACTTATTAACTTATTAATTACTTAAATCATTGTTAATGTTTATCGTTTGGATTGTACAGCCATTGCCAATTTCATATTCATGACATGCATTCGGATTTTAAAGTAGGAAAACATGCCAAGTAAATTTTGTCGTGTTACTTATATGATGTAACTGTTTAAATGAATCGTCATGCTTTACGAACCATAACGTAACGTAGTATTGTATCCGATTTTAAGAAAGTAGTAGGTACATTTCGGAATATAAAACAGATAAACTTACATGCATGTGACACAGCATGAACATTGAGACTAAATTTCAAAATAAATCGTGATAGATATTACTACGGACGTGTTTCATCGTTTCTGAGTAAGTTAATAGAGAATACACGACGTTACGATTCTGTATGAAACTTGTGAGTTGTATAAATTACAGCTAGCGTAGAAAACAATACTACAAGTACAACAACTTCACGAAATTAAAAACAAATAGAGAAACAAAGCATGGCCAGTGACAGCTGCACACTGACTGTGTAATGGATTTTGCCCGGGGGGTAAATATCCACCAGCGGGGACCTGGAGTCCAGAAAATCACACTACTACTCGGAAGATCTCAGTCGAGCCAGGTCGTTCCAGAGTTTTGCACCTTTCTAGCGGGGCGAGAAGACGTCGATTGGTTCTTATTACGGCCGAGACGGAAATTTACGATTGATGGGCATGACCTCACCAAAGTTGCAAGAACCTATTGCAACGCTAAATCTCGCCTTGTTGACGAAATTAAATCCTGCACAGGAGGGCAAACTTGCGTGGACTACCGTTCTATGTCTCCCAGTCTGGTAGTGATCCCTACCTCTAGTGACATAAGAGTGTGTATCGCTACTTCTTACGCTGTCGCATTTTGGTTTGAAAAGGAGAGGCAATTCTAAAATATGCAAAGGCAAGGAAGTGTCCACAATTTCAGATTTTTGAATACTGGCTTGCACGACTCTCCATTGAAGTTCTGCAATTATTCAAACTGCACGTACTAATAAACATTGTTAAAAAGTTTGTGTTTGCGCAGCATCTCCATATCTGTGCGGTTTCAAATTTGCATTTAAAGTCAAGACAAGAGCGGAGATGGAGAACGTTGCGTTGGGGGATGGGGTCGGGCGTGGAGTTTGATCAATTCCACAACGGCACACGTTCAAGTGGTTACCGCTTAAGGAAGAAAAGTGAGCCATAAAGAAAATCCCAGGTTCCGTAACTGTAACGCTGTTATTTCCTCCTCTAACTCTAACTCGCCCTTCGCCATGTATATTTCACCTTTGTACGCACAACAAGCGCTAAGTTATTTATTTATTCATTCCAACGGATTACAGCTTTACATTAAGGCAGAACGTAAATAAACAAATGATTCTAAATGATACAATAAGATGGTACGATAAGCATGCTTAAGCTATTCTTTAAGTATGGTCTTTTATTTTGCCGTTAAATACAGTCAGCATTTTCCGGTTGGACTGTAAAGCCTAAACTTTTGCTATGATATGTTGATGATATATTTTGTGTTTGGGAAGGAAAAGAAAATATTCGGTATGATTTCCTAGACCATATCAACAACATTCGACCAACGATCAAGTTTACCCTGGAAGATGAAAAAGAAAAGACTCTTATATTTTTAGATTTCCTTGTCAGTAAGACAGGGAACAACAATGTTCAAACATCAGTACATCACAAAGAAACGTTTAGTGGTCAGTTCTTGAACTTAAATTCTAACCATCCTCGGCATGTAAAATTAGGTGTAGCTCAAAATTTATTTCAAAAAATACAAATTATAGAATCAGACCCAAATCATGCAAAACAAGAAGAAACTAAAACTATTGAATATCTAAAATCTAATCAATATCCCACAAATTTAATAAACGAAGCCAAACGAAAAACAATAAGAAGAAAACCAAACAATAATCAGGACGAAGTTAAGCCAATTGGAACAGTTGTAATCCCATATGTACGAGGGCTATCAGAGAATATTCGGAAAATCAATTGTAAATTCAATGTTAGAACTGCTTTTAAAACAGAAAATAGTTTAAGAAGTCAATTAACGAAACTAAACCTAAAAACAAAAATCAAGAAACTAAAGAATCGGCATACAAAATTGACTGTGAGTGCAATAAGGTTTAGTTTGGACAGACGTCTAGGCCGGTTGAGACAAGGATCTGCCACCCGCGCCGTGAAAAGTATATGACCTGATAGTATTAGCCAGCGTACTCAGTGGTGATGGGGTGGGTATCTTTGCGCGGTGGTGGAGTGTCGGGTATTGAGAGGGTCACCAAACAAGTGAGCTCGATGTTCAGTTGCTCGGATTTGATAGGGCGCCACCTAGTTGAAGCGAAGACAACACTGCAGGGTCCAACCAGGAAATTTGTCACCTGCTCGCAGAGTTCACTTGTCCGTAACTCCCTGCCTATCACACACACACTCCTATGGGTCCTATACTTTTACTAAAACTAAAACCGTAGATCAATGTGACCTGACCTCTAATTTTGTATTTAACTAGTGTCTGTTTATCTGTTTTACTATGTCACTAATACCCTTGTGTGGTGGGCACTACTAATAAAAGTCCAACAGTCTAAATCTGACAGTATATTTCACCAAGTTTAAGTCAAAGAAAATTCAGAGTAACACAAGAACAGTAAACTCTTTGACTTGTTTTACAATTTATTCCAATCAACTCTTCTTAGAATAAAAAAGGCACAATATCAATTACAACCCTTTTATATAACCACCAAATACCAGAGCACCAATGCCATACCAAATATCAGGGCACAAATGCAGTACAAAATATCAGGGCACAATTGCAATACAAACAAAATCAGTGCACCAATGCAATACAAAATATCAATGCACCAATGCAATACAAAATATCAGAGCACACACTTCAATACAGGTTCCTAAGAATACAAGCAATAACAAAATATAAATATACAACAGCAGAAATATGTACAATACACCAGAGTACAGTAAATACCAGGCCCCTGAAATAACACAGTCCCAAATCTGTAGACTCCGGATGACAAGGTCCCTCGGTGAATCCAAGAATAATCAAAGTTTATCACTCACCGGAGTTGTCCGCGATAACGTCCGGTTCGCACCGATAAGCACTCACACACAAGTACAGAGGAGCAGAGCATATTTTAAGGAATTTTAACTGGGCGACGGCCACCGGGGGGTTCGGTGGTCCTACCCCACGGGCGTTCAGTTACGACCCATGTGTGAGGGAAGTATGGAGACACACACGACATACAGTTAAGCCTTAGCAGTGTTGTATTTACTTGTATTCATGATATATTTTTTAATGTGCCGCTTCTCCCATGAAAACATCAACCCCCTTCCCGTCGGCTGTATGCCTCTCCCTTCCCCAACACGCTCCCCCTCCACTCACATACAGACCGGGCTGTCAGCTACCAGCCTACCGGGATGTTAGTGCGTGCCCCCCGTAGTGCGAGGTTCGTCGTCCGAGTCTGGGTGAGATCCTTTCAATAATTAATAACTACCTACCACATTTCTGTGTTTTTCAGCTATTTCTTTTATGTTAAGGCTAACATGTAGTTTTATTCCTATAACGTGTCCTCATTTTACTTGGTTATATTTGTATTTGTAATTTTGACAAGCCATCAATTTTTATGATGTAGCGGTATTTTCAAATATTGGTTGGAATAGTCTTAGGTTAGATCTTAAGTTAAGATATTAATTAAATGTAGTTCCTAGATTAGTGTAGTCCTCTGAAGACGGGTGGAGTTTTTAACTACCCGAAACATTAGGAGTAGTTTTTCTCCGGAAGTGGCAGGAAAAGTCCGTTCTTCCCTTTTAATAAATTGCTCTCCGCCACTATTATGATCAATCAAACTGGTAATAATAGTTGATAATTATATGATATATTTATTAAAAAAAACTAAATTATTTCAAAATTAACAATTGTTATGTAAGTTGTTATATATTATCCAAAACATATTCAAGAACCCACCACTTGTACAAAAATTAGAATAGAAAGTAAGAAACGAAGATATATCCTTGATTGAAAAATACTCTAACAATAAGCCAATTCACTAATGTACAGTAATAGTTTATTGTGACTCAGAAACACACATGAAATAATTAGATATTTATAGATATTTTGAGGAGGAAGTGAGGGATTATTTCAAGTAGCAACATGAAAATCAGCTGATGAGATTGACTAATGTACCGCGTGCAGACGGTTGCCCACTACGGACACACCACTCACTCCACTAGACACTCTCTCGCTACCCGCGCCACATAGTGCTACCGCCGCGGCCAGACATTACAAGTCTATAGTACAATAACAGAAGTTTGTCCCACATTTTTAAATAAAATTTTAATCTGATTTACTGCTTTATTACCGTTGTAATAGTAAAAATTTATGAGGTCATTTGGTTACTTATAAAGCTTGATTACAAAAAAACTACTCGTTGTTTAAAATCTGAACCAAAACATAACCGGCGCAGCTGCAGCCATTAGGCGACATAATCCCTTCACTTGTGTCGCCCAGTTAACATGTTAATTTATGCATTGCTATCAACTGTCATCAAAATCCTTTAGATTATATGTGAGCGTTTTTCATCTTCAGCATGTCTTTGGCTAGACCTGCGTGCAGTTAGCCCGACCTACATCTTTCTTACTGACGCCAGCAACACTTCTAGATGAGGCCTCCTTCACCCTCTCTGTTTGATCCCGAAACAGTGAACTTCCTATCTATACTCTGCGGGTAGGGTGGCCTCACATTTGGGGGGCTGACTTTCTGTCTGCTCGGGTGGGTTGGGACGCTCCCTCCTCTGTCGAGTATATCCCTCCCTCCCTCCACCTCCCCCAACCCTCCCTGGTGTTAGGCGATCCGTGCTGATGGGGTGCATGGCGCATGGGACGTTAACAGACCTACAGGGATACCAGCCTTTGGTATACCAGCCACCCGGCATTTCAGGCTCTGGTCAATTGGCCTTTTATTCCCTCGGTACTCGTGGGACATGGACCAAACAAGAAAAAAACAAAACCTAAACTCACCACCCAGATGAGACCCGAATTTGAGTCCCACTTGAATGCTGGAATGACTGGGACCCAGAACAGTCCCATCGGAAAACTTGAATCTCGAAATCGGGGTCGATGAGAGATGCTACTCAGGAGGGAGCTGAGAATTCCAGCGACCTTTCTACTCAAGGGTTGCTGGGGACAGCGACCAAGAGCAGAAGGACGCTCAGTGGTGGAGCGGAGAAGGGCTCACTAAAGAACCACTCCGACGGCACCTGGCTCTGCTGCTGGTGGGAGGCGGAGGTTTGGAAAGAAGAAAAACAAAAAGGTGAGGCGGAACTGAGCTGTTTGACTCTGTAAGCAGAGAAGGGACTTCCCAAAGAGGCTCCACTCTCGACAGCTCCGAGTCGCCGGGTAGAACTACGACACCTGCACTCAAGCGTGGTCGACACGGGTTGAGGGCCCCAAGGTGCGCAGCGTCGTCACAATGATGTCGTTTGCCGCAGTACCTCAGTGGCTTCGTCAACTCGGCATCGGGGGTGCCACCGTACCACCTGTGTCACACCTCAACCTGGTGGTGCTGACGCCTTTGATCAACAACTGCGGCGCAGGTGCTGACTGCTGTCAAGCTGGTGCTGGTGCCGGAGAATTTCCATGGGGTTACGGAGGCGGACGTGCTGGGCTTCGAGCGGCGCTGGCAGACCAGATATGTTTTGACCCGGCAGCTGAAGATCTGCAGAAGTTTCTTCGAGAGAGGTCTGCACTCTGGTCTGCGGAACGAGGTCACCAGAGCCTGGGTCATGCAGACGGCCCCAAGCGATTAGCGGTGAAGAGGAGAGAGTGGTCGCGGGGAGTATAAGAGACCTCATGCGTACCACCAGTTCTTCTCGAACCCCCGACCCACTTGCTGACAGGGACGTAAAACAGATCCTGCGTAGACTGTCGTTGCAAAATACAGGTATTGCAACAGAAGACTGGAGGTGGTTAATGACAATAGGGGAAGGATTACCGGACCATCGCCCTACATTGATGACCTTTCCCACAAAAACCCTCAAGACCAGGGACTGGAAAGTCTACCTTGAACAGACCAGGTTAGACTCTGGGTCCTCACTAAGAGAATAAGACTAATGTGCCATCATTGGAGATGAAGGGGCAGGTCCTTCAGTCTAATCTTCAGCACAACAAAGCTGCAACTTCTGTCCTCAATAAAGGTTCCGGACAGAAGAATTCAACTGCACTTATACAGGAACTCTGGGTTAAAAGGTTATAAAGTGTTAGGACTTAGAACTGCCCTGGGGCTAGTTTAGTCATGCTAGAGTTGAGAAAACGAACCTGTATGCTTGTCAGTAACAGTCTGAATTGTGTACCTGTGTTTGAGCACTGTTCTAGGGACCTCACCACTATAAAGCTGTTGGCGAGTGACCTAAACAAGCATCTCCTGATATCGTCAGTGTACCTCCCGCATGACGATACCGGAAGCCCACCGCAAGAGAGTCCGAAGCCTTGTCGACTTCTGCAGACGGGGAGCTCGGCTTGTGCTGTTTGTGAACGCCCACAATACAGCCTAGGGCAGCTCGGACACCAATAACAGAGGTAAAAGCCCTCTAGATTATATAGTGTCCAAACTTGTCATTTGTAGCAGGAAACGAACCTACCTTTATAAACAGAGTTCGAAGAGGTAATTGACATAACTATGTGTACCCTTTCAGTGTCACTTGATACATAGTGGCATGTGTCTGGTGAGCCTTCTTTCTGATCATAGGCATATAGTATTTAACATGTCCTCTGAGGTCAGCCGAAGTGCTCTTTAGGAATCGAGGCGCATCTGCTGGTGTCATATGAAGAACAACTGGGTGGTAAGTTGGTAACCTGCTCAGAAAGGGTACGTACGCAGGGACCTGGACCGTCAGACTGAGGGTCTTAGGGAGGCGATCGTGTCCACTTTTGAGGCTAACTGTCCCTACCCCATAAGAACAAAACAGTCAACTGGTGGAACCCTACGCTTGCATCCCTTAGAAAAGGTTCGTGCCCTCTTTAAGGTCTCAAGGATAACAGGCTGTTGGGAGGTTTACCACAGACGTGATTGACCGAATACAATATAAAGGTAAGACAAGCTAAGAGAGACTCCTGGTATAAGTTTTGCTCCGATATTTCGAAGGAGCAGGAGGCATCCAGGTTACGCAAAGTCCAAGCTAAAGAACACATCTCTCCTGCCGGCTTGCTCAGAAGTCAATCTGGTGAGTTTATAGTCAGCCGGATATACTCTTGGGTTCTTCTGGGCACCCACTCCCTGGCTGTTTGAATGAAGGGGATGGTCCTCCTGATGCTGAGGGAGCTGCAAATATCATCAGGGCAGGAGCAGCTAGATGTGACTGGGTTAGCGCCAGTCGCATCGTCACCTATGGCATCCAAGGTGGGCCCTAGGGCCTTTAGTCCGTTCAAGTCACCAGGAGGAGACGACATCAGACCGGTTCATCTGCAGATGGCTATGGAGTGCATTCTCCCATTCTCTGCAGGTTGTTCAGAGCGAGTTTAGCTCTCAGTCACCACTTTCGTGGGGACTCACTCGGGGTTGTCTTCTTACCGAGGTAGGCAGGAGTAGGATTATTCGGAACCGAAATCCTTTCCCGATAGTCTTATGTCCTTCCTACTCAAGACTCTAGAAGATCGTGCTGAGACATGTGTGGGACACGGCTCTGGTCAGGTATCCTCTCCATGCCAATCAGCATGCCTATTACTGGAAGATCGTGCGACTCAGCGCTGCATCACCTGGTATGTAGAATCGAGAAGTCCTTCATGATAAGGAGATCGCTGGCAGCTTTCCTTGACATTGAGGGAGCCTGACAACACTCGAACATCTGTCATCGAGAACTCTGCTATAAAGGCATGGTATTGATGACATCACGTGTAAGTGGATATCCAGTATGCTGAGAGGGAGAATTGTTACTGCCTCCTTCTAGGTGTCAGCAGAACAGTAAGTACCACTAGAGGTTGTCCTCAGGGGTGTTCTGTCACCACTCCTGTGGATCTGGTGGTGGACGACTTATCAGGATAATCAATGACAGCGGGGTATGCACAGGCTTACGCGGACGATGTCGTGATACTGGTAAGTGGCAGATTTGAACCCACGGTAACTGAACTCCTCTCTGGGGCTCTGCAAGGTGAGCATCTGGTGTGGGAAAGTTGGACTGAGGGTTAATCCACAAAAACTACTATTGTCCCTTTCACAAATCGGCGCAAGCTTCAAGGACTTGGGCCGGTCGTCATGGAGGGAGTACAACTAGAACTCAGGAACCAGGTCAAGTATCTTGGGGTCATATTGGACAAGACTCACTTGGGCTGCACAGGTAAAACGAGTCATCGATCGGGGAAAGCAGTACCTCGGCTTGCAGAAGAGTAGTCGGTCGCTCCTGGGGTCTGAAGCCTAAGATCATGCTGGCTTTATACTGCCTGTGGTAAGGCCAGCTCTCACGCACGGGGTTATCGTATGGTGGCCCAGAGTCCAAGTTGGGACGGCGGCGGCCGGGCTTGCAAGTGTCCAGAGACTGGCGTGCTTGGCCGTCACAGGTGCCTTTGTCAGCACACCTGGTGCCTCTCTTGACTGCTGTCAACATCCCGCCACTCGACATATTTATCAGGTCAGTAGCGAGGAAGTGTGCATATCGTCTCCAACGAGGCCAGACGTGGAGGGTTCGTCCCTACCACGGCAGAATAACAACTCTGGTGGAGGACAATGTCCTGGACATGTACTCTGACGAGATGAAGGTATGTTACTCCTTTTCCAAGCCATTCAGGATCACTATCCGGACGTCAGGGTGGCTGCCTGATGGCAGGCCTATCCCTCGGGCACAAATGGGTGGTACACGATGGTTCTAAGGTGAGAAGGGTACTGGGGCTGGCGTATGGTGTAGAGCCCTAGGATGGAAGCTTGTATCCCCATGGGAATGCATCACTCAGTGTTTCAGGCTGAGGTTACTGCAATACTATGGTGTGCTCAGGAAAACCTTAGACTTGGTTATAGAAACAAGTCTATCAACATTTTCGGATAGTCAAGCGGCCCTTAATGCTCTAAATTCCTGTGAATTTAGGTCCAGGTTAGTTTGGGACTGCTATAGTACACTTTCTCGATTGGGTACGCTCAACATGGTGCCTTGTGTTGGGTACCAGGACACTCTCAGGTATTGAAGGTAATGAAGGTGCAGACGCATTAGCTAATAATGCAGCAATCCACAAAGCTAGTGGACCCCAACCTTTCTGTGGAGTTCCCAGTAGTGCAGTCCATCAACTCATCAGAGCGTGGGTAAGAACAGACATGAGAGGACGGTGGCAGCTTGTTCAAGGCCATCGCATGAGTAGTTGGTTCTCTCTCAACCCTCCAGCACCATAGCATCAGATCTGCTCCACGGAGGGACAGACTGCGGCTGATAATTGGACTCATCACTGGTCACTGTGGCCTCAGGTTGCACTTACAGGGTGTGGAGTCTTTGACGGGGTTTGCATGCAGGAAGTGTGGCATGCATGATGAAACTGCTGAACACATTCTCTTCGACTGTCATGGTCTGGAGCAGGAAAGGACGGCTACTTTTGGTGAGATGACTAAGGGTGGTAAGTTAGCGGAAGAGGGACTTGTGAGAAGGATTTCGGAGTTCTTAGAGCTCACAAATCTTTTGAGTAGCATCTCTACACCAACATAAGGGAGCGCAATAGAGTCCTAAGGGCTGACGTGCATCAGGATGTGAGCGTTTTCAATCTTCAGCATGTCTTTGGCTGAGACCTGCGTGCAGTTAGCCCGACCTACATCTTTCTTACTGACGCCAGCAACACTTCTAGATGAGGCCTCCTTCACCCTCTAAAAGAGCAAACGTTTCAAATTTTCTAACGATTTTACCACAGTTTTAATTTTTTTCTCCGTTATTATAGGGATTAGACGCTTTAAACTTCATCTAAAGTATGAGTTAAACTTGACCTTTAATAATATTTTGGGAAAAAAATTCCAAATTGTATACATTTGCTGAAAAACGTGTTACTGACAGTGAAGTTCGAATTTTTGGCTAGACCCGCGTGAAGTTAGCCTGGCCTACATCTTTAATAAACAGGTGACATTGTTAAATTTTATATTAGTCTACATTCATAAACAATAATACATCAGTTACAAGTTAGTAACAAAGTTAACTGTAAAAATTACACACAAAATATAAATTATTGGAACAAAATATGTTATACAAGAACAAATATTAATCAAGCTATTCAAAATTTGGTACTAAACTTCAGAACGTTATTATACACTTTAGTTATTAGACTACAAATCATCTTGTAAAACTGACTTACATCGTTTAGTTCTTTTTTAACAGAAATTTTGTAATTTTCCAACAGAAATTTCAACGCCCATTTTTAGAAGTGCCGTCTCGAAGATCTAATAATACATGTGTACTGAGTGTATCCTTTTGAGACATTCAGAAACCTTCAAAACTCACATATTTGCATTCAATTTTAAAAATTTCCCTGGGAGGGGGCCCCCGGCCCCTCCTCTTTTGTCAGGGAGTTGCACCCCCCATCGATGACCGCTCAAAAGTCACACACCTCGCCACAGTCTAAAAGTTTCCCCAAGGGGGTGATTTACTCAAAACAATGATGTGCATTTATGATCCAACTTTAATGAAACCTTTGTTTCTGCATTTATGCTACTGTATAGATTTAATATTTAAACAGCTCGTAGTCCTACCAACGACAATTCAATGACAATAACAAAACTTGTAACAAAACATTTTGCGTGCACTATTAATTTTCCTTACAAACCATCCCATCACTGTTCCAAGTTTGATTGGTTTGTCATTGTTTCCTTGACATGAATAAATGAATAAATAAATAAAGGAATAAAGGAATAAAGGAATAAAGGAATAAAGGAATAAAGGAATAAAGGAATGAATAAATAAAGGAATAAAGGAATAAAGGAAAATACAGGAATAAAAGGAATAAATGAATAAATGAATAAATGATTTATTTTCCAATACTTATAAAATATGTACAAAGAAATCAACAAAACCCAACATGCCAAACCAAGATGTTCAGGTGGGCAAAACTCTACGTTCTGCTACCATTTTGGTCTGGCAGAACGAATTTTAGTGAGTTTTAGTGCTCATTTCACTATGGCAATAAATTTGTGTATCAAATTTCAACAAAATCAAATCACAAAAACCGTTTTTAGAGTATGAAAACCACTTTTTAGGTACATTTGTATTTAAATAACACTAGGCCTTTTTGTATTTGGTATTTTGTGCGGTAATAGAAATAGAAATTTACCGTACGGTTGTACCACCATTTCAAACTTAAGAAAGCTCACATATTGCTTTTGTAAGATTCCAACTCCTACTCGGTATACACTCGTTGATACCTACGTAGTTTAATACCTCCCTGGCAGAATGCATCGCAGGAGATAAACTATACTGGAACATATTGCAGAAATAAAGTACTACTTAAACGTATCAGGACAGTAAAACAAAACTTCATGAGGAAATTTACAAGTGCAACTTTTCTATCCAATATTGGAAAAAACAGATATTGTGATAATATTATGTACTAAGGTTTCTTTCTTTGTTTCAAAAGTTCCTATCAGTATTGAACCAGAGAACGACTCAGAGCTTGATAAAGAAAGAAAAATAACTACAGTATGTTCAATTTTCAATACTCGGAAGAAGGTCCAAATACCAACATAACCAACAGTCATCTGAGCTGTTCAATCCTAATAGAGCCAATATTCAATCCTAATAAAGTTCAATCCTAACTGTGTCCTCTGAGAGCCAAAGTTCAATCCTAACTGTGTCCTCTGAGAGCCAATATTCAATCCTAACTGTGTCCTCTCAAAGAGTTCAATCCTAAAGGTTCAAATCCTCTAACTGAGTCCTCTGAGAGCTGTCAATCCTAACTGTGTCCTCTGAGAGCCAAGTTCAATCCTAACTGTGTCCTCTGCCAATATTCAATCTAACTGTGTCCTCTGAGGCCAATGTTCAATCCCTAACTGTGTCCTCTGAGGCCAAAGTTCAATCCTAACTGTGTCCTCTGAGAATCTAAGTGTCCTCTGAGAGCCAAAGTTCAATCCTAACTGTCTCTGAGAGCCAATATTCAATCCTAACTGTGTCCTCTGAGAGCCAGTTCAATCTAACTGTGTCCTCTGAGAGAGGTCCTCCAACAGTTCAATCTAACTGTGTCCTCTGAGGCCAAAGTTCAATCCTAACTGTGTCCTCTTTCAATCCTAACTGAGAGTGTCCTCTGAGAGCCAGAGTTCAATCCTAACTGTGTCCTCTGAGCAGTTCAATCCTAACTGTGTCTCTGAGAGCCAATTCAATCCTAACTGTGTCCTCTGAGAGCAATCTAAAAGTTCAATCCTAACTGTGTCCTCTGAGAGCCAAAGTTCAATCCTAACTGTGTCCTCTGAGAGCCAAAGTTCAATCCTAACTGTGTCCTCTGAGAGCCAAAGTTCAATCCTAACTGTGTCCTCTGAGAGCCAATTTACTGATAACCGGGAGAGTTTGGAGAAACCTCACGATATAAGCAGCGAAAGTTCACTTATAGTAATAGGCAAAAAGAAAAATACTGACAGAGCGATTAAATCACTAATGGAGTTAGACACGATTAATTTAGTTTCAGATTCGAGTATTGAAATTGAAAATGGCTTGGAGTCAGATCCTAACGGTTCCGTCGTAAGCTCTGAGAGAAACATAACCAAGAAAGGCAAAAAGCGCCAACTTTCCGTTTCAACTACTTCCAGTGGCTGAAGTTATTAGTGTCATCTCATATAGTGTAATTATGGTTGTAATGTTGAGTTATATTCTGCTTAACATACATTGTCCATTTTGACTAATTGTTATTTTGTTTCTTTTTAATCTCTTTATATGTGTTTGCATATGTACATTTATCTTGTTTGTAGAATTTGACAGGACCTTTTACAATTTTGTTTCACTTTTGATTGGTTTTTACAGAATTAATTAGTATTTATGCAATAAATTCTCTTTTGTTACTTGTTTTAGTTGTTTTATTTGATTTCTTTTTCAGACAATTATTTTTTAGGTTTTGTTGAAACATCCCAATAAGTCAAATAAACTGAAATTGAATACAAGCTTAGTTGCTCTGTATGCCAGGTGCATACAGGCGGCGTGGTCTTGCACACATGTATTGTGTTTCTTTCTTTGAAAACATGAATTTGGTATTATAATTGTGATGCAACAATACCACTAGACAGGACAGAACAAATCTTTTGATGATAGCGTTTTGTTCTTCCCAAAGTCCTCTCAAAATTCATCAGTACAATAATACAAAACATCAAAGCCAATTTTTTTCTAAGTTTCCACTCTTAGAAGAAATCATAAAAACAGAAACAATGAGAAAATCCACTTGGTAATTGGGGGATGGTTCCATTGCTGTACAATCATTTTAATTGAACACAAATCAAGTATTTGCCCACTAAAACTTTTGAATTAATACAAAAGTACCAACACAAGCCTTTCCAAATGTATGGCTTTTAAATCACAAAAAGCTCTGAGAGATACATTGTAGTCAAAATACTTCTATTGGTAAAAAAACTTTAAACAGGTTCTTGTGTCTCTAGTTTATATTTTTTGAGTCTTATCGGGTAATATTTCTTTTCATGATTTTTGTTCATTGATGGTTATATAAAACCACCTTTGAAGTTATATAAAATAGCAATTTTTCTGCAGACACGAGACTGCTGGGTTGTTCTTCCAGCAGTCTTTTAGAAAACCAACATTAGTAACTACTCATACGGAAGATCTTTGAAAACGTTTCGCCTGATTGCTCTAAAAAAGGAATTTTTTAACTTTTAGGCTAAGGCCACACTTGGCGCTTCCAACGCGGCGTTGAAAACGTCGCCAGACTGAAATCAAGACTGGCCAGACTTGGCGCTCAAAACGCCCATCAGTTGCAAAGATCTCTTCGATGAGTACAGGAGATTTGCTACTTGCGCTAGCTGTACGATTATATTTGAAAAAGAAACGTAAAAGAAGGTTGGAGTCCTTCTTTTACGTTTCTTTTTCAATCAGAGGCAACTTGGTTGAGGTGGTTGACATGGTTGAGGCAACTTTTATCCACAGCTTGGATTTCAGATCTTTGGTTTACAGATCCCCTAGTAGTAATGTCTTTGAATTTTTGAAACGTTTCAGTAGTTTAATTGAATTTATACTCGTATTTGTAAAAAATCAAAATATTGTCATTGTTGGGAATTTAAATGTAAATGTTTTGCAAGGATAACACACTAAAGCCGCGTTTACACCAAAATTGGCACTAAAAGTTGACAACAAATTGTTTGTAAAAACTAAAAGTTTTCGACAAAAAGTTGCCTTTCTCAAATTTGAGCAACAATAATGAGAGGAGGGTGGGTGATGTCCGGATGCGATGACTGGCGCAGCGGTGAGCCAGTAGTCTGTCCAGCGACGACAGCCGCTTCCGTGTTGTAGCCAACAAGTCGAGTACGAATTCAGGAATCGGGAACCAATTGCCCTAAAAAAACAATCCAAAACTAAATAGTTTGGGGTCCTGGTATTGCGTGTTTAAATACAAATTCAGTAACATTAAAATATCAGGGCATACAAGTTTGATAAAGTTATTTACAATTTGTTTACTTTTGGATTTACAACATTATTAACTTTAAGTACAAATATCTGGGCCATAAACAGCTAGAATATATTTAAATCATTTACATTAATTTTACAAGTAACCAATAAACATTGCTGCTTTGAAGTTACATAAATAATTTAGTTTTTAAGAACCAATAAAAGTTTTACTAAACCACTAGCATAAAATGGTAAAATATTTAGACAACTGTGGTTTGCACACATGTTACTGAGAATTAATTTTAAACAAATAATGCACATAAGATTAAACATAAGCAATACACATAAATAATACAGTTTATACAAGAACTTAAAACTCTATTTTGCAAAATAAATACACTTTAAGAACTAGCCTGTGGCAATAAAGATAATTTTAGTTGTCCAGTTTTACTTTAGCTTTGAACTAAAATGCATACTTTTAACAAGCTTAGAGTCTGGGCTCTATTATTATTATTTTTAACTAGCCAAAATATTCATATTAACCACACAGAAAAATACATTTTAACAGGGCTAGCCGGGCTTATAAGTTTTACAAGATGACATGCAAACATACAAGTAGAAAGTTATATTTTAAAACATAAATCAAAATAAAGCACTAACAACATAGTTATTAATAGTGCAACAGTAAAATATTTTGAAAACGCTACTAGAACATTTATGAGTTAAATTTACAATTATTTATTACACAGACATAGAAAGATTTAAACAATTATTTTACAATTTATTTTTATAATCACATTTTGATACTTAATTTACAGTCTGTGGATTCAAGTTACTGCTCATTTACACTGAGATTGAAACTTAATTTTTACTAAAATCCCTTTTTACTAAAATTGGACATGATTTTGCAATCTGAAATAGCATGTGAGTTTGTTGCAAGCAACTACTGGTATCCCAAGACAAGGCTTTTAATAGATATTTAGATTTACCCTAAATTAATTAAAATGTCACTCACTTAAAGTCTAATAAGTAATTAAGGCATTGTAGAGGCTCACCTTGCTAAATAATTATCTCTAGCACTTAATCCAGCACAGCTGTAGGGCACTTGAAGTAGATTTCGGCAAAGAAGAAACAAATCCAACATACAGCACGAAATCTCAGCTCCGAATGACCTGTTTAGATTGCTCAGTGACTCATCACAAAACCAGGTGATCCTGAAGATAAGGCACATTACAATGTCTCTGCGGCAGGCATGCATGAACTGGTCCGGTTGGTGACTCACCAGGTCAGTTGGTCTTCAGTTAGGCCTTACGGAAATACTGTGAACTGGCATTTTAGGAGTTCCTGCAAGTTCAGGCTGCCGTCCGTTGTACGCAGCAGTAGGGGCACGTATTTTATTTTTCAAGGGGCTAACTTGTCGGGGCGCTTCGTCAAAGTATATAAAATTAATTAAATTCAAGAGTGATCAGCTCCAAATGTATAGCCGAGTTGGAATAAAAATAAAATGACATGTCACAGATCAAAGAACATATATATAATTACAAGATCAAAAATTCAGAAAAATTAAAATTAGTGGAACATGCTGTTAGTGAAAGTCATACAATAAAATTTGAATCATCCTCCCTAATTTGTAAAGAACTATCTTGGACTAAACGAAACAAAATTGAAAGCGCATGCATGACCATTTATAAAGACGATTGCATTTCACAGCCTTCTCTAAATTTTAGTAATATTTTTATTCCACTAATAGAAGACGAAATCAAGAAAAAGGTTCAAAATTCAACAAAAATCTTCAATTAAAATCATATGATCACTAAATCACTGTTATTCATTATAGTATTTAAGGGTTTGTTATGCCTATTTTCGGCTGAACTTATTCAAAATTGTATTTGTGTGTTTTAAGTCTATTTGTTGTTTTCATACAGATGTCTTATGTTTATAACTGATGATGCCTTGACCGGCGAAAGTGCTCTTGCTTTTAAATTAAATGAAACTTGTTTTAAAAAATGAGTAATTATTTGAATCCTCTAAAGTTTCATCAAGAACCTAACGAAGAAAATAATAGGCTAAGTCAACTACTGTGCGCTGAGGTGTTATGAATGAGAAGAAAGCCATTTCATAGGATATACTCGTACATGTGAACACCTGTAGAAGGGAAAGTTAATCTAATATGTACAGTCTTCTCCTCATTTGCAATCTTATCCCAGACATTTCTCCTCCATCTGCTAACTTAGTTACCTTTATCACACATTTTGTCATTTTGTCTTGTCCTCTTAGGTTAAGGTTAGGCTAAGTATTATCTATAATGTAGCGTAAGTTTAGGTTTGGCCCTTGAGAACGGGTGGAGTTTTCCAACTGCCCGACACGTAGGGAGTAGTTTTTTCTTGAATTGGCCGGAAAAGTCCGTTTTTCACATTAAATTGATCTCCACCCCTATTTTAAATTTTAAGCCTAGCAAGGAATGCATACAAACTAGATAGCTTAGGTGCAGCAAAATATTCTATTTCAGTTATATTTTGACTTGAGATTTTTGCTAGAGAAAGATGCTTAAAAACGCCATTTTAACGGTGAAACATGTGTCGCTGACAAAAGGATTTTGAACTGTTGGCGGAAGTAGATACCTTTGATTAAGTCTGTTAAAATAAGTTTCTGCAATGCGCTCTTCTGTATGTTAAGTCATTTATTCATGAATAGATACAAGTTATTTACAAGTATATATCACTCGTCAATTTTAAATCTAATACAGACATGATCTTCTTGGCACTTGATAATTAGAATTTAAAACAAAAGGCCAATATAATAAAAAAATAAAAGTATTATATTGGCCTTTTATTTTAAATTCTAATTATTAATACAGACATGTTTAACAGGTAAAAGTATTTAGATACTTACTTGGCTCTAAAAAGTGTTCCTGTAGCCTACTAATCCGAATAAGAATATAATAATATTATCCAAATAATTATACATAATAATAATTAATATAATCCGGCTTGTTTTCTTTTTTTACGCGCAAAAGGTTTGCTTGGGATGTAGAGTCCAAATAAACGATTCCTTATCTTAAACGTGATTCCATTAGAGAAAAGTAAATTAACCAAAAGAATTTGGATATTTAGCAATTCTATTTCTTTTTTTAATGTATTGATGATACCAACAATACGATCAGTATGTAATAATTAGCTTAATAGTTAAATACGACGACAGACAAACACAGCGGCAAGTTTTCCATCGCAGTTCCTCGAGTTGTAAAAGCTTTAATTTCCAGAACTCTTAAGAAATTGAATCGAAAATGAGCTTGGGTAGTGTAAAACTTTTCTAAGCACCAGCTGTTTTCTTGAAAGGAGACAAACAACTTAATTGTTCTCTTATAAAAGACGTTCTATTGTAAAGATCGAGGACAAATTCGCACCGTTTGATTAACACAATAGCAACTTCAACAAAAGCTCAACTTTGTTACTAGTGATTACTTATTGCGTTAGGAAAGTCGGAGCTAAGGTCAAATCTTGTATTTTGAGACACCGACCACTCTCGGAGGGTATTAATTAAGGTGACTGTGAATGATGAGGTGTAGCCATGGTTCAAACTAGAGCCGGCTTTTCCCCAGTTTGGATCATTAATAGTTTATAGCCCAACGACCAATGGAATGGACCGACGGCTTAACGGGACTTCCGAACCACGGGGAGTGGCCATCGTGAAGTTATCACTGCAGTCGGGAATTACCATTACCAATCGAACCCAGGCCGATTTGGTATTTTGCCATGAGACATAAGTGCATCGGCAAACGTTAAACACTTTTAATATAACTACAAGTTTGTAAATTATCGAAGTTCTTATACTGTGGTTTAATTCTCTTGTCTCATTTAATATTCTTATATTCAGATTTGGTGAACTTCAACTTCAATTTGCCAAGACTTGTTATAACATTACTAAAGCCTATATTATTATAATTATTGACATTCTCTCTTTACGTAAATTATCCTCAAGGAAAAATAATAATAAGATAATAGTTTCCTTGCCGAATTTATTTTCCTAAATTTTATTTCACAAAATTATATCAACGTTATTTTTCAACGAATGTACAGTAATCAGTCAAGGCTATTCTTTCAATTATGTTAATTTAGTATAATTTACAGGTTGAAAATTTTTTTAAACCAGTGGTGTTTTTAAAACATTTTTACTCCATTTCTATTTTATCTTTGAAACCTAAAAAACCCCTGATTTCAAACTAACAATAAATTAAAGTAATAAATAACAAAAAACATCACTGGTATAAAATATTTTGTGTATATAAATGTATTATAATAATAGTTATAACTACAATAGCTTTTTTGTAAAATAACAATATTCTTATATTATGCACGAAGGGTTCAGCTCTGGATGGGCTATAGAAAGTATGAAATGGATTGGAGAAAAACTCACAACTGTGCCTAATAGTTTTAACATTGGCTGGAGGGTTTACTACACCCCTACAAACAAGTATTGGGGTTTACTTTACCCCTATGTGTTGGGGTAAAGCCAAGCCTAAAGGTAAAGAAATTCATTTTCTGTATACAAGTAAAAATAATAAAGAAACACGAAACAAAACACCCTTGGTTGACACTTTTTATACAGACATTTCAGATACTTTTAACCAAGGGTGTTTTGTTACATATTTAACTATCAATGCCTGAACATAATGTAGTAACACACCCCTTTAATTTTCAAATTATTTAAAAGTTGAAAGTATACAGTTTTAAAATTAAATATTACAAAACACAAACCGTTCTACAATAATTGTATTTGCATGGAAGCATTAAATTAATATAATCTACCTCTATGTTAGAGCCTTCCAGCTATTCTCTTTCTGTACTCCCGATAGCAATCTGTTTACTTGTTCTGCTAACTGCTGACAGAGCGCAGCACATGCTAAAAAATCTATCTTACCATTGCATTGGAATTTATTTACTCAATTTTTAGGCTTGGGGAGCGGAATACACTTCCTCACCGCGCATCGGTTTCGCGCAACTCACGAAGGTGCTGAATTTGATGCGCGCGCAGAGGATCACTCCGCTCTGTAATGTTTCGTTAATAACAATTATAACATCCTCTGCTATATTGGTAATGGAGTAATTTTATTATGGTTTAGTTCATGTCTTCAGCTCAAAATTTACCAAAACATTTACTCTTTAGTTTAGGAAAAGATGGCTGCGAAGCTGAACATAAGATCTTCTGATACATGCGCTGATTGCGGAGGAATAGGTAGGAAAGTGTAGATTTGTGTCGTCTGTATTTACCATAACCAAAGTTAAAGGATGTGTCACACCAGCCCAACCCTAACCCTATCACTTATAGCTTACTATGCCTATTCATATTGGATACCAACCTGTAATAATTATTCTATTATACGTCTTCCTATTATATACTTTTCTTTATACCTACTTATTACACGTCTTCTTACCATGGGCTCAGGCTAAACCCTTCTGTAGGCCTACTCCATTTCCTCTTGTCCTTTTACCTTTGCCTCTGTTTTATTTTTCTTGTGCTAAGCTGTGATGTGGTCCTCACAAATCTTATGTCCTGTTCTCTTACAATTTACTCACAAAGATACAGTAGACTCTTGTTAGTTTGGCCTCGGTTAGTTCAGTCTCCGCTTAGTCCGGCATGAGTCACACACTTGTGGGATGCGAGTAGGCAGCAAGTCTCAACTTGTTCACTGTTTTTTTTGTTTAGTTCATCAGTCCGCGTTGTGTAGTCATACTGTGCAGTCGTGTGGCACTCATCTGTGCTAACTCCCACATATGGAACCCTTCTGTGGGGCCATACGAGTTCCGTGTCAAGACTTCAAATTATACACAAAAGACTGATTCGCACCAGCTCAGGAGTGGGAGTCAATGACCATTGTAAGCCACTCTTTAAAAACTGGAAAATAATGATGAATACCAATCTATACATTTTCAAAGCCTTGACCGCCATCAAGCAAAACATCAATAGTTTTAACCTCCGTTCTGACACACATCATCATAACACACGACACGCTGCTGACCTGGACATACCTTTTAGAAGGCTATCAAAAGTTAAAACTGTTTCCCTGAAAAAGGTTAAAAAAATTAGGCTATAACTCTCTTTGTCCATCAGTGAAAGACCTCAGCTTCAAGAGATTCAAAGTGGTACTGCACAAGTGGCTGATCGAAAATCCTTATTATACATTCAGAGAGTATATAGAAGAGGCCCAAAGTCTTGTTGTGTAGATGTCAAGGCCAAAAGGTTTTTTTATGACGCCATCTCCATGCTGGTATAGCCAGTCACAGATGAAGAATTCAAGTTGCAGTAGGCCTACAGTCAGTGACTTTTGATTCACTTGCGTTTTTACTCTTGTGTAAACTCTTGTGTAAAAGAGGCATCAGTACTTACATAGGCATCAGTAAGTTCGGCTTAGGGTCCAGTCCCGAGGTGGCCAAACTTAGGAGAATCTACTGAAGAACCGTAAATTTTGAGGTACACTTCAATATCCTCTAAAAATGACATGGGCTCACTTTCCAAGTATACTCAAAATTTGAATGTATGCCAAGGCTGATGTGATGAAATTCAAAGCTGCAAACATTTTGCTGCTGATCTCAATTACAATGTCATTCCACATTAGTGTAATAACCTGCTTTATGAAATAAAAAGTAGTTTGACACCATAGTTTGAACCTTTTTCTATTATTGCTGTTTTTTTCAGACCCCGCATGGGCGTTAGTAAATCGAGGTTTGTTGATTTGTGACGAGTGTTGCAGTATCCATCGTAGTTTGGGACATCACATATCACAGATCAAACACTTGAAAAAATCTTCATGGAGCCCAACTCTTTTGGCCGTAAGTAAACAAATTCAAATGCAGTATATATAGTACCTATAATTCACTGATTCACCGATAGTTCACTTTTGACATTCAGTTTTAATGATTGCAAATTGTGGTTTTTGGTAAATGGGAATGAAGGGAATTTTAGAATGATAATCGTTTGGGTTGGTTTAATTTTTACATTTTTGTAGATGGTGCACTCGTTGAACAACAGCAATATAAATACACTTTGGGAACACACACTTTGCGATCCAAAATCACCAAAGAAAAAACCACAAAACCGAGATGCCTTACAGTAAGTATAACTTATATTTGACAAGAGATATAATATTACTTAATATAATTGATCAAAAATCAGTTGTCCAAGCTATCTAGCCTGTCGAGAAAGCAAGTTACATGTTTGTACATGATTCATTATCTTAGTGATTAATTATTAGTCATGTTACTTGTCACTCGTAAACTATCTATAACCACCATCAACTGTATTGTAATCTTTTTAATTTGATATACATTTTATATTGCTAAATGTTGTATAAATCAATCCACCACTAGTTTTCAGGATTGTTGAAGATTGTCAAATCACTCTTCAAGAACCAAGAATGTTGAGAGTATACAGGGTGTAACAGAACACCCGTCCACTATTTCTGACAGCCAACCAAGCTGAGTGTTGTTTGTTTTCCCTCATTTTCTTATTCTCAACCCTAGAAAATACAGGACAAATCTGCTCAACCTAAAAAAAATCCCAATATACACTCTTGTTGTAAAAAGATGAATTATGGCACTATAACCTTTGAAGTGATGAAATAAAGTGACAAAAATCTTCAAAATGTGCATATTTTATATGGCTCCAATTCTGGATAGTCTATATACACTTTCTATTTCAGGCAACTATTTTAGCTATTCCAATAACACTATCTTTAGCCGTGACCTTTCTCAGTCACTCACCAAGCCCATGTACGCTTGGTACAAATTTGCTTATGATAAAAGCAATCGTTTAGATTCTCAGAGTGACTTTACATAGGGAACTTTGTTTGTGATTTAGTCCTAACAAAGCAGACTTCATCCGAGCCAAGCACCAGCAGCTGGCGTACGTGCTGCGCTCAAACGACACAGAGGAAGAGCTGAATCAACAGCTGCACTCGAGTGTGAGAACAGCCAACCTGGAGACTAGCCTCAGACTGCTGGCTCAGGGTGCCGACCCCAACTATTTCCACGAGGTGAGTCGAGTTGTGCCACCTAGTCTCTTCTGTTGTTTGAATCATATTGAAGTTCATTTTCAGTTTTATTGATCAAAAGTCTTTTCACCGCCATCTTGGTCTGCCTCAAAGATTTTTAATACACAGGTCAGTTACGGTCACATAAAAATGTATTTTTTGAAAGTTCATAATAGTGGCGGAGAGCAATTTAGTAAAAGGAAAGAAACGGACTTTTCCTGCCACTTCCGGAGAAAAACTACTCCAGACCGGGCTGTCAAGCTACCGGCCTACCGGGATGTTAGTCAGTGCGTGCCCCCCATAGTGCGAGGTTCGTCGTCCGAGTCTGAAGACGGGTGGAGTTTTTAACTACCCGAAACATTAGGAGTAGTTTTTCTCCGGAAGTGGCAGGAAAAATCTGTTTCTTTCCTTTTACTAAATAAAAATGTATACCAGGTTTTACTGAAATCGGACCATAAATACTTTTCTTGATAGTTTGCTTTGAGACACCGACCACTTTTAGAGGGTATTTTAAGAATTAAGGTGAATAAGGGGTGGTGGGGAGTGTTTCTGATGGATGAAGAGATGTTACAAACTAGGGCGGACTCTTCCCCAGATTGGGACATTAATTAATAGCCTAACGACCAGGAATGGACCGACGGCTTAAAGTGACTTACGATCCGCGGGAAGTGGCCATCGTGAAAGTTATCACTTCTGCCAGGAAGCGAACCCAGGCCAATCTGGTGTGAAGCACGCAATATACCATTGAGCTATTTCCACCCCCTAGGACATCTCACTAGTTTTATGATTTAGATATTTGAAATGAATATTGGTGTTGTGTAGGAGAAGGGCAACAGGCCGATTCATGTGGCTGCCCGGGCGGGACAGATGGGTCATGTAGAGTTGTTGGTCGTGCACGGAGCTGACCCCGGAGCACTGGACCAACAGGGCAACACACCCTCGGCTTGTGCCAGGTAAATTGTTTACACATTGTCTTGGCTTCATTTTGTTGTGTTCAAAAACCCCTGTTCACACCAGGCCGACATGCAGCTAAGCGCTGGCATGAGTGAATTGAATTTCTTTTGCAATTTGTTACTCTAATTAGCTCTGCTCACAGCCACGCCTCGGCCTTCAGCCTCCTGTATGATCTCGGGCGTTACCGAGGCTGTTCACTGCACTCACAGCCTCACTTCAGCCTTTGGCCTCAGACTTACAAGGTTTTTACTGGAGGATATACTACATATCATGAAAGAAAAACAAATTTTAAATTTCAATAAACTCGACTACTCATTCAGCTTTTATAACAAAAAATCACTTTCTTGGCTGCCATTTTGAAACGATACATTTTCATAACTTTTTGGTATGTTGGTGTATTGTAATAAAATCCATCAGACAAAATTTACTGTCTCGGACTGTGAACTTTGCGTGACTGTTACAGGCTCAGTGGACACAGGGACGTGAGTCAGCGACTGATAGAATTACTTTACGAAGTGACTGACAGACTAACGTTCTTCTTGTGTCGCCGCAAGCCCGACCACTCCAACGGCAAACACTTCCTAGTTCCAGAAATCGCAGACTGTCTAGAGACTCCTCAATTGACCAAAGAAGCAAAAGCCAAGCTCCAACAGGTTTGTTCCGTTAGAGCTTAGTTTTCTACGAGTATTGATTTTCAAAACAAAGTATTTATCAGAGAAATTGGTTTATCTTGTTTTTAAAACTACAAGGTCTGGATTAGATTTAAAATCTGAAGTGGCTTTTTATTTTACAGCTGCCAAACCCCTTATTTGAAGATCTAGCGATGGATGTTTACGATGAAGTTGATAGAAGAGAAATTGAATCAAGTAAGTATGAAAAAGTAATACTTTTACTACCTTAGTTATTTTGGATTTATTTTATTTGTACATTTAAAAAACACTTAGTATACTCTCTGAATATTTTGTACCTAACACATTTCACAATCAAGCCGATAAGCAGCTAAAGCACTGCTGGCATGAATGATTTGAATTTGCCAATTGTAACTCTAGTTTGATACGCTCACAGCCTCACTTCGATCTTCGACCTCAGTTTGTCATGCGCTTTTACCACGTGCATAATGTGAGCTGACCAGCTGGAGTGTTAAAAGGACCATGAACCAAATTATTTGTTTCCAAACGTATATATTATTTAAATTATGGCTCCTTATCCTGCATAACTCCTGAGGTTAAAACATTATTACAGATGTTTTCCATTGTTTTTGAGTGAACAAAAAGTACACAATGTTTCGGTATCTGGAATCTGACCCCGTCTTCAGGTGAAAAGTCACCTAAAACATTAGTCTCTCTCCTTATCTTTATACTAGTAATTAAGAATTGTTTTACGCCATTCATTGTATTTTGTACAATATATGTGAATAAAGGTTATTTTCATTTCATTTAGTGAAAGGGCTAGCCTAAGTAATCAGCTCAAGCTGTCCAGTCCACCACCAAGCAACCTTTATTTTTTTCTTCTCTTCCCCCCGTAAAATTTTGTAATTCTATAACAGCTTAGCCTAGAAAACAATATGACTTGTACAAACACTTTACAAAACTAATACACAAATAGAGAAATCAAGCACAGCCAGTGACAGCTGCACACTGACTGCCTGACAGCCCCATTGGCTGGCTCTGAGCAGTGAACGACCAATCACAGCTGTGAAACAGATTGACCAACTGCAACAGAGAACACAATTACCTATTTATGCACAGCCAATTGAATGGAAATTTTTAAAATGTTGATGAATGAATGAGGTTTTCCTAACAAAAGAGTTAAAATTATTCACAATTTTAGAAAAATTCTTACCCGATGACCGGTGAGTCACAAAAACTGGTTATGGCCTAAGCTGATTATCAGGTGCATGAAATTTGGACGGTCATGCATGTGTAGAATTTTAGAATAGGGTGTCTTTAATACGATAGTGTGTCCTACACACTAATAATGAGCTGAAAAAACTGATAGCTAAGCATACTATGAGTTTTCTCTGCTGTTTCCTGTCGAAACTTGTGGACTAACTTGTGGTGTTCTGGTTACAGTTTGGCTGTCGACGACAACCAGCATAGAGCAGAGTTCTGTGCCGTTCCTGCCTGTGAACCCGGAACTGTCGACGATGCGGAACCAAGGTCGCCAGAAGTTAGCCAGGTTCAGTCCTCGAGAGTTTGCCTCCCTCGTCATCGACATCCTCACCGATGCCAAAAGAAGACAGTCACCTAACGGTAATTCTCCTTTTCAAATTTTCTGATGTTGTTCATCTGTTAACCTTCCAGGGGGGTCATTGATCAAAACATGAAAGGTGACACACGGAGGTTTCCTCCAGGTTCTGAAATAAAAGACGTACAGTGTGTATATATTGTTTATAACTACAAATTTTAAAGAAATTAAAAAAATTTAAATAAAATAACGGTTTAATGTCAAATATATATTTTGTACCAAGAAGAAATATGTTGAAAACTTACAGAAGTTATAATTTGATCACTCTTGATTTGGTGTTACTTGCATTAATTTGTTTAAAACCTATATAATAACCTAAAAACAACAACTAAATAATAAAACTAATACCGTATATACTAGAATCTAAGGCGCACTGGTGAATGGTCAGAGCACAATTTCCCTCCTACTTTTCTATTCTGGAATAAAAGCAGTTTGGAAACCGTCTTTGCGTTGATTCCAATGTAGAACCGTATCAATTATCTTTTCAGATCGCTCGAGTATAAGGCCTAATACAAAAGACATATCAGATGATGAACCGCTTTACGACAGTGTGGCCTCGGATGAAGATTATGCTACAGCAGAACAGATAGCTGCTTTGGTGAGTATAGGCAGCTTGGGGAAATATACAATTTTGTTTGTTTTACACTAAAACCTATACAGGGTGTCCATTAAAGGTTGTCGCAAACTAGCGTTTTTGTTTTTCTTTTAAAGCGCTTTGTTTACCAGGTATCCACCGTTTTTTCCCACTAGGTATATATTATTTCCCACACCACTTATTGGATTTGGCTCAAACTTAATATAAGTTTGTATCTAAGTAAGACCATCTATGGAAAATATTACCAGTATGATCTAACTTACCATTTCAAAATGGTGACTATTTTATGCCATTTTAGGGCATTTTGGTGTTACAACTTAATTAGTGAATAAAAGTTGAGATTAGAACAATATGTAAAGAATAAGGTTTCGCAGCAAATTCATTTACCTATCCATTGACACCAACATCACAAAGATCGATTGAGAATCAACAAAGTTACAGTGGGAGCCGTGGAAAAAAGCAAGGCCCCTAAAGCTCTGTTATTTCTCAATCGACTTTGACTTTGGTGACAATAGATAGGTAATAAAATTCACTGCAAAGTGTTATTCTTTGCATTTTATTGCAAACCTCACCCTTTATTCGCTAGTTAAAGGTGTAACACCAAAAATACCATAAAATAGCCATCATTTTAAAATGGTAAGTTAGATCATGTTTTAATTTTTTCCTCAGATGGTATTACATATACTTAGTAAAAGATTTATATTAAGTTTGAGGTGAATTTTACAAGGAGAGAGAGGATAGTAGCTAGCTTACCTAAGGAAAACAAGTTTAGGGGCCAACGCAAATAGGCACACAGAAGAGTCACACACAAAATTCACTGATATTTAGCCCTTACTAAGGGCTTTATCAAGTAGTAAGGGTGAAATATCAGTGAATTTTGTGTGTGACTCTTCTGTGTGCCTATTTTTGCTGGCCCCTAAACTTGTTTTTCTCAGGTAAGCTAGCTACTATCCTCTCTCTCCTTGTAAAATTCACCTAGTTTAGCCATAAGGCTCTTCCTTTCAAACCTATATTAAGTTTGAGTTAAATCCAATCTCAGTAGTGTGGGAGATAACAAATAATGAGTGAAATAAACAACAAGGGATACCTGATAAACGAAGCATTTTTTGAAAATGTAATTCTTGATTTTCTCTTTATTTTGACCCAACAAAGCTAACCCTAAAGTTTTTGACAAACTTTTTTAAACACCTCATACTTGAAGAAATGTTGTTGCAATGCGGTGTTTACTATGTAGGTGGCTCAGAACCTAGAGGGTGGAGAGAAGGTGGTGTCGACTGCTAAGCCTTTGCTAGTGAGCACGGTGGATGGTCCCACAGCCTCCGCCACAACTCCGTCAGTAGAAGAGGAGTTGCGGTCTCGACTCAGCGCTTCTCAGCTCAGGATAGTGCAACTCGCTGCGGAAGTCCACAGGCTCAACCTGAAAGTATGACATCGCAATTAACTTAACTCTTAGCCTTTCACTGTCGGTGTCATAACTATAATCTAGTTCTTCCGGAGCACATTGGGTCAAAACATCATAATAATTAGCTTGAAATATGTTGGTGGAGTACCATCTTCAGTCACTTATTGGCTGAAACTGAGCTACTTGCCGTCTGCTATCCTATTGGTCACAGGGCTGCCAACCGTCCATTGGAGCAGGGACGCCAACTGTCGATGTTTCCATTGGCTGTGACACTATCGAAAGTTTCAGTCAACCAGTGACTGAAGATGGTAATCCGCAGCGAGACTGAAATATTTCTTGCTAATTATTATGATGTTTTGACGCAGTGTGAACCGGAAGAACTAGATTATAATTGCAATTTAGTTTTACTTTTTAGCTTATTGGAAGATGTTATATTGAGAGTGTCAGCAGATTTTGCTGGTGAATTTAAATTTAATTGAGTTTAAAAAAATAGGAAATAGTATTATTGAGACTTTAATTACAAAGTAAAATACACACATCATACTTTACTGACTAAAGTATCTTATTGTTTGTTCTAAAATTTTAATTTTGTCTGATAACAACAAAACCACACGCTTCCTCTTATAACATGTGATATGATGATACAGCAACTCTCATAAATATGTGAAAAAATATGCCAACACACAACAAGACACCAGGACAGATGTAAGGCTTGACGCCAATGACTGACTGAGTACATGGACTGAGTAAACAAACAGCAGATGGTAGATCAGACAGAACAATCCACATTTTGACTGTCTAATACTAGTCAATACTGCCAATACTAGTAGTGTCTTGTAAAAAAAACTGTCACTGTTTGTGTATTGAACAGTCACTTGAAACGTAGTTTAGCTCCTAATCATCCTTCTAATTCACGTAACAAAACGTGTAATTTCTTTTCTCTAAGCGATAAATTGAGATGAGAGGATAAGTTAGTTCTGCCACTGGTGATTGCCCCATATTTGTAGATTTGGAATAGGGCCAGAATATGCTTCAAAAGGGAATAGAGAGGAGAACAGGTTCACCTGGAAAAAGAACAAACACAAAGAAGAACACAGACTGTCCAATTTTAAGCCCTACTAGGGCCTTTGTCAAGACAAAAAGAGCACTTCTTTGTCACAAAATGGTGTGCTCTCCTTTTATCTTGACAAAGGCCCTAGTCTGGCTGAAAATTTGACAGT
The DNA here is from genome assembly GCA_018831715.1 of Matsumurasca onukii. Lineage (NCBI taxonomy): Eukaryota > Metazoa > Arthropoda > Insecta > Hemiptera > Cicadellidae > Matsumurasca > Matsumurasca onukii. The sequence goes on along the minus strand of CM032059.1, from coordinate 49,843,654 downwards.
CTGTGTTCTCCTTCGTGTTTCTACTTTATTCAGTTGAGCCTGCTCTCCTTTCTATTTCTTTTGAAGCATAAATATTTGTAGTGTTATACATTACTAACAAGCAGATATGAAAAAGATTTTAAAAAATACTTATCTCACTAAACATTATTATTCAATATTCAATTACTAAAGTGTCAAAAATCGTATTACAGGTGTCAAATGTAGGAAGTGTCAAACCTTCTACTGTATAAGTTGGTATATTTTGACAATTCCACCACTTTGTATGGCAAAGCTTCCGATTTAAGAATGTTGCTGTGAAAATAAAGTGCTGATTTATGATTTTTTCATACAAACTAAGAATTACAGTTCTTTGTATCTGTTTATGTCCTTAATCTGATTATATTTCCAACTTTCCACAAAATCGTTATTTATATCTTTCTGGTCAGTCAAATATTTTCAGTTTAATAGGGTTTTACTATGGGAATTCGCTGTTAAATATGAAACTTTAATTAAATATTGGTTTTAATGATTTTATATTAATACATAAGAACTGTCATTCAACTGTCTAAGAAAATACAAAAACTTTAAAAATTTGTTTAATTTTTAATGATTTTACCATTACATTTTTAAATTTGAGTTGAACATTAAAATAATTTCATTTTACTTAGCCAGCCCTAATTTTACTCAACCAACAAAACCATATAGTTTGCCTGAAAATTGTAGGAGTAAAATCTAATAAGAAACTTCACAACAAGTAGTTTTTATGTTGGTCACTAATGTTAAACCAGATAGATGAAATAGCCCGGGAAAACCATGAGTTGAAGACGGCAGCACAACACAACAGCTTAACCATGACGATGAGCAGTGAGCCTGAGACGGAACCTGTGCTGGATGTCAAGACCCTACCTCAGCGTCCTGTGTCCATGTACGAGACCAGGGACTCCTTGAGAGCACAGGTGAGCGACTGAGCATCAGCATGCCTCTTGCAACAGTGTCTTTCATGACACCGTGGAGACTCAGTATCTGCTGCCCCTAGGAAGCAACATTTTCCCCTGTTCCCTTGTAAGCGCCATCCCCGATGTCACCAAGATCACCATATAACATACCCCGTCAGCTGATGTAGAAAACTTATCTTCAAATCCAAGTAGCCTAAAACGCGATTCTTACTTCTGATTGGATCTGATCTACAGAATGCAACTGTGTTCAGTTGTATCTAATCAGAAGTCTGAGCATGTTAACAGTGTAAAAAAGTGGGCTTTTCCTTGAACACTTTCAGTCAAATCCACTGAATAGACGCATTAAGCAAGCTGAAATTAATTTATACTTACATTCAAAGAACAAACTTATTCTTAGCTTGGGATGATGTTGGAATCTCGGTACAAGGACTGCCCCTGTTCAACATTGGAAAGAGATTAAATTTATTTGTGGCCTGTAATGCACACAACAAAATGCACCCACAAATTGTTGTGTGGCTTCACTGTCGACAACATGGTCTGCATCAAAGGATACTGACACATACTGAAGCCTGATCAAAACCATGTGCATCCCGGGATAGTTCTGTCAAGGTAGCCTGCGTGCCATCGTGTTAGGCAATGCGCTACCGTGTTAAATGCGTGCTACCGGTTTGCGTGTTATGCGTAATATTGTTGCGGTTACCGGCGCGTGCTACCGGGTTGCGTGTTACCGGCAATGGTGCTACCGGGTTGCGTGTTACCGGCAGTGCGTGCTACCGGGATGAGTGTGTACAGGCAGTTAGGCTACTAGTGTACTGTGTGATGTTGCAGGCTTGGATGTCAAGTTCCGGCACCATGCCTCAGTCCGAGGAGGTCGTGCGGCGCACAGACCAAGTGACCAAGCGCATCCAAGAGCTGTGGGCCACCATGCAGAGTCCTGACACCAGGCACGCTTTCGTCCCTTGTGCAGAAAGGATTAGGGTAGCTGTTGCAGAGTTGACAGCTATCTTCCCACAGGTAGTCCTGTCGCACAGTTACTCGATTTGTGTTAAACAACTACTCTAAATTTTTAGTGATTGATAAATAATTATGAAAGGTAGTTTCAAACATTCTTTTTTTTTAAGCGTACCAGATCGAACTAGTGATAAGTTTAAACTGTGTTTGGTCTGAATGCAGAAACCGAATGATGAGATGGTGAGGAGTTCTTTGCGGCAGTTGAACACAAGCACAGTGCGACTGCAAGCGGAGTGTGCAGGGCTGGAGAGTTGTGCTGAGCGAGTCAGGACGTGTGCGTACAACATGGCCAAGGCCACCAGACAGCTCCTCACCAGGTTCCAGTAACAAGACTTACTCTCTACGTGTCTCTTTTATTTCGTCTTCTTTCAAACACATATAAGGTAGATTGTTTATCAAGTAACAGTGCCAGTTTTACCTGTATGATTTTATTTTTGCTTGTTAAAGCCGCTTTTACACCAAAATTGACAACTAAAAGTTGACGACGTATTGTTTGTAGAACTAAAAGTAAAGCAACAATTAGAAGATATTTTGTAGAAAACTTAAAGTTGCTCTTCTTAAATTTATATCAACCAGTGGAAAACTTGTTGTGAAAGAATTGGTGCAACAGGTTTGGTCAGTAGTGTGGAGGATGTCAGGCTGCAATTTCCCCCCAGTGTAGTTGTTGTCTTTAAATGTAGTCTTTTGGGTTCCAGAGAACCTCTCGACCCTGGTAAAGTTCAATTAATTCACTGGTTTTGGTCCTAAACCATTCTTTTTCACTACAGCCTTTCATCTTGACAAAAACACAAACGAAAACACCTGCAGCTGAAGTCCATACGTTTAGTCCAGACTGTAGAGGGTTGAGTAGGCGGAGGAAGGCCAGCATCCAATGTCATGTTCCCACTAGTGTTCTACAAGTTGTTTGTGCAAAGTGCACAGCAACAAATCTTCTACTTTTTGTTGTCAACTTTCTTTAATCTTTACCGGCATTTTGCAGGACACCAAAATTTAGTGGAAGATTTATTTCTTCACATGTGAAAAACAACAAAAGTTGCTGTATTTTGTAGAAAATTCAACAAATTTGCTTACCATAAATTGTGGAAGACATTTGTGTAAACGCCGCTTAAGACATTTTAACTTCAGTTTATTTATATGTGTTTTAAATAGCTTTTAAAAACAAAACAACCCTCACAGAAAAAGTATTTTACTAACACCTTTTAAACTTTAGTTACGAAAAGTATTATTTTTGTTATTTACTTTTTCAGTCAATATAAGAACATGTTTTTAATAATTTGTTAGTAGCCTTTATTTATGATTCAATGGGAAATTTTCTACAATCCATTCTTCTTGAGAAAAAACTGTATCCTTTATCATTATGAGACAAGATTTTAACAACTATTAACGTTTCTTTTAATACAATCACAGGGTATTTCACAAAGAATTGTTTGATTTCACAAATTTATAATTTGATAAATAATGAATGTAGAAGAATTGTGTGCTCTTGACCTAAAGAGGGGTATACAACAGTCTGTTTTTCCTATATCTTCCATAATTCTTTATAAGGCTCATATAAACATTAGTATTTGGGATTTGTGTTTATATTTATGTGCCTTAGAAAGTTTAATTTAAGTGGGCCTACCGTACATAAAATAAATAAATATTTTATGAATAAACATTTGTTCACATACATCTCAATCGTCAATAATTATTCGCTAAAGTTTTGGATTCACACACATGTAGATCACATTCAAACGTACATACATAAGTTATACTCATACAGTCACATTCACTCAAATTTCACCTGTCTGGCCCCGTCAGTCTGTCCGTTCACTCGGTCTCCCAATCATGTGTCAAAAACTCGTCTGAATTACAAAATGCTTCTGCGATCAAAAATTGCTTAAGACGAGCTTTAAATGCCTTTGACATTGGGGCACACTTAATAGAATTTGGAAGTCTGTTGACAAAATGAACTCCTGCCTGTGAAGGCAAATGTTCATGAGCTAGTTCTCCCTGCCTCTAGTTTTGTGAGAGTGTGCATCTATACCTCTTACAAAATCGCATTTTCCTATAAAAAAATATATGTTTCCAAAATATAGGCACATGGTAGTGTCAACAGTTTTAAACTTTTGAACGCTGGTCACCAATTTTTTGGTTACATTGCATGCAAGACCACAATTTAACATGGGTAAATGACCCATGAGAGAGTTCTTTAAATGATATATTTGTTCAAATGAAACTCAAAGATGTTTAGTTTTGATAAAATGGATAATTCTTTTTGAAACACCCTACATTTTTAAACAGACTTTGTCATCAATTTTATTCCACTGAACAGTGGTTGCCTCTGGGTTGCCTTTGTTTACAATGAAACCTGGACAAGCCTACCACGAATAACTTACTGTTTTTTGACGATGCATGATCAATTACAGTATGTTTACTCACTATTTTTAGTTTTTACCATTTATTGGTAGGTGCTATCTTTTATGAAATATATATTACTAGAATTTAGCCATTGTTTCCTTGCTTAGTTTGTAAGGGTTGACGGGAACAAAGGATCAGAAAATTCCTAACAAAATAAAAATCTGTAAAATTGAGATCTTTTTGGGCAGGAGGGTTTTTTTTAGCGGGAGGGATTTTTTGGCTGAAAAGGGCATTTCAAAGGAGTTTTTGGCAGATCTGGTAACTTAAGAGAGATTTCCAAACAATCCCATTTGTTCATAATTTTACTCTGATTACTGAGTTTTCTAGACGAATTCCTATTAAAAGTTCTCCTAATCACGAAACAAATCCAAGTAATAATTTTAAAATCTTACTCTCTGAATCATGCTGTTGTAACATACACATTTATTAACACTCACAAATGGAAGGATAGTTTGGGATTTGATAGCGATATGTACTTATTTTTTATCAACTATTTTAACGTTTTAACTTTTCTTTTTATTTGTAATGACTGAAATTAGCTCTTAATCCCACCTGAAAATTTCTTGAAATCAAGGAAGTAAAAGTATTTACCGCCCGAAAGGAAAAAATCCAATCCCGTCCACCCCTGATAGTTTGCTATACAAACAATATAAATGTATATACCTACCTAGCTAGATATTTTGTACTGTGAATTATCAGTAAGTAATTTTGTGCCTTTTAACACGTTTAAGCATTAGATGAAGATGAAGTTATTTAATTATAATCTATTTTAACTCATATTTTTGAGTAGTGTTCTTTAAATGTTTTGTATGTGTTTTTAATATTAGCATAAAATAACTATAACATCATTATAACATCGAATCAACATAGAAAGAGAGAGAGAAAATATTCTATATTATTACTTAATAAAGATCAAACATTGTGTCAAACACAAATAACATTTTAACCCCGTTTTCAAAAATTAAAACAAAATTGATTGAGTTCTCCATTTTGAAGAGTGATGTATAACAAGTTTGTTTCATTTTCACACGTAATAGAACTGGAGAGAGTTGACTTAACTAGAGAGTTCTGCGGCTGGTGTCACAACTATAATCTAGTTCTTCCGGTTCACACCGTTTCAAAACATCATCTAATTTGCTTGAAATAGTTCGGTCTCGCTGTGAAGTACCATCTTCAGTCACTGATTGGCTGAATATGAGAGAACAGCCAGTTTGGAAGAGTGTCACAGCCATGAGGACATCAACAGTTGATATCCCTGTTCTAATGGACGGTCGGCAGCTCTGTGACCATTACAGCAAGTAGCTCAATTTCAGCCAGTGACTAAAGATTGGTCACAGCGAGTCCTAAATATTTTGAGCAAATTATATATTCGACGATGTGTGAACCGGAACAACTAGATTATGGTTAAAGAGAATGGATCCACTGGCAGTTTCAATCTCATCCAACCGAGTCTGGACAAGACAGTTCTACTGGAATTGGTTTTCGGTAAAAAACCTATTTGGATTATTAACTATTGAGGTTTTAAAAGTTAAAAATGCACTAAACAGTAATGGTTCAATATTGGTTTCTTAAGAATTACTAACTGAACCAGTCCAGTTATCAGCAGTATTCTTCTGTATTTTATACCTAAAACCCAAAATTATGCTGAGAGCAGAACAATATTGGGTACTATAAGAAAGCTAATTTAAAATGACAAAAACCAATTTAAAAATGTTGAATGTTGGTTTTAATATATTAAGTTTGTTTTGTGTAATTTCAATTTTGTTGTCTTTTTAAAATTTGCTTAGTAGTAGAAAGGGTTGAACCCAAACAAATTGTAATAAACAAGGTGGGCCTGTATGTGTCATTTACAGTGGCGTAAGTATGTTCCACCCCCCGCAGACCGTCAGTATGGCGCCCTCCGGCCTCCTCACACCTCAACCAAGGCCCACTAGATACACCCTCAACCCCCCTCCCTACTAAATGCGATATCTTACTTCTACTAAATAATACTGACCGCTATACAGTAATAAAATAGCTACTTTATAAAGTAGTTTTCCTGATAATAAAATTAGTGAGGAATGATTAATATACACTGCGTACATTAAGATTATCGTGTTAACAAGTTGCTCCCCTTGAGCTCAGAATGTTCGCTATTTTTCCGGTGACCCTCGATTCTCGGCACTCCTCAAAACTCGGCCCCTCACATTTGTGCTATTTACGCCACTGGTCATTTAAATAAAAATTCTTCTATACTCAATTGATTTTTAACTGAATAGTAATTCATTATTTAAACACACTATTAATATTTCAAATAGTTGAGTAATAAGTTATATTTACAATAGTATAACAACTGGCAACATCAGTTAAAATTAACATTATAAGTTGCCCAGTGAAAGCTGCCTTTTTTGAAAATAAAGAACTGTGGTATTTAAAATGAAGTATTATTTCAACAATAAGCAAGTAAGTGAAGTATATTTCACCACTGAGCAACTTATACAAACTTGTATTTTAAACATGTTAACTGATCAAGGTCAAGTATAAAGTAAAGTTGTTCGTTATACATTAAATTACATATGATAGTGTCTTCCTCATCCTGTTTCTTTGTTATGTGCTTCTCTCTGCACAGTGTAATTTGACCTCCATGTGTACGTACTTGCATTTATCTGTTATCAATTTGATTTTGCTATTGCAATTTAGAAAACAGCTGTTATTTAAATTTTAACTAAAAGACTATACAGTTTTTATTTGTAAACGATATTTTGATACAGGTGTTTAAAGTAAGAGTGGAACCATCCTGGTAACTTTAGAGTGGCTAGGCCTAAGTCAATGAAACCATGTATCTACATTGTCGAATTCACAATGTACAGTAGGACGTCGATAATCCGAACTGGGTGGTTCGGATTTTCAAACAAAAGGCAAAAAAAGACGTGTAAGTTTAATTTTTTATTTTATTTTATTAAATTTAAATAGGTTAACTGCAAATACATGACCTATAGAACATCTTAAATTTATTTTGAATTGTAAGGCAAACATGTTTCCTTTTCAATTTCGTTGACGTTGCCATTGTGAGAAAATCTCACACCACACGTGATAACAAGCCGAAACAATAAAAACGCACTAAACTGTACACCGTACCTAGCGTAAGAACGACTTGTCACTGTTTGTTATGGCAGGGTACAGACTAGTGTGTTGCTAATGGAAAGGGAGGACGGATGTAAGGGGTAGGGGACGAGCTAAAATAGCTCTTGGAGGTCGCTGCCACAATACACTGCGCGAGTCACCCGGCTACATACATCGCACACCTGTGGACTGTTGCGGGTGAGTCACCACTAAACGCGCATGTAAACAACTTAATTGTTGCATATAGAGCGTTCCAGTTCCAAACACACTTATATTTTAATCTCGCTCGCAAAAATATTGTTCTGGTGTCCATCCTTAGTAAAATTTAAATTGTATTTGACAAAAACATATTTTTTGCATTTTCTTCCCGGAAAGGCGTTTGAACTTTTGACGTTTTGGATAATTGACGTTCGGATTATCGACTTCCTACTGTATTATGAAAGACGTTTTCCACTACTCCTAGATTTTGAACTTTTAGTAGACAACAGCGAAAGAGGGCTAAGAACATCTTGAAGGATGCAAATTGTATTTAAAAACAATTTTATTCAATAGTTACAGCTTTCTTTCATTAGTTATAACAGTGTTATGAGTAGTTTGATTTCAATACAATTTGAAATATGTTTTCCCTTCATGATATGTAATAAAACTTGCAGTAAAAGGACACGTAAGTCTGACGCCGAAGGTTGAAGTAAGGCTCTGAGCGCAGCAAACAGAATTGTAGCGCCCGTGATAATATAACAGCCTAATGCCAAATGGAGCGAATAAGAGTAATAAATTGCGAAGGAAGTTCGATTCACTCATGCAAGCGGCGCTTTAGCGCTTAGCTGCGTGTCGGCCTTTTTTAGTATTTCTTTGTGATAAAATCCTACATATACTATTTAGTTCAACACCTCTTTGGTCTACAAATAGTCAAACTATTGAGTTTACACTGTATCTCAAGGATAAAAAGGTATTGAGACCCTTTTGTCTTTTTATTATTATAAAGTAAATATGCTTACAGTACTGATTGTAATATTTTCAGAACCCTTTATATTCATAGAAGAAAAAACTGTAAAATATGCTTGAAAATATCATGAAAACTTAACCTGCAATTACGTAACTTTTAGTTTTGGAACTATACTGTTAAAGACTGAAATATACAACTTGTATAAAAGATCAGTGTTTTGTAACATATATATGTTATTTATTTTTAACCTAATTGACTTTTTATATAGAGTTGTTAGATATTAAATCAATAATTATACGTTATTCAATATTCCAGACTTTTATTAACCCAGTAGCAGTTATTTCTGTCTTATACTTGTCTGTAAAATAAATGTTTAGGGTTTAAATCACACAAATCATAGCATGTTTTTCACAGGAAAAATTTAATGTTAAATATTTGAGCATTAGAAAAAGCCACATGATTCTTAACTATGATCGGAGAAAAGATCATAAAGACAGTGCCGGCATCAGTTTCCCCTTGCAAGATCCGAAACCCACCCTGAAACCATTTCCTTGGCAGAAACCTGAAAACATTATAAATGATCACAACCCAAATAATACATAATTCAGCGACATACATATTAGTTCAAATCAACCAATAACATACTAGTATGAAATAATATGTAGCTATTCTTTCAACAATAGGACAGGTCACTAAGTTAAGTTTCGACACCTTCCTTATTTTGGCATTCTCCTACATATGCTTTGCTTTGAGTTGAGTTTATGTAAATGCAATTGAATTATATGAAGGTACTTGAACCTGGCTGATACATGCACAAACTGGCTGAGTTGTATGTCTATGATTTTTAACTCTTTGGCTTATCTAACTCCACTGCTACATTTAAAAATTTATTACAAGACATCAGTTTACAAATGAAAAATTGTTGAAAAATGGCACATGAATAGAAACACCACAATTGGAAATAAAATACATCAAAAACATCAGTATTAGTGATTGTATCAGCCATATTTCTGACAAGAGAAAAGGTAACATGGAAAATTGTGGCCTTCAAGTATGGTAAACTTTTCTTCCAGAACGCTCAAAAACGTGTTCTATTAGTAGTTCTTTCATTTTTCCCGGGGAGACCCCTCATACCGCTGTTAGTCCTCCCCTGGAAGATACCCTATGGGCACCTTTGCACACTCCTACACACCACAGTGATACTGTTTTATGTCAACTGTTTTTATCTCGTGCTCTTACCTCGAATTATTATTTCATCTCCATCCTGTAAGAACTTCCTTGACTCGCCGTTGAGCAGCTTGATAGGCTTGGTTCCTTTCCAGGCTAGTTCCAACATGCACCCGAATGAATCTGAACTCTGAATCAACAAAACCAAACGACTTCAGTGTGTCCTGTCGATGTACACTGCAATAAACTAACAGCAATTGGCACCTTGAACGCCCATACTCGGGTGCAGGGGGTACACAGTCCCCCTGACTTTTAGAAAAATTATTTGTAATATTTCACAATGAAGCAAAATTTAAAAAAGAATTATTTTTGCAGTAGTTAAGCACATTACCAACTAAGAAAAAATACCAAACTAAGAATCTTTCGAAGTAATATCAGTACTCCTGTACGGTTGCCAGACATGGACAGTTACAAGATCTGTCACTGAGAAACTCCAAATCTTTGTAAACAGGTGCCTTGGAGGAATTTTCAACATTCAATGGCAAGACTAAATAACAAACGAAGATTAATGGAGAAGAGTTGAAATGAACACCACAGCGGACACAATAAAGAAGAGGAAATATGGTTGGGTGGAAAAGGAAACGGCAACATTAGCTGCCAAGCTCTTGAGTGGAATCCACAAGGAAGTAACAGGCCCGGATTACCCATAAGGCCAACCTAGGTCATGGCCTAGGGCGCAAGCTTGCGGGGGGCGCAGTCGCGGGGAAAACGACAAATTTTTGCACTGTAGGAAGTACGACAAATTGCAAGTATGAAGTACTGTATCTTGTTTTTACACTTTTTGTATTGTCGATCACTGTTATTGTGTGATTTATTTACATTATTATTTAATTAATTAAAAATGAGTAAATGGCTAAAATAGTTCCAAAATAGGCTCTAGAACGAGTGTCAAGGTGGTGGTTCGCGTCAAGACCGAGACCAGAGACAGGTAACCGCGATCTATGTATTTGTCATCTAGCTTTGAACGGGCGCTAGTTGGCGCATGCGACAGAGACGGGACATGCAGAAGACACCGAGGCACATGTTGATCGCAGTCTCCTGTCTCTAGTCTCGGTCACCAGTCACGGCGCAAACCGCCATATTTACAGTTAAATATAGCAAAAAATTCTACACCTCAAACCTCTCAGAACACAGAAGGGGCGCAATCTAGAACTTTGACCTAGGGCGTAAATAGTGGCTAATCCGGGCCTGGGAAGTAGGAAAAGGGGTAGGCCAAAAGTTACGTGGTGAAAGAGCTGCAAGAAGAAGGCAAGAGTTGGAGAGAAGCAAAGCAGATTGCCCAAAATCGTGTGCGGTGGAGAGCTTTTGTTACAACCCTACGTCCCCCTCGGGACTTAAGGAAATAAGTCAAGTAAGTCAATCACATTATAATAATCTATCAGTTGAATAAAACCTTTACAAAATAAATTCTACCGTATACATTATATTCCATAACGTCATTTTGGGGTCTTATCAATGGTAATAGGAGCTTCATGCCCTGGAAATCCTTTCCCCTTTGGCTACACCCCTGGTTTGTGAGCTAGTTAGCTACTGACCGGGCCACTGACAGTGCCGGATGCCAAGAGGTCGCCAGGGTTGAGCTGGCAACCAGTGATGGCGTGGTGGACCAACTGTTGCTTAGGAGTCCAGTACAAGTGTCTGTAGTTGCTGCGACAGATGGTAGTCCCCACCGAGCTGCTAGCCGCTGTAAAATCAACACACGTAAACACGCTTCCAAACACTATAAAAACTTAAGAGGTAGCCGCAGGTCCAACTCTGAGACGGATATCTACGTTTGTAAAAAATAAATAGCCAATTAGGCAACTACACAGTTGTGGCAATTATAACAAATTTAATTCTAAACAAAAATACTAAACAAAGATTGGGTCCTAAATATTGAAATGAATGTCTAAAGATTTCCCTACTTACTCTTGGTAAGCTAAAGTTACCAATTGTTACATTTCTTGTATAAACTAAATCATTTGGGCTGGGAGGCCACAAAACTGAACGTTTTAAATTTACCTTGTGTATTTTTGAGAAAATTTTCTACAAAAATAGAGCTATTCATTTTTTTGCCAAATAGAACAAAACGTAGTAGAGAGGTGAGGTTTACAGTTTTTTGCTTCCCAACACTTACTGAGTCCAATGGCGAAACTTTATACACAGGGTGTTTCAAAATTCGTGTCAAATACTTTAGGGTTTTGTTCCTGGGGGCTTAGTAAACTCATAAATAATAAGGATTTTTTTAAATATGCGTAAGTGGTTGTCTCTCTGTCTGTATGTGTTTTAATGAAATAATTTTTAATTTCAAAACTGTTTCATGTAAAGTTTTGAAACTCTGTATGTAGGTCCAAATTATCAATGTAAATAAAGTGTAATTTTTTCAAAATCCTAACTTTTAAAAATTCAAAATGGCGGTGAGTTAAATTTTTAAAACTGAAATTATCAAATTCAAATTAAAATTTTGAGTGCAGAAATAGGAGGTTGTTCTAAATGTATTTGAGCATGGTTGTTATGCTGCTTGATGATGAATGGATGTTTATCTCCAGGTAATTGAACCTGGGTTTTTGGTAGCCAGGTTGTTTGATAGTCTTAACTGTGTTCAGACTATACATGTTACTAAAGAAATTAGAATACTTTAAGGTATATATTTGTGTGTGACCACTCTACAAGTCGCGTTTTTGGTCTGATTTTCACAAAATTTGGTACACATGTTTCTTTTGCAAATCTCTAGGTTATGTTCGTTGACCAGCTAGATCGGACAGTCCGTTTCAAAATGGTGGCTATTTTCACGGTGTATCGTGAACATCTTCCGAACAGAACAAGATAGGCTTAAAAAATTTGCCAAATCGTGTTCAGCGGGACGATGCCGTGCAAAAAAATGTATCATATGTTTGGTTTTTGAACAAAACATGATAGGGTAAAAAAGAGTGCATATTCATAGTCAGCGCGATGAGTCGGTGTTAAAAACTGTATCATATGTCTGATTTAAGAGAAAAATTTTTGCCAAGCGGAAACCATGGGCGGAGATTTTTTTGTTTGTTTTCGTGAATATCTTCCGAACGGAACAAGATAACATTTTAAAAATCAGATTTGTGTTCAGCGAGACAAGGGGGTTCTAAAAATGTAAAATATATCAGGTTTTGATCAATTTTTTTAATTGATTGGTTTTTTTTTAACGGAACAAGATATGGTAAAAAGCTTGCAGATTTGTTTTGGGTCGACAAGGCGGTGTAAAAAATGTATTGCATGTCTGGTTTTCCAAAAAAGATTTCACCCAAAATTGGCAGCGCACCAAGTTTTTTTTAATAACTTCCGAACGAAACAAGATATTTTAAAACAGTTTGAAGATTCGTGTTTAGCGCAATGAGGCGGAGCGAAATAATGTATAGTTTGTCTGGTTTTGGAAAAAGAATTTCACCCCAAGTTGCCGGTTTATTGTGAATAAATTTTGAACGGAACAAGATAGGGTAATACGGTTTGCAGATTCGTGTTCAGCACGATGAGGCGATCCAAAAAATGAGGCTACGTGTCGGCTATGTCTTTACCTTGTTGTGAGGCCAAGACTATGAAATGAAATGAAATAAGTCTTTATTTTGTGGCAAAGTTAGGACTATAAAAAGTCCTCTCTTCCACTTAACCACCAATGAACCACTATGTGACAAATTGAAATAAGCTAATTGAATTGAATTGTTTTTATTAGAGTTAAAAAAGCTATATCCGAATTATGTAAGTAATCCAACTTATCGTTCAAGCCATCAAGTACTAATTTTTTAGCTGTTGTTTGCTGAATTGGTGGCTATATTAATCATGCTTAAACCATATTAATAATGTTATACTTTACGTTTCAGATCCACGGTGAGGTTGATGTCAAAGTTGAAGGGGTCGCTGTGGTGAAGGTATCCCAAAGGTTCAGGTTCTTGAGGGAAGTTTTCTACTCTCCAAGACATCAGAGCATCAGTAGTGACTACCCACGGTGATATCGTTGTACCCAGATTCTTAGAAAGGAATGGCCCGAGTGGAACATACTCCCACTTTTGAATATCTCGCGCTAGAAAAAGTTTTGTAAGTCATTTCAGGCATTGCAAATATCCTTTGTTTGTATCAGGGTAGAAAAGGGTAATGAAACTCCCGTATAATGTAATTGAAGACATATTACAAAATTTTATTATAGGTTGTTATGCTGGTTTAAGACTAGCTTATTAGAAATTACTCGATACAATGAGGTGTAAGGAAGAGCTTGAAAATCAACATAGATTTTCTGGCACCTCAGCAGAAAAGTCCCCCCCCCCCACCCCAAAACAAAAGTCTAAGTCTTGGGCCAAAGAATCGGGAATATTTTTGGGATATGTCAAGGACAGGGTAATCACAAAAAAAGCTCAAATTTTCTACCTAATAAAACAAGTTTTTGAGTCAATTGGCCATTCGCTGGTACAATCTCAAAATGTGTCAAACAATTTATAACCCCTCTGTACAACACATTTGTTCAAAATTAGCTACACGTACCACTCCAATCGTTCATGAGGACGAACCCGAAGATATGGTCTTCAGCTTGGCTCATAGGTATCGGTTCGCCCAGCTTGTTAGAAGGACCGCCGTAGAAGAACGCAACTTCCAGTTCAAAGTCCATGTTGCGACAAGGGCCGAAGACTGGAGGTTCTCCTTCCACCGGCACTATCTGCCCGTTGGGTCGACGTATGGGTGTCTCTGACACCACCACTGTCGAGGCTCTTCCATGGTATCCAACCGGGATATGTTTCCTGTGTAATTGAGCGTATTAAACAAATCATTGTTAACTTCTGTGGAGTTTCAATACAAGTTGTGATTTCTGTGAGTGAAAAACTGCAGTTTACTTACACTCTACCTTATGTTATCTTGTAGTTTGTTAAGTTTTACAAATGGTTCATTTAAAACCAGCTTGCTACATTTTTATTTTGTTTTATTTAGCTTGTTTTTGAAGGGTAGTTTAGAAAATTAATTCTTTTGATGAATAGTTTTTGTGTTCTACTTTCATAAATGAGTTTAAAACTGCAATGGGTTTATATAGGGGAAGGTGGGGCGAAGCGGGATAGTATATACAACCACAACAACTAATAGTTAGTACAATAATTATTATTAATAATTTAATACAATTTTTATACATTTTAATTAAAATCACATAAATATAAACTAAACCTTGTGTTCTTCAGTTGTTGTATTTCACTCCACCCCACAATTTGTCTAATCACTGATTGCTCCTAATTTTATGTTTTTGGTTTTTATTGTAGATGGTAAGAATGTATGTCAAGAAGACCAACTGGCGGGATTGGTCTACGGAGGCGATGGAACGAGCCATTCAGGCAGTGATTAATCATGACTTGGGTTATTTGAAAGCAGGTGTACATTTCAATGTGCCGAAATCAACGTTAGAACGTCACACTAAGAAAAGAATGGAAGATGCGAGCTACAAAGTAAACAAAAAAGGAGAAAGTCACTTTCAATCCGTGTTCTCGGTAGAACAGGAAAATGAGGTTGTTGAATACCTTTTAAAAATGGAACCTCTTTGGTCTTACTATGAATGAACTCGTACGCTGGCTTTTCAGTTGGCAGAACGGAATAACTTAACTCAACAAATTTTGTGAATTCAAGAGCATGGCTGGAAAAGATTGGGTGATTGGATTTTTGGCGAGACATCCTAATCTTACAATTCAAACACTTGAAGCCACATCAGGGGCTAGAGCCATGGGTTTCAATAAAGTGGCGGTGGATCAATTTTTCACTTTATTCGAAAAGGTTGTTGACGAGCACAAGCTAACGGAGAAAGAATTTACAACTGTGACGAGACTGGCATAACAGTAAATCCTAAAAGCCAGTCAAAAAATATTGCCATGAAAGGAAAAAGGCAAGTAGGAACGCTCACTTCCTCTGAGCGGGGCCAAACGGTCACAGGCGTTGTTCACGTGTCAGGTAGTGGAGCATACATGCCTACCATGCTAATCTTTCCTAGAAAAAGGAAACGACAGGAGTTCGAACTTGGACTTCCTCCTGGCGGGTGGGCTGATGTTTCTGATGATGGCTGGATCACTTCAGAAGTGTTTTTGAAATGGATGAAAAAACTCATTGAATTTTCAAAGCCAAATAAGGAGGTGCCGGTGCTACTAATATTTGATGGACACACCACCCACACCAAAAACATTGATGTGATAGATCTAGCACAAAAGCAGGAGTCATTCTGCTATGCTTACCTCCCCACACCTCGCACAAGCTGCAGGTGCTGGATGTTACATTTTTCAGCCCGTTAAGCTTGTACTACGGTGAGGAGGTACGAAAGTGGCTACATACAAATCCCGGAAAAGTAGTCACTATGTGGCAAATTTATTCACTTTTTGGACTGGCTTTTATTTGCATAGCAACAATGAAAACCGCTTTGAATGTATTAAAAAAACTGGTATTTGGCCAGTAAATAGACATATTTTTCAGAATCTGACTTCCTGCCTGCAGATACCACCGACCTTGAACCGCCTACCAATATTTCCAATCCACAGGAGATGAATCAGTCTCCAGAAAATGTGGCTGATATCTCTGATTTAAACAACAATGAAGGATATAATGAAAGCAAGGGACTAGGAAAAGAAGCCAGTCCCAATAAAGAAATACCTTAACGTAATTCCCTTCCAGAGAGAATGATTATAGATTCCATACCAGGATGTTCAAGCTGGGAAACCTCCAGAGGAATATCATTTTCTTCAGAGAAAATATGGTTCAAAAATGCATTACCTGAAATTGTGTTGCCAGTCCCAAAAGCGGTAACTAAAAATATCAAAAGAGCAATACGAAAGAAAGGAAAAACTGCAATTATTACTGAATCACCATATAAGAATGAATTACAAGAAGAGAAGAATAAATAGATGGAGTCAGAAAGAAAAAAAATAAAGTAAGGCAAAAATAAAACTGTTTTGTAAAGAAACAAAAGACACAAAATTAAAAACCTCAGAAAACCCCCAACCTAAGGGCGATGGCTTAAGTAAAGTACAAAGAAAAGGCTTCAAAAAAGTCAAAATCAAAAATGACTTTTCAAGTGATGAAGGTGAAGAGGATGCCTCATGTTTGTATTGCAATGATTTTATTCAGAATCCGTTGAAGGTTGGATAAGCTGTGTGGAGTGTAAAAAGTGGGCACACAACTCCTGTGCTGGGGTGGACAGCGAAGATGATGAAGTTATCCATGTTTGTGAATTTTGCAAAAAACTTTTTCCATGTAAGAAAAATTCCAAAACATGTCGCAAAATATACCGTAATACAAATTTAGTGATGATTTTATTTTATTGCTTTAAACATTGTTCTTTGCCATTGAACTTGTTCTTCTAATATGCGTTGTATTCATTTTAAAGTATCCCCCCCCTCGCCTCAATGGAAAAACACCTGATCCCGCTTCGCCCCATGGGTGGGGCAGAGGATAGTGTGCAGTAGTATGTATTTAGATTTTTTCCTACTTTACATGAGGACAAAACTGGTTTAAAACACCTTTTATGTTTTACCAAAGGACTAGAGACATGCTTTCAATCGATATTACCTTGCTATAAAAAAAAGGAAATTACTAAAAATAATTATGTGTTATCTATCCCGCTCTGCCTCACCTTCCCCTAATCATAAATCAACTGATTTTGTAATTTTTAAGACCAAACAATTTTACGCTGATCGTGATCAATGATTTGACTTAGAATTCGTATAGTCTAAATCTCTTTCTTTTTTTAAACGCCGGACCTCATTTTACTCATATACCTCGTAGTCCATGCATACACTCTGCTGGTTTCCCCTGGAGCCGCCACTGGTGACCTCCCTCCCTTTATTTCCTATTTGGAAGGGGGATAAAATCCATACTGTATGTCATGAGTTATGTTGATACTTCATTGTACACAGCTATTAAATGAGCAACAAGCATTGAACATTTTCAAGGGATCCGAAATAATAATGTGAGAAAGTAAACATTACCAGTTGGGCAAGAGGGGGGCTTGGCCAGCACGAAACATGGAGCCAACATTTTGAGCATGGTACATGGAAGAGTAGAAGTCAGTGTAGTCTCCAATGTGAGCGGGCAGGTGCATTGTGGCTTCACTTTGTGCCACAAACACTCTGGAACAAATAACAAGTTAGCAAGCATTATTATGAACAAATAACTCTTTATTTGTTATAAGGATTTTAGATATCATTAACACTGGGGTAGCCATAGCTCAGTGGTACAGTGCGTGCTTCGCACCTAATTGGCCCAGTTGGATTCCCGGGCGCAGTGATATATTTTTACGATGGCCACTCCCCGTGGTTTGGAGTGTTAAGCCGTTGGTCAACTGTCTGGGGAACAGTTAGCTAGTTTGTAACAAGACTACACCTCATCATCCATTAAAACACTTGTCACACACACATTCACCTTAAAATACCTTCTAAGAGTGGTCGGTGTCTCAAATTGTCAATATAATTACAACTAAAAACTACTGTTCACAACACTATTAAATGACC
Source organism: Matsumurasca onukii (assembly GCA_018831715.1). NCBI lineage: Eukaryota > Metazoa > Arthropoda > Insecta > Hemiptera > Cicadellidae > Matsumurasca > Matsumurasca onukii. The sequence continues at coordinate 49,825,562 of CM032059.1, read as the reverse complement.
GAATTGCGTAAATTGATAAACAATATTATTACTTAATGTATTAGTTTTTGAGCCAGAGCTTATTAACAAATACATTTAACATAACAACTTGAGTTTAAATACCCCTTATATGGTTTTAATCTTTTAAGTTTATTTTACTAATGTTGAACAATTCTTCAATGTCATGAAATGGAGTTTTAATAGTTATGAGTGACATTTATTTTCAGACTGTTTAACTGAGTACTCATTAATTAGGCTTTCTAGAAAATTGAAGCATTTTGAACCAATAACCAAGTGACTGGTCATGGTCTTACATAATCTATGAAACTTTATGTACGTGTGCATTTTCCTCCTGGTGCTATACTGTAGTTGTGTATTTCACAACTAGGTTCCAATAAATTTAAATTTTTTTAAATGTACATGACAACATCAAAAATGTATAAATTAATTATAGTCTGTATTTCTAACTGAATAAAATGTGGTTTACAATGTTCAAGTGTATCTTTTCCAAACATGATTCTAATAGCTTTTTTCTGAATAATTATAATAGTCCAAAGGAACACTTGAATTCATGTTTAACCATTATTTAACAAGGGGTCTTTTCCAAAATCGCACCCAGGGAGGAAACAAATGTAACTTTCATGATGATTGCTGTAAAATAAGTGTTAAAATGACCGACTACACAAAAACAGTTCTACATTTTCTTCAAGTATGGTTCTTTAAAGTTAGTATCAAATAAGTAAAGTGAAAACGGTGTTTTAAATCAGGAAAAGTTGTCATACAAAAGGCTACATTAGAACATTGTTTAAAAATAAAAACACACTGAAATTTAACATGACTAATCTTAGAACAAACCCAAGGGCTGACATGAGATTGAAAAATCTTTAAAATTTGTAAAATTGTATTGTTTTATTTACAAAGATTTACCTTTGTGTGGTGCCTCTTGATCCTACAGATGTTGGTTTTTTTCTTAACGGACGGGCAGTTGTGCCCCATCGTCAGCGTCGCACTTTGGTTCTTATACTAAAAAGTATTTAGTATTTACATAATTTAGTATAAGAATCACAGTGCGACGCTAATGATGAAGCACAACTGCCCCAAAACGCGCGCCCATTAAGAAGAAACCAACATCTGTAGGGTCAAGAGGCATCACACAAAGGTAAATCTTTTTAATAGATGGTCCTACACTGGGTCTACATAATAAATATGTTTTATTTACGTTAATAATCATGATTTTCTTCTGGAGATATTGGCAATTGATAGTAATGAATTTAAAAACAGTAGACCAATACAGGGTTATTACAAATGATGTTATTGATTTTGATTATAAATTTTACTGGGTAAAATTGCTTTTAGACCATTTTAATTGGTACCATTGGAGAGAAAAACTCATAAAGTTTTATTTATAGTGGTTTGGGTACGTATTTGCTATTTGTTAAGTCAACTGTTGTACGTGTTGTGTAATCCTTGAATTTAAAGACAATAAAGCTTGTTAAGTGCTGGATTATCACATTAACCGATATTTTATTAGTGTCCAACCACTTTTTAGTGCCAGGTTTAATGAAAATCCTCTTAGTAACCACTCTATTCACTAGTAGTAATTGCATTTTAAAACAAATGGCCGCATTAGTAAAAAAGATGTTACTAATGACTGCCTGGGACTGGATCGGGCGAGGAGGTCCGAATGATGGTCCGAATCCAGTCCCAGGCAGCCATTAGTAACATCTTTTTACTAATGCGGCCATTTGTTTTAAAACTCAATTACTACTAGTGAATAGAGTGGTTACTAAGAGGATTTTCATTAAACCTGGCACTAAAAAGTGGTTGGACACTAATAAAATATTGGTTAATGTAATAATCCAGCACTTAACAAGCTCTATTGTCTTCAAATTCAAGCATTACACAACATGTACAACAGTTGACTTAACAAACAGCAAATACGTACCCAAACCAGTATAAATAAAACTTTATGAGTTTTTCTTTCCAATGGTACCAATTAAAATGGTCTAAAAGCAATTTTACCCAGTAAAATTTATAATCAAAATCAGTAACATCATTTGTAATAACCCTGTATAATAATTTCTATTTGGTACTAAATAATGTACAGAATATAAATTATTATATTGACCTACTGTTTTTAAATTCATTACTTTTAATAATCATGATAATATTTGGAAACTAGAGGAGTTTTCTGACTTGTGTATAGAGTGTTTTTTTTTTTCAAAATTATGCGTTTCAAGTGTACAAAATGGAGTTGAACTTGGACAGTTTTAAAGTTTATTTTTCAAACTATTGAACAACTTATGAGAAACTGGGATCTATACACGTGTCGAAAAACTCATCTAGTTTCCAAATAAATCATGTTTATTAATGTCAAAATTATTATGACAGTTAGGCTGCATCAGTTGAAAGAAGGTCCGTTGTGTAGCCAGTTGTTATGTACACGGTTCCTTGTGTTTCTAAGGTGGATGAATTCAGGCTTTCTCTGAAGTGACCACTGAGGCGGCCCCTTGAGCTCCTTTTCTTTTTGAATTAACAATTTCTTTCACAGTGTATTTGTTTAAACGAAATTAAACATTGTATTGCTATTTTATTACTGATAAACAACAACACTTTGAAAACAGCTGATAAGTTCTCAATTGTAACTTACTCTGGCAATGCCTGGAGAATTTCACAGTCGACAGAAAGCAGGGTTTGAAGTCTAGCTCTAGCCTCTTGCCAAGCTGCTCTTGGTAAAGCCATGAAACTATTCAGTGAAGTCTAGAACACAATCAATCAAATCAAATAGTTTATTGCATCAGACAATATTTACAATTGTATTGCAATTCTTAAATTATAGTTAAGACTAAAAGGAACAATTACATACAATAACACATTCAAACATACATTACATTAGCATACACACTCCCATTCTTCTCTTTGGTTTAATATCAGTCTTAATACACAGGATAACAAAGTATAAAAATATAGTAATAATGGTGAATTAATCAGATATAGCACCATAAGTTGAGGGAACAATAAAATACTAAGAATTCATAACAATGTATATATTCTATAACTTAGATTATGGTAGAGCTAAAAAACAAGACAAGTTATTATGTTAACTTTACTAAAACCAGTGTAAAGGAAAAAGTATAGTTTAAATAAATAAGAGAGAAAGATTGTTATATTGCACAGAGATTTAATTTAAAATAAAACTATAACCTAACAATAAGGTAAACACTAAACAGTGAGTTAACTAATTAGACTATAAAAGATTTAAAATTAAAACTTAACATGAGATCCTAGAACTATCAGGTAAAGTAATAAACAAATGAAAAAACAAGGCCATAAATAAAACACTAATACAAAAGTAAACAATTATGTTCAAGAGCATATACATTGTGTTGTAAGTTTAGTTTTAAAATAGTTTAAACTGGCAACACTGTTTCTGGTATAATGTTTTTTATAGACAATTTTTTTTTTCTTAAACACCAGAAACAGCGTTGCCAATCTAAACTACTTTAAAACTAAACTTACAACACATTGGCATATAATTTATATAACAACAGGATAGCACCAGTTACTAAAGTTTAGGAACTCTTCCAATGAATAAAAAGCATGTTTTAAAAAAACTTTCTTCACTAAAGTTTTAAATTTTGAGAAAGATAGTTTGTCAATGTTAAATGGGAGTGAATTATAAATTTTAATTGAAGTTAGTTTAAAACTATGTTGAGTGGATATATTCCAACTTTAACCTGGTGACACTGATAAAAACGTGTTCCATGCAATGAAAAATAATAATAAAAAATGGTTTACATAATTATGTTTTCTTAAATTCTTGGGACACATAAAACCAAAGGTTTGAATGCAATCAGTCAAAAGATATAAATTTTAAGTACAAAAAAGTAACAAAATTTTAGGACCCATATTTACAGGGACTTTTCGTTATTTGGCGCCCTACCCTGTATACAGGCTTACTCTGTATACAATGTTAAGGAATTAATTTTTATTTATTTATTTAAATGTTTAGTACAAATACGGCTCATAAAACCATTAGTTACTCTTTTCGAGTTAATGAAATTTTATAGCAATCAAAACCTACTATACGAGTAAGTATCAAAATGAAAGCTTATCAAAATGAAACCCCATGGGAATGAAATTACATTGTTTTAATTTATTTCCCGTGGGGTTGTATCTCAAGAGACAAAATTTGACTTTGTTCCCTCATGGTCTTGAAATAGGGTGCCCATAAGGGGGGCTAGCTAACATAGGGGGTCTAGGGGAAACCTCCAGGCAGAGGGGGGTCCGGGAGGTATCCTGGTTATATGTATTCATGTGTTATCTTTTAATACGGTTTGAATACCTGATTCCAAAGACTTTTGAAACACCCTGTATAACACAGTGGCACTACCACTTGCACTCAACCAACCACATCCCCCATGCCAAAGAGAGTGCAAAAAACACATTTACTTGATATTCCAGGTAACAAATAATGAAATTGTCTCAAAAAAACAATTTACTTTATTTTCATATATTACAACATTTTATTTAAGCCAGCGGGAGTCAAGATCCCCACCCTGCCCATGATTATGGCTGCCCATGGTCTTAAAATTTAGCTGAAATGGTCGGAGTGTTTAAATAAAATTTTTAACAATATTTACTTAGAAGCTGTTTGTACTTTGAAACTATTAAACACAACAATGAAACATATTATTCACTCTTATTTTAGTTACCTCAGTAAAAACATGTTGAATGTTCTTTAGTTGGGGTCCATCAAATAAATGTTTCACTTTGCTGAGGTCGAGAATCTGGTCACCGATTGCAACTCCAATCCTAGGAGTTTTCTAAAACAAAAAACGAATCATTTAATTGTAATTGATACACGAGTATGTCCGTAATAAACTGTGTGTGTAATTATTATCGAATTTCCTTTGGGAAAATGAGATATTCATGCCGTCAGCATGGTAAGACCCGGGACCGTGAAATGAGCACCGATCCAATACACGTTTTGAGCATTTTTTCAACACTTTTTGAGCAACACTGTATGTATGTATAAATGTGTGTACTCTCTACAAGTTGTTATTGTCCGATTTTCGTGAAATTTGGTACAAATGTTCCTATTGTAAATATGCCTAGTTCGTTAGCCAGGAAAATCGGACCACCGCAAATCCCCTTTTGGGGAGTTTTCTAAAGAAAATGGGGTTTTAATGCTTTAAAATCAGTGACTCATTTTAACTCTTTGTTATTAAAAACTGATTCATTCATTAAGACTCTTAAGAACTGGCTGTGCATAAATAGGTATTTTTTGTGCTCTCTGCTGCAGGTGGTCAGTTTAATTCTCGGCTGTGATTGGTCGTCCTCTACTTCGCGTCAGCAAATGGGGCTGTCTGGCGGCTGGACAGACCGTCAGCCAGTGTGCAGCTGTCACTGGCCGGGACGTGTTTGATTTCTCTCATAAATTTTAAATTTGGTAAAGATTTTTATTTCTTCTTGTATTGTTTTTTTTTGGCTAGCATTTATAAAATTAACAAGTTTAAGGAAAAAGTATTAAGATTATTTGTGGTGGGTGACTGGTCAGCTTGCGCTGATTACTTTTTTTCAAAATGTTTTGTGTTATGTTTTAGGTTACTTTTCACCTGAAGACAGAGCCAGATTCCAGATCCCGAAACTTCGTGTACTTTTAGTTCACTCAAAAACTATAGAAAACGTCCGTAATAATATTTTAACCTCGGAAATTGTATCGTCAACAACAAACTTCAAACAAAGGACTATAATTTCAAACAATTTACTCCAAAAATATATCCATTTTCCTGAAATGTTAACTACGTTGATCTACATAACTGTATTTATTCAGTCCTGCAATGGAATGTCGTGAGGACTTGTCAGAAGAAAGCCAGTTTAAGCCTCTACTGGAGAAGTGGTGACTGGTGTCTCCTCCTGACGCCCTTGAATCCAAGCCAAAAACTCGAAATCAGGTTTTCTGATTCTAAGCATGACTGGCAGAAAATGCATTCCAGTTGTTAACAGGGGAAAACTAGTCACTAGTCTGATTCACTAAATCACTATTTAAGATGCCGAACAGTCTCATTAGGGTATTTTAAGGCAAATATGTGGTGAAGATGAGTGTCATGAGCGGTAGTGATGAGTTATGAGGTGTAGTTTTGTTATAAACTAAGGCCGACTCTTCCTTAGAATGGGTTATTAATTAGTAGCCCAATGGACCAATGGAAATACAAGGACCAACGGCTTAACGTGACTTCCGAATCACGCAGGTGATGGTCTGATATGTCTAAACGATGGTGGGAGTTGATGTGGGTATCGTCAGATGATCACTGAGACTATCTGAGCAGCTTTAGACCTGTATCATCCTCAAAACCTGACCTCCATGAAACTGAATTACAGGACCACGCCACGACTACCATATTCAAATACGTTATACGTCATTATTGCTGGAATCACGTTTCGAATTGTTTCAAAAACTTTGTATAGATCGACAGACTATATATTTATAAAGTGTTCTCTGTATATAGACTATAGACCACAGACGCACCCGGTTTAGTGATAGATAGATATACGAGTACAGGGTCATCTAGTGAACTTTGATATTTTTGAAAAAGTCATAGTTCGGTTAGTTTTTTAGATAATGTATTTTAGACTTTTATTGGTCTCACACTAAATACAAAAAGGGAGCCTTTTAATTTTTTTTTTAATAACATCATGCATAGGCTATGTGGTCTATTTGATTCAATGCATTTGTCTACTCTTTAAGTAAAGCTTCGACCTGCGTTCTTGAGGAATGCGTTTTGTTTCTGTATTGATTGCCTTTTCCTTTTTTTGTAACATATCTGTAATGTAATAATAATATTTGTTAATATATTTATATATATATATAATGTAATTTTTCTTAGTAATTTCCTTTTCAGGATGATATAGGTCTAAAGCGAATCAGATAGTCTCAGTGACTATCTGATGATACCCGCGCATCAACTCCCACCATCATTTAGGCATATCAGACCATAACCTGCGTGGTTCGGAAGTCACGTTAAGCCGTTGGTCCTTGTATTTCCATTGGTCATTGGGCTATTAATTGATAACCCATTCTAAGGAAGAGTCGGCCTTAGTTTGTAACAAGACTACACCTCATAACTCATTACTACCACTCGTCACACTCATCCTTCACCACATACGCGTATTTGCCTTAAAATACCCTCATGAGAGTGGTCAGTATCTCAAATAGTGATTTAGTGATTTATATTGTCTTTTTTAGATACCGTATAAGAAAAAGATCGGGGGATCTTGGAGGCCAGGGTTTATCCCCACGATCAGAAATAAATAAATCAGATGACCCGGAAAATGTCACAAGAAATGTATTGTGTCACTTGAAGTATGGCACGTTGCTACATCTTGTTGGAACCGAACCCGCTTCTTTGCAATGCAATATCGCGGGGCTCCTAAGGGAAAAAGAGGTCCAATCTATACTAATATATAAAAATGAGATGGTGTGTGTCTGTGTGTCTGTTCCTCAATCACGCAAATACTATTGGACCAATTTTAATGAAATTTTACACAAATGTGGCTTATATACCTGGTTAACACATAGGCTATTAACATGTTTGATAATTTAATTATTTTTAAGATGGCGGTCATTAATAGGACCTTACTACATGTAACAATTTATAACCCCAAAACTGTCACGTCAAATTCTAGAAAACCGTAAAAGATATTTAATTATTAACAGCCCAAACGAGCTTTAAAATTTAATTTTCTACACAAATGGACCTGAGCACTTGTTTCGTATCTTCAACCGTTTGCTCGAAAGCTTGCTTGAGCGTGGAGAAACAGGCTCATGATGCGCGCCGCTGCACGGGTTGTACCTCTCCTCGGCGCGTCAGTACGTCTGACCGGCAGTGTTTGTTGGCCATATTATTTACGATTCATGCTTTACAGCGTGAAAACCAAATAAGAGTGTTGTACTATAGCCATGTAGTTTTCCACTAAACAAAATTAGTTTATTTTGGATTTAAAACTTATGTGGTTTGTCATGATAAATTTAAAATAAATGTTGTACTATAGCCATGTAATTTCCCATTTTCAGTTAAGCAAGAGTAGTTAATTTTGGATTTCTAACTTATGTGGTTTGTCATGATAAATTAAAATAAATGTTGTACTATAAGGTAGCCAACACTTATAAGGAGAAGATAGTGAACTAACAGGTAAACTAAATGGTTTTTCCAAAGATAAATAGGAAACTGTTTTGTTTACTTTAAATTTGCAGTGTTATTGAAATATACACATAGCTATGTTAAGAAAGCCCCGAGGCGAAGCGCGGGTACTCTCAGCTAGTATAGCGATATGAGTTAACTGCAAAAATCCGTTGTTGTGACAACCAAACCATTTTGTGTGTTTGTGGTAAAGCTAAGGTTTCCTAGACCCGACTTCAAACGTCTCTTTTCTTGACACAAAGAAAATTGTCTTGTTCTTAAGTATTCTTCAACAACAAACACTCTTTGATCTTTGCTTAAAATCATGATTGCGTTTGTTTAACAATAACATCAAATTGGGAAATCAAAATCGCGACATTACTGCAACAATACAGACCAGTAATACTGTAATACATATTGAAGCAAACAAACAGTGATGCAAACTTATGAATATTTATTGTTCGTAAAGAATGACTTAGTATACTGTAGTTTGAAAATTGGATTGCGTTTAAAAACACCCTGTACTTTAGACTAGCGGTAGTTCCGGTCTACTATCAGTTTTTAACGCCTTGTAAGTTAAAAATCGTAAAAAGACTTATGTACACTACACAGCCAATTCTTATCACTAGTTAAACTTAGTTATCACTCGAGTGTAAACAGTGATAAGAAGTGACAGTGTAGTGTATATAATTCTGTTGTTTTGTTATTTAAATAGACTAATAGACTTTCACTGATGTAGCACAACTGCTACGAAATGCGCATATGAATTAAACAACTGCATAGTAAGATCTACAGGCCAACCCGAAAGGTGAGAATCATTTCGAAGAAGGTCCTACAACTGGGAATATAAAACACTTTTAGAAATACAAAAACAGTATTTTGGATGACAAAATGAATATTTAGTTGACTTCAATACAAACCTTAACTCTTCGTACCCAACAATTAAATTTACTCATGAAAGTGAAAATAACGGTTCAATTCCCTTTTTAGATTTATTTGTCACCAGAACAAATGAAGGACTAATAGACGTAGACATATAGAAAACCACCTCAAAATGATTTATACCGATTCATACCATCCCCCAAACCAAAAACGTGCTGCCTTTAGTTCATTAATTCACCGCCTGTTAAACACTCCACTTAACCCTGAACATTATTTGAAAGAAATTAACAAAATTAAGGAAATAGCACAGTTCAATTAACGGGTACACTCCGCGTGGTTAAGTGGTAGAGAGGACTATAAAGTCCTAACTTCGCCACGTAAATAAAGTCTTTTTTCATTTCATTTTCATTTCACTCCAAATTTAATAGACTCCATGATCAAAAAAGAAGAAAAGAACATTGGAAAAGCAATCTAGAACAACATTAATTCCTATCAATACTACCCAAAACACCCAATGGAGAAGTTGTACTTATGGCCCCTATTATAAATCCATCACAAACACCTTGAACAAACACACAAACATTAATATTTCATTTAAAACTAAAAACAAATTAAAATCATTGCTCGGTAATCCCAAAGACAAAGTAATAAAAGAAGGCAAATCAGGGATTTACGAAATACCATGTGCCTGCTGCAATAAAAATACATAGGCCAAATGAAAAGAAAAATCAAAACTAGAATGAAAGAGCACACTTATCATTTTAGAAACAACCAAGAAGAAAATTCGGCAATTGCGAAGCACTGCTTAGAAAATGGGCATTATTTTAACCAGATCCACTTAATCCAAGAAGTACAAAGTTCCCAATTTTTAGACGCGACGGAAAAAGCCTAATAAATGAACTTTATTGGAATATTTGCAGATGTCTCTTAAATCTAAGTATTTTAGTATTCATTAAAATTAGTAAAATATGTCTAAAAATACTCACATCCGAATCTGTAGAAAACACGCCGTAAGGGAGATTTTCAATCGGGAAGTCAGAAGTGTCCGAGTAAGAAATAAAACTTTTCATGGCTACAAACTTACAGAATTGTAAAACTAGAGCCGAAACTAACAGTGAAGAGTGTAGTGTGTTTATCGGTTGTGAGAGCCGGTTTCTAAGGCACTATCAGTGTGACAGTGACGCAGCTGACTGACCAAGAAACTGGTTATGTTTACATAGTACATCGTACAGTCAAGGTCATGATCGCCCGGGTGCCGAGCGGCATTGGTAGATGGCACCACTGGACACACTAACACAATCATGTGGAGCAGAATGGTAGATTCGGAGCTCGCGTGTTGTGAAAAAGGCGTTTTAAAAAAAGGCTTTTAGGAAAAACTAGTTTTAATACTTCACAATAAAGCAAAACTTTCATAACAATCAGTAATCAGTAACTTTATTGCCAAAAAACTCAACGTGTAGGCGAGTACAGAAATACTTAATAAATTTATAACAATAATATGGGTAAAACAAACAAAAAATAGATAATATTACAAGTAAAATAAAATAAAGATATTAGCTAAAACAATAAACAAATAAATAAATAAGCAAATTAAAAAAATATATAAAAAGATAAATAAGATACCAACAAAAAATAATACTGTAATAGTAAAAAAGGTAGTAAAATAACAAAATAAAAACTTCCACGAACAATCTTCTAATGGTGGCCCAATTGTTTTGTCTTTGCACACTTCCTTAATAATTTCAACTTCAAAAAATTCTTCCAAGCTTTTTAGTGGAGCCAGTAATAATTTATTTTTTAACAATTGTATATCTTTATAATTTTCTATAACAATTTTATATTTCTTGTTTAATGTATTTATAATTTTACTATTCATGTAGGACGAGGAATTTTGAAACATTTTCATAGTATGAGCAGGATATTTTATAATTTCTTTTCTTCTTGTATAGTAACTACATATTATTAAATTTATTTACAAGTATTTCTTCTTTATTTTTCATGTAACATTTCATGTGCTCAATTACAAAAAGGTTGAAAATTGTTTGTATTTGTGATTGTTTAAATAGCTCATAAGTGGGCTCTCTTGATTTTGCCTTGTTAATTACTCTAACCGCTGTTTTTTGAACTTGGAAATTTTTCTTTGATGATTAATTTGGAAATTCTATCTTAGATCAAAATGTTAACCAATTTAAAAAAATAAATTTTAATAGTTATGATATATTTTTTATTGAATGCTTTTTTACAGTAGAGTTGCCAGTTACACAGAGCATTTAAGTACATAACAAATAACATGCTTGAAGACAACTTCATTAGTTGTTATCTGGAATTTCAAGTAAATGCATTTTTTTGCACTTTCGTTGGAATGGGGGTGGTAGAGTGCATGTGGTAGTGCCACTGTGTTATAAAGGGCGATTCAAAAGTCTTTGGAATTTTGTATTTAACCGTATTAAAAGAAAGCGTATGAATACAAATAACACAATGGGCACTGAATTACATCAGTACTGTTGATTTTATCAGTATTATTCTTCAGAGGTTTGCACGATTTTATTACGCTTTTGTTGGGAGACTGCGCCCAAGAGGCAAGAGCCCATATAGACGAGCCACCACTGAAAGAAATAATTGTCGTATTGAGTTAATTTTCAAGTTAGTTCTACAAAATGACAATAAGAAATAGTAGCCTTTAAGAGAGAGCCGGATAGAGTGGCCGCAAGTCCAACTCAGAGTACCGCTTATAACATGGGATAAAACTGCAAACTACGTTTTAGGCAATTTGATTTACTTAAATGTGAAATGTTCTCTGGGGAAGCATAGATATATTGGTGCTGCTTCATATAAACACTTAAACTTTAACTTTCGTCGTCAAATTAGTTCTGTACATCTGAACTAAAAACAGGATTTTTCCATAAGAACATAGCACTCGAAATTCAGTGATTTAAATTCAATTTTATAACCAAACCCATTTTTTTTTTTTTATATGCAGCAGCACTAATGACTATGCTTCCCCAGAAAAACTTTCCACGTGTTAGTTCATTAACCAACGTAAAAGAGAGTTTACAAATTTTCCCTAGTTAAATTCCCTACGCCGTTCGGGCTCTATCCGGCCCCTTCTTAAGTATGGTAATCCTTTCTTCAAAAACGTGTTTCATGTTATACATCTTTCATTTTTCCTGGTGGACATCTCCCGAATCCCCCTGAACACCCGCTATGGTAGCCACTCCCCTGAAAGACACCCAATGGGCGACCTTGCAATTAAGTCTTTCGGCCAAGTATCGTTGTCTTTCCTAATTAACGTTATATAAGTCAAAAGATATGATTGAAAATTGAGTTATATTCTCTGAGCCAAAGTTAAGTCTGCTGTCACGCTCAGGCTCTTAGTTCCGCTTGTTTGCCGTGTAACTACCAGTTCAACTGTGACTACTGAGTACTGACTACGACAATGCAACATAGAAATGGTTTCCTTTGATCTAGTTCTAGACCACATCCGCCACATGCAAGATTGCGCTAATTTGAAGCGGATAAATAGACTTTGTTTCATTCTACTCGTGCTTGTGGATTTCTCAGCGCATATACTCGTAAATCATGTTTTACAACCACTCAAGAGGTTGACTATTCTTAAACTTACATTTTGAAGTAGTATTAACTAAACTGGGTAACCTCCTATGCTAGAAGATTGACAGCTAGAGTACTAAAATGTTATTGTCTATTAACGATGTTTGTGGTTAACTCCTTTGTCAAGGAAACCTGATTCATGCATCAAAAATTTATAGAATTTCTCTTCTTCTTGTGCATAAATAAGTAGTTTTGTGTTCTCTGTCACAGTTGGTCAGTCTGTTTCTCGGCTGTGATTGGTCATCCACTGCTCTGAGCCAGCCAATTGGGCTGTTTCGCTTGAATCTGGCCGTGGACGTGCTTGATTTCTGTTTGTTTTTTTGTGAAGTGTTTGTACATGTTGTATTGTTTTCTAGGCTAGCTGTTATACAATTTAATAAGTTTAAGGATAAAAATTAAAAGTTAAGATTATTTGGTGGTGGGTGACTGGTTAGCTTGCGCTGATTACTTTTAGGATAGCTCATTTTCTAATGTTCTGTGTTATGTTTTAGGTTACTTTTCACCTGAAAACGGAGTCAGATTCCGGATCCCGAAACTTCGTGTTTTTTGTTCACTCAAAAATTATAGAAAACTGAACCTCAGGAATGACTGCGAGATGGACGGGGAGAGAGAGAGAGAGAGAGAGGGAGAGTGTGTGTCAGAGTGAGGGCGAGAAGAAAGGCTCACTCAGTCACTCAAGAGTGAAGAGACAAGGCGATGAGCTTGAAGAAGATGAAGATAAACAATAGACGCAGGTCGGCAACGCGCCAACATGCAAAGCTATTTCTAGCGTTTCACTCATTAGCCGCTCTATTAGTCCTCGTACACACTTACAGACATCGCAGCAATTTACAGTCGTCTACCCTTACGAAAATGGGGTTTAGCCTATTAAAACTGTATTCGGAAGTCACGTTAAGCCGTTGGCCCATTCCATTGGTCGTTGGGCTGACCCAATCTAGAGATTAGTCAACCCTATAGTTTGTGACGAGACTACACCTCATCATCCATCAAAAACACTCATCACCATCCCATATTCACCTTATATTCACTCATATTCATTCAATATTTCATATTCATATTTCATGTCTAGTTACCAAGAACTTCAATTGACATTGTAGGCCTATATAATTATTCATAATTTCATCAGCATGATATTTATTATTGTAAACCTTCTAAATATTGTAACTTGTTGCATGTATCTATGTTATTATTAATGTAAAAATGGTGTTCACCCGTTGGAAATAAATAAATATTCTCTCATTTCATTCATTCAAATTATTCCTATTCCAACCTCTTTGTCTGGCTGTCGGTTTTATAAGGGGTCTCCCAGTTGTGTGCCATGAACGAAAATGCTTCCTGAGCTAGTATTGTTGTGACAATCAGACAAGATATAAACACCTTTGGCATAGTGGCACCTTCAATCGAATTTGGAAGCCTGTTGGCCAAAATAACTTCTGCCTGCGAATGCAAACGTTTATAAGTTACTGTCCTGTGTCTCCCAGTTCTCATTAATCATCCCAGCCCTCGTTACTTTTATTTTATTTATATTTATTATACTTATGACAAACGCCAATTTTTCAATTGGTACAAATATATGAAAATAATGGTTTTTATGGTGGATGATAATATACACATGCATAACATAGAATGATAGAAGAATAACAGTAACGATCAATATCAATAAATTGTGTAGATATATAACAAGAATAATAAATACCACGAACGATCTGAAAAATAAAGACAGAGATTAGTTTTGTTTTGATGAAGCGCGTTGCAACTTAGAGCGCGCGTTACGAGTGTATGTCTCTACCTAAGCTAAGTTTCCATGCTTGACCGTTCAGTATTTATTGTCGAAACTGTAAGGTTTGTTGTACCCTGTGTAAGCCAAACGATGTTCGGGCTGAAAAAGAAAACCAGAGTTAGCTGGTTGGCTCATATCTCTCACACAACGTTTCATAAACACTGTTCTCTGTTTACCAGCTGGTGTTTAGGCCTAAATCTGGATGGAGCCATGGAGAAACGTATGTTCAGTGTAAATGTTTTGGTCTGGTCGATTTTATATTGCACAACGGGCAGGGCCGAACTTACTCGTATCGATCGAGACGGCGGGCTCGGCTTACGGACAAATATAAATATTGGTAACCACGTGTGACGGGAAGCGGGAACCCATAGCAATGCTGACTGTGACTGTCACGGCGTTGTAAAGAACTACGACGATCTAACTTAGCGCTGTTCATCATGATTCCTAACAAGAACAAGGGGTTATTAGTTCTGTGAACAGTAGACCTGGCAAGCACATTGCTCACTACCAGAGACAAAATATATGTTAAATCCAACTTGTGTAGTTTCCAAACTAGGGGTGAACTGCATGAAAGAGTGCTGAGGAACAACAATCAGCTAAAGCAAGTGAGATGTCGTCTCCGCAAGACACAAGAAAACCTTCCTGCTCAGGCCCTAAGACTGTTCAATAGGTTACCAGCTGAAGTAAGGATTTCCACAGAACGGGAGTTCAAGACGAGAGTAGAAAAATGGTTGGAGACTCACCCTTTTTATTCTCTGTCCGAATTTCTGGGATCAGATATGAGGGCCATCTGATTGATCTCTTTCCACTGCCTTACGCCAAAGCTTTGTAAATATGTGATGCGGAAAGCAATAAGGGACCAGTTGTCGGCAGAGTAGGATTGTCATTACAGCTGAAATAGTGATAGAGGTTCAAAATATCGATTTTGAGGTTTTAGTCGATTATTTTGGTGGAACTATTCCTTTATACGTTAAAGTCGACTGAAAAGTCGAATTTAGTGACTGAACAGTCGAAAATATTCATTTAAACTACCCATGTCTTGGTTGAGAAAAGACGAGACCAGTCGTCGTTATGGAGTTACAGTATAACAAGGGCCGACAACTGGTCCCTTTTCAGTCCTTTGGCTCAAAGATGAACTTGCTTATACAAACCAATAATATTTTATTCCAGTTTGATCAATAAGCACTAAAAGGAATTTTTCGTTTGACAGAAACGTAATCAGTGGCAGAAAAACGTCTACATTAAAATATTTCTAATTGGTTTAGCGAAAATAGTAAGAGTTTTTAACTCAAGAAATTTGACAGTTAATAAAGAATGGTAGTTCTAAAAACTACACTTTCTTTGTAATATTTACGGATTTCAAATGAACTACTTGTATATGGTACTGCAAATTAAAGTCTGTGATTAACTAGAAGCATTGGCGAGAGAAAGTTGCACTACAGCTGGCTTTACTTCGTCAGACAGCTGACAGTTGTTTTTGTTTCACTTGTTGGTTTGTTTTGTTATGATTTAGGCTAGATGTAATCGCAATGAATGAAGATAAAGTGATGAAGTTTTGAATGATTTAGGCGTGAATAATAATGAATGATGAAGATCTTGATGCTTATCAGGATTATTTCGATAGACGATTGGGAAGTATATAGTGACGTAAATAAAAATGATTATGTAACGATAATTATGACGATTATAATTAGTGACGAAATTATGTAATTTATTAATACCTTTTCGATATGTAAATTAATTCTTTTGTTATATATTATCCATGTTACTAATCATATATTTCGATTTTACGTTCCAACTTCCGAAATAATCCTATACTCAAGATCATATCTACGTTATTATATATTGTTAGATATATATTATTATGTGTTATTAATGGTCCATATTCTAATTTTTATCTCATAAGTTTTCATTCAATTGCATCACATCACTACGTTATTTCTTCAATTATTTAACTAGTTCCCCATATATTGTTACCCATAACCACCCCGACAATAAACTACAAAAGTGTACACAAAATATAGTGCCATCCAAGTCGGGGTGGGTTGGAAGAAATGGACCTATCTACACATCTTTTTCTTCTGTATGTATCACGCTTCTCTTTTCAGCTTAGTGATCATTATTATGTTTTTACCCTATCTTGTAAAAAGGCATATATGCCGGATACAAATAAATAAATAAAATAATATAACAGCAAGCATAGGTAACATAGGTAGCGAGATACTTGCTGCCTGCTATCCTATTGCCAACCGGCCATTGGGACAGGGATGTCAACTGTCGATGTTCTTGAAAGAAGAAGGTGCTCAATATTGGAAAGAGTAATAAAAATAATTTTAAACGTCAAAAACCAATATTTAAAACTTTTATTTGGACGAGGCCTTTCAAAGGCAATGCTTTTATCGTCAGGTCCGTTCAAAAATGACAAAAAGTAAGGTTATATACATATTTGAAAATATTAAACAATAATAATCATATGGTTAAATAAATCATATCTAAATTAATAGGATTAAAAATAATATTATACTATACGAATTGTTTTATAAAACCTTTTCTTAATAAACTAGAATTTTGAATAGGTCCGTCTTCATGATTTAAAATGTTGTTTTCTTCAGCTAAATTTATAAAATATGTTTCCCAGGCGTTTAAATGTTTTGTCAAAGAAGAATTTTAAGTATTTTTAAATTTTGATCTGAAATTAAATGATTAGATTCTATGCAATGTTCTGCAACTGCTGATTTCTCTGGACGATTGAATTTTATGTGCGCCAAATGTTCTTTATATCTTGTATGGATGTTTCTTTTAGTCTGTCCTATGTATAATTTATCGCAATCATTGCAGTTGATTTGGTTATAGTTTTTACGGCACAATAAAATTCGCTTTTGAAACAGAAACAAACCAAACTCTTCCCTTCTTAGACTTATTAGTAATCAGAAATACAAACAAATTGGAATTCGATATATACAGAAAAAAGACTCACACAGACATATACATAACTAATGACTCATTTCACCCACCCGAACAAAAAAGAGCTGTATTTCAAACGTTAATACTACGTTAATACGTTATCAGAAGATAGATTTAAAAAGGAACTAAAGTACATTAAAAACGTTCCAGTATTCAATAGCTTCAAAACTTAACTTGTAGCTAAAGCAAGTGACTTCACATATTCAGAAAAGCAAAAAGAAAACATCAAAAATCTCAGAAAATTACACCAACATCAACAGAAGACAAAAGAAACATTGGATGAGTACCACTTACACTACACTTTCAAAACCCATACAGAAAATATTTAAAAAAACACACAGACATCAACATTTCTTTTAAAAACATTAATAAATTAAAATCACGCCTATTAAATCCTAAAGATGAAATTGATCCCAATAAAAGTTCTGGAATTTACCAAATCAACTGCAATGATTGCGATAAATTATACATAGGACAGACTAAAAGAAACATCCATACAAGATATAAAGAGCATTTGGCTCACATACAATTTAATCGTCCAGAGAAACCAGCAGTTGAAGAACATTGCATAGAATCTAACATTTAATTTCAGATCAAAATTTAGAAATTCTTAAAATTTCTTCTTCGACAAAACATTTAAACGCCTGGGAAACATATTTTATAAATTCAGCTGAAGAAAACAACATTTTAAATCATGAAGACGGACCTATTCAAAATTCTAGTTTATTAAGAAAAGATGTTATAAAACAATTCGTATAGTATAATATTATTTTTAAATCCTATTAATTTAGATATGATTTATTTAACCATATGATTATTATTATTTAACATTTTCAAATATGTATATAACCTTACTTTTTGTCATTTTTGAACGGACCTGACGATAAAGGCATTGCCTTTGAAAGGCCTCGTCCAAATAAAAGTTTTAAATATTGGTTTTTGACGTTTAAAATTATTGTCCAAGTGGTTCATTGGCTGTGACTCCATCGAAAAGACTTTTTCAGGACTTTCTTTTCCATAGCTACAGCTAATAAGAACATAACAACGTTTTACTGTGACGTTTTTTATGTTTACGTTGTACATTTTCCATATATTTTCGTATTCTAAACCATATTGTTTGCTTTTCATCTCAAATACATATTCTTGTGATAAGACTGAGTCACTTTTCGCTTTTTATCTAATGTATAAACTTTTATCTTCGTGTTAATGTTTAATATTTATACCAGTATTATTTCAGGTCACTATCGAGCCTCATTATAACTTAGTAATTATTACTCACTTAGCTCATAATCCTAGTTCCTAAACACAGTCTTGTTCTCCTTGTTTTATCTACACTTTCTTAGCTTTAGGTTACTATCTCGTTATTGTCATATGTTACTTATTCTGTATAAAAGGTGTAAACCGTTGGGAACAAATAAGTGAGTAAATAAACATCGACAGTTGGCATGTTCATTAAACTTGGCAAAGTTAACCTATTTTGTGATAATTTAATGCAATGTGACTTGGCTAATGCAATTGTATTTTGTTAATTTTTGCCCAATAAAATGATTTCTTATTTCTGAACTAAAAACCAGGTAATTTTTGTGTATTGAGGTTTGTCGAACGGCGTTGTGAAAGTGTTGTTAAGCTTCATTAAGCTTAGAAATCGGCGAAATTCAAGCCAATTTTAAACATGTGGACTTGTTCCTTGCTGTTTGTGTATAAGAAGACTCTAACTACATAAATAAATATGTTTTATTGCGTGAACATTCACAATAAATGAATAGCCATCGTCAGATTAATCGCTAAAATTGTCCACTCATTCTTACATCGAAACACATTCAAACATACAGATTTGTTACATTCACTCTCTCCCATTCATCCGAATCACACCACTCTAGACCCTAGTTAATGCAGTGTCTCCCAATTAAATGCCAAGAACTCGTCTGTGCTATGGAATGCTTGAGAGATCAAAATAGCTTGCAGACGAGCTTTGAATGCCTTGGGCATATGGCAATTTTTGAACGAATTTGGTAATCTATTGACGAAATGAACTCCTGCCTGAGAAGGCAAACGTTCATGAACTACTGTTCTGTGTCTCCTAGTTTGGTAGCTGTCCCTGCCTCTAGTTTCATAAGAGTGTATGTCACCACCTCTTATGGCATTACATTTTGAGTTGGAAAAGGGCATTTCTTCAAAATATAGAGGCAAGTGTCAACAGTTTCAGATCTACAATACAAGACATAGACATCATCACAGGCAAATGTCTCACAGACTGGATCTGGCCGCTAACCTTCCAAAAAATATTGGTCCAAAGTTATTAAATAGTTTGCCAGAACATATTAGAATGGAAGCCAATCCTATACAATTTAAACCGATTTAAAAAAAAGTATTTGTTGGAGCGAGCTTGCTACTAGATTGGTGCAATATTTGATTAAATTAAGTTAGAAATCTATCGAGAAACCTGTAACATAGCCTAGTGTAGTAAATGTAAATATTTATTACTTTAATTAATTTTATAGATTAACAATTTCAGTTATTTTGTTGTTGATAATTCGATCGCGATTATTCGAACATATAAGGTTTTCCCATTTTACTCATGAGGTGTTGGGAAGCTCAAAACCGTTATACTCTACGACGTTTCGTGGCTCTGGAACGTTTCCTATGGAAACGCGCTGACAATGAATAGCGCGTGAGCGTGAGCGGGCGGCGCGGTGGGTGTGAGCGTGTGAGCGTACGCGTTGTAGTGTCCGAGCCTCCACAGTGCACACTGCACGCTCACACCTCTGAGCGTCACCATGCCGCCGCCACGACGCGCGTCCCTCATGTCCTACGCGGCGTCTTCCCGCCGCAACAGCTCCGTCAAGAGTAAGTACTTACCCGCCAAACTCTGCAACAAGGTACTTCCTTGTTTTGAAGGCCTTTCTTAAATACATAATATGGAAAAAAATCCGTTCATGTATAAAATGAAGGAATGCAAATAGTTGATTCCATAAATAATTTAGTGTTACTACAATCTATGGTGTAGTACGTGTGCCCATGTACATCGTATTTATTGGCAATAAACTATTTGAATTATGGAACTACTCCCCCAAAAAAGAAACCCTGTGCTTGGAGGAGGGTCACAGTTTCTGAGTCCATGAACACGAGATTTGCACAGTTTCACCGCACTAAACAACTGTAAATACCAATATATAATGTATGTATGTATAATATAAATACAGTACGGTATTGAAAACAGTTACACAATAGTTACATAGCATTAAATATTAATAGATGTACTAAATCAAAAATTGCCATAATTATTCCAAAATTTACATAGCAAATATATTAATCTGTTGTTAGATCTGTTGTTTGTTTTTGTTGAAATTTGTATTGTCTTTGGTGTCGCTAGATTTTTAAGTTTTGCATAGGTAGTTTTTTGAAAATTAATGTTTATTTGAATAAATTTAATTTGTTATCGCAGTACAGCTTTTGCATTTGAAGCTCTTATCTAACGTGACCAAAAGAAAACGCTATTTCGTCATCATGAAGGATGTAAATATCAACGTTTTAGACGTTCTGGTGCTTGACACAAACAAGAGGGCCCGGCGGGCCACGGTTTCCTTTAGCTTTTCAATGGTGGTCGATATAAAAATCTACAGATTATGTAGCATAGAATATGTAGCAAGGATCTCTTCCAAGTTTCGTCAAATATTTAGACACATATTTGACCATGAAATTTTAATTGATTACTGTTAAATATATGGAATACAAACAGTACGGTACGTGCGTATTAATTACGTGATAATCATTATCTCAGTACAGTTTTATAGAGTTTACAAGTTATATTTTTGTTACAGTGTTGGTAAAGTTATTGATAAATAAATTGGTCTTAACTAGGCAATTATAGTAAATAGTTTAACTTTTGTTTTTTGTAATTTATTGAATAAAATTGCATTTTTAATAAGATTTTTAAGGTTCTAATATATTAACTTGATTCCAAGAGACAGAAAGATCGTTTAGTTCAATGGCACAGATCGACCATGGGCCAAGTCAGACTGACATCTTTAGGGATGATTTGTTTGGAAAACAATTTAGCAAACAAAATATAGTTTGACGAAATCATAGACATTTTTGCTTTAAAAGAAACTTGAAAAGTTTATCTGAAGTAAAGAAAATGCAAAGATGATTGTGCTGTATACTGTGTAGTATGTACAATAAAGTAATTGTAAACTAAATAGTTCGTTGTTTTTAACTTTCTGCCACTAATGTGTATTTATTATACAGGGTGTTTTTTCTAACGCAACCCAACTTTCAAACTATAGTAAGTCATTTTTTACGAGCGCTATATGGTCATACATTGTACCATTGGTTTTCACTTCAATATCTATCAGAAGGTATGTATTTCTGCTGTAATGTAGTGGATTTATTTCCTATTTTGATGTTATTATGAAATAAACGCAATCGTGACTTTTAGCAAAGA
Source organism: Matsumurasca onukii (assembly GCA_018831715.1). Lineage (NCBI taxonomy): Eukaryota > Metazoa > Arthropoda > Insecta > Hemiptera > Cicadellidae > Matsumurasca > Matsumurasca onukii. Next base: position 49,803,721 of record CM032059.1, on the reverse strand, counting down.
TCAAAGAGTGTTTATTGTTGAAGAATACTTAAGAGAAAGATATTTTTTGTGTCAAAAGGTGATTAAGATCAAGTTGGCAGGCACAATTAGGTTATTATTTTGTTATTTCAAAATTCTTAGAGAGTTCTTAGGAGAATTTTCTAAGCTAACCCTAACATCCTCCATCACTTCTTCATTCAGTACAGTCCGCCTTCTGTTATGTTTTCTGTTCCCTATGGAACCTGTTTCGTTAAATCTGTGAATTTCAGATTTGTTTGGAATACTTACACCTGTAAACCTGACCCCTAACGCCTCTTGACAAAAAAAATCTTGCTCCTAAGTTTTCTTCAACAATAAACACGCTTTAATCTTTGCTAAAAACCACGATTGCGTTTATTTCACAATAATATCAAATTAGGAAATAAAAACCACTACATTACTGCAACAATACATACCATCTGATAGATATTGATGTGAACAAACCAATGATACAATGTATGACCAGATAGCGCTCGTAAAAATAGGCTTGCTATGGTTTGAAAGTTGGGTTGCGTTTTAAAAATAAAAACACCCTGTATAAGTGTATATAGTTAAAAAATGATAGGGTAAACCCTAAGGTGTAAAAAGAAACTTTTGAAAGTGTATAATTTAAGTAAAAAGTGAGGCCCGGAGCAAACCTGCTCCTGGGCCTGAATATCTTGGCTACGTCCCTGTGCACTTAACCAATCCATAAAGCTTTCATTATAATATACTAGCTGAGAGTGCCCGCGCTTCGCCTCGGGGCTTATTAACATAGCTGTGTGTATATTTTAAGAAAATTGCACATTTAAAGTAAAAAAAGTATTTTCCTATTTATCGTAAGTTAGGGCTGTCAACCGTAATACCAACCTCAGATTTAACATACCTGGCGCATCATGAGCCTGTTTCTCCACACTGAAGCAAACTTTCCGAGCAAACGGTTGAAGATACGACAAAAATGCTCAGAACTATTTTTGTGGAAGATTAAATTTTAAAAATAGTTTGGGCTGTCAAAACTTATATTTATTTTACGGTGTTATAGAATTTCACGGTACAGTAATGGGCTCATAAAATTTTATACGTAATGAGGTCTTATCAATGACCGCCATCTTAAAAATAATAAAGTTATCAAACATGTTAATAGCCTATGTGTTGGCCAGGTATGTAAGCCACATTCCTGTAAAATGGCATTACAATTGTTCCAGTGGTATTTGCGTGATTGAGGAACAGACACACACCATCTCATTGTTATATATTAGTATAGATGTGTAGTATATGAGTGAAAGTTTTGCAAACATTGCTAAGTCGTCAGAATAAAGCTTCAAATTCACCTACCTGTACTTTGAGCTACCGCCATTTTGTGTTTAGTGTTGTATGATAATGCTAAGTAGTCTACAGCATACAGTGCAATGCGCGTAATCAATCAATAAATTCTTCGTTTGAAGTTTGTTGTTGATGATTACGAATTTAATAATATTTTAATTACCACCTACCTGTACTTTGAGCTACCGCCATTTTGTGTTTTAGTGTTGTATGATAATGCTAAGTAGTCTACAGCATACAGTGCAATGCGCGTAATCAATCAATAAATTCTTCGTTTGAAGTTTGTTGTTGATGATGGTACGAATATTAATAATATTTTAACCTCACCGATCGATACATTTTCATTCAACCCTTTGTTGCAGTTTTATAGGAGAGTTTTGCAAAAACTGCCACGCCATAACTGCCACATAATTGCCATAATTGCCACGCCATAAGAAAATATATTAAATCCACCCAGACTGAGCCACCGCTATTTTATTTTCAAATTTCATATGAAATCTTTTACGAAACATTTTTGTATACTTATTTTCCAAAATATTAAATGTTGTGCCTATAGTAATGGGAGGAATAGTGGTATACAATGTTGGTTTTGGTAAAATACATCTATATACATAAAATAAGACTTTTGTCTGTACATTGCAAAGAATCCATCAGTTTTTGGTTATTTGGTGTTCATATACTTTGCATAGACCGAAACTGGTGTCAAAAAAATTCCCTGTCTGTCTGTCGGCCTGTCTGTCTGTATGTATGTCTGTAACGTTTTTAAGGCATCTTGGACCACTTATAACTCAGAACCTATTGAAGCTATGGTGGTGAAACTACATTTAAGGGTTAAGCCCATTGCGCAGTGTGTCTTTAGCTATATTTTATACCATACAACATCCAGAAAATAAATGGCGAGGGACCAAAGTGGGCACTTTGCATGTTTTTAAGGCATTTTAGACCGCTTATAACTCGAAATCCGTTGAAGCTATGGCGGTCAAACTTCATGCAAGGGTTAAGCCCATCACGCAGTGTGTTTTGAGCTATATTTTATGTCCGGAACGGCGGAAGTAACTATGACTCCCAAAAGATAGCTATCACTTATCTAAATAAATAAAATAGGGATTTTGTCTGTACATTGCAAAGAATCCAGGTTTTGGTTATTTGGTGTTTATATACTTTGGATAGACCGAAACTGGTGTCAAAAAAAATCCTGTCTGTCTGTCTGTAACGTGTTTAAGGCATAATGGGCTGCTTATAACTCAAAATCGGACGAATCTATGGCGTTGAAACTTCTTTTAAGGGCTTAGCTCATTACGCAGTGTGTCTTTAGCTGTATTTTATACATATTCATCATCTAAAAAATAAATGGTGAGGGTTCAAAGTGGGCACTGAACACGTTTTTTAGGCGTTTCGGGCGAGGGTAAGCCCATCATGCAGTGTATCTTTAGCTATATTTCATACCCATACAACATCCGAAAAATAAATGGCAACACTGATAAGTTATAACAGGCAAACTAAATGGTTTTCTAAGAATATGTATAGAAAACTTGTTTGTTTATTTTAAATTTGCAATTTTCATAAAATAATATACACACAGCTATGTTAATAAATCCCCGAGGCGAAGCGCGGGTACTCTCAGCTAGTTATTTTATATAAAGGAAATCGAGTGTATTTTATTAGATTTAGCTGTTTGGTAAACTACGATTTTAGTAAAAATATCCTTGTTTAAAATACGGTCTAATATGAAATATGGTTATTGTGTTTATGATTTTTGCATTTTAATTTTTTACGGCTAAACGATTTTAAATGTGTATAGTTTTAGTGTACAATATTCCTCGCGAAAATCATTATTTATACCGAATGACTGGATTCAACTTCTACAGAGTGGTAAAAAACAATTGCTCGTCATTTTATGGTAAGTATTTCTTTTATAAGCTATAACAAACTGACTTTATCTTAAATTAAATGTTCGACATATTTTGGCCAAAGCGTATGACATATTCTACACTACTTAACATGTTTGCAATAATTTCTAAAAACTCTCAAACAGTGATATCCATTAGAACTGAAGTAATGTTTTGCTTCGGATTTTGAATACTTTGAGGTGGTGGCCTGAGACTAGTGCACCGTCCAACTGACTTGTCATACCCAGCAAGAATTCCTGATCTTTCACTTTGTCATGCTTTTTTGTGGGAACACTAAAGGAAACGTGTTTCATGCCACCACCTCAGCACATTCAAAATCTGAAGCAAAACATAACATCAGTTCTAATGGACATCACTCCTCGAGAATCTTCAGAGATAACTGTAAACATGTTAGGACGTATTGAATATTATGTTAATTTCAAAAAACAAGTCGACCATTTATTTTTAAGATAAAATCAGTTTTGTATAGACTCTAATAAAAGAAATACTCATAAACGACAACATCAAATGCCTTTTTTAGATCCAAGAAGATTCCCTCTTGGAGGATGCCTCTACCCACATTTGGTATATGCCCTCCCTATTTGGGGATGGGAAAAAACCACAACAACCAAAATATTCATTCTCCAAAAGAAAGCAGGCAGAATAATATGTGGTCTCAAGTCATTAGAATCTTGCAGAGGAGTCTTGAAAACTAACCGAGTTCTGACATTTCCATCTTTGTACATCCGAGAAGCCGCATGTCTCGTGGAAAAGCACACAACAAAATTTCCAGTTTGTCATTCTGAGTACAACTTGCGCAATTCTGGTGACCTGGCAGTCCTTCCCCATTCCACATCCTTCTATCAAAAACAAGTACTAAGGTATACAACAAATTGCCTAAAGACATAAGAAATATTAATAACCATAAACAATTTAGGCATAGACTGAAAGAGTTTTTATTTCAAGGAGAATATTACAGTGTTAAATACTTTTTAGAAGATAAGACATCTTCAGAGTAATTTTCAGTTAAATTTTACACTGAAATCAGAAATCATTTTATTGGGCAAAAATTAACAAAATACAACTGCATTAGCCAAGTCACATTGCATTAAATTATCACAAAATAGGCTCTTATTCTGGACAATAAATATATATACACACAGAAAAAATTCACAATTTAGCCCACACTTTCAACAAACTCTTGGACACTGTAACATGAGAGGTTCATCAGCCGGGTTTTAAGCATGTTTCTAAATTTTGAAGGGTTTGATTCGGATTTGAGGGATGTGGGGAGGCTATTAAACAGCTTTATGCCGTTATAAAGCAAATGTTTTTGGAAAAAGGTTGTTAAATGTTTTGGGATAGCTAATTGTTCGACGTTACGGAGTTTATAGGAAGTTGGGGTAGAAAGGTTGAATTGAGATAAGTTTTGCCTGACGAAAGTTAAGGTTTCCAGAATGTAAATGGATGGAAAAGTGAGCATCTTTGCTCATGTTTACACTGTATAATGGATGTAAATAATTTGTACTTATATATGTTGACGTTTGTCTATGCTATAGGCCTATAGTTTTCGACAATAAATACTTTGATTCTTGATTCTTGACGAGTACAGTACCTTTTTTAGGCCACCCTTTATAAAGATGTAAATATAAAAACAAACCAAAAACTTTAAAAATAACTTTACAATAGCTTTGTTTTTATATATAGTCGAATGACAGTTTTGGTTTTTATTATAAAGATGTAAATAACAGTACAAGCATGGTGCACACGCCGGGTATGTATTGTATAACCTACAATCCCTACATTCTACTAGGCTACATATCTTAACACAAAGGTCTGCGTTATTGTTATTGAATTACAGAGCTTCTAACGGAAAATGAATACGCCTTGGTGGATGTGTCATAGGGCTTCAGTTCACTCTCCCATCGATCCAAGAAACCAGAGTTTCCAACCACAATTGCCGATATTAGTTAACTTTCGGTTAAACAGTGATTCAACCTTTGGCGTTTGAAAATTAGGTAACATTATTTTCGGGAAATGGCGCGGAAATCCTAAATATATGTAACTATGGATATGGAGTTTTCTAACTTATAAACACCGATTAGGGAGGCTCCATAGTGCCATACTTTTGTTTATGTTCTGTAAATTGTCACGTTCAAGCTAAAAATCTCCTCTAAGATTAAAGGTTTCTTTTGTAATAGAACCAATAGCTTTCAGAAAAGTGCAAAAATGGAAATAACCGTTACACGAGCAAAAATGTATCAAAATCACCTTAACATTTTAAAATTTATTTATTCGAATACTATAAGGAATTGTTCTAATATTCCTTAAAATGGTCCGTTCTTTTAAAACTGATCTTTGGATTAGGCGGACGCGTTAAGAGGATTGATCACCCCAAAAAATGTTGCTCAAAACATGTTCTCGTAGTCCCTCGTTTAAGACGCTATTTTTTGGTGAAAAGACTAGAAAAGTGGTTTTCTATGCTTAGTTCAAGCTTGGCTGACTAATCCTTTTGAGTAATCGATCTGAGCTGAAGCGTCGATCGGTACGCACTGCGCATGCTCAAGCCAAACGCAACCGACCAAGTATGATGGAGGGTGGAAGGTGGCGGGTAAAGGTTTAGGGGTTTTGACCCAAGAAGGACACAATAGCAGGTCAAATTACCAAAATATTGCCAAAGTAATCATTTTGACACAAATGGGCTGCGAGAGGGGCTTGGAAATCGCGGCAGAGTGGGGGAAGTGCTGTGCGAGGGCGGCGATGTCCGTAGACCAGGTTCTTGGAAGTGAAGTTCATCTCCAGAAAACCATCTCCAGGTGGTGGATGGAAGGTAAATAATGGCGGAAACGGATGGGTGGTGGATGGAAATGGAATGGACGGCGGTAATGGAAGTGGACGGAGGTGACCAACTGGAGCGATGGTATGGATAGCAGAGTAAAGTGAAGAGTAGAAATAAATAGTAGATAGAAAACAGTGAAGAATAGATGGCGGACGTATCTCGAAAAAAAATAATAGATCGCTGAGTAAATATCGAATAGAAAATTGGTATAATCATCGTGGATCGTACGGAAAGTAGATCGATAAGAAAGTAAACGGCTCATCGATCGTAGAATCATAAAATCGTAATAGAAATTATATCGTCGATCGAAACGGAATTAAATCGATAGGCGGAGTAGCGTCATCTCGAAAATGGATCAGAAAATGCTCGAAAAATCAATAGATAAGTAGTCAGATAGCAAACGGAAATATGAGGTCGTAGCGAAATCATCTCGAAAAATCATAGATAGCATCAGAAAAATCGATCAGAAATCATCTCGGATGTTCGATGATCTCTCGAAAAATCGATCAGCGAAAATCATCGATCGGCATCATCGACTCAATCATCGATGCGAGTCGAAGTCAAATCGATCAGATCATCGAAATCATCTATGATCAGATCATCATATGAAAAATCGGTGGATCGGCAATCATCGAATCTCGGATCGAGAATTAGTGGATAGAAGATAACGGATTAAGGTGGAATGGAGGTGGTGGATGGAAGGTCTAATGGAGGGGTGGATGGATGGAAGGAAAGGTCATGGAGGTGGTGGATGGAAGGTGGTAATGGAGGGTGGTGGATGGAAGGTGGTAACGGAGGGTGGTGGGTAGAGGCTGAAGATTAGCGGGTGGTGGGTGGCGGCAACTGACAGAGGTCTGGCGAGTGAGAAGCAAGGTGGTCGGTGGACACTACTCATAACAATGCACAGAAATAGATGTGGACGAGTGAAAAGAGGCATTGTGTTAAGAAAGCAATCGCCTGACCGACGTAGTCTGAAGTCTCGGTGTCGGACTGTCGGTGATAGAGCACTCGTCTAAATCTTGTGTTCTCTATCTTTAGCCTCCTCGACAGTTACCACTCATTCGTCAGCCTCTGAGCAATAGTATGAACTATGAACGCTACTTGGTACTTTGGTTATGAAACATGAACTGAGTCTGAGTTGTACGAGTATTCACTGACGACTGTCGTCTTTGAACTGCGCTTCCTAATCAACTGTTTTACGCCTGGAATGCGGCCAACGCCATGTACAAAAATACCAACTTATGCTGTTAATGTTACAATTTAAACCATTTTAAATTGCGGGAAATTATAGCAAAAGAGTGGACAAATGGGATTTAGGTTCCTATGTAACAATACACGTTTGAAAACATTATCTTTAAACTAACATTAGTTAAATCATCCTAAAATATGCTTGATTGAACTAGTTTTGCAACAGATTAAAATGTTTTAAATGTACATCACATTTTACCATAGACTATTATCCTAGTACAACCAAGACTATACCCACAATGTGAAACCGAGAGCTTTACTGTACTTCAAAGGTCGAAAAATATTTCGTAAAGACAAGATTTCGTTGTAAGTTTAATTCATTGAACGCAACCTCTAGGCTTATTTCTACAAAGAAAGTTAGATATACTCGTAGTTGAATTTCATTGTCTTGTTAACACTTCTTCGCTGTTTTTTGAAGACATCACGCTTTTATTGTTGTGTAGTTTCAATGATATGAATACATATCCGTGTAACTAAAGCACCTGTCAAAATAAGGTGCAAGGCTAAGATGCATAAAACTAGTTCATTCTAGTTACAAGTAGATCGTTCCAAAAATCAGCTGAATAACACTTTGCTACAACTAATCAGGTTTTAATAAGGTTTTCCGGCGACGAGGTTGAATTTCCACCAATAATTTAGCAAAAACTATGTTTTAGTAAATATTAGGTGACGCTTTAACTCTTCGGGAATAAAACGAACTATTAGCGAATTTCCTGATGAAAAATTAGACATTCGTCGTGCCGCCAACATGGTAAGACGCAGGCCCGGGACCATGAAATGAAAACCGATCCTGACCCCCCGAACAGGTTTTGGTATGTTTGCTTCAGTAAGAATAAAGAAGTACACATTATGATAATTTACACAAAGTTATTAATTTATTAGGCAAACTTAAGTCTTATGCTTTAGCGGCCGATTTCACAGCTATAATCTAGTTCTTCAGGTCCACACCACGTCAAAACATCATAATACTTAGCTCGAAATATTTCGGTCTCGCTGTGGAGTACCATCTTCAGTCACTGATTGGCGGAAAACGAGATACTTGCTGATATCCTATTGGTGGCAGGGCTGCCGACTGTGCATTGGAGCAGGGATGCCAACTGTCGATGTTCTCATTGGCTGTGACACTTTCGATTGTGAATCTTATGTTAAAGATAGGCAACAGTTTGTGAAAAATCGTTCTTCTGGTAGACTAGTACGTACGGGTACCGCAGGCTCCATCCTTCTATTTTCAAGACTGGTTGCCAGCTATGACAGAAATTTTAAAGATTTTAAAGATGCTGGACTGAACATGTCAATCATACTCAGTAATTTAAACAGGGTATATATATGAAAGTTTGGAGTTGTACTGTGGGGAAATAGTAACCAAAATGAAAGAATATTTGTTATCCAAGAGCCATGCTGAAGTGTTTTGTTGAATTTATTATCATGCTTAGTTATTTGGTTTCTCGAATGAAGTTTATTCAAGGAATGTTTGGAAATATTGAAAACTGAATTAGCTGCTGACTTTTTTTATCTTATAGATTCTAAAGGGTTGTGCTCTCTGTTCCCGACAGTTGAAGATCCGGATCTGGGAGTTCCACTGGTTATACTGTATGATAACAGAAAATCTAGGTCACGCTAATTCAAATCGTTCTGTCTAAACAAGTGTTCACTTTCACAAATAGATTTGTTAAAATGAAGGGGCTTGTAGTTTGTGGATAAACATATCAATCGATGGATCGCGCAAATGTTGTTGAGGCCAGAAGCCAGGAATACTCTAGCGATGGTTATACCAGCGGCCAACACGCCAATTACTACGTTGAAAATGTAAACAAGAGGTGTATCTGTTGAATGCACCGTTGCATACAAGCTTAATGAATTGTTGCAGTCTAATAATTCAATGATTTAGTTGCCTTTAAATAGTTTTATGCTATAAAGCCGTTTGGGTGACTGACGGGTGAACGAGAGAAATGTTTAGGCACTTCCCGTAGAACTACCCCCCTCAACTATATATTCGTTTTAAATGTCTTGGTGTAAAACCACCAAAAAAATCTGAAAACTCAACTTTTTTAACCCCCGGCGCGGTAGCGGCCGTTAATGGCGTCGACCGAAAATGGAGTTGTGCAGGGATGTGGAGTTGTTTACTATTTTGACTGTAGCGGCTGAACTAGTGATCAGATCTATGATTTGACGAAAAAATCGTTAGTGTGGGATGAAGTTTTCTACAACTTTTGTATTTGACATTTTATTCTTTCTCCAATAGGTAATTTGCTATTTCGCTTTAAAGATAAACTGGTCAAAATTTACTTTTTTCGTGTGTTTGAGCAAATTTAACGGGTATTTATATACCTATTAGGACAACGAAAACCAACTTAAGTTAAAACAACTAAAACACACTATGCGGAAAAAATGTAAAAAAAAATACATTTTTGCCATAAAACATCTTATATACGTACCCAAAGTGCGTACTTTCGTTAGATTTTGATGTTTTTACAACGGCTATACCACCCGCGGTATAGGTCTTACGTCGGCCAAAGTCATACTAAGAGATTCGTAAATTTATTTTCTCAAATATTATATGAATGAAACTTGATCCAGTGACTAGAAGTACTAAAATATAAAAATAAATTATGTCGTTTTAAGACATTAATTAACATTACAGTTGTCATAAATACAAAAGATTAACGCCAACTTATTTGAAGCGCCTAGCGAGGGTGCAGGCCGAGCAACTCCGTTGCGCAGCGAATGGAGTTTTTAAATAAGTTACCCTGAGCGAAGCGAACGGCCCTCCTGCGAGGCCGCAGGCCGAGCAATGTCTTGAGCACAGCGAATGACCTGTTTTTATCAAGCGAGGCCACAGGCCGAAGCGGGGGTCTGGCCCGAAGGGCGAGTACAGTATATACAATTGGTCTGTCACAATATTAGAGAACATGCACAGACCATGCTGCTTTCTTTGAAAAAATATAATACACCCCCAGGGTTGATGATATAGTCGGCAGAGCTTTATACCTGCAACAGGGAAGCTGTTAGCTGTTTTGCTAGGTCTACATCTAGATACAAATAGATTACAATTACTCCTGGTATCATGGTCGTGGATTTCGTTTACCATGGTAAGAGCGTGTTCATTTTTCTTTGTTTTGAGGATACATTGAATTATATACATGCTGTCCAGATGTGGTACTCAACAAAAAGAGGCCTGTTGGACCACTGCATTTAGTCTCGGGAGAAATAGCTCTCACTGCTTTTATTTGGATAATTAGTGGTGAATAATTGGCAAAGTTTTGACTTAGCTAAATAGCTATTGAAAAAGAAAAAGTAGGCTTGTCTGACAAAGTCACTGGGAAATCCACTCCAAGTATCCTTAAGACTTTGTTGTTGACGATGGTACAGTTTCTGAGGTTATAACATTATTACGGACGTTTTCCATCGTCCCATATGTCGTGTTCTCTGTTGCAGTTGGTTGGTCTGATTCACAGCTGTGATTGGTCAATCACTGCTCCGAGCCAGCCATTGGGGCTGACTGGTAGCTGGTGAGGTAGTCAGTCAGTGTGCAGCTGTCACTGGCCGTGGGCGTGGTTGATTTCTCTTTTGGTTTATTGATTGTGTATACGTTTTCTAGGCTAGCTGTTATAAAATTAACAAGTTTAAGGAGAAATTAAGGTCAGCGCCTATTTAATGGGGTGACTGGTCAGCTTGCGCTGATTACTTTTAGGGTGGTTACTTCCTCAATGTTTTGTTACGGTTTAGGTTACTTTCATCTGAAGACAGGGTCAGATATTTTCCTTAATGTTTTAACCGCAGCGGTTATCACAAAAATACAATGCTGTAGCGTAGCACGGGTACTGTCAGCTAGCAGTTTATATAGTATTTATGTCCGACGCCTCGTAGAACACGCCGGTGTATATATAGATTGATGGTTTCGTAGCCTACATCCACCATCCACGTACTTCGTGAAGAGGTTTCCACTTTTACGATCACATATAACGTAGTATCATTTGTTTTCAAGGACACACAGTCTGTTCGGGAACATCATGTCATCGTGTTCTCAAATGCAAAGAGGAAACATCTTGTAGGTTCGAAATGGCGTTGCCATACTGTTAGTGTCGAAGGGTTTAGACGTAATTATTTAACAGACCAGATTAGATTAAAGTAGGGCTGATAGTGTACAAGTTGTAAGTCAACCAAAGGTTTATTGTACTACCCCGGTTATCTTAGCTTAGGAGACTCACCGCCGTGGGACCACAACGCCTCAAGATGACCCCCAAGCTTGGACAAGTGAACTTCATCCCAATTACGCCCCTCAAGAAGACCCCTTCTCCTGATCTCCAGACAGGGACACTCTGATTGGATGTAGCTAGCAATCATTACTCACAAATTCTACATAAAGTATTACCATTGTACAACCCGATTTTCTGTAGATGCTACCTGAAGTGCCCATGTCCAGTTAAATATGATATTAATAATCTGATATTGGTGAGATTTAATTTTAAGGAGCAACTGGAGAGCGCCATGATAGGTCCTTTTAGAAGTAGCTTAGCAGTTTAGCTACCTGCGAGGCTAGTCCAATCACCTCTTGTTTTGATAAAAAAAGAGACAAAAAAGAAGGTTATGCCAAACCTTTTTATCTATTTTTTAGGCTTTTTTGTGTAAATATTTCCTTCCTGTCAGTATTTGTCTAACAATGTAGCTGTTAATATTTCATTTTGTCTTGTCCTCTAAGGTTAGGCTAAGTATTATCTATAATGTAGCGTAAGTTTAGGTTAGGCCCTTGAGAACGGGTGTGAAGTTTCTCAACTGCCCGAAACTTAGGGAGTAGTTCTTTTTCTTGAATTGTCCGGAAAAGTCCGTTTTTCTAATTAAAAATATCTATATGTTCCGATTATTGTCAGTTGAGATTTGTTAGACCCTTTTACACCTGTGACCTCAGAATCTTTGTCTGTGGCTTCCGTCAATCTGTAAGGATCGAGTAAAGGTGAGGAGGAGTTTCAAAAAGGTTGCTACACCTCCACGTAAGTGTGGAGACGCCAAAACCACCAATATTTTTTTATAAAAAATATATTTATTCAGACTTTACCAACAATACAGTTCACAGCCAAATCGTCAATATTTACTTACGTTATAATCAGTCTTTTGAGGTGTCTTTCTCAGTTTGAAGACAAAATAATCAAGATTGGATTGTTCGAGTTATCCATTGTAGGAAGTGTGAGATGCGAGTGTAGAGACCCGGAAGTTTGGGTCTTGCACAGCCTATACCAGCCGAGACAACACCTATCACCTCCGTGTCGTCGGTGTCTCCTACCATCAGGGGGCCTCCACTGTCCGCCTGGAACATCGGCGGCCATTTTATGTACAAGTTATCAGGATTAAGTTATAAGCATTAAAGATTCTTGACTCTTTGTTTATACCTACAACAAAGAAGACAGTACCAAACTTTCTAAAAACTGACTACCAGTCCTGAAGAGGTCTTTCGATAGTGTCACAGCCAATGAGAACGTCGACTGTTAGCATCCCTGCTCCGATGGACGGTTGGCAGCCCTACTCCCAAAGGGACAGTAGATAGCAAGTATTTTAGTTCCAGCCAATCATTGACTGAAGATGGTCCTCCACATTGAAACCGAAACACCTCAAACTAATTATTATGATGTTTTGACGTGGTGTGAACCGGAAGAACTAGATTATAGTTGTGACACTGGCCGCAAAAGCCTAAGAGTTACGTCCGTAGTTAATTGTGAAAATGTGTTTACTTCTTCCACCTTCTTATTCGTCAAAACATCTTATTGTAAAGAAACTATGCGAAATATTAATAACAAAGCCCCCTCTGCCAATTAACTTCTGACTGCATCGTTAAATCAGCCAGACAGTAGTGTCTTGTCTAAAGCTATTGTTCACGACCGAAGTTGTAATCTGCAGCCACCAGGCACCACACCTCCAATCCTTAGTTTTCGTTTGAAGTATTCGTATGAAACATATTATACTTGATAGACTAAGTACGATGATTGTAGTTGCTAGACCTGACAGGCGTCCTTGCCGCCGTGTTCCATGCCAGCGCACATCTGCGTATCCAAGACGTGCAGTTTCTTGCCTTGGGAGCGGTACCACTCCTGACACTGAGGGTTGTCCACCACCGTCAGTCTCACCTTCCTCAACACGTCCGACCTGAACCCTACAACACAGACGCGCATATTTACCGTACAGTGTATTAGTTTAGAAGGACGACGATGGTGTTGAACAACATCGGCCAAGTTAGGTATCAGTAACTTTCAATCGGAATAGTTCAATTTTCGTAGTGCGGTACAACGATTTCAAGGAGTGTCCAGTATCCATTAGTCATCAGACTAGTACCTTCGAGGCACTGCATTTACGGGGTTTACCTTTAGAGTAGTTTTCGTCAGTCCAGCCCCAGCCGGCGACGGTGGCCTCCTTGCCGGTGTGGTTGTGTGAGCTCTGGTAGCCGGGGAAACAGGCCGGCATGACAGCTGCACTCCAGGACAACGGGGTCTGCAAACGCAGCAAAGCTATGTCGTTGTGGTAGCGTCGGCAGTCGTAGTCAGGGTGAGCCACCAGCTCGGACACCGACACCACTGTGTGCTGGCCTCTGCGTAGATCGTGTGCTCCCACCGTCACGTGCAGTCCTTTCGCAGCCACCATCTCGCCACCACTGCAACATCAATCTTTGAAACTGGTGACTGGTGAGATCTTTGTCTCGTCGAAGGGGATTTGTCAAAAGCCCAAAGCATCCGCAGAATAATAGCGTACTCTGTTGATAAATAGTTGCCAGTAATACTAACACTGTAATGGTTTGGTTTATTGCTTGAACATAAGATATAAGTAGCAAAAGACAGGTAGCTGTAAACACTCTGCCCACACCGGGCACAGTCGCAAACAACACGTGTAATCGCAGCATAAACACAGTATAAACACGCGCCCAGGTGCTTTCTCCATGTTCGTTCATAACCAAACATCAATGAACAAACAGTATGAATTGACTTCAAGAAGCGGTAGCGACACTCTTAGTTAGAGTTAACAGAACACACTACTGCATTGTCTCTTAGTTTGTTCAGTACCTTCGTACAACTGAATATACAGGATGGAATGAACCACTGGTTCTACGGGTGCCCATGTTGGATTTGTTGAGTCCAAATTAAAACTATGCTCAAACTCACCTGCAAAGGCAATGTGCCGCAGTCAAGACCCATTCCTTGTTGACGATGGTGCCTCCGCAGAGATGCCCGGATCCTTTTCTCAGGGAGATCAGCCAGGGGAACTCTCCCTGAGACGCGTGCTCGCCTCCCACTATCCTAGACAGCTTCCTGGCCAGTCGTCCACACTCCACCTCGGCAACTGCATGAGCAAACCATTAATCACTCTCAGTATAGTTATATCCATGAACAGATGCTCTTCTCAGGGAGATCAGCCAGGGGAACTCTCCCTGAGACGCGTGCTCGCCTCCCACTATCCTAGACAGCTTCCTGGCCAGTCGTCCACACTCCACCTCGGCAACTGCATGAGCAAACCATTAATCACTCTCAGTATAGTTATATCCATGAACAGATGCTCTTCTCAGATCAGCCAGAACTCTCCCAGACGCGTGCTCGTCCCACTATCCTAGACAGCTTCCTGGCCAGTCGTCCACACTCCACCTCGGCAACTGCATGAGCAAACCATTAATCACTCTCAGTATAGTTATATCCATGAACAGATGCTCTTCTCAGGGAGATCAGCCAGGGGAACTCTCCCTGAGACGCGTGCTCGCCTCCCACTATCCTAGACAGCTTCCTGGCCAGTCGTCCACACTCCACCTCGGCAACTGCATGAGCAAACCATTAATCACTCTCAGTATAGTTATATCCATGAACAGATGCTCTTCAGAGATCAGGGGGCCTCCCACTATCTAGAGCTTCCTGGCCAGTCGTCCACACTCCACCTCCACTGCGGAGCAAACCATTAATCACTCTCCAGATGCTCTCCTAAGACGCGTGCTCGCCTACCACTATCCTAGACAGTTTCCTGGCCAGTCGTCCACACTCCACCTCGGCAACTGCATGAGCTAACCATTGACCACTCTCAGTATAGTTCTATCCATGATCAGATATATCACGAATGTTCTGAACAATATTTTCATTTATTATGGTTTAACAGCTTGTATTTAACAGTGATATCGCGGATGAGGGGGAATGGGGAAAAAAATCTACTTGTACTTACAGTTGGTGACGGTGTGTGAGTTAGAGGTGTGCACGGCGAGGGGTGTTAGAGTGGTGACTGTGACGAGCACGAGGTGGACCATGGCAGAGGCAGACATGACACAACACTTCTAGCCCACTGTGCGTGATGGGTATATAATCTAGCCCAGGCTACCGTAACCTTGATCTGGGCTTCCTACCCGCTGCTAGTGCGCGCCGGCCGCCGGGCATCACTCACTGTCTCTCTCCATCTTCCTTGTTCCTTCTCCCAGCACCACTCTTATCCGTGGTGTCAAACATGTTTACTCGTATTTTTTTAACACTGGCCCGCTCAACTCTCTAGTTTGGAGTTTCGCGATGTCCCAACGGGTTTTTTTCAAGAATGAAAATTTTCGAGAAATTTGCGTTTGAACAACGTCTGTGGGATACACAAAGCCAGTCCGTAAGAAAGGTGGGGGTTGATTACTTTGTGTATTACATTAATTGTTTGTGTATGTGTGTATTACATTACATTAGTATTGTTGATTTATTTGTGCCGTCATAAGAACCTGAATCGGACAGTTTTTCAAGACATTTATGTATTCATTCATAGTAATTTTACAAAACAATTGTGTTAACTACTACCACTGGAAATTCAAGGTCTAATCAATTTGCAATTTAAAACTATAATTTATATTAAATAGAATTATTAAAAATTCGCCAAAAGAGTAAAATGGATGGTTTATTAGGTAATGTATAAATGGATGGTTTATTAGGTGATGTTTATTTTTTCTAAATAAAATAAAGTCGTTAGTTGATTTAATACCTACTGGGAGTTTGTTGTATAATTTCCCCCCAGCCTGAAAAGGAAGTTTGTTAAAAATGTCAAGGCGATGATATTCAAATCGTACCATATACCTATTGAGAATTTCATACTCATGGGAAAGTGGCAAACATTTTAATTTTGGAAAAATAAAATTAACGTTTCTACGAGATCTTTCATTCTTAAACCCCCAAACGACGATCGCAAAACTTCAAAGAAGAGAGTCGTGCAGGCCAACGTTCAAAATTTGAAATTGTTGATTTTACCTTGCCTATACATTCCTCAAACTTGTCTTCTTTTCAAATCAAAATGTGATCCCATAAAGTGACATTCACTCTTATGAAACAAGGGCAGGGAAAACTATCGAACTAGGAGACACAGAACGGCAGTTCTTGAACGTTTGCCTTCTCAGGCAGGAGTTCAACTAGTCAACCGGTTGCCATATTCGATCAAAAGTGCCCAAATGCTGAAGGCGTTTAAACTCGTCTAAAACAGATATTGATTCCAAAGGCGTTTTAGAGTACAGACGAGTTCATGGCACATAACTGGGAGACTGCAGAACCTACCGACGTACAATAGGGCTAGAGTGGAACAATTCGAATGAATGAGAGAGAGCGAATGAACAAAATGTATGTTTGAATGTGACCTCGATGTCAGAATGCACGGACAATTTTAGTTCAACCTATCAATTACGATTGCATAACAAGTATATATTTCCGCAATAAGCTATTCATTTATTTATTATTATTTACATACGGTTGTAACGGAAGATACAAAGGCCTAAATGCCCGAGGATAACTTTCCACCTCGTGGTTACTTTAAATAGAAACTAGAGTGTCTGTCATATAGTATAGGCCTACGGAGATATGTACTATTTTTGGATTGAGACCTCCTAAGCTGGTTTTGTACTTTACTTGAACGTGTGTTGTACTTTACGTCAAAAGATACTTGACGTCTTACCATCACACGATTATTCATGCCTTTATACCGAGCGGCTCTGAGAAAAGCGATCAAATATTTTATCACAGTCAGTCGGGAGTGCAAACCCTTACACAGACTTTAGACAGTAATAAAAATAGAAAACCACTATAATGCACTTGTACAAAGTTCTAATTTAGTTCGTACGGTTCACACCACGTCAAGCCATCATTATAATTTGCCTGAAATATTTGGTCTCGCCGTGGAGTACCATCTTCAGTCACTGATTTCCTGAACTCTCGTTGAAATTAATATTTTAGTTACATGGGAAGTGGTTGAGTGCAATGGTAGCGCCACTGTGGTATGCCGAGTGTTTCAAAATTCTTTGACATTTTGTATTCAAACCGTTCGTGTTTAAATCTTGTAGTTAATTGTATAGTTACAGATCAAGACGAGAGAGCATCATCGCAGGTAAAATGTTGGATTTAATTATTAACCTTATTTTCAAGCTATTTCAATAGACAGTTGTAGCCTTTAAGTTTGTTAATAAATTTCTCTTCCAGAATGCACAAACAAGTGTTTCATGGGTTATATTATTTTGAATTTTCCCGGGAGAAGTCCCCGGACCCTCCTCTTCCTGCGACCCCCACGATCCCCGGGTATGTTAGCCCCCTCCCTTAAAGATATTCTATGAGCGTCCTTGGTAGTGAGTAGTCTACTCGTTGAAGGAATCTATTGTTGTTGTTACGGTGCACTGTGCAGCAAGCAGTCAGGTTCAAGGTAAGTCATACCCTCATAATGTCAACATCCGACCTGTAAGCCTGACTGCCTGACATAACCAAGCGCACACTGCCCACTACCGGGTCTTACGGCAAGTGATGCTAACATACATGCTCGCAGCGCCATCTGTGCTCGGACTGCCGCAACATTGTTGGATATCTCACTCATCCATGTAGCATCTACGTCCAATCTACCTACAATAACATTATCTTTGGTTGCATTCGAGTGTTTTCTGCTTTAGATCAATTGATGGGGTTCGACGACAATGGAGCGCATTTGACTGGCCCCCCGTTGGATCTGATGGACCACATACGAGGCTACGAACACGTTTCTTTTGATTCAAGTAAGTGTGAGATCCCGGAGGATGTAAAGTAAGTAAATCCTGGCCAGAGACGGCCCGAGGACCCGGCAACCGGGGCGGCCCCCCAGGGCGCAAGGAGGGCGGCATTTTTTGGGGACGCTGGGTGCATACAGCTAAAAATGTAAATTCTTGTAGAAAGAAAAGGGAAAAGACTTTTAGAGAATCAACGGTACCCAGAACAAAAAAGGAATGATATATTAACTAACTATGCGAAAGCGTGGACTGCAGCAAAGCACAGTTTGTACATATTTTAGACATGCAATTCGTAATTTTTTTTGTGACATGTTCCTTTCTATTTCACGAATTGAACAGTGATTATTCGTTTGAGTTGAGTAATTGTGATTGATTTGTGTAAACGTGTTGGTGCCTGAAGGTGTATACTGTATAGGACAAGGCAATACTGTAACATTAGCTTTTCTAAACCAAGTAGGGCAAAATTTCAGAAAAGGTCGGCTGAAAAGCAACAAGAGGAGACAGTGTTTAAAAAGGTCTTTAAAATAACTGTTTTTTTTCTTTTAAATTGCCTAATGCTAGTAAAAAGGTTTCCATAAACATGTTATATTAAAAAATAATTCTTTCTATTCATATTTATGTTATTGGTAATAATAATAATAATTTATTGCCAATATTTACAATCCAAAATTGTTTTTGACATAAAACCATTAAAACTCATTTCAATTAGCCCTGAACTGTGAAGTTAAATGACATTACCTCCGTAGTTAAAAACGTGTTAGTGTTTCGACGAATAATCGTCATCTTCAGGCTTGAAAATCTTAATGATTCATCCATGTGGACTTCGTTATGGAACATTCACACATCACAAAAACAATTAAAATAAATTATACGAGAAACATTGGTCCTGATGTACGTGTGAAGGCCTGCTGTAAATATCATGTTAATTAATTTTTTTGATTGTTCTGGATAACGAAGTTGATTCTTTAAAATTCGTCTTTTCGAAACCTTTCTAAAAATTTGAACTGTTTGTATTTTAGTCATAAAAACTATAATACATATAAACTAAAACCTATTACCATTGGTAAGACTGTAATAAAATGGCAATGTAGTCAGCTGTTTTTTTTTATATAGCGAGTTAAGATTAGACCCAATTAAAACACGTTATTTTGCTGTGAAATTTCAAACATTTTCCGGGAGGGTCTGTTGAGTCTGCCCGAGGGCGCATGCATGCTCGAGCCGCCTCTGATCCTGGCGTCGTTTTTTTTAAATACCTCCATTATGTGTTTCATGACATTTCACGAGTGCATCGATTTTTTCATCGTAAACCCAACTGCAGGTTCCAAGAGGCTGCTAAATGTATAATCATTATACAACATAACCGAAACCTTTATTCTCAATTCAAACCTATGTAAAGTCCGTAAATGTAGATAGGTTTTGTATTTTCTAACAGAACCCATCTTAATAACGTGTGTACATTTTACAATCACAAGTTCCACCGATTGCCAAGTATCTTACTTTGTATTTTCTAACAGAACCCATCTTAATAACGTGTGTACATTTACAATCACAAGTTCCACCGATTGCCAAGTATCTTACTTTGTATTTTCGCAGACAAAACCACCCATATTTTGAAGTATTAGAGTAGTGTGTGTAATATTTTAGTATTTAATAATATATATCTCTATTATTATATAAATAACACTTAGCTTAGCAACAAAATAGTTTCATGTTGTGTGGCCTATGTGGTTATACAGGGTCAGGCAAAAGTGTGGAAACGCCTCTATAACTTTTTAACCAGTTTTTTCAGTGCAACCCCCCCCCCCCCCCAATCAGCCATTTTGAAAACTGGGGCCAAGTGTCAGTATGCATTAAAAGGTACTTTTGTTTCCTCTAATAAAATGTACCGATTTCGGTTGCGCTGTAAAACTGGTTAAAAAGTTATAAAGGCGTTTCCACACTTTTGCCTGACCCTGTATACACGATGAATACAAATAAACCAACCGATCTTCATTGCATAAAACAATATGGAGTACATAATTACAACGCAATAGTCAAAATGTTCATTATATTATATGTTAACTTTTAGGCTTTTGCGGCCGGTGTCTCAACTATAATCTAGTTATTCCGGTTCGCACCGCGTCAAAGCATCATTATAATTTGCTTGACATATTTCGGTCTCGCTGTGAAGTATTATCTTAAGTCACTGATTGACTGAATCTGTGATAGTTGCTGTTTGCTATCCTCAGGGTCATATAGATATCTTAGTTTCAGCCAATCTGTGACTGAAGATGGTACTCCAGGCGTGAACGAAATATTTCAAGCAAATTATAATGATGTATTGACGTGGTGTGAACCGGAATAACTAGAGTTTTCCCCTCATTCACATCAAACTCCCTTTCAAACGTACAGACCCATTCGCGCGTTCATGCATACAATGATTACTAATCTACTAGTGATTGATGCAAACATTGCATCAGTGTATGCATTGATGCATATATTCATGCATATTGGCGCATATAAACCTGCATCAGTTTTCATTTGGCTCACCCGGCAAGAATCAAATGAATAGGTATCTGAAAAGTATGGCATCTAAATAGATACAAATAAAAGAAGGTGACATTGGAAATAGGTATCTGATATGTAGGTAAAGAGTAGTACAGTATTTCTGAAGTTTTGATCCTTAAATAGACGAGTTTCCTATTCCATAAGTCTGTCTACGCTCTCAACTCGTTGATAGGCACACCGCGCTCTGAGTGAAGTAACAGATCAGGGGATCAAACCAAGAAACGTTCGCGAATTCCACCCTTAGACATTAAACATTGTTACGTAGATTTAAGCTGAAAGCATAAATGGGGATGGCCATACCTTAGTGGTATAGTGCGTTGGTCGCACCAAATCAGCCCGGGTTCGATTCTCGGCTGCAGTAATACTTTTTCACGAAAGGTAGCCTACTGCGCGTCGTTCGGAAGCCACGTTAAGCCGTTCGTCCGGTTCGTTCCGTTGGTCGTTGGCTAATAATTATGACCCAATTTGGGGAACAGTCAGCCTTAGTTTGTACCAAGACTACACCTCATCATCCATCAAAGAACTCATCACATGTGATCATCCGGTATTAACCTTAAAATAGGGATGGTGGTCGGTGTCTCAAAGCAAAGTACCAAAGTATAACAATTATTTCAGCATGTGTGCCACCGCCTCCGAGCAGCAGAATGGTCCCGGATCAGCAATCAGAGTACACCACGTATGTGAGTCAGCAGCCAAGCCTGACAGAGCAGCAAGTGCGTGAAGCGTTGCTGAGTCACATAGGCAAGCACACTTGCTACGGACGCGACGCTGCCAAGCGACACTCCATCACTGCCCTTCAGGCTTTCAGCCTTCCACGTGAGTACTGCAGTAGCCTGCACATACGCTGACACTCCATCACTGCCCTTCAGGCTTCCTCAGCCTTCCACGTGAGTACTGCACGCATGAAGCGTTGCTGAGTCACATAGGCAAGCACACTTGCTACGGACGCGACGCTGCCAAGCGACACTCCATCACTGCCCTTCAGGCTTCCTCAGCCTTCCACGTGAGTACTGCAGTAGCCTGGTAGCTGACAGAGCAGCAAGTGCATGAAGCGTTGCTGAGTCACATAGGCAAGCACACTTGCTACGGACGCGACGCTGCCAAGCGACACTCCATCACTGCCCTTCAGGCTTCCTCAGCCTTCCACGTGAGTACTGCAGTAGCCTGGTAGCTGACAGAGCAGCAAGTGCATGAAGCGTTGCTGAGTCACATAGGCAAGCACACTTGCTACGGACGCGACGCTGCCAAGCGACACTCCATCACTGCCCTTCAGGCTTCCTCAGCCTTCCACGTGAGTACTGCAGTAGCCTGGTAGCTGACAGAGCAGCAAGTGCGTGAAGCGTTGCTGAGTCACATAGGCAAGCACACTTGCTACGGACGCGACGCTGCCAAGCGACACTCCATCACTGCCCTTCAGGCTTCCTCAGCCTTCCACGTGAGTACTGCAGTAGCCTGGTAGCTGACAGAGCAGCAAGTGCGTGAAGCATTGCTGAGTCACATAGGCAAGCACACTTGCTACGGACGCGACACTCCATCACTGCCCTTCAGGCTTCCTCAGCCTTCCACGTGAGTACTGCAGTAGCCTGGTAGCTGACAGAGCAGCAAGTGCGTGAAGCATTGCTGAGTCACATAGGCAAGCACACTTGCTACGGACGCGACGCTGCCAAGCGACACTCCATCACTGCCCTTCAGGCTTCCTCAGCCTTCCACGTGAGTACTGCAGTAGCCTGGTAGCTGACAGAGCAGCAAGTGCGTGAAGCATTGCTGAGTCACATAGGCAAGCACACTTGCTACGGACGCGACGCTGCCAAGCGACACTCCATCACTGCCCTTCAGGCTTCCTCAGCCTTCCACGTGAGTACTGCAGTAGCCTGGTAGCTGACAGAGCAGCAAGTGCGTGAAGCATTGCTGAGTCACATAGGCAAGCACACTTGCTACGGACGCGACGCTGCCAAGCGACACTCCATCACTGCCCTTCAGGCTTCCTCAGCCTTCCACGTGAGTACTGCAGTAGCCTGGTAGCTGACAGAGCAGCAAGTGCGTGAAGCATTGCTGAGTCACATAGGCAAGCACACTTGCTACGGACGCGACGCTGCCAAGCGACACTCCATCACTGCCCTTCAGGCTTCCTCAGCCTTCCACGTGAGTACTGCAGTAGCCTGGTAGCTGACAGAGCAGCAAGTGCGTGAAGCACTGAGTCACATAGGCAAGCACACTTGCTACGGACGCGACGCTGCCAAGCGCCATCACTGCCCTTCAGGCTTCCTCAGCCTTCCACGTGAGTACAGCCTGGTAGCTAGAAGCATTGCTAGTCACATGGCTACTGCCAAGCGACACTCCATCACTGCCCTTCAGGCTTCCTCAGCCTTCCACGTGAGTACTGCAGTAGCCTGGTAGCTGACAGAGCAGCAAGCTTGTAGTGAACAAAAGGTGGCATACTCGTCATTCGATCAATGACGTTTAACCGGTTCATTTATCATACTCACCCCAACCTCGCTTGACCTTATAAGTTACGAGTACTTAACAAATATCTATGTAAATAAATATTTCTTATACAAAATACAAAACAAGTTTCCAAAAAAAGGCTTATATTTCACAACTTGCGTTGCTTATTCATAGCCTAACAACAAACTATAAAAACAATTTTCAAAATAAAACAATATTTACACAATCACGTTTTGTATCTGTAATAAATCTTGGCTCTCCAGGGTCCGGGTTTTCTACGTACACTGCTTTCAGAGTAAATCCTTTCTAAGGTTTTTACGTTGTGCTCTATGGCGTGGGCTGATAGAGGTCTATTGGAATTTTGGTGAGCAACGTCAAATCGATGATTAGTTATCCGGAATCTAAGGGGTTATAGTTTTTCCAATGTAATCCTTGGGACAATTTTTGCATGTAAGTTGATATATTACATTAGCCGTATCACAATTTATACGTCCTTGAATAGGATATTCCAAATTTGTTTAGCTGCTGGTAAAAGATTTTGAAGGTTGTAAAATTTTACATGTTCCGCATCTGGGTGTGTTACATGGTTTACATTCATGGATGAAGTGTGATTTTCGTAATTAAATTTTGGACGTGATAAGATATTTTGTAAATTGGGTGGTTTCCTGAAGATAATTTTGGGGGCTTTTGAGAATAAATTTTTGGTTTCTTGATGATTTTCTAAAATGGGTTTTGCTATTTTCAGGACTTTATTGATTTTATGTAATCCTGGAAAGTAGGTGGTGATGAATCTGGGATCGTTGTTGTCAGACTTGGATATGATATTTTTTGGTGCTTTGATTTGATTTTTTATTAATTTATCAGGGTAGCCTCTGCCGTTAAGGGCATTGGATAATTTACTAATGTATTTGTGGAAATCCGCTTGATCACTGCATAGATTCTTTGCTCTCAAGGAAAGACTTTTAGGAATCGAACGCTTGATATGCATAGGATGACAGCTTGAATAATGAAGATGCATTTTATTTGTTTCTTTTACATGAATTTTGGTGCTGAGAAGATTATTTCTTAAGAAAACATCAACGTCTAAGAAGGTGATGGACTGTTGAGATGTTTTCCAGGTGAAATTTGGACAAGGAAAAGAGTTCATACTGTCAAGAAAGTTAGAAAGAGATTCTTTGCCGTGTTACCAAAGTACAACAACGTCATCGATGAACCTTAACCATTTGAACGGTTTAAGAGTTTGAGATGTTAAGAAGGACTCCTCTAATAAACCCATAAAAAGATTTGCAAAAGACGGCGCCATTCTCGTCCCTATTGCGGTGCCTTTAATTTGGAGATAATTTTGATCACGAAATTTAAAATTGTTAAGGGTTAGAATGAACGTGATGAGGGAAACGATAAAGCTAGTAGATGGTTTTGAATTAGGTGGACGAAGACGTAAAAAATGTTTACAGGCGTCTATACCAGATTTGTGGGGAATATTTGTATAATTATAATGATAATTACAAATGTCAATCAATGGAGACAAGGATTAGATTCTGAGGAAGAGGTTGGGAGTTGAGGTTTTCAATTTGAGAGAGGAAGTGGTTAGTGTCTTTGATGTATGGTTGGAGATTTTGAACATGGGGGTGAAGTAGACCATCGACATAGGACGATATTCGTTCCGTGGGACAGCCAAAACTAGAGACAATAGGTCTACCGGGAACCTATAAATAAATATATTTGATTGTCAAATAATTGTTTGAAATAAATTAGTCAGTCTTAAAATAAAAATAATGACATTTTGATCATGTGTTCAGTACCAGTTAGAAACATTCACGGAGAGAAGAGAGAACTCGTGGTCGTACACAGCGTTCTCGCCGATGACTGAGATCGACGGGCCGGAGAATGGGCCAGCACCGCTGCCCTGGGAGATCCCCGTCACCCCCCGGGGCCTGTTCGAGGCCGAGGTGAAGACGCTGTGGGTGCCTCACACATCCTCCATCAAACACTGCTTCCGCTGCTCCAGTCTAGCGACAATGCCTTGTCAGGAGTGCCACGCCAAGGGATGGGTTAGTTCGTCTTTTTGACTGCTTCTGCGAAAATAGTAACAAACTAAACTTTTGGTGAGGTGAGGCTCTATTTTTGGCTCCTATACAGATTACATAAAGACCGGGAGTACGTGGATGAGTAATCAGACTTAGCTATGTTTTGCCTACGCTGTAATAGCCGAAACCTGTAAGAATTCTAAACACTATACAAATTATTATGAAGTATGTATGAAACTGAAAGAAAATATCACACTGTAAATAAACTAACTAGACATGTGTCAATCTAAGACATTGTTATAATGAATATAACCGTTGATTGTGTTTGGCACTCAGGTGCGGTGCCTGCATTGCAATGGTGACGGGTTCAGTTCAGAGTTCGACTACAAGGAGCGCTGCGGCTACTGCAGATCCTCGGCTCACGGGTTCGGTCGTCTTGACTGCCTCAGGTGCAAAGCCTCCGGGCGCCTGATCTGCCAACCTTGCGAGGGAAGTGGCCTCATGATTTACTTCATCCTGCTCACCATCACGTGGTAAACACACTTACACCTTTCCCCAGTCCCCTCCTCCACTCACGGGCTGGTCGTCTTGACTGCCTCAGGTGCAAAGCCTCAGGGCGCCTGATCTGCCAACCTTGCGAGGGAAGCGGCCTCATGATTTACTTCATCCTGCTCACCATCACGTGGTAAACACACACACTCTTCCCCAGTCCCCTCCTCCACTCACGGGCTCGGTCGCCTTGACTGCCTCAGGTGCAAAGCCTCCGGGCGCCTGATCTGCCAACCTTGCGAGGGAAGTGGCCTCATGATATACTTCATCCTGCTCACCATCACGTGGCAGGCTCGGTCGCCTTGACTGCCTCAGGTGCAAAGCCTCTGATCTTGGCCTCACTTCATCCTGCTCACCATCACGTGGTAAACACAATTACACTCTTCCCCAGTCCTCCACTCACGGGCTCGGTCGCCTTGACTGCCTCAGGTGCAAAGCCTCCGCCTGATCTGCCAACCCTGCGAGGGAAGTGGCCTCATGATAAACTTCATCCTGCTCACCATCACGTGGTAAACACAAACACTCTTCCCAGTCCCTTCCTCCACTCACGGGCTCGGTCGCCTTGACTGCCTCAGGTGCAAAGCCTCCGAGTGCCTGATCTGCCAACCCTGCGAGGGAAGTGGCCTCATGATAAACTTCATCCTGCTCACCATCACGTGGTAAACACAATTACACTCTTCCCCAGTCCCTTCCTCCACTCACGGGCTCGGTCGCCTTGACTGCCTCAGGTGCAAAGCCTCTGAGTGCCTGATCTGCCAACCCTGCGAGGGAAGTGGCCTCATGATAAACTTCATCCTGCTCACCATCACGTGGTAAACACACTTACACTCTTCCCCAGTCCCTTCCTCCACTCACGGGCTCGGTCGCCTTGACTGCCTCAGGTGCAAAGCCTCCGAGTGCCTGATCTGCCAACCCTGCGAGGGAAGTGGCCTCATGATATACTTCATCCTGCTCACCATCACGTGGTAAACACACTTACACTCTTCCCCAGTCCCTTCCTCCACTCACGGGCTCGGTCGCCTTGACTGCCTCAGGTGCAAAGCCTCCGAGTGCCTGATCTGCCAACCCTGCGAGGGAAGTGGCCTCATGATATATACTTCATCCTGCTCACCATCACGTGGTAAACACACCACTCTTCCCCAGTCCCTTCCTCCACTCACGGGCTCGGTCGCCTTGACTGCCTCAGGTGCAAAGCCTCCGAGTGCCTGATCTGCCAACCCTGCGAGGGAAGTGGCCTCATGATAAACTTCATCCTGCTCATCATCCCGTGGTAAACACACTTACACTCTCCCCCAGTCCCCTCCTCCACTCACGGGCTCGGTCGCCTTGACTTCCTCAGGTGCAAAACTTAAATATGATTTGGACAGAATTCCATTCATTTTTATTTCATCGATTCATACTATAATCCAACTGTTCAGTAAAGTAGTGTATATACGTGTGTATTTTTTACAGCGGTTTAATTTTTAAAGTTTTTACAGTGGTGTGAGTAGAAATTGTCGCCTTTTACTTCATCACCATTTTCTCATGTTCGCTAATGTTGATTTTCTTGCAGGAAAACAAATTCTTCGGAGTTTATCAAGAAAAGCGTTTCACTGCCTGAGAAGTTCGTGAGGTTTGTGACCGGAGAAGAAGTGTTTTCACAGATCGGTGAAAGAATCAGACCCCTTGGTGACTTTCCAGAGGAGAAAATCAATGAAGCTTCCAGAGATTTAATATTCAACCACATAGAAACATATACTGATCAGAAAATATTAATGCAGGTACCTCATCTGAACGTAAAATATTATTATGTTGTTTGTTCGTCTGTAGTTTTAATTTTAATCTATGCACACATCAATTTAGTCTTAAAATGGTGTCTAGACTAGACCTGTTTCAGGATATTATTATACTATGATCAATCGCGTCTCTTGGAAACTTAAATTCACTTGCACATTCACGGGCTAAGGCTTTATAAACAACTACAGTCCTCACAATACTGCTCATAAAATACACTTGAACACTTCAACTACAACTAGTATAGTTCATACCCATAATTTTGAACTTGTCTTTGAATTGAACCTTCCAGTCCTGACTGGCATGCCAGCTACTTGTCTGTTATATATATTTATGACTAATTGTTGTTTGGTATACTCTTAAACCCGTCTAGAAGTATTGTATGTTTAATACTTAATCGTTGCATAAGACTGTTCACATTTTTTTAATTATTAAAAATGACATGATTTGCACCTTTGTATTATTTAGTTTTCTTTGGGTAGTTTTGAGAGGTGACCGGATAGAGCCCGGAGCTCCAATTGTGTTGTCTAATTTTGTTTAAATTGGATAGGAATATAACATGGAAAAGTTTGCAACCAATGTTTTAGGTAGGTTAGTGAGCTAAAACGTGGAAAGTGTATCGTAATTTTGAGTACAGTACTATGTTCATGTAGACAAATCTAATTTTAAATTCCAAAGTAGAAGATTCATTTGATGACGAAAGTAAAAGTTCTAGTGTTCATATGCAGAAGCATCAATACTCCAATAGAGATCTATGCGTTCAGGGAAAAGAATTTTACAGCTGTATAATAAAATTATTAACTTGATTAAAACGTCGTTTGCAGTGTTCACCCCTTTTCAAAAATTACTCAGTGTTTGGACCTGCGGCTGCTTTATCCGGCCGCTTCTGAATTAAAATAGAAAATTACTTATTTTCTCTCTAAATTCATAAGTAAAATCAATACTGTATCACAATGAACGAGCCGGGTTGGCGTACATTTCTCAAATATAAACACAATGTGGTTCGTTATTTTACATTTATTTGAAACAAGTCTTATTATTTTAAAATAAAATGTCTAGTAGAGTGTTGATGAACGGTCACGTGTTACAGAGGCAGAGTGTGCAAGCAGTTCCCATCACTCACGTCAGCTACAAATGGAAGAGTCAAGAGGGACAGTACTTTGTGTTCGGAAAGGAAAACAAAGTGCATGCTCCTGATTATCCTCAGACCTGCTGTTGGGGCTGCACCATCCTGTAGATGTCAAGTTGTAGGCTTCTGGCTCCTGTACCTAAACATAGCGGAACAGTACACAAGTGGGCAGTGGCTTAGGAGTGGGCAGTGGTGGATGTGACCTAGAATTTCGCCCCATACAAGCAATGTAAAACACGCATTTTCTTGGTACACTTCACGCCTACGGTTTCCATCGGATTTTCATGAAATAAATTTGAACAAACTATGATTTCCGGTTTCAGGACCTATTTGAAGTTAATTACCTTCTTTGTAGCCTGGAGATCCTGATGAAATTTAGATGCTAGATGTGGTGCGGACGATCGTTTCGGTCTAATAAGACCATCTTCAGAGCACGATCACTAAACTAAACTAACACTATAACTGATTATATACACTGCTTTCCGGTCGAACATCTACTAGTCAAACTCAAGAACAAAGAAAAGCAACTTATGCAAATAAAATAAACCTCGATATAACGTTTGCAAGAGATCAAAAATAACCCCTAAAAGTTTGCCCCATGTAAAGTGTAAATAAAGCAGTGTATATAATCAGTAATCAGTGTTAGTTTAGTGATCGTGCTCTGAAGATGGTCTTATTAGACCGAAACGATTGTCCGCACCACATCTAGCATCTAAGTTTCATCAGGATCTCCAGGCAACAAAGAAGGTAATTAAATAAATTTGGTTTTAAAGTGAATTAAATGTTTTAGTCGCTCCACTGAACCAAATTCTCACTCATAAATCTGTGACATAAAACCAAAAGTTGAAGATAATTTGAATTAGAATTTCTTGATTTTACTATAAAACTTGTAGAACTTTCAAAACAGTGGTCAAGTGGTCAGCGAAGTCACTGCAGAACATTTTCTATTAAAACTTATTTTTTTTAAATCTGATGGAAATTGTAGGCATGAGGTGTCTAAAAAAAGTGTTATTTTAAATTGTTCTTATGGGACACAAACCAAAATGGCCGACAGGTACTGTGCACTCTTAACAGTTTCGACCCGGAGCCCTTGATCGACACAGAAAGGCTTACGTGTATCCACAGTGGAAAGGGCGTGCCAGGCAATCTCGGGGTTTGCGCCTCTACCGCAGCAAGGGCTTCCGCGTGCCAAAGTCAAAGTCTTTACTGAACCTGATTAACAATTTACATGCACTGGCAAAGTCATACATAATAATTTTCTTAGCAAAAACAATTTCCTTCTCTGAGTAAAGTAACAATTTCTTGACAAATTATAGATAATCTATTTATACTCGTATTTCTAGCCAATTTACATTTATACATTCATGTGATGGTATGCTAGTTTGCCAAGAAGTCCCGAACGCTGTAGCAGGCAAGATCGACCAACATACTTTTGAGGTCCTTTCGAAACTTACAGAGGTCTGATTCCAACCTGAGATGAAGTGGAAGTTTGTTGAAAAGGTTTATTCCGTTGTAAACCGTGTGATTTTTGAAAAAAGATGTCGAGTGTTTATGAATTGATCATTTGTTTGAATGGCGCAAAGAATCATAATAAACACATATGTTTTTGTTGAAAAAATGAACCTCGTCAAGTTTTACTTTACAAATGTCAAGGTTTCAAGGACGTAGATCGACGGGAGCGTTAAAATGTGCGCCTGCCGAAACACCTCCCTACAGAATTGGCGCGAAACCAGAGAAAACCCCGTTTTCACAGCCCTTTTTTGTAATTGGAATAAAAAGCAAGTCTTTTGACTTTGTGGCCCCAAATAGGTATTGCATAAGCCAAGTGGGGGTATAAGCCCGTAATAAGCTGATAACAGAACCTCGCCCTTTGCTTAGGTCTTAAGGTTGTTCAGCACGAAGATTCCAGAGCTGAGCTTTCTTGAAATTTGTTCAGCTCTGCCTGCCCGAGTGACGAGTGTAGCTTTGAAATCCAGAGCTAAAATACTGTGAGGTATTTTCAAGCTGCTCTAATCTTTTCAATTTTATTGCCATGAAGTCCAAAGTTATCAGGTGAAATTTCGATCGTCTTAATATGACTTGCACGGGTTGTGTTGTGTAAAATCTCATTTCTCATAAAACAAACCCTCGTATTATACATGTGTATTTATGTGCAGTTGACAACCTTGTTGATAATTATCAGCTGAAATGACCTTTCAATACATGTAAACAAAACTTTGGAACTTCTCCTTTTCAACCATATATAAATTGGCAGTTGTGAATGCATAAGTAGAGTTAATGTCAAAATACAGGGTTATTAAAAAGAATGCCCTACTTCCATCCATATTATAAGTGCTTCATGAATAATTTAAATGAATAATGAATAATAAGTAATAACTGATCAAATAGAGTTTTCTAAATCCCTATTTGAGATGACGACCACTCTCATGAGGGTATTTTAAGGCAAATATGTGGTGAAGGATGAGTGTGATGAGTGGTAGTAATGAGTTATGAGGTGTAGTCTTAACACAAACTAAGGCCGGCTCTTTCTCATTAATTAATTGCCCAATGGAAATACAAGGACCAACGGCTCAACGTGACTTCCGAACCACACAGGTGGTCTGATATGTCTAAACGATGGTGGGAGTTGATGCGGGTATCATCAGATGATCACTGAGACTATCTGAGCCACTTTAGACCTATATCATCCTCAAAACCTGACCTCCATGAAGCTGGATTACAGGACCACGCCACGAGTCCCAATCTGAAAGTAAGACATTCTTTTTGAAAGGCCCTGTATATCTTTCTCGTTCTTGGAGAAAAGAAAGGAGGGACTGCGCCACTGAAGAGATCGGTTAAGAAAGTTCCATTTGTACCTGTTCCTCAGGGCCAATTGGAAATTACCAATTATAATAAAAAGAAGACAGGTATAATATTTTGAGTATGGGATAAACTCCCATAACTCAGGTTTATTTTGTTAAGCGAGCCTTAGAAAGTGTGCTAAAGAAATGGCAAATATTTATACTACATTTTCAATTCGCTATCATCACTTAAGTTTACAGCAATTTAGTTTCCCTAGAGTTATTTATGCTAAAGTTATTAGCGAAGATGATAAAAATAACAAAATGTATCGAGTTACAAAATAAACTATTTTTACACTTTTCTTTGCTGCTTTCTATTATACTGTTCTCCTATTGTATGTTCTATATAAATTATATGCTTTGAAAGTGAGCTGATATGCATAAAGGAAGATTATATGTGGGTATATGGATGCATGGAGAATTTTCCTTGTTGGTTAAACCAGAAAAGACTGATACACAACCTCTTTTATACATACATGGTGAGTTTTAAATGCCCCCCCTCCCCCCCACCTTTACATTTGAAAGACCCCTTTATTGACATAGTGTTCTTCAAAATCCTCCAAGGGATTTTGTTACAGAGTTTTAACGTTTCCCTTAGGATTTTGCAGAAAAATATTTCAGTCAAAATAAATTGTATGTGAAATGTGGAATTTTAAACCTGACAACTTGAAATCAATCTTTTAAATCTTAAAAAAAATTGTTGAGATAGAAAATTGTTTTTGCTTCATTGAATTTGTGTTTTCTTTAGAGGTGCCACAATAGGGGGGTTTATACTTTAAAAATGTAGGGGGGCCCTCTCCCGGGGTAACGCAAAGGACGTCTAACTAAACAAAATTCAGAACATTTCCCAAAGGATTTTTCAACGTTTTATTTTTTTCAAAAGTTATGGTGAGGGGGACATTTAAAACTCACCTTGTATAGATTACTACAAAGTCTGTATAT
This sequence comes from Matsumurasca onukii, assembly GCA_018831715.1. Classification (NCBI taxonomy): domain Eukaryota; kingdom Metazoa; phylum Arthropoda; class Insecta; order Hemiptera; family Cicadellidae; genus Matsumurasca; species Matsumurasca onukii. The sequence goes on along the minus strand of CM032059.1, from coordinate 49,771,180 downwards.
TTGAGGTTCAGTGTTGATTGGGCTAATATTTTCCTAACAATTTTCCTTAATCTTTTTTGGATTTGCTTTAAATCCATCTCTCTATTGTGAACCAGGGTTTTTTGAACATTAAAATTTGTAATGACAATATTTAATTATTTATTTAATTTACATGTAACAGACAACATGCAATTACATCACATCAGTACATTATATAATAAAATGAAACAAACCAAGTCCAAAATATAGCACTAATTGAAACTTTTACGCATAATTTACGCAAAAAATCAATTAATTGTGAAGAACAAAAAATAATTAATATATAAATACAAAAGTATAGACTTGAAAACCCCATTCTTGTTGTAAAGATTATACATATTAAAGACTAATAAATAAAACATGCATGAACAATTTATATGATAAAATTGATCAACAACAATTATAATATAACAATTAGCTCTATCTTATAAATAAGATATTTATTTCTAACAAATCGCCAAGTTATTTTAGCATGTTTTAACATCTATATAGGTTTTGACCAATAAACTCTTTATCTATAATATTGTAAACAGATATTTTCTAAATAACTTAACAGTTTTATTGATAAAATATGTTCATCATAGAAAACAACCTATTTTCAACAAACAAAAATAGCAGCATATGATATCTGACCCCATGATGATAGCCACCAGATTACTATGAATCAATATATAGATTTATGTTACCTTGTTGAACTGTCGAGTAATCTTTATTGTAGACTTTATGGGTACTACAGCTGTTTCGCGGCCATCCTATGCCGCTTCTTCAGGTACGAGGACGTACGTAGTTATCACTCATAGAAATCGTCAAGTTGATTAAAATAGATAAATAAATAAAAGAATAAATAGACTGTCCGAATAATGGACTGTTCCTTCATGCGAGGCGGGTGTGCTTGGCCAAGCAGTGTTTTTTCGTTTTTTGTAACTGTTTTAAATGTCTCTTCAATGTGCTCGTGTCTATTTATTCTTTTATTTATTCATCTATTTCAGTCAACTTGACGACCTCTATGAGTGATAACTACGTACGTCCTCGTACCTGAAGAAGCGGCCTAGGATAACCGCGAAACAGCTGTAGTACCCATAAAGTCTACAATAAAGATTACTCGACAGTTCAACAAGGTAACATAAACCTATATATCTGACCCTACGGTACAACAAATTACTATCAAAACCTAACTCTTAGGCTTTCATGGCCGGTGTCAAAACTTACAACGGCCGAGGACTGAACCCTGGGGAACAACTCTTGATATAGGATGTTGGCTTGACCTTACGCAAGTGATTTCCTTTCTGGTAACATTCTGAACTTCAACGATCTGGTGCCTGTCTGTTATAGCTAGAGAACCATCCCAGCGCTGTCTCCCGGATTCCCAGTGACGAAAGCTTAAGTAAAATGAGATTGTGATCCAAGCAATCGAATGCTTTACTAAGGTCCAGGAATACACTAGTCACATTATTGCCCTCTTTCATCTTGTCAATGAGATATTCAACAATGTCTACCAATGCTGTAACAGTTGACTTCCCTTTTACAAAACCGTGTTGACTTTTGGTAAGAAGTTGATTTACTTCAAGGGGACTTAGTAACCTAACCAAGAATGCTCTCTCGACAACCTTTGAAAAGGTAGGGAGTAACGAGATTGGTCTATAGTTTCGGATGTCTTTTCTTTCTCCTCGCTTGTGTAGTGATATTACTTTTGCGATCTTCCTGCTCTTTGGAAAGATTCCTTGCTTTAGTGAAAGGTTGGATATGTGGAGTAGAGGTTTCCTGAGCTCTTCAGAACAGATCTTGAAAATTTTTGTAGAGATATCATCCAATCCTGAAGATGTTTTTACTTTCAGAGACCGATAATCTTTTTCAGTTCATGGTCTGATAATGGCAGAAACTCCTCAAGCTTAGTGAGATGCTCATTGTGTGCGTTGTTATTTACAGGTGAGAAAGATCTTGGTGGGTTAAGCTTTAAAGTGATATCCACTATAGTTGTAAAAAATTGATTAAAATGTTCAGCCACTTGATGATCTTCTATCTCCACTCCATCCACTGTAAGGGATAGACATGGTGCATCTGCTGTTTATGACGTCCCTTGGCGGGTTAAGCTTTAAAGTGATATCCACTATAGTTGTAAAAAATTGATTAAAATGTTCAGCCACTTGATACGGATCTTCTATCTCCACTCCATCCACTGTAAGGGATAGACATGGTGCATCTGTTTCCTTCTTCGCCCTTCGCTCACTGTTTATGACGTCCCAAACAGCTTTACTTTTATTATCAGAAGAAATTATATGTCCTGCACTATGGTCACGTCGTAAGACTCTCAATTTCAGGTCGTATGACTTTTTCAAGGCATTTGCCGCACGTTTGTCCTCCATATCTTTGTGAACAGGTATCTGTTGTTCGCTGCCAAGTATTGTTCTTTCAAATCCCTGGCCTCGGAGTCATAAACAACCCTTCATCTGTTGACGTTTCTTCTTGACCTCTTTTGTGGACAGTTTGAGTCGAGAGCTTTGCTGATGATGTGTGTAAAATTATTGTAAGCTTCGTCAACGTTGGTACTCTTTAGTACCCTTTCCCATGATAGGTCAGATAATGCTTGTTTTGGTTGCAGAAGGTTGTTGGAGTTAAGATTTCGTCTAGTTGATATTGTCAAATGAGCACAGAAAACGGGTAAGGTCAAAGTGCAAAATTGTGCGGTGTGATCGGAGATCCCGGTGTTGATGATCTGGACGTTGATTTCGTCAGGATTTAGCATTTTTAATTATTTCAATAGTTACTCTGAGTGAAATTTCACATTATTACCATATGAGATACCATTGAAATAATTAAAAATTATAATAACTTCAACACAGAAAACAGCATTAAACCTTCCAGAAGCTGGCAACCAGTCCTGAAGAGGTATTTTCGATAGTGTCACAGCCACTGAGAACATCGACAGTTGGTATCCCTGCTCCAATGGACGGTTGGCAGCCCTGTTACCAATAGGATAGCAAGTAGCTCAGTTTCAGCCAATCAGTGACTGAAGATAGTACTCCATAACGAGACTGAAATATCTCAAGCTAATTATTATGTTTTGCCGCAGTGTGAACCGGAAGAACTAGATTACTGACTCCCACTTGCTCGGCCACCTTGGAACTGGAGCCTCGGCCGGACTAAAAAATGGCCACACTATCCGAAAATACGATGAAAAGATGTTTGGGGCACTTTAGAATTCCGGTTTACACGGAATACTCGTACAATGTCCATCCTGTAAAAGCTCCTTCAAGATTTCTATTCCGGGCCAGTTGAAGAATATCACCTATATTATTGTATCGGTACCCAAATGGTAACTTCAGATTGTTGATAGTGGTATGTAGTTGTAATGATGATGGTATGTGGAGACTGGAGAGGTTAGTTCTTGCGGGATCCACGCCGCTTCATGGAGGCGGAGCACTGAGGACAGTACCACTTGCCCTTGGGTGAACTTGTGATGCCGACACATGGGTAGTGGAACCACTCGTAAGGGCACTGAAACAGACATTGTTACTTCAATGGCCTGTGGCACGTTGGTACAGGGTTTTTATAAAATAATGGTGCAGTTTCGACTAACTGTAAAATTTTAATGTGTCCAATTAAAAAACCCAGAATGGTTGCACTGTAATCGGCAACTCAAAGGTTTGGTTTACATTTATTAAAACAGCTCTGCTTATTGTTAACCTCATTATTTTGAAGAAACTTGAATGTTGTTTCCAATGTTAACATGTTTTCAGATCATACAAGATGACTTACACTTACTTATAATACTTGTAGCTCGTCCTTGACCAACAGTTGTTGGATAGACTGTGTCAAATAATAATACTTAATAAAATCCTTAGATGCGAGAGCAGGTTTTAGGTGAGATCAGCGAGAATAAGCCAAAATCTCGAGAATCGAGACGAAATTATAATTTTGATAATTTTTCCTCTTTATTTGTTTGTTTTTGCTATTATTAAATAGTTTGCTTAGTTGTTATAGAATATGGTATTATTGTAATATTAAAAGTGTTGTGTTTTATTTTTCCTGAGTGCTCCTATAGTTTAAGTATTGTACACATAAATAAAATGTTAGTCCAGTTTTTGATTACCAATAATAATTATGTTTTATCATCATTTTACATTGAAACAAGTGAAAAAATATAATGTCAAGCTGTAGCTAGCTAGGACTAAGCTAGACCACACAAACAGCAATATAACCTAAAACATTACAAGTCAAATACAAAATTTAACTAACCTATGCCTACCAGAAAATATTAAACTAAAATATTAGGGTTATGACATAAAGATTATTGATATTCAGATAATTTTTAATTATTGTTCCCTATTCTATCCTATCACATCAAGTTTCAGTTAAGCCGGCCTACTATACCCTAACTTGTACTGACAATCACAGAGTTCTAATTTGAGTTTGTTAGGCTGTAACACTATAAAACATTAAAATAAACTTAATAGTGCAGTAAAATATCGTTATGTATATTTCAAGTGTTTGAAAACAACTTGTATTACTAAAAGTGAGTAAATCAACAAGCTGAGCTTACACAAAATATGTGTTGAGGTTAGGTTCTGAACATACTGACAAATAAGCGTTCTCCGTTTTTGTGATCAAAAATTGGATTGGTTACTATTTAAAACTTGTTTTATAACCATTTTCTTTATTTAAATTCTAAAACCTTAATAAATCACATCATGTTTGATGCTTTTGTAACACGAAAAGTCCGCGAAGCGAAGTACTAACCCATATATTCTCTGTGGTACTAACAGACCAATATTGGCCGTATGATCGGTTAGTAATGTTTGCGATAGATCGAAAGTCGAAATATTCGAGCTTAACTGTTGTTCGATTACTGCTTATAGAAAACAATAACAAATACTGCAACTATCGACACTTACTATTGTAACTATCGATTTAAATGACTAGTTGTGTGTATAACTGTATGCTAGCTGTTATTTTGTGGCGACTGCCATCTTGACAAGCTTGATATTGCATCATCCTCTTATCTTGTCCGTTCTCAGTCGCTACTGGACATCGATGTTACCTAACGTTGTTCAAACTGCTGGCACTTAATATTTGGAGCGAATCTTCTAGTTTACAGCAAATCGTGTTTCAAATAACTTCTTGTCAATTTTATGGCATAACAAATTTTGTCGGTGTTCATCGAACTTTTCGAGAATAAAATTCTCGTCATCTCGCACCTCTAAATTCTTTACAAAACTATTTACAAGATGGCGGTGGTACAAGCGGCTCCTCACCAATTTCCTCTAATGAATAGAGCGGCCTATCCTGTAGACACTTCCTCATTACACTCTTAAACTGGGCTATCTTGTTACTTAATCAAGAGTTATCAACAATTAACACCTTTACCGAAACATGATATGTAATAACGCTAAGAGAAACACCCGGTCTCTGAGACCCCTATTTTTACACAACAAATTTTGTTATTGAATTGAATATAGGTCGTATACAAATAAAAATAGCATTTATTGACACACTGTATAATTGAAATAATCTTTTAAAGAATATTAGGTTTTACATTGTTTAGATATTTTTGGCACTAGAAATGCAAATCTCTGAGGAAGTCTGAGGAGCCTCTGAGCTAGTTGATTGAAGATCAGACATGACTGAAACTTAATATAAAAAACACACAAATAGAAACATCCGGTCACTGACGCACTTGTTATAATCAACGAACACCCGGTCTCCCAGACACAAATTTCACACACGGGAACTGAAACACGCGGTCTGACAGACGTGTAGCACTTCACTAACGAATCGATAACTCAAGGTCAATGGTACATAACCGAACGAAAACCGGATCTGGGGTTTGAGGGTGAGAGGTGGAACAGCTACTATGACGGTCAGTGCGCCAACTGCTGCAGGTGTGCAACTATAGCAAAATTAAATTTACCTTTGGGTCTCACAGACCGGTGTTTCGGTAAGAGTGTTAAACACACAGTAGAAATTTATTGTTGAATTCAGATAAGACTATAGTAGACTCCACGTAAGGTGGCAGTTGAAGGTGGAGCTTGTCGACACCATTTTCTAGTGCGAGCCAATGCTCTACGCGCGACGTTGTCACGTCTAGTCCTCGCTGTGCCGCGCACTCCACTACCTTACTACGCTAATCATTACCGTGAGCGCGCTTCAAGCCTAAGAGAACTGCAAGAATAAATTTGATTTAATATCAAAGAGGGCATGTAGACAAACAAATTTTAAAAAAGTTCACGTTCGTTGCTCTGTTCCTTCCTGGTGAAAACGCAGAAACGACAATACTGTAGATTCTTTTGCTATGTTTACAATAACATTGTTTACTGTATGGCGTGACTTCAAGTGCTGTATGTTTTGGGCATTATAAGTTTGTATAATGTTAATTTTTTTCTAAAACGCAAATATATGTGCTAAATTATTAAAATTACAAGGGCAATGCAAACTTTCGCTTTAATAAAACTACCTTGCAGTGCAACAATTTTTTATTAGAGCAAAGATTTACAAAACGTCATATAATTCTACTAAATTATAAATGTAAGAGTCAAATATTTGGTTATTTTAGAAGGGCAAAATGTTGTCTGACTCGAATGAATCTAAATTTTATTGATGCAACATCGTCTCAGTTAACCAACATTAAGCGTGTATCCATAATGTTCGAATTCCTCTTGGAAACCTGAGTATTTAATCATTTAAGTAAATATTTCATATGTAAAATATACATTCATATATATAAATAGACATGCGTGGTTCATTTACATATAACTATTGTTTACTTTGAATACTGAAATCACAACACAAAACTATTGTTCCTTGTTGGGTTTAGTGTGATATAATTCAAGGATTTATGGAATTTAAAATGATTGTGGGTTACTAACAAAATTCTGGAATAATCTTTCAGCACATGTAAACACATGTAAAAATACAATTTGTAAGACAAGTAATATTTTATCTACACACCTTGAGTCATGATAGAATCTATCTATAGCCTAGCGACGTACTCAGAATTGTGTTTCTCAAAATATTTCACAGCGAGAACTTACCGCTGCGTCCGGTCTCACGCTTTAAATATAATTACACATTTTTAAACATCGGTCCATATTTTTTTTCCCCCAGCAGTCTGGTCAGATACGTTCTACAGACAGGTTCATGGTATTGTATCTTTTAAATTCATAGCCGTATTACGATTGTTTCACGAACCGTCTACAGTTTTTGACTTAATTCTTTTATAGTTTTAGTATCGTAGTAGTAGTTGTGTTAGTAGCTTTGTTTTATTTTCTTATTTTATCTTTTATTGTTCATTCATTATGAACAACCAAACGCCACCTTCTACATCTAGTGGTAAGAAAGGAAAGACTATGCATAGTGGAGAAAGAAGAATCGTGTATAATGTGTATACGTTTTTAAAACAATTATCTTTCCCATTGTTCCATGAAAGTGTTGATTTCAACAAGACTGGAAAATTGTGTGCACAGGCTTGAGGAATAAGTGACAGAACTGTTGTTGTGTACATGTATTCATTTTAAAATGTGTGTTAGTCTAGTGTCAGTGTTTTTATTTTTTTTATCTATTGTAAAGCAAGTGAACAAAAAGCAAAAGGTAGCCAGTGTAATAAATGTATTGTAAATATGAGTGATAATCCTATTAACATTGGATTCGTGTATTGGAAACCGTGTGGGTTGCTGATTATTTTACCGAGAATCGGTCTCAAACATAAATAAAGGTTAGTGAGAATTATATTTTTCTATTGTATGCCATGGATTAAATCTTTCTTTCTTTCTTGTTAGTAACTATTGTTATGCATTTTCAAAACCTCTTTAGTGTTGATGAAAAAGTGTATCCATTTTATAAAACAAACTCACGCTTATTACATTTACAGTCATGTTTATTGTTAACAACTTTTCAGTGATTTGTAGAACTAATATTATTTTTAACGACTTTTCTTAAAAAATGTTCTTTGACCAATAAATTTAAAACGTTTATATCTTTAAACTATAGGACTATTTTATGTTTAAATTCAATTATATTTTAAAAACACTTTTGTGAAAAGTAAAAGCGTTTTAATTAACTCACATTATTTTTTAAGTGATCATCTTTTAGTTTTTACAAGAATGTTTTGTTAACTTAATTAACATTTAACTTTTCTGCCAGCAAATGGTTATTTTATTAATATTACAAATGGGTATGCTAAAATATTATTAAGTGCATTTCCTTGTATTCATTCTCTTAATCTTTCCTACGGAAGGAAAAGAGCTACGAGTACGCTTCTTTTTTTGAAATGATTGTCTTATCGTGTACTACTACAACAATAAATGGCCATCTTTGCAGTAAACATACTTTGGCCGAGCGCCGTGATAAAAAAGAACAGAAGTACTGTCAGCTCGGACTAGCGTGTAGTGTTGTGCGGAGTGAGTGCCGCGGGCGGGCAGTGGTGCGATGTGGCAAGCGCGCACTGCTCTCCTATAGGACACGGCTCAACTGTCTTCTTTCGTGCCGCCTGGTTTAATTTTATTTCATTTCATACAAGACATAACCAAAATAAGCAAACCCAAACAGTTCACGTTGACACCAATGTAATTACTCAAGTTCACAGTACTAAATTTTTGGGGTTAGTGGTAGATGATACATTGACTTGGAATAGCCATGAGGAGAGCCTAATTAATAAGATTTCTTCGGGGCTATACGTCCTACGAAATTTTGCTAAACTCTGTTCAATTGATTTACTAAAAATGGTGTACTATGCTCATATACACTCTCACTTATACTATGGTATAGTGTTGTACGGGGCAACTAGTAATTATAACTTAAACAAGTTACTAATTTTACAGAAAAAAGCTATAAAGATAATGTTAAAACTAATTTTTGATGATTCTGTTAAGGAACATTTTGGTGAATTAGGAGTATTAACTGTCTATGGACTTTATATTTTAGAAACAGTAATGGCTATCAGAGCGGATGAGCTAAAACTGCCCAAATTGGGCTCTAATCATGAATATTTAACTGGGAATAGAAACAAATTGGCTATTCCAAGTCACTCTCTTCAATTTTTCTGGAATTTTCTAAAACTGCAGGGATAAAATTCTATGACAAAATTCCTCAAAGTATTAAAGAAATAAAAAGTCTACCTTTGTTCCGAGAAAAATTTAAAAAATATTTAGCATTGAGAGCCCTGTATTCTTTGGAAGAACTATAATTTTATTATTAATGTATAAATAACAGAATAACGGTATGTTGACTGATGTTATTTGGAGTAATTGTTTGGTGGCATGTGTTGAATTTTGTATTTGTATTATTGTGAATTATGTAATAACGCCATTCAGGAATTGTACATAGAAATGTCCTGTATATTTATGTGTCAATTTGTTGAATAAAGATGATTTGATTTGATATCTTGAGTTCCCGGATGTTTTGCGGCAATGTGTTGTAGATGAGTAGTGCAGAATGGGGATAGGATTTTAATGTGGAGCTCAGTTGGCACCGGGCACATCCATATCACAAGCTCTCCGAGTACTATGGGAGTGGAATTCATCCCTTCTGGTAAAATTGCTTAGGTTTTCTTTAAGAAGAACCAAGCTGTTGAGCACATACTGGCTGTACAACCGATCCCCGAGCTCAGACAAGTGAACTTTATCCCAATTAGCCCCTCAAGTAGACCCCTTATCCTGATCTCCAGAGAAGGACAGTCTAATGGGATGTGCTCAGCAGTTTCTACTGACTGATCACAGAGTCTACATAAAGTATTACCATTGTACAACCCCATTTTCTGCAGATGATGACTGAAGTGTCCATGTCCAGTTAAATATGATATTAATAATCTGATATCAGTGCATTTTAATTTTAAGGAGCAACTGGAGAGCACCCTACTAGGTGACTTAAGCAGGTGACTAACCGTAGGGTTGTCGCAGGCCACCATGTCTCCGAAGGCCACTTCGTTACAGATGCAGTAACGAGGCTCGTTAGGATCATACGTCAGATCAGCCGACTTGTCAGGCTGTGGCGACACTGCAGGACTAGGCATGATTGGTAGAGCAGGACTGCTGCTAGCACTGGTCTTCCTGTAAACCAGACACACAAGTACGTGAATCAAACAGATATAGCACGAACGATAACTCCTGGACACATCTAATGCTTTTCAACTTTGTCCGTAGCTAAACTTATTTTTCTAGAAGCTGATGGGTTACATAGACTGTTGTATCTGGTTTCTGTACTTACTGCTTCTTGTGCTTCTTCGTCTCTTGGATGGCTGCTATGGCTGTCTGAGCAGCGCCTGCAAGCTCCTTGCTGATGCTAAGTTCGTGAGGGTTTCCTATGCCTGACCCTGAGTGAGCCGAGTTGATTGCTTCGTACGATGCCTTCAGACTCGCAGTGCGTCGACCTTGCTGCATCTGACAAACAAAACTTATAATTATCTGTTGTCGTGTACACGGAAGTTTATTTTTTAAAGTTATGTTGTCCTTATTCGGTTTTACAAACTGTGTATTTTACTTTAGTAGATTCCAAATTTTAATGCGTCTTATCTTGTTGGGGAGGAGTTTATCATTCCAGCATTAGTCCTTTACTTTTAACTCAAAAACATATTGTGAGGTTAATGGTGGGTGCAGGTAGGTTAGAAAATTTGTTTCTATTGTTTGATAATTTAAAGATATTTCCGATAAGACACCTATTTATTTTCAGAGTACCAGGAATTTCTTTGTTAGATCTGGTCATCTGTTGGGAAATGAACAGGTTTATTCTGATAGATTGAGATTTAGGAATTTTGTCATTACTCCTTCGGCCTCAGAGGGTTACCTTACACACCCCTTTCTAGGAACTGATTCACCAACTTTCACCCTCATCCCTCAACCACTCCCTTAGTCAGAACCTAAGTCTGGCGTAGTACGGAGCTTGCCACCGTGCCTCACCTCTCGTGCAACAGTAACCGCGTCGTTTAATCCGTGTTACCTCTAGTGGTTTGGTTTTGTTACGTTTACAGTTAATAGTTTTATTATTTGGTAGTTGTTTTTACGTTATTATATAGGTTGTTTTTTCTTAAGAAACAAAATGCAAGTAACACCAATGCAAGACTGATCATATTTAAACTTTTGTGAGTTTTTTAACGGTTTTTCTTTTTGATACCTTATTTTGCTTTGAACAATTATTTTATTTTGAATAATTGGTATTTCTTTTAAATTTGTAGTTATAAACAATATATACACACTGTACCACTTTTTTTCCAGAAGCTATAGGAAACCTCTGTGTTTCGCCTTTTATGTTTTGAAATCAATACAGTAGAGTCTCTATTATCCGACCTTGCCGCGATCCGACCTAAACCGGCCGCGGCAAGTTCGGATAACACGGAAATCGGTAAAACAACATTGAAAATGTGTTTTAAAGTAATTTTATTTAGACATAAGAATCTTTTAGAATACATGTAGCGTACTAAAACAATGTTTACAGTCGGGAAGGAAAGTGCAGTCACCAATCTGTCACCTAGCGCGCGAATACAATGCGTACAGTCGGAAAGAGAGGGGCTGCATTGTGCGGGAATCTGCGGCATACAGTCGGATGTGATGAAAGGGGCAGTCGGATGTGTTTTGCGCAACAGCCTTCTGTGAAAACTCGTAATAAATGACCGATAATAAATTGCCCCGGTGGGTCAGATAACTCGGAAGGTCGGATAACCGAACGTTGGATATCCGAGACTCTACTGTAACCACCCCTGGAAGGTTAACACAGCTTACTTGCTGAGTAGCTGCGATGGCTTGGGAAGCAGCAGCTGCTATGGCGGTTCCCCCCGCCCCTATATGCCCCAGCCCCCCGCCTGCCATGGGGCCCAGACTGTAGTTCACCACTGGTAACTGATGAGGAACGAGAGCGGTGTTTCCACTCTGAACCTGGGGTATCATTCGCACATCTGTCACCACTCGTTTCTGCTCGGCTGGCATGGAGTCTCGCCTTTTCTCTGGAACAATCATAAAATGTGATTCTTCTCAGGTTAAAATATTATTACGGACCTTTTCCATCGCTTTGAGTGAACAAAAACTACACTGCGTTTTGGGATCTGGAATCTGACCCCGTCTTTAGGTGAAAAATAACCTAAAACATAACAAAAAACATTAGTAAGAGAGCTAGCCAAAAAATAACCAGAGCAAGCTGACCAGTCACCCATCACCAAATAATCTTATTTTTTCCCTTTCCCCATTAAAATTGTTAATTTTATAACACCTAGCCTAGGAAACAATACAACATGTACAACAAATTTACAAAATTGAAAAAAAATAGTGAAATTGAGCATGTCCAAGGCCAGTGACAGCTGCACACTGACCGACTGCCTGGCCAGCCACCAGACAGCCCCATTGGCTGGTTCGAGCAGTGTACCGACCAATCACAGACGTGAATCATACTGGCCAACTGTAACAGAGAACACACAACAAATACCTATTTAGGCACAGCCAATGAAGGAAATTCTTTAAAGTTTTGTTGAATGAACAAGGTTCTTGGGGAAAGGGAAAAGAATTAACCTTTTGCGCCAATAACTGAGTCCGACATCGAGCGGAACGGCAAAATAGTCTAGTCCGACACATCGTTTATTGCATATAGCAAACGATAGGCAAGGACTACGCTACACTAATGGCACCTAGCAGAGAAAACCGAAACTACCACTCCCTCCCCTCTGACGCCAAGTCACGTGCGAGTTTGACAGCCCACGACAAACAGCCCGGTGGTTTAGTGGTTATAGTGACGGACAGTTGGCCCGTGTCGTCACAGCGTGGGTTCAATCCCACCCGGTGCTTCTGGTATGGTGCAATGCTATTCGTTGGATCATTCGGTGCGGGGCCACAATGACCGCTGAGGATCACTGAAGAGAAAATGGCTTATCAAATCCAGTGAGGCGAGTGGCACTTTTGAGCTTAGGGGCGCTAAATCCTCGCTTAGAGGAGTGGTTCAATGACTGGTAATGCACTGTACCAGAGAGCGGTTTTGCTAAAATTTTGCTTACAGGGGACTAGGAAACCCATAGGGGAGGGTCTTTACGCAAATTTAAAAATAAAATTAGAGCGCAAAGGGTTAAGGTTATTCGGTGCTGGGTGATTGGCTTGCACTTATTAATTTAGGTTAGCTCTTTTACTAATGTTTTGTGTTACTTTTCACCTGAAGACGGGGTCAGATTCCAGATCCCGAAACGTCGTTGTTCACTCAAAATGGTTGAAAACGTCCGTAGTTATTAACCTCAGAAATTAAACCATCGTCAACAACAAACTTCAAACAAAGAATGAGATTATTCTACTTAACAATAGGCTACATATTTGGCAATATTAAGAGGCATCCGGATAGAGCGGTTGGGGGACACACTCTGGGCACCACGTTATAACAAGGAGTAAAAACTACAAACAATGTTTTAAACTGGTTAATGTACTCAAAGCAAAAATCTGTTTCAATGTAAGTATAGAGCTAGTGAAGCTGCTGCATAAACTCTAAAACTTGAATTTTTGTCAAACAATAAATAATTAGTTAGATAGAAATTTAACTCGGGGATTATCCGGCAGCATCTTAAAACTAGATATGGAGCCTTTCAGTAAAGACTTATTATTTCTTGTACTATTCTCTTAAAATTGTTTGTTCAAACAATTTCTTTTTATGGATTGATTTTATTAACATATTTTAATAAAGGAAAGAGCACACACCCTAATGTAGGTTGTGTAGTAACAGTATTAACAAGGTAAAACTAATCAGCTCAGTGAGTTATTGCTTACCTGTGGTAGCAGAATTTCTATGTGTAGTAAAAGAGTAGCGATTTTCTTTCTGGCACCCGCTACTTGGAGGTAAGTCTAACTCCTGGGATCCTAACAACAAACAAAATAAACCAGTTCAGTTCAAGGCCCTATCAATGTTCTAAGAGTGCTAACATATTAAATTTGAGTTACACAAGCTGTGTTATATATTTCCTACTAAGAATAAATAATGTTGTTAGTACTTATTTAAGCACTAATTTTAATAACTCGACTCTTAATTTACAAAAATATATTTGTATCTTCCAAATAAAAACAGGTAAAAGCCGCCAGAGTGCTCTTAGTTTTGATAACTAAAAAAAAATAACATCCGTGGAGTTCTCTCAAATATACTTCCCAAAAAAATGAGTGAACGATGGTCCCGATTTGCCATTTGACTCAGTTAGTGTTGGGAAGCATAAATCTGCAAACCACACTGTTCTACGACGTGTCGTTCGCTTTGGCAAGGAATGAATAACTCTATTTCCTGTGGAAATTTGCTAACTAGCTCAGTGCTTCACAAAGACTCGCCAACTTTTCTCATGGTGGAGAAAAAAAATCACTGTTTAGGTATTCAGCTCATTCTTGGAGCTGCAGCATACAGATAGATTTAGATTGAGGGGATCGAGTGGTTAGGGACTGGTTACCCTTATGCACGACTGCCACGTCTGTTGGGCATATTGCTCTACCGCCGGAATGAAAGGGAGTCTGGATTCAGGGAGGAGTGGGACTGGCTTCAGCTGACAAGACAATCATGAGAGAAAGCCACATGCAAGGCCGGTGATAACCGCTTAGGGTACTTTAACCCCCAAGACATGGAGAGCTTTGCCAACACTCGGGGGACCTTCCCTTCCCCCAAGATTATGGCAAGCCTCTCCTGAAGATGCGGCCTACCCTGCTGCCGCGTCCCCTCAATTGATATCTGATCCAACCTCCCTTGGTGGGAACGGAGTGTGTTCGACATCTGGACGACTACACCAACACATAAAATAGAAGAGTAGCTTACGCTTTTCCAGGATTTCAGTGATGCCCATGTTATCAGCCTCGAGTTCCATCTTGAACTTGTGAGTCTCCTGTTCCAGCCTACGCAAGTAGCGAGACACCAGCTCGTGCATGTGATTGGCTAGCTGAACCTTCTCATCTGAAACAGACAAGACACTTGTAGAGGTGGTGGACACGGGTAGTTAAATCACAGTGAGATTCAGCAGTCGAATGTCCAAAAACTATAGGACTTACAAAGACAAAGTATTTATTGTCTTGCCTGTTTGAAGCCTTGAAACACAGGGTGAGTTTGTAAGAATAGGATAAGTTTAAATATGAGCATAGATAACATAATGTTACTGTTGCACAAAACAAATTACTTGAAATTGTGATAATGATAAAAATTCAGTCAATTAGCAGTTCTCTTAACCCTTTGCACTCTAATTTTATTTTTAAATTTTCATAAAAACCCTCCCGTATGGGTTTCCCCAGTCCCCAGTAAGCAAAATTTTAGCAAAACCGCTCTCTGGTTCGGTGCATTACCAGTCATTGAACCACTCCTCTAAGCTCGGGGATTTAGCGCCTCCCTAAGCTCAAAAAGTGCCACTCTCCACCTCATTGGATTTGATGAGCCATTTTCTCTTCAGTGATCCTCAGCGGGTCATTGTGGCCCCCGCACCCGGAATGATCCAATGCTCAGCATTGCACCGTACCAGAGCGCACCCGGGTGGGATTCGAACCCACGCTGTGACAGACAGGGGCCAACTGTCCGTCACTATAACCACTAAACCACCGGGATGTTTGTCGTGGGCTGTCAAACTCGCACGTGAGTTGGCGCCAGGGGGGGAGTGGTAGTTTCCGTGTTCTCTGCTAGGTGTCATTAGTGTAGCGTAGTCCTTGCCTATCGCTTGCGCTATATGCAATAAACAATGCCTGACTAGACTATTTTGCCGCTACGCTCAGATGTCGGACTCAGTTGGCCATTGGAGCAAAAGGTTAAGAAATGTTGAACTCATTTTGAACTAGCTTTAAACGTCTTTGGCACTGGGATTTTTTTGGTCGAATTTAAAAGTCTATTGATAAACTGAACTCCTGCCCATGAGGGCAAACGTTCATGAACCATCGCTCTGTGCCTCCCAGTTTTGTAGTTCTGGTTTCATCAGAGTATATATCTATTCCTTTTTAAGGTCGCATTTACATTTGAAATAAAGACTTGTTCCTGAATTATAGAGACAAGTTAATGTCAACAGTTACAAATTTTTGGAAGAACTATAGTTATAAGAGGGAGTAAGCAACTCAATATTTATGTTTATGGGTTAGTTTAGGCTTTTTACATAAAACTGCTTCATTAATTTGAAATAAAATTAGTCAATACTGGATAGAGCAAATTTGCAACACACTGAGCAATGAAAACAACTACCATGTCAGGAAACCACCAAACTTTTAGTCAAGAATCCATGAAGGATACTTACTAAACATCTGACCAGTCTTAGTTGCCAAAACATCAGACTGGTAATTTCATACATCAAGGTCATGGGCACTTCAGAAATCACCTAGCCAAAATGGGTTTCCACCCAGGAGATACCAATTGTAGGTTGTCAGAGCGTACTTATAGAGCGTAGGTTATATGAGTCCGCAAAACGCATCTTAATCTAATGCGAGTCCCTCGAGGCCAGAAGAAGAGGTCTTCTGGGGGCTCGTGAGAGGTAGGAGTTACATCCATCCGAACTGGATAGCGTGATCCTCAAGTTTTGTAATCAAACGGGGGTGAGGTTGCCTAAATAATAGAACAGAGAGCCAGCACAATAAACCAAAGGGTTGACGTGCACGTGGTCTCAAACCACATTCCCAAAAAAAAAGGTTCATAAATATCTGAAAAACTCTTACCCCAGTGGGCATGCTGTGAACAACAAACTGCGCCACACGAACAAGTGGTGAAGATAAAGTTGAAAATGTTAAATGTTTAAATGTTGATGTTAATCCTGTGTTCAACTCAGAACTAACCTGCCACTTCCAAAGTTTTATAGTAATCTCTGCGGATCCCATTGTATTCTGCATCTCTTTCTTGTAGCTTCAATTTCTTAGCGTTGGGGAAAACGTTTTAACACGCTTTCTCCAAAGTGTCCATAGTGTCTGGAACATAAATTTCAGTGCAGAATATTTCAAAAAGAACCAGCCAATTTCACACTTTCGTAATATTAACATTCAGCAAAGAGTCCAATGTGATCAGTCGGTGAATGGTCAATAGTATATTATTTACATGAGACGTGGAGAATATCAATGTGTCAGCAAAGATTATGTTATGGTGGGTAGATGCCACATAGATAAGGCGAGAATATCAACATAGTTGCGGCAGCCCAAACACAGATTACGCTGCGAGCGCTGCCATCTCTTGCCATCTTTCTAACCCCTCGGCTCGATATGCTCGAGCTTGTCCGATGTTGTTGACTTAAATGTGACCAAACCGTGCGTCAGTGGCTCTACTTGAGACTTTATAAGAATTCCCTCGCAGCGCTTTTTTGTGCTTGGGCTGCCGCAACTATGTTGATTTTTCCTGCCTCAGCCATGCGGCATCTATGCATAATCTACCTACCATAACATTATCTTTGGTGTCAGTGCTTAGCCAAGAAAACATAGTTTGTACATCTTTTAGTTTAAACCGGATTAAGGAACAAATTATTTTACAGAAAAGTTCAAATAAAATTTACATCTATTAAATCACACCTGACAATGCTAGGGAAAACATTTTTTAGCTTCTTATTGTAAGCCAAGTGGTGTAACAAAAACAGAGAGCTACATCCTACATGGCTACGAATCTTAGGTTTGAGTTCTAAACTTGGTATAAGAACTACACTTTATAGTATCAGTCGAATCAGTGGCGTAGCCAGGAACTATTTTCGGGGGAGACTGGGGGTCAAACTATTATCAGTCACAAACTATTATTTGAGCACCAGTGGTGTCAGTGGTGTGAGTCGTAATATTTAATAGTAGAAAATACATCTATTAGTTTTTTAGTTTTTCATTTAATATTACTAATAAGCTAATTTACAAACATATTTACTTAATATTTAAATATCTTGTACTTATATATTACACGTTTATATGTATTGCACCTTGCTTGAGTAGCATTGTCACACTTTTTTGTCTTCAAATCTACATTCACTGCAGAGATTACCTTCAGACTGAGAGTGACAAAAATCCCTCAATGTGTAAATAATAATGTAGTTTTGTATTATTTAGTATTTTGTGTAAATAATCTCTGCAGCGAATGTAGATTTGAAGACAGAAGAGCGCCGACGGTGCCACACAAGCGTTCCAAAACACTCATAAACTCACCTAGAAATTAGGATCTTCAGGTAGATTAGATTAGATTAAGTAGGGCTGGTAGTGAACCAATTGTACGTCAACCAAAGGTTTATTGTACTGCCCCAATTATCTTAGCCTGGGAGACCCACCCCTGTGGGACCACAAAGCCTCAAGATGACTCCCCAAGCTCAGACAAGTGAACTTCATCCCAACTACGTCCCTCTAGAAGACATCTTCTCCTAGTCTCCAGAGAGGGACATTCTAATAGGATGTGCCTAGCAGTTTCTACTGACTGCTCACAAAGTCTACATAGAGTATTACCATTATGCAATCCCAATTTCTGTAGATGATGCCTGAAGTGCCCATGTCCAGTTAAATATGATATTAAGAATCTGATGTCAGAGCGTTTTAGTTTTAAGATGCTACTGGAGAGCGCCCTGCTAGGCTTTTTTAGGAGCAGGTTGGCGATTGAGCTTCCTGAGAGGCTTGTCCACTTTTGACAATGTGCCTCATAGGTATTATCTCCCAAGGACTTATAAACCAGAGCCGGACTTATCCCAACTGCCGGTTCCGGTCCATTAAAGGCAGACAGTGCTCCCCTCCTTGCAAGGAGGTCTGCCTTCTCGTTACCCAAGAAACCCTGATGTCCTGGGATCCATTCTAGATGAACATTATTTAATCTAGAAAGGCAGAGGGCCTGAACACACTCCCAGACCAGCTTAGAGGTGAATTGGCCTTTGTCCAGCGCCCTAAGGGTAAAAGTACAAGGTATTTAAATATTCTTTTTGAAAATAGGTTCTACAACTGGGCGATATTTATACCAAAATTTACTTACTTTGAACTTGAAGATCCATTTCCCTCATGTCTGTAAACCTGTCTCTCAATTCTTGCGGGAGATGCTCAATCACTAAAAGCAAAAAATGTGTCTTTAAGAACAGCGTATTGGTATTTACAGACGCTTCCGATACTAGCCTTTTGTCCTAACTTTCAGCAGGAAATTGCACAAAAACTCATAGTCTCATAGCATGGTATTAAGGCTACATAAAACTTAACAAGTGGAAGACGCCCACATGCAACGACAGTCTGCTGCATTTAAAGGAACGCCTGAGCTGCGCAGTGACACTTAATTGCAACAATTTACGGCAGCCCATTTTTCTACTTTCAAAATCGTTTTTACAGAAATAAACATGATATATTTTGGAAACTAGAGAAGTTTTCCGACATATGTGTAGAGTTATTTTATTTTAAATTTTAAGTGTACACAATGGAAAGCGCAAAAACTTGAGACAATTTCAAAGTTTATTTGTGAAACTATTAAACCACTTGTGAGAAATCGGGCTCCATACATGTGTCGAAAACTCCTCTAGTGTCTAAATATATCATGATTATTGATTCAATTCAATTCAAATATTCTTTATTCAGAATCATACAATATCTGTACAGAATAGTGTCAACATAATTTAACAACTATAAATAATTCAATTTAGTTTCCTGGATGTATATTACAAGATTTAGTTGGAAAAAACTTTAACTTTTCAATTAAAAATGTACTCACTAATAACATTGGCAATAGAAAATTATATTTTAACTATTAACTTATTAATTAACTATTTAATTAAAATAACTAAACTTATTTAACTTATTAATTAACTATATTTTAATATAATATATACCAATAATTTGTTTAAGAATTTCTGTAATCATAAAACTCTTCTAAGGAATAGCAAGATATGTTCATCAAAAAAGATTTTAATTTTGTATAAAATTTTATGGGGTTTTGTTCATTTGTAATATTTTGAGGCAAGTACTGCAAAAATTTAAGTCCTGCGAATGTGGTCTTTTTCTTGTAGAGCTCCAGATTATGTCTTTGGCACGTGAAGTGATTTCTAGTGTTGTGTGTATGGATTTGTGTTTGTGAAATACTATTTTGTTTGGAATATTTTATTGTTTCAAAAATGTATAAATCGTACACTGTTAAAACCCTAGCTCTTTGAAATATGTTTTGACTGAATCATTACCAGACAATCCAAACATAACTTTGATAGCTTTTTTTGTAATTTTAGTATATAATCTAGGTTTTTTTGTAGTGCCTCCATATATTGCTATTCCATAAGAAATATGGGATTGAAACAAAGAAAAATATATTATTCTTAGCTTTGTTAGATTACAGTAATGCTTCATTTGTCTTAATGCATAAATACCGGATGATAATTTTTGGCCACAAACTTAACATGCTCATCCCAACTTAAGTTGCAGTCTATAATTAACCCCAAGAATTTTGTGTCAGTTAGCTGTTCTACCGAAAAGTCGTCTATTGTTATCATTGGGTTTATTGGGTGTCTATTTTGTTTTGTATTGAAAGAAATGAAATGAGTTTTATCAGTGTTTAATAATAAATGTGCTGAATTTAAAAGTCTTTAATTTTTAACATTTCTGTAGCTACTTTATTCTCTATCTCTTTTGGGTTTTGCCAGTGAAAGTTATATTAGCATCATCTGCACAGTACCATATTTATTGTGTTGTCTTGACTTAAGGATGGGAGGTTGGTCAGGTAACACACAAAGAGCAAAGGGCCCAGAATGGACCCTTGAGGTACTCCTAACATTATTCTGCTCAATGAAGATTTATAGGTCTCAATATATTTTTTATTTTGATGCCTTATTTCAACATATTGATAACGGTCTTGTAAATACGATTTGAACCATCGCAACTCTTTATCTTTAATTCCAAGTTTAAAAAGATGTAAAAATTATTTTGAAAGCTGCAAAACAAGCCACCGTAAACCTTTGCAGGCGATTAGTTTGACAGTTAGGTTGCATCAGTTAAAAGAAAGCCCATTGTTTAGCCAGTTGTTACTTTGTGTCGTGTCCTGTGTTCCTTGGGCGGGGTGAATTCGGCTTTTCTCTCATGTGACCACTTAGGCGGACCCTTACGCACAAATCATAAAGTGCAACTCTTTTATAATTAAATAAAATTGTCAATGGAACTATCAGAATCCATCGAATAATGGTAATCAACATTTTAAAATGCACTGTTTATGATGCGTGGAGAGCCTAAATCCTAACAGTTCTTCTCTTTGAGGGGTGTAACAGATAGCTCCGCCCAACGATTGTCCAAATAGGCACAAACATAACGTTTCGTTCGCAGTTTCTAAAATATTATTAAGCCTGCGTCCGTGGCTCAGTGAGTAGATTCACGGCTTGCAAAGCACAAGGTCGCGGGTTCGATTCCCGGCGCAGGCACAAGGGTTTGTACCGTTTTCCCTAAAAGCGTTTTGTGATGCCCACAAACCCTAGGCTAAGTAACACATTATAAATGCCATTGGCGTAGACAGCAAAAAGAAGATAAGCATAATACGCCATTAATATAATGAAGGTTTTCTGATATGGAGCTCCAACAGCAGCAGCTGCTAAGATTGTAAATAATACCATGCTTAATAGGCGTACAGCAAATTTAATAAGTATGCTTATCTCTATAAGGATTTTATTCTCTGAAAATAATCGACTTACTCTCTAAAAAATCTTCGAGGTACAGCATGTTTATGAAAATTATTTCTTATACGCTACGAGAACAAATAGAGTGACTTCCTCAGTTCTGCTGCTGAGACTTCTTCTGCTAATGTTAACTAGACCGTGGGGAAAACAGCTTCACCGCTGCGCACGCATCAAACTCCACACCTACATGAGGTGCGCTAAACTGATGCGCGGTGGATAGATGTAGCCCGCTCCCTATTCATTTCAAATAGTTTAAAAAATGCTCACTAGATCTCAGCACAATGTAGAGAAACGTGTCTACACTTAGTTCACCAGTTAGCCACACATAACAGTGACAGCTGCACTGAACAGAAAACTTACTCGTATTTTCGATATAATGTTTATTGGGAATTCGGTATGACAAATGCTGCTACGGGAGGCAAACTGATGAACATCTGTGCCGTGAACTATTTGAGACGGTTTCAAACTTTAGTTGTGGACTTTTCCACTAGATAGCAGAGCGATGCTCTTTTGGAATATTATGACTCCTGTCTTTACCAACCGAATTTAAGTAAGTTGCTGATCTTTCCGCTAATTGGCATAGCCTTATTAAGTATATAAAGTTAATATATAAAGTATATAAAATTGTATAAAGTACCCATGAGTACTTTTGGCACTTTTGGTGTAACCTTGAAGTAAGCTCTAGTTGCGTATTTCTTCGATAAGTAGCAGAGCAATGCACTTTTTGAATTATTGTGTGACTTTAAATCATTGATTTTAAATGTATATTTAAAGTCAATGCTTTAAATGGTGCAATATTATAATAGTATAAAGAAGTACTATAACGTTTTAATTTAACCTTTCTTTTTTGTTTTAAATTAAACAAGTTTTCTTATTTCAAAAATTGTAAAACTAAATAATAATAAAATATTTTATTGCAAATGTTACAAAAATAGTTTGTATCGCAATCGTCAAAAAGGAAAAGTTAGAAAAAAATATATAGCTAAAATTTTGCATTTACTCGTTACATCGAAATTCCATTCAAACATACATTATAAGGTAATTCACCCAATTTCTCATTCATTCGAATTTTCCCACAGAAGCCCTACAGTTTATACGGTTTCCCAATCGTGTGCCATGAACTCGTCTATAATGTAGAGCGCTTTCGCTAAATAGTTAAAGTAGAAAATTACGCTTTCGTTCTGCAGTATCCCTTATATTTAAATACACTTATCACTTTCATTTGCTGGAAGGTAAGCTTTAAAAGATATTAACATTCGCCAGAGTAAGACCCGCGCTCTTCTGTACTTTATATGTAAGATTTTCTTCTATGCTGTATTTACTGCTCGTACTGTTTTTAGACAGTGAGAAGTATGAACAATAACATGAACTTAGAAGTAGTACCCGTTTGACAGTAATGGCTGGCTGGCATGTCAGATTTGTTGTTATGTTTAGTGATCTCGCTTTGTTCTGTCGTTGATCAAGATGATGAACGTGTTTTTATTATGTTTGCAAATAGTGTTTTCTGAGAAATATGTTAATTTCTAGGAATATTATAGCATAAGTTTCTGTATTCTTGGTTTACAAGCCGGTTACCCGCCATGTTACGGTGTCAGACTCTAGTGTCTGTTTTATGGTTTTGTCTTTCAACCTACTCACTTCTAGGCCTTTCCCTTCAAGCTGACGGTAAGTAACGATAATAATATCATGTCCATTGTTGAGTTAAATTATTAGCTTTCATGAAAACAAGTCTTTGTTCGATAATGCCCCTTTTTGGTTAATGACAGGAGGACCCAGAGCCTATCTATTACTATGCCACTTAGGCCTACATGTACACAGTCCTTATACATCCTATATGCAAAGGGGTTTTGTCGATTTTAAAGGTCAAGGATCCGTCAAATTTCTTCCCTTCTTGACAAGGGGATGGTCCTTATTAGTGAGACCCTCTTTCAGGTGTTTAATTTTTGTTGTTCCATGTAGGCCTAGCTCATATTGCTAAATGGTTTAGTCAGGTCTATTAGTTAGATAACTTTTTAATGCTGTCTTGAATTTTGCTGTGTTTTGATATAGAATTTCTTGCGGTAACAGATTATGAAATTTTGAAATTGCATAAGTCGGAGCGTGGCTAAATTTTTTAGCGTGTAGCCTACTGAGGTAGATATATTTTTGTGTTGTTTCTTGTATTATGGTTATGGATTAAATTTTTAATTTAGATTTTATGGATTTATAATATAGGATGATTTGTAGAATATATTGAATGATTGAGTATCTAACTGTTTATAAAGATGTCTTTACAGTACTCTTGGAAATGTTTTTGAAACATTGTTCAAAGAGTTTTCTTTTGTAGAATAAGAATCTCTTCTAGATTAGTTTTCAAGGTACATCCCAAGCTATTCAACGCTTACCTTATATGTGAAGCCAACAGTTAGTAGTAGTCTATCACTATAGTTCCTTGATGTGTGATTCGTCTAATCAGATAGCGTATTACGCTTAGTTTCTTACACAAGTATTCTATATGGTTGTTCCAAGTTAGGAGTGCACAGTACTGTCAGCCATTTTGTTTTATGTCCTATAAAAACAATGCAAAAACACTCATTTTCTTACAATACCTCACACCTACAAGTTTCATCAATATAAAAAAATCAATTTTAAGTTTATTATTAAGATTTACGAAGGATACTAAAACTATGTCAAGAACTTATAGAATAACTTAATAGTCACGTCTAAAATTACTTAAACTGAAATCCATCAATAGGGGCAGCATTTAATAAATTAACTCTACGCTAAGAAGACGTTTGCCGGTATCCGGTGAAGTTCATCTTCAATAGAGTCCTTTAGAGCCTCGTCATTGTCAAAACTGTGGGTGTATGGATGTTCCTTTCTAGGTAATTCTATAAAAAATTCGCACACCATTAAATCAGGGAATCGGGGTGGCCAATCTAGTGCCCAAGAAGGTGTTCATTTAATAAATACTTGACTGTATTCGTGTAATGAGGTGAAGCTCTATCTTGTTAGCAGATGGCTAGAGTTATCTCTGGAATAATTTAAATTAAAAAGAAAACAAATGCCAATACCGTTTAAATTCAACCTGCGTGGCCTTTCACTAGCATTGATAGCATCTTCGGGCAACACAAATTAAAGGTTATTTATTTCAATAAAAACATCAAGACAAATTTTCGCGTACATATGGCATAAACAGAAAATTTAGTAACCAAAAATTTGTTGAACAGTATTTAATTGTATAGTATAACAAATTTGTATGATTATGACTTGAGATTTTTGGTGAACGCTTTTGAAAGTAAACATGAATTTTGAATAGGTCCTGGATCATTGTTAATTAGGTTTTCTGATTGATTTATGAACAAGTTTGATTAATTTAGTGTTTTGGAATGAAATGTTGTGATCATAATTTAAACAATGTTTAGCTACTGTTGATTTATCTTCTTTATTGTATTTATGTGAAAAATGTTTGATGAAACATTTTTTCCACCGAGTTTGTCCAACGTATTCTTTCATATATTCTTTCGTATAATTTCAAAATTTCCTCTTCACTTACTTTTTTGGGATTTTGTAATTTGTTTTTGCATTTAAATGATATGTTGAGGTTTGAATTTTGTCTGAAAGTCTTTTGGGATTAGTTTTGAAAGTTCTTTGTGATAATAGTTGATGCTAGTCCACGAAGATGGCCACACTCATCTCTGGAACCATGAAATGAGGCAATGTTATTTAGAACTTCAATGATTTGTTTATTTAGAACTCTTTCCAGTCATCGTACTGTTTGAAATGTTGTAAGATAACACTCCGTTTATACTGACAGCCGCCCAAACAGTTTGATTTAGAACTTCATTGATTTGTTGATTTAGAACTGTTTTCAGTCATCGTACTGTCGGAAATGTTTTGACAGCCGCCCAAACAGTTTGATTTAATTTTTTTGATTTAAGTACAGTCTGTTCAAGAATGTGGGGATTTTCTGTATTGTAATAGTTACAATCATGTTTGTTGCGGGCTCGTCTGAGAACATAATTTGAGCTTGACAAACAGGATTTAACTAAGAAAAGGCCATGATATGGGAAAAAAACATGGCTTTCTTCTGTCCAGATTATCTTCAAGAAGATCTCGGGCTACGTAACTTGTAGAATTTAATCTGTTTTTTGTAGGATCCTCAGTACCGAAGACTTTGAAACTCCAGTTTCATATTCAACCTTCCTTAGTGATTTAGGCTTACTAGTAGCGCATAGTACGAAGCGCATACCAGTTCTTCTCTTTACTTTAGCACAACACTGCCTACATCCAACAAATGATATTTCCACATTGTTATTGATGATTGGCTGGGTGGTAGACACCTGAGATTGTCTAACAGCTTCAGTCACGTTACGAAAAGTGTGTGCCTTTGCTTTTTGTTCAATGTTGAAAGCCATTTGTAAAACATTACAGGAACATCCATTTTACAAACTGGAGGAGTTTTTGAATCATAATTTAGAAATAGTATTCTAAGTCTCACTATGTAACTTAAATTGATCTACTTGATGTAAAATACTAAAACTATTGGCAAAGTTCCAACGGTTTCATCTTATTATTATTAATTTATTCTTTTAAATAGTTTGTTTCTAAGACTTCAAACTCATGTTACAAAACAAATTGTTAACTCTAAATGTAAATTTAAGGCAGAATTACTATGTATTTATTAAATTTGACTATGCCATTTCATTTCATGTAATGATCAACGGCAGGCTATAAAGAATATGACTATGATTTATTTCATTAAAACTGCACCAGACAAAAATAGGCTGTATTTATTATTGCTCCAAAAATTATATCCAAACAAAAAGCTGTTTACAAATGGCTGTTAAAACAGTGTAGTTCAGTCTATAGCACCACAATCAAGGTAAGGAAGAACATTCCTGCCAAGGTTTTGTGTTTTTTATGTAACCTTAACCTCTGACCATTAGTGAATGATAATTAGTCAATGGGTTTTATGTCTCTACCTTGTTTAAATTCACCAAAATAGTTACTTTTAGCACATTTACTGGTACGGACATGTTTAAACATGAAATTTTGTATTTGATTAAACATTATGACCGTAGCACGATTGCGTGCTGCTAACAGCTTAATGTGTTAATGTTGAATTTTCTTTGTTTCAGATGAAGGTAGAGTCGAGATAATGCTACTCTCGGGACAAAGTGAAGTGAAACTTTGCGACAATGCTTCAATCGAATGTGAAGTACGACCATTTGAATCTTTAGTTTGGTGGACTTCGAGGAAATAATATCACCGACGATGACAGGTATTGTAGTATACTCTAGTCTTCATTTTGTTTGAAGTATATTTTTGACTATGTAAAACGTTTGTGTTGGACAGGTTGTTACAAACTTGATTCTTGTTAAACTTCCAGGGTGTCATTGATTTCAAAACATGAAAGGTGACACGTGGATCTCCTCCAGGTTATGAAATAAAAGACGCACAGTGTGTATACATTGTTTATAACTACAAATTTAAATGAAATACCAATTATTACAAATCAAATAATAGTTCAAATTCAAATATAAATGGTATCAAGAAAAAACATTGAGAAACCTCACAAAAGTTGCAATTTGATCAGCCTTGCATTGGTTTCAAATGCATTAATTAAGAAGAATAAACCTATACACTCTTAATTATGCGCACAAACAGCTACTAAACAATAAAACCAATCACTGTAAAAGTAACAAAACCAAATCACTAGAGTTAAAACACGAATTGAACTCCAAGGTTACTGTTGCGAGCGAGCGGTGAGACACGGTGGCAAGCTCCGTGCTGTGCCAGACTTGGGCTCTGGCTGAGGGATGAGGGTGAAAGTTGGTGAGTCAGTTCCTAGAGAGAGGTGCGTGGTACACTGGCCCTCGGCACTGCCGCACACATGAACATGTCTATAAAGAAACATATACACCTGGAGGAAACCCCGTGATGACACCTCTGAAAGGTTAACTTTCTGTCATGTTGTCGAGGATCTGACCTGAGTATTTTAAGTAAGTGCTGGTTACAAAGCCCCTGTGAACTCCTTGAGCTTGTAAATGTCCCTGGCATCGGGTCGGCTCTCAGTTTTTCTTGTCCTCAATTCAATTCACTTTATTTACAGTTAACACCATTTACAATGAGATTACAGAAAATATACAATAAAATATATGCAAATATACAGGGTGTTTGAAAAAGAACTCCCTAGTTTTAGGTATGAATTTAATGTGTTACAAATTAATGAAAACTACATTAACAAGTACATAAAGTTAAAGAGAGAACCTTCGAGTTTTGTTTAACATCAGTACACTTCAACATGGAATCCATTTGTTGCTCTGCACATGTCAAGACGATATTCAAATTCTTGCCATGTATTCACCAACATATCAGGTATAACTGACCCAACCACCGTGACGATTCTTTCCCGTAAATGGTTTATGTCTCGGATTTTTCACTGTACACAACATTTTTTACGTGTCCCCAAAAGAAAAAGTCCAGAGGGGTTAAGTCTGGGCTTCGTGGTGGCCAAGCAATTGGGCCAGCTCTCCCTATCCACCTTCCCGGAAAGCGAGTGTCTAGAGCCGCACGCACATGGTTACTGTAATGGGAAGGGGCGCCATCTTGTTGGAAAAACACAAGCCCTTTTTCCGCCCCCTCTGCAGTTATAACGATTAACTCCCACGATTAGTCCCACTAACATGAAATTTAGCATCATCAGAAAAACAATTTTTAGTTTCAAAAAATTTCATCATCATCAATTCTGTTTAAAAAGTCAATAGCAAATTCTAGCCTTTTGATTTTATCAGTAGGTTTTATTTCATGTAACAATTGAAATTTGTAGGCACGCAAATGTAATCTTTTACGCATACAACATCATAGACCCGTACCTTTAGAACGCCTAATTGTAGACTACGCCTGGCCAATGACTTTTGGCTCAACACACGTAAACACGGATCTGCTCAACAACATCTTCAGAAGTTCTAGACCTACCGGTGATTTCGCTTTAAAACACTACCGGTTTTCTTGAAAGAATTTAGCCAATGACGGATAGTTTTGGTGTAGGAGGTTCACCAACATACTGACGTCGAAAATTACGTTGGACTGTTATAACAGACTCAGTTTGCACTAACCAAATAACACACTGCTTTTGTTGCGGAGTAGCCATTGCACACTGCAGTCCCGAACACAACTGAGGGAAGTATTCAAGCAGGTCGCCCGTCTCAAGGTCAAGCAGGTCTGCCAACTGCAGAGCTGCAAAACTTAGACAGTTGCTGAATCAAACGCCACAAACTAGAATAGTGTATAACAATTTTACAGATTCTATGACTCATTAAAACTAGGGAGTTCTTTTCAAAACCTTTACTGAATAAAACTAAGCAAATGAAATTGGTAAATAACTTAAATGATGTACATTCAATAATTGTAAAAATATGACAACAAAGATATTATTATTATTATAAATTAGGTAAAAGTTGATAGCAAATAATATAATGAACGAATATGATAAATAATGACTACAATTAATAACACTAATAGTCTAATACTTTATAAACTAGACGTTGATAACAATAATATAATACGAATATAATAAATAGGACAACAATAAATTACAGATAATACTTTGTATAATAATTTCTGAAGAAAAAAGAGAAAAAGGTTGAGGCGGAACGGAGACCTTCGGGGTTTGTCATTGTGTTGGTTCTGACAAACATTTCGTAGAACCAATTTTCTCTGTATTTCTCGGTTTTTTCTAGTCCAGGTCGGTTCTCAGTACCAAGTCGGGTACAGAGTACTGATGCGAGTATTCGGCTCCGATGCAGATTCTCCGTACGAATTTATAGGATGAATATTCATCCAGATGAAAAGCATCTGGACCTTCAAGGATAGTTTTCAAAATGTACTATGTTCGTGTAATTTATTCCTCTTTTCCTAGTGGAGGTATGTGTTTTTCAAAAACAACAGTGTGTTTTAATTTTAGACTTAAGATTAAATAATAATGACATGCACGGTTTTTACAGATTCAAAGTAATAGCTAAAGAAGCTGGGGACTTGGTGATCAGTGTTCTGACCATACAGTGTGCCACACTAGAGGATGTGGGGAACTATTCCTGTCATGCTTCATGGGTAGAGGATCAGGTTCACAAGGCTTTCTCACTGGATGTTGTCAGTAAGTATGGTTCAATACCGTTAGATCAAGGGAGGCATAACTGGCAAAGCTGTCTAGTTCTTCTTGGTTACATCGACTTTCGTGCCATTTTCATTTGTTCGCTATCTGGAGCGGACCTGTGGTGGGTTAGAATCGTGCGCGACTCCGGAACTCATCCCTCCGCTGGCACAGGTTCGATCCCCACAGTCACCACTTACATTTGTAGAGTGACTGTACGGTAATGCTAAATAACGGTCGAATTGTAGAGAAGACTTTGTAGTCCTAACTTCGCGTCGTTAAACATGTCAAACTTTACTTAACTTTGCATTTTTTTTAAACAGTTTTTTAATTAAGCATGCCTCTTAAAGTTAGTTCAACTTTAAATGTGTCATTTGATCATAAACAGTTAGTTGTTTTCTTATAATTTAAGAGTTTTCATTATTGTCACTATCATAAACATGTCAAAACTACAATATATATCAGTTAGAGGTGGCTGGAAGGAGCGGCCGCTGGTCCTGCTCTGGGCACTGCTTATAACGTGGAGTAAAACTGCAAACGATATTTTAAACAGGTTAACGTTTAAATCAAAGTATGTTTCAATAGAAGCATTACGCTATTGGGCTTCTGCATATAAACTCTAAAACTTGTACTTTCGTCAAACAATAAATTTGTAATTACGCTTATTAAAACTTGATTTCCTATAAGAACATTAAACTCGAATCACAAATATTTTGTTTGGTAAGGCAGTTTTACTTTTTGGCTTTCATATGCTGTAGTATCAATGGCTCTATACTTCTATTGAAACACTTCCCAGCTTAGTACATTATTCTACTTAAAACATTGTTTAATAACTTCCCATGTTAAATACCCTACCTTGAATAGACGTCGCTCTGGCTCTCTCCGGAGGCCTCTTAAGGAAAACCTCTAGTGTAAATAACCAATTTTATGCTCTTTTGTGATTGGGTACCGTAAATTGTTCTCAAATATCACTCAAGTAGCTCAAAGGTTAATTTTACTTTTGCAGGATCAATGAATAATCTTGACTTTTCTCAATCGGACATGAATAAATAAATAAATAAAAAATTTTTACTGTCGTAAAACATATACATGCATTGACAAAGTCACAATATGCAGTTATAAGCCGTTGTAAGTAAAAATTAAGTATTTTAACAATGCAAAATTAGATACAAAAGGTAAATAGACATGAGAAGATATATAATAAGCTTACATAATTACAACTCTTAAAATTAGAAGGTAATTACAGGTGTATCAAAAACTCAGTTAAAGAGTAGAACGGATTATTCAAAAGCCATGTAAAATTTAGTTTTATAGTTATTTAGGGAGTATTTTGCTATTACACCTAAAAGTTTATTATATATTTTCAGTGAAATTACAATATGGCTATTTAAGGTTGTGGTCAATCTGAAAAAGTCAATAGTAGCAACTGTTTTATTCCTGGTATTGTAAATGTGAGAGTTCTGCCTAATTAGGTGGGGATTTTTTAGAGTATATGAAACTAGGTCAAATATATAAATATTCATAACTGTAGGTACTTGTAACTGTATAAAAAGGGTTTGCAATGTTCTAAACGGGGTGAATGAGACATAATTCTAATTCATTTCTTTTGGTACTAAATTTTCTCTTCGTGGTACTTTGATACTTTGCTCTGAGACACCGACCACTCTTAGTGGGTATTTTAAGGTGAATGTGGGATGAAGGTGAGTTTGAGGTGTGATTTGATGGATGATGAGGTTTGTCTTGTTACAAACTAGGGCCGACTGTTCCCCAAACCACTGGGAGTGGCCATTGTGAAAAAGTTGGGAATCGAACGCGGGCAGATTTGGCCCGAAGCACCCACTGAGCACTGAGACTAGTGGTATCCCCTCTCACGTGCTGTATGTTTGGTTTCAGTTCCCGGCCAAGTAGTGTCCAGTCAGAATGTGCGTGGAAAGATCGGATCGCGCGGGAATCTCACCTGTTCTTCATGGTTATCCTCTTAAACAGGTTCAATGGGAGAAAGTCAATCAGACCATCGATGAGTCGAGGTACTGTATACTGAGTAGTGCTAAACACATTGTGTAACGTTCCAAAAATCCTTTTCTGTCGTTTTGATGATTCTATAAAAGAACCAAATAAGCAATCTTTATTTGTCATATTGCAAAAGATTGTTGGAAATTGTAAATTATACGGTCGTAGTAATCAGTGTAGTTTTAAGATTGTATTCCTGTTTGAGTTCAGGAAATAAATGTAGTCTGACCTAGTAATCGTTTTTGTCCTGTATTCTTTATCAGTTAAGGCCAGGCTTTAACCACCATTTTGGATTTATTCCCCATAAGCTCAATGTAAAGTAATAACATTGTTTTTTCTTTATTAGTTGACATACCATTTGTTACCATTTGAAAGTAGCACAATTTAGAATGTGTTTTGTTGAACAATTACGCAGAATTATTATTCATATATTTTTTTATTGATTAAGTTAAAAGTCACAATTTTTCATGAAGTTTTGGCTCTTATAGCAAAAACATGACATACTATTTTTGTATTTTGATCAGCAAATAAATGTTATTGGGTTTATAATCTTAAATAGGCTATAAATAGACAAATAGACAAACTTTATTGCACAAAATACGTTTACATTGTGTAGTACAACAAAACTGGTGCATTGTCACATGTTTCTTAGCAAACTAAAGCATAATGTTTAACTCAAATTGTTTACAAAATTAATAACAAAAGTTAATTATATAGTTAAAATTTACAAAGATACATTATCTTAAATTAAGAAAAAATTTACTTCAAACAATGATATTTTTAATATTAGATAATACACAAGCATTACAAAACATCTTTATTCAATGTCCAGGACCACAAAGAATTCAGACAATGAATAATAGGTTAATAATAAATCTTTAAGTTTAGCTAGAGGTTTTCATGGGAAGCTTTTAATATCTTGAGCCAAGTTGTTAAAAATTTTAAGCCCATGTATAAAGGGCTCTGCTCAAACAATGTCATTCTATGTGCCGGATAGTTAAAGCACTACGTTTTGAACTCTTTAAACAACAAAGGATTTTGTATTATATATTTAACATGTTCGAAAATGAAAATACCAGTTAGCGCAGATATTGAGTTCTTTGAATGCATTTCTACAACTGTGTTCTGAGGAATATTTAGAATATTTCTAACTATCCGCTTTTGGCCATAAATACAAATTTAGAGAGCCCCATAGCATAATGCCATATCTAAGTACTGATTCTACATAAGCATAATATACTGTTTTACAAGTTTCTATTGTTGTTGATTCATTTAAAATTTTAAATGCATAACTAATTGAATTTAATTTTAAAGTTATTTTGAACAGCATTCTTTCCAATTTAAGTTAGTGTCCAACACTAAACCAAGAAATTTTATGACTTTGTAATCTGAACATTATTTTCTTTTGAGATAGTTTACTACGCTTTGGTTTGTGGTTCTTGCTTCAAATTTTATTATGCTAGTTTTATTATCATTTAAAAGGAGACCATTGTTTTCTAAACCATTTTTAGTTTCATTGAGATGAATTTTGTACTTTAATCAGCAGAGTGGTATCATCTGCATATAGATAGAAATTGTAATTTAAATAAGTTACTCAATTAAAATAAAACAAACTAACAAACTAAAATAAATAAAACAAACTCCATTAACATCAAATGAAAATAAAGAAAAAATATAGGTGTAAAACAGAGCAGTGCGTGCCATATAACGCTCAAGGTCATCTAGGCAAAGCCGACCTTTAAAATTTGTATTGAGTAGAATTTAATACTGTCAGGTAGCTTTTAATTTCTTTAACATTGAATTTTCCCTTTACCATTTGAGATTGGTTAGTTTTTAACTACATTTTATAAAATATAAGTGTTTGTGTTTTGGTCCAGGTGGAAAGTGGTGTTTGCTAATGAAACGTTCTTAGAGACAGTGTTGCCGTTTGATCGGTTGAACCACCAGGACAACGGAACATATTTCTGCTCAGCAATCAGTTCTCAAGGAGTAGTCTCGAAACCTGTGCACGTTTATGTACTAGGTGAGCAAATCTTCATTCCGATTCATTTACAAGATAAATTTTGTCTTACATAATTAGACAAAGTACTAAGAGCATCCTATAGACAGTCAAAGATTATGTTATTGTAGGTAGATTGTGCACAGATGTCTTATGGCAGAGGCAGGAAACTCAAGTGTTCAGCAGCCCAAGCACAGGTAGCGCTGCGAGGGAATTATTTTGTTTGTTCTGAAGAATCGCACGATTTGGCCACATTTAAGTCATCGACATGGACAATCGAGCATGTGGAGCCGAGAAGGGAGGAAGACGGTACAGATGAGCAGCATCTGTGCTTGGGCTGCCGCAACTATGTTGATTTTCCTGCCTCAGCCATGTGGCATCTATGCCCAATCTACCGACCATAACATAATCTTTGGTATAATGCAGTTAATTTTTATAGTTATGTTTGGGTTGTACGTAATTTAGTTGTTATCAGTCAAAGTCAAAACAACCTTTATTCATCATTTGCACATGTTTACATATACAAATACAAAATGGCCTCAAGTTCTTCCTTACATCAATGAAATAATAATTTGTTGGTTACAAACAACTTAATTATTTTAATAATATTTTATTTACAACTGTCGTTAGAGTAAATTATAGCAAAGACTAATTATTATGATACTTTACCTTATTTTATAAATATTTTATATCATCAGCAATTTTTATTTTCTTTCCGTTAAGTTTCCAGGCAATGTCTCAAATAACAAATATTGTAGTAATGTAATTCTTTATATTAGTTGTAATATTAATTCCAATTTAGCTTTAAGATTGAGTATTCTCAAACCACTACAGTTTCTTGACAAGTTTGACTTACAACACTGACTTGCTATTCTAGACAAGCCTCACGTTGCTGTGGATGTGGTGAAAGTAGTCGGTGCCCACAGAATTTTCCTGAACTGGACGGTCAATGATGGAAATTCTCCGATCACTGGCTACAATATCATGGTAATGATTTAATTGTCTCATAAAACTCTGTTTTATAACTAGCCATGAGGATTCCCATTTAAAAATATTCTTAAAATATCAAAAGCGGTTGAAATCAAAATGTCTTTCGCCGCCATTTCATCAAGCAGGGAAGTAAGATCTTTATTTTCCTTCAACAATTTACAAAAATTGCAATGGACATCGTCAGAATTGTTTGTTCATAAAATAGCGAAAACAAATTTACATTAAATGATTCAATAATTTAGTTACATTCAAGCTCATTTAAAATTTACATTATTACAGATTCCACATTAAATTATCTGACAAAAAAAGTCGTCTATATTATAAAAAAGGATTTTTTGAAATCCAATTGTACACTTTGTTAACCAATTGATTTTGAGGAAACAGTTTCCATGTGTTTGGCAACTTATTAAATAGTCTTATTCCTAAAATTGTGTGGTTACTCATGGTTTTAGAGAGCCTACATCTTGTTGAATCTAAATTACATTTATTTCTGGTATGATAGTTATGAACCATACGTCTTTCATGGTTTAGTTCAATTTTCTCTTAACATACAATAAAATCTCTAAAATAAATTTAGAACAGTCAAAATACCAGTTTTGATAAAAAGGGGTCTGCAATATTCTTATGGTTTTTAGTTTGTTTTTAGCTTTTTTGTACAGTCAGTACTTTCGCCAGGCCAATGCCATTGTCACAGACCAACGGCATATAAACAACTAAACATTTGAACAAATAAGACGAATAAACATTTCCTAAATATCCGGACAGTTTCAGGACTTCTCTAATTTAATTTAACATGTTGTAAAATGAGGTTAAGAACAAAATGTATTTAGTCTGTAACTAAGAAGTAGTCTCAACAACAACACAAAATCCATCTTACCATTTTACTCTTAAGAAGATGTACTGAGGTACAAATTAATGTTCGTAAGGTTATCTGAAATGTTGTATGATTCAAATTTGCTTTGGATTCTATTATTGACTTTTCCAGTCGTCAAAAGAGCTCTCAAAAGTTTGAGCTAAGTCCTCTGTTCAAACATTTATTTTAGTATCTTTGTGTACTTTTTTTAATAGCTTTGTTTACTTTATTTTAACTGTCTTTGTGTGGATCCTTAATAACTGTTGAAAACACATGTTCAATTGTTGGTAGGGTTTGTTTACTAGCCAACTTGTGTTTGTGTTTGTTCTCTTTCACATATATTAACTGTACAAAATTTGTTCTCAATATTTTTCTCACTCAAAACTTCAGTATACAGTCCATTTGCTTATTTTACTAACATCCTCTTTTCCTGTTTTATACATTAAACTTGTTCTAAGTAAGTGTATTTTTGAATGTTTCCGTACTATAATTATTGTTCGTTTGCAGTTTATGATCAACGGAACAAATGAATGGCAGTTTCCCGGGGAAAAGGTGCAAGTAACTAACAACAGCTATGTTTTGAAGAATTTAGAACCGAACAAGAGCTACAAAGTGAAAATCAGTGCTAGAAACGAAGAGGGCAGCAGCAAGGACTACAACTATCCTGACTTTGTGCGCACTTTAGAAAAAGGTAAAAATGAGTAATGTACATATGTTGTGAAATGTTTTTGTTTCAAAGTTTTTCATGAAAAAGTTAATATCTCTTCAAACTGGTTGTAGTTAGACTGAGTTTTATTACAGTTTGTTTTTTATATGGTTTTGTGGTTCGAGGCTGTGAACGGATTAAGTGTAACGAATTGCAATGGAAATTTGATTCACTCATGCAAGCGGTGCTTTAGCGCTTAGCTGCGTGTCGGCCTGGTTATAATTTCTATTATAACGAATCAAGATTTAAGGCCACAGGTTAAATAGCTTAGAGTCCTGTCTAGTGATGGTGTATTGTAAATTTTACTTTAAGTAATATAAAATATTGAAAATAAAAGGCCAAAAGGTGTTGCAAATTTGTGTTTATATAAACGCTTACAAGCAAAATAAGTTAGGGAAGAAAACCGTTAATATAAATTTAAAATCCAAATGACTCAAACTTTACTTTCGGATAATGAATGAATGGATATTTATTGCCATAAGAAGTTATAACTCATTGACAAATGTTAAAATGCAGCTCAAGGCCAAGTCACTAAATATACATTAAAAAAACAAACTAAACATGATTACTGATAAATGTTATTAAGTATAAAATAATCTAATAACACTCATCAAGCGAACAATAATGAACAACGAAAGGAAACTAAAAGCTCTGAACTAACCATAAGCTAGCAACCAGCGTTACAGCCTGTACCAACACGGCCGGTACCAACATTGCTAGACTCATAGATCTACTTGATCCTAGAGCTACACTCAACGGCTATTGGCTTCGATGATGTAGATTCTATCATATTTGCAAGAAAGCACACAAATCAGGCAACATTCATATTTTTACGTAGAATATTTTACTCTATTTAAATAAAATGTTAAACAATTTTGACCTTGGGGGGAAGAGGTACAACGCCCCCTATGCCCCCCCTCCTAGATCCGCCACTGAGCTGGGATGCCAACTGTCGATGGTCTCATTGGCTGTTTGGCTGTGACACTGTCGAAAAGACTTCTTCAGGGCTGGTTGCCAGCTTCTTGAAAGTTTAATGCTGTCTTCTTTGTTGAAATTATTATCATTTTCAATTATTTCAATGGTTTCTCAGATGACTCTCGGGTAATAAAATGAAATTTTTGCTTTGTCAAATTCTACTGCATGTTTCGTGTTGTAACTATGTTTTCAACATCTTCTTGCCGACTTTTCAACATCTTCTTGTTTTGTGTGCCTGATGTGTTCCTGAACTCTGTCTTATAGTTGGTTTACGTTTATACGGTTTTGTTATGCAGACCCAGACATAGTGCCAATTCTGAAGTTCAAGGCAGGAGGTGCTGATTTCATCAATGTAGGGTGGGAGCTGCCGTCGGAGGATGCAGAGGACCATGTCCACTACTACGAGCTGGAGTTGATCGAAGCCGGCAACAAGACAACACATCTGAAGAGTATCAGTCAGTGCTGCATGTTTGTGTTCGACAAGCTGTCCTCCGCCACAACCTACCTCATCAGGGTACAGTTCCCCGGCAAAGTTCAAAATAACTAGAATCTCGCTAATCCGTATTAATTGGGACCGGACCCTGTTTGAATTTGCAAAAATTCGGATCAAGCGGATTTTTGGCATATATTGGTGCATTTATAATATATTGACCTTATAAGGTCGTGTATTGATTGACTTTGAGCGATTAATAATTATTTGTAAGAAATTATGTATGTATGTCCTGTAGTACTCTGCAATAATAAACAGCTCTGAATTGACGTGCGGAGATATGAAGGGCAGTACACAGATGGCTGTGGCAGTAGAACCTACGTGCGTAACAGCAGGCCAACCCCCGCGACAAGGCCTACACAGTACAGTCATCCGTTCAAAAAACAAACGATGAATCATACTGTCAGTATGTTTTGTTCAAAGCTATCTTTTGAGGGCATACCTGCGTGTATAGTGCTTCATTGTCAGTGCTGGTTCATTATTTAACACATGCAGTATGACATAACTTGGAAAACTAGTTTTATTTATTTTACCAACTCAACCAATTTATAGATTTTTTCCCCCTAACATTGTTCGATGATGTAGATTTTCGGATTAACGGGGTTAGGATTAGTGGGACTCTAGTGTACTTGTATAAATAAATGAATAATTTTTATTTCAGAAATAAATAACAGACTTCACGGACATATAATAAAAGGACTTTTGAGTCTTAGTGTAGTTGCATCTAACGTATCCTTATTTCTAGTACAATAATTGTGAGTTCTACCTAAGACATCACATAAACTACAATTTTCTAACACATTACTTTTAATCACACCTTGTGTGTAAAAATTAAACTGTTTTTAAAACTCTTAAGCTCAAAGTTTTAGTCTACGTAATAAATAAATACCTGTCCTTACTTTAGATTCAACACTCCTCATATGAACCTCCCACCTTTTAAATCGTTTTAAAATTTAACGTTTAACATCATATAATTCAACTTAGCCATTGTTTTACACATTATCAGTTGATACATTGTAGTATAACTGTGTAAGTATTGAATTTTTAATGACGTATCGATGTTTTTTGTGAAATATTTCTCGACAAAATGTCTATTCTATTCTATTCTATTCTAAAAACTGTTTGCCAATCTAAACTGGTTTGTGTCACAGGGGAGAGCTTGCAGTTTGTACATATACCCGTGTGGCAACTGGTCGGAGTATATCAACGGTACAACCATGGATGGAGGTCTGTAGCGATTATAATTTTGTTAATGGTAGGTTCCTACCTTATGCAAAACGCTTCAGGAAAACAAACAAGATTTAAGGCATTTCTGGATCTTATATCACCTCATTGCATCTTGCCAAAAAGCTTTAAAAAAATAAACTGGAATTCTTTTAATGTGCAAATACTAATACCAGTGCCAAATTCTTTTTTTTCAGTTTCTGGGCCTCCAGAGAACGTAGCTGTCATTTGCAAATACTCGACAATTTAACCCGATCCAGCTACGTTGTTGTGTCCTGAACCCCTCCATTGCAGCCTAACGGAAAGATAGTTTACTACAATGTAAGTACTGAGTACTGAAGTAGACAAATTAGTAGCTAAGTTTTCTACGCATTTTGGATTTTATTGGGTAATAGCTGCTAAATAATAAATACCAGTGATGTATTTCCAAATAGGCTTAACCACGCGATGTCTCTAGTATGTTTGTGCGCTTTTACCATGTACCACACATATTCGTAGATAAGATTAGATTATGGGAAAATTTGTTCAAGACCACGCCGCATTTCGTCAACCCTTTGGTTTATTATTGTGCAAGTTCTCTCTTTTCCTAACTAGTGCCCCATCTCTCTTTAATTTGTAAAACTTGAGGATCCGCCAAACACCTTGATGGGTGTAAACTTTAAGCAATTCCTCGGTGAATAGAAGACCCCTTCTCCCAGCCTCCAAAATTCCCATTCAATGATAATGTGTTTTATGGATAGAGTACGCCACATAGCTCACAACTAGTATTTCCTGTGTAGAGTTCAATTTTGCTAGGTGAATGGAAGTGCCCATGACCCAGGATAAGATATTACCAGTCTCTTGTGTTTGGGCGACCAAGACCAATACGGCCAGTTGACATCCTTGATGGATTCTGACCAAGTTTGGCAGGTTCCTGTAGCATGGTGTTACTTCCATCGAAAGTAGACATTTGCCTTCTATCAAGCAAGCATAGTTTTGACAAGAAGGACTGAATGTACCGCTGGTTATCCGGACCGGCAAAGATGACAGGTATTCTAGCCAGTATAAATGTGGTTTTTCATTCCCTAAATCCTTGATGCCCTTGGGTATCTATTCAAGCCGCACATTATTGGCTTAGCAGGTTCGGTAGTTGTTTTAGTCTCCCCGGACAATGGTGAGCCTGGACAGTTCAGGTGTTACAGGGTAATTTGAAAATCTGAGAAGACCATGTTTATCCCCTTGCACCAACAGATAACATTTTAAAATAGTGGCTATTTTATGGTATTTTTAGAGCATTTTTGGTGTTACACCTTAATTAGCAAATTAACGGTGAGGTTTTCAATCAAATGTAATTTGTAGCAAATTTTATTACCTGTATATTGACGCCAAGGTCATAACAATCGATTTAGAAATAACAAAGCTTTAAAAGTTTTATCCTAGTTGTTGTATACAGGGTGTTGCACAGAAGAGTGATTGTGGGGGTGGTTTTACAGTGTGAAGGTGGCAGGAGTGACTCGTATCAGGGGCGGAGGGTTGGAAGCGGTGCAACACTGTCACATGCCGCCGACCACACCGGCTCCGGAGAAACTGCGCAGCATCAACTGGGGCAAGGTTGAGGAGCACGGACGCTGGTTGCTCAAACTGTTCATGCCTCGCGTCTCCGAGAGAAACGGCCGCATCTGTTGCTACAGGTCACTGCAGTCTATTGTATATTAACCTGGTTTTCCGTGCAATGTTAATCTGAATCCACTATCTAAAAGAAGTAGAACATTTCTATTCCTTTTTGATAGCATATCCTGGCCTAGTGCCCTTTTGTCCTAAATCTTAACCCACTATCAGTATAAACTATAGTATCAAAAAGGAATAGAAAGGAGAGCAGGCTCACCTGGATAAAGCAGAAACACATAGAAGAACCCAGACTGTCAAATTTTCAGCCCTACTGGCAAATATGGAAGCAGGTGGAAACATTCTTCCCTATCCTATCGGACCTCTGTAGACATTGTATTATGTGTGGTAGAAGATTCCTAGGACAACACAGAAAGAAAAAGCTAGAAGGTGAGATTTCCACCCTGCTAAGGCCTGTCAAGAGTAAAGAAAAAAATATATATATATGCTGCGGACAGCAAACAGTAAAATAAAAACACAGATACTCTCACTTCCTGATGACTCATCTTTACATCAATGAAAAGTTTGACGTACCGTGGACATTTGGAGTGGAGGAAGCAGATAGCTCACTTATGAGTTTTTTATCGTAGCAACTTAAAACCAGGAT
Source organism: Matsumurasca onukii (assembly GCA_018831715.1). Lineage (NCBI taxonomy): Eukaryota > Metazoa > Arthropoda > Insecta > Hemiptera > Cicadellidae > Matsumurasca > Matsumurasca onukii. The sequence goes on along the minus strand of CM032059.1, from coordinate 49,730,016 downwards.
TTGTCTGTTACAGAGTGTTTGTGACAAAATTAGAATCTCATCAAATGGTAGCTGACCTGCCGCCCCCTGAGGAGACTGCCGTTTACAGCTACCAAGAAGTTCACTATAGCAGCGAGGAGGCACATACCTTGCGGACATGTTTGAAAGGTAAAATACACCTTAGCACCTTAGCTATTCAAGTTATAATCATTTAGCACTTCAGTGATCTTTGGATCGGATAAGCCTGCACCAGTTTTGTTGAGTTTTTCAATGTGTATGACTTACACTAGAGTTCCGCTAATCCAAAAGTCTGCCTAATTATTATTGCAATGTACTACAGGCTTAAATTACGATGCAAACTTTCCACGGAGCTCTCTCCCGGATTTTCAAGGTCCAAAGGGACGATCGGGACTGCGGTGCTCTTCACGTTTCAAACACTACCTCCCTGCTAAAGAATTCCAGGGAACTCAAACTACACATTTTCTTAAATTAAATTAGCTGTTTTTAAGTCAATATATGACTTTATAAGGTCAATACATAACAAATTAATTGAAATATGCCAAAAATCCACTTAATCTTAAATTTTGCCAATAGAAATTTACTAACAAATTTTCCAAATATTTTGGTAATTTTTTGGGTAATTCTTTTGGTAGTTCAAGTGCTTTGTCAATTATATTTCACCCAGTAGAGTTACGCATTAAGTGGTCTGGAAAATCAGGACTTTGTCCTGGAATTTCATTGTGGAAAGAGCAGTATGAACCCTGATCACTTGTTAGTCACTTGGCACTATACTCCTAGAGTCACCTTCGTCAGTACCGGTATTTGTTATTAAGCCGTACACAATGTGAACAGGTGGTGTTACAAGGGTCAGCAAGGTTCCGTAATGAGAAAGGACTTGATGATCATGTGACTTGGGGACCCAAGGCCAGAAATGTGGACGAAGTCGCAACATGTCGCTAGGTTTGATATGGTCCCTCCCAACACAAATTACAGGTATGTTTAGTACTTACTATACAAAGTGTTAATAAAAGTGTGTCACAAACTTTGGGGTTGAGTTTATTGTGTCAAAAAAAAGTAATTTCAAGAATGAAATATTTTTTGAAATGTTTGTTCACCAGATATCCACTTTTTTTGTTCACTAATTATTTATTATTTCCCACACCACTTATAGGATTTGACTCAAACTTAGTATAATTTGTATCTAAGTAAGACCATTTGTGGAAAAAATTACCATCACGATCTAACGTAACATTTTAAAATAGTGGCTATTTTATGGTATTTTTAGAGCATTTTGGTGTTACACCAATTAGCAAATTAACGGTGAGGTTTTCAATCAAATGTAATTTGTAGCAAATTTTATTACCTGTATATTGGCAAGGTCATAACAATCGATTTAAAATAACAAAGCTTTAAAAGTTTTATCCTAGTTGTTGTATACAGGGTGTTGCACAGAAGAGTGATTGTGGGGTGGTTTTACAGTGTGAAGGTGGCAGGAGTGATGACTGTATCAGAGGCGGAGGGTTGGGCGGTGCAACACTGTCACATGCCGCCGACCACACCGGCTCCGGGAAACCGCAGCATTGGGGCAAGGTTGAGAACGGGCGCTGGTTGCTCAAACTGTTCATGCCTCGCGTCTCCGAGAGAAAGCGGCGCATCTGTTGCTACAGGTCACTGCAGTCTATTGTATATTAACCTGGTTTTCCGTGCAATGTTAATCTGAATCCACTATCTAAAAGTAGAACATTTCTATTCCTTTTTGATAGCATATCCTGGCCTAGTGCCCTTTTGTCCTAAATCTTAACCCACTATCAGTATAAACTATAGTATCAAAAAGGAATAGAAAGGAGCAGGCTCACCTGGATAAAGCAGAAACACATAGAAGAACCCAGACTGTCAAATTTTCAGCCCTACTGGCAAATATGGAAGCAGGTGGAAACATTCTTCCCTATCCTATCGGACCTCTGTAGACATTGTATTATGTGTGGTAGAAGATTCCTAGGACAACACAGAAAGAAAACACGCTAGAAGGTGAGATTTCCACCCTGCTAAGGCCTGTCAAGAGTAAAGAAAAAAAAATATATATATATATGCGGACAGCAAACAGTAAAATAAAAACACAGATACTCTCACTTCCTGATGACTCATCTTTACATCAATGAAAAGTTTGACGTACCGTGGACATTTGGAGTGGAGGAAGCAGATAGCTCACTTATGAGTTTTTTATCGTAGCAACTTAAAACCAGGATTTGTCTGTTACAGAGTGTTTGTGACAAAATTAGAATCTCATCAAATGGTAGCTGACCTGCCGCCCCCTGAGGAGACTGCCGTTTACAGCTACCAAGAAGTTCACTATAGCAAGCGAGGAGGCACATACCTTGCGGACATGTTTGAAAGGTAAAATACACCTTAGCACCTTAGCTATTCAAGTTATAATCATTTAGCACTTCAGTGATCTTTGGATCGGATAAGCCTGCACCAGTTTTGTTGAGTTTTTCAATGTGTATGACTTACACTAGAGTTCCGCTAATCCGAAAATCTGCCTAATTATTATTGCAATGTACTACAGGCTTAAATTACGATGCGAACTTTCCACGGAGCTCTCCGTTTTCAAGGTCCAAAGGGACGATCGGGACTCTTGTGCTCTTCACGTTTCAAACACTACCTCCCTGCTAAAGGATTCCAGGGAACTCAAACTACACATTTTCTTAAATTAAATGTAAAATATAAGCTGTTTAAAGTCAATATATGACTTTATAAGGTCAATACATAACAAATTAATTGAAATATGCCAAAAATCCACTTAATCTTAAATTTTGCTAATCCAAACAGACTCCAGTCCCAATTAGTTTGGAATAGTTGGACTCTAGTGTATTACACAAAATGTTGAGACTTCAATTACCTTGTTTAGTGGTGCATGTAGACCCTGAGGCAGAGAATATTCAAATGCTGATGCGCATTTCGGCCTCAAAAGGCCATTGTCGGAGCTACTTATACACTATACACTATAACTATTGTTCACTTCACTTATATAAGGCACACTAAACAAGGTAATTGTTATTTAATAGGTACTGAAACTGGAATAGTGAATTTGTTGAGATTTCACTTCATCTCTATACTAGAAAGTCCTCTACCACTCAACCTGGATCCCTTACCTGTTAATGCCGCAGAGTCATTTGACAAATTGTTAGTTGTGACTGCGGGATCAAACCAGCAATTATAAAACGCTTATTTATTTTTAAAAAACTATAAAGTTTTGTTTGTCTTGTTACAGTGACGCGCTGAGCAATGACATCTTCTTAGGTGTCGGTCACACGGTGGTCTCCCAAGCAAACCACTCGGCATGCCAGCAGTGTGTGGGTTTGAGGCCCAGGCCTCCGACAGTGCCTCCACCCCTCACCACCGCGGCGAGCATCTCCACCCTCCCACCAACTGCCACCCCTGTCACGGACAACCCTCAGCCCACCACCACACAGGTAGGGACTTGAGGAAAGCAATGTCCAGGGGCGTCAAATAGAAAGTTTTCTCTTTCAAATCTAAAGTTGAATCAGATATTACAAAATGAAAGTGTGGAAATAATTTGTTTGAAAACATCAATTGAAGGCATCCTGTCAGCTGTCAGCAGACTAATAGTGTATGTGGTGTCCAGATGTGTTAGTTTGTCAAACCATTGATTTTAGTCATTATCGTGATGTAAGATATTAATGTTCATTTTTAGTTGGTTAAAAATGGAAATTAATTCTTACGGTATTGCCGTGGTCGGTACGACCTTCCCTCTGACTGCATGCAAGGTGTACGGTGACGTGGCGTAGGACATGTGAGTCATGGAGTAGTTTAAAGAGGATGGTTAAATGGGTCAGAACTGCATTGAACTACTCTAAAGTAAAATTTCCAAATTTCCCCAGTGGACCCTGGGATGCCTATGAATCCAGAGTGATGTGGTGTTTGATGGTTTGATTCATAGGTGTTGGCTGATATTCCTTCTCTGTACTCCAACACCCCGGCACCACCTCGGGATAGAAGGTCCCCGACAGTAGCCTCGACCGACACACTACCTGACCTCTACTCCCAGCTGTACGACGGCCAGCTGGACACCAACAGCAACTACACCGGCTTTGTTGAGGTCATCGGTAAGTTGAACGGTGCCAGTTAACTCGATTAGAAATGCTAATCTTTATCAGGAATGGGTGCTTGAATATTTAGCAAGGTCTTGTTACTCCTTTTGTTACTTGAATATTTGCACTTGTTGACTCCTCTTGCTCAAACTTGACTTAAACTCCAAATAGCACTTGTCAGAGTAGCTATTATTTCATCAAAGTAGCAACTATTTGTTATTTTCTCGTCTTAATTAATTTGGTAGTTTTAAATCTCTGCGGGAAAACAATTATCATTCTGCTATCTTGGCATCTTAAGATTTTGCACACCTCTAACCTAATTTGTAGTTATGTAATGGTTGTTGTTAGGAGTGAGAAAGTTTCAAGGTAAAGGGAATACAAAAAAATCTGTTTTTAAGGGTAATCCCAATAAAAAGGGTCTGATCACTTTAAAAATGAAATTAAATGTTTTAACTCATGTTTCAGTGTACAACAACAGCTTCCGTTTGTAATTTAATTATGTAAAAACTGAACACAAACACCTAAAAAACTAAAGTGTCTCTCTCTAAATAAAGTAAAAATTTGTTGCTTACTTGATTCTTAATAAAGTATTCTTACTTATTCACGTAACTGTTACTTGAGCCACGTTTTATTAACACATTTTACCGATAAGATTAGATTTAGGAAATAGGGTACTAGGCCAGGATATGCTATCAAAAAGGAGAGCAGGCTCACCTGGATAAAGTAGTAAGATATAAAAGAACGCAGACTGTCAAATTTTCAGCCCTACTAGGGCCTTTGTCAAGACAAAAAGAGATAACTTATAATAATCAGGGGTGATCCATTAGCTTGCTTATCAAGTGTTTAACATTGTTCATTGAGACATGGGGAATTTAGAAACTTTTCATACAGAAATTGGTGTTTTAGAGAAATTGTACTGAAAACTAAATGCCTTACCTATTTTTCCTTTCAGACTAAAACTGCTAAACTGTTGGCAGCTAAAATTGACGTGCAAATTACTAAAAATCTTGGGTTTCTTTAAAACTCAGCTGGACTTGATTCAAACTGAAAATCGCTACAATAAGGTCTGCAGTGATAGTTTTAAGTAGGAGAACTATGACAGGTTGTGTGTTGTATGTCCAGTGTTTGGGGGAGAGCAAGTCCTGATACCAAAGCAGCTTGCTTGCAGCTGCTGAAACCCTCCAGCCGGGCATAAGTGTTCCCGCAGCTGCCGGAGTCCTCCCAGTTTCTCACCTTTGTGTGGAGGTAGGTGTCACCATAGATAATGCTATGGTAAGTGGATTGAAACCCTCCAGCCGGGGCCGCAAGTGTTCCCGCGCTTCCGAGTCCTCCCAGTTTCTCACCTTCGTATTGGAGGTAGGTGTCACCATAGATAATGCTATGGTAAGTGGATTGAAACCCTCCAGCCGGGGCCGCAAGTGTTCCACGCCGAGTCCTCCCAGTTTCTTACCTTCAGCAGGATCCAAAAACAATTAGATTTGTTGATACAGCAGGCACTTGAAGATAAGTTTTCTCCATAATCAGTTGACGGGACGTGTATTATCGTGATCTTAGTGACACCAGATATGACGCTTACAAAGGGGGGGATTTCGCTGCCTAGGGGCGGCAGATGCTTAAACAGGCCCCTGGGTCGCGGTGGAGCAAGTATGAGTATGACTGTGCAGGCACTTGTGCAGATCTCTGCGAGGGAGTCATCTGCCCGTGTCGTCTAACCCACCGGACATGGCACCGATACCTGCCGCCCAGCTGCCTGCAGTCTACCTGGAGAAGCATCGCGACTCCGACTTTGGCTTCCAACACGAGTTTGAGGTATGAACTAAGAACAATCCAACTCTGGTTCAGGATTTTATCTTTAGATGTCTTTATAAATACAAATCTTTATTTACATATACTCAGAGTACAGTATTGTGTCAATTCAAAATTAAAATAGAATGGTTTTTGCTTCTTTCTTCAAGTCTGAGACCAGCTGAGGAACTCTTGGATATAGTAGAATGATCTCTCCGTAAGCCAGTCCACCAAAGTCTTCTTAAGGTTTTTTTTCAGGCAGCATCTTCAATTCATGTGGCAGGCAGTTGTAGAAAGCTGCTCCACGGTAGGAAGTTTTTTTTCAAAAACGACCAAGGTGATCTGTGTTAAGCAAGAAGTTGTGTCTGTGCCTAGTATTATAATTGTGTTCTCCCCCGTTCTGCTTTTGCCGGACTTGACAGAGTAGAGAACTGTTTCCAAGATAGAGAGTGAAACCACTGTCAGTATTCTGAGTTCCTTAAAGGAAAGTATCTCTTGGACTTAAACCTTTTAAGGTCCTTCTGGCTCTGTTTTGTATGATGAATATTGTTTGTATCATTGTGTCACTGGTCCCTCCCCGGACTACTAATCTCTATCTTAAGCGTGATTTAAAAAGATAGTAGTAGGCTGTTACGGCTGTCTTACTGTCGCTTATCTGTTTCATTCTTCTTATTACAAAAGTGCTGGAGCTAAGTTTTTAACAGATTAGGTTTAGATGAGGTTCCCATGAGAGTTTATTGTCTAGTATTATTCCTAGATATTTGTGTGATTACACTGTTGTTGGAAAGCATGTCTGAATGCTTATTTTCTCTATATCTCTTCATCATTGCATAAATTTCCTTTCTTATAAATTATATTTCTGTAAGAAAAAGTGCTTCTAACAGTTATACAACTGTATTGTTGTAGCTGCTGCCTGACGGTTTCCCTGACAGAACAACTCGGGCCTCAGAGGCTAGAGAGAACTTGTACAAGAACAGGTACCCAGACATCAAAGCGTACGACCAGACTCGAGTGAAGTTGGCACAAATCGACAGCATTGCGGGCTCGGACTACATTAACGCCAACTTTGTCATCGGCTTCAAAGAGCGTAAAAAGTTCATCTGTGCCCAAGGTAAGCGTTAATCAAATAACAGTTCAGATATGGAGCAGAAACATAAAATGCTAATTCAAAAATGTTACAAACATTTTGCAAATCTTACCATGTGTTGTGAAATAATAATTTTAAATAACCATTATACACTATTTCTCATTTTTAACCTGATGCAACCAAAAGGAGAAGGGCTTAAAAAAGCCTCCTCCATCCGTGGGTCCTGTCCTGTCCATGGGTCATCTAATACAGGGTCATCCGGTGAACTGTGATGGTTTTGAAAAAGGTCATAGATCGGTTAATTTTTAGATAATTAGCTTTTATTGTTCTTAAACTAAATACAAGAAGGGGGATTTTTATTTAATGTCATGTTTTGGAATTATACATATGATGTCCATTTTATGGATTTGTGGTACTTTTGAGCTAAGTTATGTTTTGCGTGTTCAACATTTTTTTTGCATGGTCATCTGATTTTTGCTTGTGGTGATATATCCTGGTCTTCAAGGTCTCCCGATCTATCACTTTGCGATTTTTTATCTGTATTTCTGTTGAACAGCACAAGATGAAGCATTACCGAAAAATTAGAAAAACACATTGAATCAAATGGATGTCATTTGCATGATGTTGTTTTAAAAAATGAACATTAAATAAAAATCCCCTTTATGTCTTTATTTTAAGACCAATAAAATTAATAAAGACTGGGACTCATGGCGTGGTCCTTTAATCCAGCTTCATGGAGGTCAGGTTTTGAGGATGATATAGGTCTAAAGTGGCTAAGATAGTCTCAGTGATCATCTGATGATACCAGCATCAACTCCCACCATCGTTTAGACATATCAGACCATCACCTGTGTGGTTCGGAAGTCACGTTAAGCCGTTGGTCCTTGTATTTCCATTGGGCATTGGGCTATTAATTAATGACTCATTCTAAGGAAGAGTCGGCCTTAGTTTGTAACAAGACTACACCTCATAACTCATTACTACCACTCATCACACTCATCCTTCACCTCATATTTGCCTTAAACCTCATGAGAGTGGTCGGCATCTCAAATAGTGATAATACAAGTTAACTCTCTAACAAATTAACCGAGCTGTAGCGTTTTAAAAACCATCAAAGTTCACTGGATGACCCTGTTCATATAAAGAAGAAATTTCAACTGTTAAAGTACTGCACGATCTGTATTATTTTTCACATCACAACCACAACCGATAAATGTTTTAGGAAAAAACTTGTCTTGAAAGAAAAATTTGATCGTTTCCAGGGCCTATGGACAATACTGTGTGTGATTTCTGGAGAATGATCTGGGAACAGCACTTGGAGCTGATCCTCATGTTGACAAACCTGGAGGAGTACAGCAAAACAAAATGTGCTAAATATTGGGCAGATAAGACTGACGGGGAAAAAACATTTGGTGATATAAGTATAAGTCATGTACAGGAAAAGAGATATTCAGGTAAAATCACTTTGTCTTACAATAAAAGTGCTTACTTTCTAAGCTTTAATGGCATGTCGCTATACACTAGGGTCTTTTATAATCAGGACCAAACCCTGTTGAATTAGCAAAAATTCTGATTAAGCGGATTTTTGTCATATATTGATGCATTTATTATACCGGGTGATTACAAATGAAATAGACAGTTTGGATAGCTTGTAGAAAATTTATTATTTAAAAGTTTAGATCATTACTTACATGATCATATAGAAGAAGACTTTAAGTTTTTATTGAAAATATTTATTCCGGTTACTGATGGTTCTTAGAAGAAGAACGGCCTGTAAACCTTTTCACAAGATAAAGTGCAAAACACGTTCACCTTAGAAGAATCGTGTATATGCTGTACAGTCTCTCTTGGTTTTCTGTTACCCATAATCATTACATATGTCTATTAACTTTTCCACTAATGTGAAAAGTGCATTCATCACTGAAAATTGGGATCAACAATGTGTCGACATTTTCAAGACAATGTCGCATTTCCTGACAAAAATAATGCGATACAACTTTATCATTGTCATTTAAACTTTGAACTAAATGTAATTTATAAGGTGTCGTTTAACTCATTTTCAAACGTTTTCGCAGAGTTTTCCACCGTAACTTGTATCAACATAAACTTAAACATATTCCTCACAAACCTATATCACTTACTATGTTGAAATACATCAGTTTAATTTTGTAGAGGCTATTGAAGTTGTCTACTTCATTTGAAATCATCCGGTATATTGACCTTATAAGGTCGTATATTGACTTTGAGCGACTAATATTTTATATTTAGGTTTGAAAGGCAGACTAAACTAGGTGTATTTTACAAGGAGAGAGGATAGTAGTTAGCTTACCTAAGAAAAACAAGTTTAGGAGGCCAACAAAAAAAGCACACAGAAGAGTCACACACAAAATTCACTGATATTTCCCTCTTACTAAGGGCTTTATCAAAGCACAAATATAATATTTTATATTTAAATTTAAGAAATTGTGTAATTTAATCCTATAGTACACTGCAATAATAAACTGTGCGGAAGTGAGGTAAGCAGATATGACAGGCAGTACACAGATGGATGTGGCATAAGGTCCTACGTGTGTAACAGCAGGACATTATCCTCCCCCAACCCGGACATTATCCTGCCCAGGCCAACATAGTACAGTCTTCCATTCTAAAAACAAACAATGACTCACCGTGTCATACTGTCAGTGTGCCGCTTGCTGTCTTACCGAGTTGATGTGTTTTGTTCAAAGCCATTGTTTGTGTGCATACCTGCGTGTATAGTGTGTCATTGTGAGTGCTGGTTTGTTAATAAACAGATACAGTATGACATACCTAGCTTGGAACACTAGTTTTATTTATTTTACCAATTAAAAAGTTTTATTAATTTTTCCCTCTAACAGTGTTTGGATTAGGTAGATTTTCAGATTAGAGGAACTCTAGTGGAAGAGTCACATTGCTGTGCTATCCGAAATGATTTCGCCCCTTGATTTTGGTTAAGAGGGGTTCAATTCAATCCAATTCAGTTTATTTTCGGTTACACCATTTACAATGAGATTACAGAAAATATACAATAATGATTTGCGACTAATACAATAGGAATAATGCTTAATTGACAGTTGAACTTCTTGATGATGTTAACAACTTAACTATGTGGATGCTTTACAATGAAAGTTTTCGGACGTACAATGACTATAAATGTATATGACAACAACTATGAATGTAATAACGAGAATAAACTATGAGATTGAATGGTAGAGTTGATTCTAAAATGTAGTTAAAATTAAATATTCAAGGTTTTTTTTGTATTTTTATTTAAAGAGAAGTAGAATATGTTGTTTGAATTTCTATTTTGATTTCAGATTATATAATTCGAGAACTGAAAATGACTCGGACGTCTGGTGGTAGTAAAGAAAGAGAAAGTAGGAGTATTATTCAGTATCATTTCTTAGTGTGGAAAGATTTCCAAGCGCCAGAGCATCCTTCAGGAATCCTGAAGTTTATCAGGCGGGTGAATGAAGCCTACTCGTTAGAAAAAGGACCGATCTTGGTTCACTGCAGGTGTGTTTTGCTCATTATTACGTTATCTTGAAAAATAATAAGTAAAAACTGCTTTAATTATTGAAGAAACAAATCGCTAAGTTCACATTAGTCCCATAAGTAAAGTGCCAGACTCTAGAAAAAGGTTATATGGGCCAAAATTTAAAGAAAATCAAGAATAAATTTTTTTTCCAAAAATGCTTAGTTAACCAGATATTTGCCATTTTATATTTTTCACTAATTATTTACAATCTCCCACACCATTTATCGGATTTGACTCAAACTTAGCATACATTTGTATCTAAGTAAGACCATTTATGGAAAAAATTACAAGCATGATTAAACTTATCATTTTAAAACGGTGGATATTTTATAGTTATTTTAAGGCAATTTTGACGTTACACCTTACATAGCGAATAAACGGTGAGTTTAATGATAAAATGTAAAGAATAAAGTTTTGAATTGAATGTTATTACCTATCTATTGACACCAAGATCATAAAAATCTGTTAGGAAACAATGAAGCTTTAGGGGAAACTCTGGATGAAAACTAACAACTTTCCACCTTATTATCTTGATGTTTGCCACGGTTTCTACTGTAACTTTGTTGATTATGAATAGATTTTTGACCTTGATGTCAATAGATAGGTCACAAAATTTTCTAAAAACCGGTATTCTTTATATTTTATCGTAAAACTCACCTTTATTCGCTATTTAAGGTGTAACGCCAAAAATACCCTAAAAATACCATAAAATAGCACCACGTAAAAATACCACCGTTTTAAAATGGAAAGTTAGATCATGCTGGTAATTTTTCCATAAATTGTCTTACTTAGATACAAATGTATGCTAAGTTTGAGTCAAATCCGATAAGTGGTGTGTGAGATAATAAATAATTAGTGACAAATATAAAACGGCAAATATCTGATTAACTAAGCGTTTTCGGAACAATTTTTATCCTTAATTTTCTATTTATTTTGACCCATATAACCTTTTCCTAGAGTCTGGCACTCTACTTATGTGAAACCCTGTAATACTCTGAAATGTAAATTTTAGAAATTGTAATAACATTATTTACACCCTGGTCCCTGAATAATGGTGGTTGAATTTCAAAGAAAGTGTTTGGCAGGGTTGGATAAACTCATTTAAAAATGTAGCCCCTAAAACTGAATTTACTTGTCTCAACATTTAGCTTACTGAAACCTTAAACTACTAAAAGTTACCGCCAAAGTAAAAGCAAATTTCAAAACGAAAAAGTTTGTTTGTCTTGTTTAACGAAGCAAAGTTAGGACTATCTATAACTCAACCTTGCCAGGAACAAGTGGTGGGAGTAACTATGACTATTTAAAAAAAACAAACTAGCTTTTTACATTGAAAATTAGCCTTTCAGACGGTAAGAAGCCTTGAAGAAACCATGCATTTGATTTTCTGGGTTCAGTGAACAACCTGCATGGATGTGTTACAGTGCCGGAGTCGGGAGGACAGGGACGCTGGTCGCTCTAGACTCCCTTCTGCAGCAACTTGAAGCTGAGAATCAAGTTGCCATTTTCAATACTGTTTGTGATCTTAGGCATCAGAGAAACTTTCTAGTCCAGTCTTTGGTTAGTATTCGTTTTTATTATGAAATTATCTGGAGGATAGTTAGTGTTTCTAATTTGAAAGTGTAGGACAGACAGGTTTGAACGAGTCAAAAAGTAGTGATCATGAGAGATTTTGATTTTTGTATTTTTCTTGTAATGCTACGGGCTTGAATTCCTTTTTGGTGTAGCCTGAAGGATTATTTTAGTTCAGTCCTACTAATGGGTTGTGACATTATAGAACATCAAATATAAAACTTTTACATTTATTTACCCTCTGGATGCCTTGCTCGTAGGAAAATATGGTCCTTCAGCTCCATGTCAATTGCGCTTTGGTTGTCTGAAAAGTGACATGCTATTTCAGCATTTGGCATATTCTTGCCCATTGTAAATATCAATAAAAATCAAATGTACGATCTTTTGACATTGCTGTTATTGACTATATAGTCCATATTTGTCTGATTTCTACGTTTAAGTTAGTTTGAAACAACCGAATTTCCATTTGTTAGTAGAAGCCAAATGGATGTCTACTTGGTGAGATCGATGGGAAGCGCTTAATGTGCATGTAAATAAAAACCCTAAGAATATTATTGTAGTGTTTATTCATGTTGAGTGAAAAGGTATTAATTGATTTGATTTATATTTTCTAGAAACAATATATTTTTGTTTACCGAGCACTTCAAGAAGTTGCACAATTTGGGATCACAGAAGTTAGAGCTTCCAAATTAAAAGCTACTTTAGACAAGTTAAGACAAGTTGAAAATGGCAAAGAAAAATCAAAAATGGAAGAAGAATTCGAGGTAATGTCTCCCAATCCTTAAATTATTATAAAACTTCAAGCTTCAATATGTTTGTAGTTTATATTTAAGTACCAGTGATTAAAGTATACACGATGAATGACATTTAATCGAAATCGTGGCGAAGGTGTACTTCCAACACTTCTGTAGCACGCTACCACCAACCATGATAGACTTAACTCTTTGCGGCCGGTGTAACTACTATAATCTAGTTCTTCTGGTTCACACCGCGTCAAAACATTATAATAATTTGCTTGACTGTGAATATTTTGGTCTCACTGTGAAGTACCATCTTCAGTCACTGATTGGCCGAAACTGAGATACTTGCTGTCTGCTATCCTGTTGGTCACAGGGCTGCCAACCAACCCTTGGAGCAGGGATGCCAACTGTCGATGTTCTCATTGGCTGTGACACTATTGAAAAGACTTCTTCAGGACTGATTGCCAGCTTTTTAAAGATTACAGCTGTTTTCTTTGATGAAGTAATTATCATTTCTAATTATTTGAATTGTTTCTCGGGTTATAACTTCAACTAAGAAAACATCACTAAACTTGTCAGTATAAGGGGGTAGGGAAGGCAAGTTGCAAGGCAACCACTACAAGTAGGGGTTGCTTGGCCAATCACAGCATTTATCAACGTTAGCTGGTGATCAAATGGTGTGCGGCTTATATGAGTGTAATTTGTTTATCATATTTTCAGCCCAGATTTACAAGTGTGATGTACATTTGCATTCAGCCCACCTTTGAGTTGTTTGGTAGTTTAAAAGAAATGTTATTTTGATTTTCAGAAAATGAGCCAAATGGTTGAAGAGCGCAAGCCGCACAGCGTGGGCAGTGGTGATGAACATTTAGTAAAGAATCGTAGTGAACTTGTTATCCCTTACGACAGGAATAGAGTTATACTCACTCCGTCAGCATCAATTGAACATTCCACGTACATCAATGCTTCCTTCATTGAGGTTTGTAAAGGTTTAACTTATCATTTGTCAAAATTCATATGTATTTCTTAACATTCAAAAACCTAGCTACCTAGCCCTCATTTTCAATTCAATTTCTTTATTTTCAGAAAATCCATTTCAGATTTAAGTACATAAATTGTTTCAATAGAAAATTACATGAGATATAAATTCATAATATTTACAAATGATAACAAGATATATTATGGTGCATACATTATACTGCAATATAAAGGATGGTAATGAATAAATAAATAAAATAATAATATTGTAAAAAAAGGTTAAGTTTGTCTTGTTTAACGAGGCAAAGTTAGGACTACAAAGTCCTCTCTACCACGCAACCTCGACCTTTACCTAGCGTTACCGCTTAGTCACATTACAAAAGTAAGTGGTGACTGCGGGGATCAACTCCGCGCCAGCGGAGTGATAAGCTTCGCACACGACTCTAACCCGCCAAGAGCTTTTCGCCAGCCTGTAGTAGTCATGAATAACCAAGGACCGGAGAAGGGATCAGCACAAAGAACATTAGGATTTGATAAACAAGATTTAAAATTATCTCATCAGCTTCAATATTTTAACTCTCACTTCTACGGAACAAGGATGGAGATTTGCAGAAAAAGTCTATTGTTGTGGAGTTTCTGTTTCGCATCAAACGGGGTAGAGTGCTTAAGCATTACATCTTCTGAACATTTTCTGTGTTCAATTTGATTTTCAAACTGTTTTATGTTCCAGGGCTACGACAATTCCGAGTCTTTCATCATAACGCAAGATCCTATCATGGAAGTTACAGTTGCCGACTTTTGGCGGATGATTTCTGAACAAAGCATCAGTACTCTAGTCATGTTGTCTGATGTAAGCAGCCTAATTCTTCCTCTTCACTCAAGCATTGCTTGTAGTTCTGAATAACATTTCTCGAAACTAACCTTTTCCTAATGACTTTGCAGATTATTGTTTTACTTGACAAAAGTAGTCAGAAAATCAGTTTAAGTAAGACACAAAGAAGCAGGCTTACACGAGTATGTGTGCAAAGCTTTCAAAAAAAGAAAATAAGTGGCGGAACCTATCGAAAGAACTCTTTGTAAAGACAAAAAAGAAGGGGTGGATGAAATTGAATTTTTACTTTCGGGCAGGAATCAGGCAAGACAAATTTGGTTGCTTGATATCAGGAAATTTTTGGGCAGGATTAAAAGTTTATTTCAGTCAATACAAATTAAAAGGAAAAAAACCAAAAATTGAAAAAGGTTGTTTTCACAGTAAAAAAATGTATATACTCTACAAATCCCAATCTAGTGTTCCATTTGTGTGTTTTGTTAAAAATTATTAATTATTATTGATCGTATTAGTGACTTTAACATTTAATAAAACTTTTGTAATAATTACAGGTAATTGTGAACATTAAAATGTTAAAATAATAACTCATTTACTCCTTGAAAAAATAATTTTAACATTTTTAATTAGATTTGTTTGTTTTGTAAAAAAAATTGAATATGCTTAAATATCAATATAAATACAAAATAAAAATGGTATAAGTATAAGCATTTAAAAAAACTTAAAATAAACTAACCTAGTTGTAAAAGTTGTCAATAAAAGGAGGGAACTCCCGTTCCGTCTTCAAACTCTGCACCCTCCATTCTTTACCCTCAAGTCAGACAAGTGGTTTTAACTCAGAATAGTGGTTTTTATGTGTTTGTATAGTTGGGGGAGTTTTTAATTGGAATTCATCTAGAAAACTGATCATCAATCACAGAAAAATTATCAAAACATGAAATTGATTAGAAATCCTACCATAATACAAGATCTGCCAAAAACTCCCTCTAAAATCCCTTTTCCGCCAAAAAATCCCACCTGTCTGAAAAAATCCCTACAGCCTCTGAAACGTCTCCAAAAAATCCTGAATTAGAACATTTCTGTCTGATTTTTGGGATTTTGATTTTGGTGGGAATTTCCCAATTTTTGGGTCTTGTCCACCCCTACATAAAAGAGACAACTATCCTTACACTTTACGAACATTAATAGCGTAATGATTCATGAATGCAATGTGTGTGTTATACAGCTTGGTGATGGCGTGCGCAAGTGTCCACGCTACTGGCCGGACGACGAAATCACCCACGGCCACATCCGAGTCAAGTACATCCAGAGCGAGAGTTGTCCCTACTACACTCGGCGAGAGCTCTGTGTTACCAATATCAATGTAACTGTTGTTTCATACCGTAGTTTCCTTCTCAAAGTCATGTACTTTGTTTCTTGTACAAGAAAATAGCAAACTTTTGCCTGCCTTTCAAGAGACATAATTTTTGACTGACACCATTTTTTAGCTAAAAATAATAATACAAGTCTAGCTCAGGCCTGGAGTAATATAGGTTCACTTTTGAGCTTGGCTTCCTAAACCCAAAATCAATAATGAATTAGCAAATCTGAAATATTGAAAGAAGAATTATTAAATTGCTAAGTTTGAAGTTTGTTGTTGACGCTGGTACAGTTTCTGAGGTTAAAACATGATTACGGAAGTTTTCCAATGCTTTTGAGTGAACAAAAAGTACACAACGTTTCAGGAACTGGAATCTGACCCCGTCTTCAGGTGAAAAGTCAACTAAAACATAAAAAAAATTAGTAAAAGAGCTAGCCTAAAAGTAATCAGCGCAAGCTGACCAGCCACCTAAGGTCATTTACAAGCAATCTAAAGAGCAAGGACCTCTGTCTGACACACCGGTTGTGTTTCCAGAGTGATGACAAGCAGTTGGTGACTCAGTACCAGTACAACGGGTGGCCAACAGTGGAGGGAGAGGTGCCCGAAGTGACGCGGGGACTCATCGAGTTGGTGGACCAGACGCAAGTGTCTGCTCCGAGCAACGGCAGCAGTTCGGCCGTCCTGGTACATTGCCATTGCGGCTCCGACCGCAGCTCCATGTTTGTTGCTCTCAGTATTCTTGTACAACAAATACGCACAGAAAGGCGGGTCGACATTTTCACCACCACCAGGAAACTGCGCACTCAGCGCCAAGCCATGATCAACACTTTCGTAAGTACAGCTACGATTTTCACAGACTTTTTAATCAAATTTTTTGTTAAAGTAGCTTTGGTACTGTATCATGCCCTTTCCGAGAAGCTTTTCTGTTAGAACTTTCATTAAACCATTGTTGTTATAAGTAATAGTTGTTGGAAACAGAAACAATCCCATAAAACTAGTTTAATAGTTGGTTCGTCCTTTTGAAAACCAAGTTCTCATTGACAGACCAACATTATTTTAATGAGAGCTCTCCTAGTATCACACCGAGTAGAGCTGTCGTAAACTAGTCAAGCTTGCTCGGAACACGTCACTCATGAAAACTACTACTACTTCAATAGACAACTCAAGCTGGACTTGGGCTTTGGCTTCATATTGTTACAACTGAAACACTTTCTGTTTTAGGCACAGTATGAATTCCTTCATCGCGCAATCGCAAACTACGCAGACCTGCATCAGTTAACATCGGACGAAGCAGATTGAATCAAACAATCTTAGTTGTTACCAGTCTCAGAAATGAATGTTGACCCTCAGGACCATCCATAGCAATAGATTGAATAATCAAATTTCATACCATAACAACGAACACGTACAAAATGAAAGTTTACTTATTTTTAATACACTTATGCTACTGCCGCAACCCAGTCCGTCTAAATCAAGTAACTAGAGTCCCGTTAATCCAAACACTGTTAAGGGGGAAAAATTTATAGCATTTTTGAGTTGGTACAATAAATAAAACTAGTTTTCCGTCGTTATGTGTTAATTAGTTCGGATTAGCGGGACTCTAATGTAACAGTTCCGAGTACCTCTCTCGTTCCGCTCCTGACTCCTGAGGATAAACATTGTTTTATCCATTAAGCTAATCCCACACAGTTTCTTTCTAATTATTTGACGACTCACTATGCTTTCGTTTATGTCAGCTGGGTGAGGTTAGTAATTAGTTAATTACCTTTACAAGTGTTCTATTTTAGCGATATATTTACCGTAGCTTGATCATGTATAGACTAATAAAACAATTTTTAGCATAGTAGTGATTTAAGATGTGAATCTATGAAAATTATCAAATATTCTTGTTGAAAGTGACTTTTTCCTTTACTCGGTTGTGTACCACTACGTAAAGTTAATGTGTTATATTATTTCTCTTAGATTGTTCGTAATATAAAATCAAATGCTTTAGAATAATATTAACATTTTATGCAACATAAATTATTATTAACACTGCCAAGTAGTAAAATGTTACCTGTCCACTTTTTTAGTCTCAAAATGTTTATATGTATACACTTTTAAGTGTCAAAGCTGTCCTTTACAATTTGTTTCATTTAATTTGAATCAACAATAGTTAAAAGTGTGTGACAGTATGGTCCTATGTCAACAGCTAATGGTTCCATTTTGAGAATTCAGTACTGGTCAGTGCCAGATTTACCACTAGGCCGACTAGGCAGCGGCCTAGGGCGGCAGGCAAAAAAGGGCCGCAGCTGGGCGAGAAAAACATGTATCACAATCTTTGCATTACTGTACTGTTGTACAGGCGTGCAACCTCTAGACCTTAATGCTTACTATAAACATCGATATTGGAATGGGGAGGGTCATGAGAGGGTAACAGAAAAAGTACAAAAGGGCCGTTTCGAAAATTTTGGCCTAGAGCCGCGGAAATCCTAAGTCCGGCACTAGTACTGGTCTTAAAAGAAATGTTGTATTGCTAGTTGTAACACAGCATATTATGTGTAAATTAAGAAATGCAAAGGAATAGTAACAAACCTCCATTTTATCGGAAACTTTATTTTCCTATTTGATTCTAAATTAATTTAAAAAACTGTATAATAGACCACCCGATTACCATCTCTAAGGTTGAAATATTATTTGTTCGAACTCATAAAAGTTATTGAGGCCTCGTACATAAAACTTGCAGACCGTCCTATCAGTCAAGCTCCAGTTGAAATAAGGCCTCTATGGCTATCTCTTTTGAACAATTAACTCAACCGTGAGGATAAACATAACTTTCATTATGAAAATCACAAAAACTCATAGCATGGACTCTAAAAAACAGGCTGCAAAAAACTTAACTAGTGTAAGGCGCCCCACTCTTAAATTCTACACATGTATGGGTTATTTAAAATTCATAAACTTAACGTTCAGCTTAGGCCTATTATCAGTTTATTTTAAGTCTTTTTAGTCATTTTAACTCCTTTCTTTGTTAAGAAACCTGATAAATTCATCAAAACTCTGAAGAATTTCCCTTTCATTGGCTATGCATAATTAGATAGTTTTGTGTTCTCTGTTACGGTTGGTCAGTCTGATTCACGGCTATGATTGGTCGTCCGCAGCTCCAAGCCAGCCAATGGGGCTGTCTGTTGGCTGGCCAGGCAGCTGTCATTTTATATATTAATATACTATAAAGCCATTTGGGTGGCTGACGGGTGAACGAGAGTAATGTTTAGGCACTTCCCGTAGAGCTACCCTCCTCAACCATATATTCGTTTTAAAGGTCTTGGTGTGAAACCGCCAGGAAAAATCTGAAAACTCAACTTTTTTTAACCCCTGGCGTGGTAGCGGCCGAAAATGGGGTTGTGCAGTGGTTTACTATTTTGACGTAGCGGCTGAACTAGTGATCGGATCTTTGATTTGACCAAAAACCGTTAGTGTAGAATGAAGTTTTCTACAACTTTTGTGTTTGACATTTTATCCTATCTCAAATAGGTGGAATGCTCCCAAGCGCTCCGGGCTCTAGCAAGCTGTAATAATGTACGGCTTGAATGGATACCGGGGCATCAAGGATTTAAAGGGAATGAAAAAGCCGATCTGCTGGCTAGAAAGGGCGCTGTCATCCTTTGCCGGTCCAGAACCAGCGGTTGGAATCAGTCCTTCTCATGTCAAAACTATGCTAGCCGATAGGGCAAATGCGCGACACACTGAGCGATGGAAACAGCTACCATGCCAGGAACCCGTCAAACTTTTAGTCAAGAGTCCATCAAGGATACTTACCAAACATCTGACCAGTCTTAGTCGCCAGAACATCAGACTGGTAATCTCTTATATCACAGGTCATGGGCATTTCAGAAATCACCTAGCCAAAATGGGTCTCCACACAGGGGATACTAGTTGTAGGTTATGCGAGCGTACTCCTGAGTCCGCAAAACACGTTCTTATTGAATGCGAGTCCCTCGAGGCCAGGAGAAGGGTTTTCTGGGGTCTCGTGAGTGGCAGGAGTTACACCCATCAGAATTGGGTAGCGATCCTCGAGCCGTAAGCAAGCGGGGTGGGGCTGCCTAATTAGGAGAACAGGGAGCCAGCACAATAAACCAAAGGGTTGACGTGCGCGTGGTCTTGAACCACAAATTTTTCCCCATCCAATCTAATCTCAAATAGGTTATTTGCTATTTCGCTTGAAAAATAACTGCATTCTCAAAATGGAACCAACTGTAGAAAGAAACCAATCGGTAGTGTTTGTTTCATAAATCCAAATTTTACACTTTATTACATCTTTTAAGGCATTTCTTATCTATAGAATATTTTAGATACTGACTTAAAGATAAATTATTTTGTATCTCTTTAGATATTATTGTTATTGTAAATGTTTACAAAATCACTATGATCAAGTTTAATGTTTTGTAATTTTCAGTTTGGTATTAATTATTTCATACCTTCAGAATATGAACCCATACACAGCTTTTTATGTATGGGTTAAGTTGTTTGATTCATATATAATCGATTTCTGCCAGTGATGAAAATAGAGTTAAATGTAAATAAATTAAACTTGGTTCATAATAATTTTGGACGAATTCGCGAAAATGTCATTTATGAAAGCAACCTTTTTAGTGTTACCATTTTTATTGAAATCAACCAGTTGTTATTTTACTTGTATAGACTTTTAACAATAACCACTTAATATCCCACGTGTTTTTTGTTGTTGTGTTTTTAGGGGTTGTAAGGGGTTAATAGATTAATAATGCCATACATTTTTTTTCTATTTTGTCCCTGTGGCCTCCAGAAGTCAGAAACCATTTAATGCCATAATACATTTTGAAATTACAACTTTAAAACAATATATTAAATCTATACTTTTTTACATTTACTTGTTTCTATGGCAATTATAAAATGTTCAGATTTGAATAACAATGATAGTTGTTTATTTTTTGCAGAAAAGTGTATATTGCTATATTCTGCATCAACAAAATCACTAGTGGAATTGTTCTCTGCAAACTATAACACTAAACACGTGTTTTCTGCAAAGCCGTTTCTTCTATCTTTAGCAGTGTGGCAAAGTTAATTTTAGATTATCATAAAATATAGATACTTTTGTAAACCCAGATATTTAACAGTGAAGTAATTGTTTGGCGTAGTATTCAAACAAACGCCATTTAAAATCAAAGTATTTCTCACAAAAACAAATTTTAATTTTCCAAACTATAAAGGCTTACAGCTTTTGTAAAAGATTACCAATAATTGTTAGCGGAAAGAACTATACAAGACTTATTTTCAACTAATTGCAATAAGAGTTTTATGTTTCTATTTTCGCTTCAAATTCCTTTAATATTAACCAAATCATTAGGTATTGACTATTGATGCAGTTTTTACTGCAGATTAAATTAGACCACCATCCGTAAGATTATACCTTAGTAGTCTTATCGGCACAATCTAATAGGACTGCTGTGCCCTCATACCAAGAAGTTGTCTAGTTCTCCTATCTCTAAAATTGATATTTTTAAACTCTATTAAAAAAATGAGTTTAAGTCAATTGTTTACAAAATCGTCATGTATAATTAAGTTCCTGATACCTACAATGTATTTAATTTAATATAATTTGTACGAAAGCGCAATTCCAAAGTGAAAAATTAGTTGTTTATAGCTTTAGAAAAGTGGAAAACTGTTATATTTCTCTTATTTTCTTTCCAGGATTATTCAGTAGAACCTTGATTAACTAGTAGCTAATAAGGACTAGGAAGTTGGCGTGTGAGTTGTGTGAGTCAGTTGACTTGGACGAGCGGCCTCCTTGCTTGTCCTGTTGAATCAAAGGTCTACCGTAGCGTAGTCAGTACTCTGATGCGAGTTAGCGTAAGTTAGTCTGTACAGCAAAGATTGAATAAGATGAGTCGAGTATATTTTTACTAGTGTTTAACGTAAGTTACTCTTAGTTTTAAATCAGGGACGTTATCGTTTGCTGGCCATATGTATAAATATCATGTACCAAATAAGCTAAGCTTTCCGAGTTAAAGTGAAACCATCGAACTTTAGTTTGCCACATTTACTTTATTAAGTGCCATAACAACGCTCCTGCATCGGTGTCAAAACGTTGTCAGTATTTTTAATTATTTATTCGTGCTTTCACTTTAAATATTTAATTTAACGTATTGTGCATTAAAAAGTCAAACGGTTAGTTGTTTGATGACGATTTTGTCGTGTTGAAACAAGCGGCATAAGTGAAATAACTGCCACTTAATGAATCTTATTTGCTTAACGTGTTATATCTTACCGTCTATCAGTTATTCTGTTTTCTACATTTGTATCTAAATGTATAAACACAATGCAGTTCACACTCTAAGGGAGTTGGACATTTTCATGTCCAGGCAGATGATAGGAAAAGACAGATCGAGTACATTCCTGTTTCTAAAAGCGGGTGATTTAGATGCCTTTCTGTGTAGGTAACAATTTCGAAGTAAGTTTTGTTATTTTTAGTTATAGCTCAAATTGTCATTTTTCTGTGATATAATGTTGCGAATTCGCATTTAATGCCATATTCTGAACAAGACTGATCTTCAATTTTTTTTACATTCGTACAATTTCATTAATCTAAGCTCTCACTTGATTTACCGAGTTTGTTTGTGTTAGGTGTCTACTGTTTTTCTAACACGTCTTCTATTATACAACAAGTTGTTTAACTCTTTGCTATCTACATGACTCCTCAGCCAAAAATGTTTTAAATTTATTTAATTTTTTTTATCAGAGTGTAATTTTAAATTAAATAGCACTCCTGCATAAATAGGTTTCTTTTTATAAAAATCAAGATTGTGGCAAAAGCTTACGCCTAGTGTTAGATTGGTGACGAGGTTCAATTGGTTCCTTACTCGCCTCTCTTGCTAGACATACAGTTTCAAAAATATACTGACCATGCACAATCAAAATCTTTAGACTCTTAAAATATGACTGATGAATGCGTCAACTTTCAACAATTGCAATTCAAAGTTTAAACTGTAGATAGCAAAACACTAGAAACAAACCCAATTTAACGCACCTTAAGGTTTTTACCAAGACATTCTGTGACCAATTTAAAAATCTATATGCTTGTTATGAAAAATAGTAGAACTCTAACCATAACCTAAGCCTCAAACGTTTAAAATAAGTATTTTTATTCAGTGGTTTTAACTATTACCCAAAAATTGACTTTAACTTAAAAATTACATTGAAATTACACTAACTGGTATTAAATCGTTCAATAAAAAATCCATAAAGATACACAACACACGTAATTGTCGACAGATCACAGGAGAATATAATATTGTCAGTGAGTGGAATGAAAGAAAGTCTGTTGTTGCACAATTAACAATTTCTCTATATTACTGGAATTAATTGCTTTACATTGCTATTATTGTCATTAATTCATAGATTTTTTACATTTATACTGTTAGTATAAGCGGCCGGGTCAATTACATTCAGACCCTGGAAGTATGTAGTATGTACATTGACAAAGATGTATTAACCAACATTATTATACAGAACAGTATAGACAACAGTCGAGTGGGCTTCTGCCTGGTCAATGTCATAACAATAGTCTCTTGTACAAAGTGTTATTGCATTTTATGGACTTGATAAATAAACATTTATACTATGTATCGTGAAGTTTCTCGTTATTCCTACATTAGAGAACTATTTCACCAACAAGGAATTTGTCCTGTTAGCATTTATCTTTGGTGAAATTCAGAATTTAGTAGTGTAAATTTTCCAAAAACCCTCATTAAGTTTATGTAGGAGACTTAGGTAGGTGTAAACACGAGACTGGAAGACAATGTTTGCGTGACGTTTCAAAGATGCCCAAAGTCAGGGCCTCCACAAGGGAGGGGCTGCCGGGACTTGAACCTTAACTAAAGGATCGAATATTACCTATCTAGTGTATAAAAATAGGGATTTTTTAAAATAATAAAATATTGTTCTCGGCCCCTACTCCATACTCAATGACAATGCTTCAGAGTTGATTTATTCAACAACATGAGCTATTTTAAAACTGTTTAAATAAGCAATCTATTGCTTGAGTGTTTCCTAAAACGATACGGGTCCAAATATACTGGAATAGTTAAGCCATCAATCAGCATTTGTGCTGACTGCAACAGCTGGAGTTGAACCACAAATGTGATATAGTGTGGGTTGAGTTTTAGTGGGGTATCTGTGGTAAAATTTTTACTATGGTGTATTTTGGTCCGTTTTTGAAAGTTTACAACGGAACATTTAAAATATTGTCCATCTCAAATTCTCAGACTTGGGAGTAACGATTACAAAATTGCAATCGTTACATATTTCTGTAACTTTGTAATCTTATCGTTAGATTTGAAACCCAGTAACGAGTAACGGTATTCGTTACAATTCAGCAATAACGATTACATGTAACGAGTTACTTTTTGTACGTTAAAATTAGCCAAAAAACAATGCCTCTTAGACCAATTTTTGGGTTAAGTTTTAGTGGAGTATCTTGGTGAATTTTTTACTATGGTGTACTTTGGTCTTATTTGAAACTTTGCAAACGGAAATAAACGTTCAAAACATAGTCTATCTCAAATTCTACAGAAGTTGAATCTGTTTATCAGTTACAACAGAAAGTAGTGTTCAAATTTGTCCGACTTTAATGAAATTTCGTACAAATGTTCTGTTTATTAATATCTTAGTTGAGTTTGTTAACCAGCAAGATCCAGTACGAAAACCGGATGATAAATAAATATTTAATATATTTGGAATAAATATGTATAATGTTGTTATACATTGATAGAACAAAAATTATGAAAATCCATCAAGCCGTTTCAAAATGGCGGCCAAAAAAGTATATGTTCATCAGGTGAAAATTATTATTTAAACCAGACAAATGATACGTTATTTTGGTCCGGCTAATTGCCCTGAACACAAATCTTCAAACCATTTTAAAATATCTCGTTTAGTTCGGAAGTTATTCCCAAAAAACCTGAAAAACTCTTTGCGCCACTAATTTTGGGTAAAATTTTATTTGGAAAATCAGACATGTGAAACCTTTTTTGACACCGCCTTGTTGACGCAAAAACAGATCTGCAAACGTTTTTCCTTAATCTTGTTCCGTTTTGAGAATTTTCAAAAAAAACAGTAATTTTGAAAAAAAATGTATTATAACCAAAAACATTTTATATATTTTGAAGTGCCTCGCCCCGCTAAACAGGAATCTGATTTTTTAAAATTTTTATCTTGTTTTGTTCGGAAGATATTCACAAAAAACGGAGGCAAAAATCGCTCCGACCATGGGCTTAGGTTTTTTTGATTGTCTCTCAAATCAGACATATGATACATTTTTTTACACCACCTCGTCGTGCTGAACACGAATCTGCAAACCTTTTAACCCTATCTTGTTCCGTTCAGTATTTATTCAAGATAAACCGTCAAAGTTACAATTTCTGTACTTTGACGGAAATTGCAAGTGTATTTGATTTATTTTTGACCTTAACTTGTATTTTGTGAGAATTTTATTTTACTCAAGCTATAATTCTTACAAAATGTAAATTTTCACTACGCAAATTCAAACATTTCAATACAAGAGCTGTTTTAAATTAAATTCTGTTGAAAAATTCTAAAACGCTCACTATTTGTAGACAAATTAAAATATGGACAAAAATACTTGTTTCTGGGCTTATATGCTCCATTATCAAGGATGCCTATGCTTCCAGAGAAAAATTTCACACTAAAGTACATTAACTGCCCGGAGTAGGACCCCTGATCGAACTCAGATATTCAGCTAAAATGTTGAATTCGTGCTGCCGTCTGGCTCTGGAACGTGGAAGGTAACATCAAATGTTACCTCAAAAAATTACTAACGTTTGCTAACAAGTGCTTTTGGTCTATCCTGAAAATATTCTGGAAATAACCAAGAGCCTGTGGAAATACAGCTAAAAAATAGTAGATGGATTGGCCTAACAGTGCGAGGCGAGACTCAATCGCTTGACAAGCCAATCAACAAGAAAATAAGGGAGCAAGAAGAGGCGAAAATTAAGACTCAAATAATTAACACCAGAGGGAAAGTTCTCAGAAATACAAAGCATTTTTGACGCTAGCTGTGTATCAGCTTAACACATTCACTGCTAAGGACAGTTTTAACATGAAAACTTGTATTTGATTCAATGTCATGACCGTGGCGCTAGCAGAGAATGTGTTAAACTAGGCAGAAGAGTAGGTAAACAATAAATTAAGGATACTAAATCACATTTTAAGTATTTATTGAATAGCCGTTACAAAGTCAATTGCATCATAATTGAAGTACAATTTCATTATGTTAGAAAAAATACATTGTAACAATTGAATGTATTAATTATGTAGATTTCTGTTTCTCCCATTGCTCCTTTGTTAACGTCTTCTGGGAAAATGCATGAATTAATTTGAGTTCTTCAGACAACGCTTCATTCACCAACCTGCAAGATGAAACGGTTAATAAGGGCTTATTCTTTGAAAGGTGTACATAGGTTGGGAAAAGGTACCAAATTTTTTTCAGGTGCCGTACAAGGTGTCCCATTTGTAATGTTCCAAACTCTGGGAAATGATTTTATGGGTCAAAATAAAAAGATAATCATGAATTAAATTTTTTCCAAATACGCTTTGTTTAGCAGATATCTGACATTTTGTTTTTTTACTAATTATTATCTCCCACACCACTTATAGGATTTGGCTAAAACGTTCGGTAATATAAATTTGTATGTAAGTAAGACCATCTATGGAACAAATTACCAGCATGATCTAACTCTCCATTTTACAATGGTGGCTATTTTAAAGTATTTTATGGCATTTTTGGTGATACACCTTCCCTAACTCATTTGTGCAAATTTGTCATACATTTTTATTACATACAAAACAATTTGAGTCAAAAGGGTTGAAAAGTTTAGATTAATGATCTTGATGTTACTTCGCCCAACATGACAATAAATTGGGTAGTTGGGTTAACGCTGAGTTATGTTTAAATTATTAGGATCTAGGTAACAAACCTATGCCTCTGGAGAAGTGGTTTTCCTTCAAATTTATCAGACACAACCAAAACAGAAAACTTGGCTCCTCAACCATCAGAATCATCAACGACTTCCTGAAAATATTCATCCAAGTACATTAGAAAAATGTAAATAGTTTGAAATTCATTATTGAATTATTACCATGAACATCTAAACTAAATCAGATTTTGTTAACTGTAAAATTTTAAACAAGATATCATGCCGGGTTAAAGCTCTGATGTTAATTTTGTTATGTTCAAAAATAATTTTGGACTTTTAGAAGTGAAGGCATTTAGTTTATACTCGTATGTGTTTCTTTGTAACAGTTTTGGCAACATTTAAAGACGGTTTCGTAGGAAAAGAATTTGGCTCAAAATGTGTGTTTTCGGATAAGGGAGAATACCGAATGGTGACATTCAATCAAATAATAGATGACATGTACTCAAGGAGTACTCAAAGAGAGGAATATTACAGTTCGTTAGGTATAGCATGGCCGGTGGCCTTGAGATTTCCTGCTGGCCGCTTATGGCACTATACCCCATCTCACCGGCCATGCTAAACCTGACAAACTGTAGCTCCTTGAAGTTCATATATTACAGGGAATTAGCTTGTTATGTCCAGCAATTGAAACGAAGAGTGCTGAGCTTGTTCCTTCCTCTGACGGCTCCCCAAAATATTTACCTACACAAATGACTTTTTCCTTGTTTTCACAAATCAAGATTGCATTGATCAGTTAGCGTTAATTTTCTCAAGATGCATACCTTGCATGGTAATTGACATCAGAACGATACAGTTAGTAAGTTAGATATATTAATGATTCTTACTACTGCATCATAAATAACAACCATAACACTAACATAGTTAGGCTATCTTACTTACCACATGGATGGCATCTAACTTCTTGTACATGATCTCTTTCAACTCATCAGCGGATATCGGCATCGTCCTAGGCCTGGGTCGGTGTACTATAGGAGACTAATTCTTAATCTGGATAATTAAGTCCTAATAGTTTCTTAGGGCTATACCACGAAAAACTCTGTATGGAGAGACGAGCTGGGAGAATTTACAATAGAGAAAATATACTTGCTGCGATTTGCTTGTCTTATTATATATTGTAGTCTAATAGGACGATAGGTTCAAATGACATGTTAAACTAATAGACGAAATTTTTGTCTGTAAAGTGTAAACAGCTCTTTGTTTTATTATTGCGTGGTTCGCCACAGAGATACCTCACCGTTTCGATCTAGTTTCTCGCGCAGCTCGAAAAATTCAAAAGCGTTAAAATATATATATAAAGTAAAAGTATTAAATATATTTAATTGAATAATACATTAAATTTGTAATTAAATGAATAAAACATTTGATATATTTTCAAATACAATTAATACTCTCTAAAATTGACTTTACGCTTTATCATACAGGGTGTTTGAAAAAGAACTCCCTAGTTTTAATGTGTCATAGAATCTGTAAAAATTGATATACACTATTCTAGTTTGTGGCGTTTGATACAGCAACTGTCTAAGTTTTGCCGCCCTGCAGTTGGCAGACCTGCTTGACCTTGAGACGGCGCGACCTGCTTGAATAGTTCCCTCAGTTGTGTTCGGGCGTGCAGTGCGGAGCAATGGCTACTCCGCAGCAAAAAGCGCAGTGTGTTATTTGGTTTGTGCAAACTGAGTCTGTTATAACAGTGCAACGTAATTGTAGACGTCAGTATGGTGGTGAACCTCCTACACCAAAAACTATCCGTCATACTGTCATTGGCTAGATTCTTTCAAGGAAACCGGTAGTGTTTTAAAAGCGAAATCACCCGTTAGGTCTAGAACTTCTGAAGATGTTGTTGAACAGATCCGTGTTTCGTGTGTTCGGAGCCCAAAAGTCATTGGCCAGACGTAGTCTACAATTAGACGTAACGTCTAACGGTTCCTAAAGGTACGGTCTATGATGTTGTACGTAAAAGATTACATTTGCGTGCCTACAAATTGCAATTGTTAAATGAAATAAAACCTACTGATAAAATCAAAAGGCTAGAAATTGCTATTGACTTTTTAATCAGAATTGATGATGAAAATTTTTGAAAAAAAAACAACTGTTTTTTTTATGATGCTACATTTTATGTTAGTGGGACTAATCGTGGGAGTTAATCGTCATAACTGCAGAGTTTGGGGACAGAGCACCCACATGAAGTTATTCAGCATCAACGTGACACTCCTAAAGTTAATGTTTGGTGCGGCTTGATGATTGATCGTGTGATTGGTCCTTTCATTTTTGTAGAACGAACAATAAATGGAAACATTTACTACGACATGTTGACAGAGTATGTCTTTCCCCAAATGGAAGATACATACATACCCTCCCCAAAGGCGTACACCATACGCAAAATGAGGGTATACCAAACCAAAATATGCTGTTTTTAGAACTTCCGTTGTACAGAATGCATCCAATGTTCGCATTACAAAAATTCCCGAGCTTATTTTTGCACAAATGCTATCAACATGATCACACCAGGTTAGGCCTTGATCTAGATGCATTCCTAAAACTTTGTGGATTCGGTTTCTTCTAAGAGGAATTCATCCACATAAACAGCAGGTCGCACCGCTTGCTCCTGCCACCCCAAAGAAAAGTTGATCATATTTGATTTAGATTGATTTGTTGCTAAGTTGATTTCAGAAAAGTGTTGTATACAAGAATTTAACTCAATAAAAGATACAATTTCCAGCTCTTCTAAAGTTTTCTCCTTGAAACAAAGGGTCGTGTCGTCTGCATAGAGTACGAATTCTCCACGTTGTTTTACTAAAGGGAGTTTATTAACATAAATTAAAAACAGGAGGGGTCCAAGAATAGATCCCTGAGGGACGCCTTGGGTTATTTGGACTTGTTTTGAAGTGACATTTGAAATTTTGACAAATTGGCTACGTCCGTCTAGATAGGATGAGAGCCATTTGTGAGGAAGACCTCGAATTCCACAAGCTTCTAACTGGTGTAAAAGAATTTCATGATACACACAGCCAAAAGCCTTGGAAAGGTCTAGAAAGATGCTAAGCACATGCTCCCGTCTTTCTAGACCCTCAGCTACATTCACAATTAGATTATTAATTGCATCTATTGTTGACATATTTTTCCTAAATCCGAATTGTTCAGGACACAAGAGTTGGAAGTTTTCGAGATAACTCTCTACTCTATTACAGAAAACCTTCTCAAAGATCTTACTGAATACGGGAAGGATTGAGATAGGGCGATAGTTGCTTGTTTGAAACGGATCGTCTTTTTTGAATATTGGGACAACTTTAGCGGTTTTTAAAAGGGATGGAAAGGTTCCAGTTTCAAAGGAGGAGTTAATTAATTTGGTAAGTGGTGTTAGTAAATTTTTAAAGCATTGCTTAAGCAGCCACACTGACATTCCGTCTGCATCACACGTCTTTTTGGAGTTCAGTCTCAATATGACTCGACTGACCTCATGCTCGTCTACCGGAGTTAGGGCCATAGAAAACACCGGTTCCATAGCATTCGCTACTACCCGAGGATTCGTTTTAGATTGGAACGTGGAAGCGATTGATGAAAAATAAGAATTAAATTCATTTGCTATTTCCAAGGGATCCACTATTTCTTGATCGTTAGTGTTTAATTTTGTACATTCAGATTTTGTTTTAAGTTGACTTCCCTTTGAATTATTAATTATTTCC
The DNA here is from genome assembly GCA_018831715.1 of Matsumurasca onukii. NCBI lineage: Eukaryota > Metazoa > Arthropoda > Insecta > Hemiptera > Cicadellidae > Matsumurasca > Matsumurasca onukii. Next base: position 49,699,332 of record CM032059.1, on the reverse strand, counting down.
CACGCAGTTTTGAGAAGTTTGCAGTTTTGCTCAAGGCTCTATTGACATCGTACGCTTTTGCCGCCTTGATTACTTTTTTATAGGTACTTTTATAACGCCTGAAAAATATCTTAAACTCTTCGTTTTGTGTATTTGGAAAAATAGTATTATAGAACTTTAACTTTTCTCTAGATATGAGAATTCCTTTTGTTATCCAAGAACTTTGAAATTTTCTCTGGGCCTGTTTTGACTTTTTAAAAGGGCAAGAAAGATCTAAGTAATAATTAAAACAATTACTATAGGCGGTATACATATCCTCCGCACAAGAGTAACTGTTTAAGAAAATCCAGTTTTCATTTCTTAGAAAGTTGTTCAGTATATTTACATTTTGGGCTTTAACTGTTCTCACAAGTTTCTCTGTCGGTTTATTAATGTTCGGTTTGTAATGTTGGATGATGACTTCCTGTGCAAAGTGATCGGATATAGCGGTGTTCAGCACAGAAGCCGTAATGTTTGGAACGTTTGAAATTACATTATCGACGGCTGTACGTGAAGTATTTGTTATCCTAGTCGGAGCCTCTATTGACCACTTTAGATCAAAAGATCTGAGCAAATCACGCAGCCGCTGAGTGTTGGGGTTTGCGGTATCTAAAACGTTAATGTTTATGTCGCCGATCAAGAGAAATTTAGTCGAGTTTGAGAACAACCTTGTTAGGAGCTCCTCCAATTTCTAAAAAAAAGACCGTATGCAACCGTTTGGCGATCGATACAAGCCCACAACTATTCCGGCTGAACTTAGTTGGACTTTAACCCCTTCGGCTTCAAAGTCCAGCTCAGCTTTTTCGATTACTTTGAATGGTTGAAAAGGTAATTGTTCTTTAATAAAAATGGAAACACCGCCCCTTTAAAATGTTCGCGACAAAAAAAGTTACCTAATTTATAGTTTTTTAAGTTAAATTGGTCTATTATGTTCAACGAATAACCGTGCTCTGAGACGACAAACACGTCAGGTAAAAGTTCGTTGCACAACAACGTTAATTCGTCGATTTTATTCGTTGCTGTCTGTGCGTTCTGGTGAATTATTTTTAAAAGATTTATGGTTAGAGTTTTGTTGTTTTAAATTTTGTAAGTTATTTAGTTTTGGATGTAAGTTACTAACTCTACTTGAATGGAAACGTTCAATGTATGATGGTGTGGAAACCGTAAACTGGCGTTTAGAGTCCTCTAGGCCTTCCAGATCCTGGGAAAAACGATTAATATTTAAAAGCACTATAATTAATTTTGTATAGCGCTTCTTAAGTTTGCTTCTAGTGTAAAATTTTAATCCCATATTTGTTCTTTATTATTTATTTGGGCCTATTTGCTTTGTGGATGTTATAATTTTGTACGCTTAATGTTTTAATTTAACCACTTTAATTCGATACATTTCTCCACGGCGCATCGGTTTCACGCATCTCAAGAAGGTGGGTGCCGAATTGATGCGCGCGCAGAGGATCTAAACATTTTCTTTATTCAGAAAGATGACGTGATTACGAGGTATTATCTTTTATTTTGTATACACAGAGATTAGTAATCTGTAGTTATATAAAAACTTAACAAGCAAGAATAGTAAAAATCAGTTTTCTTATTGCGATTGCTATTTTTGCGGTACAGTTTAAACCCTGGCCAGAAATCACATCGCAACTTTTGGATTCTCATTCGGTATTACACAAATGCACATATAAAATGATTGTCATAACTCGAGAAGAATATTATATCTGCTATCTGCTGTTTTTTACGTTCTTAGTTGACCAATCAGATTCCACCAAGTCGTTTGGTTGGCACTGTCAAGTTGACAACATCATCGAAAACTAATCAGTGTTGCCACCATTTGACCAATAATCCATTTCAGAAAGTGTCACCCAGTTTAGGGTAAAATATAGGTAATGTACGGCTTAGGGTAATTCAGGGTAAATGTTGATAACTAAGACATGAAAATACTGTACAGAGTACACTTCTGGATAATTTGGTTTATTTATTACACGAAAACGTTGATTGACAGCGATGTATTTCAGAAGCACAATATTACAGTATTACAGATAAGTCTCTTGTATAGTGTTACTGTATTACAATAAATTTAATTGTGGGCGCTGGAGGATAGTGAAAATGAAAGCTGGTAGCCCGAAATAGGTACTTTTGGACATATGACTGTAGCGACTATAATGCAGATATGACTTTTAAAATTAATTATGGTCCTTTGCGTGATTAACCTAGTATTTTTATTGATTATTGTGATACGTAAAGCAATGTCTATCTCCCATTCTCACTGTGGATAAAGTTATTCGGAAATCCCGTAAACATGTTAAATGCAAACTTATATTGATATACTTTTCTTATGTATACTGTACATGTAAAACTTTTAGTGTGTGTGTGTACCATTCTTGTTGTAACTATATGGTATGTATGTTAGTAAGAGGTTTGTACGATTCTTATTTATTTATAAACGGCATACACCTTTTCAACATTTACATCATGCTTGATAAACAAAACAACAAGTATTATTTTATATCATTTTATTATGAAGTTATAAACCTTTTATAGTCAATTAAACTTTGTATGTTAGTTACAGTACTTAAGTAAATGAATAAACAATATTAATGAGGCTTTTTAAGTACAACTGTAGAGATCTAATGTCAATAGTTGCTCAGATGCTATATTAAATAAACTGGCTTGCTAAAAACTACACCCAACTATAAAAGCAGTTTTCAAAACAAAACGTGCCTGAGGGTTAGAAGTAGGGTACGTTCAGGTCAGCAGGGAAAAAAGAATCTCGACGTTGGAGTAAGCCGGGTAATGTGGATGGCAACACTGCTGCTTGCGAACACACACTCAACTTGTCGGGTCTCTGGTTTGCTTCTTACGATTTTCGAAATGTTCCCGTACATGTGTGTCTACAGGATTAAATTTGAGGATACATTTTGATAGATATATTTTATAGATATTTTGTTTTAGTTATTAAAGACATTTTACATTAATTTTTACAATGGCGGCTGAAGTAAGGTGGCTGTGTAGGTTAATTTTGAGTTTCCTAATTGTTGAAGTTTTAAGTAACACTAATGCTCCTTTCAAGAGATTTGAGTACAAGTTTAGTTTCAAACCACCGTATCTTGCACAAAAGGATGGAAAAGTGCCCTTTTGGGAATATGGCGGAAGTAAGTACTAAACTCTACAGCCATAATGTTCGTTAGCCTAGTTTAGTTTTGGTGTAGTGTACTTTAGATCTTTCTAGACTAGGCCCTTACAGCCGGTGTGCTGGCATCAGCCAACAAATTTAGACCTAGGCCTAGAATCCCGTTAACCTAGAAAATGTTAAGATGTGAAAACAGACCAATCTGAACAGTATTCTTTCATGTACTCTTGCATGTTTGTATCTTTTCAACAACACATATGGCAGGCATTTCTGAGCCAGAAAGTTGCATTATGTCGCAAATTTATGGCAACATATAAAACCCATTTTATCATGTTCTATTTTTACTGTTTTCGATTGTACCATATCCAATCCAACAGGTGAAGGACTTACATCTTACATATATGTCCTCTTGGACTTACGATAAGCTTCTACCTCTTGGGAATAATTTATTTTAATTTGGGAATTTTAGAAACCTACTGAAGGGATATTTCCCTCCCCTACTGGTTATTGTTTGTGACACAGGAAAGATGTGATAAATGTAAAGTTTGTCTTGTTTAACGAGGTGAATTTAGTACTACAAAGTCCACGCAACCTAAACCTTTACCAAGCGGCATTGTATAATGACATTACAAATTGTAAGTTCGGGGATCGGAGTGATGAGCTGCGAGTCGCGCTCGATACCAATCTGCCACGGATCCGCTAAAATGTGTGCCTTGATGACCATGGTAAAAGCACAGCATTAAGGACAACAAATGACCGAATCACAATATATTTTGGAGTTCTAAAGCGAGAGTGATCCTTATTTTCCAATCTGGAGATCGATCTGACGCAAGGAACTAACACCCTGTTGGTAGCTAAGGTGTACGAAAGCATTGTCATGGATTATCTCTACTTTCATCTCCGTTAGTGCGTAGCTCATACCCAACATGGATTCCTTCGATCTTACTCTAATTGTCACAGACTTGTTGGAATTTCAAGATGAAACTAAACCAAAACTTTATTGAACATTTTCTTGAACATATAAATAACTCAAAACAATGTGATTAACCACAAAATGTTTATTTGCAGATGCGATAGCTAACGCTCAGAATGTCCGGGTTGCTCCCTCTCTAAGAAGCCAAAAAGGTAATTTCTTTATTTGTGTTATGGTAAATATGTAAGTTACAGTAGACTCCCACTAGAACGGATTACAAGCTAATCCGGACCACTTGGCAGTCAAAAAGTTAAACATACGGAAAACCCCAAATTTTTATGTTGACATCTTTTACTAAATAATCACAAGTTTCCTCTGCTTTATTATATGGTTAAGAGCATAGATGTACAATACAGTGCATATATCAGCCAGGGTTTAAACCATTGGTACATATGGCACTGTTCTAAATATGAAATACAAAACTGCAACTCAACTTTAGGCCAGGCACAATAATGCGGTCCAAACCATAATTACTATAATCTAGTTCTTCAAATTCACAGTGTGTCAAAACATCATAATAGTTAGCTTGAGATATTTCGGTCTCGCTTTGGAGTACCATCTTCACTCACTGATTGGCTGAAACTGAGCTTATTGGCGTCTGCCAACTGTCCATTCCATTGGCAGCCCTGCCACCAATAAAATAGCAGACAGCAAGAAGCTCAGTTATAGCCAATCAGTGACTGAAGATGGTACTCCACAGTGAAACAGGAATATCTCAAACTAATTATTATGATGTTTCGGTGTGGTGTGAACGGGAAGCACTGGATTATACGATATTTGTGACATCAGCCACGAAAGCCTAAGTTAAATCATTATGAGCCAGCTAACTGTGCAACTGTGCTGCTAATTGTTTCCTATTAGATTAAGAAATAGTTGTTAACTCAAATGTTCTTATATGGAGTCTATTTTCCAGACTTGGGGAAGTTACTTTCAGACAGTAACTGATTACAGTTACAGTTACCCTTTATAAAATGTAACTGATTACAGTTACAAGTTACAGAAAAACCAATGTAACTGATTACAGTTAAAGTTACTTCGAAATGTAACTGGTCAGTTACAAGTTACATCGGGCTCAGTTACCGACTGGCTTCCGCGGTCAAATTAAATAATAATATTTGCATCCAAAAATTTGTTTAGGAAGAGATTTCTGTTGTTTTTCTTACTATAATTAAAGATTACATTGATTGATATACTAGGAATAAAAAGGAATAGCCTAATGCTAAACTTACAAGTCCCTCTTAGCCTCGGTCAAAACTCAAAACATAGCCTAGGAAATAAAGCCAATGCTTGACAGGTCCATCTATTCTTATGAAATTTTGGCTAGCCTGGCTAGGGAATCTGAACTATTGATTAATTAGTTCTATCTGTTGAAACATCCTACTTATGCCCGGCAAAAGGGTTTCACCTTCTTCTCGAGTATCTTCAGTAGTTTGGTTCATTTTCAGACATTTTTACAGTTGAAATTTAAACTATACAACTATGAACTATTAGTCTATTACTGCGTGAAAATCAGTATGAGGCAGGTTAACTTAAACGTATTTAGTCAAGTAGTTATTGTCTATTGCAGTTTTGGAATTTGGAAAAGCCGGAAAAAAGTTAAAACTTCAAACTGTTAGTGGTAGCCATTAAGCGTAAGCGGATAGCGAATTCTACCAAATGACTGAAATGAGGACACATCTACTCAAACTGAAACAACTAACAAAACAAAACATCACATCTAACTCAAACTACATCTAACGTGAATTACTTTATAAATTATACTAATAAATATCAAATTTAATATTTATATCGTAACAAAATTACAATGCAGACAGCCGGCTAAAGTGTAAACAGCATCCGACTAGTCGACTACATTCAAACATTGCCTTTAGGGGTTATGATGATGCTCACTTTTTGTTTTCTTTGCTTTTTAATAACTTGACAGATACAGTTCATAGATAACACATTTTGGATATTGTATAACTGTACAAAATCACCTTATAGCACATATATTATCAAAGTGAAATTCATATTAAAATACTTGTTTTGAAATCGCGCGTATTTTAAGATTCCAAGCTGAAAAATGTAACTAGTTACTTGTAATCGTTACCGGCAATTTGTAACGATTACCCGTTATTCGTTACAGCGTTTCGAATGTAACGGTTGCGTTACAAAGTTACAGGAAAATGTAACGATTACAATTTTGTAATCGTTACTCCCAAGTCTGCTATTTTCAAATCATCTCGAGTGGGTCAGGTCATTAAAAGTTGCATTCATCTGGACTACCCTTCCGCCACATTAGTGGGACTCTATTGTATCTGATATTTATGCATTCAATTGAGTTTACCCTGTATACTTTAAAACCACTTTAAAATTATGTTCTAGGACTTAGTTTTTAGGCATGATCTGGTACTTAAAAAGAAAACAACCCGAAAGAGTAATTCATTCCTGAATTGTTTGTACAGTATTTTAAGATAAAGTTGAGTTCCGAACAGGGGCTGAATACCATGCACTCAATAACGAGTAGTGAAACAAATTTGCATTACAGTAAGTAAATTACTAATAACACGTTTCAGTAAAGAATAAATGTAAAACTGTTCAACTGCCTGCGGTTTATGTTAAATAAGCACAGAAGCATTATTCTTCTAAATGCAATTAAAAGAAAACGTAATGGTTTTGTGAGTTACCTGTTGATTAAGATCCTAGAGAGAACTGAAGTGAGTGTGATAGAATCCGTGAAGGTAAACAATCTGTGACAGCGTGAACAAACAGTCGTTAACCACTTTTGTCTTGAACAGTTCAAGCAGCTCAGGTGTTCACCGGGAACAGCTGTTAACCTTCCAGGGGTGTCATTGATTTCAAAACATAAAAGGTGACACATGGAGGTTTCCTCCAGATTATGAAGTAAAAGACGTACAGTGTTTATATATTGTGTACTAGCTGAGAGTACCCACGCATCGCATGGGGGCTTTATTAACACAACTGTGTGTATATTTTAAGAAAATTGCAAATTAAAATAAACAAAATTTCCTTTACTCGTATATACTTAGAAAACCATTTAGTTTGCCTGTTAGTTCACCATTTTCTCCTTATAAGTGTTGCCATTTATTTTGTGGATGTTGTATGGATATGACATATAGCTAAAGATACACTGCGTGATGGGCTTAACCCTTAAACATAGTTTGACCTCGATAGTTTTAGCCAATTTTGACTTATAAGTGGCCTGAAACGCATAAAAAATGTGTTCAGTGCCCACTTTGAAACCTCGCCATTTAGTTTTTGGATGATGTGGGTATAAAATACAGCTAAAGACACACTGCGTGATGAGCTAAACCCTTAAAGGAAGTTTCACCGCCATAGATTCGTCCGATTTTGAGTTATAAGCAGCTCATTATGCCTTAAAACGTTACAGACAGACAGACAGGATTTTTTGACACCAGTTTCGGTCCATCCAAAGTATATAAACACCAAATAACTAAAACCGATGGATTCTTTGCAATTTACAGACAAAAATCTTATTTTATTTATATAGATAAGTGTTTGCTACCTTGAGAGAGTCATAGTTACTCCTGCCGTTCCGCCCGTTTTTTTGAGGATGTTATATGGACATAAAATGTAGCTAAAGTCACAGTGAGTGATTAGCCCTCAAACAAAGTTTCATTGCCATATTGTCAGTTGAATTCGACTTAAAGCGGTCCAAAATGCCTAACAAATTTCACTTTGGTCCCTTGCTATTTATTTTGTGGGTGTTGTATGGATATGAAATATAGCTAAAAACACTCTAGGTGATGGGCTTAACCCTTGGATGAAGTTTCATCGTCATAGCGTCAGCGGATTTTAAGTTATAAGCTGTCTAAGATGCCTTAAAAACGTGCTAAGTGCCCACTTTAGTCCCTCGCAATTTATTTTGTGGATGTTGTATGGGTATAAAATATAGCTAAAGACACACTGCGTAATGGGCTTAACCCTTAAACGAAGTTTCACCGCCATAACTTCAGTCGGTTCTGAGTTATAAGCGGTCCAAGATGCCTTAAAAACGTTACAGACAGACAGACAGGTATTTTTTTGACACCAGTTTCTGTCTATCCAAAGTATATGAATGCCAAATCACCAAAAACTGATGGATTCTTTGAAATGTACAGACAAAAGTCTTATTTTATTTATATAGATATATACAAATTTAAAATAAATACCAATTTTTAAAAATAAAATAAAAGTTTAAAGTAAAATATAAACGGTAACGGGAAAAAAGAAACTTTAAAACTCTCACAAAAGTTGTAATTTAATCAGACTCACATTTAACTGACTCATTTACCAATAATATTTATACTGTCATTTTTTCATCGAGCATGTTAATTTTTGAAAAGGTGTATACCGCTTAGAAATAAATAAATAACTCTTAGGCTTTCACGCCAGTGTCCAGGGGTGTAGTGGTGGAACGCTGGGAAGCGCTCCCACACTGAAAAAAATGCTTTTCAATTTTTCATGACTTTTAAAAATTTTAAAGACTGGGAAGTTTCCTTCCCTAGGTGTTTCATACTCTTAATCTGCTTCAGAAGTGCCTATGTACCATACTATTACATTAGTATTTATGATAGCCCAAATAAAATTTTATGCTCCCACTCTGCCAAATTTACCACTACACCACTGCCAGTGTCACAACTATAATCTAGTTCTTCCAGTTCACACCACGTCAAAACTTGGTAATTAGGCTGTCAAGTTTTGACGCGGTGTGAACCGGAAGAACTAAATTATGGACTCACGTTTGTTTTATTTTTATTATTATTTTTAAAACAACCTATATATTAAAAATTCTTTTTTGGATTAAACCACTAAATAATATTTTATTATATAAAATATATAACAAAACAAAACGTTTCGTCTACACTGGTAGACATTTTCAGATGTATAGACAAAGAAGAGTTAAAATAATTGTACAAAATGAAAAATATAAAAAGTATAGGGGTGGTATAAAAATTCAAAGGTAAAATAGTTTAAATTGTAAATAAACAAACTAAACCAGATGGTTCAAATTAAAATGATATCAAAATCGTTGAAAGATGATTTTAGTTTTGCTTATTCATATATGTAAAAAGAGGGTCCCATGCTGCTGGTAATTTAAAAGTTTCATCTCGATGGTTGAAATTGTTTGAATGTTTAATAATTTCTATTGCCTCTCTAATTATTCTGGGAAAATAGTTACTTTCTTTTACAATAATTTGAGTATTTTCAAAGTCGATTGTGTGTTAGGAGGTAAAACTATGTTCAGTAATAGCAGATTTCAAAATGCTTTTGTATTTTGTATGCCAAATATGTTCTCTCAACCTGGTAGGCTGCCACCATTCTCTTTGTTTGACCGACGTAAACCGATCCACAACAACACGGAACTCTGTAGACACCCGCACTAGAAAGAGGGATCTTATCCTTTATGGGTCGCAGGAAGTCTTTTACCTTTTTAACCGGTTGGTAAATAGGCAGACGACAGTCTCTGTCACCCACTTCAAAGTAACCTAAAGGCTGAATAAGGTATTATCGTGAAGTTAGGTTATGTTACAGTGAAGTTCGAATTTTTGGCTAGACCGACGTGAAGTTAGCCTGACCTACACCTTTCTTACTGACGCCAGCAAAGCAAGGCCACTACATTCGAAGCAAGGGAGGTTTGGGGGTCGAGGTCCCAAGCGAAGCGCAGGCGCGAGTTGTACACTAAAGTTATAAAATAAATGTCTGAACATATATTAGTTTCTTATTTGTTAGTGTACAACATGCAGGTAATGTGAAAGAAAATAATAAATCCATATAATAAATTAGATCTCAAAGGGTTAATGATTTGAGACCATGACAGTTTTTGATGCATTGTACAGTATTTTCAGTTAGCACAATGCAAAATTACTGTATAGAATTGTAAAAAGCTTAAATATTTAAGTACTAATTTTTAAAAAACTTCAAAAATTGCTAACAAATATTTTGGTAGTACACAATTATTTGTTTGCAATTTTTGAAGTTTTATTTTAAACTAGTATTTAGTATTTTTGAAAACAGTGGTCATCATAAATAACATAAATATTTAAAGGCTGTTAGGTCAAGAAAAATCACTATTTAAATTGACAGTTTTTAAATGTTTCATTGTTTAGTTACCCATTATTGAGTGAGAAAAAGCTACATCTGTAAATTTTTAAAACGTCTATTGAGCAAGCTAAGGCGCGTTAAAGTGCTGATTTTTGAGAAACCGTTTGCTGCCCAACTTGAAAATGGCGTTGAATAAAAAAAACCCAGACCATATTTGAAATTCCTCTAAAACACCCCTCTACAAACTTTTTGACATATTTAATTTACATACTTTTCAACAATAGAAAAATATGTTTTAAAATAAATTTATTATGTGTGCTTATTTTTTAGTTTATTTAAAATATAAATATGTCAGTTTGTAGATACACGTCTGTAGAATATAGAAAAAAATAACTAATGGGTAATTTTTTGCCGTTGGGCATAGAGCAGCAAACAAAGGTAAGAAAGGCTCGGGAAGGCTACAGACGGGTCCGACTAGAGAACGCTGCCGCAGCTGTGGAGCCGTAGCCGCACAGTACACCAGTCACCTGGACAGGTGGCCCTCTCAACCTTACAAGCCATAGTTACAGGATGATTAATAATCTTTTCTGTTGTTTATTCAAGGTGCCATCTGGACGAAAATGAAAACCAACTTTCAGTGGTGGGAAGTGGATATTTTATTCAGAGTAACAGGAAGAGGCAGGATCGGAGCTGATGGTCTAGTGAGTTTCCTAAACTAAATTCTACTTTGAATATAAGTTATTCAATCGAGGACTGTAACTCACAATTATTCCTAGAAGTAGGTGAAAAGACTGGTTATGGTCAAAATATAATATTGTTGATGAACCATGATTGTTAAGACATGATTGGCTTAGCATAGATTTGAATGCTCCCTTCTTTGTTTAAGTTATTACCATTTTTATTACCATCGAAACAATTAAAAATTATTATAATTTCAACAAAGAAGACAGCACTAAACATTCCAGAAGCTGGAAACCAGTCCTGAAGAAGTCTTTTCGATAGTGTCACAGCCAATGAGAACATAGACAGTTGGCGTCCCTGCTCCAATGCTCGGTTGGCAGCCCTGCCACCAATAGGATAGCAGACAGCAAGTTTTAGCCAATCAGTGACTGAAGATGGTGCTCCACAGCAAGACAGAAATATCTCAAGCTAATTATTATTATGTTTTGACACGTGTGAATTGAAAGAACTATATTATAGTTATGACATCAACCGCGAATGCCTAAGAGTTAATCTCTAATAGTATAAAGTGGCACCTTCACAGCTTGTCTTCTATCACAACTTGTGTCTGTTTTTCATCCTCCAAGCATGATTTCAGTGCACTGAACAAATCTGTTGATGTTAATTTTCCTAAAGGTCCTAAGAGCTAACACATTTAGGCGAATGGTTGGGCTCCCTGGGAAGTGTCTAATCAGATTTCAATCAAGGTTTTAATGTAGTTGGATTCTTTTTCAGGCTTTCTGGTTTACCCAAAACAAAGGAGATTACGAAGGAGAGGTGTTTGGCAGTTCTGACAAGTGGGTTGGTCTCGGAGTCTTTTCCGACTCGTTCGACAACGATAATAAACACAACAACCCTTATATCATGGCCGTTATCAACGACGGAACTCGGGTATACGACCACTTAAAGTGAGTTAAACTTTCTCTGTAAGGTTTTTTTACAATTTATTTGAAATAAACTTGGCCTACTGTTTAGATATACTTTTCGTGTTAAAAGACACGTCTTCGTTTACGCTTTATTTAACCTGTTGACAAGTACGGGCAGATGTTATCAAAAGAGTGCGGACGTTCTGAAACGTCTGGCTTCTGGTGGAGACAGACGTTCTGAAACAGCTGTTTTGTAACTTGATGTTTTATGCACCCAGCGCATTCCATCCGTGGTACTTCTCAACAGATGGCGAAGTAGTTTTAGGTCAGGTATTTAGACTAAATACTATCGGAGGAGTATTTTCCAAATGCGAGAAAAAAACGTATATTTTCAATACACATTGGACTTGGTCTATGTGAGTTATACTTTCCTCAACGGAAAGTGTTGTTGAAGCATGAAAAATGTGATTGATTCCAAACCTACTAAGTCTTTGTCTTTCATCGCAGTTTGTTGAATTGATGTGTACACATTTTTTGGAAAATCTTGAATAAAAACAAAAAATTGAGTGCAAAACGTATTTTTATGTTAATTAAGCCACAAAAATTTCCACACCATTTGTCGTGTGCAATAATGAAGTTTGTCTTCTTTTCAGTGATGGTGGCACCCAGATGATCGGGGGATGTTTGAGAGACTTCAGAAATAAACCTTTCCCTACAAGAGCTAAGATTGAGTACTACATGAACACATTGACGGTAAAATCGTTTGTATATTAATTTTGATAAGACAAAGGTGGTTACATTTTTCTTTGAGAGGTTTTCAGAATACAGAAATCGGTCAAATCTCGTTGGGTGATTTTTATATTTCGGCATCCTCTAGTACCAAATTTTTGGTATCACGCTAGACTCAAATCTTAATTTTCATGAGCATATTGACCTTGTCCAGAAGAAACTCAATTGTGTTGTCTTTCTTTTAAGAAGATTGTCTTTATTCTCGAATAGACAGATACTTTTTCTGACATATTATGGATGCTTATTCCCCGCTTTGAACTATGGTGTTTCTATCTGGGGGTTTGATAGTTTTTGAGTGAGGGCAAACTTTAAAATTCAAAAGAGAGCAGTTAGGATTGTTCTAGAACTTTAAACAGGCGCTTCCTGCCGAGGTAAATTTCGGTAAAATATAATGTTAACATTTCCATTTATTTACAATTTTAGTTGTTTGAGCTTTTTGAAAAGCAATCTTAGCTCATTTCCAAATTGTGCCCCTTTCAGGGTACAATCTTTGGCGGTCCAATGTTTTGGCCCTACCTCGTCACAGAACTACTTTTTATGAGCACCAGACATTCTGTTGTTCAATAAAATGTACAATAAACTGCCTTTAAACTTAAAAAATGAATTAAATATCTTAAAATTTAAAAGACAACTAAAACTGTTTCTTATTGAACAGGAATTTTATCGTGTTGATAACTTTTTTAACTTTAAATTTGATTAGTGTAAATTATGATATGGTTATTTATTTTTTACATCAAATTATGTATTTGTGCCTTAATAATATAAAACATGTTTGTAATATTTGATGTTGTCATGCATTATTTCTTAATTGACAATAAAGATCTTGAGTTTGAGTTTGAAAACATGTTGATCTAAGCTTTTGAACATTAAGTGTGCAGTACCTGTCAGCAATTTTGTTTTTCGTCTCATACCAACAAGGTGAAACAAACATTCTTGAGACATTCACACCTGCAATTTTCATTTGATATTTTTGAAATAATTTTTAGTTCAAAGATGACAATGTATTGCAGTGACACTGCTAACCACTTTTTCAAAAGTTCCATTAATTTTATAGTTAAAAATAAAAATTCAAATACAATTGTTCTTTAATTATTTGATTTATGTCACGGTTTTATAAGTGAGAAAAAACGTTCTGCTCAGCGGAGCCACTTAAACATTTAATACCGTACGATCTCACTAATCCGGCCCTATATCGGGATCGGAAGCGCCGGATTATCGAAAATGCCGGATTTGTGGAGGTTCACTAAAAAAGACTCAATTTGCCAGAAAAAATCTTTCTTATGTTGGAAGATGATTCACTACTCTTAAGAAATGATCAATTTCATTTTGTCTTGTGAGTTTATTGAATCCCTTGAATAGAGTAGCTAGCATATCACCACTTTCGAATTTTTATAAAATCATGTACTTTTTATCAATTGTCAAAGTAACATGTTTACGTTTTTGCAACCTCTCACGGTCCGTACTGAATGGGCGCACAGATTAGCAACAAACAACGCACTTTTCTCAGGCTGTCTGCAGTGAACTGAAGTAATCGATACATACGACACAAGCTTTACAGACAAGTCGAGACTCGAAAACAGGTGACTAAATGACACGATCCCAGCGCCGGTTTACTGGATGTGTCGGAGTGGCGAACGGCCGGATTATAGAGACTTTACTGTACTCTTAAGTTTTATTTTGAAAATTCCTTTGAAAACTGTACGTCTGAAGTGTCCCAAGAAAATGCATGATTTAACATTGTTCTTATGGGATGAAATTCAAGGTCTCAGCCACTACTGCACACTCCTAATGACATTACAAATAGTTGATATTTTGACGGTTTGTAGTGACACTCTGTTTGTTAAGTGTTTCAAGGTTGAAATGTCATATTTAAGAGTTATGAATAACTTGAGCAATAATTGTCACTAAAACTAAAAGATAAATTCGTCACAACCTGTCATTGTCCTAAAATAAAATATTGAAGGGGCTGATAATAACTATTAATAAAAAAATACTGTAAATAGTATAATTTTTAGAATAAAATTCCTTGCGATGAAATTATTACAGGTGTACTTTGGGTGTGATGAACTATTTAATCATTTCAGCAAATGAAGTCCAATCTCTGCTGTTTCCAATGTTTATTATTACTGATAAGGGTCTAGAGTTGAACTATTCAAATGAATGGGAGATAGTAAACGTAAACTTTTTATGCCTGATTGAGATTTTCATGGAAGTATAAAAGGAAAATTTTAGTTCTTAAAAATGACGATTGCCATGGATTTTATGTACAAATGTTCGTACAGTAAAATTCTTTTTTATTTTTTTTCTTTACTGGTTTTTACAGGTGATGTTCCACAACGGCAACACCAACAATGAAGCAGACATGGAGGTGTGTTTACGAGTGGAAGGCGTGACTTTGCCCTCTAGCGGTCACTTCGGCCTCTCCGCCGCCACTGGCGGTCTTGCAGGTACTCCTTTGTCAAATAAAAGATAATGTGATGGTAGGTAGATTGTGCATAGATGTCACATGGCTGAGGCAGGAAAATCAACATAGTCGCAGCAGCCCAAGCACAGATAGCGCTGTGAGGGAATTCTTTAGTCTCAAGTAGAGCCACTAACATACGCACGTTTTTGTTCTTTCCCAAAAACCGCACGATTTGGTCACATTTAAGTCATCAACATCGGTTGTGATCGAGCATGAGGAGCCGAGGGGGAGAAAGACGGCAAGAGATGGCAGCGCTAACTATACATGGGCTGCAGCAACTATGTTGATTTTGCTGCCTCAACCATGTGACATATATGTGCAATCTACTTATCATTACATTATCTTTGATCATACTCAATTCGGCAGTAATATTCATATTTTCAACATCAATATACTTTATGACCGATAGTCATGATTTGTAATGTTTTTACTTTGCCCGGCTCAGTTAATTTATCCTGTCCGTTGATGGATTTCAGTACAGTATTTTTGCAGTATGTTTCCGTGGAGGGAATACTGTACCGTGGAAACTTCTCAAAATTCAAAATACGTTCAGGTTGATTTTCTCGGGCCAGCTAGTCATTTGTAATAAACTCAGGCAGACTGCTTCCACCACATTTTGCCGAATAGTCGGGTGTACTGTACTTAGTTGGACCTCTCATATTATCTGTTACGGTTTCGAAATCCCCATATGGTCCTAGAAAATTTCTGCCCTACCCTATATAAGGAATCAAAGAGAAGATTTTCAAGCGAGATTTTATAAGAGAATTCGGTAATGTACCAATTCGAGACTCTGCCAAGACACGTGATTCCTACAATTAGGTTCCAAGTTTATTTACTAGATAAATTCAATGAGTTCAGTGTAAATATAATGAATTTGTTTATTATCAGATGACCACGATGTGTTGCATTTCCTGACGACAAGCATTTATCCCCCCGGAGCCCCACCTCAAGTTGCCGGTCACGCACCCCAGCCCGGAGTCAGCCCTGAGGATCACGAGAAACTCGCCCAGGAGTACGCCGACTACCAGAGGAAACTTGACCAACAAAAGGAAGAGTAAGCAAACAAATATAGTAAATTTCCCAAAAAATCCCTCCTGCTAAAAAAACCTGTTTTAGGTAATTCTTGCCCGATTATAATTTTCATCTGGAATTTCCTGATTTTTGAGTCTCGTCTACCCCTAATTTTTTAAAACATTATACTAACCAAAGGTAAATTTCAAACTCATTCCAAAGAAAATAATAACATTTACAAGACTGTAGAAGTACTGTATATGGTGGGGGTTTTTCATTTACTTCTATTAGGAAGAAAGGTCGTAATTTGTAGTCTAGTTACGTTTTGACTGTAGTTACGTTTGACAACCCACTTTATTATTTTGACCTTAAGGATGATAATACTCGAGTTTAGTAGCCAGATTGGCTGTGGTTAATCGTGATGGTGTCACGTTTGCTGAATTGTTTCAAACCTACTAAAGTAGGACCATATTTTATGTACTCTAGAGGCTTGTATTTGCTATTTTTAGAAATGTTGTAGAAAATGACTGATCTTTTAACGGTCTTCAGAACAGTTGTAGTTTTGTTTTATGTTGAGTTGTCAACAGCGTGTCTTCGAGTTTGTTGTGCTATTGAATGTGATATAAAAGTCAACATGTTTTCGACACCTGCTTGTATCCACTTGAAATTATCATGTTTTCTGAAATCTGTAATTATTCGAAGGTACAGATTTCTTAATGTCATTAAGGTAATTTCTTTACATGTAACTGTAAGTAATTGTAACGTTATATGAGTAAAAGTACACTCTGCAAGAATGTAATAAACCTTTCAAACGGTTGAATTCTTTATTTGAAGTTTTTTGTTGACGATGGTACAATTTCTGAGGTTAAAACATTGTTACGGACATTTTCCAACGTTTTTGAGTGAACAAAAAGTACACGACGTTTCGGCATCTGGAATCTGACCCGTCTTCAGGTGAAAAGTAACCTAAAACATAACAAAACATTAGTAAAAGAGCTAGCCTAAAGGTTATCAGCGCAAGCTGACCAGTCAACCACCACCAAGCAACCTTAATTTTTGTTGCCATGTTAAACTTGTTAATTTTATAAAAGGTAGCCTGAAAACAATACGAAATGTACAACTTTACGAAATTAATAAAAACAGAGAAATCGAGCATGTTAGGCCAGTGACACACTGACTGACTGACAGCCGCCAGATAATTATTGGCTTCGAACGACCAATCACAGCCGTGATAAGACCAACCAACTGCAACAGAAAACACAACAAATAGCTATTTATGCACAGCCAATGGAAGAGACAGGTATTATGTAATAGGTATTTGCTGTGTTCTCAGTTGTAGTTGTAAGGTCTGGTTCACGGCTGTGATTGGTCGTTCACTGCTCCGAGCCAGCCAAAGGGGCTGTCTGGCGGCTGGTCAGTGTGCAGCTGTCACTGGCCGGGGATGTGCTTGATTTCTCTATTTGTTTATTAATTTTGTAAAGTTGTTGTATTGTTCAAGTTTAACAGGATGAAAAAATGTAAGGTTATTTGGTGGTGGGTGACTGGTCAGCTTGCGCTGATTACTTTTAGGCTATCTCTTTTCCTAATTTTTTGTTATGTTTTAGGTTTCTTTTCACCTGAAGACAGGGACACAGGGTTAGATTTCAGATCTTGAAATGTGTATTTTTGTTCACTTAAAAACAATGGAAAACATCAAAACTAATGTTTTAACTTCAGGCATAATTAATTAATTAATTAGCGGACCTAAGACTATTCCAACCAATATTTAAAAAAAATACCGCTACCTCATAAAAATTGATAGCTTGTCAAAATTACAATTAAAAATATAACCAAGTAAAAAAAATGAGGACACGTTATAGGAATAAAAAACTACATATTAGCTTTAACATAAAAGAAATAGCTGAAAAAAAACAAATAGCTGAAAAAACACAGAAATGTGGTAGGTAATTATTAATTGAAATATAAAATAAATTAAATAGTTTTAAAAACTCAATAACCAATACAAATGTTTAAAAGTTGTGGGCCTTTCGACAGCTATGCTGGCATCAACAAACAACACAAAACTATGAAACTAGTACAGTAGACGCCGCCGAACGACTTCGCCGAATCATTCAGGATGGTCCGACCACCGTTCTCAGTAAAAATTTTAATTTAAACACGAAAACATTTTTGTTACATACAGTTTGTTACATTTTTATCAACGTTAAACGCTAGTAATTTAAACAATATTTAATGACAATATAGTGCACTAACGCCACGTTGACAATACCGAGCTACAATGCAGAAACGCAACTGAGTTCTGAGTTTGCTAATCGATGCTGGGGTTGTTCAGGATACACCGCAGACTGGAACAGGGAGTGGATCGATAATGTCAGGCTATTCATTGCGACGGGCGAATCACCCTCTGCGCCAGTCACAAATGTAAACAACAGTGAGTTACGCAGCTGATTCGTGATGTGATATCTGTATTGTGATAACTTGTGTTAGTGTCAAAGGATTAACAGTGATTACGATGGCGGACAGCACAAGAGAGAGTTCATTCGTGATAGGAATTTTATTAAAATTAGAAACCTTTTACTGTAAATATGAATTGTACATAAATTGTGAAAATACAGTATTTTGAACGAAATAAATACATTGTCGAACGTTAAATGTGTTTTTATATAAATAAGACCTTCAGTGTGAGTACTGCCTCACAGTGAGTGGTTTTAAGATATGTGGCTCAGCTAAACCGTCAGTAACGATCTGGACCTCAAATTATGTCATCTTGAGTCTATTTTTATCTATCCTAATGCACCAGGATATGCTTATCGGTATCCCCGATCGTCCGATTTTCGAAATCCGACCACCCTTCGCCATTAGTCCGTTCTATCGAAGGTCTACTGTATACTTTTCAAAAAAGTGGTCAGCAAAGTCACTGCAGTACATCATCATCTTTCCTACCTTGACTTTTACATTGTCAAGGCTTTAAAAATACCATTGATTTGGTAGTTAGCTTACAATGAATTTTGTCAACAGTAAATTATGAAATATGCCGCATGGTACTTAAATCAATTCCATTTTTGAAGCAATGTGCTTAGTTTTAAAAATAATTTATTTATAAACTGTGGACACAAAATGAGTGTTCACCGCATACTTATATTCATAATGCAGAAACAGTTGTACTAATAAAGTAACATTTTACAAATATCTTTTAAGCAACCCACCATTGGCTGAAACTCTGACTGTGATAGTTCATGTAAACAAGCTATTAAGTGTAACACTCTTAGGGAAACATCGGTTTCTGATACCGCTAGGGTATTTTAGTTTTGATGTAGTGACACTATTGTTAAGGCAGGTAGGATGACGGACACAATAGCTGCCCCCAACCCCCTCCCTGACAGAATGCCCTTGAAGTCAGTCTGTCACGAGGTCGCATTCAGGCGTCACGTACTGTTTTTGCTGAGTCTGGCGGTCCGCGCGACCGGTAGTTTCCCTGTGCGTTATTCATCTGTCGGTCAATGAGACCGGTTGTTTCCTTTGACGTAGTGTTTTGTTTGTGTCTCGGCTCATTTATTCAGTGATAGTGTTATTTTGAATCGCAAACATATTGAAATGGATTTACCAGGACCTAGTCGGTCGTTAACGCCTCGAGATCCTGATTTTGGTGCTCGTATTCGAAGGTTGCTACATCCTGAAGAAGATGAAGAGTTTTTGAATTTGTCATCAGGTAGCGAAATAGACGACTCAGATGAAGATCCTACTTGGCCTGCGCAAGATTTGTTGGTACGAGATGCTGTTTCAGAGGAAGGGTCTATGAAGAATCGGACAACGTCGACAACCTTATGGAATTGGAGGAGCCAATGGCAGATGACCCTCGTATTGATGATTTGCCTGAAGTATATGAAGAGAGTCGAGAAACAAGATTAAGCCTCCTGGTGTTTGGTACAGCAAAAACACGTAACTTTAGGACACCAGCTAGAAACATCGTGCGACTGGCCTTCCTGGAATCTGAGGCCCAGCCAGAGCATTGGGAAATAAAGCTGAAGTGTGGAAACTCCTATTTGACAACAATATAATGAATTTAGTTTTAGTGAACACAAATAAGAAGATTCGAACTGTTAGATCAAACTTGGGCGAGAATACAAACGTAAGTAATTACAGAGATACAAATATTCCTGAGTTGAATGCTTTATTTGGCCTGTTTCTTCTGAGCTCCATCTTGAAGTCGAACGATGAAGCGTTAGAAAGTGTTTTCTCCAAAGATATTTACAGTCGCCCTATATTTTCAGCAACTATGTCAATGAAACGCTATAAAGTTCTTGTAAGCTGTCTTCGGTTTGATGATGTGGACACTCGGGCTCAAAGAAGGGCAATAGACAAAGCTGCCCCCATATCAGAAGTATTTCAAAAATTCATTAGCAACTGCCAAGATGTATACTGCGTGTCATCAGAAGTGACCATCGACGAGATGCTCATACCATTTCGTGGAAGATGTAGTTTTAAAATGTATATGCCTAAAAAGCCAAAAAAATACGGCATAAAGGTCATGTGCTTAGCTGATAGTAAGACGTCATATTTGCTGAATGCTTATATGTATACTGGCAGAGGTAGTGATAGCTCAGGACTGTCTGAAGAAGAGAAAACCCTAAGCATACCAACTCAATCAGTGATACGACTCAGTGAGCCCATTCTTCAGAGTAATAGAAATATTACTGGAGACAACTGGTTTAGTTCGATGGAGCTAGTAGATGAGTTGTTGAAGAGAAAATTGACTTACGTCGGAACGATGAAAAGGAATAAGAGAGAAATTCCTGTAGAATTCCTTCAAAACCCTCAGAGGCCCACCGGATCAGCCATTCATGGTTTCAAAAAAGACAGTACACTTGTCAGCTATGTTCCAAAGAAAAACAGAGCAGTAGTTTTAGTCTCAAGCATGCACCACACCGCTTCAGTAGATGAAAGAAAGAACAAGCCTGAGATAGTATCATACTACAACAGCACGAAATGTGGAGTAGACTTGTTCGATATGAAGTGTGCTATTTTTTCGTCAAGTCGCCGAACTAGGCGTTGGCCTTTAGCAGTCTTTTATAGACTTTTGAATATCGGAAGTGTCAACTCGTTCATCATATTTATGAGTTACAAGGACGTTCCTGATATGAGCCGGTTTGACTTTGTGAAGCAGTTGGCAAATGAGATGATCATCCCCCACCTCCGCTCAAGACTTGATTCCAACATAAGGCTTCCCAAGGAACTAAAGTCCACTATTCAAAAGGCACTAGATCAAGAAACTGAACCTCCAGCGCAGCAAGCTCAAGCCCAGCCGCAGCCCCTGGTCAGACCGAGAGATGTACCAGTGCCAAGCGACCAAATGGCGAAACGGAAGACATGCTCAACCTGTGACTACCAGAAAAAAAGGAAAACCTCGTATATGTGCATAAAATGTGAAAAGCCAATCTGTGGAGAGTGTAGTAGAAAAGTCTGTTTGGAGTGCGCGAAAGAGTGCAAATAAGATTATAATAAAACTACCGTTAAAATGTAAATATAGTATATAATTTGTAAATACAGCTAAGCTTACCTTTATTACTATGTTACACTCCGTTTAATTTTCTGTCAATATTTTTACTTATTTGTTTCATATTTTTTGTATATTCACAAGTTATTATGTCAAATGATATTGTTTAAAAATACGTTCTAAATATTACGATAAACAAACTTGTACTCATGTAAATATATGTATATATAATATTGTTTATGCATATAAAGGTACCATGCTATTGTTACACTAATAGAACTTTAAGTTAAAAAATACCCTGCAGTTTTTACAGTTCTTTGTCGGTATATTCTTTGTCTACCTTTAAAATAAATACCTTAGAGTTTAAATGTCAATTAATACTGTAATAAATATCTTTCATGCTGTAATAAAAATTTAAAATGAATAAATTCTTTTATTTATCCATTTTTATTCATAATAATATTGTTTTATATACCTAGATATCAAAAGTTGGTATAGTGGTATTTAGCGGTCTCAGAGACCGATAGTTTTGGCGCCTGAGAGAGAGGTTTCTAAGAGTGTTAAAAGGCACTGGATAGACCGGGAGTAGCTTCTGTCTGGGATAGGGAATTTAACATGGGAAAATTTGCAAACTATGTTTAAAGTAGATTAACGTACCAAAGTGGGAAAAGTGTTTCAATAGAAGCATAGAGCCGTTAATGCTGCAGCATATAAAAGCAAAAACGTAACACTTCTTTGCTAAACAAAATATTTATTACGATTATTCAAGTTCTATGTTCTTATGGAAAAATCAAGTTTTAATGAACGTAATTAATTTTTGAGTTAAGTTATTGTTTGAGGAAAGAACAAGTTTTTGAGTTTATGTGCAGCAGCCTCAATAGCTTTATGCTTCTATTGAAAAAGATGCTGATTTAAGTATGTTAGCCAGTTTAAAACATTGTTTGCAGTTTTTTATCCATGTTATAAGCGGTGCCCAGAGTACTGTATAAGCTTGAATACAGTAGAACCTCACTAACTCGACTATTTGTGGCTCCAGAGGTTGTTGAGTTTTACAGAATAATGTTTTTTTTAATAAATGTGCAACAGACTTGAGTTATATTCATACATTGAGTACAAATCAATTATGTTACAATTGACAAGAACATTAGTAATTGATGATTGCCTGCTCACTCTGGCACTCGGCTGCTTCGTCTTGTAGTCAACGTAGGAGTGTTATTTTGAAAAGTCAGCTGTCCAGTTACAGATTGTCGAGTTAGTGAGGTTCTACTGTATTGAAAGTGGACAAAACACAGATCAAACCTGTCAGCAAATCTATGCAAAAGATCTGCGTCCCGAATATTGTCTAATGATGCCTGTATTGTCTGTCGACACAGCTACAAGAGAGAACACCCGGACGCAGCGAAGGACATGGAAGTGGACGAGTGGTACGAGTCTGAGAACCAGCGTGAGCTGCGGCAGATATTCAGCGGACAGAGTCAGCTGTTCGAGCAAGTGCTCTTGCTGAGTCAGATGCTGGACGAGGTGGTGGGACGGCAGGAGCGCACACTCAGCCTCCTCTCCTCCATACAGAACGGAAACATCGTCCCCGCTCAGGTGGTGCAAGGTCAGTGCACACTTCATCATCACGAGGTTCAAATATTGTTACGGACGTTTTCCATCGTTTTTGAGTGAACGAAAAATACACGACGTTTCGGAATCTGGAATCTGACCCCGTCTTCAGGTGAAAAGTAACCTAAAACATAACACAAAACAGTAGTAAAAGAGCTAACCTTAACGTAATCAGCACAAGCTGACCAGTCACCCACCACCAAAAACCTTTCTGAACAAAAACCTTAAAATTTTCTTCTTAGTGGCTGAAGGAGTACTGACTGTTAAAAAAGTGTCTAAATTAATTTCTTTACCCTTGAAAGTTAGTCTTTTAGACCTTAAAAACTGTGCATTTTATTTACAGGTCTCGGCAGAGACCCTAAATTGTGCCAACTGTTTGAAAGTTTGAGTGTTCCTTTTAAACCACACAGGTAGTATCTTTATTTAACAACAACCTAAAGTTGTAAGGTTTTCAAAAGTTGTTTTATTTCAGCGCCTGGAGGACAACCTCAGATTATTGGAGAGACCATTAGGCGTCATGAAGTGGATTCAGTTCTAACCAACCAAAACACTCTACCGGCCTCGCCCGAGAAGTCAGGTTAGTATAAATAAACAACCTGTATGATAAAAACTAGGTGTGGGAGATAATAACTTAATTAGTGAAAAACAAAATGGTAGAAATCTTTTTTGAAAAATGTTATTCTTGATTTCCTTTTTTTTTGAGCCAATGAACCCAAACCTAAAGTTTGTCACACCTTTTTATGAACACCTTGTATATTATAAAAATTTGGTTAGCTGCAAGTAGTGAAACTTCCCGGGAATGTGTACTTCTCACTATTGGTGGGAATATTCCCAAAACTCACAAGTTCCCAGGAATTTATGGGATCTTAAGATTTCTCCTAAAAACATAGGTCAGTGGAGACAGCTATATTTGAAAAAAAAATCCTTAGAACTTATCTATTAATATAAACATGTAAATAAATGTATAAAGAGTTATACATTAAAAATTAAAAATTAGTTCAGTCAACTTAAATCCTTTACATAAATTAAAATTTTGATACTAGTTTATTTTAACAGTAAACTGGTTGTGGTAGTTTTTAAATGTTATTGAATACACGTAATTGCTTGGTAGATCACTAGCATGTTTTCTTGTATATTTGTATTAATAAGAAAAAGACTTTTGTCTGTACATTGCAATGAATCCATCAGTTTTTGCTTATTTTGTGTTTATGTACTGTGCAAAGACCGAAACTCCTGTCAACAAAATTCCTGTCCGTCTGTAACGTTTTTAAGGCATATTGGATCGCTTATAACTGAAAATCGGCTGAAGCTATAGCGCAAAACTTTGTTTAAGGGTTTAGCCTATTACGCGAATGGGTTTTATTTATGTTTTGTACCAATATAACATCCACAAATAAATGGGAAGGGACCAAAGTGGGCTCTGAACATGCTTTTAGGCGTTTTGGACCACTTATAAGTCAAAATTGGCTGAAGCTATGGCGAAACTTTGTTTAAGGGTTTATGTGTGTCTTTAGCTATATATCATATCCATACAAGTTGGCAAGGGCCAAAGGGCTCTGAAAATGATTTTAGGCGTTTTGGACCACTTATAAGTCAAACTGAAACTATGGCGGTGAAACTTTGTTTAAGGGTTTGCGGTGTCTTTAGCTATATATCATATCCATACAACTTGGCAAGGCCAAAGTGACCTGAAAATTATTTTAGGGCTTTTGACCACTTATAAGTCAAAATTACTGAAACTATGGCGGTGAAACTTTGTTTAAGGTTTGCGGTGTCTGCTATACGAGGGTTATCCAGAAAGTAAGTTACGCTTTTCGGTACCTCCGCTTAGCTTAAGCTAGCTGCCATCTTGACATGTGGTAGTTCCCCAGTTCAGTCTGCATCTAGCCATCAACTCTCAGGTCTCTGTCGTACTTTTTTACGTTACAGTGTCGCTTGGAAATGTCTTTGTCAATTGAAAACTCGCCAACTGTAAAGTGCGCGGCAGTAATACGGTTTTTGGCTGCAAAAACTGTAAAGCGATTGGAATTTATCAGCAGCTTGTGAAGTGTATGGGGACAATACCATCACTGAAGGTGGAGTGCGTCAATGGAGCATTCGCTTTAAAATGGCGAACAAATATGCACGATGAAAGCGAGTGGAAGACCCAGCTTGGCGAATTCCGAACTTGCGGAAAAAGTTAATGAAATCACAAAAATCAGCAAATGGGTGCAGGGTTAACGTTTTTGGACCATTACCACAAATATGGCAATTCACTACTTAATCGGATTTTACTGGTGATGAAACCTAGGTGAAACATGATAATTGTGAGACAGAAATTGCAGTCAATGCAGTGGGGACACCGCAATTTCCCTCAGAAACAAAAAATGCAAAGCGATGTCGATAAGGAAGATTATGGTGACCTTACGAGTGGGAGTTGTTTCCTCATCCACGTGCAGTCCGGATCTTGCATAGCGACTACCACTTGTTCCCAACAATGAAGAAGTGGCTGGCAATGCACAGCATTTTGACGATGTTGAACGGCTGCAGGAAGAAGTAACAACATTGTTGAAGAACAAGCGGCAGAATTTTATGACAAAGGAATTTTAAAGCTTGTCCATGGGTATGATAATTATCTAAATTTGTATGGCAATTATGTAAAAAGTAGTATTTTAGTGTGGTTTTTAAATGTATATAATAAAATCTTTTCCTATTCTTCGTTGAATTTTTATTCCAAAACGTAATTTACTTTCTGGATAGCCCTCGTATCATATCCATACAACTTGGCAAGGGGCCAAAGTGGACTCTGAAAATGATTTTAGGCGTTTTGGACCACTTATAAGTCAAAATTGGCTGAAACTATGGCGGTGAAACTTTGTTTGGGGTTTGCAGGTGTGTCTTTAGCTATATATCATATCCATACAACTTGGCAAGGCCAAAGTGGACTCTGAAAATGATGATTTTGGCGTGTTTGGACCACTTATAAATCAAAATTGGCTGAAACTGGTGGTGAAAGTTTGTTTAAGGGTTTTGCGGTGTGTCTTTAGCTATATATCATATCCATACAACTTGGCAGGGGCCAAAGTGGACTCTGAAAATGATTTTAGGCGTTTTGGACCACTTATAAGCCAAAATTGGCTGAAACTATGGCGGTGATACTTGTTTAAGGGTTTGCGGTGTGTCTTTAGCTATATATCATATCCATACAATTTGGCAGAGTGGACATGAAAATGATTATATGGGTTATAATAAAATAATTAAACTGTATTGTATGATACCTAGGCACTTTGAAGCAGGTTGAAGGATTATGAAACATACCCTAGGGGAAGGGGAAATCCGGAAATTTCCCTCCCTGGCAATTATTTAAAATTTTTTAAAGTCATGAAAAATTAAAAAAGCTATTTCAGTGTGGGTGTCGCCATATCCCCTTGCAGCGTTCCCAACACCACTACACTATGGTGATACAGCTATATATCATATCCATACAACTTGGCAAGGGGCCAAAGTGGACTCTGAAAATGATTTTAGGCATTTTAGGACCCACTTATAGTCAAAATTGGCTGAAACTATGGCGGTGAAAGTTTGTTTAAGGGTTTGCGGTGTGTCTTTAGCTATATATCATATCCATACAACTTGGCAAGGGGCCAAAGTTGACTCTGAAAATGATTTTAGGCATTTTGGACCGCTTATAAACCAAAATCGGCTGAAAATATGGCAATGAAACTTTGTTTGAGGGTCAAGCTCATCACACAGTGGGTCTTTAGCTACATTTGAAGTTCATATAACATCCTCAAAATAAATTGTAAAAAACCAAGCGGGCTCTAAGAACGGTCCAAAGGGTGAAAGTAACTATGACTCACAAGGTAGCCAACACTTATAAGGAGAAGATGGGGAACTAACAGGCAAACTAAATAGTTTCTAAAGGATATACAGTATAGGAAATTTTTTTAACTTTAAATATTAAATTTAAAACAAATATAAATACAGCTATGTTAACAATGCCCCGAGGCGAAGCGCTGGTACTCTCAGCTAGTTTGTTACAAAACAGTTCGAAATACTCCCAAATCACTGTTAGGTAATTTTAACCAGCTTTAACCAAAATATACTCCAAACTGTGAAAAGCGTCTGTTGACAGAACGTACTTGGTGGATATCCAAGCAAAGTCCGACAACATCTTGAGCAACCAGGCGCGTGCTCCGACGGCCCAAGTGCAGAGTGTGGGCTACGACATGGTGTCTCTGGTGAACGAGTTGCGAGACGGCATCAACACCGTGAAGCGAGACACCTCCGCCACCGCTCAGAAGCTAGGCTCTCCGACTCCCCAAGGCGGCTGTCCTTCCGTCAGCTGTGTGTCCTTGCCCCTGCTCCTGGTCGTCGCTGTCACACAACTCGTCTGCTTCATCGGGTACTCCCTCTACAGGTAAACACTAAACCCGGCAGGGTGGAGATAAATAAATAAATTCTTTATTGAATTCAATTGTAGAGGATTATAGGTAAATTATACTGAGCATGATTGCTAGGACAATATTATACAAACGCAAGTTTTGTCCTTATTTACAAGAAAGATTTCAAATGTCCCCTTGTAACTTGTGATAGCGGAAAATTTTCAAAAACCCTTTAAGGAATGTTTTTATGGAATCCTGAAGTTTGTTTTGGTGTACTTTGCGTCAAAAAAATTGAGGGGAGGACTCCAAATTTTTTAAAGTCAGAGCCGAGTTAGTGGACCTTAATTTTAAGCCTTGGGTGCAAAACAAAAACTACTTATGTTCTCTTTGCAATTTGAATGAAAACGAGACAGTTTTTCACTTTATTGCTAGGTGTCCGGTTTTAGCTAACATAAGAAAACGCATTTTTGGCCAAACTATGTTGGATAGAGTATCTTTTGAAAATTATTTGAACAGTAGGGATTGGTGGGCCGTCAAAAACTATGTGCAGTTTGCATGAAAAACACGTTGGGAATTAATTCAAAAATTAAATGTTTAGAAACTTTTAAATTAAAACTTTTTTAGTAAAAAGTGCTCACTTCTCTGGTCTTTGGGTGCTTTTGATTAGTACGGGCTGGGGAAAAGCCGGCTGCCTTTATTTTATATGAAGGCAGCGTCTGTGTTGACGTCCAGCCCAAGAACGCTAGAGTACCTTGGTCGGGGCGAGCGGAGATCACGTATTCCACTAAACTTATAATTGACTCCTTTGAAAATATTAGGTGGATAAAAGACGATTTGTTTTGTACAATACCGCAATCATTAATCATAGAATTTGTATAAAACATTGTAAATTAAGTTTATTTATTTTCTATGCATGTTTTTTACAGGTGTTTTTATTATTGTTGAGTAATCATAAAATTGCCTGGAATTATTTATATTATGTACTGTTATGTTGTGAAGCCGACCCAGCAGACGACCCTTCAGGTAATTGCTGTGTCAGTGTTAGGCACTCCAGGTCTCTTGTAAGAAACCTGTTTATTGTAAAAAGCTATATTTGATCAATAAAGCACTGATATCATTCATTCATTCATTCATTCATTATATCTTGGTTTCCAGGGACAACAAGGAAGCTCAAGCCAAGAAGTTCTACTGAGCAGTGGCAGAGGCAGACGCAGCAGAACTTGTGATGAACTGACTGATCAACTCTCATCGGCCACTCGCTATTTTAAACGCAAAAAACCTTCGACCTCTTCATAATTTCTTTCTTTACTTTTAATTTATTGTATTCTTAAGGGAAATTTTCTCGAGTTACTTTCTAGGGCTGGGACAATGGATTCATGGTGAACGTTTGGCTGAAAATGTACGATTTTAGATTTACTAGTAAAGTTTTATTCTTGTTGTGTTAGTTAAGGTAAGATTTATTGTTATGTTGGTTGTGTAAATTTTAATGTACCAGACAATTGACGGGGCATGCTATTGTTATCGTGATTTCCCTTCTTGTCCGATGTCGGTTTTCCTTCAAACAACAGCATTTATTTAAAGTTTAGTGTGTTTGGGGAATGTGGTTAAATAAAATAGAGAGAAACGTTGTCGCAAAGCACTGTAAATTAGATTATTTAGTGATTTACAATATTGGTGTCCAGATTTCAGTTTCAGATGTCTGGTCCACCATGGCTGGGTCGTTGATAGTTGAGGCAATTCAACAATTCTCGATAGTATTTGTCTACTGTATTTTGTCTAGAAACAATTTTTTTAAATGTGATCTTCCCTAATGCCAGTAGTATTGTATCATCCATGTTGCTAACCCATTTCACTATCATGTTAATAGGCCTACTTAATGTAATGAAAAATGACTTAATGAATGTAATCCTAAAGCCGAGTTTACACCGGAGTTGCATACACGAGTTGCCGACAAATACAAAAACTGTAGTTTTATGACAGCAACAATTCGATGTTGGCAATACGAATTCTGTTTCCCGGCCGGAGTCGGTAAAGGCCACAGCATGTTGCCAACAACAGTCAGCAACTCGTGTTGCTGCACCTGGAGAGACTGTTGCCGACAGGCCCTGCTTCCCTCCGACCATCGCAATCACCTGTTCGCAGAAAACTGCCGCAGCAAGCACAACATCCTTCACTCCCGACAATCTCAAAAGAACTGAAGTATGTGCGTATTTTGAAAGCTGTTGCCGACAACGATCGTAAAGGAAACGTCAACGTTTTGCTGGATAGTATCGTCAACAAAAATCACCTACAAAAAATCTGCAATATTTGGTCTACAACTCCGGTGTAAACCCGGCTTAAGTGAGTGAGAAAGAAGGACACCCCACTAATTAATTTTGATTTGTAATAGAAAAGTTGTGATCTAAAGTACCGGTAACTTTGCTGAGTGTGCTCTCAAGCAGGCCGTACAATGCATCGTTGATCCTTTCTACTCAGATTTATTTTCTGGACCAGACTCTTTTAACACTCAGGGCCATTTTTTCAATTCAGCCTTAACCGGCGGTTAAAATTAGGACAGGAAGCCAACCAATAGGAAAGCAGGATATTTTTTAGGTTAAGTTTTACTTTGTCTGTTTTGATTTTGCATGTTAGTGTTACAGTTTGTATTTAACAATATTAGCATGACGTATACATGTTAAATTCTGTATATAATGGTAAAAGAATACCTTTATTGCATGTATGATCCTCAATAATTCATTTTAGTGTTTTGAACGTTACGTGAAAATGTAAACATTGCAGATTGTAAACAACTTAACCGGTGGTTAGTTAACTAGCTGGTTAGCAGGCAATTGAAAAAACGGCTCTTACAATAAAATTTTAAAATCCTATTTTGTTTTGAAAAATATAAAAGTGTCATAATTTGTTTAGCAATGGCTGCAAACAACATCCGAGTGGAAAGGGTTAAGCCGATATATCCAAACCAGTTTAAACTTCAAGTACACTTAAGTTGATTCTGACGATTTATTTGTTGTGTGTTTTAAATCTGATACAAAGAAGATGGCCCTCAGTTTTTTCACCTATTTTTTAATGTATTTTGTACAAGATACAGGTAAATTTTAAAATACAGTGTGATGGTGAATATATTTTGTGTGATAAATGTTCCATTGCAGTAGTATTGTCTAATTTTAAGTTGTCGAGTTTAATTGTGTATGTATTTGTGAGTGAGGTCTTGAGTTATTAAAAACGGGTTAATACAGTATAGGTTGTACCAAGCTGGCGAGGGGTACTCAACCTCATTGCAACGTAATATTTAAGAAATAAGGCACTAGGCCAGGATATGCTATCGAAAAGGAATAGAAAGGAGAGCAGGCTCACCTGGATAAAGTGGTAAGTGGTAACACATAGGAGAACACAGCCTGTCAAATTTTCAGCCCTACTAGGGCCACTTTCAAGACAAAAAGAGAGCACAGAGAGTAGTTATAAGTAGGCTTAACAATAAAACCTTGTTTTATTAGTAAACCTTGGCCGGTTTTGTTGTTTAGCCTACTTTACTTTTTCAGGTACTCTCTTTTTGTCTTGTCAAAGGACCTAGTAGGGCTGAAAATTTGACAGTCTGTGTTCTTTTATATCTTATTACTTTATCCAGGTGAATCTGCTCTATTTTTATTCTTTTTCATTGCAACGTAAATGACTGCTTGTCCCTAACTCATGTTTTAGACAAGGCTAGTACCGTTTGAGTAAGTACTGAATGTACAAAATACATATCAAAGTTTAAATCTTTCAAATTCTGACCTACAGTTTCAAAAATAATCTATTTTTATTTTCGCACTTAGGGTCTAGACTATTTCTACTCTGTACTTTTCCCTTTAAAAATAGGATAAATCATGCTTTTAAGTACTTGAGAATTTTTAGGCTATAAAAAGTTACCGATGGCGATAACTTGTTTGTTGACATTGACCTTATGAGCGTGATGCAGACAAGTTGTTGAGGGCCATTTTTGTCATGAGCTTTAACTTCTGAGTAAGTAAAACGAAAAATTATTAGACAACAGAAAAACTGCAAAGCTCTTCAGGTCAAGCTTACTTTGAATGTTCAATCAATAACATCTTTATTTGTTTTGTATAATAAGCTCTTTGAAATGGGGAAGGTTATGAGTAGGCTGCTGTGAGAATACTCAACACTTAAGCTAAAGTTCTGACAAAGAGCCGTCTTCTTTGAATAACCCCCAGCCCTGCTTGTTTCAAATGTCCTCGCAACGTTACTTCCTGAACACTTGTTACTTCCACGATTAATTTTATGGTTGATATATCGAAAGCACATTCCATTGAAATGAACTGTGATTTACGGGGTTAATCTTGAATCTCACAATGTGTTACGTACGAGTATTCACACACATTCAAACTGTGTTTTTAGTTACGAACATTCGCTCTAGGCTTTCACCTGTTGTGACAAACATTTACTGAAGAAGGTTAATATTTCAATTCATGTTTAAAACGTAAGTACAGATGAAATTTCCTTAGTTGGCACTTGAGGGCATGCGGGCCGCAGAGAGAGATATAGGGTGAGGGGAGGGGAAGGGACAGGACACTCCCAATAAACATCGGTCCTCCTTGGACTTGCCGACTCATGGTTTATGACCACTGCTATTACCTGTGTTGCATTAACGTAAGCTAATTTAAACTGTATAACACCGGTTTAAATTATCCAATTGTAATGGGACAAAAACAGAAATTATTTTAAATTATCAAATTGATATGTGATTAACTTGTTTAAATCACATTTAGAACTAGGGTGTTCATGGAAGCGTGCTAATAGGATTGTCCCAATGGTGAGGACGGGCCAGCGACGATTTACAGCCCCGATGAGGGGTGACAACTGACAACGATGCCTAATGTTTTCTAGACGACACACTTCTTACCTGAAATCCAAGTGCCAGCTTAGAAAATTTCGTTTGTAATTGTTTATGGTGTCATATAATAGCTTTTACTTTAAAGTTCAACAGCAAAAATTTTATCACTTGCGTATTTATATTTGAATCAAGGATCAGGTAGGCATACAACATGACGGGGAAGTGTGCATATCTTGCCATGAAAATTTAGTACCACTCGGAAAATTAAAAAAAATACATTCTTTAACATTAGTCAATATTATATAATTAAACATTAAATAACACACTAGACATATACAGGGTGGCCCATAAGTCAGTTGACCGACATGCATTCAATGAAATGCATGCCTGTCAACTGACTTATGGGCCACCCTATATATAACACAACAGGTGAAAACTGACAAGTTATGAATTTCTTAACAGTAAGTATCATAGTTGGTGTGCCAATATACAGTAACAGTATTTAACAAGAACATTATTATCTCCGTACAAATTGAAAATATATGTTTGAATTGGAAAATTGGCTGTACTTTGATGAAATTTGTTTTTAAGTTTTATAAAATGATTTTTCAGTAAAGGTTATTTTAATTTTTTTTCCTTCTCTACTCCTGAAGTTCAGCGTTTGTAAGACAATTTATTAAGTCTGTTTTGAGTTGAAGTTCTAAACTATGGTTGATTCCACGTTCAACATCAGTATGGGATTACATAAGCATTACATAAATCAAATGAAAGTGTTTAGTGTTACTAGCCACCTTATAAATATTGAGGCCTGTGATAAAATTCTTCTGTAAAATTTACTTACTTCACTTTTAATACTTTGTTTTTAAACACCGATCACTCTTAGAGGGTATTCTAAGGTGAATATGTATTGGTGAGTGTGTTGGATGCAAGGGGCTGCCGGGACCACAGCCCTAGACACGGGCCCGGCCATGACCCTTACTAAAGAATCGAATATTACTCACCTTGTGTAAAGAAATAGGGAATGTTTGTAAAATAATAAAATATTGTTCTGGGCCCCTGCTCCGTACTCAATAACTATGCTTTAGGGTTGTTTTATTCAACAACGTGAGCTATTTCAAAACTGTTTAAACACACAATTTATTCCTAGAGTGTTTCCTAAAGAGATAAGCGTCCAACTACACTGTAATAGCTTAAGCCATCAGCATTTGTGGTCAATTATGCAACTGGAGTTGAACCACAAATGTGGTAGTTTTATATAGTGTGGGTTAGGTTTTAGTAGGGTACCTATGGTAAATTTTTTATTATGGTGTATTTTAAATGTGTTTTTGAAAGTTTGCAAACGGAAATGCACATTTAAAACATTGTTTATCTCAAATTCTTGTGAAGTGAACCTGTTTATCGGTTAAAAATGAAAGTAGTGTTTGAATTTGTCCGATTTTTATAAAATTTGGTACAAATGTTCTCTTTGTAAATATCTCAGTTGAGTTTGTTAACTAGTAAAATCGGACCACTGGAACCACCTTTTGGCAGGGACTTTTCACCAAAAATGTGGTTTTAATTATCTAAAAAAGAGTAAAATTCATCCGAATTTCATGGAATTTATAATAACTATGTATTATATTGTTATACATCGATAGACCAAAATTATGAAAATATATCAAGCCGTTTCAAAATGGCGGCCAAAGAAGTAATTGTTTGCCTAGTGAAATATTTTTTTCAAAACCAAACAAATTATACATTATTTTGGTCCGCCTTGTCGCACTGATCATGAATCTTCAAACCTTGTTAAAATATCTTGTTTCGTTCGGAAGTTATTAATGAATTAATGCACCTCCAATTTTGGGTGAACATTTTTTTGGAAAACCAGACAAGTGATACATTTTTTTACACCGCCTTGTCGACCCAAAAACAAATCTACAATTCTTTTTACCATATCTTGTTCCGTTTGAAAAAAAACAGTCAATTTGAAAAAAAGGTTTTATTGAAACCTGATAAATTTTACATTTTATGTCCTTTGTTCTGGAAGATAAAATGGACAATATTAAATAAAAATATTGTTTTATTCATTCAAAACTATTAAACTTTCATAATAATAGTAATAACTATGTTCACAGAAAACGAGCTTCTAAATCCTTTTTTTCAAAGATTAGGTTGTGTTTGGTTTTTTAGAGAGTAGAGATATTCATAGGAGAGCTCCGACATTAACTAACTTAATTTACTTTTAAGTTTTAACTAAGATTTTTAGCTAACTATGTCAACTAGTTAACTTTTTAATAAATTCACGTTAGTTTAGTTTAATTTGTCAAAATTACCAATAAGTAAAACAATTTAAAATAAAGCATTACATTTTAAACTTTTTATTGAATCTTCTATTTAATCAACCAAAACAGAGGACATAAAATGTAATTTATTTGTTCGTGCAAGAGCTGTTCAAAATGACGACCTTCGACACGGTAGCATAACCGGAAAGACTAATTATTGATTGTAGAGATGTCCAAACGAATTTAACAAACTCCTGAATCAAAATAACGTAGTCAGTTCCATTGTTGTTGCGTTAGCTGACTGGAGGAACGCATGGCGGACATGAGCCGGTAAGACAGAAATTACAATAACTTTGTTATTTCTCATTTGATTTTCAAAGTTTATACATTTTTAGAAAGGGAAATAAATACACTAAAAGTAACTGTTCTTATAAATTTGTTGTAAAAGTACGTGTTTTTGAGTTATTCAACTTTGAAATTATAAACGGCCGCCATTTTGAATTTTTTAAAGTTAGGCTTTTGAAAAAATTACACTTTATTTACATTGAAAATTTGGACCTACATACCGAGTTTCAAAGCTTTACATGAAACAGTTTTGAAATTAAAAATTATTTTATTAAAAACCCATACAGACAGACAGACAACCAACCACTTACACATATTTTTAAAAAATCCTTATTATTTATGAGTTTACTAAGCCTCCAGGAACAAAACCCTAAAGTATTCGACACAAATTCTGAAACACCCTGTATATGTCTTTATAATTATTATTAGTTATATTTTTTTGAAAATATCTTTTTTACTTTAAGCTACATACATGTTTAACACGTTCTGAGTTTTCAGTGTTAGTTCTAGTTTCAAGGCGAGTTAAAGGAAACAAAAAAGCAATGGTGCGAAGTCATGCTTTGTCATGTTTACGAAGACAGAAGAGTTGTTTATGGAAAGAATTGTTCGAGAGTTTATTTTGGAAGACCAAGAAACAAAAGAAGAAAGCGACAAAACAAAACTGTTAACATGTATTGTGTATTGGTATTTCTTGCTAAAAACGTTTAAAGTAAAACAAGATGTATAAAAATAAAGTTTGATTACTGATTACCGAAAGTGTTGGCATACTGCTGTGTATGTCTATTGTAAGACCTCCCCCCCAACCACCACTGAGAAGCAAAAACCTTCCCCATGAGTTGTCCTATGGTGGTTCGGAAGTCACGTTAGCCGTTGTTGGTTGGGGTATTTATTAATTTTTAACCCAATCTGGGGAACAGCCGGCCCTAGTTTTTAACAAGACTACATTTCATCATCCATCAAAAACACTCATCCTTCGTCACATATTCACCTTAAAATATCCTCTAAGAGTGGTCGGTGTCTTAAAGCAAAGTATAAAAGTCTAATCACGTCTAATGGTACTGACCTTTAGTGTACTCGGACAGCGCCGTGCGTTTCTTGCCTAGACTATACCCGCAATACAGACGCGTGTGGCGGGCATTGCCTACTCTAGTTGTACGGCGCTCTCCACCAGTCTCTGCTAGTAGCGTCTTGCTTCATTCAACTGTGATTTCTTACCTGAAGGTTTCATCAGGAGACAATTACCACGTGGATGAGTTTAGATTGTCATGATTGTGAACAAATCTAATTATTTGAAAATAAGAAGTTTGTTAAATAAGTGAGATTTGTTGAAAGTAGTGGAATCACTTGTTAGACAAGACTCAACTATTTAAGAGGGTTAGTCGACCAAGCAAGAACCCGTGTTAACCACTGAAATAGTGGAGTATTGATTGTTTCCCTCCGGTGAACGAGGGTTTTGAAAATATGAACAAGTCTTTATTTACGTCGCGAAGTTAGGACTGTATAGTCCTCTCTACCACTTAACCACGCTAAATATATACAACACATGCAATAAATATACATTCCAATATAATAACATATACGTTATACATTACGAAGATATTTCAAAATAAGGTGTTTAAATATAAGATAAACTTAACTAAAAATTCTGAAAAAATTGATTTGTGTGGGTGGGTAGGTGGAAATCAAAGTTTATCCTCTCTTTCAAAAACATCGGCTCTAGTAGGGTTGTCTTGTCTGGCTCAGTTCTTGGAAGTCGCGCGTGTCGTTGACATTGTCAGTCAAGAGTAGTGGTAGTAGCGATATTCCACTGTGCTCCACTCACTCGAATAGTGGCGACACATGTTTTCGTAGTCTCCTGTTTCCGACGCTGCTTCTGAACCAAAATGTACTAAATGCGGGTTTATATGATAGGGTAGGAGTGGATCTATGTTCCTTACACATGAAAAAGGCAAAAACCGATCGTGACGAAATTATAATGGAAACATGGAAATCTACTTTTCTAATCTCTACACCAAAAAATAGCGTTCTAAACTGGGGAGTACGAGAGCATGTTTTGAGCAATCTTTTCTGGGGTGATCAATCCTCTTAATACTCAATTTACAGCATTGCTTTTGGTGAAAAGATACCTTTTTAACTATGTGCAACTTGCCGTAGCTTTTCGCAGAATCTGTACCTTTGAGTTGTTTTACAAATTTTGAAACTTAGTGCGGTTTGCAGCGTTTGTGTGTTTCAAAAATACCTTTTCAACTATATGCAATTTGCTGTAGCCATCTGCAAAATCCGTTCTACCAACCCCGGCGGGGCGCACCCCTCTGGTGCCATGACGTCAATAACTAGGTAGAAAAGTAGTTTATAATAACAGTAGTATAACATTTAGTGTGTTCATCTTGCGTCGTTCAAAAGTTATTCAGCCGTCTCCAGACTTAATTGACACCCTGTATAATAGAAATTATTGAAGTTTTAAACAACCACAGACTGTTGGTTGACCATTAAAATAATGTACAAGCCGACCAATAATATATCAAACCACTCAAAACCCTATCATGATATACTCGTAGCAAGGGCGCCCATCGGGTATTTTCCAGGGGTTGGTCTGGGGGGTACACCCTGCAAGAGAAGGGTCCGGGGGTCTCCCCCAGGAAAAATGAAAGAAATATATCCCACGAAACACGTTTTGAGCGTTCCGAAAAAAAATTTACCCTACTTCGAGGCCACAATGTCCCATGTAAATCTTTCTCTTGTCAAGAATAATACTGATAAAATCAATAAAACTGGTATACTTCAGTCCCAGTTGTGTTATTTGCATATACTTTCTTTTATACGGTTTAAAATTAATACAAAATTACCAAGACTTTTGAATCACCCTATATAAGCGGATACGTGGCGGATTGGTAGCGCGCGACTCCGTAGCTCATCACTCCAGTGGCGCGGGTTCGATTCCCGCAGTCACCACTTACAATTTTTAATGTGACTAATACGGTTACGCTAGGTAAAGGTCGATGTTGAGTGGTAGAGAGGACTTTATAGTCCTAACTTCGCCTCGTTAAACAAGACAAACTTTACCTTTTATATCACGGTGGCACTACCACTCACATCCTCCCCAATTTCAATGGAAGTATAAAAAATTACTTGAAATAGCAGATTGAACATGTCCCAGAGTCTATTATTTAGTTGTATAATGGAATTTTATAGGCTAACAGTTTGCTTTATTTCGAAATATAACAAATAAGTTTTCCTAAACGTCAGGAGGGGCCCGCGTCCCCTGCCCCAGAGTATGATCGCCCATGACTTGTAGTGTAGAATATTTGGCTCAGCATTAAATGCAGGAGTAGGTTGCTGCATACTGTTCAGTCAGTGCTGCTGCCACGCGTAATGCGGCAAGACTAGGAACTAACAACACTCTACAGTCTGCAGCTGATTGCCGTTCAACAGCTGTTCACAACGTCCTGGATCTGACGCTTGTCGCTGCTGCCTGACACTGTTATTATCGAATTTCTTTAGAAAAATGAGATATCCATGCCGTCAGCATGGTATTAAATAATGTCTTTTTTCTAACTTGATATCAAATAATGTATAGGCCTATA
Organism: Matsumurasca onukii; assembly: GCA_018831715.1. Classification (NCBI taxonomy): domain Eukaryota; kingdom Metazoa; phylum Arthropoda; class Insecta; order Hemiptera; family Cicadellidae; genus Matsumurasca; species Matsumurasca onukii. Next base: position 49,660,832 of record CM032059.1, on the reverse strand, counting down.
TTCAAGATTTTCAAGTATTGTTTAGTTTGCGCTAGCCATCATTACTAGACACGATGGCTAGTATTTAAAAAAAATATTGTACATGTAACAATCATGCTATTAGAAAATAAATATTCTTATTTTATGTCTGTATCATCCGTATGGTCGCATTATTTGTCCGAGTTTCAAAAGATTTGGTACAAATGCATTTTTTGTAAATATCTCGGTCGAATTTTTTAGCCAGCAAAATCGGATCAACGAAATTTCCTCTTAAAGGGTGACTTTCGCCAAAAAATGGTTTTAATCAACTAAAAACGTGAAATTTCATCCGATTTTGATGAAATTCGAAATAAATAAGTATTTTGTTTACTGGCACTCAGACGTCAGAAGGTATCTGGATGAACATCTTCCTGGACGATGGATCGGCCGTGCAAGTGAGAGAAACGTTGTGTTTCAGCCGTGGCGACCTCGTAGTCCGGACCTAACGCCCTGCGACTATTTCTATTGGAGAGTTTTCGTACCACCGCTTCCTGTTGATATCGATGATCTTAAACAACTAATCACAAATGCTCTTGCTACAGTTCACTGTGAGATGCTTAGCCGTGTGTAGTCAAAGCTTTCTAAACTTTCTATTTCATTTGTAATCACCCTGTATTAAAAATTATGAAAATGCATCACGTCGTTTCAAAATGGCGGCCCGAAAGGTGTTTTTCCCTACAACAGCGGAATAAGTAGTCCGATATAATTGAAATTTAAAATGTGTTTTTCTTTCGTGATATATCGTATCACCATAAATATAAAAACGTAAGACTGAGGACTTATTGTTGCTCGTAAACCCGTTGTAATATATAACACTTACTCAAAGCTTCAGTTCACGTAGATCACTAGAATATATTCGTACAAAAACAAACAAATAGTTCACATACGCTAGGTAAAGTTCGAGGTTGAGTGGTAGAGAGGACTTTGTAGTCCTAACAACTCGTTAAACAAGAAAAACTTTACCTTTACCTTCTTTTTACTATTCCTAGAAACCGTGACGTGGTATTTCGTCAAGTGGTGATTCGGAAAACCACTCAACCATTACATTTAGTGGAATTGAGGATTAGTAACTACCTACCTACCAGCACACTCGTGGTGTTTCGTCAAGTCGAACATTTGACAGGTCTACAATACAACTAAATGGGTGTTCAGATAAGGAGTAAACCCCGTTGTTAACCCAATGGATCTGTTTTGCTTTTAGTTTTCCTAATATCGAAGTGTTATGTACAACTTTTCTAACCAAATATCCTACGCAATCTGAGTGTAGCCTACATTTCGGCTATGTAACTGTTATTACAGATTAAGAACGTAAAGTCGTATACTGACAGTAATGTATTTATTTATTTGATACTTGAATTAGTAATGTAACAACTTTACATGTCAATACCACTAGTAATATGATCTGCAGTTAATGATTTAAAACTATGAACTTGATGTTTTCATGGTATAATTTTGAAATCATATTGTAATAAAGTTAAAAAGCTTATTAAAGCGTAAATTTTGAAAAGTTTCTTAAAATTAAAATTGTTGCATTTAACATGAAGTAGTACATATATTAAACCGACTCAGCATGGCAAACAAAAGCAACTGTAAATTTAATATAAACCAAGCCGGCACCAAGCTAAGCGCTCAAGCACCGTTGTCGTGATCGTGAGTGTGATTTGACCGTATGATAAAGCATCCATACAAACATTTCTAGCCTATTGTTCGCTCCGAATCTACTATCCAATTTTTAAAATATTCTCTCTCACTTCGAAGTCCAATAACTCGCTCCAAAATATGATAAAAAATGAGGCACCTACAACAGAGTACTGTCACCGGTCAGTGGCATCACCGCCTACCTGCATGTGCTCTCCACCTGCTAACTGCGTCGTAATTCCCGACCCTCATCGAAATTTCGGGTTGACAAAACGCCACATCATTAGTTTGTTCATTTGTGCGTAAAGTAATTTTGGGTAGATTTAAGCTCCTATCTAGGGATTGACAAAACACCACGAGACAAATGGTACTTAACCCCTAGAAACATGCGTTTTTTTCGGAACGCTTCGGAAATTATTTTAATAAAATTACCTATTTGTTAAACCTTAAAACCGCGTATTTTGCTCATTTTCAATCAATTTTTAGACGGGTTAATTCTGCGGGGCGACTGCGCAAGAGTTCAAGATTTAATTGGAAAATCATTTGGTGAAGTTTGATCCTCTAATTACTGGCCACTCTGTATATTTATCTGTTGTATGTAGTAGTGTGTTACGGGTTTACACGTAGGCGTGGTCAGGTTCACATTATGAACTCCACGCACTCAGCAAAGCACGTCTCAGCCACCACTAGACGCTCTACCACTAGACGCTCTCCAAGGGCATAGCCTATACCGTGACTCGGGTGTATTTCTTATCGACAACTACAGTAGTTTATTTGACAAGTACTGGACGAGTGGACGTAGTGATCTAGTGATAGACGGATACGGTGACTCCGACCGTGACTATCTGGCTACACGAGTAGGCCTAGTCTTACGCACGGCTATCTAACTACACCTAACACACCGTGCTGGTCCGATACCCCAGGCCTGATAGCAGTGATCGACTGTACTCTGTAGTGCCGACTTTGTTCAATATTAGATTATTTTCCTAGTACGTTTTGTCTTTTCCCGAACAAAAGTGGTAAGGTTGAAACTAAACCAGATCGCTCCGCTCATAGACTCGCTTCGGCCTACGGCCTCATGTGGCATGTTTTACTGCGTATTATGCATGGCAATTTCTTTTAGAATTTCAATAAAATTAGAATATGTACTTATAACGCTGTTAGAGCGAACAATTATTTTTCTAGGCCGCCATTTTGAAACGACTTAGATATATAGATTTTCATTATTTTTTGTATATTTATAAATTATATTAAAATACATATTTATTTCAAATTTCATTGAAATTGCATGAAATTTACTGGTTTTAGATAATTAAAACCACTTTTTGATAGAAACTCCCAAAGGGTACCCCAGTATCAAATTTTTCTGGCCAATGAACTTGACCGATATATTTACAGAAGGAACATTTGTACCAAATTGCATGAAAATCCGACATAAAATGCAACCGGTAAATTAATATACACAATATACAGGGTCAGACAAAGTTAACCAGTTTTTAAGCGCAACCGAAATTGGTACATTTATTAGAGGAACCAAAAGTACCTTTTGATAAAACACTTAACAGGTTTCAAAATGGAGGATTGGAGGTAGCCACAATTTCATAGGGACCCCATCGAGTGACACCTTTGAAGGTCTTAGAAAATATTGATGAATGCTGAAATTAGAAGTCTCTATCTGAACCCAAAAATGGCGTCATTTTTAAGTTACACAGATTTGTGATATGAAAGTGTGAAAACTTTATAATTAACCAGTTTTTCCTGCGCAACCGAACTCAGTACATTTTATAAGAGGAACCAAAAGTACCTTTAAATGCTTACTGTCGTTTTGCGCCAGTTTTCAAAAATGGGGGATTGTTGGGGGTAGCCCCATAATTTTCATAGGAAGCCCTATCGAGTGACACCATTTTGAAGGTCTTAGAAAGTATTGACGAATGTTGATAATTGAAAGTATGAACATTCCAATCCCCATTTCGAAAACTGGGGCAAAGTGTCAGTATGCGTGCAAAAGGTACTTTTGTTTCCTCTAACAAAATGCCATTTCCGTGCGCTGAAAAAACTGGTTTAAAAAGTTATAAAGGCGTTTCCACCTTTAGCCTGACCCTGTTATTTATGCATACAAAGTTTTAGAAAATGCTCAAACACTTGTTCTGGAGGTCAGGATCGGTGCACATTTCATGGTCCCGGGTCGGGTCGATATCTCGGTAATCTATGGAAACTCCAGAAAAACAAATAGAATCAAGTACATTTAGAGGGGCATTTAAGACTCAATCTGTACATCAGTGGCAAATATCATACGCATGAAAACGGTTATATCTTTGCTTTGTGGTGAAGGAATGGAGAGAGGACTTTTAAAGTCAATAAAGGAGCGTCTTTCATTTAATTTCAATAAGTCTGACTAATTATAACAGAGAACACTATTTATGGACAGCCAATGAAGGGAAGTATTTAGAGTTTTGATGAATAAATCAGGTTTTCCTTAAAAAGGAGTTAAAATGACAAACAAGACTTTGCATTCTACTTGGAAACTGACTATATCAGTCATGAAAAATTATTATAGGCCAATCGATTGTTGGGAAGACCTGAATATTTGTTCATTGACCTGTGTGTAAATGGAACACATATATTAGTCAGTGTTTGTTACAGGGCTCCAAATCTTCGTCACCTTCCCGAGTTTGAACAGGTCCTCCTGGACTTAATGGCTCGCTACAGTCATGTCATTGTGATGGGTGACCTCAACTCAGACTTGCTTGGACCCGCTACTCACGACCAAACATACTTGACCACAATGTTTCACTCGTGTAACATGACTATACTTCCACTGGACGCAACTCACCATACTGCTACCTCTGACACCTGGCTCGACGTCATGGCCGTCACGGACCCGTCCCTCGTTCTTCATCAAGGCCAATTCCCGCCCTGGTTTATCGAAGCATGATTTAATTTTCCTGGCCTACAATCTCAGACCCCTAAGTCAAACCGTGTCAGTTACAGGCAAACGTTAACCGGTTCTACTTTCTGACGCTTCTCAACTGGCTTGGGCTGACGTTGTTTTGCATAAATGAAATGCATGTCAACCATTTTCACGATCACTATTTTATGGTAGCCTATTTATTACATACTTAACATTGTTTGGATTCAATTCTTAACAAAAGCTGTGTTTCTAAAAAAAAGTGTTCATTTTGTACATTTTTGAAATAAAATAATATTTATGTATTTTATTTGTTATAATTTGTATTTTACGGTATTTATTACAGTTTTAACATTGTTTAAATGGGAAAGAATGTAGGTGTAGCAATGAAAAAATAATTTCTCCGTTATTATTTGTTCGAACTAGACGTAATAGGTATCGTTGAAATCTTCATAAACTTTACTACATTTTGAGTATCTAGTAATTTTTTCGTAAAATTAACGGTTTTCGTGAAATTTTCGGTCAAATATTTAAAATTGCCGCCATCTTGAAACTGTCAAAATTTTTATTCATATTTTTTACAAATATAGCAGCCAACAAGATAAACGTTTGCGAAAATCTCAACACTGTAGCTTAAAGGGTTTAGGAGTTATGAATTATTTTGTAAAAAACACATACAGACAGACAGACGCTAAACGAAACGAGATAGGACATATTTCTATATGAACTTTTTTGCTTATTTTGACGCAAGGAATCACTACATAAATGATTGCCCCACATTTAATGAACACCCTGTATAAGTATAAATATTAAATATTAACATGAAAATACAATTTATTAATTAGATAACAAGCGAACAAGAATATATATTTGAGATGAGCGTTATGAAAATATACTGATTTTGAGAAAATGTACTGAATTATCCTTACGCTTATGTTCATTTTTGATAAGAGGTAGCCAGGGACGTCTTATTTCAACCGAAGCTGGGATTTTTGGGCGGTCTGCTAGTTTTATGTACGAGGCTCAATGACTTTTCTTTGGAAAAAATGTTGCTCCTAATGTATTATACTAGCCTCATTCCAGTTCAGGGCATGATTGTAGAACCACCAATGTTGAGGATCTTACATCTTACATAATATGTCCTCTTCTCCATAGTCGTGAAGACCAGGGAATCGTCAGATTTTTCCTCTTTTACATACAGTGGTAGTTGTTTTCCTCGTAATAATCGGATATTTTGTAGTAAGGTCTTTCTTGCAGGTATTGTTTAAGTTTCTTGATTAAGGTTTTGTTGTATTGAATTTTTTTAAAGTTATTTGGCAGGATATTGAAAGTTTTGTGCCCATGTTTGCAGTTGTACAGTTGGTTAGTCTGATTCACGGCTGTGCTTGGTCGTCCACTGCCCCGAACCAGTCGATGGGGCTGATGGCGGCTGACCACACAACTATCACTGGCCATGGATGTGCTTGATTCTCTATTTGTTTTCAATTTCGTAAAGTTGTTTTAAATGTTCTATTGTTTTCTAGGCCACCTGTTATAAAATTAACAAGGGGAAAATAAGGTTATATGTGGTGGTGGGTGACTGATTACTTGGCGCTGATTACTTTTAGGCTAGGGTTTTCTAATGTTTGTGCTATGATTTAGGTTACTTTTCACCTGAAGACGGGATCAGATTTCAGATCCCGAAACGTCGTGTACTTTTTGTTCACTCAAAAACTGTGGAACACGTCCGTTATACTATTTTAACCTCAGAAAGTACTATCAATAGTATCTTGGGGTCAAGGTCAAAGTCTTTTTTGAGCCAGACTAACAATTTGCATGCATTGGCAAAGTCATACATAATAACTTTCTTAACAAAAACAATTTTCTTCTATGAGTAAAGTAAAAATTTTAACAATTCCTTGACACATTGAAATAGCTAACTCTTCCTTCTCTCTATATATTTAAAACTATTCCGCACGTTTTTAACAACGGGTCTGCAGTTCAGACGGTTGGCTCCCAGCATAGGTATCCAACCAGAAACGGAGACGATCTTCGGATCCCTCAGCATCGCTTAGCCCTCTCGGAAAAGGAAGCATCCTATGCAGGAATTAGGTTTTTTAATAAGCTTCCGGAATCAGTGAGAAACTGTCCTGAGAAAATGTTTAAAGGAAAGCTAAAACTGTACTTGAAAGATAAAGAATTTTACTGTGTTACTGATTTTTTTAGAATATAATGATTTTAGTGTAGGTAGTTAAAGCGTTGTTTTTTTGTATTTTGGCTGTGAAACCTATTTATTTATTTGTGAAGTGTGATATTTTAAAACGTTGAGCCTAGATACCTAATTTTGTTTACCTGTTAAACAAATCGGTATTTAATTTAAAATTGACGAGTGAGATATACTTGTAAAAAAAACTTGTATCTATTCATGAATAAATTACTTATGACTTACTGACAGAAACTAGGCAGGGGCGACTACCGGACTTGGAAACACAGAACGGTACACAGGTTGTTAAATTCATTCAAAGATGTGTTCGCCACGCTTATGTACAGCCATACACAAAAGAGCGTGGGCCACGGTACCGTCCCACGGCCACAAGCAGGCGTGCAGTGTAAACAGTTTTCTAATAGAAGCGTATTTATTTATTTATTCATTTACGGCAATACACCTTTTTACAATGCTTTTTAGATATGTTCTGTTGGTTGGTTGAAATAACAGTTTATAAATATATAACAAGAATATAATATACATCTATAATACGACTAAATAACAGCTGATAAATAATCTAACATAACAGTAAACAATAACAACAATTCATGCAATACTAATGGTAACTACTAGAATAAATATGAACTACAACAAAAATAAATAACAACGATAAACACATTAATAGAGATGACAGTGATACATGCAGAGATAAAATGCAGTAATTAAATAAGCAATTGGTTGATAACAAAAGCCAGAGCCGATTTCTTAAAGGATCCCAGCCGCGTGCAGAAGAAGTCCAGATCAGAACATGCACCATTTCCAATCCTCATCAGTCTAGGTAGTGTGCTGAAGTACTGATAGTTAGTCGGGTATTGAAGAACTGCAAACAGCTGATGTTGGCGGTTTTGTCTAGGTACATGGAAGCTAATGGAATGGAGGATATCACTGCAGACGAAGTGGCCATTCAGGATTTTGTGTACAAATGTTAGGTCTAGCAGCGTTCTTCGATCGGCCATCGAGGACAGGCAAAGGTAGCGTTCCACCTCCATCACGTCAACATCCATATACCGCTGACCAAGTTTCATTCCGATCAGTCTCAGAAACTTCCTCTGCACTCGATCAAGAGAAGCACGATGGTTTACTTGAAACGGTGACCAGACAACCACAGAGTATTCCAGTATCGGTCGCACCAACGATACTGGAATACTCTGTATTCATCTGCCCCTTCGTTTCATTTGTGCGTTAAGGATTCCAACAGATTAAACAATTGCCAACAGATCAATTATTGAAGGCAATTCGTTTTGCAGCTCGCATGTCTCGATGTCTGTAGTTTGCAGTATTGATATAGAATAAACCAGGGTCATTTTGATACAGTTCAAGCGTTTTGATTATTTGACATTCTGTCAATTTTAAAGATTACTTTGTTTTTGCCGATTAAATTAATTCGCGTTTTGTCAATTTCATCGATTTCTTTATTTGTTTTCGTCATGATAAACTACGAGAAAACCCCAGTCAAATATATAAAAACAAGCCATTACAACACATGGCAGCTGACAGAAAACTCGCACACAAGACAATGGCTGCTCACCACGCCTAGCCCATAGGCCTACGCCTGGTGAGTCTTGTCTTGTGGTGAGTGAGTCTTGTGGGCGAGTACGCTGTGAACTTTCGTGTGTTTCAATGGTTAATGGTTTGTTTTTGTATACTTGACTGGTAGTTTATCGTTTAAATTCTGTACTATTACTTCAGCTAAAATAACACTTACTGCAGAACAAACTTCAATAATTAATCTGTTGGCACAATCCATAACGCACAAGTGAAAGGACAGATGAAAATGAATACGCTTCTATTAGAAAACTGTTTACACTACACGCTTGCTTGTGGCCGTGGGACGGTACCGTGGCCCACGCTCTTTTGCGTACGGCTGTACATAAGCGTGGCGAACACGCCTGTCGTCGACGTGGCCCCACGACAGTGTAAACACCACTGAAGGCATTTGAGTTCGGCTCAAATTGAAAATGATCTCTCAAGCGTTCTATAACACAGTCGTCGAACTCGCGGTTTTCAATCGGGAGACCCTAAGATACTTGATACTTCCTGAGGTTAAAATAGTATTGCGGGCGTCTTCCATAGTTTTTGAGCGAACGAAAGTACACGCCGTTTCGGAATCTGGAATCTGACCCCGTCTTCAGGTGAAAAGTAACCTAAAGCAAAACATTAGGAAAAGAATGTCATCAGTGGTCAGTATACCCGAGTGTCCCACGAAGAGGTTTAAACGTTTAATTTTATATTACGTGCCCATTCATGCACCGAATTTTTTAAACTTTACACAGATTATAAAGTAGGTTCTAAAAATATTCTGGGAAAATTTCAGCTCCCTAACCTTTGTAGAAACAAAATGGTGGCATATTGAAAAACGATACTTTAAAAACATTAAAAAAGGTTTTTGGTTTTATAAAATATTTGTGTTGTTACATTCTAGGGCAATGTGACTTTTAAATAATAAAAAAAATTGAACATAGCCTAATGAAAAACCTTTAAGTCCAAAATTATTCAGACTGTAACCGACCCACAGCAACACACTGATAACAGCGCTTAAGAAATGATTCGTAAGCTCTTACAAAGAAACACCGCAGTATCCGGAGAAGTTCCTCTTCTATTGATCGTTTTAGTTCCTCATTATTATTGAAGCTATGGGTATAAACTTGTTCCTTCAAGTAACCCCATAAAAAGAAGTCACATACAGTTAAATCTGGTGATCGGGGTGGCAAATCTAAAAAATCACTTCCACGACCAATCCAACGGCCATGAAGGTTCTCATTTAGTAATTGCTTGATATGATTTGCGAAATGAGGTGGAGCACCATCTTGTTTGAAGATTGCTTGATCCATTTCTGGTACCGTCAAATGGGGCAAGACATTTTACAATCAAACAGCTGTTTTTCAACAATGAGCGTTAGAACCGCAACGTAGTAAAAAAATCAGATAATAACTCATGAAAGTAGTTTTTATAGGAAGCAAATTTGTAAAACTTTCAATATGACCCCATTTTGTTACTACAAAGGTTAGGGAGCTGAATTTTTCCCAGAATATTTTTAGAACCTACTTTGTAAACTGACCTCTTCGTGGGACACTCGATATGTGAGCAGTGGCCAGGGTCCGGTGAGGCGGTGACCGTGGTAGCCGTGAGCCGTGACGTGGCTACTTGTCGGTGTAGCCTGTCCTGTAGCCTCTAATCTGCCAGATAGGCTAATTCTGCTCTGATAACACTGAGTACGAGTATATAAGCTACAGGACACTCTGCAAAGTGTACAGTGTACAGTACTCCTACTCGACCATGTTAGCCACAGGAAAAACTCATGTTGTAGCCTTCGTCATCCTCATGGCAGGTAACGCATAGTTCGCTTTTAATCAAAATGTTTATTACGATAATTGTTTATTTTAAACTAAAGAGGTGTTTAATGAGGAGTAGTTACTAACCTGATACGTGATTTTTATAGCTTAACGCTGTAAATAGTGTTGAAAAGTGGATATAGATTTAAAAAATTCACTATTTGCAATGTTTTATTAAGTCATTTTTAAAAGATTTTCAACTAAATTTAATTTTTTATATAAATACCTTTTGTTTAAAACAATATAAAAACAATTCAAACCTAAAAGATTCGATCTATTTTCGTTTGAACACGTTTTTAACTAGAGGTAAAAAGTATACTTCAAAACGTGTTTAAACAAAAATTCCTTTTTATTATCTCTTCTATTTTTGTAACAACTTGTATTCACTGTATATAATGAAGTCATTTGGCATCTCAAAATAATACATAAAGGATCTTTGATTTTGGTTATACTAAATAAAAATCTAGCTTCCTTCAAATTTGTCTTCTTTTCAAATCAAAATGTGACCCCGTAAGAGGAAGTGACATTCACTCTTACGAAACAAGAGGCAGGGAGAACTACCGAACTGGGAGACACAGAACGATAGTTCATGAACGTTTGCCTTCTCAGGCAGGAGTTCAACTAGTCAACTCGTTGCCAAACTCGATCAAAAGTGCCCAAATGCCGAAGGCGTTCAAGGCTCGTCTAAAACAAATCTTGATCACAAAAGCGTTTTACAGTATAGACGAGTTCACGGCACATAACTGGGAGACCTTGGAAATCACCGACTTACAATAGGGCTAGAGCGGAACAATTCGAATTAATGGGAGAGAGTGAATGAACAAATGTATGTTTGAATGTGACTTCGATGGCAGAATGCATGGACAATTTTAGTGAAAAAGAAATATTGACGATTGCATATCATGTTAATATGTTTCCGCAATAAACTATTTATTTAGCTCAACAATAACATAGATAAAATTAACTTAATTAAACATATACTTAATTTAATTAAGTTTTCTCCTTAAACTTGTTGATTTTCAAAATTTCATAAATATTTTTCAACAAAGGTGTGTGTAGTTGAACAGCGTTGACTTGAATGTGTTTCTTGACTAGGCGTGAAACGACATTGATGGGAATTACTCGTATCTTGCTATAACGCAACATATCGGAACTTTTGTTTAATGTGTATTTATTTTACATATTTGTCAAAATAGTCTTATACAAGTTGAAAGTCAAGTGGCAAACTTAATCAGTATTTTCCTTTAAAATGTTTGTAAAAGATAAAACTAGTTTTTTGAATTGATCTAGGCTTTTTATTTTGGACAACTTTAGGTAATTTAAGTATTAAATGACGGTTGCATGACATGTAATAAACTGCGGCAATGTAAATAGACGGCAATTTTTTTTCAAAACAAAATGCGAGCTCATAAGAGGTATTGATGTACACTCTTATGATACTTGAGACAGGGACAACTACCGAACTGGGAGATACAGAACGGTAGTTTATGAACGTTTGCCTTCTCAGGCAGGAGTTCGCTTTGTCAACAAACTTGCAAATTCCGTGAAAAATGCAGTGACGCCCAAGGCGTTTAAAACTCGTCTGAAAGCTGAATTGGTTTCAAAGACCTTCTACAGCACAGACGAGTTTATGGCATACAGCTGGGAGACCCCATAATCAACAGACCGGCACAGGGAGCGGTAGTGGGAAAATTCGAATGCATGAGGATTTGGGTGAATGTAATATTGTATGTCTGAATGAGATTTCGATGGAGAGTGAACGCAAAACTTTAGGGTAATTAACTTGACAATTGACTATTGCAATAACATGTATTTGTTCCTACGCAAAAAATGATTTATTTATTTATTTTATTTATGTATATGTTTTACGCAATAAATAATTTATTTATTTATTTTATTTATTTGATAGAACTTCTCGAGAGTGCCCAGTATCAGTCAGCTATTTTTCATGTACTAAAAGAATAATATAAAATAACTAAACGCCTTGAGAAAATTACTTTTAATTCTCTGAGACACCTCATACCTACAACATGCATCACAAGTTTTATTTTAAGGATAATAATGTTCTACAATTACTCCGATGACTAAGTTTTTGAAAATGCTAAAATTATATCAAAAAATAATAAAACAAGAAATTAAAATACAACATTTCTTCAAATTTTAGACTTATGCCACGGTTTTTTAAATGAGAAAATGAAAATTTGGCTTAACGGCGTCACTAAAGCATTTAATCAACTTAAAGAAATGTATTTAATAAAATTCCTATAGAAATTGTCGGAGTGAAGTATCCCAAGAAAATTATTGCCAAGAAAGATATTGTTCTTATTGGACAAGACTAAAGTTCACGGACACTAATGCTCTTCTAACAAGTTATGCTTTGAGGCCCTATTTAATTTGCTTGGAAGGGCAGTTTTTGTTTTATATGTATTATTTTATTCGCAATAGGTATATTGTCTAGACTATGCATATTATTAGTATATAATTTTTAGTTCGATATTATACTATTATATCATTCAAATGTTAAGATTTTGTATTCATTTAAAATAGTAAACAATATTCTTCGGTCACATTTCTGCGCAGTTGGTCGCCAACGTCTTCTATGGTCTAGATAACTTGTTAACAATACCATATTGTGTTAGACATCAAACTTATGGTGCTCTTAGAAGATATTTTCCAAGGAAAGTCCCATGAAATGTGGAAAACCTCTTCAAGAGAACATTGATTAAGATGCTGGATATTCAGCGTAGATTCCTAAGTTGCAGAAGAACACTCTGCCAAAAATCCGATCTCAAAACATATGTTTCATCCTAAATGATAGCAAAGATTATGCTATGGTCGGTAGATTGCGCATAGATGCCACATGGCTGAGGCAAGAAAATCAACATAGTTCGGCAGCCCAAGATAGCGCTGCAGGACATTCAAGTAGAGCCACATGTAAGTTTGTTCGTTCTCGAAAATCGCAAAGTGTAATCACATTTAAGACAGCGACATCGAACAAACTCGAGCATTTCGAGCCGAGGGGCAAGAGATGGCAGCGCTCGATCTGTGCTCGGGATGCCGCAAATATGTTGATTTTCCTGTCTCAGCCATAAGGCAGCTATGCGCTATCTATACCTACCATAACATTATCTTTGACAATAGCCTTTCAAAACTCGGAACTCTTAAACTTTAACCCACCATAACCTTTCATGTAAACCATCCCGAATACTTCTAGGAGATTTGGTATTAGTCATAATTTTGTCTGTTGTAACGGTTGTAACTTTGCGTACACTCTGTAGAACGTGTACGAATTAAACCAAAGATAATGTTCCACCAAAGATTGCGCTTATATGCCACATGGCTGATGCAGGAATATCAACGCATTTGCGGCAGCCCAAGCACAGATAGCGCTTCCATCTCTTGCCGTCCTCCTCCCTCTCGGCTCAACATGCTCGAGTTTTTCCGAAGTCTACGACTTAAATGTGACAAAATCGTGCGATTTTCGAGAAGGAACAAACTTACGCGAGCTTCAGTGGCTCTACTTGATCTCTTAAAATAATTCTCTAACAGCGCTATCTGCGCTTGGGCTGCCGAACTATGTTGATTTTCCTCTCTCAGCCATGTGGAATCTATGCACCTTTTACCTATCGTAACATAATCTTTGATTCAACAGATACAGTGTATTCGTATTTATTTATTCACTATGGGATTTCGTTGTTTTAGGAGAACTGGCTCTGACACGGTCAACGGCAAAGGTGAGTTCGACATACATTACACTTTCTGTAAACACGCGTGACGAGAGCCAATTGCTTTCCTCGTTCAAGTCATTGTTTAAATAATAATTTGCTTGAAATATTTCGGTCTCTAAGTGGAGTACTGTCACTATCACCTAAAACTGATTCAGCCAATGGACGGTTGGCAGCCTTGTGATCAATAAAATAGCAGACAGCAAGTATCTCAATTTCAGCCAATCAGTGACTAGAGATGGTACTCTACAGCGAGACAGAACATTTCAAACTAATTATAATGATTATTTGACGCGGTGCAGTGAACCGGAAGAACTAGATTATAGCCGTGACACCGGCCGCTAAAGCATAAGAGTCAATACTACACTCAAAACTATTTACTGTTCTCTCGTACTTTGTAGTTAAATTAAGTCTTTAATATTTAATTAAATTCTTGTATATGGTTTTTAAAAAGGAGTGCTTCAAGTAATTTTCTCACCGACAATCTCCTTAAGTCTTCAGTAGTATGTTCTTATAGTATCGTACATAGTTTTCCAGCAATGAAATATACTAATGGACAAAGTTTTATTTGAGTTTAGTATACTTCCACGTGACGTTACTTCAAAACTAATAGCGAAGCTAAATGAAAACACTAAAATAAGTTTTTTCCGTTGTAGTGCAGTTTTGTTAACTGGCCGCTGTCACCACTGCCAAACTAAAAGTTAATTTCTCACAAAATTGTATATTTACCAAAACACCTTAGTATACTGAAAGAGTGGATAACCCTTTTCGCCCACTCTTTCGATACACTATTCAAAGTAAGTAAATAATTTATTGTTAAAAATAAAAGTTCAGAATGCGAATATCAGCTGGCTCCTTACTGAATGAAGTGAACTTGAGTTACACTTGTTACATTTTTGTTATGTTTTGAGTAAATTTCCTTTTTATTGCATGATTAAAAACTTCTGCCAGCCTCAAAATTACTTAAGAGTTCTATTAGGTCACAGACTGTCAAAAAGATGTTTTCCCTGAGTAACGAATTCACTTATTGCACTCGCTAAGAATTCTTTCTTTCTCCAGTTCTTTGTTTCAGAGTCTACAGTTGTTACGAGTATAGTGTTTTAAGTCTAAATACATAAGTTCTAAGAACTGACGTAAGCTCTATTTATTTCAGGCAATCAAGAATAAGAGGTCTGCTGATGAAGCGGCCGCCTCTTCATCTTCATCATTTACAGACACCATCAAGGGATTCTCTTCCGGCCAGATGCCATCATTTGGAAGCGTCCCTGCCTTTAGCTCAACTCCGTTCTCCAGCTACATCCCAAATGCCCAAGCTGCTGAAAAGTCAAAGAGGTCTGCTGATGATGCGGCCGCCTCTTCATCTTCATCATTTACAGACACCATCAAGGGATTCTCTTCCGGCCAGATGCCATCATTTGGAAGCGTCCCTGCCTTTAGCTCAACTCCGTTCTCCAGCTACATCCCAAATGCCCAAGCTGCTGAAAAGTCAAAGAGGTCTGCTGATGATGCAGCCGCCTCTTCATCTTCATCATTTACAGACACCATCAAGGGATTCTCTTCGGCCAGATGCCATCATTTGGAAGCGTCCCTGCCTTTAGCTCAACTCCGTTCTCCAGCTACATCCCAAATGCCCAAGCTGCTGAAAAGTCAAAGAGGTCTGCTGATGATGCAGCCGCCTCTTCATCTTCATCATTTACAGACACCATCAAGGGATTCTCTTCCGGCCAGATGCCATCATTTGGAAGCGTCCCTGCCTTTAGCTCAACTCCGTTCTCCAGCTACATCCCAAATGCCCAAGCTGCTGAAAAGTCAAAGGTCTGCTGATGATGCAGCCGCCTCTTCATCTTCATCATTTACAGACACCATCAAGGGATTCTCTTCCGGCCAGATGCCATCATTTGGAAGCGTCCCTGCCTTTAGCTCAACTCCGTTCTCCAGCTACATCCCAAATGCCCAAGCTGCTGAAAAGTCAAAGAGGTCTGCTGATGAAGCGGCCGCCTCTTCATCTTCATCATTTACAGACACCATCAAGGGATTCTCTTCTGGCCAGATGCCATCATTTGGAAGCGTCCCTGCTTTCAGCTCAACCCCGTTCTCCAGCTACATCCCAAATGCCCAAGCTGCTGAAAAGTCAAAGAGGTCTGCTGATGAAGCGGCCGCCTCTTCATCTTCATCATTTACAGACACCATCAAGGGATTCTCTTCTGGCCAGATGCCATCATTTGGCAGCGTCCCTGCCTTCAGCTCAACCCCGTTCTCCAGCTACATCCCAAATGCCCAAGCTGCTGAAAAGTCAAAGAGATCTGCTGATGATGCAGCCGCCTCTTCATCTTCATCATTTACAGACACCATCAAGGGATTCTCTTCTGGCCAGATGCCATCATTTGGCAGCGTCCCTGCCTTTAGCTCAACTCCGTTCTCCAGCTACATCCCAAATGCCCAAGCTGCTGAAAAGTCAAAGAGGTCTGCTGATGATGCAGCCGCCTCTTCATCTTCATCATTTACAGACACCATCAAGGGATTCTCTTCTGGCCAGATGCCATCATTTGGCAGCGTCCCTGCCTTCAGCTCAACCCCGTTCTCCAGCTACATCCCAAATGCCCAAGCTGCTGAAAAGTCAAAGAGATCTGCTGATGATGCAGCTGCCTCTTCTTCTTCCTCTTCATGGACCAATGCAATCAATGGATTCACTTCTGGACAGATGCCTTCTTACGGAAGTGTTCCAGCTTTCGGTTCGAATCCTTTTTCAAGTTATATTCCCAATGGTCAAGCTGCTTCCTCTAGCTCTTAATAAAAACAATAATATTTCCGTCTTAACCATCTAAAGTATTTGTATTGTATCCATTATATTAAAGTGTTTTAATTGTGGTTTTTCGTATTTATTTTTTAATTGTTTACACTCACTCCTAGCCTCACCATTGTCAGTCGGTCGATAGCAGTATTTTTTAGGTATATATTGTTCATGTAAAATGTGACTGAACCGTATCAACACGTTCGAGTGGGGTTTTTAGAAGACTAATCTATATAATTTTAAATTGTTAATATACTCTATGTAATAACAAGATCCTAAGGAACACCAAAAATGTGAAAATTGTCATAAAAGTAAACTTAACTTCGGTGACAATCAAGAGCGTGATGGAGGAGAAATAAACGACCGATGAATATTTTCTGGGACTTTAGTATACCCGAACCAACATTCTGAAAATAACATTCATTAATTGTCGTTTTTGCTTACTGGATACGAATCTTTTCAAGTTATTCATAATGTTTCTGGAAATTTTAAGAAAATAATTAAGAAAATCGGCGATTTTTGATCATAACAAGAGACAAGGTCGGCAGCCGAGAAGGGACAAGACGCGAGTAGCAAGCACGGTCTTGTGTTATACATTATCCTTCATCGGGGCCAAGTTATCACTCGGTCTCCATGGCAACGCAATGAACGGTGTTTCCATGACAACCAGTCGCCAGCGCGCTTATCATTCCTTGGGGTACAAGATGGTCGATCCTCCCTCTCTACTCCTCGACCCTACTTCTACCTTCTCCGCTACTTCTAAGTCTGCTGTTCGGTTTGGGGTTTTATCTGTTTTTCTCATCTGTGCAAAGTCCGAAACGTGATTGTCAGGTTCTTTTGATCATTGTTAATTAATATTTCTATGTACTTCGCACGCACGCTTTGTCTATGATAATTATGTAAGGATCTGGAGAATTGCATATGGATAGGTGAGGCGACGATACAGTTTTGTGTCCGATTGGGTAGTTAACATTTGAGTTTATAATGTTTTTTGAAACATTCGGTATACCAGGTATCTCTAGGTAATTTAGGACTATGCTCTTTTGTTACATTTAACCGTGTAAATACAGTATACGACTTAACTCGCTATATTAAGAGTGCGCAGTAGTGGCTGTGGCCTTGAATTTCGTCCCATAAGAACAGTGTAAAACATGCATTTTCTTGAAACACCTCACGCCTATAGTTTTCACCGCGGGTTTTGTTAAATGCACGTCGTTTTAAAGCGTGTTCATGTATTAGTGGCTCCGCTGGGCCGAATTTCCTTTTTCTCACTCATAAAAACTCATATAAATGAGGTTGTGTTTAACCGCAAGGTTATTGTATACAATACTTCTCCAAGTAGTATTATTATACTACTCTTATTTATTGTGTGGTCTTTCAAAGACCAGCAGACCCGCTCAACGATTGGTTTTAAAACAGAAAGAGGTTCGTCGGAACACAGCATGTAAGCCATATATTCAAGGGCAACAGACAAAATAGGCAGAATCTTATACAAACATACCATAAAAAACTGTTTTCAAGCCAGCTAGTAAATTGAAGAACTGTTTGAGACCTGTGATGGACCACTGTGCACGCCGGGAGTCTACACAATTCCTTACAGTTGCAGTTCAGTGTATATTGGCGAGACTGAAAGATTAAATTCAACGAGAGCTCAAGAACACACGATACAAACAAAACACGAAGACGTTGAAAAGTCGGCCATAGCAGAACACAGTTACAACACGAAACATGCTTTAGAATTTGACGAAGCCAAAGTATTGGCAAAACTTAACATTATTACCCCATCGTCATCCGAGAAACCATTGAAATCATTAAAAATGAACTTCAACAAAGAAGTCAGCATTAAACTTTCAGGAAGCTTGTAATCCTAAAGAAGCCTTTTCGATAGTGTGAGAACCAATGCGCCAATGATAATATCACAAGTTGGCATACCTGTGACCAATAGGATGGCAGGCACCAAGTATCGGTATCGGCTGAATTTCAACTGCCATCCCTAAAAGCGAAAGTTCGAGGAAATCCGAATTTCCACCCCGTGAACATCGATGAGCAATTATCGTACACTTCACTTCACCGTTGACAGGCGGTCCTGACAGCTATCCGGCACCTGACTCTGCAGACACCTGTCATTCATGGCAGATATCTATTGTAAAAGTAGTATAAAATTACATGCATTTCTGGGGGAGCACATAAAAACGCACCTAACACACTTAAAGTTAAATTTAGGACTCATGACCAAAAATGTAGTTATTACAATTTGATTTCATGATTAAAATGTTTTCTTAGTTTCAAATGTTGACTAACAATTTTACGTCTTCTCTTAAAACCCGTGTATTTTTTACTTGTCCTAGTGTACGAATTAGACGTCAGAATCAGCCTAAAATGCACAATTTCAAGTCTTATAATTTAAAATTTTCCCAGGGGAGGACATGGGGGGTATTCCATACCCCCAGACTCTCCAGTCCCCTTCCGAAAATAAATCCAGGCTTCGTCACTGCCATACATAGAGTTTTGTGCCCGAGGAATATTTTCAGGTTTTAGACGTATAGAGAGAGGCTACTATACAATAACCGTTTGAAATTAAATGTTAAAAAATTAAGCTTTTGACAAATTATTCTAGTATTAAAAAGAGAGCGTAGTATGTTGAAGCATTGTTTACTTTTGGGTCAGATTAAGTTTCCAAAATTAAAACAATTATAGTTAAAAGTTTAGATATGATTCACAA
The DNA here is from genome assembly GCA_018831715.1 of Matsumurasca onukii. Lineage (NCBI taxonomy): Eukaryota > Metazoa > Arthropoda > Insecta > Hemiptera > Cicadellidae > Matsumurasca > Matsumurasca onukii. The sequence goes on along the minus strand of CM032059.1, from coordinate 49,641,453 downwards.
ATATTTGACGGTGTCTAAGTTTGTTACTGGTTCCTTTGTTAGTTAGTTGTATTGTTTTGGGGTCTCGTACTGAGTGACTAAGGGTAATCAGTGGAAGGTGTGGTGGCCGCGTGTCAAAGATGTAGCGATGCGTACTGTAATTGCTCATCCATGTTCACGGGGTGATAATTCGGTCCACCTTAAACCTTCACTTTCAAGGGTGGCAGTTGGAATCCACCCGCAAGTATCTCAGTTACAGCCAATCAGTGACTGAAGATGATACTCCACAGCGAGACTCAAATATTACCCGCAAATTATAATATTTGGCGTGGTGCGAACCAAAAGAACTAGATTATTGTCATTATTACAAGTTGGTTATCCGAAACTAATATCAATTCATAAAAAGTCAGATATTTGACCATACTTCATTACTATCTTCAACAAAATGACCTAATCTACAATTTTACAGTTTACTCGGTAGACTAACCTCATTGAAGGTATAGACTAATAGAAAGTTTATCTATTAAATATCATATTTGTATTAAACTATATACTACCTCTGAGGTCAAAATATTATTACGGTCGTTTTCCATAACTTTTGTGTAAACAAAAAGTACACGACATCTATTTTAAGTATAATCCAAATGTGGCCTGTTATAATTGAAAAGCATAAAAAAGCTAATCTTCTAATTACGTAGTTAGTTCAGTCCTGTTCTGAACAACGATTTTGAGCTGCTAAAGTCTGTGCTGCTAAACAAAATGCTGTATTAATAATTTATACATACTGTTAAACTTAAAGTATCGTTTTAAGTTTTCGTTACTTTACGTTCAGAACTATAGTTTATGAACGTTTGCCTTCTCAGGCAGGAGTTCAACTTGTCAACTGGCTACCAATTTCGATAAAAAGTGCCCAAATGCCGAAGGCTTTCAAAGCTCGTCTAAAACAAATCTTGGTCACAAAAGCGTTTTACAGTATAGACGAGCTCACGGCACATAACTGGGAGACCGCGGAAATCACCGACTTACGATAGGGCTAGAGTGGAATAATTCGAAGGAATGGGAGGGAATGAATGAACAAAATGTATGTTAGAATGAGTCTTCGATGGCAGAATGCTTGGAAAATTTTAGACTAAAAAAATGACGATTGCATAACATGTTAATATGTTTCCGCAATAAACTATTTATTTATTTATTATTTATTCGTAAACAAGGAACAAATTCTTCGTAGTGTGTCCATAAAATGTGTAACAATCGCTAAATAAACCTGATTCGCCCAGTCAACCCTGTGTAGCCAAAAGCTTGTTGTACCATCCACATTATCACGTAGTCAGCCCCTTTGTTAATTGGTCTTACTCAACGATCTAACATCCATTTTTCAATCTGATCCACGACCCTCTCATAAAAATGCAGAGGCTGAGTCTGGAGGAAGGGTTGGGGTGGGGCCCTGAGGGACTTGGCGCTCGTAAAGACGAGGGGAAGCCTGAGCCATGATCGCAGGCCGAGAACGTCGGAATTTTACACGGGGGAAATCCTCGTAGCGAGGCATCATTATGCAGAATGAACAGAAACAACCCGCGCAGTACGAGTAATGAACAGGAACAACCCGTGAAGTACTAGTGATGAACAGGAACAACCCGCGCAGTACGAGTGATGAACAGAAACAACCTCCGCAGTACGAGTGATGAACAGAAACAACCCGCGCAGTACGAGTGATGAACAGAAACAACCCGCGCAGTACGAGTGATGAACAGAAACAACCCCGCAGTACGAGTGATGAACAGAAACAACCCGCGCAGTACGAGTGATGAACAGAAACAACCCGCGCAGTACGAGTGATGAACAGAAACAACTCCGCAGTACGAGTGATGAACAGAAACAACCCGCGCAGTACGAGTGATGAACAGAAACAACCCCGCAGTGAGTGATGAACAGAAACAACCTCCGCAGTACGAGTGATGAACAGAAACAACCCGCGCAGTACGAGTGATGAACAGAAACAACCTCCGCAGTACGAGTGATGAACAGAAACAACCCGCGCAGTACGAGTGATGAACAGAAACAACCCGCGCAGTACGAGTGATGAACAGAAACAACCCGCGCAGTACGAGTGATGAACAGAAACAACTCCGCAGTACGAGTGATGAACAGAAACAACCCGCGCAGTACGAGTGATGAACAGAAACAACCCCGCAGTGAGTGATGAACAGAAACAACCTCCGCAGTACGAGTGATGAACAGAAACAACCCGCGCAGTACGAGTGATGAACAGAAACAACCTCCGCAGTACGAGTGATGAACAGAAACAACCCGCGCAGTACGAGTGATGAACAGAAACAACCCGCGCAGTACGAGTGATGAACAGAAACAACCTCCGCAGTAATGAGTGATGAACAGAAACAACCGCGCAGTACGAGTGATGAACAGAACAACCCGCGCAGTACGAGTGATGAACAGAAACAACCGCGCAGTACGAGTGATGAACAGAAACAACCCGCGCAGTACGAGTGATGAACAGAAACAACCCGCGCAGTAATGAGTGATGAACAGAAACAACCTCGCGCAGTACGAGTTATGAACAGAAACAACCCGCAAGTACGAAGTGATGAACAGAACAACCCGCGCAGTACGAGTGATGAACAGAAACAACCCGCGCAGTACGAGTGATGAACAGAAACAACCCGCGCAGTACGAGTGATGAACAGAAACAACCCGCGCAGTACGAGTGATGAACAGGAACAACCCGCGCAGCAATGAGTGATGAACAGAAACAACCCGGCGCAGTACGAGTGATGAACAGAAACAACCCGCGCAGTACGAGTGATGAACAGAAACAACCTCGCGCAGTACGAAAACAACCTCGCGCAGTACGAGTGATGAACAGAAACAACCCGCGCAGTACAGTGGGATGAACAGGAACAACCTCCGCAGTACGAGTGATGAACAGAAACAACCCGCGCAGTACGAGTGATGAACAGAACAACCCGCGCAGTACGAGTGATGAACAGAAACAACCTCCGCAGTACGAGTGATGAACAGAAACAACCTCCGCAGTACGAGGATGAACAGAACAACCCGCGCAGTAATGAGTGATGAACAGAAACAAGCAGTACGAGTGATGAACAGAAACAACCTCCGCAGTAATGAGTGATGAACAGAAACAACCCGCGCAGTACGAGTGATGAACAGAAACAACCTCCGCAGTACGAGTGATGAACAGAAACAACTCGCAGTACAGAGATGAACAGGAACAACCTCGCGCAGTACGAGTGATGAACAGAACAACCTCCGCAGTACGAGCGGAGAACAGAAACAACCTCCGCAGTACGAGTGATGAACAGAGGAAACAACCTCCGCAGTACGAGTGATGAACAGAAACAACCCGCGCAGTACGATGATGAACAGAAACAACCCGCAGTACGAGTGATGAACAGAAACAACCTCCGCAGTAATACGAGGATGAACAGAAACAACTCCGCAGTACGAGTGATGAACAGAAACAACCCGCGCAGTACGAGTGATGAACAGGAACAACCCTGCAGTACAGTGATGAACAGAAACAACCCGCAGCAATGAGTGATGAACAGAAACAACCTCCGCAGTAATGAGTGATAAATAAATAAATAAATATTTTATTTCGTTAACAAAAAATACATTGTATGAAATCGTCAGGTTTTAAATATTTTAAAAGATAAAATTTGTCACCTTTCATTACATCGAGAACTCTTTCATACATACAATTTTCTTTTCATTCATTGCTCATTCATTCGAATTCTCCCACTTAAGCATCCGAAGGCCGGTAGCATTAGGTTCTCCCATTGTGTGCCATGAACTTGTCTGTGCTGTAAAATGCTTCCTGGGCTAGTATTGTTTTGAGACGAGATTTAAATGTCTTTGGCATGGTGGCACCTTTAATCGAATTTGGAAGTCTGTTGACTAATAGAACTCCTGCCTGTGAAGGCAAATGTTCATGAGTTACCGTCCTGTGTCTCCCAGTTCGGTAATCATTTCAGCCTATCGGTACGTAAGAGTGTATGTCTCTACCTCTTACGGGGTCGCATTTGGATCTAAAAAAGATACATGTTTCAAAGATATAGAGGCAAGGTAGTGTCAACAATTTTAGTTTTTTGAAAGCTGGTTTGCACGACCCCCAATTGAAGTTTTGTGATTGTTCGGATTGCTTGCTTTTGCAAAATGAAAAGCCTAGAAACATTTGCATTTGAGCAGCTCTCCCAAAGGCCAAACCGTAGGTAAGGTGTGGGTGACAACATCATAATACGCCGTCATCAGTACCTGAGTTGGGCAGTATTTTGAAATTGTCTCAAGACATAATGCCTGAGAAATTTTGGAGCAAACGTATTCAACGTGGTAGTCCCAGGTCAACACTGTATCAAGGTATATCCCAAGAAATTTCGTTGAATGAACCTCTTCTATTTCAGTTTCATCCAAAATTACTGTTTGATTGTCACTTGCATCCGATTGCCGTAGGCGAGATTGAAAGAAAGATGATTTTGTTGGATTGGTTTTGAGGTTTTGATTGTTGAAATGTTGAATAACACTATCGAGCTCGATAAAATTCTCACAGTTACAAGAGACTAGTGGACAACATTCATGTCATCAATGCTCAAGCCACATCTGGCAGTTCTAATGAGAAACCCCAGAGCTCGGGAAGCTCTGCTGATAGTATAGTTAATAATTACGGTAAGCGGGATTCCCAGATGATACCCAGGTCACCCAAAGTCACCCCTTAGGGCAATTGCGAGAACTCCTGTACATACAGATACAATCTTGGAGGTTGAAACAGTCATTTATGGAAGAGACAGAGGTATCTTGACACAGTTTGCAAACAATAAACCGTCAACGACAATGCAATCCACTATATTATTTAAGAATAAATACATATTTTATTGCAAACATTATCAACATACAGTTTTTTACATTTACTCTCTCTCATACATTCGAATGTAACCACTCTAGCCCCTAATGAGTTAGCTAATCATAGGGTCTCCCAATTGAATGCCATAAACTCGTCTGTATCATAAAATGCTTGAGAAAGAAGAATGGTTTTAAGACGAGCTTTGAATGCCTTAGGCTCAGGGGCATTTTTGAACGAATTTGGTAGTCTGTTGACGAAATGAACTCCTGCCTGGGAAGGCAAACGTTCATGAACTACCGTGCTGTGTCTCCCTGTTCGGTAGTTGTCCCTGCCTCTAGTTTCAGAAGAGTGTACGTCTGTACCTTTTATGGTATTACTTTTTATTTGAAAAAGAGACACCTCTCCAAAGATGAGAGCACTATGTTTTAAATTAAAGCAGACACAAATTAGTTAGGAATGGTATTTATAAATAGGTACAAAATATAACAATACGTGCCATTATGCGTATTTTACGCAACTTACACGCAAAACAATAATACGAATTTTGAATTTAAAGAGACCAGCATATTTGCACGACCATTGCAGATAAATAACCACTTGACAAGGTTGATTTCACATTATATGCATTATTATATACTAAGGTAATGATACAGATTAAGTAACGTTTAACTGACATTGAAGACCAATAACTGAATCCACATTATTTATGGCAATTTGGTCAGTTCGGGCTTATCTGCCATACCGGCATGTCATATGTGAGTCTTCTATATGACTAGTAGTGACTTTAGTAGTAGTACTAAGTAGTAGCTTTATTTAGTAGTGGCCGTGTAAATGTGTCATGTAATAATTTTAACTAACCGGCGAACTCCGAAGAGATAACCTTCTCCGTTCCTGTTTGCTTGAAATACTACTTACCATAGAGTCCCACAAGGCTCCATACTCAGCCCACTTCTCTTTCTGGTTTATGTCAATGTCGTTGGTTCATCGGTACAGAACGGACAGCTTGTCGAGTATGCAAATGACACGACTCTCTCTTTAAAAGCATCATCAAACTAACGATTGAATATTGCAAACATTAAGGCATGGCGTCTATAAAAATAACTCATTCGTGAAAAAGGTGGAAAATAATCTGGTCCGAAATTTAGAACCGTGTTAGAAAGCCTGTAACTTTACTTTATTCAATCATAATCTCGATGTTTTGCTGAGGACAATAATTTCTACCGTGGAAATTCATTCCATGGCAAAGGATCTTGTTTTTATAATGAAATCTACTCCTTTAAAACAAAGGCATATTCGTACATGACCTATGCCTACTGTTTCATCTCGACTAAATGAAACTAGAATCATATAACGTTGGGTGTGTTATCATTCTATGGAAAATACGTTCTGAACAGCCCTGTACACATACATAGCAAACAAGACAGCTTAACCTAAGGAGGGAAATTCATTGTTACAATACAAAAAGGAAAGACGACCTACACGTTCCTTACTGTAGGCTGAACAGGAAGAAGGATAGTTATCTTATTGCTGGTGTAAGGATGTTGAACACCTTGCCGAGAGATGTACGACACCTAGACTGCAAGGAGCTTAAAATTAAAATTAAAGCCTGGCTAATTTTTCGCCCATTTTACTCAGTGTCCGAGTTTTCGCGGCTAACAAAACAATTATCATATAAACCAGCCGTCTTCTTGTAGTTAATAAGTTTTGACTCAGTCTATCTGGTAATACCAGTCAACGATAAAGATTCAAGTAATTTAAGGTATACATAAAAGTAAAACGATCAAATGGCAATCAGTGCTCGCATACGGACCGATAGATGAATGCAGCGTTTATTAAGTTCATCAGGCAGAACTTACAAAGAATGGGAGAGAGTGAAGACGGCGAGGGGTGGAGAGGGGAAGAGAGGCAGTCGGTGGTAATGGGATGATGTTTCTGTATTAATACAGACCGGTTATAAAGGCAGACAACATTGTAACAGGGCGAGAGCGGGGGTAGCTGTGTAGCAGTAGCCGGGTACAGGGTACTGGGTAGTCTAGGAGCGAGCGAGTCAGCGCTATTATGTAGAGGAATAAAGCGTGTGATGAGGCGCTCGTAATCCAGCCGGAAAGTATAAACAGTTCCTCTATTAGAGCATTAAAGCGAGCGGGTGTGGTGGAGGGGGGTGGCGGTGGCTGTGATATTAATTATTCCGTATATTATCGGACCGGGGAGCCGAGGCCGAGTCGGAGTCGGAGCCGGGCCAATGACAAAGTCCCGTGAAAGGCGTACCGACAGAGCGAGAGGGTGAAAAAGACGTTTAAAACTCCCTCGGCGCCTTCTCCGCCCCGCCCAGAAAGAAGTCGATACGCGACGGCGACCAATGGCGTGGAGGAGCGGGCTCGACAGACCAATAGTGGCTCGCGCCCCACCGCAGCTCCCCCGAGCCCATTAACGGCATCATCGGGGGGACCGTCCTCCGGAACAAATTATCCGCCGGTGTCAGTACTCACTAGTCGGTAGATTATAGTGACATTCTGTGGACGCGGGAGCGTGGGACCGGGATGCAATCTTACCGCGTAGTCTCCGAGTCTCGTGACGGCATGATCCCGCAGAAGAGCCCGGTGGTGGTGGACCTCGTGCCCTCTAGTTACCGACACGCAGTGCCTCCCGGGACCCGGCCAGGAGGTGGACAGGGACCGAGGTGTCTTCATGCACTCGCACAAGAGTCCCCCGGCGGACACTCTCCCTGCTAAAGGTAAGCGATAGTCATTTGCTCGTTGACGAATAGTAAGGAAATTCTGATAACTCTTATCTGTGCCCTTAGTATTTGTCACATATCACGTAGTCAGTTCTCATCACCTATCTAAAACTTTTACAACAGAGTTAACCGCACAGTTTGCTTACTTGAGGTACTAACAGCTAGCTATACCTAACTGCACCCTTATTGTGTGCCGAGTACCGTGTACAGTTTAAGCGCTATTATAATGTCCACTCGTAATAAATAAGTAAACAATGTGTCGCTTAAACTTAAACCCAATAAGTTAAAACTAAGATTTTAGTATATGTTAAGACTATTTTCCAAAATGACTAACTTTTTTACTTTATTATTATATTAGTACCCCTTAATCCAATCTACAGTCTCAAAACAACGTTGTGTAATACAAACAAGTAGCTAACACATCCCGACCTTATTCAAATTAGAATTGAAATTAATCAACCCCCTCAAAACTGCTCGAGCTTTTGGTATCTGTGAACAACTCTTAATGACTGTTACGCTTTGCCACAGTGCTGTTAAAATCATGGTCCTAATCAACACAATTAAACATTGTAATTGGTTAGGTTAGTTGGACTAGTTATTCCAAATAAAGTAAAGAAGCTATGTTGAATAAGAAATATTTTTACTTAGAACAACTTTAAACAAAGGTACTTGTAAACAGAGTCAAGACTTAATAAAAATTGATTTTTGGATTCAACCACTGAATAATGTTTTATTATTAAAAAATAATACAAAAACACAAAAGAAATAACAACAAAAAACAAAAATAACAATAAAAAGTCAAGACTTATTTGAAGTGTGTGAAACCCCATAATTGTTTTACACACTGACTTGGGGTTATTTTCGATCATTTTCGCCATAACTTTTGATTGCCTAATTGTTGTACAATTACTTATAATTAGGACTCAGCGGTGTTTGCAAAACAGTTATTACGCATCAAAGTGAAGCCTATAATGAAAGTCCGTTAGCTTATCATACAAGATTTCTTGTCATGTAGTAATATTGTTGTTTTATGTACGAGTTTTAAATTAGGTAAGAGTAAATTTTAGAGCCTTTTCTGTCCTGACGTATTGTATTGTACGTTGTATTATGCTGGCAATCTCAATACAACATTTTCAGGTTAAATGAGGTGCCTATCCAGAAAATCATCATCATGACAACTCAGAATTCAAATGTCTTTATTTTCACAATAATAATATTGTACAGCAACGTCAGTTTACAAAAGATACTTATGGTATAAGTACAACTAATATAAGCCTCTCAGAAGACAAACTATTAAATTCTTTGACACTATAAAATGAATGTTTTAACAATAGTTTCAAGACCCCCTTTCCAAAGCTCCTGCGGTCGTTATCGATTTTAATAACTGAATTTATGTACTTGTTCTTCTTTTACATTTATTGTGATGTTGGGTAATTAGACTTATCCTGTTAAAATTTGAATGTTTGTACAGACGGATTGTAGATCCGTAACAATACTACGATAGTAGTAGATTGTACGATCGTAGTTATCTGTAGGTGAAGATACCAGAGATTCTTTACGGCATCGAAGTACAGTATATTGAAGGTTCAAATTTAAAATTTTATTATTAACAGGCGTAACCTAAAATTCCTACAAATAATTACACTTTTACGGTATCGAAATATAATGAAGTTTCAAATTTAAAATGTTATTGTTAACAGGCGTAGCCAAAAATATCTACTAATAATTACACTTCTCTAGTTTATAACGCAAAACTGTAATACCGTGATAATGTATGAAGAATTTGAAAATTAAAGAGCTGTTACAGTTTAAGAAAAAGATATTTAACAAAAACGCCCTTGAAAAATAACAAGGCTTTCCGAGGGTAAGTTTAAAATTTTCAATAGTTTTTGAACTTATCTATTGAATATTATTCTAAGTTATTACAAACAGTGCTCGCGTCTTGTAAGCGGTTCGGTTTTAGATATACAGGGTGGTTATAAATTGCTGGACACATTTTGGGATTGAGTGAGTGAATGACCAATCGACCTAAAACATGAGAATTGTATTATCGGGTAGAAAATTTAAACAGTTTTATTAGTAACAAATAACAAAAATAACATTATTTTACAAGTTATGTTAAAAGGAAACTAAACTATTTCCACGTCCTGCCCGCTGTTTGCAAGCAAGGTTTGTAGTCTAAATTCAACCGCACACTGGTTCCTTGAGTTGTGCTTCCAATAACCTCTCGAACCTAAGTTCCTCAATGTCTTGAACTTGATTTGCGAACACTCCGTCCTTGACATGACCAAAAAAAAAATTACTTCGGTTTTACGTTCTCTAGACATTACACCCTTAGAATTGGGAGGGAGGGAGGAGGTTATGTCAAGGATCGAGTATTCACAAAGAAAGTTCAATGAGTTCGAGAGTTTAACTCCAGCAATACTCAGTAAAAACCTGCGCTGAGGTTGAATTTAGACTACAAACTATGCGTGCAAATCACAGAAAGTACATTTGACTAAAACCACTGAAAACAAGATCTTATTAAACGAAATAACTGAATTTATAAGAATCATTTTTTGTTTGATACTGTTGTTGGCCCTGGATGAAAAGTTTATTAAAAAGATTTATTTATGTATTTTGCTTGCAAAAAAACTATATATTAATTTATATGTTGGTGATTTCTTAAATTTTGACTCGGTAAAGTCCTGATTTATTATTGTTTAAAAAATTCTTCACCGTGTTCCAGAAAGCATGAGAAATCACCAGTTAAAGTTATCCAAGGTGGTACCCCCACGCAACTAAACCGTATTCCTAATCTTAATTCTTAAGCTTTCGCGGCCGGTTCCATCATTAATATCTAAGGCTTCCGGTTTACACCACGTCCCAGTTGAAATACAAATACTGCTATAGACAGGACGCGGTGTAAACCGGAAGCCTTAGATATTAAACCGTATTCCGTCACCACTCAATGCATACGCCTGAACTGTAGCTATTTCCAGACCACGAGTTTACACAGGAAGTGGGAAAGACTTGGCGAGATCTCCTAACGACTATTGTGCGTAGTTGACTAGTCTACGTCCATTTAGGTAATCGGTTACGTTCGGCCGCACGCGCGTTATACCGATGGGCGATAGCAATACGCTCCCAGTGTTATGATAATTGTTCGCCACCCCTCTAGACGAGACGACATGGAATCTGTTCCAGAGCTAATGGTTTGTTTCGTCTGTCACTCCCCACAATTGGCCACGGTACACACTAGTCACCGCGGGTGTCAAACAGTAGAAACCTCCCCCGTGAGTCGTGGGTACCCACTTTTGATACTTTTGCTTTAAGACACCGACCACTCCCAGAGGGTGTTTTAAGGTGAATTTGGAATGATAGTTAGTGTGATGAGTGTATTGATAGATAGTGGCCACAGCACACGCTAGTCACCGCGGGTGTCAAACAGTGGAAACCTCCCCCGTGAGTCGTGGGTACCCACGATATTGATGGATTATGAGATGTAGTCTTGTTACAAACTAGGGACGACTGTTCCCCAGATTGGGTCATTAACTAATAGCCCAACGACCGATGTAATGGAACAACGGCTAGCGTGACTTCCGAACCAAGTGGCCATCGTGAAAAGTTATCACTGCGCCCGGGAATCGAACCCAACCTTTGATCAATCAATCACGGTGGGACACCGGTGGACAACCGGTAAGGTGGCAGCTTGGGGAATTTGGCGGTAACAAGGGAGAGAAGTGTGGGATTCTTTAAAATCAATCAATTCATAACATAAAACATGTGTTTATACTTAAAATAAAACAAATTTTCCAAAGACAAACCACTGCAACACAATTACAGTGTATGCTTTGTGATGCCAGGTATTTGATACTTACGCGTAGTTGTCGGTGTTCACTGTTCATGTTACATGATCACATAATCACAAGCTGTTAAGTTGTCTGAAACTTGGCCAAAGTTTGCAACTGATGAGCAGCAACATTTAATTTTCATAATGGTGCGCTTAGAGCTTACTTACTCGCACTTAGAGCTCGGTGAGCAAAGTTCTCAACCTCGTGCACAGTACTTAACTCACTCTCCTCTTCAAAAATTGGAACGTTTAGGCTTCAGGAAAATCCCATGAATGGATTTCTTCATACTTGCTTTAAAGAACGCTGATTGTGTCTTGTCAGTGACCTACGTTGATGACGGAGGATATCTGAAGTACAGAGAATCTGAAAAGTTACCGGTGCTTTCAGGAGTTCCTCAGGGATCTATCTTGGGCCCTGTCTCATTTCTTTTATTAATTAACGATATATTCAGTAGTGTATCTAAAGCTAATCTTTGTCTGTTTGCTGATGATACATACCTTAGCCTTTCCATTAAATCGCTTAGACAGTTGGAGGTGGACGTCTTTGTAGAAGGAAATTCCATCGTACAATGGCTATTTGAGATGCGTCTGTGTAGGGCCAGATAATTTTACTCCAGATAAGACGAAGGTGGTAAATCTCTCTTTGAGAGGATTTCAGAATCCAGAAATTGGTTAAATTTTGTTGGGTGATTTTGATATTTCGGCATCCTCTAGCAACAAATTTTTAGGCATCACGCTAGACTCAAATCTCAATTGGCATGAGCATATTGACTTTGTCCAGAAGAAACTCAATTGCGTTGTTTTTCTTTTAAGGAGTTTGTCTGTTTTTTCGAATAGACAGATACTTTTTCTGACATATTATGGATGCCTTTTACCTGTTTTGAACTGTAGTGTTTCTATCTGGGGATTTGCTAGTTTTCGAGTGATTTGTTTTTAATTTCACAACAAAGTTATTGTTAAGGACATATGTATGACTTCGACCTGAATGCACATGAATTGTTAATATGGCTTAATAAAGAGTTCGAGCTTTCCGAATAAGACATCCGACGAAGGCATATTTTGCATGAATTATGATTAAAGTCTTCTAGTTTAACAACAACAACAAAACTAAAAATACCACGTTCTTCAGCGAACCCTACAGATTAATCCACAAAAACTGAAATTGTAAAAAAATGCAAAAGGAACTGAAGCCGTGTTAAAATGACGAAAAACGAATCAATAATGAGCTTCGGTTAATTCTTAGAAAACAGTGTTCTATACCAGGACGTATTAAACTTTCAGAAATATTTATACTTCAGAGGGCAGGGAAAGGTCGAAACACCTCATCAGCCGGCCATTCCTGCCTTTAAGCAGTTCTAGTTCACATTCAAAGTCAAAATGTGCTGAATTAATAATAACAATACAATAGTACTATATTACGTTATCATTAAATATATATATTTTATATACATTTAAATATATATATATTTTAAATAATACAATATTGGTTTTTCGCAAAGTGAGAATTTCAAAATGTACGGAACGAAACCGGATTGTAATTTTATTTGAGGAGGTGTCAAGTGTATTCGAGAATGTATAAATTGTATACGAGAACATATCAAATGTATTTGAGAGAGTGTGAAATTAAAAACATTGCCAACGCGTAGCCACAAACGCTACCGTGAATCCTAGCGAATTTCCTATAACGGGGTAAAAATTACACAGAAAGTGCCCTTTTGGACCCTTGTGACCACTCTACACGCCGTATTTTTGGTCCGATTTTCTCAAAATTAGGTAGAAATGTTCCTTTTGAAAATGTCTAGGTTAATCTTGCCAACCAGCAAAACCAGCCCACCGGATGTGCCGGATGTGGACGTTCTCTAAAAAAAGTCCGTGTAACGTACGTGATATCTGTATCTGTCTTTAAATAAGGACGATTTTAATCCTAGATTCTTTATAGACCGGTCACCTTTTCCATCACCAAAAGCAAAACGCAGTACAGTAGCACTTCTTTTAACAGCTGTGAAATGATTCTGACTTCTGAGACCATCGATCAGCGTGACAGTGTCGTCGCTCCGCGCTCGTTAGCCCCAGGAGATACAAGACAAGGAAAATGTGTTCTTATGACAACCACTAATCGCATTTGGGGGAAAGTGCAACGTAGCAAACTAATGCTAATTTGTGCACAGGAAGCAAAACAGTCGTCTCGGAAGGCGACAATAGTGGCTGACATCTTGACGTGAACAGGTAGAGGAGTCGCAAGCCCGTGTATTGTCTGGCGTCAGGCCTTGACACACTTCTTCAATCGCCAAATGATTCTTGGAACCTGCCGCATATTTAATGTGCAGATTGTTAGGAAGATTTACACCCTGTGTGTAAAGTTGAACCCTACGTGTCCGGAATCATCTGGCTCGCCCTGTATTGTCAGCGTTTAGCAAACGACTTCTGCTGAGTCTACACGGTATTGTTATGCCGAGTACATGGTTCTGATGCTGTTGTTGAATTTGTAACAAGGGTAGTCTACACGTTAGATCATAGAAATTGGAGTATTTTTAGATTTCCTAAAAGCCTTTGATTGGGTAAAGTCATATCTACAATTCAGGATTCAGTATTGTCAGCGTTTGGCAAACGGCTTCTACTGAGTCTACACAGTATTGTTATGCCGAGTACATGGTTCTGATGCTGTTGTTGACTTTGTAACAAAGGTAGTCTACGCGTTAGATCATAGAAATTGGAGTATTTTTAGATGTCCTAATAGCCTTGATCGCTTGGACCACAACATAGTTTTTGACAGGCTGGTAGCCTTGGTATTCGAGGCCTTTCTCTTGATTGGGTAAAGTCATATCTACAGTTCAGGATTCAGCGAGTCAAAAGCAAACATTACAAACCGGAAATAGAGAAGTTCATTGCGGAGTTCCTCGAGGCTCCATTAATGGTCCCATTTTATACATTCTTTATACAAACAGTATAACTAGAACATTCAGAAAGTTAACATTTCTACGTATGCTGACGATATGTCTCTCAAGTTTTAAAATACTGCGATATATGATTTAGAAATTGATAGCTTTTTAAAATTAACTAATCTTTACAAATACTTTAACAGAAACAACCTACATGTGAATCATAATAAATCACACTGCATTCCGTTTTCAAAATCAAACCACGGCGAACAAAGCCCCGTTATATTTATGAATGAATAAATCCTTAAGACATAGGAGTAAACTATTTGTGTGTAATATTAGACGAATCGATCTCATTGACACCACATATAACTACGCTATGCTCAAGACTTTCTTCCCAATTATTTTTGCTAACTAGATTTGCTAAATATCACAATTTGTTTTAATGCGGTTAATTCACTCTTCTCTAATAGAATCACGTTTCAGGTATGGAATCGATCTTTGGGGCTCTACATCTCAAACAACCTCTTTGCGCGTTTTTCGTTTACAAACAAGAGCTATCCGGATAATTACAGGAACATACAGGAGAGCAGATTGTAGAAACTTATTCAAAACATTGGGTTTTTTTTAAACACGGGTATCAATATATTATTTTGGAAATTTTGATGCACAAATTTAAATCAGAAACAGTTTTACTGGTGTAGACACGCAAGACTATGGAACCCGGCACCGGTTCAGCCACAGCCAACACTCTCGTCAATTAGAACTTACATCTAAATTGCCTCATAACATCGAGCCTAAATGGTTTAATAAATTACCAGTATATGTACAAAATGAGAACTCACAACCAAAATTTAAATCGTTGCTAACCAAATGTCTTCTGGAAAGAGTTCGTTACTCTGTAGCTGAGTAAATGACAAAATATTTTGATGAAGTTTGTAATATAATGTACAATTGTCTTACTACAATAAAGAATTTTGGATATTAATTTGTACTGTAATTGTTATTGGAGGGCTGGGATTTTGTCCAATTTAGAGAGTACAAATAAATTCTTTATTTACAATAGTTTAGTTGCTTTGTAACCGCTGCAAACTTTTGTAATATATGTGATTTGTAATACATGTAATACACAGGGAGTCACAAAAGTGCGTAGCGCTCTTAGCAGAACCGGATTCTACATACAAAAGTAAGTCGAAAATGCCGAATAACACGTTTTTTATTTTGGTTTAGAAGTTTATATTTTTGAAACTTGGTCAAAATGGTGTATTGTTGTTAACAAATACATTGTAATAACAAACATCATTATAACACCTTAATTGTGTTCCTAAAAACATTTGCCAAAAATATCTTTAATCAAACTTATCAAATTTTAAAATGGCGTTCATTTAAAGATTTCAAAGTCAAATTCCAATTACATTCCATTATTTTTTGAAAATTTGAAATGGTTGCCATTTTGAAATTTGATAAGTTAGATAAAAGATATGTTTGGCAAATGTTTAGGAACACAATTAAGGTTTATACCAAGTTTCACAAAAATATCTCAAAGGGTGTTTGAATTATTCCATATTTTAAAAATTGTACAAAATGGCGGATTACGGCTAGACTACGCCGAAATAAAAAAATGTTGTTCAGCGTTTTCGACTTACTTTTGTATGTAGAATCCGGTTCTGCATAGCGCGCTACACATTTTTGTGACGCCCTGTATGAATTTTAACTGCTTTTATCGGCTGTTTTTTACTATCAATACCCTCGTACATTGTTGTGTGATAAGCAAAAATAAAAAGTAAACGTTTTGCGATGGATCCTCGGGTAAATTCGCAGTGAGTGGTAAGGTATCTAGAAACTAAGTCTCAATGATGTTTAGCGCAGATTTAACAGAAATCCTCCTTCAGAGAACACGATCAAGGCGGTAAAAGATGGTGTGACAATATTTTAAATTATGGAAGCGTGGAGACACTTTGTTCGTGGATATCTTGACGAAAATGTGCAAAATCGTTGTATTGGCCGTGGCGGGCCCATACCTTGGCCATCGAGGTCGCGTTTTTGTGTTTTGGCTTTGTGAAGAATGAGCTTTATGCTAATGAAGTAAACAGCACTGAAAAAATTAAAATAAAGATCATAGAAGAATTTGATGAAATTGATGTTCCGATCTTGAGAAGAGTTTGGGCTGATCTGGAACACAGATTAGATCATTTTATAATGGAAAACATGAATAAATAAGATAGTGGTAATGTATCATCATAAACTTGAGAAAATTGACTTTAATTTAACAGTGATTTGAACCAAATTTAGTTTAAAACAAAAACTATGGCTGTTTGAAATTGATTTGTTCTTTTTTAAATACCCTATTTTATAGAGTACTAGCTGAGAGTACCCGCGCTTCACCTCGGGGCTTTCTTAACATTGCTGTGTGTGAATTTTAATAAAACTGCAAATTTAAAGTAAACAAAACAGTTTCCGATTCATCCTTAGAAAAACCATTTAGTTTGCCTGTTAGTTCACCATCGTCTCCTTATAAGTGTTGGCTACCTTATAGTACAACATTTATTTTAATTTATCATGATAAACCACATGAGTTTTAAATCCAAAATAAACTACTCTTCTTTAGTTGAAAATGGAGAATTACATGGCTATAGTACAAAATTTATTTTAAATTTATCATGACAAACCACGTAAGTTCTAAATCCAAAATTAACTATTTTTGTTTACTTGATAATGGAAAACTACATGGCTATAGTACAACACTCTTATTTGGTTTGCACGCTGTAAATCATGAATCGTAAGTACGAGTAATATGGTCAACAAACACTGTCGGTCAGACGTACTGACGCGCCGAGAAGGTGTAACCCATGGAAGTGCCGAACCGTGCAGCGGCGCGCATCATGAGCCTGTTTCTCCACGCCGAAGTGCTCAGGAACAATTGGGGTTATAAATGTTCCCATGTAGTGAGGACATATCAATGACCACCATCTTGTAAATAATTAAATTATCAAACATGTTAATAGCCTATGTGTTAACCAGGTATATTAGCCACAATCCTGTAAAGTTTCATTAAAATTGGCGCAGTGGTATTTGCGTGATTGAGGAACAGACACACACCATCTCATTTTTATATATTAGTATAGATTTGCACGCTGATAGTTCTTATTTTATAATTATATTAGTGCACAGACCGGAACACTCTCGCGAGGTCTACTATCGCAACACAGTGGCATAGGGCTGCCCCCGCGAGCCTCCACTCAGGAACTACTACCCAGTTACGACGTAGCGAATGAATGGACGGAACAATTCATAAAAAACACATGCTACGCTATTTTAGCAGAAGTGAGAAGTGGTAGAGGACGCAGACAAGAGGACATATCCGGACCTAGGGCGCCGCCGCCGCAGAGCCGCCTGTCTGAAAGCCCCGGAGCCGCACCCCACCGCCACCGCCTCCACACGCACCGTGCGAACTGGCTACTAGCTAGGTCCTACCGTCCTAGGTCTGTGACCCCGATCAACTTCAATTTCAAAAATCTTTATTTTGCAATATACAGGGTGTTTATTTTTAAACGCAACCCAATGTTCAAACTATAGCAAGTAATTTTTTACGAACGCTATATGGTCAAAATTGTATCATTGGTTTGTTAACTTCAATATCTATCAGATGGTATGTATTGTTGCAGTAATGTAGTGGTTTTGATTTTCTAATTGATGTTATTGTAAACTAAACGCAATCATGATTTTAGCAAAGATCAAAGAGTGTTTATTGTTAAAGAATACTTAAGAGCAGGATAATGCTTTTTGTCAAGAGGTGTTTGAGATTAGTTTTGCAGGCATGAGTAGGCTATTTGCTTTTGTTGTTTTAAAATTCTTAAAGATTTTTTAGAAGAATTTTCTAAGCTAACCCTAACATCCTCCATCACTTCTTCATTCAGTACAGTCCGCCCTCTGGAACGTTTCCTGTTCCCCACACAACCTGTTTCGTTGAACTTTTAAACAAATCTGTGAATTTTATATTTGTTTGAAAAACCAACACCTGTAAACTTGACCCCAAACGCCTCTTGATAAAAAAGAATTATCCTGTGCTTAAGTACTCTTCAACAACAAACACTGTTTGATCTTCGCTAAAAGCCATGATTGCGTTTATTTCACAATAACATCAAATTAGGAAATAAAAACCACTATATTACTGCAACAATACATACCATCTGATAGATATTGAAGTAAACAAACCAATGATACAATTTATGACCATATAGCGTTCGTAAAAAAAATGGCTAACTATAGTTTGAACATTCGGTTGCGTTAAAAAAAACACCCTGTATAATGCAGTTTACAACATATGTAACAATATTTTATCGTAAATGTACATCAAGAACATAAATTATAATAATACTTATTAAACCCCTAAGAGTTCAACTTTGGACTGTAATATCACAGTGGTTACAACATGTTGCATTGCAAAATGAATAGGGACAACATTAGAAAAGCTGTTTTGGGGGCTCGCCATCACTTTATGAAAACAAACAAAAATTCCAACTAGCAGCAAAACGAAAAGTGGAGTGAAAAATACTTTCATAAAACATAGTTTGTAAGAAAAATCAGAAACTACATCAATTTATCAGTAATAAAAATACAGGAACCATACACAAGATACCTTAACAAATAAAAATGAAAAGTAAAAGCTACCACCTGTTTACAATATTATTTTACCTTTCACTACAATTATATTATATACTGTGCAAAACAGGAAACCAGAAGAATATGTTAAAGTAATACTACGAGTCATTTGAAAAAAGTAAAGAAACCATTTGCAATGAATTTCTAATTAATTTCTAACTTATTCTGATTAATAAATCAACTTTTACTACACTTATGAACAAATGTAAATGTGTATTTGATACGAGTAGATGGATAAGGAGTAAAGCTTTCTTCTCCATCAATGAATTTGAAAACTGTAACAAACTGATTTGTGTCTAAACTAAATCTATATAAATAAAATACAACTTTGGTCTGTACATTGCAATGAATCCATCGGTTTTCGGTTATTTGATGTATACATACAAAAATACCGAAACGGGCGTAAAAAGGCATTTTTAAGGCATCTTGGACCGCTTATAACTCAAAATCGGCTGAAGCTATGGCATGGCGATGAAACTTCGTTTAAGGGTTTATCCCATTACGCAGTGTGTCTTTAGCTATATTTTATACCCACACAACATCCACAAAATAATTGGCAAGGGACCAAAGTGGCTCTGAACACATTTTTTAGGCGTTTTGGACAGCAAAATTGGTTAAAACTATGGCGGTGAAATTTTGTTAAGGGATAAGCTCATCACGCAGTGTGTCTTCAACTATATTTCATATTCATTCAACATCCACAAAATAAAGGGCAGGGTCAAAATGAACTCTGAAAATGTGTTTAGGCATTTCGGACTGCTTTTAAGTCGAAATCGGCTGAAACTGTGGCAATGAAACATTATTTGAGGGTTAAGCTAATCACGCAGTGTGTCTTTAGCTACATTTTATGTCCATATAACATCCTCAAAACAAATTGCAAAAAACCAAAGTAGGCTCTAAAAACGGGCGGAAAGGCGGAAGTAACTATGACTCTCACAAGGTAGCCAACACTTATAAGAAGAAGATGGCGAAGTAACAGGCAAATTAAATGTGTTTCTAAGGATATATAGGAAAATATTTTTTGTTTACTTTAAGTTTGCAACGTTCTTAAAGTATACAAAACTATGTTAACAAAGTCCAGAGACGAAGCGCGGGTACTTGCGCTACAACTAGTTATTTATAGGTATGTAATTGTGTACATGAGTAAAGTGGATTACACCTTCACCTAGGTGAAATTGTATCGATACCGACTAATCATACATGCGATTTAATTACTTTGTTTAGTTATTTGTTTTGTCTACAAAACACAAACTAAACTCTGTTTTGCATGTCCTGTTGATTTTTTTTGCTGTGAATTATCATTGTTATTTAAAAAAGTGTTAAATGTGTGCAATGATAACGTTAAAGTTTCTTTGTAATGTAAATATGTTATTTTTGTAAATGCTTTCTTATGTTATCTTAGTTTATTTTCCATGTCAATGCTATTGGAGCTAATGTTTTGTTTATAATTATTATCTTTTAGTAGTGTAGGCTATTGTTATACTAGTATATATATCCTCGTTAAAGTTTTTTAATGTTTTAATGCAAACTTATGAGCATATATAGCTCGTAAAGATTGGCTTACTACAGCTTGAAAATTGGGTTGTGTTGGAAAAAACACCCTGTATTCGAAGGTAGGGTTACAGCAAGTCTAGTAATTGAACCAAACAACATCACACAGTGGTTTAGGAATTATATTAAACGAAAGATGTTTGACCCAATTTTCATTTGACAGAACGAAAAAATATTTTCAAATACATATTGAGTAATGTAAATCACATCAAGATGCGTCGGGCTGCATCAGCGTCGGCTACAAAAATACATTCCAATACGCGTTACACATTTGCAGCAAAATTGGGAGGTCTTACGCTAACTAAACATAAAACCTTTAATCTTGGAAGCATAATTAAATAATAAGTGCCATGTAATTAAGAGAAGCATTTACAAATTGATTCTATAGCAACGGTTTCTTAGATCTACCTAAACAGCGAACCTAGCTGTTTTGGACACTTAAAAAGCAGTTTTAAATAATAAAACTAAATTTTTGGGGAAAACGCCCCAGTAAGCGGACTTTTGGTGTGAATTATCCCGTTAATATATGATATTCGCTAGGATTCATGTTAGTGACAACGCAACTATGCCTTGTACCCTTTTGGATGAAGACTGATAGAAATTTTTTTAGATAGCAGTAGCATGTCGAGCAGCGAGCAGAACATCAGGAGGTACCGGACAGCGTTCACACGCGAGCAGCTGGCCAGGCTGGAGGTGGAGTTCACCAAGGAGAACTATGTGTCGAGGCCGAGGCGCTGCGAGCTGGCCGTCCAACTCAGCCTACCCGAGTCAACCATCAAGGTGAGCATTTGTTGTGTGTAGAGGACAGTAGCATGTTGAACAACGAGCAGAACATCAGGATGTACCGGACAGCGTTCACAAGCGAGCAGCTGGCCAGGCTGGAGGTGGAGTTCACCAAGGAGAACTATGTGTCCAGGCCGAGGCGCTGCGAGCTGGCCGTCCAACTCAGCCTACCCGAGTCAACCATCAAGGTGAGCATTTGTTGTGTGTAGAGGACAGTAGCATGTTGAACAACGAGCAGAACATCAGGATGTACCGGACAGCGTTCACAAGCGAGCAGCTGGCCAGGCTGGAGGTGGAGTTCACCAAGGAGAACTATGTGTCCAGGCCGAGGCGCTGCGAGCTGGCCGTCCAACTCAGCCTACCCGAGTCAACCATCAAGGTGAGCATTTGTTGTGTGTAGAGGACAGTAGCATGTTGAACAACGAGCAGAACATCAGGATGTACCGGACAGCGTTCACAAGCGAGCAGCTGGCCAGGCTGGAGGTGGAGTTCACCAAGGAGAACTATGTGTTTAGGCCGAGGCGCTGCGAGCTGGCCGTCCAACTCAGCCTACCCGAGTCAACCATCAAGGTGAGCATTTGTTGTGTGTAGATGACAGTAGCATGTTGAACAACGAACATCAGGAGGTACCGGACAGCGTTCACAAGCGAGCAGCTGGCCAGGCTGGAGGTGGAGTTCACTAAGGAGAACTATGTGTCCAGGCCGAGGCGCTGCGAGCTGGCCGTCCAACTCAGCCTACCCGAGTCAAGCATCAAGGTGAGCATTTGTTGTGTTGTGAGGACAGTAGCATGTTGAACAACGAGCAGAACATCAGGATGTACCGGACAGCGTTCACAAGCGAGCAGCTGGCCAGGCTGGAGGTGGAGTTCACCAAGGAGAACTATGATCCTTCAATAATGACAATAAGCTTATCATCAAACTTCGACTATAAATAACCATTGTAAAGGTATTTATTTTTTAACCTGAGCGCAAAACTTGGAATGAATACTATAATATCAACTGATAACTAGCAAAAGATAACATAACTTATCAACGGCAAACACTGTATGCCATATTTAAACCGGAGACTACAAAACGAAAGGTTCTTGGCAGAATTGAAATATATCCTTGAGACAGCAGCATCAGTAGTTTAGAAGGCTGTATGCTTAAGAGGTTCTAAGTGGCATCATCAAAACGATGAGTGATGAGTGTAGGACGAGTTTGTGATGGGGTGGGTGGAGGGGGAGGAGGTGTTGAGAGTGCGGAGAGCTTTATCTCAGTCCCACGTGAAAACACATACACACACACACTTATGGCTCTTCAAGACATCAATCAATCAATGGTTTATTGCCTAAAAATTTCACAATGCATGGCAATCGTCAGTCGGGATGTGTAACTAAAATTTTCCATTCACTCAAACATCGAGAACTCTTTCAAACATACATTGTGTGCACTCATCCGTCTTCATTCATACGAATTGTTCCTCTCTAGCTCTTTGATCAGATTTCCCAATTGTGTACCAAAATCTCATCAACGCTGTAAAACGCTTCTGCGACACAAACGTTTTCCAAGCGAGTTTTAAATGCCTTAGGCATATGAGCACTTTTTATTGAATTGGAAGCCTGTTAACGAAATGAACGTTCATGGACTACCGTTCTGTGTCTCCCAGTCCGATAGTCATCCCTGCCTCTAGTGGCATAAGAGTGTATATCGCTACCTCTTATGCTGCCGCATTTAGATTTGAAAAAGAGAGACGATTCTAAGATGTACAGGCAGGGAAGTGTCAACAATTTCAGATTTTTGAATGCTGGCTTGCACGACTCTCTCCAATGAAGTTTTGCAATTATTCAAATTGCACGTTTTTGGAGAATAAACATTCTTGAGAGGTTTGTGTTTACGCAACCTCCCCATAACGCCAATCCGTAGGAAAGGTGTGGGTAGATTACTCCGTAATAAGCCATCATCAGTATCTAAGTTGGGCAATATTCGGATAAGTAGGCTTTGTAACATCACGAGAGCAAACAAAATAGCGGCGTAGGTAAACATTATCTTTGGACGGAATCTGGGGTTAAATCACGCTAGGTAGCCATGCGGCAGTAACCCTCTAAAACTGGGGATCCGGATTCCTCCTGTGGAGTATTTTTATTTTTTACGTGGGATGTGGAAAACGCGCTCTTCGCGTCAACTGTCCGCACTACAGAGAATGTGGTTATGCCCCTGTGGCCCGACCACTACAAGCCACACCTCTTTCCAATGGCCCCTTTTCATTAATGGACGAAACAGGGAATCACCTAATAGTATTACTTCCTCCGAAGGAAAAGAAAAACTACGTATGGCACTGACACAAAATTTTAGTCCACCTTTAAAAAAGGTTTGGATTTATGATGCTAGTATAAGATACAGGCTAATGTCATTCTTACAATATCGCTTAAATTGAGGTTATGTTTGCACAGAATAGTAAAAATACACTGAGATACATTTCTCAATGCTAAGCAAAACACTGAATCTAGATATATTTATCGATCAAGCCGTGAACACGCGTAAGGTACTGTCTCCTTGTCAAATTGCTAAGAAAAATGTCGAAATAATCTAAGTTTTTCTCACGCTCTGGGCCTCTGGCCGGAGTTACATGACACAATCAGGTGGAGAGCGTAAGTAGGTAAGAACTACCCCACACCCTCCTTAATCATCACAAAGCTAGAAAGCTAGTTATACACATTCCAGAATAGACTAGTGCCAACAACCCTAGCGTTTACCCTACATCCTCTCCCATCAGAGAGACGACGGGAACTTAAGGATCATCATTGACAGGCTGCATGCATCCCCAGAAATGGCCCACACGCAGCGCTAGGATATGCAAGATGTATAAAACTATAAGTTCATAAAAATAAAGAAGTCACACTTATTCGAAACGTGATTGATATTGACTGCACTTAAAGCAGATAGCGACGAATGTTTGTTCGTTGCAGAGATGTGCAGAGTGCGACCCATGTTCACTCGTCAGTGCAGTGAGCAGTGATGAGCAGCTCTGTGTGATGGGAGATGAGCGGTGATCAGACGATGTGATGAGCCGTCATGAGAAGATGTGGTAGTGCTCTCGCAGTGATACAGACCAGAGACTGTGATCACTAGTTGCTACTCCACTCAAGATCCAGAAGCCGCGATTATAAACATCACACATTAACTGTATCTTCTCTTTGAGCTCTGTAACTCTGTCTGCTGCCTTCAAACAACTGGGTTGTTGCTAGCCGGTTAGTTTTCAAGCCAGATAGTGAATTGAAGAACTGTTGGAGACCTGTGAAGGACCCGGTACCACTGTGCACGCCGGGAGTCTACGAAATTCCTCGCAGTTGCGGTTCGGTGTATATTGGCAAGACACAGGCACACAAAACACGAAGACGATGACAATTCGGCCATAGCAGAACGTAGTTGCAACACGGATCACGCAGTAGAATTTGGTGAAGCCGAAGTATTGGCAAAATTTAGCATTATTACCCGAGAGTCATCCGAGAAACCATTGAAATAGTTAAAAATAATAATAACTTCAAAACTAAAAAATACATTTTTTTATTTTCCATTAAAAATTTTTTTGCCTAAAAATATTTATTTTTGAAGATTTTCCTAAGAAAGAACCTTGTGAAATTACATAAATACTGACCAACACTAGAGTAGTTTGGAGTTGAGGCAGTTATATAGTAAAAGATTAGCGACGGGGTCTACTGCCTTCGCTGAATTGATTGTTGGGGAATCGATGATCCGCTCAGTGGTCACCTCAGAGAAAGCCTAAATTCGTGCGGGTACTCTCAGATAGGAACAAATAAAACTATAACAGCTGTTTTTGTTCAATATACAATGTGTATATTGAACACATTGAACAGCATCATACGTTGATTTCAATTGAAACCAAACCACAGAGTGAATAGATCAAAACATCAAAGCAGTCAAATGAAATATAAAAATCAAACAATATACAACATACATTGTAAACAAGAACTAATAATAAATAAAAGAGTTGTGCTAATTTAAAGAAAATAAATGAAAACATTTTTTATGTTGTTGGAAATTTGCTCAGATTCACCGCGGTGCTTGTGGCTGTGAGTCGGTTATGTTTTGTTATTAGAGAAGAGACTAAACAACGTGTGTATCACGAACACAGAGAATATTATGTTCCAACACCAGTTCTCTCTTTAGCTCTCCATGTAACAGAGACTGGTGACGCTCTTATGGTAACATAGATTGCACTCATTACCGATTTTACAAGTTAGAAATACTATAAATCATCAAGTTATAATTATTATTCAAAATTTAACAGTCTTTTCCAATAGTAAAAACAAGGGTACCACATATTAAAATGCGTATAAAAGGTTTTTAGACTATAAAAGACAGTGTGAACAAGTTAACTCTCGGTGGTAAGTCTGCGTATACGTTCGAAATATAAGCACTGCAGTGATCTTTTGCGTTTGGGTGGACCGATGCTTCTAGGTGTCAAACGCGGCAACGCAATTCAAGTCTTGACCAAGTCAAGCGTTAAACTATGATCAATTGTAAATAGCATGCATGCATGGGAATCATTCGTGGTTTGGTTAATCAGCAACCAACCACAACCCCTACACCTCAGGAGCGGCCTTTGTTCACCTTTTGCCACTCTTAATGACGAACTTGATACCTTAAGGTACGAAATGCGTAACTTAAGCAAATTTTGTGATCTTAAACTTCAAGCTATTTATGTATTTACATGGATTTGTTAATCATTTTGTGAATTTATATTGATTTTGTTGATTTCGTTAACAAACCAAAACTGTGAAAGGTTTTGTATTTATACAGTTTATTCATATTTACGGGATGTAAAGGTGATACTCGTAGTGTTTCGTCAAGTCTAACATTTGACAGGTCTACAATATACAACTAGTGTTCAGATAAGGAGTAAACCCCGTTGTTAGCCCAATGGATCTAATTTGCTCATAGTTTTCTTAATATTGAAGATTACTGTCGCTTCGCTTGCCTCTCTTTCATCTCGCTTGCATGTCGTGTATCTCGTTCTCTTTTATCACCATAACCCCCCTCAAAACATAACTTCGGACGCAGAACGCTTATATACTCTTCATATTCCTAAAGTGTAGGTCCTACAGAATTGAAATTGATTGGTTTGACATTTTTTTTAGACTAAGGTAAGTTTAAATGTTTTTAATAATGTTTATATTAATTCTTTATAATTACAAGCATTCAAGGCTGATCATGTATGGTATCCTGAAGCTTCAACGTTAAAGTACGGACAATAATACTTTTGAGTTTATGAGATAACACCAGACGACCACATCCGAATCTACTATCGGATTTTAAAATATTTTCCCTCACTTCGAAGTGCAATAACTTTCCTAAAAAAATATAAAGAATGAGGCACCGACAACAGTGTACCGTCACCGGTCAGTGGCATCACCGCCTATCTGCACTCCACCTGATAACTGCGTCGTAATTCCCGACCCTCGTCAAAATTTCGGGTTGACAAAACGCCACATCATTAGTTTGTTAATTTGTGCGTAAAGTAATTTTGGGAAGATTTAAGCTCCTTTCTAGGGACTGACCAAACACCACTTGGCGAAATGATACGTAACCAGTTTTAAGAGGGTAGATTTTGGTCGTGGCGCACCTAGGGTCCTCTCCTGTGGTTACCTGTGTTTTGTGGCGCACCTCCGGTGCACCGTACACGACAGTGCCAGGCAACTAACAACTGGCTAAACAACGGGCCCTCTTTCATCTAATGCGTTCTAGCTATCAAACCAACCACATGCAAGGTTTACGGCGGTCCGTTTTTCACCTTTAAAGATAATTTTAACACGTGTATAGAGCCTGATTTCTTATAAGTTGTTCAATAGTTTCACAAATAAACTTGTCCAAGTTTTAGTGCTTTCAACTCCATTTTGTACACTTAAACGCATAACTTCGGAAAAACGCTTTATACGCGTGTAGACAACTCCTCTAATTTCAAATAGGCCTATAAAATGTTTATTAACGAAAAGTATTTTGAAAGGTGAAAAACGGGCCGCCGCAAACCTTGCATTCAAGCGTCGCCACGCAGCTGAGACGGACCCTTAACGTGTCGTGTATGTGCAGCTAAGGAAAGCTGATAGTGATTGGGCCAGATAATTTTACTCCAGATAAGACGAAGGTGGCAAATCTTTCTTTGAGAGGTTATCAGAATACAGAAATTGGTCAAATCTCGTTGCGTGATTTTGATATTTCGGCAACCTCTAGTACCAAATCTTTAGGCATCACGCTAGACTCAAATCTGAATTTTCATGAGCATATTGACCTTGTCCAGAAGAAACTCAATTGCGTTGTCTTTCTTTTAAGAAGATTGTATTTTTTCTCGAATAGACAGATACTTTTTCTGACATATTATGGATGCTTTTTCCCCGCTTTGAACTATGGTGTTTCTTACTGGAGATTTGATAGTTTTCGAGTGAGGGCAATCTTTAAAATTAAAAAGAGAGCAGTTAGGATTGTTCTAGGACTTAAGACAGGCGCTTAAATTAAAATGTTTCCATCTATTTACATTTTTAGTTGTTTGAGCTTCTTGAAAAGCAATCTTAGCTCATTTCCAAATTGTGTCCCTTTAGGGTACAATCTTCGGCGGTCCAATCAATGACTTGGCCCTACCTCGTCACAGAACTACTTTTTATGAGCACCAGACATTCTATTGTCCAATAAAAATGTACAATAAACTGCCTTTAAACTTAAAAATGAATTAAATATCTTAAAATTCAAAAGACAACTAAAATTGTTTTTTATTGTACAGGAATTTTACCGTGTTGATGTCTTTTTTAGTTTTAAATTTGATAAGTGTAAATTTAGATGGGGTTTATTTATTTTTTACATCAAATAATGTATTTGTGCCTTAATTATAAAACAGGTTTGTAATATTTGACGTTGTCATGCATTATTTGTTAATTGGCAATAAAGATCTTGAGTTGAGTTAGTGTTTGTGTTGACGTCATACTACACAGAAGTAGGTGCTAATCGAGGCACATTATCGAGACAGACCGGCACGCAACGCACAGTGGCAGTGCTGGGCTGCTGGCAGAGCGGTAGCGGCCTCATACAACACACCGGCGATAACAGCATCTCTGTGATTCCTTCGCCGCCTGTTGTAAAACCTGATTGAGCTGTAAACCGCACGTGGTACTGCCTCTGCCCTCTACTCTAGTAGGCATGCCTTCGTCAGACATTCTCAGATCATACTCCAACTGTCATGCTGGATGAGACTGAGATTGAAGAAGTCTACACAACAAAATTCCTCGGGATACAACTAGATTGAAGCTGTGACACCGGACGCGAAAGCCGAAGAGTTAAGATTTATAGATGGTTGAGGCTTAATGTTCATGGTTGAATCTAATGTTACTTTCTCTTTTCAGGTGTGGTTCCAGAACAGGCGGATGAAAGACAAGAGGCAGCGGATGGCGATGGCTTGGCCGTACGCAGTTTACACGGACCCTGCATTCGCCGCGAGCATCCTCCAGGCGGCAGCGGCCAGTGCCGGCGGTCTAGCTGCGGTCGCGGCGGCCAACTACGCCGCCTACCCGCCCGGCTACTACCCGCCGAGATATTCACCCTACCCTCTGCCCAGAGCAGCCTTTCCTCTCCCGGACATGGAGGCACCCTTGCTGCCGCCTCCGCAGTTCTGCCACCCCCTCAGCCCGACACACTCGGACACCAGTGGCGCCACTCTCAGCCCGGAGAGACGCGAGCCTGGACCGGACAACTGTGACGGCTCGGCGAGTTGTCGCTGCGGTATCGTCAACTGTGTAGCCGGTGCTGGTGGACAGTACGGTCCCCCGGTGTCGCTCGTGCCGCCGACACACACGCCACACACACCGGGGCTCACGCCGCTGCTCGTCACGAAACCGCTCCAGGAGCCCAAGAAGCTGTTCCAGCCGTACAAGAACGATCTGCCCGACAGGGCTTGAACTCGGTCCGTTCGTGATAACGTGATCCTGTGAATAAGTCGTAGAGTATAAATGTGTAAATATTCCGTGAATAGTCACTAACTTTAATAGCGTGCGCGAACGAGAGTAGTAATGTACTCCGGTAGTGCACGTATGGAAAATGTATTATCGGGCCAAAATTGAAAGGTACTTTGATGGCATTGGCCCTTTCGAAAAGTTACATTCCTATGATATATTGATCAGGTTATCAGTGTTACGAGAACTACATAAACAATACATGGCGTACTGAGAGTATGGCGTTACTGTTGAACAGTTAACAAGGTAGTTATTCAAAAGGAGAAAATTAATGGTTGTTGATGTAGGTCGTCGACAAACAAAGTGTACAATAAATGCATACAATACTTATATACACAAAAGTCTAAGTATATTTCGAAGAAAAATAATTTTAAATATCAAAATTATTTTTCTTATATACGTCTAGTATTGAGCATCTTCTGCCTCTGGAAGTATATTTTGTTTTGTCACCACGATCAATAATCACAATTAATTTCCATTTAACAGATCCTGGTTGATTTGTCCTAACTTGAAAGAATATATTATTTTTGTTGTTTGTATATTAGTTCCTATACGTTAAATAAGGGGTTTATTTATTTAATTTTTACTGAGGATGTCCAAGACACAAAGAAAAATTTCTTTCCTGTTAAAACTCCGAAGCCGGAAGTTTTGACGACCTCTTGTGAATTTGTCTACTGTTAAATATGTTGCCAACGACTAAATTTTCTTTTTTGCCAACTTTGAAGCAGTTAAAGATGACCTAATTAAAAAATTGAATAATATACTGTGTGTCTTTTTAACTCTTAGGCTTTCGCGGCCGGTGTCAAAACTATAATCTAGCTCTTCCGGTTCACACCGCGTCAAAACATCATAATAATTAGCTTGATATATTTTGGTCTCGTTGTGGAGTACCATCTTCAGCCGCTGGTTGGCTGAAATATCAACTTCTTGTTTGATACGGTATTCATCAGCGAGACAGGAATTTCTCAAGCTAATTATTATGATGTTTTGACGCGGTGTAAACCGGAAGAGCTAGATTATAGTTATTATGTCTTTCTTCAATTCACAAAACTTTAACTAACAATAGTGAAGTACAAAACATGCAACAAAAGTCACAAATAGTTTTCCAACATTAGTTTCGTTAATTGCGATCCATGTTTACTGCTTGTATCTTTTAATAAGAAAGTTTCTATTCTATTAGTAGTGTTTTGTTATAGCCTTGTTTATTTTATAACATATTAACAGGCAAAGGAGTCCGTTGATCATTAAGCAATACAAGTCTAGTTTAAGTGGTGTCTTATGTAAAGAACCCCTGAAGTTCATAAAGAATCTGTACATTTATTAAATTAATATATAGGTACCGCAAGGAAGTTTCTTTTCACAATATTAGCCTGCAACAAAATCTCTGTAATAACTTCAAAGTACATTTAAAAAATAAAAATAATTCAGCGTAAATGAAGGTAGAACTTATTTTTGCTGCAGTTAGGAGATAGCTTAGTTGACCGGAATCTCTTATTTTCTTAATATTTCCAACGATCTGTTTACAGTGCTACTTATGTGTTTACATGCATATTTTTACTATAAACAACTCTCGTGTCTTAGACTGTCATCATATAGAATATAATTCTTTCTTTAATGTCGTTCCATGTTAATGTAGATATTGTATAGTGTATTCTACTTTACTAGTATCATGCGTATAACGACGTTACTTCATCGCCTATTTTACTGTATTGTGAATATTGAATCAAATCAAATTTAGGTGCAATACTATTTAGTTGTTTTCTCACGTGCTTTTCTATCGTGATAATATAAGTTCAAGCTTTTAGCAGTGACTCTCTATGAGAAAGAAATGATAATTGACAAAATAAAATGTTGATCATTTTAAATATTGTTTTATTGCCCGACTTGTAAAGTGTGTGTCGAGCGTGATTTATACAGGGTGTCCCATAAGTAAAGTGCCAGACTCTGGGACAAGGTTATATGGATCAAAATAAAGAGAAATTTAAAAATAAATTGTTTTCCAAAAACGCATAGTTAAACAGATATTCACCATTTTATATTTGTCACTAATTATCTATTATCTCCCACACCATTATCGGATTTGACTCAAACTTAGCATACATTTGTATCTAAGTAAGACCATTTATGGAAAAAATTACCAGCATAATATAACTTCATTTTAAAGTGGTGGCTATTTCATGGTATTTTTAGGGCGTTTCTGGCGTTACACCTTAAATAGCGAATAAACGATGAGTTTTACGATAAAATGTAAAGAATACCGTTTTGTAGAGAATTTCACTACCTACCTACTGACACCAAGGTCAAAAATATCGATTAAGAATCAACAAATTAACAGTGGAAACCGTGGCAAACGTCAAGATAATAAGGTGGAAAGTTGTCTGTTTTCAGCCAGAGTTTCCCCTAAAGCTTCGTTGTTTCCTAATAGGATTGTATGACCTTAGTGTCAATAGACAGGTAATAAAATTCATTACAAAACTTTATTCTTTACATTTTATCGTTAAACCCACCGTTTATTCGCTACTTAAGGTGTAACGCCAAAAATGCCCTAAAATTACCATAAAACAGCCACCGTTTTAAAATGATAAGTTAGATCATCCTGGTAATTCTTTCCATACGTGGGCATACTTAGATACAAATTTATGTTAAGATTGGGTCAAATACGATAAATGGGGTGTGAGATAATAAATAATTCATGAAAATATAAAATGGCAAATATCTGGTTAACTAAGCGTTTTCGGAAAAAAATTTATTCTTAAGTTTCTCTTTAGACCCATATAACCTCTTCCTAGAGCCTGGCACTTTACTTATGGGACACCCTGTATAAGTACTTGCACTGTATCCGGTGTTCCAAAATATTTGGAAGCTAGAGGAGTTCTGACACGTGTATAGAACCCGACTTTTTGTAAGTTGTTCAATAGTTTCACAAATAAACTTTGAAATTGTCAAAGTTTTAATGCTTTTCAACTCCATTTTGTACATTAAAAACACATAATTTCGAAAAATACGCGTGTCGGAAACTCTTCTAGGTTCCAAATATATCATGTTTATGAATGATTCAAGTCTTAGATTTTAACATTTTCCCGGGGTAGGACCGACGGACCCCCTGGACCCCTCCGAAAATTGGGTTTTGCCAAACATAGGGGTTTTTGCCCGAGGAATATTTTCAAGTTATAGACGTGTAGAGAGAGGCTACTATACAATAACCGTTTGAAATTAAATGTTAAAGAAATTAGGTATGGTGAAGCATTGTTTACTTTTGGGTCAGGTTAAGTTTCTAAAGTCAAAATAATATACGACATTGTAACCAGTGTTGAGTAACCAGTGTCCAAGTTTGCTACTGGTTCCTTTGTTAGTTAGTTGTATTGTTTGGGGTCTCGTACTGAGTGACTCATGGTAAGCAGTGGAAGCTGGGGGTGTAAAATGTAGCATTGCGTACTGCAATGGTTAAGTGGTAGAGAGGACTATAAAGTCCTAACTTCGCTACGTAAATAAAGACTTTTTCATTCATTCATTCATTGCTCATCCATGTTCACGGGGTGGCATTTCGGATCACCTTAAACTTTCACTTTCAAGGGTGGCAATTGGAATCCACCCGTTACAGACAAGCAGAAGATGAACATGAAGATTTGGTTTCGTTTACACGCTTAGTCTCTATTTCGACCCTAACAAATCTAGAAACATCATTGTCTACTCCCTAAACTAGGCGAATTGGAGGGGGGGATGTGGTTGTACCTTATTTCAAAGGTATTTACTTTAGAAACATGTTTCAGCGAACGAAACTGCCCTATCTTTGTTCTTATATACAGAGTCTAAAGTTAGTCTTCTACGTGTGTGTCATTCTGGTGTGGCTCTTCTACTTAAATTAGACGATCTAAACTTTTCCTAAATTAAATACAGTACAGTTTGTCAGAATATACCGGGTATCCGAAAAAGAACTCCCTAGTTAAATGGACGAGTAATAATCCTTTGGTGATGTAGAGTATACTTAAGTTTTAGTTTCGTATGTTGGCAATAAGTTTGGTACACCTGTTTGACCTTTAGCGTAGTTTTGTCACTCGCCGCCCTTACGCACAATGTCTGCGCTCAGCCTTAGATGGATGGGTTGAGGTGACCCAATCGCAAGGTCTCCAAGAGGCTCTGACATAACACCATTAGATTGTATTCCTGTGGGGTTATTATATGGAACTTGTGTATTCAGAGAAGATACGTAACATGAATCATAGCAGCAGTAGCATCGGTCACACCTGTTATATTTGCTATAATTCTTGGAGAGAGATTAAATATCGCCTGGATACCTGCAGGGCTACAAATGGTTTGTATATATTGAGGTGTAATAGTATTTCATTTTATTTTTTTATTACCTTTTATTTAATGTATTGGTCATTGTATATTGTACAATAAATAAAACAAATTCAAAACAAGGGAGTTCTTTTTTGGAGATTCTCTATAACACAACCATTTGGAAAGCAGCCAAACTTGAACAATACCGTATCCGAATTTAAATTAAAACTAAGGTAATTCCCAACCTAGTCTATCACTGGAACCTTTCGAAAAAACGCATTTTGAACATTGTAAAATTTAACTAATTAAATAAACTAAAATATTATACTAACTAGTTCTAAAATATGTCTGCGCTACAAAGGCTGGTTTAAAATGTACCAGAACAGTTGGACGTTTACCTTTCATTGAAAACCTCATATGAATAGGATGTCCTTCCATTTAAACTGAAAGTTTGGTCGACCTCGAACTCACCAACTTTTAAGCCCCTAATAGAGAGTCAGGAAAAGGTAGCCTTGATTTCACCAACTTCACAATTTACCTTCAGGTAGACAGGTGCAGGCAGCCTAGAAGGGGTGCAGCGACCAAGCGTGAACGGCATATGACCGCAAGTGCAGTGACTGACGCTGCGCCCCCATGTTTGTGTACGAACAAAATGACACTTTGCATGACAGTAAACTGCCAAAGTAAAAGGTTATGTGGTTTGAAATGAAAGCATATTGCACTCTTGAACCACATTAATTTTAATTTTAAATAGAATGTTTCGCCTCACCATCATCAGTATAAATCAAAATAAATAGATACCTATGGAATAGAAATCTTAAATATTGTACAGGTGGCGAGATTTTCAAAGACAAATGTGATTTCTTGAACTAGTTTTCTGTTTGTATATCATGTATAATTTCAGATATTGAATTCCCATTGTTTGAACGGGTGAAATTGAGTATATTTGGGTCTTTCAGTTTGTACAAAGATATTTGGAAGTCCTCTTTACAATCCATGACTTTTAACACATTTTCAAGTTTTCTTTAATACTTGTATACGTGTGATAGGACTGAATGCAAGTAGTGTTCAACAAACGATGCCTGTATGGACGTTCGATTGTTAAAAGTGTTGAGGTAAAAACTATAATACGATTAATTAGCATGTCTTAATTAACATGCCTTCTACTAGTGAGTAATTTCCACAAAATACGTTACGGATCCCATGAGTTACATATTTGCACATAGCAAGAACTGTGCATATTATAACCTATTTATCGACCTACTTATATTGATGATGCTGAGGCAAAACATGTCTATTTAAAATTATTGAGGTTAAAAAGTCCGATATTATTTCATTTTATAGCAATGAATACCATAAAGTTTATGGACGTAATATCTAAAAAAAGCTAATTTCGTTGCTCTTCGCAGTGTTCATTTAGCCGTGACCGTACATGGTTTGTGACCGAGTGTAATGAAGTACCGGGATTTGCGTTTAGAACTCTGTTTGGACTCGTGATGGAGGACAGCGACTAAAAATAGGGTTTAGTTAGAAAGGTAATAAGCAACTGTTTTAAACAAATTAGAAGTTAATTTTCTGTCGCGTGAGCAAAGAAAGTGATGAACGCGTTTGGAGATGTGCTTTCACAAGATGTAGTGCTAAAGTGTACACTGTTGCGGATACATTCTCATGAATTGACGGCGAGCATCACCAAGCCTTGAACCAGTTGAAGCACGCAAGTGAATATCAAGCCGTATCAATATTGCTTAACCTTGAGTTAACAAAACTTTGTACAGTTTCGTTATATTCCGGAATAACTAAATTTTCTAGATATTGGTCATTAGTAAAATTCGCAAAATGGTGGTTATAGGCTATGAAAAAGTATTTCGATCTATTTTGAGCTCTCTGTATACGTATAAGTAGTCGTTTGATACAATCTAAGATTATAAGAACACCTAGTTGCTTGTTCATAATCCTATTAGAGAAGAATAGGAGCAAAATTGGTGAGTTCAGAGGTCGGACCGAGACCCCGCTCAGAAAAGTTGGTGAGTTCGTGGTCGGGGATTAACGGGGGCAGGTAAAAGTTGGTGAGTTCGTGGCCGCCCGAAAGTTTAAGCGCTAAAGCGCCGCAGGCGTGATTGTAACGAATTATCCAAGAATCATCCGAAAACCATTGGAATAATTAAATGTTATGATAACCTGAACAAGGAAGACAGTATTAAACCTTTAAGAAGCTAGCAACCAGTTCTGAAGAAGTATTTTCAATAGTGCCCCAGAGAATGAGAACATCCCTGCTCCAATGTACGGCCCAGTGACCAATAGGATAGTACACAGCTAGTATCTCAGAGATACTAGAAGTTAAACTATAGTTTGAAACCTTTATTTATGTATTTATAAACGGTAAACACCTTTTTCAAAAAATTACATGCTTGATAAATAAATTACAGTATTTATATTATTGGTATGGAGGTCGATTTCGTCCAATCCACCCCGAATATTGTGGTACTTTATTTTTTGTACATCTTATTCTTTATCGTGAGTTTAATGTTCGGGGTGGTTATGGATAACAACAAGGGACTAAATTACACAAACAGTTTGACGATGAAGAGTTGGATTTAGACAGATGGTGATAATAAAATAATAGTGTAGAAAAATTAGTACATAGTGATAGTAGTGGTGATAATTTGTACAGTAATTGAGAAAAAAAATCAAAAATGATAACATGACAGGATATGTATATAACAAATATAACATAGTAGTAACAATGCATAAAATTTGACTTAAGATTAAATAACGAGATATAGATGCGTATAATTAGGTAACAATGGATATATATGTATATAAATATAACGTGGTAGATAACAGTACATAAAAATTTGACTATGAGATTAACGAGATAAATAAGTCTATGCGTGGATAACAATGGATAAATATGTGCATTGACATAATAACTTATATTTATTAATGTCGATGCATACGGCAATCGTCAATTTACAATAATAACATCAACTTGTGAGACTCTCGAGGATTAACAACAAAAAATTTATGTATACATAGTAATACAATAACAATTTTACATGCAATAATCTAAATAAAAAGATAACAATATGTACAAGAAACGTTTAGAAAGTTAAAGAACTTAGTAGTTAAAGAAAAACGGATCATTAAACTATTTATTTTAGCCCAAAGATTGGAGATTAACTAAATTTATATAAAGGGTATTTTTTTAACGCAACCCAATGTTCAAACTATAGTAAGTTATTTTTTACGAACGCTATATGGTCATAAATTGTATCATTGGTTTGTTCACTTCAATATCTATCAGATGGTATGTACTGTTGCAGTAATATAGTGGTTTTGATTTCCTAATTCGATGTTATTGTAAAATAAACGCAATCATGATTTTTAACAAAGATTAACGAGTGTTTATTGTTGAAGATATTTTTTTGTCAAGAGTCTTGCAGGCATGAATAGGCTATTTGCTTTTGTGGTTTCAAAATTCTTAAAGATTTTAAGGAGAATTTTCTAAACTAACCATAACATCCTTCATCACTTCTTCATTCAGTACAGTCCGCCCTCTGTTATGTTTCCTGTTCCCTACACCATCTGTTTCGTTAAACCTTTTAACAAATCTATGAATTTTATATTTGTTTGAAAAGCTAACCCTGTAAACTTGACCACAATCGTCTCTTGACACACAAAAAATATCTTGATCTTAAGTATTCTTCAACAATAAGCACTCTTTGATCTTTGCTAAAAATCATGATTGCGTTTACTTTACAACAACATCAAATTAGGAAACCAAAACCACTATATTACTGCAACAACACATACTATTTGATAGATATTGAACTGAACAAACCAATTAATGACCAAATAGCGTTCGTAGAAAATGACTTACTATAGTTTGAACATTGGGTTGCGTTTAAAATAACACCCTGTATAATACCTCGTCAAGCAGTCCTTATTGGAGATATCCTCTACGGATTTCAGTGCTTATGTACCATTATCTGGTTTATTTTCAGATTTATCGGCCATGTGGCGTCGTCAGAATCTTCAAATCAACACTTAAAACACAAAAGTACATGACAAAAACGAAATAAATTATCGAATAAACACGGTTCACGAATCAACAGAAAGGCAGGCCTGCACTCACGTACAGTTCCGGACACAAGGAAACGACAGTCGACTCCTCGATTTATTCATTTTAAATCCAGACTCTTTTTTTAAGATTGGAGAACGGTTCTGCATCATTACGCTGGTGAAAACCATTTAGAAAACATTTAGCACTTTTCAAAGTTTGTCTTCCTTGGTACACTTCTATAAATGCTCACCATGTCCTCCCCTGACTGCTCGGCAAAAACCTAGCCCATAATCAAACTCTTTTCCCGTAGATCTGAAGTTAATATTGATTTATGGAATTGACTGCAGCTATGATATGGTTCCACAGGTTCCTAGACTTTTCTCCGAGAGGGTACGCAAACCTTCACTCTTACACAGCCCCACAAAAGAAATTCACGAGGAAATCACAAATCTACAATGCTCCTCTCGCTGAACTGAACTGACTGGCTTTTTGGAAATTCAAGAATTAAAAATATCTTTTGTTGAATGGGCAGCCATTTTGTTGGTAATTAAAAGCGGAAATTACTCCTCAGTATATGTAAAGAAAACTTTGAAACTTCTTCTTTTCAATGACATGTAAATAATTCATGAAGCACTCATACTATAAAAGTTACAGAAGAATGAAAGTAGGACATTCTTTTGAATAATCCTGTATTACTGTGAAAATTTGAATTAAATTTATTCCACTAGTATTTTTGTTAGACGAAGATTAAAAGTCGCATTTGTTCGCGGGAGAAAATCTACAATCCAACGTAGGGTTATGCCACTGTACAAACAAACGCGATCGTCTATTATTTATCTATTTTCAATTTACATTTACAGGATGTGCAACCAATCCACTTGACAAAATCATACAAAAACTAATACACTTCGGACAATAGAGTCCAATCCAGCAGTACCAAATATAAATTTAGCTAAATTAAATCATAAATAAATAAACTGCAAAGTAGACAACTATGAATAGTAACAATGATCAGGAAAATTTCTCTGAAGCTATATAGTATATGAGGTAAAAGCGAGTTATTTTATTTCATTACTAAGAAATATTACGTTCCCAAATAAGCTAAACTAAGTAAGCAAGTTGGCAAATCAAGATCAAATAATAAATTACGAGAGCTACTATGAAGCCTAATCGTCACTGTGCTATGACTTCAAGTGAATGTGTTAATGGAAACTTTAAGATTAGTGAGAACTAAATATGTAAGAGCTGAACCTAATCATCTAAAGCCGATTTTCAATTATAAGCGGTCCATTATGCCGTAAAAAACGTGTTCAGTGCCCACTATGGATACAAAATATAGCTAAAAACACACTGCGTAATTGGTCAAACCCTTAAACGAAGTTTCACTACTATAGTTTCAGTCGATTTTCAATAATTATAAGCGGTCCATTATGCCGTAAAAAACGTGTTCAGTGCCCACTATGGATACAAAATATAGCTAAAAACACACTGCGTAATTGGTCAAACCCTTAAACGAAGTTTCACTACTATAGTTTCAGTCGATTTTCAATAATTATAAGCGGTCCATTATGGCGTAAAAACGTGTTCAGTGCCCACTTTGGGCTCTCGCCTTTTATTTTGTGGACGT
This sequence comes from Matsumurasca onukii, assembly GCA_018831715.1. Taxonomy (NCBI): domain Eukaryota; kingdom Metazoa; phylum Arthropoda; class Insecta; order Hemiptera; family Cicadellidae; genus Matsumurasca; species Matsumurasca onukii. Next base: position 49,602,189 of record CM032059.1, on the reverse strand, counting down.
TGTATGGATACAAAATATAGCTAAAAACACACTGCGTAATTGGTTAAACCCTTAAACGAAGTTTCACTACTATAGTTTCAGTCGATTTTCAGTTATAAGCGGTCCAATATGCCGTAAAAACGTGTTCAGTGCCCACTTTGGTCCTTCGCCATTTATTTTGTAGATGTTGTATGGGTATAAAGTATAGCTAAAAACACACTGCGTATTAGGCTCAATACTTAAACGAAGTTTCATTGCCATAGCTCTAGCCGATTTTGAGTTATAAGCGGTCCAAGATGCCTAAAAAACGTTACAGACAGACAGGGATTCTTTTGACGCCAGTTTCGGTTTTTGCTAAAATCTTCAAATAACCAAAAACCCATGGATTCATTGCAATGTACGGACAAATCTTATTTGATGTATATAGATAAGTAGTTTTCCGTTGAACAGTTCTGTGGACACTAATTTTACATTCGTTCTAGCAAAGATAATGTTATGATAAGTAGATTGCGCATAGATGCCACATGGTCGAGGCACCAAATCAACATAGTTCGGTAGCCCAAGCTCAGATAGCGTTGCCATCTTCCTCCACCCTAGGCTACAATGACTTAAATGTGACCAAATCGAGTGATTTTCGTGAATGAACAAACTTACGCGTGCGTCAGTGGCTCTACTTGAGACTCCCATCGCAGCGCTATCTGTGCTTGGGCTGCCACAGCCCATTGAGAATCGCAGATCAAACTGTACGCTCGATATGTTCCGACCAGGCTAGCTTCTCCTGTAGGGTCTTGATATTGCAGAATTTTGTCTCAAGACTCTAGACGAGTACCGAGGGACGCCAGTCTAACTTAGGCCTCGGGGTTATTTTATTACCCCAGGCTAAACTTAGATTCGCTCCAGTCCGATCGTAACCGGACACTTTACGGGAGGATAATTGCAGACGATCAAACTGCAAGCTTGAATCCGTGCAACCCAGGTGATCCTACAACACAGGCTTCCGACTGCAACTACCATTAACTCTCCCTCACCCTCGGCTCGATGTGCGGACAGGGGCACAGATGCTGCTAATTAAAATGTTTTATCGAGTCGGTAATGGAAATGGGTACTGGATAGGCTACAGGTGGCGTGTGCCCAGTGTAATGTGTTTTGTCTACAGTATACAGGGTGCAGCTGACCAGTGGTTAACGGCCTAATGAATCGTGCCCGCTACACCCGGCCGCTCGGACACCCCTGCCCTGCTATTAGTGGAACGGATTGTCGGATTGACCGGTTGTGGTCGTGGAAGCACACACGGGTAATGAAATGAGGCCTCAGTCGCACACTCAATCACTGTATCAGCCGTTATTGGCTATTTATCCTCGTCGGGTGACCGCAGACTCCCGCGCTGTTAGATTCAACTCACGCCGGGTAGTTTGTGTAACGTTTGTATATATGTAAGAAATATGTAAACAACTACCGGGTGGTACAAAAAAGGTACACGTCATTTTATGGGTAGTATTTATTTTATTAGCTATATGACTTTATCTTAAAAAAACTGACTTTATCTTAAAACTAAATGCTCGAGATGTTCCCCACCGTTGGGTATGACATATTCCATTCGTCTTTGTGTGGACAGAACATTTAGTAAAACAGAAACAAGCTATAAACAGTATAATTTAAAAATTACTTCACATTATCTAATAAAGTTGTTTGATTGCTCTGAGGCCTTTCAAATACTAAGTATTTATCTTCAGAGAGGCACCCAAACTGAAGGAAAAATAATTTAAATTTAAAAATTATATTTAACAAGGAAAGGTACATCTAATAAGAAGAGCTTCATCTCGCTATAAACAGTATATTTAATATTAAAAGGAAATCTAGTTGCAAGCCAATTTTTACTGAACACAATTACCCTGTATACATTTTCGAGTGTCTAATCCATTTGAAAACCAACTTTGGACGTTTCATATGACAAAGTTACTAATCATTATAATTCAAGGACAAAAACAATATTAAATTACCAATTCACAGTTCCAATTTTATGTTTAAGGTACAAACGATGCATCGTCTAAATTGTATAATAAACTTCCAGATAACTTGTAGCAAGAAGTATCATCGATTTTCCGGATCAAATTTAAAACGTATCTCTTGAAGAAGGCCTTCTACTCCACTCACTAATACATGATGGAGGAAATATGTGAAGATTAGCTTTTTTCATTGGTTATAAATCATTATTGTTTATTTATTTGGTTTTGTTCTTTTTCAATGTGTTTGTTTGTATTTATTTGTTTTCCAATGCAACTTGTACGCCACTGATTAAATATTTCTTTCTTTCTGATGACGGCGTATTATGGAGTAATCTACCCACACTTATCTTACGGATTAACGCTGTAGACGGTTGCACAAATGCAAACCTTTCCAAAATTTTCCTTCTTCAAAAACGTGCAATTCGAATAATCGCATAGTTACGTAAAGAGAGTCGTGTAGACAAGCATTCAAATACTTGAAACTGTTGACCCTTCCCTGCCTCTACATTTAGGAGACGCATCTTTTTTAATTCAAAGAGCAATACCGTAAGAGGTAGTGGACATACATTCTTATGATTCTAGAGGCAGGGAAACTACCGAACTGGGAGACAAAGAATGGTATTTCATGAACGTTTGCCTTCTCAGGCAGGAGTTCATTTTGTCAACAGATAGCCAAATTCGATAAAAAACACCATTGTGCCCAAGATATTTAAAACTCATCTGAAAACAGTTCTCATCGCTCAAGCGTTCTATAACACAGACGAGTTCATAGCGTATAATTGGAGACCGAATAAATTGGATGAAGTGTACTATTCGAATGAATGGGAGAGAGTGAATGTACATTTTGTAAGTCTGAATGGGATTTCGATGGAAGTATGAAAGGAAAACTTTAGCAAATAAAAATGACGATTGACATTTATTTCATGTAAGAAATGTTCATGCAATAAAATACTTAACTAGTGGATCGTTCAATTGGCCTCATACCCAGCAAGAAGTCCTCTCTGTGTGATGGTTTTTTGTGGGTATCACTAAAGGGAAGGTGTTTCAGGCTAATAATAGATAGACATCACTTCTAAAAATGTTCAGGAATGGTTGCAAACACGTTAAGATGTGTCCGTCATGTTTTAACAGCTTTAGGAGTCATTTTTGTATAGCTAATAAAATAATTACCACCCATAAAACGACGAGTGCCTTTTTATTTTGGACCATTCTGTATCAGCTTTGTCAGAGGTGGATAAGTAGGGGTTTCCATACAGCTACAGACAAATTAGCCACTGATTACATATACATGACAGATTACCTATGCAAGCTGGTGTTAAATTGTTGAACAAGCTACCTTTAGACATTACAGCTTCACCATCAGATCTTGCTATTTTTGAAAATAAACTTAAAAATCACTTGCTGGCTGTAAATAAAATGCAACACATTACTGTCAGTATAGCGACTCTTTGTGCTTCCCAATCCGCACTAACAGTACTTAGGTTAACAAATGTTACGGAAGAAATATAACCGAATATATCTGTGAGGCTACACTCAGATTGCGTAGAATATTTGGTTAGAAAACTTGTACACAAAAACTTCGATATTAGGAAAACTAAGAGCAAAACAGACCCATTGGGCTAACAACGGGGTTTACTCCTTATCTGACCACCCAATAAGTTGTATTGTAGACCTGTCAAATGTTCGACTTGACGAAACACCACGAGTGCGCAGGTAGGTAGGTAGTTACTAATCCTCAATTCCACTAAATGTTATGGTTGAGTGGGTTTCCAAAAGAAATAGGTGTGTGAAGTTTCAAGTCTGTAGGCTTGTAGTTTGGGTTGTGGTCTGATTATAAGTGAGTCAGGACACTCTCTTTTATAATTGAGGAATATCGAAATTGCTCACCAACAACAACCAGATGGGCTCAATATTAGATAAAGCATGTGACATTATTTTGTAAACATAAGTACTGTATTTGAAAAGTGTTTATTTTTGTTTGTTATGGCTATGACTATGTTATGAGAATAACGAAATATAAGCCAATTAGTAGACTTGCTCTTTTCATGTAATTTTAAAGTAGGTATATATATATATATAAATAAATATTTTATTTCGTTAACAAAATACATTGTATGAAATTCGTCAGGTTTTAAATATTTTATCAATATAGATATCAATATTGTTTGTTGATTTTGCCCTCAGGCCATATCACCTTTACATCCCGTAAATATGAATAAACTGTAAATACACTGTATCGCTATAGTTTCTTACTCTGTAGTGGAATTTATTGAAGGAGTTTAAATTTCATTTATAGGCTATATACATTTTTTGTTCGGGGCTTACTCCTTATCTGAACACCCAATTAGTTGTATTGTAGACCTGTCAAATACGAGTGCGCAGGTAGGTAGGTAGTTACTAATCCTCAATTCCACTAAATATTATGGTTGAGTGGTTTTCCAAATCACCATTTGACGAAATACTCTGTATGGCACATTACTCACAATCCTGTTATTAATTCATTCATTCATTTCACCACTTTTTGCATCATTTTCACCTTGTTGTCAACACAATTTTGTATTGTAAATTGACACATCAAACAGAACATGGGTCTTTTATTAACCGCTCGATTTCAGTGGCCGCGGCGTGGGTTTTGAGGCGCACATACCACGTGACGGGCTCCGCGTAAACTCTGACTAAAACATAAATCAAAGAATATTCCAAAAATGCATTCAAAATTTAATGTTAGAACCGCTTTTAAAACACAAAACAGTTTGGGAAGTCAATTAATGAAACTAAAACTTTAACACAAAATCCAAGACACTAAAGAACTAGTATACAAAATTGACTGTGAGTGGTAAGGTTTATTTTGGACTGTCTTCTCGGCCGGTCGAGACAAGGATCAAAAAACATATTTATAATTAAAATTAGAAATTCAGTTAAATCTAAATTAGTGAAACATGCTATCATTAAAAATTATACAATCAAATTTGAATTATCCACCTTAGTTTGCAAAAAACTGTCTTGGACAAGACGAAACAAAATTGAAACTCGCATGCATGACCATTTATAAAGACGATTATATTCAACAGCATTCTTTAAATTTTAATAATATTTTTATTCCACTCATAGAAGATGAAATCAAGAAAAAAGTTCAATGATCAGCTCAAATCTTCAATTAAAGATTGCAACAAGTATAATATTCTTAGTGAGTCTTTGTAACTATTTTCGGCCGATCTTGGGAATTGTATTTGTGTAGTTGTATATTTGTAGTTCATGAGCTGCATGGCTACATGGTTACACGGCTACATGGCTTAATCAATCGAGATATTAGCAAAAATAGATTCACATACATCAGGGGCGTTGGTTGTCTCTGAGCTTTCGAACCACCTGCGCTACTCTCGGTCTGTTTATTATATCACTAAATCACTATTTGAGACGCCGACTACTCTTTTGAGGGTATTTTAAGGCAAATATGTGGTGAAGGATGAGTGTGATGAGTGGTAGTAATGAGTTATGAGGTGTAGTCTTGTTACAAACTAAGGCCGACTCTTCCTTAGAATGGGTCATTCAAGGACCAACGGCTTAACGTGACTTCCGAACCACGCAGGTGATGGTCAGACGGAATCTCGAAATTTGTCTGTGCTGTAAGTCAGTGCAAAAAACTCAAAACTGCTGTGGGTTGCGCAATGTATATTTTCCATTTTACTCAGCCGATTTATGTTTTTTAGATAGTTAAGCAGCCGAACAAATGTTTCGGTACAGCGTTTCATAACTCAACTTTGAACTGCAGCACAGACAAAAGCAAAATAGCTACATTTTATTTTCAACCATAATATAAATGTAGTCTACTTAAATAAATGTAGGCCTATCTATACTTTCAGAACAAAATATAGGGTGATTGAGTAGGCAGTAGGAGGTTAAATTTTAAGTTGGAACCCCTGATTTATTTATGCAGATAAACAGCTGATATTTTTAAAACAGCTTTGTTTACCTTAGACATGTGTTGTAATGGGGCGGTTTTCAACTTAACAGCGAATTCTAATGGTAAATTTTAAACATTTTGTAGAAGTGGTATGGATTTGATTAGCACAGTACGTGCCTTGCGGAATGACTTTGGTATTCATAATCGCCCATGCTGCAATCGCAAACTTAGTAAAGAAATTCAATGATCAATGTCAAAAGACCTCTTCGTCAAAATCGGCCTTGTAATGGCCGATGGCTGAAAATATCGTTGCATTGTTTGGGAAGGACCAGTAAAGTAGTGGAACAATTTCATCAAAAGAGCCGAGGTCTATCGGGCTGCTAAGGGTGGTAATATGATGTAATTTTTCTCGTTAAAGTAACATCTCAGTGAATCACCCTGTATTTACTAGTAAGTGAGTTGTCAGCACATGATGGTACGGTGGACGCTTTGCGAGCCACGCACTTAGCACTTACGGTACACCCGGAGCCGGTAGGCCGAGGGACGAGCCATTAACCATTAGCGATCTTTACAATTCGGAACTGTCAAAGCCTACCGAGTTGACTTGTCACGTCAGTATTATATGGGGGTTATAAACCCCTCCGTCAGACCGTCATCGCTCCTCGCTCCGTGCCCGCCACCGGGCCCGTTACGCCGGTGCCTCCTCTCTTTGTTTGTTTTGTAGCCATTTCTGCCTATTATTGAACATGATGCGCCCTTCAATACCTGAGTCCACTACCTACCACTTTACTGCTAATGGAATTATAAACGCTACTGACGGCCTAGTATTTCACGTATTCCGAGAAGTACAACTCTACTGTACCTTGAACATTTGACTTTTTGTCGCCACACTTCATCCTGTGTATGGGATGGTTCGAGGGTTTGACTGAGATCTGAAATACTTACCGATAATAAACTATCTGGTCCTCCTACCTAGGTTCCTACCTAGGAGCTGGTTTTGACAAAGTAGGAGCTTTTTAGGGTTCTCAGGCAAAACCGAGGACTTAACTTTTAGACTTTCGCGAACGCTGTCACAATAATCTACTAGCTCAAACCGAGGACCCTTATAACTTCCTCGGTGTGTCTGTCGGCGTTTGCCAACATCTTTGAGAAGGTGGAAGGAAATCCAGGTGGTGGACTAACACGTTGCTTTCACAGTCTCGGCACGGCTTTAGGAAACAGATCAACGGCAACGGCTGTCCTGAAATTATTTATTTAAACACAATTTTCAAAAATACAAAAGATACAACAAGTTTGAAGTTTTTTGTTGACGTGGGTTCAATTTCTGAGGGTAAAAAAGAAATAACCGCAGCGTTGCATTGGCTGTCCATAAATATATTTGTGTGTTTTCTCTCTTGCAGCTGGTTGGTCTGATTCACGGTTGTGATTGGTCGTAAGCTAGCTAGCTGACGTAATATAACTAACAAGTTTAACAGGGGGGACAAATTAAGGTTGCTCGGTGGTGGGTGACTGGTCAGCTTGCGCTGATTACTTTTAAGCTAACTCTTTTACTAATGTTGTGTTATGTTTTAGGTTACTTTTAACCTGAAGACGGGGTCAGAATCCAGATCCCGAAACGTCGTGTACTCTGTGTTACTCAAAGGCTATGGACAGATACATCAAACGGTTGACTACTAATATAATTTGCTATCATAAATCAAGATAATCTCAAGAAATGTCATCCCATCAAAATCAGGTAACTTAAGTGAATATGGTTATCAGAGCGTTCACGCAAACAGTTCTAAATACTTTAAGAAAACTATACTAACGGGGTGTGATACTAGTGATATAATACTATAAATGTAATAAATTACAGGATGCAATATTGAATACCTTTGAAGAAGGAGGCTCAGTTGTTCTTACATCAGCAGACCTAAGTAAGGCATTTGACTGAGTCTCTCGTGAACAACTGATAAGTAAAATGCAGAACAATGGTCTTAACAGCGCAGTTTTGCAGATATCAAATCCCATCTGACTAATAGAAAACAGATTCTTTGTGACTGGAGGTGCTTAATCTCAACTTATGTTCGATAAATGTGGAGTCCCTCAAGGGTCAGTCATCGGTCCTGTCATCTTTCTGCTTACCATTAATTATTTGGACCAGCCAGGAAGTTCATTGTTGTTTACGGACACCCATTACGCAAGTGGCAATACACCGGAGGAGGCGGGACTTATGGCCCAGCAGGACTTTACAACCGCGTGTGCCTAAGTAAGAACAACACAAAGGTAATGTATGTAGCTTAGCAAGGACATCTCCTTTAATCCTTGTGAAGTTAAACTCCTGGTTTTATTTCTTTAATCATGATTTGTGTCAGAAATGCGGCGTGGAATCCACGGGAAGATTGGCCAAAGTAGCTAACGGCCACACAACTGTAAATTCGATGTGTATAGTCCTATGGGAACCGTGCTTCAAGCCCAACCTTCACTTCAATTTAACTTTGGCTCTACGGACTAAGTTCGGCTTCACGTTATACTCGTACCTCTCAGTCGAAACTTAGTTTCAAATGTATTAGGGAGACAAATCATACCGTATCTGGGCAATAAAACAAGTGACTGGTCCCGGACCGGATAAAGCGGGGAGAACAGGGCTAAGCTGATTGTCAGTAATACGGGTTTGATATGTGGCTGGCCTTTGGGGAAGACTGGGTAAAGGGGAGAGGGAGCAGGAATGGAGGGTGCGGAGGGGCAGGATACACAGTCTTGTAGTGGGAGGTGGTGACACACGTTCAACATTGATTGACCCCTCCTTAAGCCCCGGCAAGGCAACTTGCTGCAAGTTTGTTACGTGTAGTACGTACTAACAAACGTGAAAGGTAATAAGGTAAAGTCATTAAATCACTAAATCACTATTTGAGATGCCGACCACTCTCATGAGGGTATTTTAAGGCAAATATGTTGTGAAGGACGAGTGTGATGAGTGGTAGTTATGAATTATGTGGTGTAGTCTTGTCACAAACTAAGGCCGACTCTTCCTTAGAATGGGTCTTTAATTAATAGCTCAATGACCAATGGAAATACAAGGACCAACCAACGGCTTAACGTGACTTCCGAACCACGCAGGTGATGGTCTGATATGTCTAAACTATGGTGGGAGATGATGCGGATATCATCAGATGATCACTGAGACTATCTGAGCCGCTTTAGACCTGTATCATCCTCAAAACTGACCTCCATGAAGCTGGATTATAGGACCACGCCACGAGTCCCAGTTAATGGTGTGTGTTATCTGTTAGTTTTGTGTGTAGTCAATAAAAAACCTGTATTGGTTATTTGATCAGTGGTTTGTTTAAGGTGTTGCAGAAAATAAACAAACATGATTCGGCTAGCGGGATTCACGTTATGTGCTGATATATAATAGATAAAATTTGATGAAGAGCAAATAGGTGTCTCATACATTAACTTTGATACTTTACACCACTTTAACCACCCTTAGGGGGCATTTTAAGGTGAATATGGAATGATGGTGAGTGTGATGAGTGTTTTGATGGATTATAAGATGTAGTCTTGTTACACACTAGGGCCGACCGTTCCTCAGATTGGGTCACTAATTAATAGCCCAACGGCCAATGGAATGGACCAACGGCTTAACGTGACTTTGTCTGTCGGAGAGGCATAAACGTGGTTTCACCCTTCTTTTGGATGAACCCATGGTTTGTCCCTCTGAAAGTGTTGGATTTCTAGGGTTGGTGCTGGATGAGAGAGTTAGATTTCACAGTCACATTGAACAAATTTCAAGAAAGCTCAGCTCTGGAGTCTGGAATCTTCGTGCTGAACAACCTTAAGACCCAAGCAAGTGGCGAGGTTCTGTTATCAGCTTATTACGGGCTTATGCGGTACCTATTTGGGGCCTCGAAAATAAAAAACTCTCTTTTTATTCCGATTACAAAACAGGGCTGTGAGAACGGGTTTTTCTCTGGTTTCACGCCAAACCTGTAGGGAGGTGTTTCGGCGGGCGCGCATTTGAACGCTCCCGTCGATCCTTGAAACCTTATCATTTGTAAAGCAGAACTTTCCGAGTTTCATTTTTTCAACTAAAACACCTTATTCTTTGCGCCATTCAAACAAATCATCAATTCCTAAACACTCGACATCTTTTTTCAAAAATCACATCTTTTTCATTAAAGGTTGGAATCGGACCTCTGTAAATTTCGAAAAGAACTTAAAAGTATTTTGGTCTATCTTGCCTGCTACAGCGCTCGGGACTTCTTAGCACACTAGGACATGAATGTATTTAAGTGTAAATAGGCTAGAAATATAAATAGATTATCAATAATTAGTCAAGGAATTGCTAAATTTGTTACTTCACTCAAGGAGGAATTTTTTTCATTATGTGTGACTTGGCCAATGAATGTAAATTGTTAATCTGGCTCAATAAAGAGTTTGAGTTTGACTTCCGAACCATGGGGATTTGTTCTAAGTGACCTGGTGTCATTTACTCCAACATAATCTACTTTTACATTACACCGCCCACCCTATAATGCCACAACATACAACTTTCTGCGTAGTTTTCATAGTCGTAAAACGTATTCAAACCTGTTGTTTAAATCTTATATTAGTTAAGCAACATTAGAACCATCGGGGTTTTAGGACAAGAATCATGAAGGCCACTTATCCAGCCTATACCGGGAATGATGTCATTTCGGCGTCGTGTATACGTGGCGGGCGAAATTCCGGATTTGGACAGTTTCTTACGTAGATCTGCTCCGTCGTCATCGCCAGGATGAGAGGGTTGTCAAGCAGGTCGTCTTCCTTATAGCACAGGAAGGTGTCAGGCTTATAAAATAGGTTGTAGGTGAGAGGAAACATTTAGGTTCTAGGCCCATGATCATCAAAAATCTCCTCTATTGTGTAATATGGGCAATTTGTATGATATTCCTAAAGGGAATCTTTGAATTTGTTCAATGGGAGAACCGTTTTTAATTTGTTTGGAATACAATTGTAGAATTTAGATCCTATATATTCTGGATTAATTTTGAAAATGTCTAGTCTGTGTTGTTGGAGATTATAGTTTGATTTATTTCTAGTGTTGTAGTTATGTATTGAACTGTGATAGTTAGAGGCGTGTGTTTTTGCGTAAATGATAGTTTGAAGAATGTATAGGGAGATTACGGTTGGAATTTTTAGGTCAAGGACAACAGAATTGCCCTTATAGCTCTTTTGGAGAACTAGGATTTTGGAGATATTTTCTTTTGTGGTTCCTCCCAGGCAGTCAGTCCATAAGACAAGTGTGAGCCGAATAGAGCGTGGTAGGCAAAGATTGCTGTCCTTTCGCCTCCTATTTTCCCTCATGCGATGAATGATGTAGATTGCCGAGGATATATTTCACATACCTAAATCACTCTCGCCATAAAGATCAAGAAGCCACCTTAGGGTATTTTTTTTAAATTGCGAAAATGTAAGCGGGTTGCCACAAACGTACCAACTATAGTCTAGTTCTTCCGGTTCACACCGCAAAAAAAAAAAAAAAAACATCATAAAATTATTATATTTGAAATATTTTAGTCTGGCTGAAACTGAGCTACTTGCTGTCTACTATCCTATTGGAGCAAGGATGTTCTCATTGGCAACGGCACTATCGAAAAGACTTATTCTAGTTCAGTTTCAGCCAATCAGTGACTGAAGAAGTTACTCCACAATGAGACCGAAGTATTTCAAGCTAACTACTAAGACGTTTCGCCGCAGTGTGAACCGGAAAACTACAGTCGATTATACTCGTAGTTGTGACCGGCCGCGAAAGCCTAAGAGTTAAGACGTACCAAAGTTGGAACGGGTGAGTTTCAACGGTGGAGGAGTTGGAACCCACCCAGTTGGGAACACACTTAGAGTGTGCATGGTTCGGAAGCTGAGAGAGTTGAAGGATCGTTTAGCATATACGAGTACAGTAGTTGTCAAGGGCGTATTAACGTTAGAACATATTTGCCGGTGTCCGGCTCGGAAACTGGTTATAAGGTGTGGATTCCAATTGCCACCCTTGAAAGTGAAAGTTTAAGGTGATCCGAATTGCCACCCCATGAACATGGATCAGAAATTTACAGTACACATCAATACATCTTCGACACGCGGCCCCACAGCTTCCACTGTTTACCATTTTATAGTCACTCAGTACTAGAACCCAAACAATACAACTAACTAAAAAAGGAACCAGTAGCAAACTTGGACACTGTCGAATATTTGTGAAACATATCTAAATTTTTGCAGTCTGTACCAAACACCTTGTATAGTTTTATCTTATTGAACACAAACGACAAGTAACACTCAAATGAAATAATTTTTATTATTACGACACCAAGGCGTTTAAACCCGTGTTTATTGGGTTGAACGATAGATAACATTTATTGAACGGGTTTTAGTTTAAAAATTAGTCATTTATGCCTTATCATGACTCTAAATTATTGAAAATGTATTCACACTTTTGCCTTGCAGCAGGTAATTATATAGTCCCTTGCTAGTTTCTTAGATATTTTTCAAACATTACTTTAAACACTGCTATACACCGTGGCTGTTGTATACCTAAACGTTATACACTTTTTTGAAATGCAAAAAGAAAAGTGGAACAAATTAAAAAAACAACACATGTACTCGTAGAAAAAACTCGATTGCTACATATTAAAACAAAGACAACTATAAGTGTTTAGCTTTTCATTGTTTCACCAATAGCTTACATCTTCCCCGCAACTCACCAATAACATTTCTTCAACATTTACGATTACCAGTTAGGTTAAGTATTATTATGTGCCAACTGCTTTATGTACAATTGATCAACTGGCGTTCAATGGACATAACGGATCACCCTTCTTCGCTTTTAAGGGTGGCAGTTGAAATTCAGCCGGTTAAGGAAGTGGAAGGACCGTGTAAGCTGGACGCGATGGCCGACCGCAATATCTTATTCGATTGCTGTGAAGTGACTAGTGTGACCGCCGGGGCCAAGTTGACTGGGTGGCTGGGTGGCGGTCGGGTTTCGGGTGTGGGGGGATGGTGGTCGGGGCACAAAATCCCTACACATTTTATAAGCCCCTTACACTCACCTCCACCTAATCCCATTATCTCGCTTTCCTCCACCTATAAAAAACAGACCCTAATTTTACACCGCTGTACATCTCAGTTTGTCCCTTTTCGCTAAATTGTTTCCAGGCTGCAGCAACCGATATCTTATCGTTCATTCTACTTGATTCGCTTGGATCACCGCATAAGTTTGTTGCTTGAGGGGAAATACTTTGTAATGTGGGCGCAAGCGTGCACTATAGGGATTGACTACTTTCACGCTATAGTCTTGTTATGTCACCAGGTGACAAACAAGATCGAAATTTTACACCTACTCTCATCTTTCCCGGTGACCCGTGGTGGGTTGGAATCGTGTGCGCGACTCCGGAGCTCATTGCTCCGCTGGTGCGAGTTTGATTTCGCAGTCACCACTTACATTTGTAAAGTGACAATGGAGCAACGCTAGGTAAAGGTCGAGGTTGAGTGGTAGAGAGGACTATGTAGTCCTAACTGCCTCGTTCAATAAGACACCATTAAACTTTACCTTTTTTAGCTTTATGGCTCCAGGATCTTACGAACGATAAAGTCTAAAGCAGCGGTTCATTTCTTGTGGAACACGTACTTTTAGAGGTGTGCAAGAGGCCTGTAGAGGTTAGCGATACATTTTCAGGAAATAAGAGTGGTAAAGATCTACATTAAGAATTAAACGCACCTTTACTTTCAGTCAGTTTCCCGAATTTTCCGTAGTAGATTTGATGCGGCTCTTTTAAGTTCATTAGGCACCCATCGTCAGACCAGTGTCTTCAAAATATCGAACGACATTTCTACATTTACAGATTTTTGTAGGTAAAAAATGTTAACAGACAAACCAACTCGACGAATTGTACAGCAGTAACGCTGTAACACGTATGCACACACAGCAAACGCCACGGCCACGTCGGTCGCCGATGTAGAGGAGTTAAACCGCTGTAAAATGCAAGCCTTTTAATCGTGAACGATAAAGCTCATTGGTAAATTATCTGCAGAGTTATACAGGGTTTCAAAATCCCTTCTTTACCCAAATGTAACAACCTGGGTTTCCAAACGCATTTTGGTACATGTTAGAAAGGTATTATGCAGCACGTCATCGGGTTTTGGCTTACGTGTCGGTAAGCCCTAAATTACTTGTTTTCCATTTATTATTCACTAGCTGTGTTCCCGTGCTTCGTCACGAATAAAATATTATAGTATCATGAAGTATTTGTGTACAAAAGCAGGCTGTAGCTCGGGTACTGGCATCAAACTACCGATCCTTACACCTGTTCCTTCATTTTGAAAGTGGGCTTTAAGTTTCCCAGCTGACGTACTTGTTCTTCGTACGGTTGTGTTTAATGTTATACGTAAGAAAAACGTAATAACCAAATGCATTATCTTGACTTGGCTAATGCAATTGTATTGTTAATTTGGCTGAATAAATGACTTATTGACTAAATGCCGATGGATTCATTTCAATGTACAGACAAACAGAAACCAAATAAGTGTTTGGCTACCTTGTGAGAGTCATAGTAATCCCGCCATTCCAGCGTTTTCAGAGCCCAGTTAGGTCCCTCACCATTTATTTCATGGATGTTGTATGGATACAAAATATAGCTAATGGCACACTGCGTAATGGGCTTAGTCCTTTAACGAAGTTTCACCGCCATAGCTTCAGTCGATTCTGAGTTATAAGCGGTCCAAGATGCCTTAAAAACGTTACAGACAGACATACAGGAATTTGTTGACACCAGTTTCGGTCTATGCGAAGTATATGAACACCAAATAACCGAAAACTGATAGATTCTTTGCAATGTACAAAATTCTTATTTTATTTTTATAGATATACACGGCAAACACCATTTTACAAAAGGTCTAGATGATTGAACGATACATTTAAATATAACTGTACAATGTACATAGTGCTAATTTTACATGAAATTCTTACGAGAGCCCCTCCTTTGTGACCCTTAATTTTAAAAGTAATAAACCATTTTAATGGTAAAAAGGTAGGAAACATGGCTCACGCGTAACCACTAGCGCTAACGTGAATCCTAGGGAATTAAATAAAATGTGTTAATTTATCTTGTATAGGCCCATATAATCATTGACTAAAAATGGTATTCCACAGCGAGGCCGAAATATTTAAACTCAAACTCAAGATCTATATTGTCAATTTACAAATAATGCAACGTCAAATATTACAAGCATGTTTTATAATTAAGGTACAAATACATTATTTGATGTAAAAAATAAATAAACCATATCTTAATTTACACTAATCAAATTTAAAATTAAAAGTCATCAACACGATAGAATTCCTGTTCAATGAGAAACAATTTTAGTTGTCTTTTAAATTTTAAGATATTTAATTCATTTTTAAGTTTAAAGGCAGTTTATTGTACATTTTTATTGAACAATAGAATGTCTGGTGCTCATAAAAGGTAGTTCTGTAACGAGGTAGGGCCAAGACATTGGACCGCCGAAGATTGTACCCTGAAGGGGCACAATTTGGAAATGAGCTTAAAAGATTGCTTTTCAAGAAGCTCAAACAACTAAAATGTAGGTAAATAGATGGAAATGTTAACATTTTATTTTCCCGAAATTTACCTCGGCAGGAAGCGCCTGTTTTAAGTCCTAGAACAATCCTAACTGCTCTCTTTTGAATTTTAAAGATTGCCCTCACTCGAACTATCGAATCCCCAGATAGAAAAACCATAGTTCAAAGCGGGGAAAAAGCATCCATAATATGAAAGCCTAAGAGTTAATATTTATAGATTTATTATAGATGGTGTTATAGATTATTGAGGCATATTGTTTATAGTTGAATCTAATTTTACTTCGTCTATTTTCAGGTGTGGTTCCAGAACGTAACGGTATTAGAGGCAGTGGCGATGACTCCCATATAGTACAAGAAATGAAAATTAATTCCAAACAGGAAGACATAGAGCAGTAATAAAATTTATTTCACGAACCTGGCAGCCAGACCTGAAGACGTCTTTTCGATAGTGTCACAGCCAATGAGAACATTGACAGTTGGCGTCCCTGCTCCAATGGATGGTTGGCAGCTCTGCCACCAATGATAGCAGACAGCAAGTAGCTCAGTTTCGGTCAGCCAGTGACTAAAAATGGTACTCCACAGCGAGACCGAAATATTTAAAGCAAATTATTATGATGTTTTGACGCAGTGTGAACCGGAAGAACTAGATTATAGATGTAATCTAAGAAATAAATAATGTTAGAATTTGTATTATAACTAGCTGTTTACCCATGTTTCACTGCGGATAAAATGTATCTGACAAAGGTGCCTGGATTTGTGTGCACAGCGGTGAAACCCCGTTTAGCTCAATTACTTGAAAACTGTTTAAAGAACAAACATGTTTATTCCGTGGCGGATTGGTATCGCGCGCGACTCCGGAGCTCATCACTGGTGGCGCGGGTTCGATCCCCGCAGTCACCACTTAATGTGACTAAACGGTGACGCTAGGTAAAGGTTGTGGTAGAGAGGACTTTGTAGTCCTAACTTAGCCTCGTTAAACAAGACAAACTTTACCTTTATTTTTAGATTAATTCATGCCACATTAACGATTTCCGGTTAGATTGGAAATTGGATCACTCATTTAGGCGCTAGCGGTTGAATAGTAAAGGCGTATATTTTGCCCCCTATCTTCTCTTAGTGAGTACCTATACTATGAAAGGAGTGTTCATACAAAATTTCAGGCTTCTAGACCTTGTAGCTTTGGCTCAGCGATGATGAGTGAGTCAGTCTGTCAGCCAGGACAAAGCCTTTTACAAACTATAGATGTAGATTCTTTTGAGGCAAAATTAAAACTGTTAATAATCGTAACCACTCAAGGAGGAGGTAACAAAGTTCGACTTGAACGGATTATTTTCAATCTGACAGCAAGCTTGTCGGCAATGTGGTACACTTACACTGGAGCTCGGAACAGATTTTATAATTGACGAGGGTGCAAGCCCCACACACCCTAGCGCGCACATGCACATTACCCCTCTGTGAAATTGATACACGGACCTTGGCTTATCACTTCACTACCATAACATTGCCCCGGCATTGTCCCGATCCTAGATTAGACGAGTCGGTCCATAATTGTCGCAGAATAGGATGCTCCTGCCACCACTCCCCTTACCCTCGTGTCCGACTCCCCCTCACTCGCTCCCTCGGCGAGTCAACGTCACCTCTATGTTTTCCTCTATTCAATGGATATTTTACTGCTGTTCATTTAACTGCAAACAATCACAAGTGCTCAGGGGTGAATCTGCCGGCAAGACACCCTTCATCATAGGCGATCACGATTATATTTTACAAGGGCTTGATACGGATATTACAAGGGTGAGCTTGGAAGTGTTTATTAACTTGATTTGTTGAAGTCAGTTATTAAACAGTTCGTTGTTTGAACTGAAGTAAAATATTAAATCCTGGGAATTCCTACATATGCTTACACTTGGATTTAAAATAACAACTGGTAGCGAGTGGGAACGTTAGAAGTTACAAACATTTCATAAGCTGTTGATACTTTGCTTTCAGACACGACCACTTATAGAGGGTATTTTAAGATTAATAATAATAATTTGCTTTAAATATTTAAGTCTCGCTGTGGAGTACCATTTTTAGTCACTGATTGACCGAAACTTAGATACTCGCTGCCAACCATCCATTGGAGCAGGGATGACAACTGTCGATGTTCTCATTGGCTGTGACACTATCGAAAAAAAGTACATGTATTTCTGTATCAATTTGTATAATATGCTACCAACTTGTTTTAAGCATATTCAATGTGTGAGTAAATTTAAACATAGTGTAAGGGTATTTCTTTTAAACAAAGAGTATTGTGATTTAAATAAATTTGGTAATGATGAATGGCAATGAGATTATGTATGTTCTGACGTTTCTCGATGCACTTGAGTTTTATGGCAATAAAGGATTTGAATGTGATATACAGGGTGTCCATAAGTAAAGTGCCAGACTCTAGGAAATAGTTATATGGGTCAAAATAAAGAGAAAATCAAGAATAAAATATTTTCCAAAAACGCTTAGTTAACCAGATATTCGCCATTTAATATTTTTCATTAATTATTTATTATCCCCCACAACATTTATTGGATTTGACTCAAAATTAACACAAATTTGTATCTACGTAAGACCAGTTATGGAAAAATTTACCAGGATGATCCAACTTTTAATTTTAAAATGGTGGCTATTTTATGGTAATTTTAGGGCATTTTTGGCGTTACACCTTAAATAGCGAATAAACGGTGAGTTTAACGATCAAAAGTAAAGAATAACGTTTTGTAGTGAATTTTGTTACCTATCTATTGACACTAAGGTCATAAAAATTTATTGAGAAACAACGAAGCTTTAGGGGAAACTCTGGCTGAAACATACAATTTTCCACTTTATTATCTTGATGTTTGCCACGGTTTCCACCATAATTTTGTTGATTATTAATCGATTTTTTGACCTTGGTGTCAATTGATAGGTAATAGTATTCGCTACTCTGATAAATGGTGTGGGAGATAATATATAATTAGTGACAATCATAAAATGGCAAATATCTGGTCAACTAAGCGTTTTTGGAAACATTTGTATTCTTGGTTTTATTTTATTTTTACCCATATAACCTTTTCCTAGAGTCTGGCACTTTACTTATGGGACACCTTGTAGTTATGTTAAATATTATTTGCGTTTAAAAATTGCAAATATTAGTTTTAAATGTACTTGCCAAGTCCCCTTCTGAGAAGCTTTATGGTTTCAACAAACTTTGTACTGTTTGTCAAACCGCATTTGAGAAAATAAATGAATTTGAATGTTCCGGTTCACTGGTGACTGGTGAGGTCAGGGTGACAAACTATTGTTATTGGCAAATGGGAGTGGTGGAGGATTGCCTTCACATAGCTCACTTTGATTGCGATTCATCCAGAGTTTATTCCGATCCAGAGATATGGTAAGGGGAGTTGTTAGATCTGCTCGGCTAGATCCCCTACGTGCAGATAACTCTCTATTATCCCACAAATTGCTACAGATTGCTCATCCCATAAAACTCTTATCCAGGGTGCTGGATCGATCTATGTATCTTGTCTGTGTATCGTTAGACATGTTGTCGTCTTCACTTCAACTCCTCATTGTTGCTTCAACTCCACTCTAAATTAGTTTCATGGTTTAGCCAAAGTCAAAGTCTTTATTGAACCAGATTAACAATTTACATGCATTGGCAAAGTCATACATAATAATTTTCTTAGCAAAACACAATTTCCTTCTCTGAGTAAAGTAACAATTTCTTGACAAATTATAGATAATCTATGTATATTTCTAGCCTATTTACATTTATACATTCATGTGATTGATGCTAGTTTGCCAAGAAGTCCCGAACGCTGTAGCAGGCAAGATCGACCAACATACTTTTGAGGTCCGTTCAAAACTTACAGAGGTCCGATTCCAACCTTAGATGAAGTGGAAGTTTGTTGAAAAGGTTTATTCCGTTATAAACCGTGTGATTTTTGAAAAACGATGTCGAGTGTTTAGGAATTGATAATTTGTTTGAACGGCGCAAAGAATAATGTGTTTTTGTTGAAAAATGAAACTCGAAAAGTTTTGCTTTACAAATGTTAAGGTTTCAAGGACGTAGATCGACGGGAGCGTTAAAATGCGCGCCCGCCGAAACACCTCCCTACAGGATTGGCGCGAAACCAGAGAAAACACCCATAGTGGAATGGATTAATTATTTTCCTCTCCATCTCTCATCTTTATTCGATTAAAAGTGCGAAGTTGTGACTGTTACCTTGAACTTCATTCTATAAGAACAATGTAAAGCATGTGAATTTTCTTGGAACACCTCAAGCTTTCAGCGGTCATCGGATGTTTATGAAGTAAACTTGGTTTTAAAGTGTATTAAATGTTTTAGTGGCTACGCTGAGTCAAATTTCTATTTTCTTACTCGTAAACCGTAACAAAATCCAAAAGTTAAAGACATTTTGTATTTGAATTTCTTGTTTTTACTATGAAACTAGTAGAATTTGCGAGAAAGTGGTGTGCTAAGTCACTGTTGTACATCGTCATCTTTCTAATAAACTCATTTAAAAAAGATCTGATGAAAAATGTTAGCGTGAGATGTCTCAATAAAATGCCAGATTTTACATAGTTCTTATGGGACAACAAACAAAATGGCCACCAGGTACTGTGCACTCTTAAACTCAAACTCAAGATCTTTATTATCAATTAACAAATAATGCATGACAACGTCAAATATTACAAACATGTTTTATAATTAAGGCACAAATACATTATTTGATGTGAAAAATAAATAAACCATATCTTAATTTACACTAATCAAATTTAAAATATAGCAGTCTCTTCAGATATAGACCTCCTTCAGATACTCAAACAAACGTTAAGTATTGTTGCTCTTATACGTAGATAACAGTATATATAAGTATATATAAGTAAAATTGATTTTAAAATTTAATTGTGCATAGTCTTACTTAAAAGTAATGTAATGCATTCTTGCACAACCACCTAATACAAAATAATCACATAACAAAGCAAACATATACAAAAAAAGGCAAGGCAAAATGATAGTATTGAACTTAAGCTACACATCAAAGTTAAATATACTTTCAATAAACTCCATGTCAAATACAACTGTTTTTAAGCTAACCGAAAATAAACGAAAATCTTGCTTATTAATAATCCTATGCTTATAATATAATCTAGGAGCATTATTCAAGTAGAACTGTTGATGTAGTCTAAGTTTTGATTTGGGGGCAGGAACGGTCGAGTGATATCTTAGATTGTAGTACGTGTTTATCAAAATTGTCGTATTCGTTGTGCTGTCACTGAATTCTGATTAGTAAAATAATGTTGATCCACTCCCAACGGAGCGGGTTGCAGGGCAACCCCTGGCTTCCGGACAGATGCCGTGAGATAAATCATCCGGTAATCCTCGTCGACGGAGGCTGCACTGACTTCATAAACCTAGGACTTAATAAACAAATACACTTGTAGAGGCGAGAGGGAGGGTCGGTGCGAATGATTATTTATCATAACCCATTGTGCAAGCGTGGAGAGGGTGCAGATGATTCTTGTATAATGACCCGTAACTGCGCACATCCGGTAACCCTTGCACCCCGGCCCTTTCATCCGGTCAGCCGGTCCCTTGGTCCCTCAGTCATTAGCTGGTTGTTTTATCCATAGCTCAACTCTGGGGCGATTAGGAAACTTGGCTGGATTTAATTGTTTTCTTAAAAACTTCTTATTGGACTAGTCAACTTCCGAGTAGTGTAACTCACCACGTGCTTCAAATAGCATCTTTTAGACAAAGTCAAGGTGAAGATTTTATTTCCAAAACATCAACTGCATAGACAAAAGGTAAAAGGTAATAATTGTCTTGTTTAACGAGGCGAAGTCAGGACTACAAAGTCCTCTCTACCACTCAACCTCGACCTTTACCTAGCGTCACCGTATTAGTCACATTACAAATGTAAGTGGTGACTGTGGGGATCGAACCCGCGCCACCGGAGTTATGAGCTCCGGAGTCGCGTGCGATACCAATCCGCCACGGATCCGCCAAGGTCACTTATAAGACATACAAGGTTATAGTTTAAATGAACAAACTAAACAAAGTTATTAAGTCACACTTAAGAAAACTATCTTCTAAAAAGTCCTTTACACTCTAAAGAATTTCTTGCCCACCATTGTCTCTGAAGAGGTATTTTTGTGTTATCTGTTTCATTGGTCAGTCTGATAAACGTCATGCGTGGATTTCCGCTGCTCCCAGCCAGCCAATAATTTGGTGGATAGCCAATCACTGGCGGTGGATGTAATTGGTTATCTTATTGTGTTTGACTTTTTAACGTTTTTGTGCATGTTGAATTAATTGTTTTCTAGGCTAGTTAAAAAGGTTTAAGGAATAAAAACAAACAAAGTAGAAAACTTATGTTGATTGGAGGTGGTTGAACTGGTCATCACGACTGATAACTTTTAGGCTAGCTCATTTACTAATGTTCTGTGTTATGTTTGTGGTTACTTTTCCCCTGAAGACGGGATCAGGTTCCAGATCCCAAAACGTCGTGTTCACTAAAAAAACATGGAAAACGTCCTAAATATCATTTTAACCTGAGCAACTCTACCATTGTCAAACTATAAAAAATAATACACGTTTTATTATCATATAATTTCATCCTATAAGTGGTAATTGGTCAAACTTCTTTCGCCTCGAAAGGCCACCGCTCTAAATCACAGCCCTTTGAGCCCAAGCCTACTTTTACGCCTCTGAGCTTGACCAAGATTCTTCTAGTGCGTACTTTGGTCTGACTATACCGAACAACAGCCTGCTTTTTGACAACTACTTAGGAGCAAACACGCTGAAAGGGACATTAAAATTGGAAGGAAAATAAGAAAAGTTGTACAAAAGGCGGGATAGGGGCTTCACAGTCCTCTGCCGTGGAAACTGGAGAAGGGATGGAAACAGGGATAGAGATTCAGGGCAGTCAGCAGCAACCTGAGCTAGGAAAATCTGTGTCCCCAAAACCTGCTACCCATGTGGAAGCAGTGGAAACTGGGATGGGGTGAAAGGAGGACACTAGGCAGTCAGCAGCTACCTGAGTCAGGTACCCTGATTCCCGTGTGTAAACTGCTATTAGTATGTAGCTGCAAAACTGGGATGGGGATGAAAGGGGATAGAGCACAGGCAGTCAGCAGCTACCTGAGTCAGTTACCCCATGTCCCATGTACCCGTGCAGTGCTGCAGTGGAAACTGGGATGGGGATGAAAGGATAGACACCTGGGCAGTCAGCAGCTACCTGAGTCAGGGTACCATTCCCGTGTACCCGCTATCCGTATGGAAGCTGCAGTGGAAACTGGGATGGGGATGATAGACACTAGGCAGTCAGCAGCTACCTGAGTCAAGTACCCCATGTCCCAGCACCCAGGTGCAGAAGCTGCAGCAAACTGGGATGGGGATGAAAGGGGATAGACACTAGGCAGTCAGCAGCTACCTGAGTCAGTTACCCCATGTCCCATGTACCCGTGCAGAAGCTGCAGTGGAAACTGGGATGGGGATGAAAGGGGATAGACACTAGGCAGTCAGCAGCTACCTGAGTCAGGTACCCTGATTCCCCGTGTACCCGCTATTCGTGTGGAAGCTGCAGTGGAAACTGGGATGGGGATGAAAAGAGGGACACTTGTGGGCAGTCAGCAGCTACCTGTGTCAGGTACCCCTGTGTCCCCAAAACCCCGTGCCACCCGTGTGGAAGCTGCAGTGGAAACTGGGATGGGGATGAAAGGGGATAGACACTAGGCAGTCAGCAGCTATTACAGAGATGGATCGCAGGGACCAGGTGTTTAACTCTCACCCCTCCTACCCTTCTCCCACCCAGACCCCACCATCACATCTTTAAGCGGACGTTTATTTATTCCCCTTATTAACTCTAAGCTCAATTTCACCCTCTCAATACAAACATACTTTTTAACTGTCCCTTCTAAATTGATTCGAGCCTCTATTTCAACCTCCTTTATCCAAAGTGTATTTTTGGCATTAATACAATCTTTCAAGCCATGCAATATGCATAGCTTTCTTTGACAGGTTCACTCGCGTTTTATTACAAATTTCGTGATGTAAATTTCACTGTAACTCAGTAAAGGTCGGTTCAAAGTAAACTTCATTTTTCTAATTTGTTCAACATAAAACTAATTAGTGATTAGTTAATTGCTGGTTCCGTCCCGCTAGTATTTTGTATTCGTCGTTAAACTAGTTTTTATTAAATTAATGATTATTTTATTCAGGCGTGGACTGTGTTGTATTTTTGCAAATGCTAGAATGGAAGCATTTTGACACGCTGTTCGTTTTGGAAGCGTGAACTATCTAAAAATCTGTAAAAGCCTTTGATTTGAGGCTGAACTCTCAGGTTATCCTACATTTTCGGCTGCTAAACTTTTGTTAGTTTCATGTTGAAAATTTTGGAAGATTCATAAATACGAATACAACTGAATTTTTAAGGAGTAAATCACTTAATTTAATAATAAAATATCAAAAACAGTGAAATCCTAAAAGGCCCCCGAGTAAAACCGTCTGAAACTCTTCACCTTAAGACTCAAAGGTTTTGAGGGAAAGCCACGGAAATAACAATAAACTACCAAAATCACAGTGAAGGCCTTTCAAGTCCACAAACACAACTTTCCATTCAACAGGGAAATTTTCGTGTTCACTATCATTTCCTGGCCACTTATCTGCGAATTTAAAACTTCAAAGGTCTAAAAATGTAAAATTTTGCACTTACACGTTCTTAGTGTTGTAATTATCTATAAATTACTAAAATTTCTACATTTTACGAGGGAGTAACCCAGACTTTTTGTTTAAAGACATGTCGTTAAAAGTTATTTTGACTTTCACATTCACACATCGACTAGCCGTTTATTCGGAAGTCACGTTTGAAAGCACGTACATTTTATGTAAGAAGGAAGTGATATCCACTATTACAAAACCAGGGGCAGGGAGAACTACCGAACTTGGAGACACAGAACGGTAGCTCACGAACGTTTGCCTTCCCAGGAGTCAACAGGCTGCCAAATTCGATAAAAGTGCCAAAAGCGTTCAAAACTCGCTTGAAACAAATTTTTATTTGAAACAAGCATTTTATGATATAAACGAGTTTATTGCACACGACTGGGGCTACGCGTAAACAGACCACGG
Source organism: Matsumurasca onukii (assembly GCA_018831715.1). NCBI lineage: Eukaryota > Metazoa > Arthropoda > Insecta > Hemiptera > Cicadellidae > Matsumurasca > Matsumurasca onukii. Next base: position 49,577,563 of record CM032059.1, on the reverse strand, counting down.
ACCAAGGGGCTAGACCGGAACATATTCGAGTGATTGAGACTTGGCCGAATACAAAATAATGTATTTCTGAATGGGATTTCGATGGCTATGAATACAAAACTGTAGACACTCAATACTTATGATGTATGACACTTAATACTGTTGCATAACATGTATAGATTTAACGCCGTAAAAGATTTTTTTAAATTTGTTTAGTCATTGAAAGGGAACGTACGTTACCACAAACATACCTGCTCAACTATCCAAAGTTAATTGTATTCAGTGCTGATTTTATTCATTAATAGACATTTTATAACACATTTGTAGCGTTGCCATGTACGCCAATATTACTGATAACCTATTAGGCTATTGATAACAGTAACACTGACCAACGCTACAAACAAGAATTTGCACAACGGCACGGTCAACCGCCGCTTCGCAGCAGCACCAATACACCAATCTACGTTACCTTCAACGATCCGAGCTGAAAAATTATATAAATTATGGCAAACAAAATTTTAAATTACGGAATATTTATAGCCCCAAACATATAGTTTTATAGCAAATAAACACGATTTTCTTGAGGTTCTTATAAATTGTGTTTAAAAATGTATTACACTATTATAGTATAAACTCTACAATATTTTTATGACAGTAAATTATGATTGTAAAATGTGTTTTAGGCCAATAAAAATTCTTGATTCTTGAAAAGTCAAAACAAGACGTAAAACCTAACATAGTAACGTCAACATAAACGTTCTCAATTTTGAGAAAGCCGTTGTTCAACTAACAATGGAAGTACCACCTGACGTATCTTAGGAAGGTCCTGTAAAGCGATGAAAAGTGACCCTCCGATGAAAAGTGAAGTCCTCTTGGTTGGTTAATTTAATCGTAGAATATATTTTCGTGCCTTTCAATACATTTGGTTTTCGCGCCGGGCCTTCCATTGCCCTTCGGTGGAGAAGGGGACTCCATTCCCCTAGACGCCCCCGGTAGGCGAAATTTATTCCCGGTTAAGGCGTTGATCGTATTTTACACAGTAGTTGTGCGGAAAAAAATTTGCGTCAACTAAAAAGTAAACGTTAGATTTAAAGAATATGCACTTCAAATATATTATATACTTAACTGTTCTACGGTATTCACTGCCTGGACTCGACTTTTTCAACAGATAAGAATATGGTTTTGAAATCAATGTTCAAAGTAGGAGACTTGTCTTTAACAGCTGTCACGCAAGTTGACCAATGGCAAAGTCCGAAGTTTACTTGAGTGACATGACCCTATCACAAGTCGTAACCTTGTTCACTTTGAAGGTTGTAATTCAAGTCGAATAGTTTACTCTACCCGGCCTAGAATTAGACAACTTTGCTTTTATCTAGTCAGTGAACTTTACTGCTCTCTTTAAACATCAGATTAAACGTATCCTTTTTAAAATATATTGGCAAAATGGCTCTGAACAAATTAAGTATCGATAAACTAAGCCTAGCCGGGAAACGTGTTTTTATGAGGTAAGACAAGCTGTTTACTTTTACTAATCCGCAGGTTTTCTAGGCTACTTCATTTTTAACGGACAGTATTTAGAATTTAACACCGTAGGTTCAAGTATAACTTTACCCCTAAAACTTCCAATAATGAGCCTACAATTTCAAGGGCTGACTAGGCCTAGCTTAGAAGCTTGAACATTTAGCATAGTTTGTTAGGCCTAGTCTAAGAGTTAATTCAACAATGGAATATACTAACTACCAGGCTTGTTTTCACGGAATGTTTGTAGGCCTAGATGATTTGATGCGGTGGAAACGCTTATTTTCATAGTGGTGTTCTTTTGCTAGGACTTAAGTTGGGCTAACATAAGCATTTTTGAGTGGTTTGAATATTTTGTTGTTTTCAAGGCTTTACTTCGAAGAAGATACCTAGAACTAGCAAGTCCTTTCTTACATTAAACCTGAAAGACAGGTAACCTAACTTTCAATTGAACTCATTTTTTATTTACAATTATAAGGTGAGGTCAGCTGTAACTTTGCTCCAGCCCGACTAAACCACTGAAATCTGTATAATGTTTCAATACTAGTTTACCATCTTGTTTTGTTCTTGTAGAGTGGATTTCAATGTTCCAATGAAGGATGGAAAGATTACGAACAATCAGCGTATTGTAGCTGCTCTGGAGTCAATCAAGTACGCATTGGACAACGGTGCCAAGTCTGTTGTTCTGAGTTCTCACCTCGCTCGACCAGACGGCAGCAAGAATCTCAAGTATACTCTCGCCCCAGTCGCTGAAGAACTCAAGAAACTACTAAACAGGTGAATACATGGCTTTAATCAAAGATTATGTTATGGTAGGTAGATTGCTCATAGATGCCACATGGCTGAGGGAGGAAAATCAACATAGTTTGGCAGCCCAAGCACAGATAGCACTGCGAGGGAATTATTTTAAGAGTCTCAGCCCTCAACCGAAGCATGTCGGTTTAGGGAAAAAGACGACAAGAGAAGGCAGCACACGCAGCTCTATCTGTGCCCGGGCTGTCACAACTATGTTGATTTTCCTGCTTTGGCCACGTGTCATCTATGCCCAATTGACCTATCATAGTATTATCTTTGCTTTATGTAATGATGTGAATGGTATTTTGTGTTAAAACGCATACAAGAGTTTGCTGTATCTGAGCATAAAGTTAGGTTAGAAAATATCAGGAAGTCAAGTCAAAGTCTTTATTGTGCTAGATTAACAATATACATAAAAGTGATACATAATAATTATTTTCTTAACAAAAACTAAACAATTTCCTTTTTTTGGTGACAATTTTACACCTTTGACAAATTATTGATAATTTATTTATATTTAGCTTATTTACATGTTTACATTCATGTGCTGGTATACTTGTTTGTCAAGTCCCGGTCAGCTGTAGCAGGCAAGATCGGCCAAAATACCTTAGAGGTCTTTCAAATTTTAGAGGTCGACCAATGAGATGAAGGAAAGTGTGTTAAAAGGTCTATTATAAACCGCATGATTTTGAAAAAGATGTCTAGAAAATTAGGAATTGATAATTTGTTTAAATGGCTAAAGAATAATGTTTGTTGAAAAATGAAACTCAAAAGTTCTGTTTACAAATGTCAAGGTTTCAGGAGTGCTACCAAGCTTTACTGGCTAATTCGATAGCAACACAAAGCTATACCTGTCTTTTATTCAATGGTGAAGTTACAGGGACATTTTAAACAACTAGACTTAACTCTCAGGCTTTCGTGGGCGGTGTCACAACTGTAATCTAGTCCTTCCGGTTCACACCGCATCAAAACATAATAATTATTTAAATTATTTCGGTCTGGTTAGATTGACTGGTAAGGTTGTAACATTTAGATGTGTACTGATTATTTGGGTATAGCACATAACTCGGCAAAGTTTGTTCCAAAAGTACTTACACATTTTAATGCTTTTTTGGTCAGTTATTGGTTTTAAACAAAACAATTTTATTGCAATATTATGACGACAGTTGTGCTCTTGATGAATATGAAATTATATAGATTATTCATTTCTTTGTAACATGTTTGTGCTAGCAAAACTTTGCATCTGAGAAGTAAAAAAGTAAAGAAATAATATAACAAATACCAGTCAAGATTGTAATATAGTTTAAGAGTAGTATTTATTACAGTTTAGTTGATAATTATATCAAACTATATCAATTTAATCCCAATTAGTCATTACTTACGATAGACAAATTCAATGCCTAACACGTTATCTAATCATTATGAGCTTTGGGGATCAGGCTTATCACAGCTTTGCGCGTGTTAAAGTGTTCAAAACTTTGTATTCACAATATTTCAAACAAATTCTTACACATTCAAACTTTGAATTTGAATATGACCTGTGGTTTACCTATTTACCCGACTATGTGTCACGTCACACTTAATAGAAGACATGAGCTCATCTTTCTCACCGGTAGCCAATCAAAATCATCTGCCTGGCTGGCATTGTCACGTTGTAAGCGATCATGTTATAAGCTGGCACGGACAGTTGTTATATTTCATGACAAGTTTAACAGTTTGAATGATTAAAACTTTAACATACAGAAAGATCTCGCTAATCCGGTACTATATCATGATTGGAAGTGCCGGATAAGTGGAGGTTCCTAAAAGAGACTTAATTTGCCAGAAAAAACGTGTTATAATTACTTACGAAAGCTGTTTACATTGTCACTTCTTAAAACTTTTGTTTTTATTTTGGTTGTTTCACCACGACCACAAGTATTATACAACACTTTCACTTTCTTAAAATGTTCAACATTTTAATATTGTATATAATTTAGTTCTTCTGGTTCACACTGCGTCAAAACATCATAATAGTGAGCTTTATAAATTTCGGCCTCGCGGTAGAGTATCGGCTTCAGTCACAGATTAGCTGAAACTGAGCTACTTGCTGTCTACTATCCTATTGGTCACAGGACTGCCAACCGGCTATTGGAGCAGTGATGCCAACAGTCAATGTTCTCATTGGCTGTGACACCATAGAAAGGACTTCTTCAGGACTGTTTGCCAGCTTCTGGAAAGTTTGATGCTGTCTTCTTTGTTAAAATTATATTCATCTTTATTTTAATTTGTATTCACTTTTTTAACTTCAACAAAAAAGACAGCATCAAAATTTCCAGAAGCTGGCAACCAGTCCTGAAAAAGTTCTTTTGATAGTGTCACAGCCAATGACAGTTGACATCCCTCCTCCAATGATTTATTGGCAGCTCTCCCACCAATTGGATAGCAGACAGCAAGTAGCTCAGTTTCAGCCAATCAGTGACTGAAGATGGTACTCCACAGCAATACCGAAATGTTTCAAGCTAATTATTATTATGTGTTGTCTCGTCTGAGCGGAAGAACTAGATTATAGCTGTGACACCGGCCGCGAAAGCCAAGAGTTAACTTATTTTCTTACAACCAGGCGAGATAGCTTGAGGATGATATAGGTCTAAAGCGGCTCAGATAGTCTCAGTGATCATCTGATGATACCCGCATCAACTCCCACCATCGTTTAGACATATCAGACCATCACCTGTGTGGTTCGGAAGTCACGTTAAGCCGTTGGTCCATTGGTCATTGGGCTATTAATTAATGACTCATTCTAAGGAAGAGTCGGTCATAGTTTGTAACAAGACTACACCTCATAACTCATTACTACCACTCATCACACTCATCCTTCACCACATATTTGCCTTAAAATACCCTCATGAGAGTGGTCGGCATCTCAAATAGTGATTTAGTGATTTAGCTTGAAGTTTTCAAAAATAATTATCCACAATGCAAGTTTTGATGATGTTCATGATTGAAATGGGTAAATGTGTGCAGAGAAGTGGTGTTCCTGGAGGATTGTGTTGGTGCTGCAGTGGAGCAGGCTTGTGCAGATCCTCCGGCCGGAACTCTGATCCTCCTGGAGAACTTGCGGTTCCACGTGGAGGAGGAGGGCAAGGGCGTTGACGCAGCAGGCAGTAAGGTAGCTTTTCTTCATCTCCACCTCATACAGCTTAGGCATTAAGTAGTAGTGTAGCCAGGATTTTGGAATGGGGCTTTCCAGAATCATGAGATCCTGTCTAACCGGAACTACTGAGAGGCCAGAGGGTGTTCCATACCCACTAGCAAAAAGGGAGGTCTGGGGGCCCTCCCTGGAAGGTTTTCATCCGAAATGGCAAGTTTTGGGGGATATTTTAATCCTAAAATCAAATTATGTATTAAGCTGATTTTGTAACAACACACTGGTAGTGTGGCGATCAAGCGTTTTATAAGCTGTCTACAAAACCGACACAGTCCATAACATTTGGATTATATAAAATATGTTCAGATTCTTTGGTAATGACAATACTTGCGCTGAAATAGGTTTTAAAGTTGAGAGTATACACTCGAATTGCTATTGAACCGGATACGGTTGAAAATACTCTTGAACTTATTTTCATACTTTTTTAGAATTTACCTAAATAAACCAGTTTGGTGCTTTTCCGTGTATGGCTACCTTGCGAGAGTCATAGTTACTTTTGCCGTTCTGATCATTGTGCGGAAATCTTTTATATTTCCTGTTCATGCTGCTTATTATTTCAAAATAATATTAATAGTATATAGTTTTGTGGTTTGGGGATAGTAATATTTTCCGTACAGTTGACCAAAACCTTAACAAAATAATTTCTACCTTATACATTATATTTCACAACGGTCATTTTGGGTCCTTTATCAAAGGTCATGGGGGGACTCAAAAAACCCTCCTTGACAAATAATGCCTGGTTGGGTGCCTGCTACAAATTGCAAACATGTTAATCTAGGGCAATGTTTTACACACCTTTCCCTACCCTACAATAATAATAATAAATTCTTTATTTTTCTCCAAAATGTACATTGTTACAATACAGATTGTATATCTATATAAATAAAATAAGACTTTTGTCTGTACATTGCAAAGAATCCGTCAGTTTTGGTTATTTGGTCTTATACTTCATAGACCAAACTGGTGCCAAAAATTCCTGTCTGTCTGTCTGTCAGTCTGACTGACTGTCTGTCTGTCTGTAATGTTTTTAAGGCATCTTGGACCACTTATAACTCAGAATCGACTGAAGCTGTGGCGGTGAAACTTCGTTTAAGGGTTAAGCCCATTACGCAGTGTGTCTTTAACTATATTTTATACCCATACAACACCCACAAAAAATAGCAAGGGACCAAAGTAAAAACTTTTTTAGGGATTTTGGACCGCTTTTAAGTTAGAATCAACTGAAACTTTGGTAATTAAACTATGTTTGAAAGTTTCATCACTCAGTGTGTTTTTAGCTACATTTTATATCCATATAACATCCTCAAAATAAATTGCAAACAACCAAAGCGAGTTCTAAAAACGGGCGGAACGGTGGAGTAACTATGACTCTCACAAGGTAGCTAACACTTATTTGTATAAATAAAAGAAGACTTTTGTCTGTACATTGCAAAGAGTCCATCGGTTTTGGTTATTCGTTGTTTATATACTTTGGATAGACCGAAACTGGTGTCAAAAAAATTCTTGTCTGTCTGTAACGTTTTTAAGGCGCCTAGGACCGCTTATAACTCAGAATCGACTGAAGCTAGGGCGGTGAAACTTCCTTTAAGGGCTTAGCTCATCACACAGTGTGTCTTTAGCTGTATTTTATAGGTACTCATGCATCATCAAAAAAATAAATGGCAGCACTTATAAGGAGAAGATGGTGAACCAACAGGCAAACTAAATGGTTTTCTAAGGATGTATAGGAAAATTTTTTTGTTTATTTTAAATTTGCAATTTTCTTAAAATATACACACAGTTATGTTAATAAGGCCCTCGAGTCAAAGCGTGGGTACTCTCAGCAAGTATGCTAATATAATTACTAGTTTCTACAACAAACAAAAATGAAATTTCTTTAGCAACTGACTGAACAGACAAAAATGATTGGGCCTCTTGAATTAATTAATAATTCATTTAGAGCCCCATCACACAAATACACAAAAAGAGTGAGTTCAAAAGCAGTCTAACTATTCATGATTACACTTCAATAAAAAACACTTAAGAGTGTGCTTTCCTGCCGCTGGAGTTGATAAAAATGACATATAAACCGTTACTAATCTACCTTAAATCTATCTTAACAAAATGATGGTATCGTAGAAGAAGAACAAATATGGTAGCTGTATAAACTGTTTCAGCCGATCAGTGTCTGACGATGGGACGCCACAGCGTGACCGAAATATTTCAAGCTAATTATTATGATGTTTAGACATGGTGTGAACCGGAAGATCTAGATTATAGTTAAGACATTTTGCAGCTCGAAAGGCTTCCCCCCTCTTCTTGGGTACCCAGTACTAGTAGTGGAAGTAGTCCCCTAATTTTCTTTTAGGTTGGGTTGAACATAAATTACAAAAAATGTCCAAAAATTTGTTAAAATATATATTCTTACTAGCTGAGCGTACCCGCGCTTCGCCTCGGGACTTTCTTAACATAGCTGTCTGTATATTTTAATAAAACTGAAAATTTAAGTAAACAAAACAGTTTCCTATATATCCTTAGAAAACCATTTAGTTTACCTGTTGGTTCACCATCTTCTCCTTATAAATGTTGGCTACCTTATAATCAGTATGCTCGCTACATGAGCACATGACACGGAACCCCTACAAAACACGCTGATTACATTAAAATTTACAACGTAGAGAATGGCAAATTTATTTGTTAGTTTTAAAGTAAAGCCACAAGAAAGAGACACAGGCGACCCTAGCTTCTGGCGCTTTTGTTGCGGCAAGACAAACTTGAGCAGGAGCTGCTCATACGCAGCTCCTGTTCTTATCTCGAATCGACCGTCCATTTACCCTCCAGAGGGAGGCCGCTAACAACCACGAGTTTGCAGGAGCTGCTTTCTTGACAGCTCCGCAGCTCTCATTGGTTGGTTCTTGGTGGATTCAACACCGCCAAGTTCGTGGCACCGACCTCACTGTTGTCATCTCACTGTAATCTGTCAAGAGCGGTTTCTGTTGTATGTGTCATTAGTACGATTTTTGCGTTTAATATTGAAGCGATAAAAATGTACATAAATGCAAAATATGTGATTTCAAAAAAATTTTGGTCGGAAGTTTTAAACTGGCTATAACTATTTTTCTCCCGCTGTTCATTCTCATTTGTAGTTTTCAGATTGTGAATAAGTTTAATATCGTGCATATTTTGACATATTAAATTATATTCTCTCTAGCCCTTCAGTTCTTGCACAGAAATTATTTTAACTCATCTTTCATTATGATAATTTAAGGTATACATTATATATTTATGTAAAATATGTTATACCAAATGGTAATATCATAAATTATTTTAAAAAAAATCGTTAGATAAAAGAAAAGTATTACTTCATATTTAGCTTAAAATCCATGTTTTAAGCCATAAAATTTTAAAATTTCCTGGGAGGGCCCCAGACCCCTGGTGGTGTGAACCCCTCGCTAAACAGTCATGAGCGCCACTGCTTATAATAAAACATTTTTTTTAATTTATCATGACAAACCACATAAGTTTTAAACCAAAATAAACTACTCTTCTTAGTTGAAAATGGAAAACTACGGCTATAGTACAACATTTATTTTAATTTATCTTTATCATGACAAACCACATAAGTTTTAAATACAAAATTAATTACTCTTGCTTAGTTGAAAATGGAAAATTACATGGCTAATAGTACAAAATTTATTTTAATTTATCATGACAACACATAAGTTTTAAATCCAAAATAAACTAATTTTGTTTAGTTGAAAATGGAAAACTACATGGCTATAGCACAACACTCTTATTTAGCGTGATTGAGGAACAGACACACACCATCTCCTTTTTATATATTAGTATAGATTACGTTTAACAAAAGTAGATAAACGTTACTATCGTTAAAAACTGCATGCATATTGTGACAAAATGCAACTTTGCTGTTGCAGATAAAAGCTTCACCGGAGAGTGTCAAGGCATTCAGAGAATCTCTGAGGAAACTCGCGGATGTATACGTGAACGATGCGTTCGGAACTGCGCATAGAGCGCACAGCTCGATGATGGGAGAAGGCTATGAACAGAGAGCGTCCGGTTTTCTTTTGAAGAAAGAACTCACCTACTTCGCCAAAGCTTTGGAAAAACCTGAGAAGTATGTCATAGTGTGGAATTTGCGTGAATTTTGCTGCGTTCAATTGAAGGGCTAACAAAAAAAGAGGCTAAGTCTACTTTTAAAAATTTTGATTGTACTAACTTTTATTTTGGTACTCCTGTTGAAGCACTTGTAGGGAGTGCTATTTCGGCACAATATACAAGCTCGAGAGAAAAACTAAATAAAACATGGCCGACACGTAGCCACAAACGCTACTGTAAATCTTAGCAAAGTTCCAATAAAACAAAACAGTTTTTTCATCTTTTTAAATTACAAAAGTTCTTTTATGCACTATTAGGTGAATTTTACAAGGAGAGAGAGGATAGTAGCTAGCTTACCAAAGAAAAAAGTTTAGGGGCCAACAAAAATAGGCACACAGAAGTGTCACACACAAAATTCACTGATATTTCGCCCTTACTAAGGGTTTTATCAAAGCACAGAGTTCTTAACACTAAACACCATTGTGTTTTTTGTGTTGTTTTTTTTGTGGGCCATTTTGTTCTTTTGTGTTTACTGTTAAGAAATCTGTGCTTTCATAAAGCCCTTAGTAAGGGCGAAATATCAGTGAATTTTGTGTGTGACTCTTCTGTGTGCCTATTTTTGTTGGCCCCTAAACTTTTTTCTTAGGTAAGCTAGCTACTATCCTCTCTCTCCTTGTAAAATTCACCTAGTTTAGTAATAAGGCTCTTCCTTTCAAACCTAACCTTAATAGTTTATACACTATTAGTAATTTTACATTTAATTTTTTAAGATTTACTTTATGTATTTACTCTATGGTTTTGAAAAGAAAACAAAAACAGCTGTTAATAGTTGTATTTGTTTTGACATAAGAAAGTTGTTTACTTTCTGTATCCTAGGCAAACTAGGCTAGTAAATTTATTTAACTAGTTTAGAAATGAGTTTAAACTAATTTCTGCCCAGTGCTCTGAGTGTCAAAGGGGAGAAATTCCGACTAAATAATTAAAATAAAATAACTTGATAACGGTAAGTTCTACAGAAATCAGTTTTGATCAATTAAAAAAGTAAAATTCTAATTTACAGGGTGAGTAGTGTATTCATTCATGGTAAAACTAAAATTTGTAGGCAAAACCAAACTTTGAATAGCCATAATTTTAAAACAGCTGATCCGATCTAGCAAGTTAACAAACTTAACCTAGAGATTTACAAAAGGAACATTAGTACCAAATTTCATGACAATTGGACCAAAAATGTGACCTGTAGAGTGGTCACAAATATATACATATATATAAAGTTTTGCCAAATGACTCAGGAGGTGTTGGGAAGCAAAAAAACTGCAAACCGCACCTTTCTACGCCGTTTCCTTCTCTTTGACAAGAGAAATGAATAGCTCTATTTCCTGTGGAAATTCTCTAAAAACCTGCTCAGTCCTCAATGCTGGCGTCTTTTTTCAGTAAAAACCAGTTCATTGACTGAGTGTGGTCTATGGTATCCGGTTTTGTAGTTACAACTTTAAAATACGCGCCTTTAGAGGAAGGGCTACACTTATTTTTTTAAAAATAATTTCAAGTGGTACAAAACTATATATGCTATGGAGCGTAATTATTAACTTATTTTCACTGCTAATTTCCAAAGGTTTTATTACGTATTCAAACCCTTAAAACGACTCCTGTAACATTTGTGAGTAGTGACTTAACCACTTCTTTCCGTTAACCCTTCAATTGGGAAAATAGGCAGTCCCAGGCAGAGGCGAGCGGGGCAACTTCAGAGCCACGCGCCTTCGAAACAATATACTCCTGGAAGTGTTTGGAACTAGAAAATATGTAAACCTTCTATGGTTCTTGGGAGTAATAACTGTATATACCGGGTGTCCAAAAAGTCAGACCCCCTTAACTTTTGAACTAATGCAAATTTTTGAATGCCCTTTAGCATATGTACTTAGGGGTCAACTGGTACCCAAAAAAGTACCTGTTGGTATATTTTGGGGGTTTGCCCCCACCCAATAATAGGTGTAGTAGGGGTTACCCTTTAAAATGTTCAATTTACATAACCCTATTTTAAAAGCGTATAAAAAAAATCATTGATACTATTAGCAAAATTTTGCAATGCCTCTGTTTAAAATGGCAGCCTAAAACGTGTTTCATTGTTTAAGCAGATAAATGAACACAATCGCTATAGTTTTCCAAATTTTGGACAACAAATTACTTAGCTTTAAAATGATACGCTACAAGATAGATTTTGCAAACTTGGGAAACTGCCCCTTTTTTCAAAATGGTTGTAAGGTTTCAAGAACGGGGTAGTGGTGAGGTACCGTCTAACTGCCAACATGCGTTGTACATATTTAATTAAAGAGGGAACTGTAGGAAAATTAGAATCCCACAATCAGTCCAATTTAATCACGGGATTAGAAAAATAAGTCTGGACCTATGGTATGTTGTTTATTTTTAAATGTCATTTTTGAAAGTAGGTTTGATAAGGACCGAAATGTTTCAGACCATTCTTGGCCATTCTAGGCGGAGCCAAGGTAGCAGATAAAATTCAGTTGATAGAAAACCTTTTGGACAAGGTTCAAGAAATGATCATTGGAGGTGGAATGGCCTACACATTTCTCAAAGAGCTGAATAACATGAGCGTAAGTACTAAGTAGATAACAGTTGTGAATCATTTTCTAGTGTACAGGTTTTGCAGTGGTGCATAAACCTCAACATTATGGTGGGCCTACAGGGGCGATTTGGGGTTTGGAATATTCCTCACCCCCACCCAAGGCAAAAAAACAGGGATTTTCAGTGCCAACCAAAATAAATTGTTTGGATCACCATAAAAACATTTCTAGACCTCAGTTTTCAAGCAATGGCCTGATTCAGTTTTCAGGGGCAAGCGCTAATTGAACTAGACCATCTCTGGTAAAAAAGGTTGTGCGACAATAAAGATCCCTAAATCAGTGCTCAAAGCTTAATTAAGGTCTAAAGAATTTAAGGCTACCTAGCTGAAATTAAGTCATACAAATGAAAATACTAAGCCAGGTCTACATTAGAGCCTCTATACATTTTCATCTGGCCTTCTCAAGGGTTAAGTGAAAATGGCAACACTGTTCAACAATCTACCTCTGAAATTATTAAAATGTCAAAACATAAGCAGTTACCAAAAAAAGGGTTATTTATTGGAATTCGGTCAACTTGAACTTTGATTTTACTAAGAGGGCCAACAAAAATTATTTTTGATAGAGATACTCAGAAAAATGTGCAAACTTAATAAAAACATTTAACGTTTTGAAAATTGATCTACCAAAATTTGGTTTACTGCAGAAACTGCTCATGTTGGTGACTCATATCTAACCTAAACCGGAAACCATCATCAATGCGGCGAGCTCGGCACTGAGCATTCTCGGAAGAACTTTGTACTGAAAGCTTTTTTTCAACGGTAACAATTTTGCAAACATTAACATAAAATCTGTTTTAAGTACTTGAATAATTAAGTGAATTTTTCTGATACTTTCCATCTAAAAATTAAAGTTGATCGGCCAGCTGATAGCTGGCAGAAATGAGGGTTAAAGATTGCGTAAAATTATCTTGTCGAAGAAGTTGTATTATTTGAAATATTGAAGCCAGGATGGGTCAAGTGTGATGTTGCCATGTCGAGCAAATCCCAGATGCAAAGTTACAGCGGCTATGGTATGGTACAGTACCCTCCAAAATAAACAGTACTGAAAGTGTTAGATTTTATTTGCATGAGGTTACTAACATATATAAACATACAAAATGAAGCAAAATCCATTAGGTTCGGGTTAGAATATGTTCAATATGTCCTCCGTCCATTATTGGGCAACATTCATATAGTTCTTGAAGGTTTTGGGTCATTTCCGTAAGGAGAGGTTGTGCCATGTTCCTCACACATATACGGTATGTATTTTTTCTATAAGTTGGACGAATCGTAGTTGGTGGATCTTCGCGGGAAATCCTCTCCTTCAACATTCCCCAGACGTACGCATCAGGTGATGTTAGATCCAGCGAATGGGGTGGGTAAGTAAAGGTTGTTCTAAGAGAGATGAGGCGGTTGCCAAACGCTTATTTAAGAAAAGCAATGTTGTTTATGGTAATATGGCTGGAACCTTGTTAACGAAAATTTAGGTTTCGAGCAGGACAAAATCTTCTAAGGTCTTTCTTTCCTATCAAGAATAGTCCTATATCTTTCCTGATTCACAGTAAGAGGATTTCCATTATTGTCTTCAACAAAGTATGGCCCAATTATGCCTATTCCTGAAAAAAACACTCTTCCTTGATGTTCGTTTGTGCAGACAGTAGTAGGGCGGTCAGAGCGGCCCTTCCGCTGAGTCAAAACACTACCGATTCTTCGAAAATTTTGAATGACGCTTATCATAAGTCGGCATTACTTGGCGGATGTTTATAAAAATTTGCTGGAAACCAAAGTGCAGTGTGGGACAAACTTGGCCTACCTGCACGCCCAATTCCGTATGAGCGGAAATAGTGTTATACAATAAAAGTCTTTTCCGCAGATTGTCAACACCACTTCAGCTTAATATAACCTCAAAGGGGAAAGACAAAATAAACACGAAGACGTTGCAACAATTAAAAGCTGTCACAGCTGGTTGAAAAGAAAGGTACAGCTGTTTCAATTTCAGTACTGTTTATTTTGGGGGTTACTGTAGCTTTGCTATTATTTGTTTTATGTAAGAACACATCGGTACCGTAACAATCACCTTTGTACAAGTTTTTAATACTATCGTGGAATGTTGTAGATTGGAAACTCTCTGTTTGATGCTGAAGGCGCTAAGATAGTTAAGAACTTGATGGAGAAAGCCGGGAAGAATGGAGTGAAAATGCATTTGCCAGTGGACTTTGTGACGGCGGACAAGTTTGCCGAGGACGCAGCCGTCGGTAGTGCAACCGTCGAGGCTGGCATCCCTGACGGCTGGATGGGTCTTGATATCGGACCCAAATCCTGTGAGAACTTCAAACAAGTCATCGAGGGTGCCAAGACCATTGTTTGGAACGGGTACGGCTACTTTATTGAAATTTCCACGCACAGTTAACACTTTGAAGCTGAAACCCGAGTCCTGCTCGGGCCGTCTATTGAAGTAGTTACCATGATTGCTACTAGATTATAAAAAATACAGATATAAACCATACTCATTAAATATATAAATTAAGATAGTTCATGGCTTTTTATTTTTGTTATATTTTGTTGTATTTACAAGATGTTTCATTTAATGTAATAGTTATATGTACTATACAACTAGCTGACTCCATTCAATAATTGTACTATATCAAAATGTGCAATTTATGAATAAAGATGTTTTTAATTGAATTAAATTTAATTGAATAGAGCGCTAGTGTTCCGTGCCAGTTCGACCAGCTTACTGAGAGGCCGCGTGGTCTAAGGCGTCAGCTGACGAGCTGCAATTTAGGTCACACGGTTGTCATGAGTTTGAATCCTGCAGCAGGAGCAATCCATGTTAAACTTACTTCAGTATGGTTTGGTGATAAGAAGGCGCTTCTTAAATAAACGTTGACCGGCACAGGTGGAAGTTGACGGTGTAAGGGAGTTTAATATAAATTACTCATAATACCGTTTTTTGTTGTTTTTGGGTCTATTACACTTCTATTAAGAGATTGCAATTAACAGCATTCCATTAAGTCACTACATAAGTAAAATAAATAAAAAAGATGGGAAACTATCATTTTTATAAATTGGGCCTAGCTTCAAATTGTTAATTGTGCAAATTTTGACATGATTATCTTTTTAAACATCTTAAAATAAAGTGCCCTGGGTTTTAGGGTGATAATTTTCTTCTTCACAATTACTTCTCTAATTTAACAGGCCTGCTGGAGTGTTTGAGTTTGAAAAATTCGCGAAAGGAACCAAGGCTGAAATGGATGCAGTGGTGGAAGCTACGAAGAAGGGGTCAATCACAATCATCGGAGGAGGGGACACGACTTGTGCTGCTAAGTGGGGCACAGAGGACAAGATCAGTCACGTGTCAACCGGAGGTGGCGCCAGTCTGGAACTCTTGGAAGGTAAATCAATCACATCTATGAGAGGGTACCCAAAAATAACGGGAATTCCATTATTTCATTTTATTATTTTTTTTACAAATTTACTTGTATACCTTTAGTATACTCTCCATTTAGTGTAATGCATTTGCCCATTCGATGCTCCTATGGTTCAAGTATAGATTAGGTGGGAAGGGTGGTCATGCTGGTATTGGCCAAAACTAGCGACTAAGATGGCTATGTGGACAGCATTGTCATGATGAAAGAACCAATTTCCTATCGCTACAATTTAGGTCTGGAGTGTGTTGAAATTAGCTAAACTGAATTTCTACACACTACAGACAGCAAAAAGCATTCTCAATGGTCTTTGTTCTTTTGCAATATTTACGGTTTTTTTTTCTGAACAACTTCACCAGTCCGAGAATTTGAAGGTCGTCCAGAACAAGGCTTGTCTTGAATCGACAGGGCGCATCTTGAATTTGGGGAAAAATTGTTACACTCTGGTTTTGCTCAAAACATGGTCTTTGTAAGCTTTTTAATAATTGCAACTGTTTCTGACGTTCTTACTGAGAAAAAAGCAAAACTTCACTGCTGAACATTGTTCATTTAATTACACCATCAAAACAAAACGAGGCAGAACAAAAACTACTTTTAGAAAAATGCACACAGCTCCTCTTCACGACCTCTCAGACTGACCACAGTGAGTGCTCTGAACTCAGGAAGAGTTGCGCTTTCATCCCCTAGCGGCCAAAATTCAAACTATGCGCTCCCCACCTCGCCATCGACCGATTCCCGATACTTTTGGGTATCCCCTCGTACCTTGATTTCTTGAAAACGTGAAATTCCTGAGGTTGAAACATTATTACGGACGTTTTCTACCGTTTTAGAGGGAACAAAATGTACACAACATTTCAGAATCTGGAATCTAATCTTGTCTTCAGGTGAAAAGTAACCTAGATGATAACACAAAACATTTGGAAAAGAGCTAGGCTAAAAGTATTCAGCGCAAGCTGACCAGTCACCCACCACCAAATAACCTAAATATTTTTCCTCCTTTCCCATCTTTCGTCAGACTTGTTAATTTTATAACAGCTAGCCTAGAAAACAATACAACATGTACAAACACGTTACAAATCAACATCCACGGTTAGAAAAAAAGAAGGTTATTTGGTGGTGGGTGACTGGTCAGCTTGTGCTGATTATTTTTAGCCTAGCTCTTTTCCTAATGATTTGTGTTATTAAAACCTAATAATAAATTAATAATTAATTTTTATATTTATCAAATAAAAAAATAGCACATATAATAAAATTAAACAGCAAGGCACATTAAAATACTTTAAAAATCTATCATAAACATTCAGGTTGAAAACTTAAAATAATAATACCACAGCTTATAAAATCTGACACTTCTAAAAACTCTGTGTTCTGCTATGTGTTTCTACTTTATCCAAGTCAGCTGATCCAGTGGTGGCTTTCCCTAATGGGCTCTTGGGCGCAGCCCTCCCAAGTCCATTAATATATCTAAATATTGTATTAAATCCTCTATTAATAAAATAAATGAATACATTTTTTCATCCAAGCGTTTGTACAACGCGCAGCCAGGTCAGCAGACGTGGCGAACATATAGAACGATGCTTGGCAAAGCCGGCCCGAGCTACTATGGGCATACGAGGCAGCCGACAGCTTGCCAAACATCATTCATTGGACTGCCTGGGGCTCTGCCCCAACCAAGTGCGCATGCGCGGCCCCCTTCCACTACCACTACTACCGCTCCACTCCCGTCGCGTCAGACCGAATTATCTGTAGATCGAACAGCCGATCTAGCGGATATCAACAGCTGATAATCAGTCAGTGATGCCAACACGATGGACAAAACAATAATCATTGTTCCAATAGAAAATTAAAATTGTATAAACGCTACTGGCACTTAAAACTGTTTATTCTAACTTGAAATCATAAGAACAGTTTTCAGTCCAGTTTATCCGGTTGTCGATACATTGATAGCGTCATTACGCACCTTTATTTGTTCTGCCTTAGTTTTATTTTAATGCTTAGTTGTAGTGTTTGGTTCTGATAGTTTTCTACAAATATTGCAGTTGAAAATTAAGGTCAAAAATGCTTCAAAATGCGTTATTTTATCACAAAATTTACAAAATTTTCTGTGGGAGGGCCCCGGACCCCTCTTTTTGATGGGTAGAGCCCCAAACCCCGGTAGAGCCCTCCCACTGGCTATACACACGAGCCGCTACTGAGCTGCTCTGCTCCTTTGTTTTCCTTTGTGATAGCAAAATTAATAAAATGTTCACTGTTGTCCTGTTGCAGGCAAGGTGTTGCCAGGAGTTGCAGCTCTCAGTGACGCCTAGATGTTCAGACCTCAAATTCAGCCCTCTTAATGTTAGTGTAAATAACCTGTTGGAAATCCTTGTTAATTTATCATTTTCGTTGAATATTAAACATTTTATTCAAAATGTGCATTTTGTTACTAAGTAAATATATTTGCATTCCAGGCTGTTCATTGTGTCTTTTGTGCCCATGTTTATTCCCAATCCTCAGTGTAACTTTAACCAAATATAATGTTATGTTAAGTAGATTGCGCATAGATACCACATGGTTGAGGCAGCCCAAGCACAGAATGTGCTGTGAGCTCTGCCGTCTCTCTCTGTTTTTCTCCCCCTCAGCTCTACATGCTTACCTGATGTTGATTACTAAATCGATTTTCGTGAATGAACAAACTTGCGTGAGCATCAGTGGCTCTGCTTGTGACTTAAAAGAATTCCCTCACTATCTGTGCTTAGACAACCAAACTATGTTAATTTTCATGCCTCAGCCATTCGGCATCTGTGCACAATCTACTTACCATAGCATTATCTTTGCCATAACAAAGCCCGAAAGATATTTGTTTATTACGACACAGCTTTGTTTATATCTGTCACTGTACTCTGTTCCACTTTGTGAAGGCTAAGTTAGGGGGACTTTTCCTAGCGGTGGTTTTGGTCAACAACGGCGGCTACAGGCGTAGGAGCCCATACTCAGGGGAGGGTGGTGAGGTACAGAGTGACTCAAAAGTCTTTGGAATTTTGTATGTAAACTGTACTAAAAGAAAAATTATATGAATACAAATAACACAATTGGAACTGAAGTACATTAGTATTACGGTGGTCTTGACAAGAGGAAGGTTTACATGGTCTTGACACATGAAATTTAGCGATTACAGTTTGTTGGGAGGGCTCCCAAGAGCCCTTATAGATGAGCGGCTACTGAAAAAATGTCCTATTTAATTATAAACCTAAATTTCTAGCTAATTATTCAAAATGACTGTGGGAAATTGAAGTATGGTGAACTTTTCTTCCAGAACACTCGAAAACATGTTTCATGGGTTCTATGTTTTTCCCTGGGAAAAAACAGTTTCCCTGGGGGTACCCCCCAGACCACCTGCTATGTTTCCCCCTTCCCTTCCGGAAGATACCCTATGGACGCCTTTGGCTACAGTTGCTCAGTGTTTCTTGGCAATTAGCTGATTAAATGAGGAGACCTGTGTTTAACGACCGCTACTTTAGAACTGGTAGGATTATTGCTTGAAAAGGTAAAGTCTGTCTTGCTTAACACGGCGAAGTTAGGACTAAAATCCTCTCTACCACTCAACCTCGACCTTTACCTAGTGTTATTGTATAGTTACATTACAAATGCAAGTGGTTACTGCAGGGATAGTGTATAAAGGAATATCGTCTAATTTAATAGACAAATGAAAACTTGTTCTGTTATATTGAAAATTTGCTAAGATTCACCATAGCTCTTGTTATTTTAAAATCACAATTACCATTAAGCCGTATGAAAACCAGAAACATACCCTATCAAAATATTGAGTAATTTTCACACAATTTTATTTCATGTACACATTAACACAAGTAATCAGTGCGTGCCAAAGGTAACATAGTAAGTAGATTAAGCATAGATGTCGAATGTCTGAGGCAGGAAATTTAGCACAGTTGCGGCAGCCCAAGCACAGATAGCGCTGAGGGAATTCTTTTGAGAGTCTCAAGTAGAGCCACTGACGCACGCGCAAGTTTGTTCTCAAAAATGGCACGATTTGGTCACATTTAAGTCATCGACATCGGATAAACCGTGCATGTGGAGCTGAGGGGAGAGAAAATAAGCAAGGGACGGTAACACCATCTGTGCTTGGGCTGCCAAACTATGTTGATTTTTCCTGCCTCAGCCATTCAGCATCTATATGCAATCTATTACATTATTTCTGCGCATTTCTACTTGTGGAGAGGATAGAGTGACGTAGTGCTGGATAGTGGCCCTGCACCCCCCCCAGATTGGAGGGGCTTGTTTACAATAATAAATCAAACTCGACAAACAATAAACATGACCAAGCTAAGTATTGTTGTTTACAAAAACTGGTGAACCCTTTTTAATACAAACACTTTATAAATGTTCCTATAAGAAACATGTTCGCAACATTGGAACTTAGATTAAATGTATCACACCAATTCTATACTAATTACATTATGAACTGAGCGTTTTTCAACAATAATACATATGTATAGTATAGTGAATCATTTTAAAGCAGAAACAGATGTGGGCAGTTTTTAATAATTGTGGTTGGTTTTAATTACGTTTATATATACTATCGTCAACCTTTTGACTATCAGATAAACCCTATTTTTTTATGAACATAAATCATAATTAAATAAAAATTATTCGAAAACTGAAGTCGAGAAGACAATGATCATTAATAATCCTATTTATACAGTACTATAGCGTAAAAGTTAAAAAATCAAATCCGTTAGTAATTTGTTGGCTGGCTCATTTCCAATTTTCCCGATCAGCTGTTATTCTTCGCATAGCAACATTAGCCAGCAGAACCGGCCGGCTAAATATTATTAACCTGATAACCTCACTACTCTAGGTTAGCTATGGTTTCCTGAAAGCGGTGACCGCTTACATTACGGCCGTAATATGACGGTGAGTTTTGTTTTTCAATACAATCAGAGATAGAGTGGTTTCCTAGAAAACGGTGGACGTAAAGTTAGCGGTGAAAACTAGTTAAGTTTATCTCGCCAGGTGACACATTTTGTATTTGTAAACAAAAGTCTAGCTTTTCCATTACTACATACGTAAGTAAACGACAACTAAAAAAAACAACATGTAAAAAGTTGTTTTGTCACCACATCTATTTAAATATTGTGTTACGTCCACCATCACCGTTCACCGCTACAATAACTTGCCGTAACTTAGCGGTGAAACCATAACTAGCCATGTTATTTGGTGTTAATATCGGTCGTATATCATTTTATTTAATATAGTATGAGCTCTGCCTTTGGCAAAAATTGATCGGTACTCCGCCATGTTGGAAATTGTCAAATTGATTTCCGGTGATTCATCGGTATCTAGTGAGTATTTTTTGTAACTCAGTTTGATTCGATTAGGGTCGTGGTCAGTGATTGTGCGTTGTCGTGTGTGGTGCTGATGAAGATCTGCTTCCGTCGTACATCTGGGGTGTCGGTGTGTACGAGTATGTAGCTGTATTGGTGATGTATATGTTGGCTTACTAACAATCTCGCTTTCAGTATGTGTGTCCTACGAATCGCCGAGCCAGCGAACGTCTCTACAGCAGTTTACAAGTTAGGTTTAGGTTGCCCGCACAATCATGTGCTGGTGTATTTGGTCCAAATTGTATAGGCTAGAATGTTTTGTAACTCGAACAGTTCGTAATTTTTAAAGCCTTTCACCAAAATTTAATTTTAACCGACTTCAGTGAAACGAGGAGGTTATACAATATACAAGTTGACTTTGGGCGATTTTTTTTATGTCTGTTCACGAATTACTTTTGAACGCGGGCATCGTTTTACACCCAGTTTGCGTTGATTGGTAGATCTTAACTCCATAGTGGTCCCATTTAAATATCTTTTTGATCGGACTTATATTGTTATATAAAAAAGTAAAAAACCTCAAAAAATCTCAAAAACCCGTGTACTTGTTGCGTATTTTGCGTGGTAAAACGCTATTTCGTATTTTGAACCGGAAATGGATTTCTATAGCACTATTTCGATGTAGAATTAAATTTGCAACAAGGTAGTAGCCTAACGTTCTTCTAAATCTTGGGTGTTGTTGAGATAAATAGATATTTTCGTCTAAAAATACTCGAAAAAATGTCTTTGTTTGTATTTACAGAGTTATAGACGCCAAACTATACACTTGATCAAAGTTTTGAAGGAACCATGTGTAAGTAAAATTTAATTGTCTTTAAGAAAATATATACACTTATTATGATTATACTCATATTTACCGAGCTATGGCCTCCTTCTGGCTAAGAAAACACGTAATTTTTAGCATTTCGTATAAGTTTTATAGTCATAGAAAACTTTATTTTCAATATCATAAACCCGGTTATGAAAAGATCCTGTGCATAGCTAAGTTCTTATTATTAAAAACTTATTTTACAAGCTTTATAGATTCTAAACAAGAATAAAATTGCCAAAGTGTCATGCTTAAACGTGTAATCTATGCGTGCTTTAGTGGTATAGGTCTCTGCTTGGAAGGCTATAAAAATAGTTAAGGTACAAGACTTTTTAAAATTTTCTACAACGTGGATTCCATGTGTTTTAAGTACCGCTATAAACGTATACTATAATTCTTCTGGTGCATTTTACGCAAACACGGGTTTCCCTGTATTTGCTTTTTTTCCTCAGGAGGAAATGCTTTACGCACCATAGGCTCTCATCCGTGTAATCCAGTGAGCTCCCCGTGTGTGGAACTCCTTTCTTCATATCACATTGTCCATTGTCTTCTTCTATATGCTCAATAAAAGGTTTACCCACTAAAAACCTCCTGCGCTTCATCTGTTGGAACCGGTATCACCAAAAGGCATTTCTTCAGCTCCACAGAGTCTTTTTATTCTTCTTTCTCTGCTTTCATTTCAGACATTCAGTCTTGATTCAGTGATCTTTTCGTGACATGATTTCTCGTGTATCATTCCAGCCACCACGTCCCATCCGTCTTTGTTTTGAAGCATCTTGTTTTACGATGTTGTCTCTGGTGAGGATGCCAACTTGTATCAAGTATGGTCTTAGAAGACCCTCCCATCTTTCACAATCCAGCACTGTGTGCTCCGCTGTGTCCTCCCCGCAGTACACACACTCTTCAGAGTCCACCTTCTGGATTCGGAAGAGATACTCTGAAAGCCCATGGCCAGACAAGAATTGGGTGAGGTAGAAATCTGGTTCTCCGTGGGCTCTACCCATCCAACTGACCACATCGAGAATTAATTCCTTGTCCATATTCCTGTAGCATTAGACCACCTTTCTTGCCAGCGTTCCATCATCAGCGTTCTGGCTCTTGTCTTCTGTGCCTGATTCACGGAATGATCTCTAGAGCCAAAAGGGACAATGGTGGTACTCCCGCAATGACAAAGGCAGCTTCGGCCGAGATGGTACGGTATCCGCTGCAAATGCGTAGCCATCCTGCGCTGCACCTGATCCAGCTTCTGACGGTTTCCTGCTGAGTTCAAAAGCCCTTTTCCAGATGGGGACTGCATACAGAGCAATGGATTCACGACTGATGCAAGAAGTCTTGTACTTGCTGGTCCACGAAGGTTGCCCATTAGCCTACCTAAACTGCCCGCCACCTTTGCACTTCTCTTTGCGACCTTTCCACGTGTGCACGGAAAGATCTTCTGTTATCCAGCCATACGCCCAAATACTTTATCTTCCGAGAAGGCTGAGTGACTGTCCCATTAACTCGAAGATTATGTTCCTCAGAACTCTTCTGCCAGACATAACTATGGCCTCAGTCTTTCTTGGAGCAACAGCCATTCTGCTCTTTCCAGCCAATTTCCCACCATTCTAATAGCTTGGTTTGCCTTTGCTTCAGAGGCGGCCCGAGGACCCGGCAGCAACTCCGGGCGGCCGCCCAGTTTCGCAAGGAGGGCGGCATTTTTAGGGGTCCCTGGTGCAGGAAGCTGTGGGAATTATTCTTATAGAAAGAAAATAGAAAACTACTTTTAGAGAATCTCACGATGTCTTGTGAACAAACAGGAATTATATTTTATTAGTTAACTATGCGAAAGGGTGCACTGCAACAATGCACAGTACATTCTGACTTGGTAATTCATCATTTTGTTTGCACATATGTTCCATAATTTCAAGAGTTGAGCAGTGATTATTCGTTTGAGTTGAGTAATTATTGTGATTGGGCTTGTGTAATGTGGGATCCTGGCTGCAGGTGCAGATCAGAGCGATTCTGGTAACATGAGCTTTCTAAGCCAAGTAGAGCAAAATTTCAGAAAAGTGCAGCTGGTGCCAACAACAAGAAAAGGCCTTCTTAAAAAAAAAAAAAAAATCAACAAAAAAATAACTGGTTTTTAAAAATTGCCTAGTGCTAGTCAAAAGGTTTCCATAAACATTGTATTTAAAAAATAATACTTTTTATTGCAAAATTTTACAATGTATGGCAATCGTCAAAAAAAGCTTATTGAACTAAAATTTTCATTCACTCTCATCTAAGTCCTTTTATACATACAATTTTTTTTAATCTCTTTCTCTCATTTATTCGAATATCCCACTCCTAGTCCTAGTAGGTCAGCCAATTACCAGGTCTCCAGTTAAACATACATAAACTCGTCTATGTTATAAAAAAGCAGTGGACAACTTTATTTTTTAGACGAGCTTTGAATGCCTTGGGCGCTTGTGCGTTTTGAACGAATATGGTAATCTGGTGATGAGATGAACACCTGCCTGAGAAGGTAAGTTCATGAACTACCGTCCTTTGTCTCCCAGTTCGGTAGTTGCCTGCCTCTGGTTTCATAGGTGTGTGTGCAACCTCTTATGGTATTACATTTGTTTTGAAAAAAAAGACATGTCTCTAGAATGTAGAGGCAAGGGAATTAACAGCAACGAGGTCTTTGAATGCTTTATTTCGATGTGACGCCTTTTCATTTCGATGTGATGGAAGTATTTGATAATGGTACCGTTCTGTCCAGAACATAACTACTCCGAAATTGTAGCCCTGATACGTTTAAAATACGTATATTTCTGGAGCAAAATTCGAAACAATCAGACATTTTGAGGGTAAGCGTGAACTACTCGTAAATTTGAACTGTATTTGTGTTAATTTCAACATAAATACATTATGTTATAACCGTACAAACAACTTTAACTCATAAATTGTTCAGAAAATAGCTCGCCCGACATATTTTAAACACTTTTAAGTTAAAGGAAAGCCAAGTTAAAAAAACACAAAAGTGACAGCAAAATAAATCTCTACTAATTTGCGAGCCTAAGGACGATGCGTTACTATGAGCAATGTAAACGGCTTCTAACAGCAAACTTGCTAAAAAGAAGAAACAATTTGCTCATAAGTCATGGATACGGGCGAAACCTAACTGTACATGATCTTGTGAGCTGACAATAAGCAAATGAAAGCCAGCAACAACGAAGCGTCAATGTGACTGGAGCGAACCACCTAGTCCTTTTAGCTTGACCAGGCACCGAAACTACATTTCAGAGGGTCCTGCGACTTATTATTGAAAGACCGAAGGCTTGTAACCAACAAGCCATAAGCCAAATCGTCACCCTGATGTCCCATACACGTTCGGCCAAAACGCTACCGCGAGCGAAGCCAATTGTCTTGAGTGCAGAAGTTTGATTGTCTACCTAGAAGAGCTGTAATCACAGCTTACAATGATTACTAATCTACTCAATTCAGTAGATTAGTAATCATTAACTGCTACTGAGTAAATAAATACACACATACATGTGTACTGACACATTACTTCAGTTTGTACTGAAGAAATTCGTCAAACCAGCGTTTGATACAGAGGATGAAGGACTCAACCCTAGGGTCGATTAGAGCTGCTTCCCTCTAAACTGGCTGAAAGCTTTTTTTAATGATATTATATGATTCAACTACTTTAATTTCAAGACCTCATGACTTAATTACTAAGTTCAAGGTAATATACACACACAAGTAATAATACATTACACTACAAGTACAAGAATTACAAAGTAATTTAACAGCTTCAAAGTTGAATCAATATTTTTCTTTGCCATTACATTATTTTTGTTTAACCATCTCGCCTAATATAATTTGTCAAATTGGAATTACTTTAGCAAAAAATAAACTGACTTCAAATAAATTTTGAAAAAATAAATATCAAAAATGTGAAGTAAAAACTTTTTAACAAAAAATTGAACCTACTTCAAAAACAATCCTACAGTAAATGCTATAAGGTGTTATAAATAAAGGTGTGTATAAAATAATTTGGTAATGCAATCTGTATGCTTTACATGCTACATTCTAAAATGGGTTTCTGATGTGTTACGCGTACAAACAATAATTTATCCATTACACTACAGTAAGATATTACAGCTGAACCCATTCCATGGTAACCGATGTAATAAATATTAATTAACTTCTAATACATATAAGAATACCATCAAATGCGCACACTATTTGCCATATTGTGAACTACAATTGAATCATGATTTTGGAAGGAGCACAAGTCCATTTATTGAAAATTTACTTATGGTTGCAATGTGTTGTATAGGGATAGACCCACACATGTATTTTGAAAAGGGCATCACTCAATGCATATCATGGCAACACTGTAGTTTCAAGTTTTCATATGTTTTTTGAAATAGGCATCAGTCTGGACTGGTGCCTATTTTCATAACTGGCATATATCAGCTGACTGTTCACCGGTGAAGTTTCCTTCTTCTGTTTGTTTTGTTGCATTTTATACGTTAATGAGGTTAGTTAATTTAACAATTGAATTCAAGAAAATGAGTTGTGATGAACTTTGGAAGATAATGCAAACGGAAGAGGAGTTACTAAATGCTGATTCTTACAAACCAAATGTTATCTAAAACTAAAGAAAAATGTCGAACTCCGAAATGATATTTACTTTTATTTGTTTAGACAATAAATGAATAAATGAATTTATTTCCACCATATTTTGTTTTACATATTTACAACAATTGTTTGGAAAAAAGGCCATCTTCTCCAGTAATGATGGCTTACTTAAAATAAAAATCACTTCAACTTGTCGCTGTTCATTATAATTACAATTTGGCGGCTTCTTGTAGCACTGTGACACTAATCATATGTACATTTAGAACTTACATATATTTAAAAGCTAAAACTAAAACTAATCAGATCACTATATCGTACAGAATAAAATTGAAAATACATATATGTTATGGTTATTGGTACAGTTATTTTAATACATCAAAGCAAACTTCTATGTCTTCTATTGTAAGCAGCCAGTTCTTTAAACGTTTAGAAAAGAGCGTTATGGAAGCTATGTTTTTTATTTCTTGTGGTACGTAATTAAAAAATTTAGGAGCTAAAAGAAGAGCAATTTGCTCATAAGTCATAAGGATACGGGCCGAAACCTAACTGTACATGATCTTGTGAGCTGACAATAAGCAAATGAAAGCCAGCAACAACGAAGCGTCAATGTGACTGGAGCGAACCACCTAGTCCTTTTAGCTTGACCAGGCACCGAAACTACATTTCAGAGAACTACTCCTGCGAGCTTATTATTGAAAAAGACCGAAGGCTTGTAACCAACGAAACCCAAATCGTCAAATGTCCCATACACGTTCGGCAAAACGCTACCGCGAGCGAAGCCAATTGTGTCTTGAGTGCAGAAGTTTGATTGTCTATAGAGCTGTAATCACAGCTATACCAATGATTATATCTACTCAATTCAGTAGATTAGTAATCATCAACTGAGTAAATAAATACACATACATGTGTACTGACACATTACGAAGTTTGTACTGAAGAAAATTCACGTCAAACCAGCGATTGATACAGAGGATGAAGGACTCAACCCTAGGGTCCGATTAGAGCTGCTTCCCTCAAACTGGCTGAAAGCTTTTTTAATGAATATTATATGATTCAACTACTTTAATTTCAAGACCTCATGACTTAATTACTAAGTTCAAGGTAATATACACACACAAGTAATAATACATTACACTACAAGTACAAGTACAAAGTAATTTAACAGCTTCAAAAGTTGAATCAATATTTTCTTTGCCATTACATTATTTTTTGTTTAACCATCTCGCCTAAT
This sequence comes from Matsumurasca onukii, assembly GCA_018831715.1. Taxonomy (NCBI): domain Eukaryota; kingdom Metazoa; phylum Arthropoda; class Insecta; order Hemiptera; family Cicadellidae; genus Matsumurasca; species Matsumurasca onukii. Next base: position 49,549,910 of record CM032059.1, on the reverse strand, counting down.
ATAAATTTGTCAAATTGGAATTACTTTAGCAAAAATAAACTGACTTCAAATAAATTTTGAAAAAAATAAATATCAAAATTGTGAAGTAAAAACTTTTTAACAAAAATTGAACCTACCAAAAAACAATCTATTAAATGCTATAAAAGGTGTGCATAAATAAAGGTGTGTATAAAATAATTTGGTAATGCAATCCTGTATTGCTTTACATGCCATTCATAAACAATGGGTTTCTGATGTGTTACGCGTACAAACAATAATTTATCCATTACACTACAGTAAATATTACAGCTGAACCCATTCCATGGTAACCGATGTAATAAATATTAATTGCTAATACATATAAGAATACCATCAAATGCGCACACTATTTGCCATGTAGACTACAATTGAATCAGTGATTTTAGAAAAGGGCACAAGTCCATTTATTATGAAAATTTACTTATGAGTTGCAATGTGTTATATAGGGATAGACCCACATGTATTTTGAAAAGGGCATCAATCAATGCATATCCATGGCAACACTGTAGTTTCAAGTTTTCATATGTTTGAAAAAGGCATCAGTCCTGGACTGGTGCCTATTTCAAAACAACTGTGCTAGCTCAGCTGACTGTTCACCGGTGAAGTTTTCTTCTTCTGTTTGTTTTTGTTGCATTTTATACGTAAATGAGGTTAGTTAATTTAACAGTGAATTCAAAAAATGAGTTGTGATGAACTTTTGGAAGATGAAAATGAAAGAAAACGGAAGAGAGGTTACTAAATGCTGATTCTTACAAACCAAATGTTATCTAAAACTAAAGAAAAATGTCAGACTCGAAATGATATTGCACGTATTTGTTTCGACAACATGCAGAATCTGCCATATTCTGTCCAGGAAGTTTTCTACCTCCAGCAGTTGTGGGTGTAAGTATATTTGGGGTAGGAATATCGAGGTTTTGTACTTTCCTCAATTTATCACTTATATGCCCTCAATCGACAAAATCTGCATTTATTTTCAGATGCAACGGGAGGCCAAAACCAGCTAACAACACTATACGTTACACCATTAGATGGTCGACTACGGTCGATTTGACAAGGTGATTCAATTACTATTCTGTGAGAGAACACGCATTCCTCACTTGCGATTTTTGTGTTCTGAAAGAGGCACATAAGAAAATATGATAGAGTATATTCACTTTTTCGAATATAAAAATGGTGTGACTAGTTCCTCCTGCAAGTTTACTAGTGTTCTTCATGAAGAAAGTTGTTCAGCTGATTTTAAAAACTGGTGGCCACAGTTTTATAAGAAGAAAGTAATATCTGTAGAGTCCAGAGGGAAACAAGTTCCAAAACATGAAAAAGAACCCTTAGTATATCAGAACTACTACACGTTTATTAAACTAAAATGATGAAGGAGTGTTAGGATGTTATCATTGTTGTAAGTTTATCGATGGTGTAAAACTCACACTTTTAAGCTAAAAAAAAGTGATGAGCCAGTACCTTTTCCTACTGATAAAGCGTACAGTGAAAAGTGTCCCATCAAACTTAAAAAGATTACCGACATCAGAACTTTGGTACAATACATTCCGGATGAGCACATCCCCTTCTATGAAGAGATATGCGAGTGGCCTGTTGATGAAGCAGCTGAAGATGAGTAGATGATGAATTTCAGCCAATGAACAAGATATATCAGTTTATTATGTTAATTTTTGTACTGACAAATAAATATGTAACTGCAAAATAATAAATCTTTTATTTTCCTTATTAATTTGAAATAGCGTGGTCCAACGTCAAACATGGATTTACAAACTCATTTTAAAGGAAAATTAAAAAAAAATTATGAGATGATATACCTTACTATTTGATGTTTTAGCTTATTCATTATCAAACAAATTCAATGTTTACATCGACTTTGAGGTTGAAAATGTTCTAAAACATGGTTTTATGACATACCGTTGAAAAGCTTGTCAAAATCTGAGAAACAATACGTAAACCATATTTCTAATCGAATTGATGAATTTATTCTGGGGAGTCCATAAACGCTTACGCGATTTTATGTTTATAGCTCTAGTTTTGTAACAGGGCAACATATCAAAGAAATGTTTTTGATCTATATGTCGAGAAATTGTCTTCTTTTAAAATGATGTACAATGTATTTACCTTTGCATTTAAAAATCTAGAGTTTGGTCCCGTGAGTTTCAGTATTGACACACCCTGTATACTGAGAATCTTAAAATATTTTTCCTGTAATCTCCGTGTTACGATTTTCAGAGAGAAAAGTTTGTTCATCTTTCTAGCTCTAATAGTACTCCTGTATCCGTTTAGGACACTTTATCATTGGCCACCGGTATAATGTACTATTTTGCATGAAAATCTGTAGGGCTGTTAGATTAAATGATCAATCAGTAGATATGTTTTATCCTCAGGATCAAAATATTTAGTATGAACACTGTAGGGATGTAACGATAAATGATGTTAGGTTATACAGGGTCGGTCTTACATATCATAATGTGGGATAGGCTTATATAGTATAAAACTGTACTTATGATAAATTATAGTTATCATTCTGTGGGATAACACAGAGTAGGTATTCAAGGTCATAATTGATGATCAGGATGATATGATTAAGTATGAACCTGTAGGGCTGTTAGGTTAAATAATTGTTCGGTAGGAGATCTCTTACAGGGTTGTTCTTCAACACCACAATTTATAACTAAGTAGTAATCCGTTTTTAGTATTTAGTATGAAAACAGTTTTAAATAATTACTCACTACGATATTTTTAACACGGTGGGTTTTATGCTTGGCAACAATAAATGTATACAACTCTGAATATGCTGTGAGATGTGCGAGAGCGACAGCTAGAACTGTTATCATGGTGTCAGAATGCTGCCAGATTGTCTTGATAACATAAAAGGTTGAGTAAATAAGTGAAACTGAAATTGTGATAACTTAGCTCTCGGATCACTGACAATGGACTGTGATCATGTGAGTTAAGTATTTGCTTATCAGTAGTTCAAAGAGAAAATTTATTAGTAGTAATTATTTGCTCAACCTGACGGACCCTGCCTGTCGCAGCAGTCTCTTTCACCTCAAAAACTTGGGTATTGTTGAGAAGCATAAACAGATATTTTTGTCAAAAAATACTCCTAAAGAATGTCTTTGTTTTGTATTTACAGAGTTATAGGAGCCAAACTATACACTTGATCAAAGTTTTGAAGGATCCAAGTGTTGGTCAAATTTAATTGTCTTTAAGAAAAAATATATATTTATTATGATTATATTCATATTTACCGAGCTATGACCTCCTTCTCGTTAAAAAAAGTAATTTACATTATTCTTTATGTCTGTTCACAAATTTCTTTTGAACGCGGCCATCGTTTTACACTCAGTTTGCGTTGATTGATGATCTTAACTCCATAGTGGTCCCATTCAAATACCTTTTTGATCAGACTAATATTTCTATATACAAAAATAAAAACCTCAAAAATCTCAAAAACCCGTGTACTTGTTGCGTATTTTTAAATGGTAAAAACACTATTTCGAACTAAAAAGGGACTTCAATAGCACTATTTCATATAGAATTAAATTTCCAACAAGGTAATGTATGTCCTTCAAATATTGGAGTGTTGTTGAGATAAACAGATATTTTCGTCTAAAATACTCTAAAAACTTCTTTGTTTCTATTTATATTTTATGAGTTAATAGACCAAACTATATATCTGATCAAAGTTTTTAAGGAAACGATTGAGGGGTCAAATTTAATTAAATTTAAGAAAATATATAATTTTAATATGATTATACTCATATTTACTGAGCTATAGCCTCCTTCTCGCTAAAAAAACATGTAATTCTTAGCATTTCATGTAAGTTTGATAGCCATAGAAACTTAAATTTCAATATAATAAACCTAGTAATGATAAGAATCTGTTATAGCTAAGTTCTTAACAAAACAACGTATTTTACAAGCTTTAAAACTCTTTATAGATTCTGTAAACAAGAATAGTCTCTCGCTTCGGCAAGGCTATAAAAATAGTAAAAGAATTACAAGACTAATTAAAGAATTTATTTCTACAACATAGTTTCATAAAATGTTTTAAGTACTGTTAAAACCTATAAACATCTACCGATACATTTTACGCAAAACGGTTTGTTCTCGTATTTTACGATGATGATGTTTTTCATTTCGATGTAATGGATGTATATGATAATGGTACCGTTATACAGGGTGTTCTGAAAAAAAGGTGTTGCTTACATAAGTCAGGAGCATGATTCCTCCACATCAAAAGAAAGAAAAAAGTTTCTAATTAACATAGGTCCGAAAATGCTTAGTTAACAACGTTCACGGTTTTCGTGTAAAGGAAAAACCGTGCTGAACTATAAGCTTTTTATAACGTGTCGTTTGGGAAATAATAAATAAATAAATTCTTTATTAAATGCTTTTGTACAGCATGCCAATTATACAGAGCATGTGTATATAATAATTTGACATGCTTGGGGCCAGCGGTGGACAACTTTACATTAATAAAATTACTCAACTACAATAAACATAGACAACATGATAAATATAGACAATAAATAGACAAATAATTGAAAAATACTAAACAATAAAATTAATTTAGATGGATAATTAAATACCAAGTAGAACCATGAAGTGAGTACAAACATAGACATAAATAAGATAACAAAACAAACAACAAAGCTAGCATCTGAATAAGTTAAATATTATTTATAAGTTATATATTTATATTCCTCAACAATTTATTCTGGAAATATACCAGTTGAATCAGAAATAATATGTCGACATCGACAAGAAACAATTATAAGAGTGACACATATTGTTAAAGGAAATTATAACCTAAATTAGTTCTTGAATAGTTTGGAGTAAAAGCATAAATGCTTCGAGAGCCAGGGCTAGGGACAGCGAGATAATCTGCAATAATGACACATTAGTCAGAATGGTAAACCGTTGGAGTTACAACAACAAAAATGCTTTTCAGGAGTAGGTCTTCTAGAAGACATTTGATCATCAGGATAAAATATATTATACGTATTTCGTATGAACACTGTAGGGCTGTTAGAATAAATGATCAATCAATGAATGGGGTTTTCAGGGTAGGTCTTCAAGAACACATTTTATCATCAGAATGAAATATTATATTCGTATATAGTATGAAAACCGTAGGGCTGTTAGAATAAATGATAGGGTTTTCAGGGTAGGACTTCAAGAACACAATTTATCATCGGAATGAAATATATTCGTACATACACTATGGCAATAGGGCTGTTAGAATAATGACAGGACAAAATTTGGAGTCTTAAATACACAATTTATCACCAGAATGACTTATATTATACGTATTTCTTATTAATTTGTAGGGCTGTTAGAATTAATGATAGGGCTTTCACGGTAGGTCTTCATAACACAATTTACCATCAGAATGATATATATTATACGTATTTTGCATGAAATCTGTAGGGCTGTTAGATTAAATGATCAATCAGTAGAATATGTTTTATCCTCAGGATCAAAATATTTAGTATGAACACTGTAGGGATGTTACGATAAATGATGTTAGGTTATACAGGGTCGGTCTTACATATCATAATTTTCTAGCAGGATAGCCTTATATAGTATAAAAACTGTACTTATGATAAATTATAAGTTATCATTCTGTGGGATAACTTTTACAGAGTAGGTATTCAAGGTCATAATTGATGATCAGGATGATATGATTAAGTATGAACCTGTAGGGCTGTTAGGTTAAATAATTGTTCGGTAGGAGATCTCTTACAGTAACACCACTAATCCGTATTATTTAGTATTTAGTATGAAAACAGTTTTAAATAATTACTCACTACGATAGTTTTAACACGGTGGGTTTTATGCTTGGCAACAATAAATGTATACAACTCTGAATATGCTGTGAGATGTGCGAGAGCGACAGCTAGAACTGTTATCATGGTGTCAAGGCAATGCTGCGCAGATTGTCTTGATAACATATAAAGGTTGAGTAAATAAGTGAAACTGAAATTGTGATAACTTGCTTAGCTCTCCGGATCACTGACAATGGACTGTGATCATGTGAGTTAAGTATTTGCTTATACAGTAGTTCCAAAAATTAAAAATTTGTGTATACAGTAATTATTTGCTCAACCTGACGGACCCTGCCTGTCGCAGCAGTCTCTTTGAACTTAAAACTGTATTAAACCTGCTTTAATTGTGAGCGTGTTTTGTTCCACTTGTTACACGGTATTGAATTATTGTTATGTATTGGGGAAGCATATTGCTTCCACTAGGATGTACAATAATCAGCCGTTCACCTTTTGATATATGAGTATGCACGCCGTTTGCTGTCCCATCAGACCATACTTTGTTTGCCAAGTGAGAAGTGCACACATAAGACTCATCCATATACAATATTGGGCGGTTCTCAGAACTGTACCTTTTAACTGCTTGTATATAAGATATTCTTTTTTCTATAATATTGTATTTTCAATCAAAACTTTCCTATTGTTTTAGGCCCGCTTCCACTTGAAGCCTAGTTCTTTCAATATTTTTATTACACTAGACGTACTCCAAGTAAAATCAATTTTTCCTTTAAAGCACTTAGTACAAGTTTGGCAGTCAGGACGCGTTTCTCAGTTATATAAAAGTCGTATAGACAATTTTACGGACAACACATTCATCAAAATTATCCAAAGCTGTAATTGGTTTTTGCTGTTTTTTTATTTGATGTCACAAACGAAATGGGTTCGTTTTCACTTACTTGTAACAACTACAGCTCCTTGTTTGTTCGGGAAACAGATCTGACAGAAACACCTGGGCCCTATTGCATAAAAGTACAATTTTACAAAAGTCACAATTCTACAGGTATTTATATAAAACTCCTATAAACTGTAAATACAGGTGTTGCATAAACAATGAATTGTAAACTTGTAACTACCGGTGCAAAATACATTCTACAGGCAATTTCTTACAAAATCACCGGTGTGTAAACTTGTATTGTACAATTGTATTTACAAAGTTACATATTCTTGTTAAATTGTAATACAATTCTACCCACATGCTTTGGTAGGTAAACTTGTAAATATCAAAAAGTTATGATTATTTTATTATAGATACCAGTTAAGTGTGTGACCATTAATTATATTTCACTGGTGATCCTTATAAAAAACTAGCCAAAGATATTTATAGAGTTAAAACATTTTTTTTTAAATTTAATAATGATTTTAATTGGTTGAAGAAGATACTATGAATCAGTGTTGAAAGTTATCGAATTTTTAAAGTGTAATATTCTGGCCAAGTATTGGTTTTAACTGTGACAAGATCATTTCAACAAAGTGTCATACTAATAATAATAATAATATATTTGCTGAAGACAATACAAAATATTGCGTAGCAAAAAACACAAATTACAATACAATGAAATTAAACATTCACACTCACCCACACTACATGATTTCGCACTCATTCCACATTCACACTTAACATCAGACCTGGCTTTAGGGGAGGAATTAAAAATGATTTAAAAAATTATTTGTCCGAAAGATCATCTATGAACTCATCCACCGAGTAATAAGCTTTGCTTAACAGCAACCGTTTACTATAAGTTAATAATGTGGCAAAGTGATTCAGAAGATGATGATCAACCCCGGCGTTGCCCTAGGACCAATTATGAGTTTCAAAGTAATTTTGAAATCAACGAAAGATTTCGTTTGCCAGCTCAAAAACTTGAGGAGTTATTGAATGTTCTTGGACACGATCTTTCCAGATCTACAGCAAGAAATCATGCCTTGGCCGATAAGCAAGTCCTGTATATAGGGTTACATTGGCTTGGTAACAGAGGACAATACCATGGGATAGGTGACATGCACGGCACCCGAACAGCACATGAAAACAGCCGAACAGCACATCTTTTGAATCTCTAATAGCCCTCAACAATTCAATCTTTGACCCTTTTCTATTTGCCATTTTTAAATAATGTTTATAGTCCAAATATTAACTACTAAAAATTAGAGTTTGAGTAAATGAAAATAAGGTTAATTATTTTACCTAATTGTTTAACTACAGGTTATAGTTGCAAATTATACAATACTTTAAATTTCATACAAAATGACAAAACTATGTTTTACTTAAACAAAATGTGTCACAAGTTGAGGTTAGGATCAAGACAACACAAACATAGTGAAAATGTAAAACAGCTGAGTCAGACTTGTTTTATTGTAAAATTGTAATTACAAGTCTACAACTTTACATAACAAAATGACAGATCCACAAGTTATTTGAACAACACCTGTACTTGTAAAAATGTATTTACAATGACTAGTAATTGTAAATATGTAAAATTGTACTTGTACTTTTATGCAATAGGGCCCTGTTGCTGCAGCAGTCCTATCACGCGCCTTCTTCAGTGGAATGCTCGGAGTCCCATTAACACTTTCAGTTCTCATAGATTTATACACATTACTCACAATTTCCCTGCTTTGACTGTTTAGCACTTTACCACCTGTTCCTACTTTTGATTTAATGTCTGCCATGTCCTATACGATAACCTACCTCCTAAACTTAAAGTAAAATAAAAACACGTATAATAAGCTGAACTATGTATAAAATCCTATCGCTACCACATTCAATATGACGCTTTTATAAATTATTAAACCATCCACTTATTTTGTCACATGCGTTACACATGTGTTGTAGCCATTGTTTTGTTCATTGCCTATGAGTCGGCAAGTCCAAGAAGGACCGATGTTTTTGGAACTGTCCTTTCTGCCTCTCCACCCTCCCCTCGCCCTACATGTCTCGCTGCGGCCCGAATGCCCCAAGTGCCAGCTTACAAAATTTTATCTGTAGACGTTTTGAGGTTATTCGCGATTTGTTATGAATCCAAAGGTTGTAAACTAGTATTGAAAAAGGCCAGCTAGTGTTTAAAATTTTGCCATCGGAAAAAATATGCCCTATATTATTACAGAAGAATAATCAATAATGAAACAAACTGTCAACAAATACTCCCCCTATTACCAATACCATCCCATTATAAGGTCTCTAAAACAAAATGTTAACCTACCGATCTCTATTAATATCTAAGGCTTCCGGTTTACACCGTGTCACAGTTGAAATACAAATACTGCTAAACGTTTCGACCTGAGGAGAGTCATCCTCAGTAGCTGGTTGACTGGCTGAGACTTTCCAGTCTATCAAATATTCTTCTAGGCAAGATGCTATTTCTTGCCTACCTGTCTCTTCACCTAGATGTTATCAACCACATGCAGTACATTTCTGCCCTTCCTGAACACAAGATATACACACACAAATAATTGAAAATATTTAAAAAATTAAGAACTGCTAATTACATTATGTGTATATTTCTGTTTTATAATTACTACACTAAAAGTGAGGCCCATTATAAGGAAAAAACCTCCTTCCTCTATTATTGTTTAAAAATGTAAAATTTTTAGAACTCTTAGACAATATTATTTAACATATCTAATAGTTTCTTTGATCATATTTAGCAGTTTCTCTAAAGATTGGTGAGGATACCACTCATTTTTAGTGATCCCGTCATAGTAGCGTAATGTAGCATCTTTACTGATTTTTAGCTATATTTCAGGAAGAGAACAAAATGAATTTTAACTGTTTGGGTAATCGTGATTGAATTAAATATGATGTTTTTTCAAATATATCCAGTTTTTGGCCTAGTACTGTTTCTTTTTGTATAAATGATTTTTGAAATGATCCATTTCTATATGTATTTATTTATTTAAAGACATAAATGTTGCCTATTCATAATCTAGGTTTCTAGGTTAAACATAATGTAATTGACTTTTGAATTTACGAGTACAATAAATTTATTTAACCATAACAATTATTGTGACTGTCGAAAGAAAAATTTGAAATCTAGAAGATTTTATTTTATTAAATAAGTCATTAGGCACTTCATGAAAAGTAGTGACTATTAGTGCTAACAGCAATAAGCAGCCAAAAGTGCGCCAATAATAAATGATTTAAAAATAAAATGGCAGAAACGCTTTGGGAAACGATTATGATGAAGCTTAAGGTGGTCAAGAAAGATAATAACTTTAGAATGACAATAAACTCTGAAAACAAAATGAACAACAAATATGAAGGAATTTATAGGTAAGCTCACTTTATCAAGATTGTGCAGTTGCTTTTATTTTGTGGCACTTTATTTTAACAAAAACTGTATGATATTGAGTAATAAATCAAAATGAGTGATATTTGGCCTAAAGGATATAGTTTACCTTTAATGTTAATAGACACAAGCTATGGCGATCCTATTAATAAATAAAACGTGCGCAACTTTAATTTGGTTCATTTATTGTAAAAAACTAAATAATTATTAATTTTTAAAGTAGCAAAAACTTGGGAAACAAGGCCGAGAGGTGAACGTAAGGGATAGGGAAGGGAAGGAGGGGGAAGGGGAGGGGAGGAGGGGAGGGAAGGAATGCAATGGGAAGAGGAAGGAGCATTCACCTATAACCACGCTCGGCCCGCCCGGGAGTTGTCAGTTCCGCGGCTGTATATATGTCGCTGAAAAATTTTTTGCGCCACCATCGAGAATCTAACTTCTTTCGCGGTCCTTACGCACTTGCTATTGTATTTATTTCCTTGAACTTGAGGTTTTCTGATGGCCCATGTATTTATGTACACGAAGCTGTTTTTTATAATTTAATAGCTTTAAAAAAACATATTAACTCATTAATAATACGTAAAGCACGCGCGGATTTAGCAGTCCAAGTAATGACTGGGAGGGCGCGGTGGACCACTGGTGTGAGTGTGCGAGAACACTACTGCAGGTCAAGCAACGTCGGGCGTGGTTACACTTTGAATGGGTGACCACTGTCTGTTCCTTCGCAGAGGCGGACTGGCACTCTCTGCTACCGCGACTTTCTTAACAATTTTCTTAGATCTTGGAACAACATTTACGTGGTTATTACAAGTATATACATAAACTAAACATTTTGAAACAAATAAGTGCCGAATTGATAGACCAACTTTTAATATTATGGATATAAAATGACTTGGTTAATGGAATGAAGAGCATTAAAAACCTTTTATAGATATAATTATAGTTAAAATACAGAGTGTCTAAACAAAACTACACACACTTTAATAAAATGTAGCTATTGCAGACAAATCCGATATTTTGGAAGTTACACCAGTTGATAGGTTAAACCATCCGTTTTTAACAGTATAACTGAACGTTTTCATTTAATTTTGTAAGTCCATAAAAAATGCTGGAGGTTCGTTGTATTTTGTTTACTAATTCTTTAAATGTTTCACTTTGAGCACTGTACACTCAGTTTGCCAATCTCAGCCAGACCGTTATGTAGATGAACAAAAACCATGCACATCATTAATCCAAATATTTCATTTAATACATACATAGTTATTATTGTGTGTACATCTTTTGAGACGCTCTGTAGATGATATGATACAGGTTCAAATATTAAATAACAAAACCATAATCCAACACCAGAACTAGGCTACATTAGAGGACATATTTTATAATATGATAGGTTTGTTTATATTTCTAAGCTAAAGGCCATTTAAATATACCCTTCTTATTTCCATCAAGCTTTTGGCTTCAATATTCTCCACAGCGAGGTTAAACTAGTGCGAGGTGTTGCCTAGAATTTTGGTTCGTCAAATGTGATAGAAAAAATATTTAATTCATTTTATAAATAATTGATAGTACTCAATACATTATTGTGTCCTCATGTTCTTTGGAAAAAGGACCTATAAGTTGCGCAGACAAATTCATTCTGGTGATAGCATCAGTTCGCAACCAAAATCAGAATGCGAAGAATATGCAAGGTGTTTTCAATATTTGGCTAGCTAAAGAGCTACTTACTTGCATAGATCATAATTTTACTTTAGAAAATACTATTTAAGATATCGGCTTAATGTTGATATAGTCCTAAGAAGGTTTAATTTAATTTGTTTTTTATTTAATTTGCACCTGAAAATGGTAAACCTACGTTAATAGACAGGCTATCAGGTCAAACCTACGTTAATAGATCTTGAACCTAGTAGTTGAGTCACGTAATATTCAATACAAAAAGCTTGCAGCCAGTTTGGAAGAGAGGCAGCACTCTAATCGGCCCCTAGGTTTGAGTACTTCAACTCCGGTATCTATCGCTGGTTTGACATCATTTTCTTCAGTACATCTGTATTGAGTAGGCCCTATCATGGTGTACTTATTACACTACTCCAATCACCTGCTAAATAACTTACTATCCTAAGTTTCCTAGGATACTAAAAGTAAACAACTTCCTTATTTGAAAAAAACAAATAAAACTATAACAGTTGTTTGTTTATTTTGAAATATAAGCATTTAAAAGAAATATATTTCAATTCAAACCAACCCACAGAGTTAATAGAACAAAAATTAAAAACAAATAAAAAATATATACACCAATAGTGTATATATGACAGAGTTTCGTAAAATTTAAATTAATATATAGCTGAAAACCTTTTTATTTTACTAAAAATTCACGAAGATTCACACAAGCGCTTGTGGCTACGTGTCGGCTCTGTTTTATGTGCAATTGACGATGCAGCTTTTTCGAGCTTCTTACAACTTTTGAGGAGTTTCATGACAACGTACGCGAGTTATGGTAGTGGGAGCACTGTCCGCCTTTAGTGGACCGGAACCGACGGTTGGCATAAGTCCTTGTGGGATACTACCTATGAGGCACATTGTCAAAAGTGGACTAGCCTTACGGGAAGCTCAACCGCCAACCTGCTCATAAAAGGGCCTAGCAGGGCGCTGTTCAGTAGCTTCTTAAAATTAAAACGCTCTGATATCAGATTTTTAATATCACATTTAACTGAACATGCGCAATTCAGGCATCATCAACAGAAATTGGGGTTGCATAATGGTAATACTCTATGTAGACTCTGTGTGCAGGCAGTAGAAACTGCTAGGCACATCCTATTAGAATGTCCCTCTCTGGAGATTAGAAGATGTCTTCTAGAGGGACGTAATTGGGATGAAGTTCACTTGTCCCAAGCTTGGGAGAATCATCTTGAGACTTTGTGGTCCCACAGGGGTGTAACTTATTTCAAAAATATAATTATATTCTTGTTATTAGACTCAGTCACTTTAAGCTTGTTATCTAATTTATAAATTTGATCTTCATGTTACTATTTACTGTATACTTCAGTATTACTTCAGGTCACCATCGAGCCTCATTGTCACTCAGTACCTATTACTCACTTAGCTCATAATCCTAGTTCCTAAACACTTGTTCCTTCTTGATTTATATAAACTTTAGCTTTAAGTCACGATCTCGTTATTGTCTTAAGTATTTTGTAAAAAATGTAAATCGTTGGGAACAAATAAATAAATAAAACTGTAAAATGAACCGATTAAAACAATGAAGTAAAATTTCAAAGTTTGAAATAATTTGATAATTATATGTATAGCTATATGTTGTTATTAATAATAAATGAGTTTCTGATATGCGAACATGTTAATAATGTATCCATTACACTACAGTAGTACATTACAGCAGTAATTATTTCATGGTGTCGAATATAGTACATATTATTTTTCTAATACATATTAGAATGAACATCATTATTTGCAATATTGTGGATTAGGAGTTGTTAGAATCTTTTCACTTAAAATATTGAGTCGGTGCTGCTTCTTCTTGATAATATTGCTTAGCAACCAGTATTTTTTAAGCAAATACAGATTGTAACAACTCCTAAATTTAGTCCACAATATTGCAAATAGTGTGCGCTTATGGTGGTATTCTATATGTATTAGCAAATTAATATTTACTATATTGGCTACCATGAAATGAGTACTGCTGTAATGTACTACTGTAGTGTAATGGATACATTATTGTATGTTCTTATCAAACATCAGAAGCTCATTTTTTATTAATGTAGCATGTAAAGCAATACATAATTGAAATACCAATTTATTTCAAACTTTTTAGAGCATTTTACTGTAGGTTTGTTTTTGAAGTCGGTTCAATTTTTTTGTTAAAAAGTTTTTTACCACATAAATTTTGTAAAAGTACAAAAATGCTTTCATTGTATACTTTTGACCACCACAAAGTATGTGGGAAAACATCAAGTTTATTAAAGATATAGACGTTAAAAATGCTCCCCTGTGAAAATTGTAAAATATGACTTTGCCTGCTTTGTCTCGTTAGCTTATGTGTTAAGAAAAGGTACACTGTAGGTGCTCTTGTTAACGTGGCAGTGAGATTTCAATGTGGGAATCAAGAGACTATATTTAAAAAATAACATTGACAAATGCTACGCACTTACAGTATACATAACTATGCAATGACAAACGTAAGTGTAGTGAGTTAGTGCTGGCCAGAGGAACGCCTGTATTTTAGTACACACTATTCTCGCAGTACACACCTGTACACATTTCCTCTAGGAGCGCCGTGCGAGCGGACTTCACCTGCAAGTAACGAGATCTAACAAACTCCATACAGAATTTGCCCATAAATTTGTGTACAGTGTTAATATTGTGTGCAAGCTCTGTTGTACAGTAAAATTAAGTTTTCTTACTTTGTATCACTTTACTCATTGAATAAACTGCAGTATTTAGTGATGTTTCACTATCTCTCTGTGATAAAATCCCATATTATAGGTCTTGGATTTCCACTTTTATATAGTATTTTTAAATTTCTGATGGCCAGGTAGAGGGTTAAACTAAAGAAGAAGACATAACATCTCTCCTAGCCTCCATGTAAAATGTAATATAAAACCAAAAATCAATGATAAAAAGCCTTCAACAAAAGTAAACGAAAGGTTGCAGAAAGCACACTTGAATGTTTATTTAAGATATAGTAATTAACATACAATTTATATTATTTAAGATAAAAGTGTATAAATATTTCGTTCAAATTAATAAAAGACCACTTAGTTTATTTGTATCCAATATAATTCAATTGTTTTTGTGGTGAACACAATTTGTTCAGATTACATTAGTAATCTACGATTTTACTGAATTTTGGTAAACTGTTAAAAGGCAAATCCCAAAATATATTGATTTAATCATGAATTTTTGAAGTGTACGTAACTTACGTCGAACGGTAGTTTTGGTTTTTTATTATAGTAAAATTATACTTCTCTCTATTAGGAAACTCTTCAGACCAGGGACCACTATTTATAACTTTCTGCTACTTGTTATAATTTAAAACCATAACACATTACAACTTGTTTCATCCTTCTGCTTTTGGATCAACACAGAAATTTTACTTTGAAAATAGGTTTATTAGTAGTTCATGTCAAATTAGCCTAATAGCTCTTGTTAAGGTATTATGGACTAAAGATAAAAGTGACACTTCTTTCCTAATGTTTAGTCGCACATTGTCAATTAAAAGATGTTACCTTTTCATTGCTGATTGATTGTGTATTATTATTCATGTACCCATATATTGCACGCAAAACGACAAACCTGTACAAAACTTGTATTTTTGTAGATTTAGTCCACTTTACATTGGGATTACCTTACATTGGAAAGGAACGTATCCTACAATACTAAATTCAATCTATATAAATACAATAATACTTTTGTCTGTACATTGCACTGAATCCATCAGCCTTGATATCTGCTTTTTATGCTTTGCAAAACCCGAAACAGACGTAAAAAGATTACTGTCTGTCTGTCTTTAACGTTTTTAAGGCCTACTGGACCGCTTATAACTCGAAATCGGCTGAAGTTATGGCGGTGAAACTTCCTTTAAGGGTTTAGCTCATTACGCAGTGTGTCTTCAGCTTTACTTCATATCCATACGACCTCCACAAAATAAATGGTGAGGGACAAAAGTGGCCATTAAAAACATTTTTAAAGCATATTGGATCGCTTATAAATCAAAATTGGCTGAAGTTATGGCAATGAAACGTCGTTTAAGGGTTTAGCCCATTACGCAGTGTCTTCGGCAACATTTTATGTCCATATAATAACCTCAAAATAAATAGAAAAAACCAAAGTGGGGACTGAAACGCCGGCACGGCGGAAGTAACTATGACTCTCAGAAGGAGTTCCACCCTAACACTCATTCGCGTCGCGCGCGGGGGTGCGGGAGTTACAAACAAGTACACTGGAGTACTACAGGAACCCCAGTGTCACCCAGTCAGGGGCATTGATGGCTCATCGCTGACAACAGATCTAGCCAAACACTGATAAACACTTATTTGATCTCCGTTTGTTCGTACATTGAAATAAATCCATCGGTTTATGGTTATCAAAATTTCTTGCACTTTTAAATACAAAAGAATTCCTGTCCGTCTGTTACGGTTTTAAGCCATTTTTTAACTGTTATAACTCAAAATCGGCTGAAATTATGAAATTATTTATGGGTTTAGCCCTTTACACAATGTGTCTTCATATGTACATAAAACCACAAAATAAAAGCCAGGGAACCAAAGTGGGCTCTGAACTTGCAGGATAAAACTTTTAATATAGCTTCTTCGTTTGCTGACCTTCCCTTGGTGAAGATGGACAGTTATGTCTTTTGTCTACGTATACTACACAGTTGGCACAGGTAACTAACAGGTTTACATAGCATTAAGCTTTATCGCTACACTATAACATTAAACACAACCGAGCAAAGAACAGGAACATCAGCTAGGAAACGTTAAGCCCACTTTCAAAGTGTAGGAACAATCGTAAGGGGTGCCAGTGAAATCCTGTACCTTGTAAAACGAATTTAGAAGCAAGTAATTTTTAATTTTTGTTTTAAATTGATTTAAATCCATATCTTTTACGTGAATTGGTAATTTATTATATAATTTCCTTAATTTATATTATATCACACATTTTAGTATGTGGTAGGTTGGCCGAATTGACTGATTTCTGGCGTTGTATGCATTATTCTGTTCTTCAAACGAATAATTGGATGTAAAAAATCAAAGTTTGTAATATGTATAGGGATGATACTGGCAATATGGATAAAATTTGAATGCTTCTTTGCAAGATTCTCGGTGTTTAAGCCTGGCTATTATTCTAATTGCTTTCTTTTGAGTACACAAATTCTTTGAATTTTGGTTTCATTAGCAGTTCCCCACAAACATAATCCGTAGGAAAGATGGGGATATATAATGCCATAATATGCCATTTTCAAAACATCTTGGTTGCAATGTGATGACAAACTTCTTAACAGAAATTAGTAAAATACATATGAAATTCAAAAAGAGTAGTAGAGAGAGCAGTAAGGTCAAATTACTACATTTTTGATTACTGCTAATTACTTCAAAAGATACAAGTTGTCTCTGTTATTAGCTTTTTGAGACACTATTTATTTTTAAAAATTAGTGAAAAAGTTTATATATAATGTCTTAAAAGATGTAGTCTATACATCCTAAATGTACCTAATTACATATGAAAATTTCAATTGGTAGAGTCAAGTCATTCTTATAACACCCGCGGTGCAAACATCTTAAGTTTTGAGAGCCACCGTTTAGAAATGTTCAATAAATGGCCGATAAATGCTGGTAAAAAGATATTTAACATACTACCAGGAAACATCAGGCAAATTCAAAATTTTAAAACTTTCAAATGTGAACTAAAGACATTTTTACTGTCAAATTCATTTTATACAATAGGAGAATTCAAGGGAAATGGTGTTTAAATTTAAATGTGTATACTTACACCTTTTACTATAAAGTTAAAAATGTTTTTAAATCTTTTGTTTCTTACCAGTGGTAGTAGATTTTGTGTTATTGTAGTTTTAATGTTCACACAACTATTTTATTGTACATTAACAAAATAAAATAAAAAGTTCATATTGGCCCTTTTATTGATAGCAGAATAAAACAACAACAAAGTAATTTCAAATTCCAAATAGAAGTGAGTAATCTTGTACAGCACTAAATTAACACCAACCACAGAATAAATTTTGAGAATACTGAAATCATACTTTTGTGAACTAACAAATTTAAAAGAACATTTTTGGAATCAGCTTTATGAAATACAAATTTAAAAATTATTTTAGTCAACATGGTAATAGTATAACCAATTTTTAAATTGGAGCGAATTACTTATACCAAATTTTTAAATAGTTTTTAGTTTACTTGATATGGTTTTAAAGTTTTGTTTTCAATGTGATTCAATTGCTGATGAGATTTTATTGTGTCAAACTAAAACAGCAAGAAACTTTAAAAAATAATTCCATAATTTTAAGTTTATAGTGATTTTTTGCTAAAACAGCGGAATGAGTAGTCTAACCTTAATTTAGTATGAAGTGAGTTTTCCCTTCTTAATAAGTATTACAACTTGCAGTAAAAACTTAGGACGAAGGCCGAAGCGTGGTTTTGAGCGTATCAATCATGATATTCAAGCGTATAATTGCTATTTTAAATATTAATATTATATACAGTATAAATTCACCAAGGGGTGAAAATGCTGAGAATCAGGGCCACATTAGAGCAAACTCTCTGTAATTAGTGTTAATAAACTGGGTTTAGTTTGAATTTTAATTGAATACGATTTGTTTCAATTACTACGTTTACTTCAAGCTAATTCTTTACTCAAGCCTTACTATACACTTGAAGCTAGGCAATAGGACATTGAAATTGTTAATCAAGAAATACACTAAATAGTTCCAAAAAATACGTGCTTCAAAAAAAAAAACACAATAAAACAGTGTATCAGTGATTATAAGTAAACAGATCCAAAAGTTAAATACTGTTTAGCTAGATTTGTACTAAATTAATAGAATTACAGCACAAAACAAGGATATACAATCAAAAAATATGTACACTTACTGGATAATCGGCTGATGTACTGACAGCACCGGTGCACTTGAACTTGTTATAATTAACACATCGCCAGCGAATTGTCTTCTTGCGTTGAGTCTTCTTGCTATACAAAAAACCGCCTAAACACAAATTAGTTTGTCCATTTAATCCAACGGCCACTTCCGCACTTGTCTCCTCCATAACTACACACTACTGACTACACTACAGGTCACTCGCACAGGTGATGAGTTCGTGTACACTGACTTAGGTAGCCCCCGAAATGCCCTTAAATATGCCACCTGTGCATATGAGTCATAAGGGGGCAGGACAAACAGTGGAGGTTCAGGACCCCCCAAGGGCGATACGGGGGGCTGGAATATCCCCTAAACCAAAAGGGTTATTCTTGGGACACCTATTTAAGGTGAAAATTTAAATAACAAGGAAGATTTTTACATTTACGTCAATCAGAAATCGTAAACATAATTTGTAAACACCTGATGGACTGTTGTTTTGTTTTTGAATTGTTAAATTTGTAAAATAGGTTAGACAATTTCATCACACTGAGACGATGGGCTTAAGCTATGGTTTCCTAAGAAGCGGTGAACGTTATTTTACGGCCGTAATATGACAGTGATTTTTTCAATATAGTCATATGAGAGTGTTTCCCTACTAGTAGAGAACGGAAGTTATTATCATATTCAGGGGTATTTGGAAAGAATGCCCTACTTTCATTCTTCTGTAACTTTTATATTATAAGTGATTCATGAATAATTTACATATGGTTGAAAAGAAGTCGTTCCGAAGTTTTGTTTACACACATTGATAGAACATTTCAAACTGTTAATTATCAACAAAATGGCTGCTCTTCAACACAAGATTTTTTTGTTCTTGAATTGTGGAAAAGCCAGTCAGTTTAATTCAGCGAGAAATTCGTCGTGGATTTGTGAGCATGTCGTGATTTTTTCTTGTGGGGCTACGTTAAGAACAAAGTTTACGCACCCTCTCTGCCCAAAAAATCTAGTTGTCCTGTGAAACCGTATCAGAGGTGCAGTCAATACCATGAACCAATATTTGCTTCGTGATGTTTGGAAATAGTTTGATTATTGGCTAGATTTTTGCTGAGCAGTCAAGGGAGGATATGTTCAGCATGTATATATACCAAAGGAGACAAACTTTGAAAAGTGCTCTTTTTACTAATATTAAATTTATTAATATCTAAGTAATAAACAATGAAGTGGAGTTGTCTGAAAGTTGCAACCAGAGTTACCTATAACAGTTTTTTAAAGCAATAGTTTTCTTCAGACACAGTAATTACTCTATTATTAATTTAGTTTTAGTAGTTTTGAATAAATAAAACAATGCTGTATTTATATTTTAAAGTTCCATTTTCTTTTAAAACAGAGGACATCAAAATTTAATTTCTTTGTTCGTGGGTGCACGAACAAAGAAAAGAAATTACTTATCATTAACTGTAGAGATGTCCATACAAATTAAAAACTGTGTTATTTCTCATTTGATTTTTCAAAGTTTACACATTTTTTATTTAGTTTTGAAGTTTGACAGCCTAACTAATTTATTTTAAGTTTAGATTGAAGTTTGGTAAACATAGGAGCACTAGTTTTATTGTCATAATTATCTTAATAAAAACACATTCAAACAGACAGACTGACAACGAAGCGCCAGAGAACTCTGTTTATATCATCATCATCATTTAATCACCAATATACAAAAACTGTTTGTGTTGGTTTTTTTAACAATACAATAAATAAATAATTAAATAAAACTACAAGCCACTACAGCAAATTTAATTAATCAAAATTCCAAATTTAATTTTTATAATAACATTTAATCAACAGACTTCTTAATGGCAAGTGAGTGGTCCATAAATTCCTGAACACTGTAAAACCCACTCGTGACCAGATAAGTTCTAAGCTCTTTTTGAAATAATTTTGTGTTTTGGTTTTTTTATATGGTAAAATATTATTGTTTTGTGTACAAAGTATGTCCAGAGAGTTTCACTTTGTAGTCGCTTTGTGTTTAAACATCTCAGGTAAAAAGGTAGCGACTACAAGGCTTTTCTAGGATGTCACATCACAATGAACAAACGGACTCTTAAGTCTGTAACGGTGCACCCAGTGCGTTCACCCCGGCGTTGCGGAAAATACCAACAATATTTTGGAAACAAAAGGGGCCAAGTCCACTGTCGGTGGCGGGTATGCCGGTGGCCAATTTGCAGCGGTGTCTTCACCCCCACCAATTCCACCCTTCGAGGCAGAAAACCCACTTCCACCGAGATTTGCACGGTCGTTGCATTTTCAGGTAGATAATTTGGTGTCCGAGAAATCAGGGTGGCAGGCACTCCGTCTCCCATAGTTACACAGTCCTTTTCAAACAATGGCCAAAGTTCCACTGGAAATAAGGCATCACTTTTCAAATAGTTCTCAACCAGATGATTACTAAATTTCACACTCTTGGTACTGTTAGGAGGCTCTGCCATAAAATACTCCGAATAGGCGTCATGAACATCTTCCGGCTTCAGATACGGCAGTCCGAAGATTCGGCGTAACCAACTGCTTTGGAGCTATTCTTCTTCACGTAGGTACTTTCCCTTCTTGACTTTTATTTTTATAAACGCTTGTCAAACCAAGATTTTGGAGTTTCCTGTACCTGCAACAAATATAAATTTATTATGTCACGAACCAAAAAGTACTGCGCTTAACTAGGCTTTATGTGTAGGTGTGACGTTCTTCTCTCGGTGCATACAAAATTAAAACAAACCTGAAAAATAGGTCAGCTCCTTAAAACTCATTCATGACTTTCACGGTTTATAAATTATATATTACTACAGGGGCTTTGAGTCTACCAGCTATCTGAAGTTTGTGATCAGGTAGGCTACAGATTGCATTTAATACGTAAACCCTGTAGAACTTGTATTTAGCTGGACAAACCATTTTTTATAACATTTTGTAATTATAAACCGTTTTTATAAACGTATCAGAAACATTTCCAGAATATATTCAATTTTGGTGCGATTTGAGTTGAATAAACCTAGCTAAATGTACACATTTGCGAAATAAGTTGAAATGGAGAGCTGGCAATCAAAAGTTGGACGGGATACTTTCAGACAGTGTAGGAGTAACAGGGGGATGAGAAACTCAGAAATACTCGTTGTTGCGATTGTAACCCTGTGAACCCTGACATTTAGCCAAGACATCCTTCTTAATTAATACAGAACAGTTATTTAATTAATAGCTGTGTTCAGTCGGATACAAATAAACCTTACACACCTTTTTTAAACTACTGTTGAGAAACATAGTTTCAAAGTACAAAACGCTTACAAACGCCAAATGAAGAGGTGAACGTTCAACATCTAAAGTAGTTCAACAGTGTACCCTCATCTCTCTATCACGTTTGACCTTTTTATCGGTTTGAGTTTAAAATTGTTACGGTATTGAAATAAAACAGCGGTATTGAAATTCAACTATACGCGTATACAGCGCTGTTTAAGGAAATTGTGCGTTTCAAATGCACGCATGTCAAATGTATCTGAAGTGATTACTGAGGGTGCACAACACCCTTAACAGAGTGTTGTGCATTGTATTGATTTTACAGAACCAAACCTCACTTTTTCTCTTGGTGCACCCCATGATGCGTCAAACATTGGAGCTCAGATGGCAACTGATATCAGAGAGGCAGAGGTAAGCAAGATACGCTGTGACGCCACAAGTGACGCTATGGGTGACGCTGTAGCTGTGACGTCACAAGTGACGATGTAGCTGTGACGTCACAAGTGACGCTGTAGCTGTGACGTCACTACCCCACCCACCGGACCGCCCACTGTGCCTCTGTCTCACTTCTGTGATCCTAATACAATTCAGCGTGCTCTCAGCCACGTTTGTTCTATGTCACCTTTTTTTAATAACTGTGTTATATAATAAAGTTATACACTTTCTTCATAACTACGATTTCCTTTGTTTAATGTGTTTTCGTTTTCGCCCCATATGCGCCATTATGGGCCTGATGGCAAGGACTATCGGTATGATAGGGGGTATGTGAAAGTTAGAGCTCTAAGCCCGAGGCCTCTTCCCCCGGAAAATATATCACAAATATTTATAACAATTAGACAACTAATTTTAGTTATTGCGCTATTTTGAGAGCTGCATTTGAAGCGTTTCCTCCGAGTGTGTTTTTAAT